>OX940795.1:50196878-52596878 GCA_954870985.1 Trifolium fragiferum
GGTTCGACGGATTAGCATAGATATACCAATCATGGTCACAATCAATCATGGTTGTTGCTTGAAGTAAGAAGAACCAAAATGATTCAAAATAAGATAGGTTAATCATAATTATAGGTTAATGTAGGATACAAAACATCATAGTTCAAGTAACACCAATATTGACAAAAGATAATAAGACCAAGCTAGGATATAGAACTATATTCTAAAGTTTATCATATAACACGACTTTGGTAGCACAAAGAGGCTTATAAAAGAAATTGATGCTCATTCTGATAGAATGCTTTGTGCTTTTATAAGTAATAATTTATAATAATAATTTTAAAACTTTTAACAGCGATCAAAATTGTCATCTCCCAATGAATTATAAATTTTTATCAGTAATAACTTGTAATGATGATTTTAAAATTTTATCAGAGATCAAAATTGTCATTTTCCCGTGAATTTCTATCACCCTCCTCCTTAATATCAATAATGATGATTTTTATCCACCAAGACTCTAATTGGGTCAGAAGTAACTCAAGTGAATCATATTTTGATGCGATTTATATTGTGACTTTGCTTGCTCCAAACCCCATTGTAATAAATTGTGACTTTGCTTGCTCCAACCCCCCATTAATCAAGGTTGTAAGGTTTGTCTTTTGTTCTTTAACTACTTAATTACTATCAACATTTCTAACACTTATGATATAAGTGGCAAACACAATTTGTTATCAAAGTAGATCACACATAATGAAAGCAAAGAAACAAAAAAACAATAGCTTCTGAAAAGAAAATATGAGTAAAGAAAAACAAAATATATATCATATATGATATTGATATGAGTAAGAAGAAAATATGAGTAAAGAAGAACAATAGTTTCCAAAGTTGATCAACATATATCATATATGATATTGATATATCATACATGATATGATATTTAGTTCAACAATAACCAATTTCAAAATCTAAGGAATGTAATCATTTTCTATTATTGGTCTTGTTCTAGTTCCAATTGCTAATGGTGCTTTGGTTCCCCCAATAGATGTCATCTGCAAAGTTTCACTACTTTTTTGATCCTTATCCAACAAACCGCTTTCACCAACAGAGCAGGCGTCGGAGTCGGTGCATTAGACTCGACTACAATTGAAAAGTGCCCTTGTTGCACTGTTGAACACACATTATCAAGTAGTAAAATATCAAACTGCACTGAACCATGTAGATCAAAATATACACACTTAGGAACTGATTTCACATACACAATAAAAAATGTTTTATATTAGAGTTGAGAAAGAAGAAAGAAACCAAAATAAGAGCATCAGACTATGCAAAGAAAACAAAAATCTAACAATATAATGGAACAAAAAACATATGCACCCCTTCTTCTGTTTTAAAACAAAAAATATAAAGTAACCCGAAATATCCAAATTGAGGGAGATGCATACTGCTTAAACAGGTTCAGCTGCAGTTTAATTACAGACTCAAGGCCAAGACCATCATGTTTTTACGAAAAGATAACATGAACACAAAAACCCTCACAAAAGTTATGAATAGAATAAACGCAGTACCTCATTTTCAGCCCACGCATAATCAAAAAACTGGCCTATGTTCCTATTTAGATTGTGTGTTTGACCACCATTTAGGAATAGTAAATGTGTTAAAGGATTCAGACATGTTTAAATAATTAAAATAAATCTGTGGATAGAAGTCGACATAAACAGACTATGTGAGGAGCATTACCTTTGATTTCTTCCCAAATAGTATGATATGAAGCATATGCAGGCTGTCATCGACTTTTCTTTTGGACAACTTGAAAGCCACTGAAAACAGTTTATACATAAATAACTTGATAAGGAAGTATTGATGTAAAAAACCAATATATTTTATCAAAAATAATAATATTATCAATTTTATATCTGCAAAGATTACAGTATGTTTTGTGGCCACTGATCAACAAACAATCACCAGAGTCAAATTAGTACAAATGATGGTCATACATAAATAAAAAAATTTGGAGGCCATCAGGTGAGAGTTTACTATTCTCTTACTTACTTACTTACATAAAAGAATATCTATTGAAATGTTAAATCTTATTCTAGCCAAAGATTTAAAATATATAGGCATGTTAGAACAAAGAAAGAAATTGAACATTCTCATGATGACATATTGTTGCCTATCACATTATCAACCTTTCAAAACATGACGCAAATATGACATCTCAAAGTTGTAAGCCACTAAAAAGCATGTAAGCATCAAAATTAATTATAGTTATTACTTTCTTGTGCTTTTAAACAATATCATTTCACAATTCTAAAGTAGAACAATGAACAAAAGAATCAAAATTACAAAATCTCAATAAAGAGGGTCCCTTAAACTCTCAAATGAAGGACCTATCTTTTAAAAATTCATCTTCACAGCCAAACATGAACCTTGAAAGTTGATATACAATGCAGAAGGGAAAAAGCAAAATTCCACACCGTTTCTCTAAAGCAAAACATATACATATACATATACGAATGGTACAGCGGGAAAATGTATATACTTCAAGGCATGGAAAGTGAAGTCATCACAAAGCTACATTATTGTGAGCAACCAAAAATGAGTTAAAATTGCATTAGAGAACAATGTATTTTAGTCAAAACATTTCCTTAAAATTTAAGAGTGTATTAGAAATATCTTATCATAAAACAACTAAACTAATAGTTCCATTTGATTATCAAATGGAGTTCACAATACCCAATATCTCTTCTTTAGTGGCCTTCAACTACTTGCAACATGCTTACTTATATTTGCACAATGAGTTCTATATATCATTACAATAATGAGTTGAATGCTTTTGGTAGAAGGGGATTAGCCTCAATTTGTACTCATTGTTGAAATGAGCTTCAATTTCATGTAAAATATACTTGGAAAATAAAGCCTTTTTGGAAAATATTGATTCAAACAAAATATACAATTTCATGTACCTCCAAAATGTCCTTTAGTTTGGTCTTGACCACTTTGAAATCAGCACAAATATCCTCATGGCAGTCCCCTATTTTTATTAACGGAAACAAATACCTTTTGAATTAATAAATATTGAGAGATTTAATAAGAGCATATGACAAAATAAGTTGAATAAAGCTTATTTGAATACTTAATGAAGTGGAGTTGAACAATTTCTAATATTTCATTCTCATGCTAACCAAAAACTTCTTGTAGATTATCGTGGACTCTTTTCTCGTAAACTTCATGCGTCGCAAAGACAATCCCAATAATGTCAAGTTGGCTTAAGGAGAGCAAATTTTAGTCATTCTGGCAGTTCGTTGCAGCATATTGTTTCCAATTTTTACTATAATTAAATTTATATAATGGATATAGAGTAGAAATAATCTCTAATTTCTATTCATTTATAGAGGATTTATATTTATTTCTCTATGCTTATACCAAAGCTTAAAGTAAGTAGTTCCCCTGATGGAAATTGGTTGATAGCATATTTGGAATTTTACATGTTCTCCAGCTGAGTGTGATGCTGTGATTAGAGAATGCTACTTTTTGTTTGTATTTGGGGTAGTGATATTTACAGAGAATTATTGGCTTTCTGAAAAGCAATGTATATAGTTCATTTCATTGTTTAATTTACAGAGAATTATTGGCTTTCTGAATTAAGTTGTAATCAAAATTGAATAGCAAACACTTTAATCATAAAGAATTTTTGAAAATTGAGTGTATCCCTCAAATCCTATAAAACTAAAAAAAGTTATCAATGATTTACTTACCAACTCACACAATTAGAAACAATGGCGTACATTCCGGTTAAGCAATCCTTGAAAAGATAGGAAAAGATCTTTGTTATCTAACTCAAATATCTTATATGCATTTTCCAAAACTTCCTAAAAGAGAACAATGATTAACAGCTTAGAAACATTTCAAAAAATCTAGTACTTAAGTTCAATATTCATTTACCTCTCTTGTTTGTTTCTTAGCAATCTTGTTAATGATAAAGGATGTGAACCCTTAGCCTGAAATCATGGCCTAGCATACTTCTTATAATTGAAACTTTGAATTTCTTGATTTGCATCAGTTAACTGGCATCAGAGAAAAGACTTACTTTGGATATGAATTATGCAGTCCATATAGGTTTTCATATGCCCGTCATCTTGTTCATCCACCTCCTCAAGAATAACATATTTCGCTGCAGAATCTTTTGTATCATGGTCTGCCACATTCTCACCTGCATGACCCTTCTAAAGCTTCTGGTATCTGAAATCACAAAAAAAAAAAAGGGATGAATAACATTAAATAAAAGTTGAGAAAAAAAAAATCAGAGATTCTTGCTTGAAATATGTCTTCTGATGACGACGTACTTGTACACATTAAACAATCCGACACCAATCATAATAGTGAATAGGAAGAAACCTTTCAACCAAGTAAATGCATCATGAAAGTATAATACTGCAACCTATAGAGAAACATCATGAAACCACAATAAGTTCAATATCGACAGCAAGCCAGATTTTAGAAGATTTCATAAAAATAGAGTTGTGAATTATGTATTCAATATAAAGCCTTATATGAGTAGGGAAGTAACTGAAACATCTGAAACTGTGGAACATATCAGTGATTTCATGAATAGGAATTAAGAACAACCCATATAATAAAAGCAAATCATCATGGTTACTATAAGCTTTAATTTGCGACAGATTCAAACTATGAGTTTTCAAACAAAAATGATCGTCCTTCACGAAACTCATCAAACTTTAGCCAAATCAAGTTTTTCAACAACATTGAAGCTTGATTTCAAACATATTTTATGAATCACTTGAATGAATAATTATATTTATGAATAAAATACTAAAACACAACCCTTTTTTTATGAAAATTTAAGATTTGAGATAGAAAATAACCCTGGGGAGAATGATATATAGCATATCTTCCCTAGCTTTTGAATCTTCAATCTAATTATATAAGAACAAATAAGAAAGTTAGAATTTTTTACAAAATATAATTGACTGAAAAAATAATTAACAGAAAAAATGTGTAAATTATTTAAATAAAATACCTGATAAATTGTGGCTTAAAGGGTTTGATATGGTTGTTGTTCATATGACCTGATAAATTGTTCATGATTCTTTTTACCTTCTTGTTTTAATCAATTTTCTTCAAACACCCTAAAAATCAAAATAACACAATTTATCAAATCACATTTGAGATTGATCAATGGCAGAAAACATGATGTTTCCTGAGAAAACAAAACACAAACGAAACACCATACATAACAATTAAACATATATATATATATATATATATATATATATATATATATATATATATATATATATATATATATATATATATTATAATCATACCTTGGCATCACTAACACCAAATAGATTTTCTTCAACCTCAACAGCATATCCATCATTCACGTCCACTGTGAGTGTAAATTTACAAATTCTAAAAAAATTAAAGATGAATAAAATTAAATTATGCAGAAAATTTTCATTAACTTTCCAAGTAAATACAATCATAAAATCATACAATTATAAGATCATTAATAAATCATACATTTTACATACTAATAAGAACAACATCAAAAGTTCAACATCTCTAATTTAAGTTAGAAAGAACAATACTTTTCATTACAATTAACCACACAAATTTAATTCTCCTTTTCAAAGAAAATTATCAAAAGTTCTGCAATATGAAATTATTCTTATCTGTCCAAATTTGCGAAGAAGAAAAAACTAACCTCCACGAAGAACAACAACATCACCCCACCACTCCGGTCACCGTGCACGCCACTACTGTCCATGATGTTTCTGTACTCATTTATCACAAATTTTTTGAAAAAATTAAACTATTGTCCATGATGTTCATGTTTTCCTTCATCACAAATTTTTTCAAGAAAAATTAAAAACAGAACAAAACAATTTGATATTCAATCAATAGAATAAATGGAAGATAAATGAGATTACTGCAGTTACCTGAGTTTATTGACATCCAAAGGTCAAATTTCATGGAAGAAATCAAACATGCAAAATCAAAATCAAAATCAAAATCGGAGGAATTGAAATCTGGGTGAGAAAGAAAGAAGGAAGAAGAATCAACCAGAGCTTGAAGCTTCAAACCACTACAACCCAACACATGTAACTATTCCTAAATCAAACCAATATATCAGACAAAAATAGAATAACGAAACAGGGGAACGAAAGAGAAGACGAACCAGAACCATCGCCGAACACCACCGTCGCCGAACATGACCAAATCATCCTCTCTGGCCGCCGCGCAATCACCTCGCTCCCACCGTCGCAACCGCGAGCGCCGCCGGACCTCCCTGTCAGAGCACCTCCTTCCCTCTACGGCACGACACCACTTCTCTCTTTCTCAGGCGGCCGTATCTCTTTCTCTCTCTCTCTCGTGTTTCTGTTTTGAGTTTTCAGTTTCTCTTTTATTTTATTTTTGTTTGTTTATTTGTTTATTTTATTAATGTGAAGGGAAGGGTACATCAGAAGTTTCAAAAATTAAAACAAATGCAAGTGACCCATTGGTATACATGTCACTCCATCCTTTTCCATGTAAGCAGATGACACAATGCTGACATATTGTGGTAGGGTTTTCAAAGGGGAGCTAGGGTTCACCCTTAAGTACTTTTACTATAGTATAGGATGCCCTAATGACATATGTTAGCTTTTCTCATCAAACAAAACATCGAACAAGTGGTATAGTAAACTTGAGATTAGAGCATTGACGTTGTCTATGCAAAATGAAACATAAGCCACACGAATGAGTTGATATATAAACCTTTTAACCCATTAATTAGGCCCTTGGCCGCAACTACAGACATTTTGTTCAGGGACACAAAAAATCATTATTTGAAAAAAAAAAATAGACAAATGTATAAAGCATAGTAGAAAAAGTAAAGATATGTCAACTATGTTAAAAAGAAAAAGAAAAGAAAAAAAAAAACAAAACTAAACAAAAAAATTAAGGGGACTAAATCAATATCCAAGTGGAAACTAACCGATTCAATTGTCACATTAAAAACTTTATCCGTTAAATCATAGAAAAAATCAGATGAAAAAAGATAGTGTAATGCTTTAAAAGAGATTAAAAAAATCTATATTTTGACAAATCAAATCTATTTCTAATGAAAATATAACTTATATTATTAGGAAACGTATCCCACCATTAAAAATCTTGAATTTACGGCCCAAAACTATTTTTTTTTTTTTTTTGAGCAAGGCCCAAAACTAATGTTAATCTATAAATATATATATAGATAGATGAGTACTTTAACATTTTTTTGGTACATTTAAGATTTGTAATTTGTTTTCAAGTTTAGTCTCGGCATAAGTTTAATTTATCTACTTTTATAAAGTCAGGATTCAAGGACGAAAAACAATAATATTTTTAAAAATATAGATTAAAATTGGACAAAAGTTATATATAAGGAGTGAAACTAAAAAGTGAAAGTATGTATAGACGTACTAAAATAAAGGAATACAAATGTCGTTATCTTTGGGGCATTGTTTGTTTTGTTGTTATCTGGCTGGCAAGTATAGGCGCCATAAAAACAGATGCATAAACGAGTGAATTAAGTTCACCCCACCCACGATCCTCCTCGTATAAGACAGTGTATTTCACAAGCTATAGAATTATTATTACTTACTATAAACAGCTAATAAAGATTTGTGTGCTTAATACGTGTTCATAATGTGGCCTCACCCTCAAATCGACCTGCCTTATATATTGTATGACCTAACTCTACAACTTTATATTGTAAGTAATTTTTTAATTATAATATGAAATGAAAGTCTTAGTCCTCCTCCCCCGCGATCTTCCCACGCTTCATCCCATACGTTCATCTTCTTTTTCATCATCTTGTTATTATAAATAAATAAATTATTGAAACCAAATCATACATTACAAAATCCCCACTCACCCCACCATTCAGCTAGATGCTTTCCCACTTTCTCCCTCTCTCTAATCTTATCTTATTATTCATTATATATATATTACCTAACATACCATCCATGACCATTGACTATTACTACTACTACTACTACTACTCCCATTATATCATCCATCATATATATTATTCTCCCTAATCTCAACTAACAAAAGATAAATATAGGAAAACAAAACATTCATTCGTTTTATCATAGTATATGCTAATTATTTCCTACCTACAACAACATTTTTTAATTAATTTTTTTTTTCTTGTTCATCATGGATGGCAACAAAAACGTTCCTGCAACACCACCACCACCGATACAAATCCCTAATGTAGTCACATCTTCATCTACATCCACACCAACAACTCCTTCATCTCCGGCAACAACAGTCCTAGGAAGATACCGAGGAACGCGTTGCCGGAGTGGAAAATGGGTATCTGAGATACGTGAGCCACGTAAAACAAAACGCATTTGGTTAGGAACATACCCTACAGCTGAAATGGCTGCAGCTGCTTATGATGTTGCTGCTCTTGCTTTAAAAGGACCTGAAACAACTCTTAACTTTCCTGATTCAATTCCTTCTTACCCTATTCCTGCTTCATTGTCTTCAACTGATATCCGCGCTGCTGCTGAAGCTGCTGCACAAACCAGAATCATCAGAGTCACTCCTCCTAAACAAGAGCAACAACAACAACAACAAAAACCTTCATCTTCTTGTTTTGAAGGATCTTCTTCTTCAGCAGCTAGTGGAGTAGTAGTGCAAGAATATATTGATGAAGATGAGTTGTTGAATATGCCAAATTTGTTGGATGAAATGGCTAGAGGAATGCAGGTTAGTCCACCAAGGATGAGCTCATTTTCTAATTATTCTTCCGATGATTCGCCTCGCAATTCTGATGGAGGAGATAATCTTTGGAGTTACAATTTTTGAAGACAGACTAGTTAATAATTCTTTTTTTTCGATTTGTTTTTCAATTTGGATTTATGTGTGTACGGAACATCTTGATATTTACCCTCTTTTTTCCTTTCTAGCTAACAAGCTAGGTACGGACTTTTGATTGATTGTGTTTGTTTTGTTGTTAATTTTCTGTAGCTGATGATCTTGGATTCATGGGTATATAAATATATAGGGAGGGATTAGGTCATTTTCATTTCATCATATTCATCCCTCGTACTCACAGATTTTCCAAAAATATTTTAGGGAATAATGATTTGAATCTGATAGAATTCCATACAATTTAATTAATCAGTTTGGGAGGTTAATTAATAACCTAGCTAGCTAGATATGTATATTTGATTTGAGTCTGAAATTAAGATTCAACTTTTGATTCTGGATCTTCTTTTTTGTTACATTCTATCAATATATATATATATATATATATATGATTTCATGATTTGATGAACTTACTGTCCCTTTTTATGCTATGTTTTTCAATTTCTGTTGAATAAATTACATTTGCAAGTTTATTAATCTGAATTTCATATCATAGTTCTGTTAATTTGTTTAAGTTTTTGGATATTTCATATGTTTAAGCTAGCTCCTATAAAGAATGTATATATGTAGAACCTTATATCTCTTGTGCTATTCTGAAGCAGAAAATTACAGTCTACAAACAATGTTTCTACATATGATCATAGTTAACTTTCTTCATCATCTCATATATAACTCATTAGGACATTTAAATTTCACTTGATTAACCACATATATGAATTCATCAGCGTTCAAAAACTTAGTTAGGACTTAAGATGTGAGTAATTATAAACTAATTAACACGTGATTATAGGTCTCTTTGATGCTTGGATCTGATCTATAATTGAATAAGAAGTTATAATGATACATATAGTCCTCTTTTTCAATTACAGTTTCACAGAATTGGCATTAAAATCAAGAAGTTTCAAAGCTCTTTCAGTTCTGTGTGTTGGTGGAACAAGACATTAATTTATGAACAATACCATCATGACATTCATAGCAAAGTACCTATAGCCTGCTTGCTATATTTCTGGTGTGTAGCAGGTTTCTGCTTTTGGTACTTAAGTAGGATTCTTTCTTTTGCTATATACAAACTTTAGATCAAGGAATAATGGTTTCTGTTGGTAAATATCGCGTGAGAAGTTGGTAGCTACGAAGCATGGGCAGACATCTGACGCGTCGACATTGTTAATAATTTAATACAATGACATAATTAAGTGCAATCATAAGCCACTAAGTTTGATTTAATTGTGAGGAATTTAGGTAGTATGCATGAGGTCCTGAGTTCGATCATCTTTTCTATTGTAAACAAAAAAAAAATTAAGTACAATCATAAGTATTGGTGTCATGTCGACATACGACACCAACACGTGTCTGACATGGAACACGGCTATTTTGATGAGTGTTCATATTTCAAAGGTTATTAGTGGAATGTTTTGTACCACAGCACACATGACAAGAGGCAATATTTTGCCACACCCAATATATTACCGAACACAACTTTGATATCAATGTGATTGTGATGTATAATACATAGGGATGCCAATTTGCATCAGTTAATGGAGGTTTTTGTGGGATTTATTTGTTCGGAACTTTGATGTCGAAGATCTTTTCCTCCAGTGGAAAAAGGGATGGAGGGAAAAGTTTCCCGAAGACATTTGATCGGAGTGAGGAATGGGATAGTACCCTCCATCCTTGCGAATTCCTCGACTCCAACTATATTATTTAAGTTATATATATTTTAAATTATATAACCTTACATATTTTGCCATGCATTTTTGGGATATTAATTTTTTTGACAGAGAAAGAAATATTAGCAAATGCAACTGATTTTGCTTTTTTTTTTATTGATGTGTATAAAATGAGTTTTTAAAAGAAAAAAGCAAAATGTATGTATTTTTTAATTAAAAAAATGAAGAAAAGAGACTAATGTGTCATACTTTTGATTGAAAAATATAAAATTTTCATTTTCAATGTTTATAGATCTCCGCCGGATGATGAAAAATATTCCAACCAAAATAACCAAACTCTTTATTTTTTTTATTAACATGAAATATTATATTTTATTACTTATCTTATAACTCATATATCTTATGTTATGCCTAAAATCACATATTATCTTACTAATCAAAGTTTAAAATACCTTCAATCCCTTAAAAGAGTTTTTAAGATCCGCTTTATATATATGGTGCACAAATAAAATAAGTCTTGTATCATATACAAGTTAATTTTTACCATTAGATCAAATATACGGTGAAATTTATTGACATTCAATGGTAAAAACCATATTTGTGTATGATGTAAGATTATTTTACGTATGTATGTTAGACAAACTCTTTCACTAAATTAATAATATAAGAACAAAATAAGATAGATAACTGCATAGTCCTCTATTACGGCATTGCAATTATTATAACCAAATACAGTTTGCACACACAATCGCAATGCAACCACAATACAATATTGTGACCACATTTGGTCCGCAATTTAAAACCATAAAAAAATGATATAGACTTCATAGCAGAAGTCAAGGAGGAGAATTATGATTATCATTGAAAATTTATAATAGAGTTTATGTATAACTTACGTACCAACCTAGAAAATTCTGAATTTGAATCGAAGTCCTAGCTAGCTAGCAAGAATGAGGTAACTAGGATTCAACTATCCTGGTCAGGAAGTAGGTTATTTTTCTTTCCAGCAATAAATGATATTTGTGAGTGCATCAAAAACCTTTACCAATGAACCAGACAATTATTGCACAAGTTCTTTGACGCATTATATGACAGTTACTGCTTTTCTTTTCCTTATCGTGTGAGACCACTAGCAAGAATTTCTTGAAGTACTACACCAAAAATACACATAAACTTATATTGTTGTGGAAAATAAAACATATACTAGATCAAGATATATAAGAACACTCTATGTGTAGTTCACTGCATTTACTACCTTTTTCATTTTGGATTGGATGTGCCGACAAGATGCAAAGTTTGTGCCGAAGGTATTGTTGATTTGTTGATCATACCAAGGCGCCTCTATTTGAACAGTAACTACTTTTTCTTTGAAATCTAGTCTCATATTAGTATTTGTTTATTATTGAACATATTTCTACAATTCACTTGTTTTTCTGTTTACTTTGTTTGATTGCAAGATATGTACTTACCTTCTTAATTTTTCAAATGGAAAATATAATATTATATATATACACAAACACACACAAAAAGACAATAAAAAATTCAAAATGATACTACAAGTATACACAAAAAAAATATCTAACACCCAAAATATAAGCTGTCGAAAAAAAAGCAAACACAAGAAAAACACCTAGAAAAAATAAATAAACAGGCATACTGACTCTAATAAACCAATAATAGGTGCTAACATTTCACAGTGAAAAGACATATCTCCTTTCAAAGAAAATAAAAGAATCTACCACTTATGCAAGACCCAAGGAGTCATCCAACCAATCAGGACCACCGAGACTCAGGGTCATACTCCAACAAATTCTATCAATTCCAGCATAAAATAGGGGTGAGCATTTCATGATAGATTAATTTGCTTTGGTGATGTTGTTATGGTTTTGTCACACATGCACAAGCATAGGCGGTTCTAAGGTCCAGCAAGCCTCGGCACTTGTCCGGGCTCGGCCGAATTTTTTTGGTATTTTAGGGATTAGTTTAGGGGAAAATTAAAATGTTTAGGAATTAATTTAGGGTAAAAAAAAAATATTTTGTTTAAAACTTAAATTTTCCAGTGCAAAATTGAAATTGTCCGAATTTTTTTTGTATTTTAGAGGTTAGTTTAGGGAAAAATTAAAATTTTTAAGGACTAATTTATGACAAAATTGAGATATTTTGTTCAAAATTTAAATTTTTAAGTGCAAAACTGAAATTTTTGCTTAAAACTAGAAATTTTCCCGCGCTTCAAAAATTTTCTGGCTCCGCCACTTATACAAATATACATAAAATGTAACAATACTAGTTTTTTTTTAATTGTTTGACAGCTATTTTTGGCTCTAATCTTATGATTTATTTGTTAAATTTGTACACTTTGTTTTTTTTGGTACATAATTTCTTGCTGTACATGCTATAGCAGGAGTGTAATTTGCTTTGCTCTCCTATGTATTTATTGTTCATAGGTTTTGAGCCTTAATAATATTTTGTTGCTTAAAATAAAAATTTATAGTTTAAATTGTGCCCAAGCTCCGTCGTAATCCTGTCTCCGCCACTGCACAAGCCTCTCTCGTGGTACATGGTGCACAAAAAGTGAATAAAATTATAACAAATACGAATTTTGCAAAATCTATCATTGATTCAAAAATTTATATCATATAGATTAGCCGTAAATTTTTTAAAAGAAATTGAAAATCATTCTAACATATGCAATATTATATATGTTAATGCAAAAAAAAAATATATTTAATATAAAATGCACAAATTATAATAGAAATTTATTATTTTGAATATTTCTTAACATGTAGTACAAATTTACGCATGACAAAAAAACCTCAATTATAATAATTAAAGAAAGGGTTATGTCAACATAAGTACCTAAATGCGTAAATTTAGCATTGAATAATACAAAATATTTAAAAAATTAAATACATAATTTTAAAAAAAAAAAATTCTATATTTATTTCTTTAATACATGTCTTTTAGCTATGTTAACATTTGCTTTTAGCCTTTGTTTGGTAGGAGAGAAAAAAAAGAAGAGAGAAATAAAACACGAAAACAATGTATATATACTCCATCCGTCCAAAAATATAAAATAAAAAAAAATGAGTCAACAAAAGTTGATGTATCTAGACTAAATTTTACACCAAATACAATAACATGACCATTTTTTGCCAACATTTTGTGAGGATATTCACTTTTAGATTCATTGAGAATTAAGCATGGCAAAATACTCATACCCGCAGGTATTCATCCGCCCCGTCCCGTTTTTGACGGGGGAAAACTCGAGTTGATTGAGTTTGGGTTCGGGTTTGATTTTTCCCCAATTTTAAAAGTTGGGGTTGGGGCGGGTAATGGGGATATTGATACCCACCATGAATTCGTCCCTGAACTCGCCCCGCTTATATCGAATTACATTTTATCATTTATAAATTAGAAACCTTTAAACAAACTCTAAATTGCATTCATATTTTTAAGTTGAAACAAAATACTTTCTACTTTTAACTTTTTTTTAATAAAAAAATAAATAAAGTGCAACTCAAATTCATATGAAGGTATAGCGAAACGGGGATATCCGAATCCCGTTGAGTATAGGTTTGTGTTGGGGTTGATTGTCAAGTCCCACATCGCCTAGTTTCTTAAATAAAGAAGGAGGTTAAAAAATAGCTATTGGAGAAGTTCCACATCGCTTAGAGTGGTGAAGCAAGAGGAAAGCCAAAGCTATATAATAGGCCTAAGTTCTTTGTCTGTAATCGCACCAGTCAGTAGCACTTTAAGCTTATATCTGACTCTTAGTTTAAATATTTGCTTTGTGAGAGTGTGGTTGTATTGGGGCATTGGGGTGAGAGTGAGAGAAGTCTATGTGTTGTAAAAAATTTCATATGGTGATAATTCTCTGGTTGTCGGTTTAGACAACGGTTGTGGTTTTTTCTCCGATTTGGAGTTTCCACATTATATTCTTGTGTTGTGATTGTGTTTATTTTTCTTCTTTAGTGTTGTTATTTCCTAACAGTGGTATCAGAGCTTCGGTTCGGTGAGATATCACATTTCTTTGTATGCTCTGTGGTTGCAGCATTGTCTGATCTTCCACATCAGAAAAAAGAAGTGTGATATTTTGAAGGTGCTAAAGAAGGGGTTTTGCTATGTCTTATTCAAGTGCTATGAAGTTTGACATAGAGAAGTTTGATGGAAGAATCAACTTTGGCTTGTGGAAAGTGCAAGTCAATGATGTGTTGATACAATCAGGCTTACACAAGGCGCTGAAAGGAAACACTTCCAAGATGGAGGCCGACAAGTGGGAGGAACTAGATTTGAGAGCTGCAAGTGCAATTCGCTTGTGTTTGTCAAAGAATGTTCTTGCGAATGTGCAGAATTTGTCATCAGCCAAGGAACTCTGGGAAAGGCTTGAAGGGTTGTATCAGGCAAATGACATCTCAAATCGGTTGCTGCTAAAGGAACAATTCCACAATTTGCGCATGGATGAAGGTACAAAAATCTCTGATCATCTTAGTACTTTGAATAATATAGTTTATGAGTTAGAATCTATTAAAGTTGAGATTGATGATGAGGATAAGGCGTTAAGGCTCATTTGGTCCCTTCCACCTTCTTATGTTCATCTCAAACCTGTTTTGATGTATGGGAAGGAAAAATTGAATTTTGAAGAAATTGCAACTAAAATTATTTCTGAAGAAAGGAGGATGAAAAATGATGAAAGCACTTCATCAAATTCAATGTTGCTAACTAGAAGTGGGGCTAATGGGAAGAAGATCCATGCAAAGAATCTGCCGTGTTGGAAGTGTGGAAGATCTGGGCATTTAAAGAGAAATTGTCCAGGTGGAGCAGTGTCTGAAAAAGACTCTGAGACAAGTGCCAGCAATGTCTCCCTTGTTTTGGGAGATAATGGTGATCTTATCTAGAAGATAAAGTGTGTCCTTATGGTGTTTCCGCTATACCATGGGAAATGACAAGTTATTGCTAGCGGATTCAAAACAACACACGGTCATTGGTTGGCATTGATGCAAGGTGTGTGGTGAGATATGTTGATGGCTGAAAAACTTCCTGAAAGCCAACATGGGAGTTGCACCATATTCTTTCAGCAGGTTTCGACATGAAATTCTTGGAATGGTTTAGTTCCAAGTGAAGAAAATCTTGGAATGGTTTAGTTCTAAGTGGAGTATACTTTTATGGTGGAGTATGATTGTCGGTATAGACAATGGAAGCGGAAGATTGAACTCTTGCAATCAAGGTGGAGATTGTTGGGGTTGATTGTCAAGTCTCACATCGCCTAGTTTCTTAAATAAAGAAGGAGGTTAAAAAATAGCTATTGGAGAAGTTCCACATCGCTTAGAGTGGTGAAGCAAGAGGAAAGCCAAAGCTATATAATAGGCCTAAGTTCTTTGTCTGTAATCGCACCAGTCAGTAGCACTTTAAGCTTATATCTGACTCTTAGTTTAAATATTTGCTTTGTGAGAGTGTGGTTGTATTGGGGCATTGGGGTGAGAGTGAGAGAAGTCAATGTGTTGTAAAAATTTTCATATGGTGATAATTCTCTGGTTGTCAGTTTAGACAACGGTTGTGGTTTTTTCTCCGATTTGGAGTTTCCACATTATATTCTTGTGTTGTGATTGTGTTTATTTTTCTTCTTTAGTGTTGTTATTTCCTAACAGTTTGGAGTTTTAATTTTCATCCCCGTTAAAAGTTGGGACGGATTTGAGATACCCGAACTTTATGAGTTTGGGTTTGGAATAACAAAATCCGTACTCGGCCCGCCCTATTATCATGCCTATTGAGAATGTAATGTATTTAATCTATATTATTAATTAAATTTAAATAAATCAGATATTCAATAAATCTAAATAATAAATTTCCTTTTATATTAAGAACTAAAAGATAATATATGAATTGGTTTTCGTGTTTTTATTTAATTTAAAGAAAGGGCTACTAGTATATTGATACGATAGACAAGGCTGCTGCTCATCATATCACGGCCGTGCATATATTTGGTTATTTTTTCTGGAATAACTACTACCTGCCACTTAACTGAAAAAGAATCAGTGAGTTGAATACACTGTTCATAAAGCGGCTACAATAAAAGTGATTCCATCCTTTTCTATCGCCATCTGTTTGTTTTGTTACATAAACCAACAAGGCGTTAGCTTTGAGGAGTCACACCAGTTTTATTTTATGTATCTTGCTTGAGGACTCATCTAAAGTAGGGGTGGACAAAAAACCGTAACCCGACTAAATTTGAGGAAACTGGAAAAAATAATAAGGAATATGGGCAGTTTGGATCGGGCCACGGGTTAGCGGGTTTGAATATAGTTGACATGGGCGGGTGTAGGTGGAGAGAATCAGACCGATGGAACCCGAAACCCGCCCGCATTAGTAAATTAAAATTTCGCGTTTAATACTTTTCTTTTGCGATATACACATTCTAACCTCTTTTTTCGTCCCTTTTTTACATTTTCTCATTTCACCTCAAATCCATAGAGACTGAAACAATAATGAAACATTTTGAAACATAAAACTTATCTTTCTTCATCTTTTTTATTTAACTTCGCTGAAATCAAATGTTATATTTAATTTTAGTTTTATTTGAGATTTTTGTTTTTTCATACTTTTTATGTTTATTTAGGATTTGTAACACTTTTATTTTGTATTTGTTTCCTGATTCTCAAATTTCTTGTTGCATATTCTTACAATTTAAATTGCAAAGATTGAGTTTATTATTGAATTTATTATTAATTTATTTTATTTCTAACCGATCGAACCGAATTAAACCGCTTAATAACCCGATTAAATCGCAACCCGAATCCGCGAAAACCGATCTCTATTATCTGGGCGGATTGGGCCTTATTTTTTTACTCTACGGTTTGACTTGGATGACAATTTTGGACCCGAATCCGCCCAAATCCGTCCACAGTCCACCCCTAATCTAAAGACAATCTTCATTTCACTTTTGGAGCCTCAAGAATTACGGTACTCCCTCCAATTTTTAAGTAATAGTTAATTATGTTAATTAAATAATTTAAATATTAGTAATATATAGTATTTATATTATTTATGTTATTGGGTTGTTTATTTGGCTTTATACCCTTTAGACCAATTAGGAGTATTATATATATATATATATATATATATATATATATATATATATATATATATATATATATATATATATATAGTGTTTTATGCACATGAACCTAAATGAATGAAATGGATGTTATTTTATCTTGCTTTGTTTATTGTTTTTTTAGGAGTAGCTTAGTTATTCAGTAATAGTTAATAATTATTATTAATTAACTACTACTAATCTTCTATCAATGTAAGTTGAAAAAAAAGATTACAACAAATGAGGAGTGTCAAACCCTATAACATCAACAGAAATAAATCACTAATACTACCCCACGGCCCACATGGGTTCAGAGGCAACCTCAGCCCGATGGGGTGAGATGGTGATTGTAGAAAAAATTATTTTTTATTAATGTATTTGATTCTGCAAGTGACAAAAATTGAGTGAGAGATAATTAAATTTGACGAAATTTATTTTAATTAAAAGTAAGTTAAACTTAAATTGATTTATGTTTAGATACATTTAATAAACTGATATATATTAAATGTTGTTTTGGTAGTTTGAATCAAGTTTATTTTTAATATATAATTATATAAAATAAAAAATAAAAATAAAAACTTATTGATTTTACTGGATGCAATGCAAAACTCTTTCATTTGATATTTTCTTACTAACTTAAACGTCGAAATATTTTTAGATCTTGGTAGCCTATGGTCAAGTTTGTCCCTTTATTCTTGATCACATTCACATTAGATCAGGTAGACATTTCTATCTTAATTCAATCCATATTATAAGAAAGGGTCTTGAATGCAAATGAAATCCGAAAATGTATAATTGAGAATTGATACTCTCCGAGCAGAGAAGTCTATGTCGAGTGTGGAGTCCCTTTCAAGAGATAAGGGAAAATATGGTACCGAAAGCAATAGGAAAAGTATAATTTGTATTAAAAAATGCCCCACCTAGTAGTTCCACCACTTTGAAGATTTTCAAGGTTTGAACTTTTGTGTTACGTGAGGGGGGATATGAATGATAATTGGTGGGATTTGATTGCAGACCCAAATCCAATCCAATATAATGATGCTAAAGAGAAAAGGCCACAATTATGTAGAGTCTCGGTATTGAGAACGAGAGATGATTGCATTGCAATAATGAAATTGTTTGATTAAAATTAGATGTTTTAAATTTTCAATTTATATTTCATGTTTAAAAATAATTTTAGAAAATTATTAGTTTGAGTTCTAGCTCAAACATGTATTTTATCAGTTTTAATTCTAAAATTTAGATGCCTCTTATATTGAAATTTCAGGATACAAGTCGAAATTAAAGAATTTGAAATTATTTTGAATTATAGAACTTGAAACTTGTTTTTATTGAGACAATTTTATTTGCTTTAGTTGTTTATGTCGTTTCAGATATTGTAGCTTCTCGTAATTTTAACTTGATACGAAGTCAGACTTTGTATCTAAAAGAATAATAGAAGGGAAGATCCACAACTTAGCTAAAAGGCTTGACTTCACATAAAAGTGTAAGCATCCACAACTTTATAAAATTTATATGCAATGTATGACTTCGTATTAGCGGGAGAATTCCAATTTTTTTGGATTCTATAATAAAAAATATTTCCTAATATATATTTGCATGAAACTCCAATTACAAACAATAAGCTTCTTCACAATCTTTACAATTTTCATTCCAAACACTCCAAAAACCTTTTGCTTTCAAAATACAGTAAAATCTTCAAGGGACTCCGCATAATTGTTTTTCTAATTGTGCATTTTATCGATTGCCACATACAATTTTTTTTCATACACATACCTAAAGATTATTTAAAATACATATAATCAGGGAACTAATTAAATTATACATATAAATGATATTTTGATATAGTTATTCATACAGTATTTTTTATTGTTTTTCGATTTCCCTAATTTAGATTATAGAATTTTAAATTATTATAACATATTGCGGATCCTAAAATTCGAGTGCAAAGGACACCCTTGAAATCTCAAGGGCTGAGAGTAGAAACACACATTTTTTATTGTTGTTATAACGTTTTTTTTGGCATCAACTCTTTAGCTCTTGTGAAAATATCCGATAATTTGGAATTCAACCGTGGAATAAATAAAGACCGACCAAACCAACGACATTTTATTATGACACTTGGAGGTGCTAAAAGAAAATCTCATTCTCTTGAAGCTGGCCCATTAAATGAGATTTGTTGAATCATATGGGAGCCCATTTCATTTTGGTTTACTTCGGACATGGGATATTACTAAAAACAAATCCCACGCAGTCTACGCGTTTCCGCGTAACGTGGTATTGCGGATATCCTCTAAGCTAGAATCCAAAATCAAAACATAGAATATACTCTAACTATGAATGAATCCATGTAAAAATAGTAAAAGAAACATCACTTTCAGGTTTCAGCGTCTAGTCATAATTTATTGATCAAATTATGATTTTATTACAATTATCATGGGTTTTATTCACGTGTCTAGATATGTAGTAATGTTTATAATCGTCAATTTATTTTATTCAATTTGTAATGATTCAAAATTGAAAAATGTTAAACAGTGTCGTTGAAATAATAATTAAGGAAATAAAATTAGTAACATAATCTTAAGGTATTGAAATTTTTAAAAATAATCCTTTTTACTTAAAATTTTTATTTTTGCTTTCTTAACCATTGTTTGGACATAACTCTTCAAAATTAGTTTTTTAATCTTAATCAAATAAATATCATTAAAAGATATAAAAATTTAAACAATATGACATAAAAATCACAAACAAAACATCACACTAAGACATAACAAATTATGAAAAAACTAAATTTATGTAAAAATTAACTGTATAAATATCGAAAAACCATCTTTTTGCTTCTTGTCTGTTGGCTTGATCACTGTGGATTACAATCTTTAAGTGGTTCAGGATTGCCATTGTCTTACCACATTATATGTCCTCCATTTTTAAGAGCTTTCGTGAATCGTGATTTGGGTTCAAGTAGGAAGCATATCCTTTAAGGCGTTTTCATGGTTTGGCATGTTGTGATAGGATTAGAATTTTTCAAGCAAAATTGTGGATCAAGAGGAGATTTTTTATAGGATTAGAATTAATTCTTGAAAGTGGTTATTTCCTAAAAGGATTAGTCTGCCTTGTTTGTTGTCTGCTTTGTTTGTTTTATAAATTGTGTATTGACTATTTGACCCTTTCGATTGTATAGTTAGATAATCTTTTGATGAATGTTTAATTGGGCAAAATTTTATCTGTACTTTTCTTACTCGAGTAGGTCAAATACCTATTATACTTTTTTCCATTCTCATCTCTCTATTTATATAATATATTTTGCCGTTAAAAAAAAGACTTGCATAAAAATAACTTATATAAAAGCAAAGAAAACAGTCATCTATTTTTGTAACTTGTTAATTTTGTACTCCTTAATAAGTTAATAGTACATGCATACAATTTTATTTGATAAACTTAATTTCTTTAATATATTATTATTATTATTATTTTTAAAATACTCTATTTACTTTGTTTATCAGGGATTTCATTCAAATCTTAAAAAAAGAAAGGTCGGTTATTAACTGTCAACCGTGTTTTGGAAAGTGAGGGAGGGATATGTCACACATAAAAGTTCAATTCAATGTTGAGTCAAGTGACTCTAGTCTTGTCTAGCTGTCCAATTAAAATAAGTCAAACAAATGTATCTGGCCTAAAAGTTTAAACTTCATTTTCCCCATTAAAAGAATAAAATAAAACAGGAAAATGCTAGAAAGAAATTAACGAGGAAAGCAATTGATAATTCTACAAATAAAAAGTACTTCCTCCGATCCTGTTGTTATAACTTATAAGTAAAATAATATTTTTAAATGTATTTGACCTATATTATAGATTAGATATATTAGTTTTTTAATTAATTATAAAAAAAATGTTTTTTATTTATAATAATGACTGAAAAAAATATAATATATTAAAAAAATGCGACACTAATTAAGCACGTAAAATATAAAAATAATTAATTAAAATTGACAATTTTTAACATAGTATTGTTAGTGAATACCCTAGAGATTATATATTAAAGAATCTAAAAGTGAAATTATTGCATTAAAATATATAACAATTTAATTTTTAAAAAGTTGAAGGTACATCTTTCGAAACAAATATTTCTTCAATTTTCACATCTCAACCATCAATCAACTTTTTCAATTTCTTTTAGATTTAAATATTGTTTTATATTTATGATCCAATGATCTATAATCCATATTATTTCTTCAATTTTATTTTTCACTTTATAAAATTCATTCTCATTTTATTATAAATGTGACTGAAATAAGTAGTCGGAAAAACATATAATTCTCTCTTTTGTACTTTTTTTTTTAAGAGGCACAATAAAAGTTTTATTGATTAAAAAAGTAATTAATGCACAAGAAGTGCAAAATCACCCAAACACTACAGTACACCAGAAAGTAACCATACCATCTCCCAGCAGGAACACTACACCAGAAGCAACAATAACATTCACCCTATTACAAAGCGAGCTTCATGACTACCAAAAGATCAAAACCAGCTTGTGTCATGATGATACTACGAATTTGTACATGTGCTTACGAATTTGAACACCAAAGATGAGTTGTACCCCCACGTACCAAAATCCAGCTTGTGTGTGATGATACTAATGTACTATAGCTAATTAAAAATGGTTATTCTCAATGAAAAGGTCATGTGGTGAGAGTTGTCTCCCCTTGTACCAATACTAATACAGTTTCCTTCTTTGTTTACGTCATATTCAGCCAAACCCACCTAAAATCTATGGCCAGCTCTTTGACTTTTCACAAACTTAAAGATTCACTTTTCTCATTCTCTCTCCGCCACGCACTAATGGCTTTAGCCTTTAGACCCCTTCTTCAAAACTTAATAATTTCCTTATTAACATTTGCAAGCAATATTGCAAATTTGCAACAAACCCTTATAAATAATACTTCCACCAAATTTATATATAAGTAAAATTAAACTTTTAAATTTATTGAAAATGTTAGACAATTGTAAACTAAATAAATAAATAATTTTATTCAACAAATCTAAAATGTTAAAATTTATTTATACTACATAAAATCAGAATAATATATAGACGCAGACACATTTGGAGTGACCAGCACAACACATACACACTCCTTCTTCTCTTTTTCCTTTCTGTCACTCTCAGTCAAATAAAACCTTTTCTTATCCAAATACTACAATACTACTATTATATACCAAAAAATCTAGAAGTTGCCACCTTGGGAAACCAAGCCACACGTGTCACATACAGAGTTTCTGAAAAGATTATTTTTGCTAACCCAAAAAAAGAAAAACCCATGACCCACCTTAAATTCCTTAGCCTTCGTACATACCGTGGGAATTCACTTAGCTGTCTTCTCCTCATTGACAGACAAAACACAACTCCCTGCTAGCTTCGCCATGTCACTTTCCTTCAACACACTTGCCATAACCTCACTTCATTTTTCACTCTTTATATATACCTTCTTTCAATCTACACTTTCCCTCTCAAAAACACACTCACACAAAACAACAACAACTCCCAAGTAAGTAATACTAATTAACACTTATCCAATTCCAATTCTCATCATGTATACTATGAATCATATTTCGGAGCCACATGATGATCATCCATGTTCATCTACAGGGAGGTTTCTTGCTGAGACTATGCCAAAGAAACCTGCAGGGAGGAAGAAGTTCAGAGAAACCCGTCACCCTGTATACCGTGGTGTCAGAAAGAGAGATTCCGGCAAGTGGGTTTGTGAAGTAAGAGAACCCAACAAGAAAACAAGAATTTGGCTTGGGACATTTCCTACTCCCGAGATGGCTGCGCGTGCGCACGACGTTGCTGCTATTGCGCTTAGAGGAAGGTCTGCTTGTCTTAACTTTGCTGACTCTGCTTGGAGTTTGCCGGTTCCTGCTACGGCGGATGCAAGGGATATTCAAAAAGCGGCGGCTGAGGCAGCGGAGAAGTTCAGGCCAGAGACTGAGTTTGAGAACAGTGAGGAGAGGAGAAAGGATAGTGAGACTTCATCTGCGGTGGCGGTGGAGGAGACAGTGATGGAGCAACGAGAGGAAGAAGAGGATATGGTGCCGGAGTATTTAAGAAACATGGCACTAATGTCACCGGCAAATTATTGGGGGAGTGAATGTGAATATGATATTGCTGACGTGGAATTTGGTGGTGATACTGAAGTTTCATTGTGGAGTTTTTCAATTTAATTTAATTTTAGATAAAAATACTGAACATTACTATTAGTAGGATCGAGGAATAAGAGAGGTTGTACTTGCCTCACCCGAGTAGTAGGATAGTCATATACCAAAATAAATAAATTTGTAGGATAGTCTCTTACTAAAAATATAAATTTGTAGGATAGTGTTCGTACTTATATTTTTTTTACTAGTACGAATACTGTTGATAGGAGGAGAAAATATGTGACAAAAGAAGATATTTCTTTTTTTATGTTGATAAATTATAGGTTAAGTACGTGTACATTAACTTTAAGAAGCAAGTGTACACAATCTTTTGCTAAAAATTATATATTAATAAATAATATTTTTGAATGTTGATGTGTTATGATTTTATTTTTATTTTTTACTGTTATGTGTCAATTTATCAGATTTATCAGCACATGGGGCCTTAAGAACTGACCCATCAAGAAAATCTTTTTCTAAATTTGTCAATTTATGGGCACAAGGGTTTCATTTCTTAAAAATGTGAGCAAGTGAAGATCGTTTTGTCAAGTTAGAGCAAAACAGTTAACTAATCTATTTCTAAGTTGTCAAGGAACCAAATTTGAATTAGTGAAATGCTTTGAATAACTATGAATCAAGTTAAAGGAATTTCAATAGTCATGACATTACATTACCAAAATTTGCATTTGCTAAATAAAATGTTTAGTCCAAGAGCAAAAAATCTGGCCATAAAAATCTGAAGTTCAAACTGTAAGTGAAACTTCAGACTACTGATGGAACTTTCTGCCTCGTGCAAGGAAAAATTAATCATCAATCAAGTTGAACATTTTGAATCTGGACACCCAAACCGGCCGTTTCCTCGAGCAATAAATGCTTCTTTAAGGATTCTAGCTTCTCCTCAGTCTTGGATCGAACTTGTTGCGGAACCTTCTCTTCATAACCTGGAACATTCATACTCTTCTCTAATCTATCTATTTGCCTGCATAATAAAATCTCCAGTCTATAAGTTCAAGTTGTGTTGAAACCGACACAAAAAGAAAAACATGATTATAAGCGCTACAAAATAGTAACAATTCTTTTAATAAAAGAAAATAAAGTGCATTAAAATGTTTTACAACAAATTTAAAACTCCACCTAATATGTAACATGTAAACACGGTCAACTATATTGACCTAAGTGGATTTAAGTAAAAAAACACAAATGACATTACTTGTATACTTTTTGTATTTATGACTATGTTAAAAACAATGCAAGATTAACATACGTTTTCAGTTCAGCAATTTTCTTCATCTTTCCAGCCTCCGTTTCTGCAGAATTAATCTCTAAATAAACAGAAAGGTCTCCATTTACTACAGTATTAGCATATCCATATGGAACCGCTTCAGCATCAGTGATTACCTGTGAATCATGTCATTGGCATTAAAGGTGAAAAATATGTAAATCAAGTGAAGTGCACATGAAATACATGATTAATGAAAAAAATCACAAGATAAAATACAAGGAATGCAAGAGACTAGAACACAATTGTGTGACTTACGGTTAAAGAGGATAGATTAGCTAGTGTAGTAATCTCAAATTGATGGCTGTTAATAAAATCTGCAACCTCCGGCTTTAGGCAACGAGCTACAGCCGGTCGCCTGACAACAGTCAGCATCGTTAAAATCAGCAAAGCATATTAATTCGATTGAATAATAATCCAATTAGTAGACAAACTAATGTTTGACATTAACAAATACAGAGTACTAAGCTAAGATCATTGCCTCCCACGTACCTGTCACGTCTCTCTTTTGCCAGTGACCTGAGAGACTTAACAGTAGACTCAATGAGGTCCATCTCACTCTCTACCTTTTCATTATTCCAGCTCTGAGATTAAAAAATAATAAAATAAAACTATTAAAGATACAGTCAAACAAATCAATGCACACTAAACACAATTTTTCTATTAGCAAATGTTTCTCAATAAGAATATCATTATATCAATGAAGAGTAAATTAATGTGAATGTATACAAAAGAGATGATCGGAAAATAGAAAACAATAAAGTTCGTATTATGAATTAAAAGAGCAAAATGTTAAAAATAAATAAATAAAATCAAACCTCAATAACTGATGGATAATCAGCTATCATGATAGAGTCTTCTCTCTTAGATTCCCTGGGCAAAGGAAGGCGTTGCCACAATTCTTCTGTGACAAAAGGCATAAAAGGATGAAGCAGTCGCAGACCATTGTCCAGACAAAACCACAAAGTATCTTGAGCTGCGCGTCTTTTGGAAGCAATCTCGGGATCATTGCCAGAAAAGTACGGCTTGATCACTTCAATGAACACATCACACAATTGATACTGCCACCAAGAATATACAGCAGTGGTAGCTTGCGAGAACTCATATGATTCTAGAGACTTGGATATTTTCAATATGGTTTTATTCAACACAGATAGTATCCACTGGCAGCTAAATGGGAGAACATTAGGAGTCAAATTTGCAGGAGGGCTATAATTATCTCCGAGCTTGCTCATAGCAAATCGTACTGCATTCCATAATTTATTACACCATTGGCGATACCCAACCACCCTTTGAATATCAAGGTTAATCTTGTCAGACTGAAACGAATGAAAACAGCAATGTTAATTCCCAAAAGTTAACAAAATTGGTGTTATAAATCATGTAAACATTGGATGGAGATTAAAACCTGAGCTGTGTATGAGACCAGGGCAAATCGGAGGGCGTCAGCACCACATTCATCAATACCATTTGGAAAGTCCTTCTTCTGACCCTCTATTGCAACAGCTAGTTCCTTAGGGTCAAGGTTACCTCCTTCTAACCTCTTATGTAGACCTTCTAGTGATATACCATTTATCACCTCAATGGGATCAATAACATTCCCCAAAGACTTGGACATCTTGCGCCCATGCGCATCACGAATCATAGGGTGCAAATAAATCTGCATATAAATTGCAAGTATATCTTCAGAAGGTCATTCATAAAAAATTTAGGTATAAATGAGATTGGTTAGCTTTGCTCCAATGATGTGTTATTTGTTGTCTCTATGGTTTCTTTACAGAGATTCTCTAATTCACATACCTTTTGTCTGAATGAGTAATTATTTTAAAAAACAAATGAAAAGTAAAAAAAACTTGTTTAATATGATAAAAAATCACAGTTCTTGTTTACTATGTGAACACACACACCACCTGAGTATCACACAAAATTCATTATGCATATAGATAGAGCTGTCGTCAAATGATTAGCAATAGATAGTAACCCTAACCTTGCTAAAAGGAACATCACCACCCAACTTCATTCCTAACATCACCATACGAGCAACCCAGAAAAAGAGGATATCATGGCCAGTTTCCAAAACAGAAGTTGGATAGAATGCCTTCAGGTCTTCTGTGTCATCAGGCCATCCCAGCACAGTTAATGGGAACAGACCAGAAGAAAACCATGTATCAAGAACGTCGGGGTCCCGGCTTAAATGAAACTTCTTTCCACTATACCTTTGGTTAGCCTCATCTCGGGCTTCCTCTTCATTTCTTGCCACAACCCAATGGTCATTGTAAGCACCCAATTCCTGCAGTATATCATCCTCTAAAGTGACATACCATGCAGGAATTTGGTGACCCCACCATAGCTGCCGTGAAATGCACCAATCACGTATGTTTTCTAGCCATCTGCAAAATTTTACACCTTGATTAGTCATGATTATATCATACAAATAAAGGGATGTAAGAAAATAACTGGAACTAGAGGATGTGAAGTTGGCCAACGCAAGATTGTCCCCTAAGTGAAATTTAATATAAATAAAATTGACTCAACAATTTGTCATCTTTGTTTGATAAATGTACTTGGTTGAGTATAAAAAAAAAACATCAGTGATGTTGACATTATAAAAATAGTAAGGAAAAGAGAGAACATAATTTCAGTCATATATTGTACTAAAAAAAAATTCAGTCATATAAATGTAATATACTGCAACAGTATTACAAAATAACATTCATTAGCCTCATATTATGCTAATAATAGACTCCAAACTATAAGAAAACAAATCACAAAATATAATTAAACATAAACCAGTCCAAAGAGATTATCTAAGATACTATAAAATATATCCAATGTAATAATATGATGTTTCAAGATATTTTCTATGTCATTTGACATAGGAAAGCAGTAACAATTAATTGGATTGATTATATTTATTATTTTATACTTCTTCGGCCTCAGTTTCAGTCTTAGCTCTGCCAGTCAAACTCAATCTCAAAACATTTCTCACTAAAATTACAAAGATAATGGTGCTATTATTGAACAAAATCTAGAGATGCTAAAATATATTCACTGGTGGAACTCATGTATTATGGTTTAAATCCTGGACCACATTTCAGAGGAGTGCTCCGAAAAAATACGTTGGGTAGCCGTATTCAATATAAGAAATTATAAAAGGCAAACAATAAATATATAAGCACCTCTTCCAATCAGCCACATATTGTTTTGGAATAATCTCTACCCTTTTATTTTCCTCATCCGTGACAGCATGGAGAGCTTCCTTTGCGATATCACTGCAATTAACATACCACTGTGGCTTTATCATGGGCTCAATAACATCATTGCTTCTTGAACATACACCAAGGCGCATCTCATTGTTTTCAGAGCCTCTATAAAGATCCTACATGAAAGGAAGCAAATAAAACATTGAATGTCCTTGAAATTGGTGTGCGTCTCATTACAGAGTCAACTTCTAATTCGATTAAAAAAAACTTCCAACTAAAGATAGAGATAAATACTAATACAATGGCTAGAACACCCCTCGCCTGTATTTACTTGCTACCTCGTGCAACTATTGTTGAGGCAAGGGCTCAAATGAGCCCTTATACATATAAATACTTTCCTTTTTTGTGTTTTTTATTGTTTGGGTTTAAGTCGGTTTTTTTTCTTTTTCCAACTTTGTGTTTATTAACATTTGAACTAGCCCATTCACATTTTTTCTGTTCCTTTGTATTATAATTGTGTTTAGAGGACATTATCTTTATCTATTTTTTAAGCATGTAAAAGTATAATTTGCAGTTACAGTAGGATTTTACAATCCATGTTACGATCATCCACCCTCCTCAGTCCTCCTGATCCTAGTTCAAGGTTATATGTTTGACAGCATTGATATTTGCTAGTACCTCTAGCAGAAACATACTAGTAGATAAATAGAGGCCAAAAGAAGAATATTGGAAGCAGCATTTTAAAAATAAATAAAAATTTAAATCACCATCGATACTTTCCAACAACAAAAATTCACATCCGTACTTCCCAGCAATTATTTTTCAACATAACATATTGTTGCCTAAGCACCAGAAGTTTCATATGAAATAGAGATTTCTATAACAATACCTTCTTTTTTAATGCTTCAGTTATTGCTTCCCGGGCTTTAAATCGTGGCATGTTCAAAAATTCAGAGCCACCGTTGGAATTTATTTTCCCATCGTCGGTGAAAACATTAATAAATTCAAGGTTGTGACGTTTTCCAACCTCAAAATCATTAGGATCATGGGCTGGTGTAATCTGCAAGCCATAAAGAAGCATTGTATCATTTACAACATCGAAAGAGAAATTTGATGGAACTTTTAACCTTGAACAAATCGCAGAATACCTTAACAGCACCTGTCCCAAACTTTGGATCAACAAGAATAGCATCACAAATTATAGGAAGTTTTCTGCCATTAAATGGGTGAACAGCATATTTTCCATGAAATTGACTGTATCGGTCATCAGTAGGATGTACGGCAATTGCAGTGTCGCCAAGCATAGTTTCTATCCTAGTTGTGGCAACAACAATTTCACCAAGGTTCCCTTCCAGAGTGTAAGCAAATTTTGTTAAAACACCAAATTCAACAGGTTTGTCGTATCCTGGAACCTTTAGCAGGGTCCTTTCTTTTATATCAATATAATCCACCTGCATGCAAAAGGCAAATACATCAACCAATATATTACATATAAAACAAATCCGATGAAGCAGCAAAGTACATCCATCACCCACCTCGATATCAGATATTGCTGTTCGTAACACACAATCCCAATTTACTAACCGTAAGTCCCTGTAACAATGACAGAGTAATATATTGAGCAAAAAGCCACGTTAGAGTTATATGACAGCCATATGAAACAAAGATATCAAGTACAAGTTGTGATACAAGAAATTGAAAAGTTGAGGGAGCACACAAAACTAAATGCAACAGAATAAAAAAAATTATAACAATAAGTAGTATATATCTGTAAAAGAGCCATTTAGAGTCATAAAAGAAGTCAAAAACATTGAGAGAACACTCTGCTAAATAAGCACCTTAAGTGATAAGCAAGTTTGCAAATCCACTAAATATACTTCAGTCTACACAGGAGATTTAATCATATCATGTTTCCAAAATCTGGCCTTACTCCTTAGTCCATGTGATTCTTGTCTCGAGTATAGAATACTTGGCAAGAAGTAGTTTATGTAAAAGTTTTTTGGCTTTTACTTTTAACATGTGTGAGAGATTGAGGGGCATCAGACCATTAATAGGTCTGCGACAAAGTCTTACAAGCACAATTGTATTTGCTTTGGTCTTTATGCAAATGTAAATATTATTATTCATTGCCATGGTCTATATTTATCATGCATCCTATATTGTTTCCACTAATGCATCAACTAATCCTTGTCCTCATACAATCAATGATCTCTATAACATCGTGTTTGAGTATAAAATTAAAATTGGAATCAGCATCAATGGATAGCCAGTACCTCAGATAAATATGAATGAAACATTACATAAAGACAACACATATTGCCAATATCCACCTCACCTATAGACAAGGCCTTGCTTGTAAAGCCTCACAAAAGCATCTGTCACAGCCTTAGATCTTTTGTCATCCATTGTGAAGCACTGGAAAGAGAGAGTGAGACTTCGAATAGAATGCAGATACATAAATGGCAGTTATAACACTGTGATGGTGAAATTGCATGAGAAATAGCTATCTAACTCCCGTGTAGATTTTGCTCAAGTGTTTTATAAGGGTGTAAGTGGGTAACTAGACATGCATGCAGCATAATGGATTATTCTTTACTTCTTTTGAGCTCATTTTCTTTCCATTTTAACAGGTTCACCACCCACCCCCAAAAATCTGGTATAAACACTAAACAAACATATTTACCTCACGAGACCAATCCAGAGATGCTCCTAATCGGCGTAATTGTTGCAAAATTGTGCCCCCGTACTTGTTTTTCCATTCCCAAACCTACTTTTACCAATATTCACCAAAGCCATAAGAGTTAGAACAAACGAAGAAAATATCAAACATCAAATTATTAAGAACTTTGAGTGCAAAGATTAGTTATAAAACATGCCTCTGAGATAAACTTTTCACGGCCCAAATCATGCCTGGTTAGTTGTTTTTCACGCATTATCTTTTTCTCCACAACTACCTGCATCAAGTTGGACATAGCATGTGACAAATTTAAAAATCGGAGCTCATCCAAGATATATTTATGCATCAAGTTTAATAAAAAGCATTGATTACATCAGAAATCCATCAAAATTCATGTAACAACAATCATTTATAATTGAATCTACACTAGACTTTTTAACAATTTTCTTTACAATGTATACTAGTAGACCGTCAGACAAATATTCATCATCCATATTGTTGCGAAGTGTAACCATTGCAATATTTATGTTAGAAAAAGATCACTTTGTAGCAATAGAAACAAAAAGCGTGAGAATAAAAATTAATGGTCTATAGACAAGAGAAGATAAGAAGCTCAGTGCTTTTCTAATATTGACCAACCAATGATATAAGAAATAGTTTCCAATGCTGCAGACTCAAGAATCTCACTCACATGGTTAAATCCTCAATTGTATATATCACAAAGAAGCAATTGCTCACTAAGAAAAAATGGGCCTTGCCCTTGGGTGACCTAACCACCAATTAGCATACAGACAGCCATGTTATTATTAACTTTATCTTCCTAATTTATTTACTTCTATTATGCCTAATCTTCAAAACCCACATACCAGCACACAAAAGTGCTTTCTATATCTATACTCTAAATACTCTAATATAGTATATTTTTCCTCAATTATTAATTATAAAATAAAAGAATTTCATGCAAAGGTTTCATAAAAAGAGGACAAATAGCTGAAGTGATAACAATTAATGTCAGGTATTCACTTCATATATGATAGATAACAAGAGAGCTAAGAGAAACATCATCTTCTCAAGTTGGAAATAAAACCTGTGTAGCAATTCCCGCATGATCCATCCCAGGCACCCACAAAGTATTGTATCCAGACATTCTTCGCCAACGAATCATTGTATCCTGCAAGCAATATATCACATTGATGTTAACTGTTTTAAACAAAGAAACTGAACTGTAAAATGGAAAATATAAGATACCTCTATTGCAGCTGTTAGAGCATGACCTATATGGAGAGCACCCGTCACATTTGGTGGAGGCAAAACCTAAAATTATAGCAGTCAAATTTTATAGGGAGCAAAAAGAACACAACTTTTCCATATCATGTACCTAGGAAGCAGAGATAAGAAAATATAGCCTAAATCTTTTCAAGATTACAGCAACAGCAAGATGCTATATTAATATTCCATATAAAATGCAATGAAGATAACCATAGATCAATAGCACAAATTTTATAATCTATTTGCGGCATTTCATCCAATGCCTTCAAAGACACATAGTAATACAATTGATTAGGGTAAAACACTTAATAAATGAACCATTACATTTCAGCTTTTTATTTAAAGGATCACTTTCACTATACAGCAAAAGATTATTTCACACTCCATAAGTCACATGTAAGTTATTCTCACATTTAAATTTCCAATCGGACAAAACTGTCTTTAGTACATACACACAAATCGAAAGAAAAAATTACTCTTAGATAACAAAATTTAAACAATGTTAACTTCACAATCCACACGGCATCAGAAGAAGTTCAACAAGAGACTCACAATAACAAAAGGTGGTTTTGTGCTGCTAGCATCTGCCACAAAATACTTTGATTTCTCCCACCACTCATACCACCTAAACCGTAGCACAATAAAAGATAAGCATTTAATTCAATTGAAGAGTAGAAACAACTAACAACCGCAATGACTGAATTAACACTCACGATTTCTCCACGGCAGTTGGATTATACTGTTTTGCCAATTGTCGAGACATTTGTTTCTTATCACCCAATGGAGTCTCAGGATCAATGTAATCTGCGGGATTTTCATCCTCTGCGCCGCGCTTCACAGTTTTCTTTTCACTCTTTTTAGAAGCAGTGGATGATTGTTGCGCTTGCTTTTGCTAAAGCCAGAATCAAGAAAATGAAAAACAAAAACAGCAAACATTATTTACAAGATCAAATTGATAAACAGTACACATTGAAAAATAAAAAAAAAATAAATATAAGAATTGCATAGCAAGGAAATAAAAAACACAAAGTCACCTGAGCTTGCTTCTGAAGAAATTTCTCTAACTTCAATTGCTTCTCTCTTGCCTAATAAAAATCCATAGAAAAAACAAAATAAAAAAAGCTTAAACATTGGGTTTAAGAAAATAGGATTGAAAAAGCATAGATTTAGTTTAAATCACATAAATGTAAATCGAATCTGGATTAATAAAAAGTTAAAAACGAGATAAGATGATGAAGGAGAACCTTTTCATCCTTTTTCTTCTTCTTCTCGGGGTCTTCGGGTGCGGATGGAGCTTGGTCTTTCTTGATGTCGGAGGAGTCCATTGTTGAAGAGTGAAGATTGTTGTGTGAGCGAAGTAAAATAACGGCAGTAGAATAAATGGAGAGATAAACAGAATCAGAAACCAAAGCACAAAACAAAGTAAACCTAAGTAGTCAGCCACACTAATGTACACTTTGGCCTGTAGATTGGGAATAGGATAGACCAATGAACTGCTTCTCCCTCCGTCCTAATTAATTACGGTATAATTTTTTCGTCACGGACCCGTTTGAACTAATTATTTTTTAGTTTATGCAAACAACTTATGTCATTTTTACGTATTATTATAAATTTTTCAATGGAATTTATAATAAAATAGCTTATAAAAATTCAATTATCACTAGTTTAAACTTATAAAATAGTATAAAATCTAATTTATATTGCATAAGTTGATAGCGTAGTTAAAATGTACTTTTAATATCACAATTACTTAATTGTCCTTGCTGAAAAGATGTATTTGTACTTAACTTTTCGTATTTCAATGCAAAGTAGGGTTATGTTTGAAAAAGTAAATTCAATATTATATTTTAGAAAATTTGACTATATATAATATAATATGCATTTTAATTTTAATTTATAATAATATATTTATATATGTGAAAATTTTAGATTGATTAATAAATTTAGGTTTTGATTGGCAAAAATAGTGGATGGCTGATAAACCTTATAAGCTGATAGCATATAGTTTATAGCTAACAAGCGAATTGAATTGTTTGGTAAATTAGCGGTTTAACTGACTCAAATATGTTGAATAATATAAAATGACATTCTTAGTAAATAATAAAATTTATAAGGGTAAATAAGTTTTTTAAGATTATCCCTTTAATGTGTTTTTTTTTTTTTTGTATTTTGCCCCTGTCAAATTTTTTTTCAACACAGCGGATAAAATAAACTAAAAAAAAAAACATTATAGGGGATAATTTCAAAAAAAATTATTATATGGGTAAAATAAAACTTGCATACTTTGTAGAGAGGTAAAGACATATTTATCCAATTTATAAAAGTAATAATATATCTTTTATTTATAAACTTTTTTTTTTGACAAAATCTTTTATATATAATTATTACAAAAATTGATGAATATTATTATTAAATTAATTTGTCTATGCAAAAAAATTATTTTATTTTTAATTAATTTTTTATTTTAATATAATATATCTTTCACATCAAAGTATATATGTACATTTGTCAACTTATGATTTTTGAAAATTGACTCAATTATGTAAACAATACTTCAAATTAAACATAATAATAATAATAATAGGGATAAATATGTTTCTGGTCCTTACAAATATTACAAGTTTTGTTTTTAGTCCCTCTAAAAATTTTCTTCAACTTTTAGTCCCTCAAAAGTTTTCAATTAACATTTTTAGTCCCTACTTTTAAATCAACTCATGTGTGGACTTCATATTTTTGAATAAAGTTTTTTATGAATGTTTAAAATATTATAAGAATTTCTCCCAATTTTTTTTGAATTTTTTAACAAAGCATAAATTAAATATAAATTTTTATGTTTTTGGTGCTTAAAAAAATCATATTTAATTCATGTTTTGTTAAAAAAATTCTAATTTTTTTTGTGCGTGATTATTAAAATATTCTAAACTTTTCTGAAAAATTTCATTAAAAAATATGAAGTCTATATATGACTTAATTTAAAAGTAGGGACCAAAAGTATTAATTGAAAATTTTAGAGGGACTAAAAGTCGAAAAAAAAATTTAGAGGGACTAAAAAAAAACTTGAGATATTTATAGGGATCAGGAACATATTTATCCCATAATAATAATAATAAAGTATATTTGATCAATGATACAATTTATTCTAAAATACATGGGACACCAAACAATTACAACCAACTACATAGTTATTTTATTTTAAATTAAAATAAATTATAAAGGGTAAAAGTTAATTTTAATTTAAATAACAAAGATAAAAATGGAAGAAAAAAAATGATAAGTTACAAACTCATAAGCTACTTGAAATAGTTTATGAAAAATAAACTATAGACATGCATTAACTAGTATATTTTAATAGAGATACAAAAAGATACAAGATACAAAAAGATACAAGTTTATGAAGAAAAAAAAATGAAAAAAAAAATGCATTATTATTTATTCATTGATATTGGTAGGGGTGGACAGAAACCCGCGGTCCAACTTAACCCCAAAAAACCGATAAAATAAATAAAAAAATGGACGGTTTGGATTGAATCACGGGTTTGAAAATTCGGTTTGAATAGAGTTGACGTAGTCGGGTCCGGGTGGAGAGAACTGGACCAATTGGACCCGAAACCCGCTCGCATAGTGAAAAAAATAAAAATTAGTCTACTACACTAATAATGTCGACGTTAGTGGAATGCATATATGTCACTTTTTTCTTTTAAAAAATGCACAAATATTTAAGAATTATACTAGTATTATTCTTTTTCAAATGGAAGTAATAAATGCATTTCAATTTGCAATACAACTTTTTACTATCACAATAAAACAGTACATCTTGATATTCTACAAACATTGTCATATTACTTACCCATTAAACATGCCCAGTAAATATGCATTGTGATAATTACTGCATATGCATAAGCATTGTCATATTACTTCAACTGCAATTACCAAAAATCACCTCCCCACAATTGAATCATACATACATACATACAATAATTTAACACATTAATTTACAGTTCATTTCCAAGCATTTCAATTACACCAAGGTAACACTGGAGTATGTTTCAGAAAAAGAAAAAAAATGGTAATACTGGAGTACCATCAAGATACAACTTTACAAACCAGCAGGCGGAATTCACGTAACTCACTCATCGTAATAACTAACATTAATATGAGAAGACAAATACAATAAAAGTAACCAATTAGAAGCACATGATTAGAAACACACCATCATTAAACCGCAACGTGTGCAAACTAGAAGACAACAACAACATCAATGCAAATTCAAGAAAGATGTACAATGTGTTAGACAGGCAAAATTTGCACCACCCAATTTATCCTTTCAACAGACAAGAGATGATTTTGGTGATGTGGGAAGTTGTGTGCATGATAACCATCGAATGACTGATTCGGTCACAACAAGATCAAGTTGCTCACACTCTCCAAGTCCAATTGTCCGGTTTCTCTTGCTGTGGAATCCCAATGTCCTGTAACAATTTGTTACACATGACCTTTTAGTCTCTACAGGTTTGTGATCCCTTTCTTTAACGCCATTTTCAAGGGAAAGTGGAGAATCTGGTAGCAGAAGCAGTAACATTAATATATATCCCATACTAAGCTAAAATAAATCAACAATAAATATTTGTTTAAATGAAAAACTCAATACATACCTCCAGCAATTGCATTTACTTCTGTCGTGTTAGATGAGAACTCGAATATTAGACTATTTTGCTCAACAGAATTGGGACTGAGAAATGCAAAGCTCGGCATCGAGGAAACAGGCGAAGAAAATTCCAAACCAATGGAACCACCTGTGCTCCGAAATGAAAACCCACTAGGCGCAGAAAAAGGTGTAACTGGTTCCACAAAAATAGAAGAAAACGATGATTTGCATGTGAATGTAGGTGATTGAGCGTCACATGTAGGTGATCCTGCGCCAAAGCTGATGTCATCATTCCTCGACATAAATGATGCAGAGAAGGAGCCACCATCAACATGCAACTCTCCACAACTTTCCATTTTATGTTCACTTAGCTGTTCCAGATTTGTTGGATCGCTTTCCATCCAGCAATGGTCTACAATGGAAAAGTTGATAGGAAAATAAAGATTAAAATTTTGGCCTACAATGCTTGGGAGTAATCAGATAGTTAAGTTTCTAACCACTCCATCTTATTTATTTCTACAATCGACATAGAAACAATTAAACCAACTTGATTAATAGCCTTGAAGATCATTTGGATCAAACTCAGAGCATTTGAAAGACCTCTTCTAGAGCTACACTCTGCTTGTTGTATAACATAATAAGGCAGATCTCTGGTTAACCTAATAAAAATATCTTATGACTTACCTATAAGCTCTTTTAAACTTGTTTCAATAAGGTTCTTGGATAAACCATATGAAAATCAGCTTAATTTCACTTGTTTCATACAAATTTTCATATAATAAATGCTTATTCAATAAGCATTCGATTCAACTAAGAAATTTACCCAAATGAACCGCATGACGGAAACTGGCTCAGTGTTCTCGTTGAGTTGGTTCATAAGCTGGCAAAATCAAAACAACCTTGCATACTGCATGCCATATATGACTTATATAGAATGAAATTAATACCTTAAGACATCCCTTTTAGTAATATAGCAATAAATTCATGGGTGACCCATTGTCCATAATAAAAAAAACTAACAGTATTGCCTGGCCTACAGAGTAAATCAGCAGAATGGAAATATATTTGTTACTTTAAATGATATTTTCTATCTTTCTAATCAATAAGTAAATCAAGATTCTTTATTATATTCAAAAATTGAGTAATAATCTATATCTCAATTGGACTGTCATTATATGTCTCGATAACTACAATATTTTTTTTATTCCATGAACACCTACAAATATGAATATGAATCAAATCACTCCATATTAGATAGGCACGAACAGGAAAAGTAAACCAGGTTTAACTTACCCAAAACCTCTTGGGCAGTGAGCCTTTGAGAAGTTTCTCTGCAGAGCATTCGCCTAATTAAGTCCTTAGCAGATTTAGAGATGTGATCCCAAGGTTCAGATGGAAATCTCAAATCAGCAGCCTTAACGGCTTCAAATATTCGAGACTTTGTCTTTCCCCAAAATGGCGGCATCCCGCTAAGTAGAATGTAAAGAATAACCCCGGCACTCCAAATATCGGCAGCCTGGTTATATGCACCTGCCAATACCTCTGGAGCTATATAAAATGGACTCCCAACTAAACCATGCAAACTCTGCCCTGCTTAAACAAACCCAAATATTTGAAGATGAAAACCATGCATTTTACAAGAATAGTATTTGCAAAGAAAGCAAATAAAGCAAGTACCAGGCTTAATGTAGGTTGCAAGACCAAAGTCAGCCAATTTAATCGGTGACGAAAACGACTTAGTTGCTAAGAGAATGTTTTCAGGCTTCAAATCTCGGTGAACAACCCCGTTTTCGTGACAATACAAAACCATCTGCATGAGATGCCTAAATAGAACCCTTCCTTCAGATTCAGAAAATCTTCCATGCTTCTCTAACAGGTGAAACAGCTCTCCTCCGGCGCAAAGCTCCATCACCAAATGTACAAAATCTTCCTCTTCATAAACTGCCTTGAGATCTACAACATTAGGGTGCCCGGATAACTTTGCCATGATCTCAATCTCAAGTTTAACACTTTGCATATCATCTGAAGTAACCAGCCTATCTTTAGCAATTGATTTGCATGCCAAAACCTCTCCGGTTGTTTTGTCGGAGCATGTTCTAATGACACCAAACTGTCCCCAACCCAACTGTTCCCCTAGAATGTATCGATCTTTCAAATTAGAAGTTTGCTTTGCGTTCAATATGGTTTCGGTCAGACTTGCTACTTTGTAACAGTGGAATGAAGTTGAGCGTTCAATGCTGCTGCCGCTCTCGGCAACAGCCATAACAATTTTGTTATCACTCAACAAACCCAGTAACAACCAATTCACCCTGTGGATTCTCTTTCTTAAAGATCTTCGTCGGGCAACAAGGACAAACAAGTAATAACCACTTTGACAAAATAAGTGCCAAACTCAATCTTCTTGTTTACGCTACCATCCACCAAGAGCTGCACTCCAGATCAAATCCACAAAGAAACTCAATTGGGTTGAAAAATTTACTGTGATAGTGGTAAACCACGGAATGACGTTAATCTGAAGAGTATGACACCGGGAAGCATAGCCGAGAAAACGAAAGTTTAACCTCAGGAACACTTCCCTCCCCCTCTAAATCAGCTGATCTGCAAAAATAATGAGTCAACAGTTACATCATTCTGCATAATAGCTACTTAAAGTAAAAATAGAATCTGAGTAAAAGGTCAAAACTCAAAAGTTACAATCAATGAAGATTTGAGCTTCTCCAACTTTAAACTTCGTAAAATAACTAAGAACAGATTCTAGCAAACCCTTTTAAGCAATTAAAAGCAAAAGCTAAAAAAAAAAAACTTTTTTTGTTAGTTGAAAAGACAACAAGACAAAAATTCCAACCAGAATCACCAACAGGGACGTGTACGGTCCTTAATAAACTCTAAAACAAAAACGTACACACCACAATATATGGAAGCCATGAACCAATGAAAACAACTGAAAAGGGAATAAAGCCATAAAAATTCAAGCGAAACTAAACAACCCTAGATCCAAAAAACCCTATGAATCTCAACAGTTGCAGAAAAAGAGTTGCAATTTTAAAAAAGAAGATATAATATGAAAAGAAAGGGTAAGGAAAGAGAGGAGGAGAGGAGAAGAACCTGGTGTGAGAGGAAGAAGAGAGAAGGAGTCCGTCGGAGAAGTGGCACAGCTCAGCTTCCGTGGACCCCGGAGACCACGGTTTTGGCAGATAATATCAAACCTCTTTTGGTGGCTTTGTTTTGTTTTTGTTCTGTTTTTTCAAAATCAAACAAACAAAAGCACGATGAATCCAATTCAGATTATTTTAATTTAATAGTAATAGTAATTTACTATTAATTTTTGGAACATATCACTATTCACTTGTATTCAAATTATTATCAAAATATATCTTTTTCAAAAAACAAAATTATTATCAGTATTTTTTTTTACAGCAAAGATTAACTATATAGGTTTATTTTTATATAATTTTTTTTAATGACAAAATCAATTTTCTTAAAAGTCACATTTATAATTCTAGGACACCACATGACAATAAAGCGTGTCATTAAATTTTCTTTTGGTTAGCAAAATCAATTCACCTAAAAATCACATCCGCAATCTAGGAAACACCTTGTTATTATGTATGATACTTTTAATTTTTTTTAGAAGATCCACAATATTTATATTGATAAACACCCATACAACGAGTGATAAACATCCATACAACAAGATTCTTAGTTCAAACTCAAATGGAGGTGTTCAGCCTATAGAATGACATTTGATAGTTGATTAGGGTTTGCGAACAATATAGGTTTATTGAATTTCAAGATTGTTAAAAGTGGTAGAATTTATGGTATTTAGTTAGTGGAGTTTATCATTTACTCATTCACACTGTTTCATTAGCAATGGTAGCTCATAATTATGTTATCTAGAATAAAATGCTCCTTCGAATGTGTCTTTATTTGCTTTGAGGTTATTATATAATAGGCTTCCAACAAAACACAATTTGGTTCACCAATAATACAATTGGATCTATTACTATACGTAGAAGGATGTCGTGAGAATGAAAATTCTAATCAACAATTTTTTTGATGTACTTTCTTTGAATCTTTGTGTTACAAAATTCTCAATTGTTTAGGATATCAAAGTTAGGACGGGAGTGGTTATGGTGCATAAGCCACCCCCCATAATACTCGCGCACCCCCAAATTTCTATCGCACCCCCCAAATTTCTAGCGCCCCCCAATTTATGCCAAAATCATTTTGCTGTGGGAATGGTTCAAAGATTTGCACTCCAAAACCATTAAATGCATAAAATAGTTTCGTCTAGAAATTGGGGGAGGGGGAAGGAATTTTTTTTTGTTAAGTGCATAATTATAGGGTCATACTCCAAAACCATTTTATGCACTTAATGGTTTTGAAGTATAACCCTCTAAAATCATTCCACCTGCAAAATCGTTTTGACTAGAAATGTGGAGGGAGACAAAATAATAATAATAATAACTGCGGGGTGCGCGAAGAAATTTTCATTGTTTATGCATCGTGCATAAGGAAAACGCTTATGCACCGTACAATCCATTTGTTTGACTTGTTGAAATATATGCAAAGAAATAAATAATAAGATTTTTGCGCTCAAAAGAAACATCAATCGAGGTATTATTTGACAATGTGAAATTATTTTCATGGTCCGTGGTGGTTGAAAAATAGAAAGAAATGATTTTATTTATTTATCTATTTGAACTCATCGTGATATAATCTCTTGCCTAACTTAGTGTTAAGATTTGGGTAAAGAAGATTGATGATATTATCACACTTTTTAGGAAGACAACACATATGCGGATAAATTGATAAATTTTGTTTTTACTATTTATGATTTATGTCGATGGACTACTTTACCTCGGTTCGCTTATGATAATTTTCTCATGGATAGATTTGGTCATACTCACATAAGAATTACTTAGATTTTATTTTTTTTAGCTTTTTGTTTATTGATTTGTTTGTAATGGGTTTGATTTTGCCCCACACACACACATTTTGTAGCTACTATTTTCCCCCTTTTTAATTATATTATTACAAGCACTTGACATAGAAGGAGAGTCTAAGAGGGGTGCCCTCTTCTAAATTTTTTGATGTCATTATGCTCTTAACTAAAAAAATTGATGTTATTTTATTTTATAATTTTGATATATCTTTTTTTGTTTTTATAAATTTTTAACTAGTGCCCCAAAGATATAATTTTGATACACCTTTTTTTTGTTTTTATAAATTTTTAATTAGTGCCCCAAAAATAATAGTTAGAATGACTTTTCTTTTATTTAGACACTTATTTAACTTTATCTAATATAAAAAAAAACTTTTAAGTTTAGTGAATAAAACGCATATTTGGACATTTTACTATCTAAATATACATGTTTTATTTAATGAATCTTAAAATTATTTTTTACTTATATTGAAAATCAAAGTAATAATAATAATATAATTTGTTGACTTCTGATAAAAAAGGAGAATATATGTATTCCATTTAACTTATTTCCAACCCCACCTAACATCTCCCTTTTAATTGGTGCCTAACAAGTAAAAATAATCTACGGTGTATATATGCTATCTTTCACCGATCCAATGAATCAAAATAATCTACAGTACATGCTGCTTATCAAAGAAAAAAAAAACTACAGTACATTATGTACATATGCTACAGCTGGAGTTCAAAATCATTTAAGACGACCATATTAACTCACCATTGTTTGTTCTTTTACAGCAAATTTATCCCAAACATCGTTGAATTGTATTAGTACATTTAAACATCAAAATAATGAGCACACACTTTCTGCCGCACGCTCATTATCTTATCTTATGCTATTTAGTTATGAAAAATGCTAAACAATGCACCTGGTGCATTGATTAAACATATTAATATAGAATATTTTTTTAAAACTTGTGCATTTAATATGTTAAAGATGTAAAAATTATCTCTCTAGTATTAATTTTGTCATTTTATTTCCTTTTTAGTTATGCTTAACTAGTGTATCCGGTGACATGATCCTTTATTTATTGATAAATAAACTCAAGTGAATTGGTCAAATTGTCCCCCTCAACTCAACTGTTCCTATTTCCTAACACCTTGGCCGTTATTGCAATTCCATGTCATCTCCCACAAATTGTTAGTACAACTAAAGCCTATTAATTAAGCATGTTGCATTCAATTCATATGTTGAGGTGGGATTTGGTCATACTTCTACCTGCTTTGCAACCATTCTCTTAGACCATTTACAATTGTAAAAATCATTCAATATCCACTTTTTTACTTTTTACACTTCATATCATCTTCTCTCTCTTCCATCTAATAATTCAACACCTCATTCAACTTTTTTCCTCTCCAATATTTTTTTCATTCAACACTCTACCTCACCACTTTTTATTTCATATTCTTATTTAAATTTAAGTTTTTGTTTTTATGATTCAATAAAATTATAATTATCGATTAAAATTAAAATTAAATTAAATTAATAAACACTTAACAAAAAAAAATTAAAATAATTTTTTATTATATTCTTAATTTAAAATGCAATACATCACACAAATAACGTAATTAATACGATACAAATTAACTTAAAATGCAAATTTAGAAGAATTTTGGTAGCCAAATGGAAAATTAGAAGAATTTTGGGTGTTGAAATGATTATTGGGATCTATTTCACTAAAAAAAAACTAAAACTTCAAAATAAACTCTAATTAAAAGATAAATAAGATTAAGATAGTGAAAAACTTGATTTTTTTTTGTGTCAAAATCAAACGAACCAAGTCTCTATTTAAAGAGAAAAAAAATAATCATGAATTTTGGTATAAAAATAAAAAATTAATTTGCAATAAAATAATTGAGTTTAAAGATAAAATGGGATAAAAATCCGGACAACCAATCACAGCCTAACACTTGTCCCTCCCACCCCATCAAATTCTTCTCACTCCGCGCTCTCCTTCGTCTCACTCTCCCAAAACGCGCGTGTAATGCACGCGCCTGTAGCAGCCAACAAGAAAGCGCCGCGTGTCCTCTTTGGTCAGGATTCAACACAGTTGAATTGTTTCAACTCCTCACTCCTCCAACTCACTTTCAACAGGTTAGTGCAATGGTTTTGGTGTGTTGAAGTCAGTTTCAACAAAGACTTTCAACACCCATTGTAGATAGTCTTACAACCATACATCTTTTGAAATTGTAACAAAAAATTACTCCATCTTTTTCAAAAGTCAAACTGACTTTTATGTTTTAAAGAAAAAATGAAAATGAAATAGACCACAATTTATATTTGAAATATTTATTTAGGAATAAGAGCAATGGAGGATGTAAGAGAACAAAAACCTATATATTTCAATCCTTTATAAATGAAATTAAAGTTGAATCAACTAGTGATTTGATATCTTTGTAAGAGAACAAAAACCTATATATGTTGATGAAAAACTAAACATCAAAGGCATAAGATGATAAAAAAGAGTACCGCTAAATACGGACCCGCAATCCGATTTGAAATCGACATAACCATTAATATATGGAAGCATTCGGTTGAATGTAGATCGGGTCTTGGGTTAACAATTATGAAACATTTGTCATGAACGATTGTATACGAATGAGTGCTGGTCTCTGAAAATTCATATTTTCATAACCGAAACTGATCGAACTATTACTAAAATACAATTTATTTTTATTTTTTTAGTTTCGAGTACATATTCCCTCTCTTAATCTCTTATACTCTTTGTTTTGTGAATTTTATCTATCTATGATAGAAGAGAAAAATATTATATTTTAAAAACTTATATAAGTTTGCAATATGTTAATAAAGAAGAAGTAAAAGATAATATTTTATTTTTTTTGACTTTCACCACCACTTTAATTTGATTCAGAGTCAGTCCTGACATTAAGTGGTTTTAGCCCTAAAAGATAATATTTTAGATTATTTTAATTTACACTTTTCGTCTACTATTTATTATTGTTTCTATAAGTTTGAAACAAAGTAATTGTATTTCAGTCTTTTTATTGTATTATTTGTTACACTGTGTATGAAATATTGAACTATTTGAAGAATAAAAATGTTTTGATGAATGAAATTTTGGATTTAACAATAAAATTTCAATCTAACTCGTTAATATCGCCCTGCTAAAACCGTCATCCAGATGACCCGACACATGAGCAAATCGAAAATTAAACATCGGAATTGATCCAAATTAAAAGATTACGATTTTTATCGGTTTAATAATTTTCGATCTGAATCCGACCGAACCCGACCGTGATAAAAAAACACACTAAGATAACAAGTGAAGTGACAATGCATCCAAACAAAGTGAAAGCCACAACACAAAAACCAAGCTAACACCGTCCAATGATCCAATTCATAACAAAATCCCGAAAAGAATAAAATAATACGCAAAGTCGCAAACCAAAGCCAAGTATCTCAAGCACAAAATAGGACATGCCACCAAATATAATGAAGTTCAAATCAAAATCTTTTGACACATACTTTGAACAACCATCTTCTATAACATTATCCAAGACAAGCTTTTTATTGTTGAAAAAATAATAACATTTCGATGAGCTTTTGAATTAGCTCACAGACAAGCTATTCAAATCCATTGCAACACTCAACGGTACACCGTCCAAGAAAATCAACCACCAAATAACTGAAATGGAATGTCCCACCAATATTGATATTGTATTGTACGGATATGTATTCGGTGCAGTCACTTTGGCTGTGCAGTCATACATTCACCTATTTTAATGGTTCAAATTTAAAGTTCATAAAATAAATAAAAAGCACAAAGAAAATGAATGGTTGAGATTTACCTGCAGCCACTATTTGACTACAGGGAATCCAGATCCGTATTGTACTACTAGTACTAACATCCAACCAATATAAGACTAATTGAATTTCAAACATTACTAAATAATTCACAATCTACGAATAAATGTTAAAAATTTAAATAATTTGCAACCACTAACACAATGAAACTCTAAAAATATATTTGATCTGCAAAATATAAATACCGAACAAAACAATATATGATTGAACAACACATAATAAAGTTGAAGATATTGAACAAATTTTATCTTTACAATATTTAATAGATAAAATGTTATTTTAATATTTTAAACAAGTTACTTATATAATAAAAAATTGTCTCGTGATTCAATAACGGACACAAATTTCAGTTTTTATCCAATCTCAACTCTAATTTAATCTGTCCAAAAATAGTTTAATAATTCTGTCCTAAAAATAGGACGAGAGGTTGAATGCTTAACACGATTCAACAAAGTAAAATGCTAAACAGGTGCACTGTTTAGTATTTTTCTTTGTTGGGTCATGTTGAGTAGTGCACCCGGTGCACTAGTTAAACATACAAAAAAAAATAAAGAGTTAAGATTAGTGATATAATGATAACTTATTACATTTTTAATATATTAATTTATTAAATGCACAATTTTCAAAAAAAAATTTCTATATTAATATATTTAACTAGTGCATCAAGTCCACTATTTAGCATTTTCCTTTGTTTATAACTAGGGATGCTTCCTTTAACATTTTCCTTTGTTTATAACTAGGGATGCTTCCAATTGTTTGGACTTGGTCATTTTGTATCTTTCTAATGGGTGTCTACAACATATTATTTAGTGACCAATTCAAACGAGACGAGACACTCACAAATTGTCGTAACCATGCCTCAACAGTTTTAAAACGACTTGTTATCAACAATTAATAATGCTTCCTTCAAACACGAGAATTAGTGATAATCTTATCTTTCTTGACTAAGACGCATCTTGAATTATTTTTCATTAGTCATCCATTTCTAAGCTAATCAGACGCTGATATTATTATAGTAATTTCTTTTAGCATTCAAACATGAAATCATAACACGTACATTCTTACAATAATTGATTAATTAATTCCTAATCCAAAATTCTTATGATGTTCCTGTTGAACCACTTTGGCTGGATCCAAACTTATCATGGGGAGGTTGGATGAACTGTCCTATAAGGTGTCAACTGGATAAGGCCACACGTGTCAAATTTAGCATCCACTGCACTTGGCTGCCTTTGTTGGGTAGTGCAAATCCAAGTTTTTTTTACAAAGGCCGAAGAAAAAGATATTTATTGAACCAAAACAATTAAAATTCGGCAGTCACGAAAAATATTCAGCTAAAATAAAATGAGTATTATAAATTATTAATAAAATTTAAAGTGGATATAATAAATCATAACAAATTATGAGTTTGCAAAAATAATAACCAATAAATTTTCACTAGAGTTTTTATTCATATTAAACGAGTCAAATTCACAAAAAAAGATAATTTTTTTTTACAAAAAGTGAATAAAAACAACCAATAAAAAAAACCCTCAATCAAATAAAAGGAAAACAAGTGATAGGATCTTCACAGCCAAGACATTCCTTTGGATTGAAGCACCAAAGACTTAAGTTGTTGAAAATTTTCACCTTAATTTTAAACCACCACCAAACATAAATCTTAATTTGGTCAACAACAATGCCCTTTGTTATAAATAAGACGGTTACTACGAACAGAATAAAATTTTATAAGTATGAAAATTAAACGCTACATAATGAGATTATTTATCTCGGAAGTACTCCATCCGACCTTATTTATAAGTAAAAATTGTTTTTTAATTCATTGCAAAAGTAATGTATCTAATTTTAAATATCGACTAGATATATTATTTATCAAATGAATCTAAAAAACAACTTTTACTTATAAATAAGGCCCGGAGGGAGTTAACTTCAAGCATTTAAGACATTGTGATAATTTAATGAAAATCAAATGGTCATTTTTTATTTTATAAATTAATAATATATCAAATTTCAATAAAAATTATCTAATCTTTATCAAACGATTATAGATAGATACTGAAAGCGTAAAAAGCAGAATCTCTATAATCACACACACCCTTTTTCCCACCCAACAACAACAATCCAAAATTTCAAACTAGCCTTGAATTCTCATCCACTCCACAAAAATTCAACTTGAAACTTTTTTTCATAGGTAAAAACAGTATTCCAATCAAACACCAAACGTCAAAAAACCATGTCGTTAAAACCAACTCCCCTTTCTCTAAAACCCAAAGCCAACGGCAATGATACTATATAAACATCGTATACTCCACAACACAACACACTCCAGCTCATACTTCTATTTCTATACCCATATATACTTAACCCTTGTTTCTTCAGACCATAGATTATATCAATCAATTTTGTTATAAAACAACATGGGTTCCTCTAGAGGTGAATCAGCATCATGGTATTGTGCAATAGCGTTATTGAGTATAATATTGTTAGGATCAATTAGAGAAAGTACTGTGGCTGAGTTAGAAGAAGTAAGAGGGAACCACCTTGGTGATCACAAAGCATGTGATGAGATATATGTGGTTGGAGAAGGAGAAACACTTAACACAATCAGTGAAAAATGTGGTGACCCGTATATTGTGGAGCGGAACCCACATATCCATGACCCGGATGATGTTTTCCCTGGTCTTGTTATCAGAATCATCACACCAAATAATACTAGGAAATTGTTGAAGACATAAATAGATACAGAGCATATATTATATTATATACTCAATTAGTCATCTAGTAAGTTCTGTTTTTTTTGTTGTTTGTGATTGTATACGGATTTTCTAAAAATACAATAGGAGGAAAAATAAACTTAATATTGTTTGATCATGCTCTTGATGATCGATATTTGAATTTTTCTTTTTTGACTTTTTTTTTTTTTTTTTTTTTATGTAGTTATTTTTATTGATTGACTAAGTGGTATATGGACTAGTCTTGATTTGGTTGGTGTGCTTAGCTAGATAAAGTTCTTCCTCTTTGATTCTATTTCTATATGTTTTGATTAAAAATTCAACTGATTCTATACGGATAAAGTGCTAAGTGTGTGTTTAGTTCTGCGATGATTATTTTTATTTGAGTTAATGTTTTTGTAAGGTGAATGAACTCGGTCATGACCGCTGTGGGCTGTGGCAGAGCTTGGTGACGGTAGGTAGTTGGTTGGGCTGCCATGGATGATGAGAGATCGAGGATAGTACCATGGTCTTTGTTTCAAACCAATCCACACGATATTCTTCTATACTATTTTTTTCCTTAAATCTTTGGCCATCTTGATTTTAGCTTAAACAACCTCTCATAATTTTAGGCATTTATCCACCAATCAAGAAGAACAAAGCTACATAAGTAGATACAAGATACAATATAAGAAAAATATTGTAATTGGAAAATTCAAATTTACCCTTTTTATGCTGCTATATGTCATGATACGGTATTGTCAATTTGATTGTATTGTAAAAACAAAAATGTCAAAGAAGCACTCATTTTTAGTTTCTTAATTAGACTAATTTAAAATGAGTAATTTGTTATTATATTTGGAGTTTGATGGCATAACTAATATCACTAATTAATAGCATCAGGAATGAGCTAACTAAACGTCCATGATTCTTAAGAGAAACACTATATCGTTACACAAAATCTTACATATCAAATATTTTTCTCTATTTCTATTGATGTGGAACTGTGATTTGCTTAGTGATAATGGTGTAAATCATTTTAGAAGTTAAACTCTAATTTCATTGGAGCCAATTAAGTTGTTGTATTGAAGAAAAAAAAATGTGGAGTAGATGAACTGAGAGTCCATTTGATAGTTTATGAGGGTATGAGAGTGATTTGAGAAAAAGATAGGAGGAAATGGAACTAGAAGAAATGTTATTTTCATCCATCACTTTCCACTCCACGAGCTTCCTTATGATATGACACATGACTAAGAAATAAACACCATTTACCTAATTTATTTAACTATAAATTGAATTAAGTATAAATATTTTCTTTTAATGTAACCTGAATTAAGCAAGTATTCCTATGTATCATTTAGTGCAACATCATCCAAAACTTGACAATGGTATTGGTACTCAGTACTCTTCACAAGTAATTACAAGCTGTAAATCATATTTATGCATTGGGTAAGCTCGTAAAACGTTGCAATCAACGCGGTGTTGTGAACTTGAGGTCGGAATATATACAACATTCACATTTCTCAACCCAACGAGACACCTTTTACAACAAACAAAACCGCGAGGGCTTACACAACACCCAAAGCATAAACGCGGTGTTGCTGACTTAATGTCGGAAACAATATCAATAAAAACATTTAGGCTATGTCTCGAGTAATAGTAACAAATAACTCAACCTGTAAGTTGTGTCTTTCCAATATTGAGAGGTTATAACAGCAAATTTATTATGAATGTGATAGATAAAGCATGTAATAGTAACAAATAACTCAACCTGTTACTGTTAGTTGTATTTTTCCAATATTGAGAGGTTATAACATCAAATTTATTATGAATGTGATAGATAAAACAACTATATTTATGTCAACAGTTGTGAACACAAGTATTTCCAATGGAATTTAAGAGTGTCCTAGTGATGCCACTGTCACACACTATGCATTTCCTCATTTTCAATTTCAAGAACATTGAATCTTTGCATGGTGTTTGATGCAACTTTTATGTTGTTGAACAAACTAATTTTTGTGCAAGAACATTGATCTGTGTCTTTAATTTTCTTAAAAAGGGTAGTTTTAATTATTTGAGGAAGACCTTTCAAATTGTTCTAACTTCTCACAAGTGAAGAAAGATTCAAATGGGTTGGTTCATGGCACAATTTATTGGGGCATTTCTTGCTGGAAGCTTGTTCTTTAATGGTTTATCTTATTCTTATAAAGGTATAATAATGATTGGTTATGATTTGTGAAAGTAGTACTAATTTTCATTTTCAAATATTTTAGTAACTCAATTTATACATATCATCCTTGCGTAACGTCATGCTAATTTTCTTTGTATCGTTCCAATGTCCTCAAAGGACAACTCACTTTATTATTATTATTATTATCAAAGTTGGTTTTAATTTTATCCTTATACACCTAATTGTTTTCTTCAACCCTTTTAATCAAAGCATTTGAGAATAGAAAAATGAGAGGAGTAAGAACAAGTTTGTTTTGTTTACTTGATTGATAGTTAGGTAGGTAGTGTCTCTTTGGATCTCTCTTAATTTTATGAGTCATTTTATTTGATCTTTAATTTCTTGTGTGTCAATGTAGCTCCAAAGTATACATTTATCAAAGAAGCAACATTTGCTCCTCCAATCTTAAGATATGACTATATAGTAATAGGTGGAGGATCATGTGGTTGTCCACTAGCAGCAACACTTTCACAAGGTGGAAAAGTTTTAGTCCTTGAAAGAGGAGGTTCACCATATACAAATCCAGAACAAATCAACATAAATAAGTTTGTTCATGCTCTTGCTAACACAAGACCGTCATCATTTTCCCAACAATTCATATCAAATGACGGTGTTCTCAATGCTCGTGCTCGAGTCTTAGGCGGTGGTTCTGTCTTGAATGCTGGATTCTACTCAAGGGCTAGCAAAACGTACATAAGAGAAATTGGTTGGAATGAAACTTTGGCTAATAGTGCATATGAATGGGTTGAACAAAAAGTTGCTTTTGAGCCTCCAATGATGCAATGGCAATCAGCAGTGAGGGATGGTTTACTTGAAGCAGGGGTTTTGCCTTACAATGGTTTTACTTTTGATCATTTATATGGGACTAAGGTTGGAGGGTCAATTTTTGATAAGGAAGGTCATAGACACACTGCAGCTGATTTGTTAGAGTATGCTGATCCAAGAAGAATTTCTGTTTATTTGCATGCCACGGTGCAGAAGATACTTTTTAAGTATAATGCAAGTATGTATGTAAGAATAATTTAAGTATAATGCAGGAGAATTTCTGTTAATTGCATATAATTGATTGTAATTTACAATCAATTATATGCAATTTGTAATAATCATAGTGACAAAACACAGCTTATTAGTAACAGAAAACTATATAATTAAGAATGTGTAGCTTTATGATCTATGAGAATCGAGAGATAGTTAGAAAATAAGGATCCGCAGCGAACAAGGATTAGAGAACCTACTTGATCATATAATGTTTTTTTTTAATATATATTCTTTTGACAGGAAAAAAGAGGCCACAAGCTTATGGAGTGATATTCAAAGATGCATTGGGAATCATACATAGAGCATACATAAGCTCCAAAGTGAAGAATGAAATAATAGTATCAGCTGGTGCAATTGGAAGTCCACAGTTACTGATGCTGAGTGGTATTGGTCCAGCTAAACATCTTAAGGCACATGAAATCGAAGTGGTTCTGGATCAGCCTCTAGTTGGTCAAGGGATGGCAGATAATCCAATGAATATTCTAGTTGTTCCTTCTCCTTTACCTGTTGAAGTCTCTCTTGTTGAAACAGTTGGAATCACCAAGTTTGGTAGCTTCATTGAAGCAATTAGTGGATTGAACTTTGGTAATTCTTGGTCTGACAGGCTTAGAGGGATTTTTGAATTTGTGTCAAACCAGGTTAGCATTCCATATGCTCATTTTCTGCTATTTGTGTTTTGTTTTTATATTATGTCTCAACCGAAGTCATACTTGATAGTTTAGTTTCGTTAATCGAACAACAGGCTACATTGGCCTTGGATTTTAAATGCAGTACGCTTCAGATGTCAAGGGTTTGCACTCGGTTCTGATCTTCTAAGGCGGGCTGTAGAGTACTAATTTTATTTAGAGAGAGAAGTTTTCTTTCTCTAAATTCAACGATTCTACCTGTCTCGCTCTACTATGCAATGGTCGTAGAGGATCCAAATGTCGTGCACTCACTCTTAACATCATAAGTTAGAAGTATTATTTTTTATCATGAAATGAAACTTAATCTGAAATTTTCTTGTTTGAAGAGCGGCCTACCACACGAGTTCACACCAGAAGCCATGAAAAGTTTTGCTGACATAATTCGACGGTTAGACGATTCAACTCTCAAAGGAGGAATCATACTAGAAAAGATAATGGGACCAAAATCAACAGGTCACCTAGAACTCCTAACAACCAATCCCAATGATAATCCATCAGTTACATTTAACTATTTCAAAGATCCAGAAGACTTGAGAATGTGTGTGGAAGGCATGAAAACCATCATAAATGTGATAAACTCAAAAGCATTCTCAAGATTCCGGTATCCCAACATTACTGTCAAAGATCTATTAGACTTGATGTTATACATGCCAATGAATTTGAGGCCAAAACATCGTAATGCTGCATTTTCTTTGGAACAATATTGCATCGACACTGTCTTAACAATTTGGCATTATCATGGAGGTTGCCAAAATGGCAAAGTTGTCGATCATAATTATAAAGTCATTGGTGTGGAAGCTCTTAGAGTAATTGATGGATCGACTTTTTATCGCTCACCAGGGACTAATCCTCAAGCTACTGTAATGATGCTTGGAAGGTACACATTCTTTTTTGGCAAATCAATTAATATTTTTTGTGACCAGTAATCGAATTTCGTATCCTATAATTTACAATGCTTACATGCACTGCGCACCAACAACAAAAACACTGATATCTAACAATATAAACTTTGTAATTTGAAACGGCAATAATTTCGGACTTATCAGTCTTTCATTAATTTGATACAGGTATATGGGACAAAAGATTATAAAGAAAAGACTCTGACAAAAGGAAGTGAAGTGATCAATTGAATTCATATTTTTCCGTAGTTCCATATATGTTATGTGTAATAGTTGAGTGATTATCAGACATTTTCTGCTGCATTTTGCTGTCTGGTTATTATAGTAATAAAATGTATTTATTTTTTCATTTGTTTTTGACAATATCAGTCTGTTGCAATTTTATACAAAAAGAATCATGAGAGATGCTTTACACTCTAAAAGCATAATATTCTAACTTAAAAATGATAACTTCTAATAGTCACACTTGGAAAATGGAGTCACAATAGTAAAATTTCTAGGCCTAAAAAGTCCTAATAAAAAAAAAAAAATTAAAATTTACAAACTCAAGAACATAAAATGCTTGTTGGATCTTGAAAACTGAAAATCAAACATATATTTTTAAAAAGACAGAATAGGACATAAGGATATGCTATGCACCTTCATAAAATGGAAGCATCTAGCTTTTGCAAACTTGTCCCCATTTCTATCTAAAGCATGTGAAGATTGAGAAAGGGAGAATTTATTGCTTTGAAAGAGCATTTTCAAGACAAAGGTACAGAGAAAATATAAATTATATATTATCTATTCATGGAATGACCCTCAAAACCCTTAAAAAATATTCACAGCATAACCCTGAAAGCATATCCTATGGATTATTGGTTTATTCCATGTAATGTGCTTAAGGGGAAGTTGTTATAAATGAAAATGCTCATAGAATGTGTTGTGCAGCAGCATGAGCTCCCACAACATGCGGTGAAGAATAAGCAAATCAGCAATAGGGCTTCTCTTTCTTGGCAGGAAATTATCATTCCATGGTGTATCTTGCCAAAGGAGAGTTGCCCTGTTGTTGCTTTAGCTTAATATTGTAATCATCTTCTATATGCTATGCTATGTTTTCTTTTCTTTTAAAGACAAATGTTAGTGGTTAATTTGTTGGGAGGAGGAGGAGGAATTTGTTAAAAGCAAGAACCCGAACTTAGGATATCCTTTATGGTACGCCTTCGACATATCAAATTCTGGGACTTCTATATGCTATGTCATTTATATGAAATTCTGAGGTTGGACATGTGCTTTGATGATGGTTTAGACAAAACTTGAAGAAGGAATTAAAGAGAATGAGGTTAGGAATCAAAGAAAGTTCTTCAAGAAATGAAGATCATAGTGCTTGATGGATACTTTCTGAATGATTATTACGGGAGCATGTGTTTGCATCAGTGGCCAGATACCCTTATTATTCCTAATAACCAAATGCTTTCAATTGCACAAGGTTGAAACAGAGGACTACCTTGTAAATAAACTGTAACATATCAATTCATGAAAGAAAAAAAAGAAAGTAAAGCACATTAATCTAAAACAAATTGTCAAACTTCTATTTTGTGAGAAGTGAAAAGCTGAAATTCAAATTCTAACTCTTTCAATAATTTTTTAGTACCTATAATTGTCAAACTTAAAAAACTGCATGCATAATTTTATCTTATTTTTAGTATTTTTATTTTACTGTATTAATATTTCAACCATTAAATTAATCCACTAGTAAAAAAATACATTAAATTAATCCAATAGCCATTGAGGGAGTTGTAGACTTGGTTGCATCACCCCCCTCTCATGGAATAGGGTGTTTTGTACAATTTTAAAAGCACTTAAAATTATTTGTAAGTATAGTTCAGTTGATAACTACTAAAGATATTATTGGAGAGATTGAGATTCAAATCTCAAAATTTTCATTTCTCCACACTATTTCCAAACTAACCATTAGACTATTTGATAAAAATAATAGTTCATTTTTATACATCATCGGTGTAAATCTATTTATAGTCAAGTTTGTTTATAAAAATCAGTTTTATAAAAATAATAGTTAAAATGTTATCAAATTACAATCAATTATTAGCGACTTTAAAAGTAATTACTATGATTAAAGTAAAAATAATAATAATTAATGATTAGATAATTATGTTTGATTGACAATGTTAAAAATAAAAAATCATTTAAATATTATTTTGTTGTAAAGTCAACAATCTATTCATAGTTAAGTTTGTTTATAAAAATCAGTTTTGATAGATATTAATGCAATACTATATATTCTAAGTTTTTTTAAGCGCATATATATTCTAAGTTGTGGCATAGGAGATAGAAAATAAGAGTTGATTGAGTTGGACTGTCGTATTGAGCAATTATATAAGTGATTTTGAAAATATATTTTTATCTAAAATTTTAAGGTATAAGAGCATTTTTAATGGTGAAATATACATAAAGGTATTTAGTGGATCCCACAAGAGGCAAATTATCTTGGAACAACTCACTCATTTTTTACTTAAATAGTACAATTTTAAGAACTTATATTGAGTCCCACAATTTTATCTCATATATATTAGTATTTTATTCATAACAAAATACTGTAACACAAGACTTGTGGTAAAAAAGTAACAAATGAAATTTCTATGCTATTACAAATTGATGGACTAGGACGGATGACTTTATCAAAGTGTTGTTGTTTCTAGGTTTACGTCCGATTGACTTGCTCTTAAGTTTACAAATCGTCTTATAAAATGTTCAGCCATAATTCACATTAATAACACATGACATTACTCATATCTCTTAATTGAACTATTTTATTATATTGATCGATCACCATATTTTTTTTTTTGTCCACCTTTATTTACTAATATTTGACAATCTTTAGAAGATTTCTATCAACACCCATCCTTCGTTGACTTCCTTTAAATCATTTAAATATCAACATGCACCTTGATTTAAAGGATTGAACAATTTCCTGCTAACATTGACGGCACAATTAGTGGTTTATAATATTTGACTATATTCATAAATTTTAATATATTTGAGCCAATAAAAACTTTCGGACTCAACATTTTACTTTGTTTCATATTTCAAAGTAGAAATACCAAGTAAATAACGATTACATGAGGCAATGGTCACTCATCACTTGATGTAATGGAGCATCTCTTGATTCCTGCTGTTTCAATTGAAAACTTTAAATCTCTAAAGAATATGAATTGAGTAGTGGAGAAATCTTTTTCAAGCTATAGATTGTGATACCGTCACCACCACCTTCAAAAGAATGATCAAAACCTGAATGAGAGAGAATCATCACTACTTTATACCATTTAACATATAAAAAATAAAAACAATTGTCGCTGTTACATAAGTATATCTGAAGCATAACCCTCTTAGTTTATACCATTTTTTGTTCTATGGTGCCTATATATATAAAGTTTTGGTGTAAGCAAATAAAATCAAACCAAAACACATGCATTTTAGGGAACAAGCTGGATGATAGCTATAGTAATTAAGCAAATCATTCAAAGGGCATATCACCTTTGGCAGGTATATAATGATGGTTTGCAGCTGGTTGGTTTATTTTACATGATCGATTAATATTAACAAAATCAAATATCATAGTAATCAGTCAACTTGCCAAAGGGGAGCTGCTCTTTGAGTTTTTAGCTTAGACATTGTCTCGTTCTGTGGATTCCAATCTTTCAAAAGCCTACCAACTTTTCAAAGAAAGGTACATGTAATTAAAGCAATATATATATATATATATATATATATATATATATATATATATCAAAGCCTGTCCAATTTTACCCTTAATTTTACATCCCAAAACTTCGGTTTTCATTTATCGAAGTTTTCCGATATAGAAAAATATGTGTTTTACATTGTTTATAACTTCGGTACGTGTTTACCAAAGTTTTTTTTCCAGGATTATAAATGGAAACACAGGAGGTGAAAAAGAAAGACGGGGGTGAGAAGAGAAATCTTGATTTGTTAATATGAAATTTGTTAATGAGCTTGATCTAGCTTTGGTTTGCTTAAGGCCCAAACAAGATCCCCCTCAGTGATTTTTTTTTGACAATTTCTTTTCCAGCCCCTCGCGTTTCTTTTATACCCCCAAAAATCCGATTTTGCCCTTAATAAAAATTTCGGTTCGCAGAAACCAAAATTTTTTTAGTTTAAATTTCAGAAAATTTCGGTTTCTAAAAACCAAAGTTGTATTTCAAGGCAAAAAAAATTTCGGTTTATAGAAACCAAAGTTTTTCGTAGGGGCAAAATAAGAAACTCGGGAGTAAAAAAGAAACGTGGGAAGCTGGAAAAGAAAACTTCTCTTTTTTTTCCTTTCCAAAATTCCATTTTTGCTCTCATAGATGTTTCAAAACCTGAAATCATTTTTTGTTTTTTAGAATCTATATTCTAAAAGTCACTTTTATAGTTGCAGCCAATATTCAATGTACTTTCATTTCTTCTTGAACCAACTCTTTTGTGTATTCGAAGTTTAACTCTATTTTAAAGTTTGTTTCTCTACACTCATTTCGTGTGAAATACAAAGTAATGTGCATTTTGAACCAATTCTTTTGTGTATTCGAAATTTAAATTTTTGCAACTGGAATTGATATATTTTGGAAAATAGAATAAAAAATTCCTAGAATCCATTTCTTCATAAATTTTTTTCACTTATATTGCAGTATTTCAAATTCTAGTTTTCGAGAAAATTTAGAGATTGACGTACATTTTTCGAAATATATGTGGAATCCGAAACTCAGAAAAATTTATTTCAAAATAGATTTTTTGAACTCTTCAGTTATAAGATTTGGATTATAGATTCTAAAATCCTGAAACAAGAAACCAAAACCATTTGTTTTTGTTCTAACCTGTTTTTTGCAAACAACTAATTTCACCAAAGTCCAAACACACTTTTTATTCAGCAAAGTATGCTTCGATAAAGTCAATTAATCATATTGTAGTTATTAACTTGTGATTATAACTTGTAAGTATCACAAATGGAACTTTAGATTTGAAAAAAAAAAGCACAAATGGCAATTTAAATTTTCTCGAAAACTAGAATAAAAGAAGAAGATATAAAATATCAACTTGGTCTATTTTGAAACATAGATATTACTTTTAATATCCTATTTTTCTATATCAATTATTTTTCATGAACGAATTTTGACTTGTGGTTATAACTTGTACTTATCACAAATGGAACTTTGGATTTGAAAAAAAAAGAAGCACAAATGGCACTTTAAATTTTCTCGAAAACTAGAATAAAAGAAGAAGATATAAAATATCAACTTGGTCTATTTTGAAACATAGATATTACTTTTAATATCCTATTTTTCTATATCAATTATTTTTCATGAACGAATTTTATGGAATCTTAAGTCAACAAATTTTATGAGGGGGTAAACAATAGAATCTTATTATTACATGGGGTAACCGCAAAAAAAAAAAAAAAAAAAAAAATTACAGGGGGGAAATCACCTATTAACCCATATTTGGAATTTTAGCCTTTGAGTTTCAGATATTGAGTTTAGGTAAAAGATTTAGGGTTTGTAGCTAGTTTTGATTTTTAGGGTTAGTGTTTGGAGTTTTAGAATTTGGGGTTGAGATTTAAGGTTTGCGTTTTGAATTTATGATTTGGAGTATATGTTTTACGATTTAGGGTTTGAAGTGTGGAGTTTAGTATTCCAGGTTGGAATGTGGAGTTTTGTGGTAGGGTTTAGGATTTAGGTTTCAAGGTTTAATGTTTGAATTTAGGGTTCAGGATTTGAAGTTTAGGTATAAGATTTAGGGTTTAAAGTTTAGGGTTTGGAGTTTAGGTATAAGATTTAGGGTTTGTAGTTAGTTTTGATTTGGGGTTTGTGTTTAGGGTTTAGGGGTTTAAGGTTTGCGTTTTGAATTTATGGTTTGGATTATATGTTTTATCTTTTGGGGTTTGAAGCGTGGGGTTTTAGATTTAGGGTTTAGAATGTAGGGTTTTATGTTTGGGGTTTAAGATTTAGGGTTTGGAATATAGGGTTTTGATATTAATGTTTTGGAGTTCGAGACATCCAAACCCTAAATTTTAAACCCTAAATTCTTGATACAAACCCTAAATCAAAATCCGTACTGTAAACCCTAAATCTTATACATAAACTCCAAATTCCCAACCATAAACTCCACACCGTAAATCACAAACTCCAAACCATCAATGTCCAAACCCTAAATCTTAAACCCCAAACATAAAACCCTAATTCTTAAACCACAAACACAAAACCATATTTCAAACCTTAAATACAAAACCCTGCATTCTAAACCCTAAATATTATACCTAAACTAAAAACCCTAAACTCCAAATATTAAGCCCTAAACTCCTAAACTTAAACACAAGACCCTAAATTCCAAACCATAAACCTTAAACCCTAATTCTAACACCTAAACTCCAAATCTCAAACCCTAAATCTCAAACATTAAACCTCGAATCCTAAATCCCAAACCCGAACACAAAACCCTACATTTCAAACCCTAAATCATAAACCTAAACCTTCAAACCCTAAATGCCAAACACGAAAACCATCAATATCCAAACCCTAAAAAACATAACAAAATTCAATTCTTTAAACCCAAATCCTAGACCTATAATCCACCTTAAACCCAAACCCAAACTTTAAACCTCATACCTTAAATAAAAACTCCAAACTTTAAACCCTAAACGGCAAATTCCAATCCCCTAACTGCCCCTAAACCCTAAATCTCAAACCTCAAATTCTTAAACCCTATCACTAAACCTCAATCTCCAAAATCAAACCCAATCTTTTGATGGAGGAAAATTCAATTTGGATTTCTACAATATATATATTGCATGCACCTAATTGCATAAGGTGATACCATGCAAAAAACATGTAGCAACAACTTCAAACCTTGTTGAAAACCAACTTATAGTCAATAATGATGTCAAAGTATATGTAATTATCGAATGCTCAGAGAATTGCGGTATATATCAATCATTCATTCTGTAATCTTTATAAGTAAGTGATTGACTACGGTTTGGCAAGCGCACCAGTTTGTTGTCGAGTAATAATTCACACTCTAGGTGTCTAGAATGAGTTCGTATCCACATGGATCGTGCCAAAGCTTCGTCAGTGCTATCTGAGTTCGTGGTTTTTGCATTCGCTTTGGTTTTTGGAAAAATGTTTTTAGTTTTTATAAAAGTAGCGATATGCATGCGGAAAAGTAAATGTTTTGATATTCAAGAAACATAGAGGATATGTATGGTGGTTTGGACTTACTCCCTACTTCATATTTGACATGATCGGTGTATAACATCATTATTCAGATTATTATTCGGCGTTGATTTTATTCTTATTATGGTAGTACCTTACTACTACCCTATATATGAGAAGTTTCCTTACATTCATAACTAAGATACATACGAGAGTCTAACCTCGTTGTGTCACGTACCCTAATTACTAAGTGAGTTATTCATCATACATGCATTATGTTTATCAACCATCCAATGCATCTAGATCCTAGTTTCGGGCTATTCAGCTTCTAATTGCTATGTCACAACTAGTTTCTGATTCCTCCTCTAATTGCTATGTCACAACTAGTTCAGGATGTTACCGTCTCTATTCATCTAGCATATTTATTACTAGTTCCGGACAAATAATAAAATAAACTCTAATATTACTATCAAAGTTAACCCTAATATTTTTCTATGAGCGGTCCCGCTTATCCGACCAGATTTCAGGCAACGTCGTTAAAGTGCAAGAAAATAAATAACAAATATAATATTGAATAATATTTTATCATAACTTTGACTCAATCACATGACCCAAATATTCATAGGGGAGTTCATCTTCTCCACCACAACCTAAGGCATCTATTACAAAAGACTTGCATAATTAAATTACAAGAATCTAATAAGAAAAGCCTAAAGAAAACATACATTGCTGAGATAGCTTTCCCGTAAGGGGAGAAAACTCTGCCCGTAGAGCTCATCTGAACCGCTTTAGAAGTATAGAAAAGTTCTTCTATTTCTGAATGATTTACAATGGAGGAGGAAAGCTCTATTTATAGTTTTTAAAACGGGCTTTAGCAAGGCATCGCAGCCACGATAAGCCTATCGTGCTACGATAGAGAGATTTAGTTCAGAATTATAACTAATCATGTGCGTTTCATCTGCTTGGTCGCCAAGTTATGCCATCGTACTGCGATGAAGGTCATCGTGCTACGGTGGGAAGATTTCTGTGAAAAATAGAACTTCTGATTTCTTAGCGAGCAAGCAGCTCTCATCATGGCCACGCTGGGAGCCATCGTGCTACGATGAGGTGCAAATTTCTTCACTTTTTGGCATTTTCTTGTCTTTTCTGTATTTTGACTTTGTCTTGATGCTTTTCCTCGATTCTGTAGGTTATTCTTCGTATCTGGGCATGTCTTGGTCAATTTACTACTAATATTACTACCTAAAATACTACATAAATTTTTGTCATCAAGGCTTTGTATTAATAACATAAACTAATATAAAATGTGATAGTTAAACCACATCAATCATGTTAGGATTAGATTTATTAGTTACCTTTCTAATGCAATCTCAAAATCAATCATATAATCAATCAAGTATAACCTCAGCTATCGCTCAACATATATTTTTGTTCCTGGCAAACAATGAGAAATCTATTGCATTGCATCTATTAACTTTTGATAGAGTAATGTGAATATAAATCTAACTATTTCCCTAGCATTTATCATTTACAAATGTAATAATTTTAGATCCTTTAAATGGAAAATTTATGTCTAGCATTTTCTAGATCAAAGAAACTGTTTCAAAATTTTATCTCAAAAAAAACATTAATAACAAGACTGATAACATTATTGTACTGAAAACAAAATTTTATATGATTACTAGATCAAATATAACCAACTACATCTAATCCCAACACAATGAAATTTAGTTACCCGTACTCATGGAAGAAAATTAACACATACATGAAGAGAAAGTAGTGTTGAATCCACAAGCTTGAGAATCCAAAGAAGGAACGCTCCACCTTTGTTGTGACCATGTTCTCCTTCGTTTCTTCTGATTTTCGCAAGTTAGTACGAAGTGAGTGCTTCAAAATTAGTTTTGAATAACAATTTATAGACTTTGGACATTTTACATTTCGCCTAGCAAAATATCTCCTCGCTGGAAATTTTTTTTTCTACCCCTACATTTAACTCTTTACCCCAACATTTAAATTTGAATTGACTAATATACCCTCATATATAAATTAAAATAGCATTTTTTATTTTCATTTTTACCCACTTCACAAAGTAAGTATTCCGGTGAAGAACAGGAAAAGAAAGAGTAAGTGGGAAAACACCTACCGGAACAGCTAATGCACGACCCATTAACCCATATTATTTTTTTATGGATCCAAACCTAAAAAAGACAGAGGTTTTTGATTTCTCATTCATAAACTGAACAAAAACTGGGGTTTGAAATTTTCATTAAAAAAAAATTAAATTAAATTAAATTGGGGTTTGAAATCAAAATCACAAGAACAATGGGATGTGATAAAGACGCAACAAATTTCATGGAGAACGATAGAGAAAGTCGTAGTTCATCCTCTAGTTTTGCTGAGCATAGTCGATATCTACAACAAAGTCGCGCACTCGTAAATGTGTCGTCAGTGTATTGCTCCGTTCCTCTTTCAAAGGCACCGTTAATTAGTGATTTTATGTATATACCAACTGCAATTGCAGATTGATCCTTCTTCAAAAAAAAATTGCAAAGATGATTAATCCTGGACCACTTGGAAAGTACAAGAAAGATTTCACTAGTGAGAGTGAAAAGGAAACAAATGTTATATATTGGATTGCACAACATGGAACATAGCCTAGTGTTGCAATTGGCCTTCAAGCTTGTCAAATTTGATGGGATGATGATGAACATTTTTACAGATCTGGTTCGCAAGGTGTTAAAATGATGGAGATGTGCTTGGTGATATATTACCGGAATACTTTTGTTGCACTTTTCCAAAGTGGTTTGGTAAAATTATTCTTTAAAATTATCTAAAGTGCTTACCGGAACAGTGATTTTGAGGGGTGTATAATCTCGCAAAAAAGTGACAAAATAACAAGATAAAAAATATTAGTAATAAATGATATAATGGGAATATTTTAAAATATATTGGGGTAAATAGTTAAATGTAGGGGTAGAAAAAAAAACTTTCCTCCTCGCTTAGTGATCTTCCTTTCTTCTAAATGAAGTAATTGCAGTTGTTCCAAATGACCAGGGACGGAGCTACATGCATCACAATGTGGGCATGTGCCTGCACAATTTTTTAAGAAATTTCAATGTTATATTATGTGCCAATACTCCATCCAACATGCATCTATTAAAATGTGCAACATATGTACTAATTCAACATTACATGGGGCGAGTCACAAAAAAATAATTTTACAGGGGGAAAAAACAAAACACGCCTACATTACAGGGGGTATAAGTCTATTTACCCTTCAACTTATTACTACCACCTATATATCTATATAAAATTGTAAATGATTAAAATTTAAAGGTTTCTAGTTAAGAAACTAAAAAAAGTAAAATTTATATTGTAAACAATACCTTTTTATACATTTAAGAATTTAAATATACAAATTTTAATATATTTTTCCTATATTTACTTCCTTAACTAGTGATATGGAGACACCAGTTATCATTTTCCAGATTTTAAATATAAACATCAACTCTTTCATCATTTATATACTTCTTTCAATCTCATATATAAGCAATTTTTCACATTTTAAATTCATTCAATAGATAGTGCATGTAATATATATTAGGGTAAATAGGTTTTTACTCTCTGCAAAATAGGCGAGTTTTGCGTTACCCCTATAATTTTTTTGTAGGACTACCTCCCTGCAATGTTTAAAATTTGTTTTGGTAGTGTATTTTACCCCCTTATTGTGGAAAAATAAATCCGGCGGGGGTAAAATACACTAAAAAAAATATATTTCTTCAATAGATGAACATAAAAAAGAAAAGTTGTGTATAAAATTGGAGGGAGTATTCTTTAAATCAAAAGAAACTATTACCATTAAAATGTTCTATTCCAACTTTTTTTCAATATATTAACAATCACTATATAACCTTCACTTTCTTCGGAAGAGGAGTAAACATATTTTTACTTTTGTTCAAGTGTGATATTATGATTTTTTTTGTGTTTAACTATATTGCCCCCACGATCTAAAATTCCTGACTCCGTCTCACTGCAAATGACCGAACTATTTACCTTCATTCACCGCTAAATTATAATCTTTACTTTGTCCAATTACTAAATTATCTTATTGTTTAAATATAAAGTATCCTTATTCCTTATGATTGAAATCCTAACTTAACTTAACATAAAAAATATCTCTATGAATATGAAATAGACATCAATATCCTCGAAATCATGCATATATGATGACTACTGACCACCATTCAAAATCATAGATGCATGAAATAAAACTTTTAGTTGTTGGTAGGTACTTATATATATTTTTAAGGGTGTGTTGCTTTACTCTATACTAGTAGTACTAGGACTAAAAGGCAAGGCAACCTCTGATTACGCAACCAATCTTGCATAGTTGCATGTTCTTTTTTCCTCACACAACACTTCAAACTTTCTTCCTTTGCTTTGCATTATATCCTGCAGTTTTGCTTTTTCTTTTTCGTTAATTGCATTTCACTTTAATATCAGTCAAATTCACTTTGTTCTTTTTTGAAGAAGAGTCTTTTCTCATCATAAGCATGTCTCACATTATATTGGTTGTTGAGCCCACTCTTGTCACACATTAATAACATACTTACAAATAAACATTGAACAAATCATACATAATGTAATGTTACATGCTACCCCACTAATTTAATATAATGGGCAGGTAAGTTCACTCAATATGTTCAATTTGTAAAAGTCATTGACTTAAGTAATGATGCACGAACCATAATCATGGAAACTTTTTTTATTTTATTTTAGGACTTGTGTTTTTCAATCCTTAAACATTAAGCAAAGATTGTCCGCAAGTACTTAAGAAGAATTCAAAAGAAGCTTTTCTTATGGAGCTCAGCTCATCGATAATGCCGGCTTTAATAGCGACCATTCTGTCCTCCACTTACTATTGCTTTCCAAAATATGGCTCCACCTTTTCTAAGTTATAATTCTAAGACTTAATTTACCTAAACATTTTTCAATAAAAAAAATTGATTCCTTTATTTTCTATAAATAGTTTTGTCCAATACATCTTGTCATTAGATTTAGAGTATTAAACAAAACCTAATAACCAAATATATAGTTTTCTTGCAGCACTTGTCTTCAGCAGTATGTGCCTTTTTTTAAGAATCAAATTAGCTGTGCAATCAGTCATGCCAAGAAGAAATTTTGGCTTATGCGGTCAAGATTTTCTTTTTACCATTCCTACAAATTAAAATTATGGTTTTTTACATAAACATTATTCCTAATCCTAGCATATAATCATATTTTTTCTTTTGACACATAGCTTATCATATTCAGAAACCATCTACATGTACACTCAATAATAAATGTAATTAGGTGCAACAATAAATGCTTTTGTTCTCCTTTTTCTTTTCTACAACATGTAGTAAAATGATTACAACACAAGTTGGATTGGCCAGTGGGACACAGTCCATCGCATTCCAAATTGTGTTGCCTGCCTGACCTTGTCAACATGTTGATACAGTTCACTATCAGCCACTCACATCCAAACACATAATTCTAATAAATTTATAAAGACTTGAACATATTTTTTTATCTCAATAAATATGTCACCATAGTAAACATTTTTATTTGTGTTAAGATTAAGAGTCTCATATAGAGATATGACAACTTAAAATTTTAATAAGATTTACTATTTAGTCGCATTTTGTTTTTGATCTCTTATTTTTTTTATTTGATCTCTTAATTTAATTTGTTCTAGCTCATGAAATATTTGTGTCAAATTTTTTTTTAAAGGCAAAATATATTAATAATCAGGTCTCTGTACAAGACGGGTAGAGACCGGTAAAGAGAACTACATAATAAAGGTTCCGTATATATGCGGAACACTAAAAAAAAAAAAAAATCTTTAACAAATACCACCTAAACAAGATTCATCTCCTAAATCCAAATTTGAAAGAAGGCACCTTTCAAATTTCAGACTACCAAAGCAGTCACCAACCCAACCCAGAAAGGTGTCACAACTAGACTCTAACTCCCGAACTCGAAGCAAAAGCGCTTGGCCTGTAAGAATCAAGAACCAGCTCCATCAGGCGAACCGCTGACCAGACAAAGATAGAACGAAAATCCAGGCCAATGCGGAATAAACACTAAAGAAACAAAACACCATCCGATGATAAAACAGCCAATGCGGAAGAAGTCAATCCAAATACATAGAGACCTGCAAAATTGATAATGTAATAGTAAAATATTTGATTTCTATTTGATTTTAGAATTTCAATTTTAACCTCAGCAAATTTTAAGGTATTAAAACTAAGTAATAAAGACTGAAAACCAAAAAAGGATATATTCACAAAGATAAAAATAAGCAAAACATTTTACATAAGACTAAACTGCGCAAGTAAATTAGTAGGTATTGAAATATGACTTTGTCTAAACTGCGCAAGTAAATTAGTGTCATGCACAAATTTATTTTTTACTATTGTTAAGTTATATAAAAGGTTACTTAAAAAAAAAAATCAAATTATATAAAATGAAAACAAATTTACGCATATGATGCAAGATTTATTCACTTGTTGTTGGGTCATGAGAGGTCTTGAGATCATCACATTGAGTCTTTGAATCAAAATCACATAAGTGAGTCTGATATCACATTTTAATTCAAAACTTTAAAATATTAAGTTATGGATCATTTTACTTATAAAATGTTCAACATCCATTTTTTCATCTTAAGACTCAATTCACACAACACTATACCTTAGAATTTGTCTCAAAAGATTATTTTTTTTACCAATTGTTTAAAAAAATATATTGTTTTTTAAGCCATTTGTAAATAAATTTCCAAAAGCAACAGAGATATGTTGTAATATTCTGTATGTAAGTTTCTCACACAGAAAGTATCAATAAATCCAACAACAGAAAAACAGTCCAAATTGATATATAAAAACAGAATTGTCTTTGAGTCTAAACAAAACAAAACAGAAAATGCATTCATCACATAACAAAAAAGAAGAGGTCACTAAAGTATGTCCACAAGGTTGTTGTCCAACCTTATTGTTCATCAACTCATCACAACAATCTCTCAACAATACAACCAAACCCAGAAACAGTTCTTCACAGTGCCGCCAAACCTTTGCAACAACAACATCATCCTCAATTTTTCCAAACACCAAATTCACTAACCATGAATCTCTTCCATCACTTCATGAATCATTCACTGAATTCATGAAAGTATATCCTCAATTCTCTGAGACTGAGAAAATTGACAGTTTAAGAGCTAAAGAATATTATCATCTCTCTTTCTTAAACCAATCTTGTCTTGATTATATTGGTATTGGTCTTTTCTCTTATTATCAACGCCAACAACATGCTTCATCAAAAACTCAACTTTCTTCTTCTCCTTCAACTTCAACACCATTTCAATCTCCACAACAATATTCTGATATACCCTTTTTCAGTATATCCTACAAGACTGGAAATTTGAAGACTTTATTGCTTCATGGAGGGAATGAGTCAGAATTTGAGTCTGCAATGAGGAGAAGGATAATGAAGTTTCTTAACATTTCTGAAAATGATTATTTCATGGTTTTTACAGCTAATAGAACATCAGCTTTCAAACTTGTTGCAGATTCATATCCATTTCAATCTTGTAAGAAACTTTTGACAGTTTATGATTATGAGAGTGAAGCAGTGGAAGCAATGATTAGTTCTTCAGAAAAAAGAGGAGCTAAATCCATGTCAGCAGAATTCTCATGGCCAAGACTGAGAATTCAGTCAACAAAATTGAAGAAGATGATTGTTAGTGATAATAGTAATAACAAGAAGAAAAAGACAAAAAGTGGTCTTTTTGTGTTTCCTCTTCATTCAAGAGTAACAGGAGCAAGGTATCCTTATCTATGGATGAGAACAGCACAAGAAAATGGATGGCATGTTTTGATTGATGCTTGTGCATTAGGACCAAAAGACATGGACAGTTTTGGCCTCTCTCTCTTTCAACCAGATTTTCTTATTTGTTCTTTCTACAAAGTTTTTGGAGAAAATCCATCTGGTTTTGGTTGCCTTTTTGTCAAGAAATCTTCTATTTCAATTCTTGAACCCTCCACTTGCGCAGGAATTGTGAATCTTGTACCAGAAAGTAGACTATTTAATCTATCAGAAGATTCTTCTAGTAACAATCAAGTAAAAGTTGATCAAAAATCACCATCTATCTTACAAGAACAAGAGTTATCTGCTTTGAGTTCTTTCTCTGGAAGGATGCAAACTCCACAATTTGTAAAAGTAGAAGGAGTTCAATCTGAGGAAATAAAAGCTCCTGAAGGTTGTGGAACTGTGGAGGAAAAAAGGGTAGTTGAGAAAAACCAAAGTAAGAATGTGGAAGATAGTAAAAATGGAAGCTTTGAGATTGAATGCAGGTGTTTGGATCAAGTGGACTCTTTAGGATTGACAAAGGTAACCAACAGAGGAAGGTACCTTATAAATTGGCTAGTGAACTCCTTGCTGAAGCTGAAGCATCCTAATGATGAAGGGGTTCACTTAGTAAAGATCTATGGTCCTAAGATAAGATTTGATAGAGGACCTGCTTTGGCTTTCAATGTTTATGATTGGAAAGGTGAAAAGGTTGAACCTGTTTTAGTACAGAAACTTGCTGATAGAAATAATATATCTCTCAGCTATGGATTTCTGCATCATATTTGGTTTGAAGATAAGTATTCAGAAGAGAAAGGAAGAGTCCTGCAGAGTAAAGAAGGGAGAGGCGAGAAAGTAACGGTGAATAAGAAGAAAGATAGAGATAATTTGGGAGTGACAGTGGTTACTGCTGCATTAAGCTTCTTGGCTAATTTCGAAGATGTGTATAAACTATGGACTTTTGTTGCTAAGTTTCTTGATGCAGATTTTGTGGAGAAGGAGAGGTGGAGGTACACTGCTCTTAATCAGAAAACAATTGAAGTTTAATTGTATGTAAATTTGATTATTTTTTTCTTTATTTTTGGATTATAGGAAATGTTTTCAATACTAAAAAATGTGAACTTGGATGAAAAATTTATGTTTTTTGACAAGTGGGAAATCTTATGTTGATTCTCCAAGGAAAGTAATCAACTTATGATGAGTTTACAAATTAGTAGACATTAATTCATCAGTTCAATATATTTGCTTTTACTTGTTTCTGTTTCTTATGTTTGCATGCTTCACAAATTGAATGTACAATCTATTTCAAGAAGAAAGAAATCAATAAACCCTTCACATTATTTACAGTCACAGAAGGACTAAATCAGCACTTTGTCCCTTGAAATTGTAAGAGTAGAACGATTTAGTCCTCAAATTTATGAAATAGCAAATTAGTCCCTTAAGTTAAATAAAGATGGTGATTGCTCTTGACCGACCTTACGAATTCAAGGACTAAAATGTTTATTTACTTGTCACAGAAGTGTAAGTTCCACCTTAATCATATTATTCTATTATTGAGTAACTGTGTTGTAATGATAGTTAAGATTAACTGTGTTTGATCAGATATTAAAGAGAGAATTGCATTGCATTGCATCTGAGGACCTACAAGTAATTGATTGTTTGGTTATTGTGCTTCACAACATGTATGTATTTTTGGCAAATGACAAAGTTTTAAATGGAATAGGTCCAGAGCCATAATAACTATCCTTCTAAATAATAAAATATGGTAACTCACAACTATTCCTAAGCAATGAGCATATAGTAAGTTCTTTTAACAGTTAACATAACACAAGGAAGGTTGAAATCAATGTTGTATTTGTATTGGTGGTCTACGAAAACTCTATGGTTATTATGCAACTAAACACATATTTTTTCAAGGTTTGAATAGACCAGTCAACAACCATAGTCATGTTTAACTATGTCAGTTTTACTTGACTTTGATATCCTTGTTTTGACTTGGAGGACATTTGATATCTTAAAATTGTTTAGTCTTGCGATTTTATTCTTATTATTTCAAACACGTTGAAGGTAAACAAACGCATTATACTATATGCCAAGTGCTAACAAACGTTGCAATGACATCATTGGATATCAAATCATACTAAATTTCTCCGTGCATTACATCAAACACCTTACCAGCATCAATTGTGTCCCCAAAAATGCCAGCTTCAGATCAAACTGTTTCGAGAAATTGCAAGGGCAAATGAATAACAGTGACACTTTTTCTTCTTAATCGTGCAATTATATAGACCTCACCAATATACACTTCACATGAATAATAATATTTGATTTTAGTTTCAGGTGGAAAGTATTGCATATGATATATATTGAGTACATTTTTTTGTTGATAAAATTATCAAATGTTAGTTGTAGTACATAAAATTTTATCTTATATTTTAATCTCTAACTAATGTTTACCCAATTTTTGTTATTTTTAAAATTCTAAATATTTTCATTATATATTTAATTTAATATTCAATCATTCACCTCGCTGAACATAATGTGAGTCTCATATTCAATTTTCTTTTGTGTCAATATGAATAGACTAATTTAACTTCTTAGGGTGTGTTTGTTTCAAGGTTTGTAATGTTATTCCCGGGAATATGAGATCAGGAATATAACATTAATATGTTTGTTTCAAGTTTTAAAAATTTGTTCTCATGATTTTTTTATTCATAGGAAAGTTAATTACACATAACTTCTCTAATTATTATTCATAATGCTAATGAGGTGGGAATATAACATTCCCATGGGAATAAAACTCAACTTCCCATAACTTCCCACTACCATTCCCATTTACTTGCATTTTTATTTTTTCAATTTTTTATTTTAAATAAATTTTAAAAACATTGCAAAGAAATTTAAATTTTAACCAAACACATGAGTAGGAATAACAATCCTGAAAATAATATTCCTAGAAACATCATTCTAAGGAATGCAATTTCATACCTTGAAACAAACACACCCTTAAAAAGAATGTGAGTCTCAAGGAAAAATGTTTCGCGAACGAATGTGTTTGGCCGGAATCTATAGCCAAGATGATGCTCGATGGTTGGGTATAACAAGTGAGAAGGGTGTGAGAGGTGTGGTTGTGAGGCTCGTATGTATATAGCTCGAAGGAGTAGCTATGGATTTGGCCCAGCCTCAAAGCCCACTCTAGAATGAGTTCCGAATGATATTTCAATTTAAATTGATTTTGTCAATATAGCGTTGCTTTTTGTGCGGAACTTACTGGCACCACATTACAACGATCGATTTAATTTTGTATAATTTGTTACTTCACTTTCAGAATACTCTCATTACCAAAATTTGGATCATGTGTAGTATCATTGTATGATTATACACAGTCAATCACATTCAAACTATGCGATCAATGTCAGACAATTCAGGTTTTAATATAAATTTTGATCTTTTAAAATTGAAAATACTGAAATTGAAAATTAGACTTCTGGAGATTGAAATCAAGACCTTATAATTTTGATCGAACAATATACATGTAGAGAAATATGTAGTGGATTACTCATCATCATCACAACAAAAATATGTTAATTGCAATGGCTGCTCTAGCCCCCGCTAGCCTAATGATGTTATTGCTACAAAATATTGAACAATTTTATTTTTGTCCCATTAAAAATTATGAATTTATTTTTTATAATGATAAAATTATGTATTTCTTTGGTAGAATTAATTATTTAAAATAATATAATATTTTATGCGGTGGTGTTATATGTCATGAACCTAAACGTCACAAACGTGTATCGAACCAATTTCAACCGTTATAATTCTCTCAATTGTGATGATATCGTGATTGACTTCTGTGAAAGAAGTGTTATTTTCTTATTTTGTTGTACATTACAAATAGTTAAGATAAAAAAAAAAAAAAAAAAAAAAAATTGTACAGAAATAAAAGATATAAAAAGGAAGTGAAAATATTAACCAAAAAAATAATAATTACAAATTTAATATTTTCCTTATAGAGACGAGTTACGGCTAGTAAACACTTTCTTAATAACATTCATGGAGAAACACTTGCTTAGGCACAAACCTAAATATTAGGTGTTAGGCACACACACAAAAGTTTGAATAAAATAATTGAAAAGATGATGAAGTGATGTTAAATGATGTGACTAAATTTTTTTATATTTAAATTTTTTCAATTATGTGAGTGTGCCTAAAAAAATATTATTTAGGATTGTGACTATATAAGAATTACTCACATTCATGACAAAGCAATCTTTTCTTTTGCTTGGGTGCTTTGGGCGGAACTAATCATAATGAAGCATTAGAAGTATTATTTCGTAATGTTAGAAAGCTCTGTAGCTACTTGAACCGGATTAATCAAATTAACCAACTCCTTCACTCAAGAATGGATGATCACAATATTAGGCTTACAACGGTTGAAAAAGAAATCATAATAGAAGAAAAATGTCATTTAGTGGCTACATTTGGCCGTCACAAAATTAGAAAACGGTCAAAAAATAAATAAAAAATAGCAAATTTACTAACGGCCTTGATCGGTCACAAAAATGGTCGTTGGTAACATTTACCGACAGCTTAGACGGTCACAAAATGAGATACACGATTGCTTTAACTTACTGATGGTCTGAACCGTCACAAACTTTGATATTATTTTTTAAAAAAATATATATATTATGCGATATCCATATCTATATTTTTTTTTTCTTTCTGTGTTTTTTTTTCTTCTTTTTAATCTATAAAATAATGGATGATGAATAAGAAAGCCATATTCATATTGAAGAAACAAGCAACTATAGTCTTTGTTTTATTTTATTTTTTAATTCGTGTAACAACCATAGTCTTTGTATAAAAACATCTCTTGCAAAATCATAAAAAGTTCAGGTACATCGTTTCCTTTACTCTGTTTATCTTTAGATTCAAACTTAATTTGATCCTCTTTCTCAACCTTCAAAATCAACCCCTTTGCTACTTCAACTTCATCAATCCTGGTCTAACAGGTAAAAATCTATGGATCTTCATTATCTCTTCAATCACTCTATAAACACTACTCCAACACTCCATTTTTAAAAACAACTTAGATGCCAAAACTTTAAAAATTTAAAACTTTAACATCGTAATCAAAACCCAGTTCAAAATTAAACAAATAATAATTCAACTTTCCCTTTTCAGGCAGTTTTTGTTTTGTTTCTAGTATAAAAAAAATAGACACACACACACGGAGAAAGAAACAATATCGGTTTCTGAAAACAAAAACAAAAAACAATTGACACTACACGATAGAGAAGAAGCTCCTTAAAGCTTTTATTCGGTTTAGAAATTCACAATTTGATTGTTGATAAATATTGAGAAATGATAACATATCAGATTATGGTTCATATTGAGTGGAAGAAGAAAGGGTGAGAAGAATATTGAGAAATGATAACTTATGCGTTTTTTCAGTCATAGTATTTGTTTTATTTTTAAAAAAAATCGTGTAACTTTGCAGCAGATGAGGCCGTTAGTAAGTTACTACTCGTTTGTTTCAAAAATATTATTTTTCAATTTTTTGACGGCTTTGCTTCATTTACTGACGGATTTGGCCGTCACAAACTTACTGGCGGCTAAAACAACCAATGAGTAAATAGTAAATCCGTAAAAAAAGTATGTATTCTTATAGTGTAATATGATTAGACACAAGAAAGCAAAGAATAATTTTATACTCAAAACAATCATGAGCAACTTAGCTGCGAGTAAAAGGTCTTGGACAATGTTAGCCCATCACAGACAACCCTTGAATTGGGTTCCTTTACCGGAGGGTCACTTTCCTCCTTCACCACCACCCAATGCTTGATTGAAGATATTTTTATTAAAATAAAGGTTAAATAATTATTTTTTTCAGAGGGATTAAATAATGTTTTAGTCTTTATAAATATTTCAAAATTTATTTTTAGTCCTATAAAATATATTTGTAAGCTATGGTCACCCAAATATTTTCCGTCACATCTTTTGATCCCCTACTTTTAAATCAACTTGTGTGTATTATATGAAATTCTGATATATATTTTTTTTACGGCCATGTTAATTATTACATTATAAAATTATCTTTTGAAAATGATTAATTTTTTAACAAAAGATGAATTAAATATGAATATTTAATTTTTTGGCACTTAAAATTCATATTTAATTCATACTTTAAAAATTCTAAATTTTAGTGGGAGAAATTCTTATAATATTATGAATATAAATACAAAAACTCATTAAAAAATATGAAGAGTACATGAGTTGGTTATGGTGTGTTTGGTAGGAGAGAAAAAGAAAAAAGAAAAATTAAAACACGGAAAACAATGAATGTATTTAGACTAACATTAATCTAAATATATTCAAGGGCTAAAATTTGTAATGTTAGATATTTTGGGGACCAAAAATTGCTGAAATTTTTTATATGAACAAAAGACAAAATTTGATATATTTATAGCGACCGGTCATGAATATTATATATATGATTAGGTATTTATGCGAAGATAAATTGATTTTATATGGTTATACACTTGACAGTTGACATTGTCAACAAGTACAAGTATGGTGTGTTAAATATATGGTGTGTTGCACGAGAAAGTAATCACTAATCAACTTATTTACTCATTTGTCTGAAGAGTTTACAAATTAGTAGACATTATTAATTCATCAGTTCAAATATATTTGCATGCTTCACAAATTGAATGTACAATCTATTTCAAGAAAAAAGGAAACACAAGTAAGGGCCTCTTTGAAATACTTATTTTTGAAGTTATGTAAAATAATTTATATAAATAAATAAGTTTTTATGTAAATTTATAAGTTTCCACTAATGAAAATGGTATTTTTATAAACTATTTTTTCATAAACTACCTTGATATATAAACTTATAAAAACACGTAAAAACTTATTTATTTGCATAAATTATTTTACATAAACTCAAAAATAAGTTATTCCAAACGGATTCTAAGTCAACAAAATATGAGATCTATCTTCATGTGCGTAAAATTATTTTACATTTTCAATGTATTGAATGCACGCGTTTCAAGACAGACTTTCCTCATTTATGTGCTTAAGTAGTGCACCGGGTGCACTATTTAGCATTTTTCTAATTTAATTAGTGTTATAAAATTTAAATTTGAACTCTGATAATGTTGTCACATTTTCTTGTACGTAAAAATATAAAAAATAAAAAAAAAACTTTGCATAATCCTATCATTACGAAATACTATTCTTCACATCGACACTATTAAGCCTAATTTTTATATACGAAAAGGAAATAATTAACGTAACCTATCGTTTCATACGTCAAATAACAACTGAACATAATTTCCTTCATTTTATTTTAAAAGGAAAATTATCTCAAATTAACAAATTATACTATGAATTTTTGCCTTTTAACGAGTAGCTTATCAACATATGCTATTAATTACATGTTTTTACTCTTCCGAACAAACTAATCACTAACATTTGTCTATTAACAAAAATAAAATTATTTCTTTTTAAAAATATTAATTACTGGAATAACTTTTTTAGGGAATTATTAGTAAAAATTTAAAACTTAAAAACATTCCTTTTTATCCAGCAACACACATACCATTATTGACTATGAGCTTGATTTTTATTTTTATTTTGAAATGGAAAATAGTAATAGTCGTAGTAAAATTTAGACCTAACTGCGTGGCACCATCTCAATCGTCCATTTAGTATAAATCCAGCCGTTGATCCTATTTTACTGTGTAAATTAATAGAGAATGTGAGACCCTTCTTCCACACGGTAAACTAGGGCTCTCACTCAATATTGTTAGGTTGAATATTTTTCATGGTAATTCTAATTAGAACATAAAATTTATCTTATGTGTATGAGTTTTTAGGTTTTTTTATGTGTATGAATTATATAATAGTTATTTGTATCTTTCTCTGTTTTATAAATATATTTTGAGGGTTTGCTTTCTAAGCAAGTCTGTTTTATATATGAGGGTTGCTACCCTACTCCCACTTAAAAACATGTCGGAGCATTTTAGCAACCCTATTCCCACTATATATTTACTTAAAAGCCAATTATATCCATATACACTATCATAATCATAAGGTTAGTTTTGTAAATTTATATTTTAATTAAAAAACAAAATATTGAGAACATGCTTCCTTAATTTTAGTAAATGTTTTATGATTACTAATTAACATTTTTTTATATTTTATTTTAAAATTAATTTGACAACATTAATCCTTTTTATTTAAAGCAATGACATTAACCCTAATTTTTCTTATTAATTTTAGACACCCTGTTGTTTTTGTTGCTTCGGAACCCCTTATAGGCTTGCTATGTGCTAATTAATTTTAGCCTATAATTACAACAAAATTATTAGGCTTAATTGCACTTTTGGTCCCCCTAGTTTGCCAAAAGTGCAATTTTGGTCCCCCTATTTTAAAATCAAACATTTCAGTCCACCTATTTTGATTTTTGTTGCACTTTTGGTCCCCCACCCTATTTTTTAACCAAGTGGCAACCAAAACGCTTAAATGGCAATAAATGTGGCAAAAAAATGCCATGTCACCAAATATTTTAATTTTAAGTATTTAATTTCTAATATGAAAATATTATTTTTTTTTAAAAAAATCCGAATAACCAAAAAATAATTTTTTAAAAAAATATCTGAAATACTAATTTATTTAAGAAAACTGAAAAACACCAAAAATTTTAAAAAATATGAAAAAACAAAAAATATTTAATTTTTTTAAAAAAAATCTGAAATATTAATTTTTTAAAAAATATCTGAAATTTTTCAGTTTTATTTCAAATGATATTTATTTTCAGATTTTTAAAAGTAAATAATAATTTCAGTCTTTTAAAAAGCTAATATTTCTGATTTTCATAAAAATCTATATTTAAAAAAAAATATTTGAAAAATTATATTAAAAAAATCTGAATATCGAAAAAAAATTAAATTTATTTTTAAAAAAAAAACTGAAAAACCAAATTTATTTTTTTAAAAATATTAAATAAATTTTCGGATATTTATTTAAAAAAAATTAATATTTCGATTTTTTTAAATATTTTTTGTTTTTTCAGTTTTTTTCTAAAAATAAATTAATATTTCAGATTTTTTAAAAAATTATATTTTTTGGTTTTCCAGATTTTTTTTAAAATTTAATTTTTTATAAAAAATTAGTTTCTTTCATATTGAACATTAAAAAATTAATATTATAATTAAAATATTTGTTGATGTGGCACTTTTATTTGCCACATGTATTGCCACGTAAGCGTTTTGGTTGCTACTTAGTCAAAAAATGGGATGAGGGGCCAAAAGTGCAACAAAAATCAAAATAGGGGGACTAGAATGTTTGATTTTAAAATAGGGGAATCAAATTCACAAATTTAGCAAAATAGGGGGACCAAAAATGCAATTAAGTCAAATTATTATTATAGGATAGGATAGGATTGAGAACACAATTGGACTACCATAAATAAAAAAGCTAACGGGATTTATTGGTCAAAGAAAAACCAATTAGGCCCCTTTAAGAGAAAAAAAATTGTGAAAGAAAATTCGAATGGCTTGCTAGCTAATTCTGTAAAACCTAGCATTGATAAAAATAAAACCTAACATTGAAGTTGTTAAAAAAAAATCTAACAATGAAATATCCTAGAAAATCAAAAACAGTTATTGATATTTTTGGTTTAAAAATAGGATGATTCATTGGGTTTTTAAGTAAAAAGCATTGGGTTTTTTGACAACTACACCTATCTTAACGTCGGTTCCCCGTCGGTTGGGGAACCGACGTGAAAAAGTGTTTCCAACAGAAGTGGAATTCCTTTTTTCTAGTAGTGATTGCTAACATTTTAGGAACATTTTAGAAGCATCCTAGAAAATCAAAAATATTATGGGAGTTGCCTTGCTAACATACTCCCACATATTTTTAGGTGAGTATGTTAGCAACCCCCATATATATATATATATATATATATATATATATATATATATATATATATATATATATATATGGAATTTCAAAGCACTTGGTTACTTACCGTTTAATTAGTGTTATAAAATTTAAATTTGAACTTTAATAATGTCGTCACAATCTCTTATAGAAAATATGATATTTTACGTAATACCGCATGTGATACTATTTTTCACATCCACGCTATAATACCTAATTTTTAAATATATGAAAAGGAAGTAATAGAAAAAAAAGTTATCTTTTACACAATACCTAATTTTTATCTGAAAAGGAAATAATTAATGTTATCTATCGTTTATCACCGAATACAATATACTTCATTTCATTTAAAAGGAGAATGATATCAAATTAACGAATTGTGCTATTAACTTTTGCCTTTTAACAAGTAGCCTAACAAATTTTTGCCTTTTAACAAATAGCTTAGCGATTTAGGTCTCAAACAAATTCTTTGGACGAGATCGAGGAGAATCAACATATGCCATTAGGTGTTTACTGTAAATTTTTAGGTTGTTTTTGTTACTCTATCTGTAAATGTAAAAAATACAATAATTAAAACATATAATCAGTTTCATAGGTAAATTATGAGTTTAGCTCAGTTGATAGGGCATTGCATTATATATACAGAGGGTCAATGTTTGAACACCGATTATCCCACTTATTCATCTTAAGGGTGGAATGTTTAGCCACTAAACTACTTGACAAAAAGTTAAAATAAAAAGAATTTTAAAACACCGGCTTTAATTAGTGTTATAAAATTAAATTTAAACTCTATGTTGTCACATTATCTTGTAAAAAGAACTATCGTTCTAGTAATCCTATCACGTTTTTTTTTTTTTTATCGTTCACGTAATTATATCACGTAATAATATTCCTCACATCCACGCTATTAAACCTAATTTTTATATACAAAAACAAAATAGTTAATGTTACCTATCGTTTCATACGTCAAATAACAACATAATATAATTTCCTTAATTTTATTTTAAAAGGAAAATCATCTCAAATTAACGAATTGTGCTATCAATTTTTATCTTTTAACGAGTAGCGTAGCGATTTAATTCCAAAAACCGAACAAGTTGTATGAACGAGATTTGAGGGGGATCAACATATGCTAGTATAGGTTTTTACTCTTCCGAACAAACTAATCACTAACATTCGTCTGTTGACAAAATCTTTTACTATTTCTTTTTAAAAATATTGATTATTGGAATAGTTTTTTTAGGGAATTATTAATAAGAATTTAAAACATTCCTTATTATCCATCAACATACATCACACTATTGACTATGGACTTGATTTTATTTATTTTTAAATGGAATTATGAACAAATTTCCATTTTTTAAATTTATTGGATATCTAATGTATCCAACCTTAATTATAGACTAAATACTGCAATCGGGAGGGGGCTGGAACCACTTGATGCCAGAACTGACCCCCGAACCAGATTCAACTGGTGGTGAAAAACCGAAAAAAAAAAAAAAATACATTAGATATCAAATGAATTTAAAAAATGAAAAATTGCTTATAATTAAAACCGAATGGATTAATTCATAGTAAAATCTAATCTTAACCTAGTCTTATTTCACCGTGTAAATAAATAAGAAATAGTGGGATCCATTCTTCCACACGGATAAGTGGAGCTCTCACTCAACATTGTTAGGTTCGTAGTTGTCCGGATTGAAACATGTTATACGTATATGAGTTTTTAAATTGTTTTCGTCACTCTGTCTAAAAAAATGCTAATTAAAAGTTATAATATTGTTTTTAAATTTGAATTCTAATATTGTTGTCACGGTCTCTTATAAAAAAGTTATCTTTTCCGTAATACTGTCACAGTGATACTTTTCTTTCATATCCACACTATAATACCTAATTTTTATATATAAAAAGGAAGTATGTAAAAAAATATATATGAAAAGGAAGCGATAAAAAAAAGGTTATCTTTTACACAATACTCTACGTGATACTATTCTTCTCATCCACGCTACAATACCTAATTCTACGCGATATTATTCTTCTCATCCACGCTATAATACCTAATTTTTATACATGAGAAGGAAATAATTAATGTTATTTATCGTTTTATACGTCACATAACAACCGAGTATAATATACTTCATTTTATTTTAAAAGGAAAGTGATATCAAATTAACGAATTGTGCTATTAACTTTTGCCTTTTAATGAGTAGCTTAGCGAATTTTTGCCTTTTAACAAGTAGCTTAACGATTTAGGTCTAAAAACCGAACAAGTTCTATGGACGAGATTGAGAAGAATCGACATATGCCATTAGGTGTTTACTCTTTCGAACAAATTAATTATTTCTATAAAAAAATATTTTTTTTCTTTTAAAAAATATATTGATAATTGGTATATTTTTCTCAAGAGATTATCAGTATCATTAAAAAAATTAAAAACATTCCTTATTATCCAGCAACACACCAACCCCTATTGACTATGGACTGGATTTTTTCATTTTGAAATGGAAAATAGTAATAATCATAGTAAAAGTTAGACCTGACTATGTGGTAGCATCTCAACCGTCCATATAGTATGAATGCAGCCGTTGATCTATTTCAGTGTATATAAATAGAGGGCAGAGGGACCCTCTCCTCCACACGGATAAGTGGGGCTCTTCTCCATTGTTAGGGTTTGTTGTCTCTCTCAACAAAGTTTATGTTTTTATTTTATTTTTTATTTTTTATTTTTTTTACTAACATAAACCTCTTTGAATTCTCAATTAGTCTTTCTAATCTTTCGCAGTGCCTGAAAGCTTCAAAACACAGTCAACGTATCAGAAACTCTGCCTCTCTGCAAAAAACACAGTAGGCCCCAAAAAATTTGATTTTTTTATTTTCTTTTACGATTCTAAATTTCGTAAATTTGAAATCTTTTCTATGTTTCTCATATGGGTTTTGATCATACTTTAATGGGTCTTTCTTGAATCATTTATTTATATTTGTTCAGGATGGAAGTGAATCCTAACGGCGGCGCTGTTTTCAGCGAACAAAACGGCTCACAGAGTACCGATATGTCTCCGTCGGAGACGATGGAGGCGGCGGTAATGAAAGAAGAGTTGACGGAAACTGATGATCTCAACCGTCAAGATTCACTTGCGGTGGGTGTTGTTCCGATGCCGATGACAATAGCAGTGCCGAAGCCGAATAGACAATCAAAGGACCGTCACACGAAGGTGGAGGGACGTGGTCGGAGAATCAGAATGCCGGCAGCCTGCGCCGCAAGGATCTTCCAGCTGACACGGGAGCTTGGTCACAAGTCTGACGGAGAAACAATACGGTGGTTACTTGAACGAGCTGAAAATGCGATAATGGAAGCCACTGGCACTGGAACTGTCCCTGCCATCGCTGTTTCAGTCGGTGGCACGCTGAAAATTCCAACTACATCGGCGGCGAGACCTGACGGTGAAGATACTCCGAGGAAGCGAAGGAAGAGGGCATCAAACAGTGAATTTGTTGACGTGAATGATCAAGTTTCAATGTGTTCTGGGTTAGCACCAATTGCTCCAGCTCCAGCATACGGTGGCGCTGCCGTCAACGGTGGTGAAAATGGTGGTGGTGGTGGTTTGGTTCCTTTATGGCCTGTGGTGAGTAATGGTGTGTCTAATCAAACAGGGCCATATTTCATGTTCCCAAATGCAGCTATGAATCAACCACAGTTTTGGGCTATTCCTGCTGCACCTTTTTTCAATGTGCAAAATAGACCCATTTCTGATTATGTTTCTGCTATGCAAATGCAACAACCTTCAAATGCTTCTGCTAATGCTAATTCTTCATCAACTTTGATTCCTTGTTTGAACTCAGCAACTTCAACAACTTGTTCTGCTGCTTCATCTTCTTCTGCGGGAACCCCACAAATGCTTAGGGATTTTTCTTTGGAAATGTATGACAAGAAAGAGCTACAGTTTATGGGTTGTTCTTCTGCAAATTTAGGATCACCTTCCCTTTGAAACCCATCAAATTGAAGCACTAAGTCACTAGAAAAAGATATGCTTAGACTTAAACAATTTTTTTTATTTGAATCAGAAAAGCAGAGATAGCTTGTGTCTATCTCAAATTTTGTCTTTTTGGTTTTTGGCTGATGCGAAAGAACACATCTTGAACTTTTTTTAATAATGAAAATTCTTATTTTCTCACTGTCTGTCCATTTTTTTTTTTAAATATTACGATTTATTTAATCTTTAGGTTAATTTTTTTTTTCTTTTCAAAAGTCATAGTTCAATTGGCAAAATATAATCAAATTTTTTTTTTTTTTTTTTATAATTTTGAACGGCTAAATTTTATTAATAACGCAACTGAGCTCAAGACGAACTCAGTGCGCAAAACAAACACAAACGAGCACATTACAAGAAAGGAAATAAGCTAAAACAACACCTAAATACACCAACACCCATATCGAGCCCTTACACCAAATACCGACAATCCCGCCCATCCAACTCAAAATCCATCACGCCAATAACAATCCCAATGGCAGCCCCTAAGACAACACCAACATTCCACACCATTCCACTTCGCCTCCGACCACACCAAGTTTGCACGAGACCCCACCATTCCACACCAAACGGCAGCACCACCTCACCTCCACCACCGTCACCAACACAACACCGAGCCACCCTAACTGCTTCGCTACCGCCTCCACCAAATACCACAACAAAATCTCCTAAACCGGATCCAAACCACCTCGACCCCACACAAGTCCTCAATCACCTTAACAACGTGTGACATCCTTGGCCGTAGATCAGGTGAAGCAGCAGTACAAGAAATGGCAATCTGAAGCAACCCAAACCTTACCCCTGCAAAATCCTTAAACCGCATCAACACCAAAACTAAAACTTCAGCATTCCATTCCTCTCTAACTACTGATTACACCCACCTAGGAAGAACGACACCCAAACACCATAACCCCATCCACCACTCCCTATAGCAGAGGGAGGACATCAAACAGAGAAACCACCGCCGGAGAACTAAAACCACCAATAGCAGAAGCCCCCACCGGAGACAAAATGCAACTCCGGCGAGGAACAAACACCAAACCGCACAGGGACAGGACATTACCAGCAGCCGGATGCAGACGGTGAGAGAAGCACGACGGAGGAGGCGAAACAACGCCATACCCTTGACAGAGAATCCGTCACCAAAGCATAAACCACACAACAGAGAAACACAGCACCACTGCCACCATAACAACACCACCATCACTGTGACTAAACAAACTGACGGCCAAAACAGAACCGACATCGGAGCAACAACCGATTCTGAAACCCACAACCCAGATCCACCGGAAATTTGCAAAAGGAGAAACAGAAATCCAACCCAAACCGGAAAATCTGTACACGACTCGCCGGAAAGCTGCAGAAAGCACACAACAGAGAACCACCGTCGCAAACACTCCCACCGGAATCAGAGAACCGGCGCCAATCTCGGCAAGCCACCGTCGAAAAGGACACCGCCGCCACCACCACACCCCTCATCACCGCCCTCTGCTCACAACCAAGAAGGACCACCACCACCACCATGGAAAACATCACACGAACAAAGAAAGAAAAAACATAAAACGGAAGTAAAAACAACGACGGAACCGGAGAAGAAGAGGACCGACTCCGATCTGAACACGTGGTGCGGAGGCTAACCTCTTCCTCGTCGCACCACCTCCGCCGTTTGTCTACATCGTGACAGAAGCTTTGGATGAGAGGGAAGCGGCTGGTTTAGATTTGGTTTAGAGAGAGAGGTCAGAGAAACTTGTTTTAGAGAGAGAAACGAAAAATCCTTTTTTTAACTTATTATCAAAATTGTTATGCCGAACATTATGATTGGGGATCGAATTCCGATTCCCTCACTTATGCGTGTGAGTTTATAATGGTTTTGTCATTTCGTCTATGTAAAAAAAAATTATATATTTTTGTGATTGTGAGTATAACTCAAGCTAATTAAATTTTGATAGAATTACTTAATAATTTTTTAGTTAATACTCTATTTGATAATTTTTTTTTGCGATAAACTATTTGATAAATTATTTGCTCTCGCTTTGACCAGGTTTATTGTTTTTTATCTTTCTTTTTTTTTTTACTTAAAAAAAAAAAACTCCTAAAAGAAAGAGACTCCCAAATGCATATGCTAAAAGCATCCACAATGAAGTGTGTTTACGGTGTAGTTTGATTCGGTTTTGAGCATAAAAATTATTCTAACCGCGAGATAAAATTGTATGCGGTTCGGTTGGTTTTTAAGAAGTCTTTCAAACCAAACCAATGCGGTTATGGTTTGTTCGGTTTCCGCGATTTATCACGATATAAAAAATATAACAATATTACCATCATGTTATAAAATAAACATCGGAAATTTTAATTTATTTTATTGTTTATATAATATAATATGCATATACATAAATCGCATACACATAAGAACTTATTTTCAATACTAATAGTATAGTTCTGAACCGCGTGAAATTATATATTTTGACAACCTACTATTTTATGAAATCAATTTGGGTTAGACTTGCTAAGTTTGACTAGGTAATAAGTTGATTGCTATTAGTTGATATAATTTAGTTAACTTTTGCGGTTTGGTTTGGTTCGATTTTCTAAAATGAAAATCGCACATCAAACCGTGCGGTTAACTAAATACGGTTTTTTGCAGTTTTCGGTTTGGATTGATTCGGTTTACGGTTTTACTTTTGGATTGGTTCGGATACGATCATCCCTACAATGGAGCACTCTAGTTTTGAATATTTATCTGGATCTCAATTATAAACATCACGTATTTATAATTTTTTAATAGTTGTATTTGTTAAGCACTCAATCCTTCCAATGTATCACCTCTAAAAAACTTTTAAATATGGTTCACAAATAACTTCACATTTCATCAATACTTTTACGTCTTTATAAATAGATCCCACAAATATATTTTTTAATAAAAAGAAAATGATACTTATTTAAAAAGTGGTATTAAATAGGTACTAAAAAGTGTTTTATTCTAATAATAATACCAAATAGATAACATTTTTATTGAAATAAGTAGTACTATCGTTGCCTTAAATAATTTGAAGGTATTTTTTGTTTTTGAGGGAAAATAATTTTGGTATAATATGACTCAATGGAAATAAGTCCAAGGTCCCACCGTGCGGGGTCCAGTTTTGCACGTATGAGGTGGGTTTATCCGATAACTCTTAAAAGGTGAAACGGTGTGAGGATGCATGCGTGGCAAAGGAAAAGTGGGGTCCAGGAAACAATCACGTGAGGTTCTCTCAGCACGTGTTAGTTGTGGGGACCATAAATGTGGGTGGGGAAAGTGATGTGGTACGTGGAGCATGGATAGTGGTTGATATTGGGCCACGAGATATGGTCACGTGATATGTGGACTATGGCAAGTGTCCCTATGATTTTCGGGACCTCTCGTTGTGGAACTCGGTTGGCCCCGTTATACAGGTGTCGATCTTGTGACGTTACTTGTTAGTACTTGTTATAGCATTCTCCTCAAGGAGTATTTGATTATAAGTTGTGTTTTTGTCATTGATTTTTACCAACATTTTAGTACTATAATTTTCGACTAAACATTCGTCCCGTAAATGTCCCTCTCTATGGCAAGAGTTATTATGCATAAGGAATATCATTATGCATGGTGCATAAATAAATCTTCACCATCCAATACTTTTTTGATCAATTATATTTTTTGATCAATGAAATGCACTAAAACATGCATGGTGGAGATTTATTTATGCACCATACATAATGATATTCCTTATGCATAATAACTCAACCCCCTCTCTATCATAATAATTTTTGAATGAACGAAAATAAAAAAAAATCCCCAATTGTTAAGGATTTTAGTACTATATTTTTTTTAATCCGTATGGGCATAGGTCGTCCGAAAATCCGACAAAATTATAATAAAAAATTAAAAATAAATATAAGTAATTTATTTTGGATGATTTGAACTTAATTTGTATTATAAAAGTTTTTTTTATACCCTACGAATTTCTCAAATAAAATTCGCTACTTAAGTAGCGCACTGTGTTTTTTTTTATCAAATTTATCATTTTTACTACATAAGTAGCGGATGAGTAAAAATAAAGAATGCGTGAAACTTGTAGGTAGCGGATATGTAGAATTAGGGTGCGCAAGAAACTTCTAAGTAGCGAATGAGTAAAAATAGGGCTCGCGAGAAACTTATAGGTAGCGGATGAGTAGAATTAGGGCGCGTGAGAAACTTCTAAGTAGCGAATGAGTAAAAATAGGGCGCGCGATAAACTCGTAGGTAGCGGATGAGTAGAATTAGGGTGCGCGAGAAACTTCTAAGTAGCGAATGAGTAAAAATAGGGCGCGTGAAAAACTCATAGGTAGCGGGTGAGTAAAAATAGGGGGCGCGAGAAACTCGTAGGTAGTGGATGAGTAAAAATAGGGCGCGCGAGAAACTTGTGAATAATGGATGAATAAAAATAGAGCACAAAAGAATTATTAATCCTATATATTTATGTATAATATAAATGTATGTTTTTTTGCCAAATTTTTTTGCTAGACAACAAAATTTTAAAAATAATGGAAAAACTGGGTCGATCCGAAAGCGCAACGGCCCGTACCGAGCCGGACTCGGACTCCATTTTGCAGTCCATTATTTATCCGAGCCTTTTTTACCCGGCCCGCTAAAGCCCGCCCATTTCGGGCCCAACCGCTTGTTTTGACAGCTCTATTTATAGTAGTGCTTGAATGAAGAAAAAAAAAACAAAACCAATTGTTAATTCTATTAGTCTAAGCCGTCAAACATCAGTTAACCATGATGTCTCCTATGAGTTAGCATTAGATTAGGATATTTGTTGGAGTTTTTTATGGCCACGTGGTTTCTATTTGAGTAAACAATAATTTTGATCCTTATCATAATATTCCTCGAATGGGAACTGCCATGGCATGGTTCACTTAATCAACCAAATGACATGTCATCAAGAACACATTTTTGAAATGAACGAAAATGTTAGGGACTATTTTGACTAATTGAAGTTAAATTCAATGTGTTTAGAGTGACACTTTTAAGAATCAAAATGATTGTTTATTCAAATAAAAACCACCAGAGCATAATAAAGTCCAACAATATCGTGGTCATATGCCAACTCATAGGACACATGATCATCGTTAACTAATGTTTAACAGTTTGGACTAAGTTGACTAACAAAATTAACAATTAGGAACTTTTTAAAATTTTCATTTATTTCAAAGATTACTATGACAACAAATGACACTTTTTTTGTCAAAAAAAAAATGACACTTTCAAAGATGAAAATGACTATTTATTTACTCTATAATTTTCTTCCATTAACCCAGCTAGAATTTCATTTTTTAAAGTAAATAAACGAACATATTAAAGTTTAAATTTCAATTTTCGTATATTACATACAATATTCTTACTAACTGAATAATGTTCATATCATTTTTTTTTATCAGAATTCTTATAACTTATTGGCAAGTTAGGCAAGTTATTGTTTTGGGTATTCTCAAGTTACGCCTTGTTCAAATTAAGCAAACCAAGCACATTTATTTGTAAGACTTGATTGAAGTTAAGGAAAATTTGCAATTTGGCTAAGGATATTTTTCTGCACCTTTGTAAGGTAGAATAAACCCTCGTTACTTTGATTTTTAAGGTCGATTTGGTTGTTTACTTGATTGTTTGGAAAATTCATCCCCGTAATTTCACGGTTCGTCGAGATCGGTTGAAATTAATATAATGAATATGTATCCTAAGTTATCTAATCTCAAATTAATTATTGAGATTTAATTGATACCGGATAAGCTTGTAGCCCTGTCCAATATAACTTTGTCCTTAGTTATAGAGCTACTAGAATAGGATCAATATCTAGCTGTTCCCCTTCTTCATAAAAGGGCTGAGAGCCTGTCATGGCAGAAGCTTTGGATGTGTGATGGTGTCTCCAAATGGTAAAGGATTTGTCACATACACGGAGCCAATTGAATGTTGAAGCTCATAATTTTAGCATGACTAGCCAATAGATTTGGCTCTGAAACTTGGTTGGGAAATACTGCAAATCTTTCTAATTTGTTTGATTGTTCAGTCATCTGTTCTGGTTGATCTAATATATTCATGTTTTATGAGAAAAGAAAAAGATAATGATTTGTGCTTCATTGACTCAAGTGTGCTTCAAATTGATAATAATCAAATACTCCATATATTTTATTTTAAATAGGATTAGATGATTTTGGTCCATCATCAAGTTTTAAATTTGATCCCCACAAATTTATTTATGATTTTCATCGCTTCAAAATTTAAAAGTATAATAACTTTTTTCTATGTAAAGTAAAATAATCTAACTTTTAGTTATGATTTTTTGATGTACAACTTATTTTTAGTGGATGTAAAAATATATAATGCGAAAGAAAAGTTAAAATTATATTTTTAATTGTTAGAATTGCTCTAATAATTTTTAATTCTTCAAAGAAATTTACTATCAAAATCATAAGAGTTGAAGTTTATTTTAAAATTGTGTTGTAATATTTATTTTATCATTCGGACGCATGCAAGCGCGCGCACACACGGACATACACACACTAAGTAAAAGAAATTGATGTCCCTACAATTTTGTTGCCTTGTGCGGTCGCTTCCTTCGAACACCCTTCGGAACCCTTCTAGATGAACATTAGGGAAATGATAAGTAAAACGTCAACACTCTACAAAACAACAAAAGTGAGCTCCTTTTACTACGGATACCAAAACATATAAACCAAAACTCCTTAATAAAAAGAGCTTAAATAACAACGGAAGATGTAACGTCTAATACTCTATGACAATATCTGATAAATATCTTCCTTTCAAGCGCTAGTGCACCGGAGGCACCAACGGTGACACTCGTCTGGATAAACAATGACGAGAATAAACTTTCCCCCAATCCGGATATCATATACAATAATCCAACTAAAACTGCAAAACAACCAACAATTTAGAAATTTTAATCACAAATTGTGAAAGTAAATATATAAAAAAATTGAAGTTAAGCTAACTATCCTAAGTGAAACTTACCAAATTCAAATTTTTAATCAAATAGAATTGCAACTCATAAGTGGGTGATGATATCGATAAACAATTATGTCAAACCTTCATGCACCCATATATTTGAGAATAGGCGTCAAGCCTGATGCATATGAAGCACCTTTCTCAAAAATAAGCCACCCATCTTTATGAAGAATAAAATAATGTGAGAAGTAGGGGTCAGCTAAAATCTTGATTACAACCAAAACAACAATGCATCACAATATGTTTAATGGGGTCGAGTAAAAATGACAAAGTCAAATGTGATTCTAAATATCGACCCTTCTAAATTTGCAAAATTGTCACCATGCTAAAGGATTGTGCAGCTACATTGAGGAACACAGGGTCGTCCTTGAGATTTTGGATTTTCTATACAAGTTATAATTCCGGTCCCTTATTTTTTTATAAGTCAAATAAAAATATATAATGTGAAAGAAAAGTTAAAAATTATACTTTCAATTGTTAGAATTTTTATAATAACTTTTAATTTTTCAAATAGATTTTACCATCAAAATCATAAGAATCTAAGTCTATTTTAAAATTTAGTTGTAATATTTATTTTATTACCCGGACGCATGTACGCATGCACGCACACGCGAGTACACGCACTAAGTAAAAAAAAATGGTGTCCCTAAAATTTTGGTGCCTTGTGCAATCGTTCCTCTCGAACATCCTCCAGAAGGAACCCTCCTGTCAGAGACATGAATTAAATGTCTCCATCTACCAAATGTGTGCACTCATGTTGTCTAATACTCCCTCCGTTCCAAAATAATTGCCACATTTGACTACTGCACACTTGCCGATGCACAATTTTGATCATTAATATCTTTAGTTGTACATTATTAAATATTAAAAAATATTGATATTTTGGTAGTACTCAATACTCAACGAGACAAATCTAACAAGATTTCGTATGTTAATATTTGTCTTTATACAACATTAGTAAAAAAAATATAATCAAAATAGCTTGTATAAATAGTGTACATAGTCAAATTGCAACAACTATTTTGAGACGGAGGGAGTAATAATACTGATAGACTAGGCTATAAGGAAATTGAACAAGCAACTGAGATTCCAGCTTCAGATTTGAAGAGGTGCTTGCAATCTTTGACTTTTGGTTAATGGAAAAAATGTCCTTACGAAGGAGTCTATGAGTAAATATGTAATGAGGATGATACATTCTTTGTTAATGACAAGTTCAGTAGCAAATTGTTGAGGTAAAAATTAGGAACTATTGTTGCAGTAAAGTAATTGAAGCTAGAGAAACTGAAAACTCAACAACAAAGTAGAGGAGGACCGCAAGCCACAAATTGAGGCAGTGATAGTTAGTCAGGATTATGAAATCCACGAAGCAACTCGGCCACAATAATCTTATAGCACAATTCCTAAGTTTATTTTATACAGCTTGTTACAGAACTTGTCATTAACAAAGATCCTCACTAACATATGTACTCACCTTAACAAAGATCCTCACTAACATACCTACTCACCTGCTCCTGCTTAAGGAAATTTCTCCTCTTAACAAAGCCAAAGATTGCAAGCACTTCTTCTAATATGAAGCAATTGCTTTTTAATTTCCTTGTAAGCTTAGTCTATCAGCATTATTAAACAACTAGAGTGCACACATTACATAGGTGGAGGCATTTAGGGTACGTTTGTTTTAGCTTTAAAAAAATAATTTTTTTATTTGTATTTTTGAAAATAGATTTTATAGAATTATTTTTTAAAATATTATAAATTTTTTATATTCATTTTTTCTAAATTCAAATACCAATTTTGACATTATATAACATAAACGTACATTATTGAAGATCAAAATATAGTCAAAATTTCAATTTTTACAAAAAGTTGCATTTCAAAAATGATTTATATTAATTTGAAATAGCTTAAAAAAATGATTTTTTTTTGAAATTTTGATATCTAAATTTTTTTTCAATAAAATGATGAAATGCTTAAAATAACATTTTAAGAATAACTATTCAAACCAAACTTTCATTTGAAGCTTTTATAAAAAGTTTCTTTGTAAATTTTTTTTACACAAAATTATATTACACTATAAGAATCTATTTTCAAAAAATTTATAACAAACAGGCCCTTAATTCACATCTTTGACCTTTCTCAAAAGTAGGTTTTTTTTTGTTAATATATTTATCCTTACAAAACTAACTTATAAGATAAGAGAAACCCATTTAAAATTTTATCTCTATTTAATGTAGGACTTGATTTTTTCCCTAACAAATACATATAGTGAGTGGCCCAATAGATATGTTGCTTCTATTACCACCTTTAATTACTCTTATATTGAGTTTAATTTGTCTTAATAAACCAAGCATATATAAGTTGAGGGATAACTCTATTTCAACGAGATTTTTGTTTTCACGATAAAAGCTAAATAATTTTATTAGATAGCCACGTGCTAATAATTTTATTATTGAATAGCCCTTGAGATGGCCATGTTATAGATACATGAAAAAAAAAACTTGGACTTAATTACATTTTTAGTCTCTATTTTATCACTCACAAAAAACAAAAATAGTTCTATTTTAAAAGTGAATGTTTTAGTTTCTCAATTTTCACATATATTATAATTTTGATCGCAATTTATATTTTTTACTGTAAAAGTGATAACTTCTCTTCAGGTTTACAACCGAGGCACTAAAAAAATTCATTTTAGGAGTAAGAAATCTTAGATTGGGACCAAATTTTGTAACAAATGTGATACAACTGGAGCAAGAACCAAGGATGGCACGTGCTTTCCTAAATCCATTTCACCGGCTCAAACTCCTTAATCATTGAATCCGGATCGGAAGGTAAGTGGGGAAGCAAAAAATTCAATTTAAAAATATTTTTGGGAGTGTGATAATATAGAAGATCAAAAGCACAATATAAAAAATAAACAAATGCCGCATAATAGTATGGATCAAATAAAAAAAATTCAAAAAAAAAATCTCAACCAAAACAATCAACCAGGTTTTTTTTAAGCATAATTTCAAATTTTAAAAGGAGAATTGTTGACCAGTTTTTTTTATTCAATCAAACAGAGCGGCGGATTTGGTATGATGTAATGTAATAACAATGGTCTGATTTCTTTTAATAAACCGCCCAAATTAGATGGCAATTTTTCAGTGCAAAATATTGTACTCCATCCCTGGTCAACAAACTGTACAACTCAACTATCCTGAAAGGTATGCTTCAACAGAAGAGATCCTGGAAGCAATATGTTACCTAACATTTTATAATGTACTTTTTTTTTTGTGCAGTACACCTGAATGAGTAAGAACCTATTTTTACAAGGAAAATAAAACCTTAGAATCATCTAATTTAAAGATCAATATTTATTAATATATCATAATTGACTCAATTATAAATGTAGCCCTTGGCATAGTCGCTATCAAATTGTTCTGTATATTTGTTGATTGCTGAAGACATATGTATTGGTGGATTGATATACTAGCCAGGTGTTAAAGCAGAGCAAAGGAGAAGTTTAAATTCTGTACTTCTAGGCTAATATTCCAAACTTTGAGTAACTTAAAAGTGCAACAAATCTGTGTTTTGCATGTATTTTTTATTTGATCAAATTGTTCACTTCAATTCTATATATACCCTAATACATCTTTCCATGCAGTTCTCATCTAACCCGCATTCTACAGTTGCGAGTTATTACCTAGTTTATCATTATGGCTATCAAATTACCAGCAGAAAACACTTTTCCAATCATTTTCCTCCTTTTAACATTATTTTCATTATCTAAAGCTGAACTTCATGCTCATTACTATGACCAAACATGCCCACAATTGGAAGCAATAATTTCAGAGACAGTTCTTAATGCTTCTATCCATGATCCAAAAGTCCCAGCCCGTATTTTGAGGATGTTCTTTCATGACTGTTTCATAAGGGTATGATCTCTCAATCTCGTTCAAAACAAACACACATGCAATATTCATGCTATGTGAAGTTTCTTTTTATGACAATGGGTTTGTAATTTTGTAATGGCTAATGTTTAATGATAGGGATGTGATGCATCAATATTGTTGGACTCAACTACCACTAACCAAGCAGAGAAAGATGGCCCTCCTAATATCTCAGTTCGATCGTTCTATGTGATTGATGAGGCTAAAGCAAAGCTAGAGTTGGCTTGTCCAGGCACTGTTTCTTGTGCTGATATACTTGCCATTTTAGCAAGAGATGTGGTGGCCATGGTAATATCTATGTCTCTGAGCTAGTTTAGACCTGCAAAAATCTTGGTACTTCTTTCTAGGGAACCATTTTATCAAATAACTGTATCTATATGCCTATGTAGACTAGATTTAGTTGGCAATCTCACTTAATATTCCATAAAAGAATCCAAGTCACTTGAAACAGTTTAGGCTAATACACTCTTAAGACATTCAAAATGAAATATTTAGAATTTCTCTATGTAATATAACCACTCACGACCGAATACTGAGATTCTTGGGTAGTATATAAATTTTAATTTAATCCAAGCTATTTACTTATTTGGTATGTTGGGTATTGATATTTATATATTTGCATAATGATCCTCAGTGGAGCATTAGCATATCTTGAGGTAAGTTATGTATTAATATTTCTTATTTGCTCCTCCAGTCTGGAGGTCCATATTGGCAAGTACTAAAAGGAAGGAAAGATGGAAGGGTATCAAAGGCTTCTGATACCATCAACCTACCGGCACCAACCTTGAATGTAGGTCAACTCATTCAGAGCTTTGCTAAGAGAGGGTTGGGAGTTAAAGATATGGTGGCTTTATCTGGAGGACACACTCTGGGCTTCTCCCATTGTTCTTCCTTTGAAACTCGTCTTCATAATTTTAGTTCATTGCATGATATTGATCCAAGGTTGAACACTAAATTTGCACTAGACCTAAGCAAGAAATGTCCAAAACCAAACAACAATCCAAACGCAGGACAATTCCTGGACTCAACAGCATCAGTGTTTGATAATGACTATTACAAACAACTGTTGGCTGGAAAAGGTGTGTTTTCCTCCGATCAGTCACTAGTTGGTGATTACAGAACTAGATGGATTGTTGAAGCATTTGCAAGAGACCAGACTTTGTTTTTCAAAGAGTTTGCAGCTTCAATGCTGAAACTTGGAAATATAAGAGGCTCTGATAATGGAGAAGTGAGACTTAATTGCAGGATTGTGAACTGAGATGCATTAGAGACTAATTTGTCCTGATTCTTTTTTGTCTTTGCACCACTTCAGTTATCTACTATATTATCATAAAATCTTGTAACTACTTGTGTTGAAATAAATGTAATTTTATGCCTGTATTGTATACCTCATTTCAAGAAATGATAAAAGAAAAATGTTCATTTGTGCACAAAAGCACGAGTTATTCTAAAACATCGTTTTCCAAATATTACACCAACATCTAATTTTTAACACTTCTTTAATTCTTATTGAGGGTTGAGATCTTGTAACTGAGCCTCCCATTCGATGTTGACAGACCCCAAGCCACTTCCATTTTATGAATGATTACGGGTGTACAAACTAATGTTAGCCCCCAAAACCTAGAGAATATGCAGCATTCATATAATATGGATGAATTTCAAACTGCAAACAAGACTTTGAGAAGTTCTAGTCAAGGCTCAGCTTAATGATGTCTTGCACTTAAGAAGAGAAATTCAAAATGTTTTCAATAGTTTAAAATCTAAACGAATTTCATGCCGGAAAATGTCTTTTAATGTTCAGGGTATGGTAATAACCTAATAAAGTTCTATAAACTTTAACCAAAGCAGGACACAAGCGGCAGCATAGTTAGAAATAACATAAACATATCATAAGAGTGTCAGAAAATGTTAAATTAAAACTGATCAGTAACATTAAAGACCAAGATATTGTAGATGAAAATGGAATGGATAAACAAGCAAGAAACATCACTACAAACAGATATTAAGAAAAGACATAAAATATCATCACAAAAAACAATTTACCATGCTATCAACATCAAGTATCGATAAAAAAGTAATTCCTAAATTTTGGAACAACTCATAAATACTCATAATGTTCAAGTAGTAGGATCTTTATATTATAGTACTAGACTGCCCTTTCTAATAATGTTCAGAGTGGGCAGCTGATTTAAGTCACCGGATTTTCGTTAGTTATTCACCATAACTTCCAGATTTTGTTTATATATAACAGCAAATTATCTGCAGCATAAAAATGCATACAGAATATTTTTAAGCGATAAGCTATCATATAGAAAGCCTTCAGGAAAAGAATATACCAGATAATATCTGATAGAAGACATGAACCATTCTTCAAGCAAATACAACATCCGAACGAAACACATATTTGACACCCTTTGTAACATTTCTGGCTTCGTGCAACAAGCATTTATCTCCATGAATGTGCAAGAGTGCCATCCCTTCAATGGGAGCAACCTATGAAATCAATATTGTATTAAGTATCAACACCCAAGACAAATAGTCACAACTTCCATCAAGCAACATCAACCCATATTTTGCAAAAATAAATTAGAATAAAAAATCTACCTCAGCTACAATGCTATTTCTTGAACCATAGAACACTGTTTCTCCTCCAACTAAACGATCAATTGGTGAATCTGTAGGTTTATTGGAATAAGTTTTAGCCTTTGATTTAAGTTCACCAGGTCCACCACTTAAATAAACAAGCAAAGTATAACGAGTCCTTTTTCCATCTCCAAGATCATTACTTTCATCAATATGTCGTCCAAACCTTTGACCAACCTTGTACCTGAAATACAAAAATGCATGACAATTGGTGAAAGTAATCCAATATTACTATATTTTTTTTCTTCATAAGCTATCATGAATAGCTTATGGAAATAAGCTGAAAACAAACTTATCGACATGTCATAAACAGTCACCAAACTCTCTCAAACAGTCTTTCAGGTACTTATGCAAGTATACAAGCTCAAATAAGTCAATTCAAACAGCTCCTTATTCTAACTACACAATAAACTCTTGTATATGAGCTAAATCAATAAAAAAAGCACTTACCTATATAATCTAATATTTGGATTCAAACCTACAGCCGCTTTTCCTCGAATTCTTATATCAGAAAACAGTTTACTAAGTCCAGAATCCCAAATTGAATCAGCAAGAACAGGATCATTCACCGAGATTCGATCATTATCTCTATAAGCTTCACCTTTAGCTGGACCTAAACTCCCTTGATGTGCAAAACCAATTCCCTCAGCAATTTCAATGAATGCCTTTGATTCAGCAGATGAGAAAAAATTCTGAACCTGAATTCTTGAAACGAAAAATCCATCAAAATAAGAATTATTCGCAGAATAAGATAAAGAAAATTGGGGAAAAAAAGGGTGAAATAGTAACCGTGAAGAGATCGAAATCTCGCAAAGGAGTAACGTGAAGATTGTTTTTGGGTTTGATGGAAGGCCATTTTGGCACAGTTTTTTCCTTTCTGTCTCCCATTTTTCTCTTCCGCGCTACGATCTCTGTCATTTTGCTATTGCTACCGATCTTTCTTGCTTTCATTACTTTTGTCATTGGGTTGCCCCAATTTTTGTTCAGTCCGTTATTGGACCTGATCCGGCCCAATTATTATTTTACTTTAATGAAAAATTAAAACAAATAAAATTTAAATGAAAGTTTTTTTTTTTTTGACAAAAACATTAAAATCAAAGTTGAAACAAGTAAACATTTCATTTTAATATATTATAAAATGTGTTTATGGAGTCCTTGACTTTCTTGTACTCATTTATGTTTTATGGACTCGATATGAGACAAATACTTTAGTTATCGATATAATATTAGAGAACATTAGCATAGAGAATGATGATGACAAGGGATCATGATCAATGATATGTTATCCGCAGTAACTTATTTGATTTTGATTTATGATCAGTCTTTTGTTAATGAAATTATCTTTGATGCGAAAAAAAATAAAACTTGTAAACTAACAGGTGTATATTTAACTTTAGTTAAATTGGGAGTGAATCAAATTTTTATTCAATAAATTGTTACAAATATAATAATAATGCAAGAATACTCCTTATCTTGTTGCAAAATAAAACTGCAACATGCCTACATTACCTAACCCTTATCACTTTGTCTAAAGTGGGAAGATGGAATCTGTACTTATGGAACGGCCACCAACTTTTCTGTGCTTTAATTTCTTGTTTATGGCATATTGTGTACATGGAAAAATCGTGAATGCCAATACCAAAGGGAAAGACACACATAAGCTGAAACTGAATCTGCCAAAACAGAATTGACATATTATGCAAATTATTTTACTCAATTCAGTTTCAGAAATAATTTTTATCGCAAAAAATACTATCAAATGAGTGACATGTAGTTTAATGAAAAACTCACACATTAAATAGTAGTATAAAAAAGTGAAAAATTGCAGATTCGAACGGGTGCTCTAATCAAATGCCTTTGCACATTTTATCTAATCGAACGGGTGAAGTATTTTGCCGTGGTAATTAGTATTGTTCATTTAATTTTATCGTTTCCTTTAATTCAATTCAAACTTGTTTAAGAAAATAACCACTCATCATAAAATTATCAAACTCATTACCTTGTGAATTTTTGATGCTGACGCTCATTTTCCCCTTTGAATCAGTTGGAAAGCTTTTAGGTTCTGCTATGCGAAAGTTCCTTCTCTTCCAAACTTCCAAAGTCTAGTTAAGAAAATGACACCACATGCAACACAATGTGTTTGTTTTTATCTGTTATTGTTATAAAACTAACCAGCTATATTCCTATTTCATGATTCAATAGAATTTCTTTATGAAAGTTCATATTCTTAATACTCTTCTGATTTCTCTAACATTTTCCAAGAGGACAAACAAAATCATACAATGGTCCATATAACAATTGTTACTATAAGGTCCTTTCCGTGAACAAATTACCCTCTGCCAACATATGTTCCGTAGCTGATAAAAGTTCAAATACATCAATATCATAATTTGATTGCAAACAATTTAATGGCCAATTTAAGACTCCTTCATAATTTGATTTCCCAATTGTGATTTCCTCAAAGCGAATTCTATTCGAAAAAACTCAAGTCTAACATAGAAAAGCTAGAAGGTCCAATATACTGTAATTAATAGAAACACTCAAACACCTATCAAGTTATCACTTCACGAGCTGATTTTGTAACAAATAAACTATCTTAATATAAAAAGTTTAAAACCTAGAGTATCAATTTGTCAAAAAAAAAACCCTAGAGTATCTACTAGATTTTTTTACCAAAAGGGTGTATTTTTTCAAGCTTATTACCAAAGGGGTGTAGTTTTCAAACAAATTATCAAAAGGGTGTAAGTCGTCACTACCATGCACGACTTACCCTCAACTCAATTTTTTTTTTTTTTTCACGTTTAATCAAAGTCGTGGATGGCAGCCACGATTTTGAATTTTTTTTTATTTTTTTTGAAAGTCATCACTGCCATTGACGACTTTCACATTTTTTTTTTTAAATAAAAGAGGTAAATAAATATTGCACACATTAATAAATTTTAAGACCTATAAAATATATTTTACTAGACTTAGAAATTATATTTGAACATTCACTCTTTATAGGGACAATTGTTTCTTTTATGTCCCTCAGTGCGACATAAAGTACATTTTCTTATTTTCTTGGGTACAACTACATCCATCTCGTTATGTATTCTAGTTATATTCGGTCTACCCTTATTATGTCTTCTCATGTTACGATTAGGTTTCAATGTTGGACCTGAATATGAAGCCCAATAATCCTCGCTTCCAAGAGGATGAAACTCGTGCCTGTAAACTTTATAGATGTAGTCCAGTGTGTAAATCGGGTCAATATAAGCACCACAATTAACATTGCAATAGGCACATGATGCAATCACATGTGAACATGGATATCTGAGTGCTTGGAATTCTCCACAGTCACACCACCAAGTATTTAAATTGACCTTGCATGTCATTGCTCGTCTTACGGTTTGTGGATTTGCCAACTCTTCTACTTCAAATTCTCCGGAGTCCCTTGTAAATTTGCGGACAGAGTGAAATTTTGCTCGAGCCTGATTTTCATGCAACGCCGTGAATAAACTTTCAGAATAAATATGACCGGCTTTCATCATGTTAAGTGTTATGTTCCCTCGATCTACAAAAAGACTTGTGGACCTTATAAATGTAGTCTTGACTAAGGCTAATATAGGCAATGCACGTGCTCCTTTTAAGACTGAATTCAAAGACTCTGCAAGATTGGTAGTCATGTGCCCGTATCTTTTTCCTCCATCGTAAGCTTGAGTCCTTATAACAGGATTCTTTCGGTGAATTCTGAATATATGGATTGGTATATGCTTCGAACTCGAAGATATATTTCACGTGAGGGTGCTAATATTGGTGGTGGTGTAAGTTTTAGTAGTTATTTAATCTCTATCAAAATTTTATGACAATACTACTACTAATAACTTTTTATTTTCAGTATAAATTTATGCATTCGCTTCTCGAACGTTGCCACTCGCCCACAAGAAGGAGCAATCCAGCTTTAACGTGTAACAAGATTGAGGGTGATGTCACTTCTATGTTGGCTGCATTGGACGAGATTTATCCATCGAATTACTCAAATATTTATGAGGAGGCTCCACCGACTGAGCAACATTTTACCTTCCCGGTTGATAATTCTTCATATTCGACACAACATGATTCACCTCCAACTACTGAATTTGAAACTCAACACTCATCTGCGCAAAACTTCTCTGCACCATATGATATAGCGTATGTACCATCACCACAACAACAAGCACCACCACCCCACATTGCTTCATCTACACCACAACAAGGCTTCTATAATAACATGCTACAATCTTTCACAACTGCATCATTTCAACAAGGCTTTGCAGGATATACTCCTCATTTTGGTTTTCAAAATCCACCTCCTTCAATTTTTTTTGAATCGTCGTCGTCTAAGTTTAGGACAACTTTTTCAACACCATTGTCTGCATATAATTCATTAGGAGATTATCATTCGACGTTGACCGACTTGAGACAGACTAACAATATTATGGATGGAGATGATAATGCGGAAAATAATATTGATATCAATCAAGAACCCACACCGCAATCACAAAGACGTGGTAGAAGGAGAGGTGAAAATGTGCATGTTGAACAAGAACGAAGAGTTTTACCACCAAGAAATAGAAGACGACCTAATTGTGGAACTTAATCTCATAATTAAATCTTTTGTAATAATTTTTTTTTCAAGTTGTTTAAATTGTGTGTAATATTTGAATTATGTGCAATATTTATTTACCTCTTCTATTAAATTTTATTTATAATTGTAAAAAAAAAAAGTGAAAGTCGTCAATGGCAGTGACGACTTTCAAAAAAAAATTAAAAAAAATCAAAGTCATGGCTGCCATCCACGACTTTGCTAAATCCTAAAGAAATTTTTTTTGATTTGGGGGTAAGTCGTATATGGTAGTGACGACTTACACCCTTTTGATAAAAAATCGTATCTACTATCTATGCAGACCATCCACCAATTGTGTTGGACGTACGTAAGAGAATTTATAAAATAAAATGCAAAAATTGTTGTTCAAACAATTGGAATCAAAAAAATGGGCGAAATGGTTGGTACCTAATTCAACTGTATGATACAATCCTATTTTCTAAACTTGATTTTAAGGAAACACTATTTTCTTTTTGGGGCAAAAGGAAATACTTTTAAAATAAATTAAAAAAGAAAAAGATAAACAATATTTTTCTAGGTAAGCTATTTTATTTTTTTGACCAATTAAGTAAAGAATCCAAATGTGCATAAAAAACAGAAAAGAGAAAATTGTCTTCAGTCGATCATTTTCAATTTTAGATTCTGTGCTTGACATCATCACAAAATGTACCAAGTTTACTTATACCTATTAGGCCTACACAGTAAAGGGTAAATTAATTGACACTATATGCATGCAAACATGTCCTTCATATTCATGTGTCTCATATTATTTTTTGGATAATTTACATAAAAAGGGGAATGGGGTCGACCTTAGCAATTATTTGATTTCAGTTTCTTCCCATAGTTAATAATGGATGTTTTTAAAATTCAAAGCATAACCTTTTATATATACCCAGACAGTACAATGAGACATATATATTCTCTATGAAAAAACTTTGTGCTATAATGTAAATGCAATGCTTCAATTTATGTCCTGTTGTGAAGTATGGTTTGCCCCATTAAGACCCTACCATGCCTTCAATTTAAGTATTATGGCTATAACAGACGCTCCTTTTGCTATATGTTGTCACGTTCGAATCTAACGGCTCTTACAACTAGAGGTGCTCATTTTTTTTTCATCTTGTAGCTAGATACCCTTTGTCTGTTTTTTGGCTTCGCTTGTGTTATTTCAAAATGCAAATCTCAAGGGATAGCTCAAACAAAGAACATAACATATAATAATAATAACAATAATAATAATAATAATAATAATAATATATAGAACTTTGAATAACAAAAATAAATACAAAGAAATGAATCAATTGAAGGAATACATTCTAGTTAATTTGAAAGTATATAATATATATTGATTCCAATACAATATACTAGTATATCATATTTCAAGTACAATTTTTAATATTTTTCAAATTTTGAAGGTTTTTTTGGATTGTATAAAATTGCATACAATCATGAAGTCAAAGAAGATATGTCCATCTGATTAAGATTCGACGGTTCAGATTAAAAATAGTATTTTCTTTTTAATCTAAACGTTTAATCTTAATCGAACAATTAAAAATCATTTTTTATTACAAAATTGCAATACAGTTTTGACTCCATCCACAAGAGCAATTTACACACTCTTTTCTTAATATGTGGTTGCAATTTACACAATTCAATTTTTTTTTTTATAAAAATATTTACACACTCTCTTCTTGGTATGTGGTTACGATTGCACCAAAGAGGCACCATAGGCACATCCAAGAAAACGGATTTTACACAGTTCTGCATTAATGTAATAACGAATTAAAGTTTATTTTAAATTAATCAAATTAATTCAATAGATCGTAACCGTCCGATCTATTTTGGACGATCGTGATTGTTTACCGCATGTAACTGCAATTGCACCAAGGCAATCCTTATCCCACATCCAGAGGAGCAATCCTCTCCCATGTGATAGACACCAAATAATAAAAATATGGAGGTGAAGTGTAAGAGGGGGCAAAAATGATGTAAGGGCGAATCTACAAAGTTTTGCGCAGCCTGCAACTGAATCTAGGCTTGGATGACCTCATGTGTTCAATTAAAAAGTTAGTATTTATTATTACATTATAATAATAATAATGTGTACAGAACGTTCATATTTGATAATGCACGATGCAAATCCATATAACGGACATTAAGCTAGTTTTCAAAATAGATTGAGATTGAACTAATTCGTGGTCATGTTCTCATCCAATTATTTGAAATTATAGAAACCAAGTTTGGTAGGTTAAAGATAAAACACACACGGGGTCTTGTTGTGCTATAGAGGATTAATTAGTTTCTCCAGTATATCACATGCTGCTGTCTGAAAATGTCTTGAGCTTAGATAAAATCATCTGAGGAACTTAACTAAAATGACATATCTGTCTTTTTCAATAATTCTAGTCGAACACATTGTCAAGTAGATGAAATATTTTACCGGAAAAATCTAAGTCCTATATAGAAAGAGATGAAGAATGAGCTGACTTTATAAAAAGTGACACATTAAATTAGAAATTGATTTTGTAAGAATGAATTAAACTCAATATGAAAATCTTATAAATTCATAAGATTTTTTCAGCACAACTATCAACCTTATTGAGAATTTATAATCAAATTTACATATAATATCTATCAAATGACCAATTATGAGTATATCAAATTGTTGGGTTGTGAGAGTTTTATTGGATTAGCTCAACATATTGACAAAGAGCAACTAAAGTAACTTTGACATCACACATTTTGCCAAAACCTTAAAAGACATTTGATTTATAGGTTCTTATATTTATTTATTGTTGAATTTCTAATCTTTTATCCTATGTGCAACTTGATATACCTCGTTAGAAATCAAGTCAAAATAGATATGAATAGAAGGTCTAACCAGCTATTTGTGTCTGTGCATATTTGTTTGGTATCGCATTTAGTGGATTTTTTGAAATCACAATCATTCTCCGTGATTTTATCAAACTCATTACAAGTTCGAACATGCACAAAATGAATGTTTGGTATCACAATAGATAAGATAATGGATAGAGAAGGTGAATATATGATCATGAAGGGTTTTTTTAAAAATGCAATAAATTTGCAGGTAATTAATATTGAAGGCAGATAATTGGGACCACAATAGAACCAAGCAGACATATTAGAAAAGGACAATCAATAAGTATTGAACTAAACAATAAGAGAATTATATAAAAGAAACGAAATTCGAATCTATATAGGTAATAGAGAAACACTTGAGAGCAATATCTGGTCCCTTTTATTTGACATCATGATTACAATACTTTTACCATGCAGATACAAAAATATATGATAATCCAAAATCTAAATGACGTTAAATTAACTTAACTTTTTATAGTGCCTGACGATGAGTAGGGTAATTTTCTCATCCTCAACAGAGTCACCTCTGTCACCAAAACCTGCAAACAATTTGTGACCACGTGGTGTTCTTGATATATTAATAAGTCATTTTGAGTTCAACACATGGGGTAATATTGTAGATTTCAATTATGTTGCTAACTCAATTGGATTGGAGCAGACTGAAAGAAAGTGAGGTGATTCATTCATACTCTAGCTAGCAATTCAAAGACATTGAATAGCATTTCATTTTGTTAGGTGTATTTGTAAGAGATGAATGGTACATGAGAAAGTCTTGGTTGGGCACAACCTCAACACATTATATTTAGGCACACACTCACAAATAAAAAGAATTTAAAAGAAAAAGAAAATAGTCACATCAATTAATATTACTTTAATAATTTTTATTTAATTTTTTAACTTTCATGTAAGTGTGTGTCCAAATATGATGTGTTAGCGTTGTGCCCAACATAAACTTTCTCGTACATACATATATATAGATGGGAAAACTTAAAATCAGACATTTTTTATATCAATGCTCTGGCCAAAATTAAAGAGCCAGTCAAATCCTAGGCTCTGATGTTAGAACAGTAAACATTATGAATTTTCATTGATTATTTAGGTCTTCATATTTTCCAGTGGGGCATGGCATGGCATGGCACACTATATATAGTATTAAACGTTCTGTACTGTTTTCTATTGAATATATAAAAAAATTATAGATAGGCTTTTACATGTTTAACAGGTGATATCATGCTCTGTTAATTTGGGACTAAAATGTAAATAAATAGCAAAAATGGATGCAAAATAAGAAAACCAAATTATGATATGAGAGTGTTAGTGTGCCAAAATTAGAGTGATTTTAGTCTAAAGTGGAGAGCAAAAGGTGATTGAGAGAAAGAAATGATCAAAGAGAGATAAGACAAAGTCAATTCAATTGATTTTGGTAGAATGTAGGTAAAAAATTTCGAACAAGCATTTCAACATATTAAATGTCACTATGATTTTTTCTTTTAATTTGTCGAGAAGTTTAGTGGCTAAAAATTTCATCATTAAAATGGATAAATAGAATGATTGGAGTTCGAATTCTAATCATTGACAAGATTTTCTTCTTTTTATTCTTCAATAAATAGAACGTACTATTGCTATAAGGCCATAACTGTCATGATATTGACATGGTGTGTGAATGTGTAATCTTTGGTTGTAATAATATGCAGAAAACAAACTACTATTGATTAGTATCATTAATCTTCACGAGCACATGTCCAACTCCAAGCTTAATATAATAGTAATACACCTTTGATTTTTCTTTTCTAAAATGCATTTTATCATTTTAAATTGCTAATATGAGTTGAGATCGACTCATTTAGTAAATATTAGTGGTAAGCTACATATAAGGTGAAGAACAAATCAGGAAGAATGTATTTAAAAAATAATGAAAAGTGTTTTGCAATTTTCATTTTAAAAAATAATAATGCTAGATCGTCTTTTAAAAAATAACTATTTTATTGAGTTTTCTTATTTACACAATGTGACTTCATAAATAATATTGCTACCTTTTTAAGAGTAAACATCCGCTACAAACAACTTTCATTCGATTAGAAGAGATTCAATGGTAGACTGATAGTACTTTTTGTTTTGATGATATACACTACTCAAGTCTATAAATAGTCTTTTTCATAGTCTAACTCTCAACGAAAGTATCAATTATTATGAGCTTCGACTTGATTAAGTTATTAGGAGAGTCGTCCACCTTACCAATCTAAAAAACTAGTTAATTAGATTAGAGAATTTGATAAGTTAAGAGTATCACATTAAGCTCTATTACTTACTCAATGTCCGACTAACATATGGGGAGGGAAAAGAAATATCTCAAAGCCTAATTAATGATTTCACAATCATAAAAGAAGCATTTGTATTTTCAAATGAAATTTTGGACAAAGAAGGGATATAATAATTGTATAATAATAATTTGGCTGGATGACCCGAAAAAACGGAAGGAAAAAAACACAAGCCGATTATAATTATCAAATGTCTCTTTCTTTCTACGTACCAATTGGACCGGGACATTAAATTCGAAGGATATCGAAATGTAAATGTTGAAATACAAAACTGAAAGTCATAACTCATAATACGGTCTTATTCTGAGAATGATCGTGATTGCCTTGGTTTACATTTTTTTATCATTGCCATATGGCGGATCCCAAATATAATGCCTTACCATAAAAATGTATATGCAAGGGAGAGGTGTGACGTTAAAATATAAGTATATCGTAAGAATCACCTCTGGGTTAGGATCAAAGAAGGCTAGAGCTACATTAATTTGGACTATTTATTCAACAACGTCTAACGTAAATAAGTTATATAAGTATATTTGTATGTGGTATCCGCAATAAATTTGTAACCAATAATGATTTATTTTTATACATATTTAGATAAATACTCTTAAATTATCAAGGGTAGTGTAGAAAAAATCATGAAAGAAATAGTTATAATATCACTCCTATGAGAAACAGTTTTATTGTGTAAATTACTGCTTGAAATTTAAACAATTTAGATATATTATAGCATGAAACATGTTGTGTAGCAAGTGATGTTAGAAGTGTTACATCTGTCGAAAGTTGAACATTTAATGTCTTAAAGTTGAGTAAATTTGTGATGTTCTTTTTAGTTCAATGTGAATGATTTCTAAGGTTCCTCTAATGACTCAACTTTATGTAGTGAATAAAGTTATACAATGTGAAGAAAGATTTGTATGTACATAAGAGCATAAATATAGGGAGGGGCTTTTGCCACATGTCACACTTGTGTCATAGGAGCATGTATATTTGTGTTGAAAAGGTGTGGTAATACTTTACCACAGGTTTCAATAATGGACACGGTTCCATTCAAGTTTTCTTTTCTTTTTTTCTTCAAAAGCTTTTGTATATTATGAACTTTATGGGGTCATGTTAGAGTTTTAAATGAGTAATATGGATATTTAGAAATTAAGGTTGAGTTGTTTAAATAGTTGAAAAGTGTAAAATAATATAATATATTATGTAGGTCCTATTTATACCATCCATATGAGTGGCATGGATGTGAATGCTCTAAGTGTGACAAATCTTTTATCAAACATAAATTTATTTTGGGTCACGTCAACTAGTATTTTGTGTCCCCATAACATTAATTAAGTATATCCGCACTAGTTAACATTTTCCATTTATTTTCATCATTTAATCATTGAATCTCTATTAAATCATGTAAGATGTATTGTTAACAAAACTTATCAACCTAAGAATAGTAAAAACAAATTTGCATATACTAGAACAAAATTTATCTCACTATAGAACACTATTTATAAGCAAAAATTCACTTTCAAAATTATTAAATAATGGATGAATTTGAAATATATTATAGATTAGATTCATTTAATATTTAATGGATATAAAATGTTACTTTTGTTTATATTTAAAATTGGAGGGAATACTGGTAAAATATGAGTAAAATACTACTAGTAGTACTCCCTCCGGTTCTATATATAAGCAAGTTTTACCGTTTTAGATACATTGAAAATATAATGTATCCAGTTTATATTATTAACTAGATAGATTACTTTTTCAATATATTTAAAAAAGGAAAATGTTAACTAGTGATCCCGGGGCACTAGGGGCACTAGTTAAGGATATTTAAAATAGTAAAAATGCATCGAAATATGTGCAGTAAATGTTTAAAAAAGTAGAAAAATGATGTTTTCAATGTAAAAATTACTTATTTTGTACTCTTAACTAGTGTCGGGGCACTAGTTAGTATGCCCCTTTAAAAAATTAAAATTTGTTTATATATAGAACCGGAGGGAGTAATAGATTTGACTCATTATAAAAAAAATTATCAAAAAAGTAGTACTCCCTCCGGACTTTTTTTTAAGCAAATATTCTCTTTTGCACACTTATTAAGGAGTTGATTTTCTATCCTAGTTTTATGTGTAATTTTCGGTGCAATTCCTAAAATATCCTTTTGTCTATTATGAAATTTACTCCTACTTAGATGTGATCATTATTATTACTACTCCAACATAGATTACTTGTAGAAATGAATAAATGCATGTGTAGGGGTATTGTTGGAAGAAAATATTAATTAGAGTTGAATTTAATGACTTTTGCTTATATTTAGGGTCAAAATTTTTTGTTGACGTTTGTTTATAAATAAGGCCGGAGGGAGTAATAGATTTGACAATAATGAAAATTCAAATGCATATTGATAGGAAGAGCAGACACGTTTGGTGTCCCACCATTGTCAGAGGTGCGTGGTCATATCGTCATGTTGCTCATGAATTTGTTAATTCCATTACTGATCACAGTTCCCAATGAGCTGGTTTTCTCTGATTTTGTTGGTTCGCAGTCGCACCTAGCAGCTTGGGAGTGAGTGCAAAGGATTAGATTTAGAGAGAGATGTAGTAGCATTATTCCCTTTTCAAAAGTTTTCATTTTTTATATTTAAAATAATTTAAAAAAATGTAATACTATTAAAAAAGAAAATGATAAACTAGCGAGCGGCATTACATGATCGCACAACACAAGTTGAATTGTCCTTTAATTCCTTACATCAAATGTGACCGTTTTATGCTTCAAGGATCCGGTTTTCTCGCTTCTTCACCACCTTGTCATTTACTAGTAGTATATATCCTCAACAATCTTTTTCATATTTTCATCTCAACAAAGCAAATAGTAGTAATACATTACTCTCTCTCTCTTGGTCTTAACTCTTAAGACTTTCTACTAGCTGGTCACATATCATTATTATTATTATTATGTCATTTTCATTCTGATTTCCTCACTTTAACAAACCTTTTTCCATATCACTTTTCTTGTTTTCAAACTTCAAAAATCCACAAGTTTACCAATTATGGGCAAGGATTGGTATTGGGGTGGAAGATCTTCCAACAACAAGAGAAAACCTCAAACAGATATCCCTTCTGGTTGCATGTGTGCTGTTTTTCAAGCCTTTGATTTTCATCCCTTTAACTTTTCCATTAACCAACAACAAACCACTAATTTCAACTCTCCTCCTCCCATACAAACTCTCCCCAAAGGTACGTACCTGGCTACCTCATCTTCTCTCTATTACTTCTTCTCTGTTTTCTAACTCTTGTAGTAATGGTTTTGAATTAAATCAGGAGCTGAAGCACCTAGGAATAGCTTGGAATCAGAAGATAGTATATTCTCATCCACCTCCAAAGAAGATAATTTCAAATTCCCAGTAAGTTTATTAACTTGAACCTGTCACAATAATATTAATTTACTCATGATTTTGGTTACTTAACTAGTTTTTATTTTATTTCATTGTCATAAACCAGAAGAACATAAGAATCAAAACAGGTTCAGACAAAAGTTTCAATGATCTCAGCTCTCCAGGAACCAAAACACCAACTTTGGTTGCAAGATTAATGGGTCTTGATCTTCTTCCTGATGCAAATTCACCCTCTTCATCTTCTTCTTCATCACTCTCCACTCCAAACAGACAAGGCCATTACCACAATAGAACAAAGCAAGACAACATCAAAATAATGAAACACAGACACAGCACAGACAGTGTCATCATGCATTCATCCTTGCCTGAAACTCCAAGAATGTCCTCAGAAAGAACATCATATGTTGAACATAGACTATCTCTTCAAATCAACAAAGAAAACAGAAATCTTGGTGAAGATTTAGAGACTCCTCGGTCTTCATTTTCAAAAAGGAAATTTTTTGATGATAACAACAATTGTAGAAGTCCGAGTCATTATGCAAGACAAATTGTTAAACAGGTGAAAGAAAGTGTGAGTAGAAAAGTTGGTCTTGACATAACCAACACAGTGAAAAACAGAGAACAAGCTGTTAAAGAAGAATTTGTTGGTCAAATCAGATTTAAGAAAGCTCTCAAACCATTAACAAAACCATTAGAAGAATCAAACCAAGGAAACAAAAACACATCTCATTCCCCAAGACTCAGCAGATTCAATGATACAAACCACAAACATTCACCAAAAAAAGACCAAAACCAAAACACACTCCAAGTACTAAAACAATCATCACCACCACCTGTAGTCAACATTGAAGCACAGGTTTCAAGAGTTTCAACAAAGCCAAAACTTGAAGCAATGTCAGAGAAGGAGGACAAAAAAACTTTCCCAAAATGCAAGAAAACAGCACATGGGAATTTGAGTCAACGGATCATCAACAAGCCTCCACAGTCATCATCAATCAGAAACAAGCAAGAGGAATCATTCATTCTCCGACCATCATCATCAGCCACTAAAGCTAATGATATCAAAACCAAAAGCAAGAGAACTCATCCCCTTTCAAACAACTCTGTCCCAAATCTTCTCCCACTCAAAACACACCCTTCTCCTCTAGCTACAAAAATCCCTCAAAAACAGGTACCAATTTTATTCAATCTAAACTTTTTTATTGCCAAAAAAAAATTACATTTTTAAATTTATTTTCAGCATTTTTATAATTATTATTATTTTGGATTAACCACAGGTAAATGATGATGTCCAAGAAAACATGTCACAGTTATTTAGTTGTTCGCGCCAGAAGTACACACTCGCCACCCGAGGAAGCACTAACGGTTCCATCGCCGCCACCGGAGTTGAAGACGAAGGATCACCAGAATACCAATACATCACAACCATTCTAAGCCGCACCGGAATACACAGAGCAGCAGTAACCAGTCTTCAACATTTTCAATGGTTCTCTTCAACACATCCATTAGACCCATCAATTTTTCACCGTCTTGAACTCTACCCAACAACCAATTCCTTAGTTTCAATTCCCAGCAACAATAAAGACAACAGCTTTACGCAGAAAAATCAACTGGGTCCACGTTGTAACCGTAGATTACTGTTTGATTTAGTCGATGAAGTGTTGTCAGAAATTCTCATTAAGCCAAAATGTTACCGTGGGTTGTTATTGGAGACAGTTTGGAAAAAAGTTCGGAGTTTCCCACGTGCGAAATGTGAGGTTTTAGAAGACATTGATGGATTGATAGAGATGAAGGAAGTGATGGATAAGGTGAAGGAAGAAGAAGAAGAAGAGGAAAAGTTAGTAGCGGAAATTGAAGGGAAAGTATTGGAAATGTTGGTGAATGAAACGTTAACCGTTATGGTGGGTCCGTACGAAAAGAACGGCGTCGTTTTGTGATAGTGGGAAACGGGGAGACATGAAACAGAGGGTGTCACATGGGATAGAGTTCACGTGATGAGATTCTTCATGGAATCATGTCATGGCCATGGCACTATGGATTCATCTTCCATAGAGGTTGAGGGTGGGTGTGTTGATGGTGGGTCCCTTATCATGAGAGGTTACATGTGGTTTTTTTAATACTCAAGATTTTTGCAGCGGAATCCATGGCCAACATTAATTTACCTCTATGTCTTCTCAAAATTTTATATATTTTTCTTGTGTATATGTTATTTGATTTATAATTTGAGGAAATTTATCAAACTTGATGAATTCTCTTTCTATTTTATCTTCAGTTCTAGTATCATTAGTTTGTTGTAAAATAAAATTATTCTCTTTTTGGTAAAAATATGTAATTTCATTTGTTTACTTAGTTGAAATTTTCACACAAAAAGAAACTTGTGCAGATTTTATTTTGTTTTTAAAAGAAATAGAATAATATTTTCAAATATTCTCCCATTTTCTCATATTTTGTGAGATTCAAATTTTGACACACATGTATGATTAGTGTTGATGTTCTACGGCTGAAATTTGGATGATAGAGTGGTGGTGAGTCATTGAGTATGGACAAGTTGTTGATGATAGAATCTCATTGTCAAGAAGGTGATGACATCTGCACATACTCCGACGATCAAGTCAGAAGATGTAACCGTGAGAGATATACTAGTAGTATTTAGAGTTACATATGATATATTTAACCTAGCCTTTTTATCAAGTTTTATATATGAGAGGAATTAGGATTTTTAGGAACGTAGAACATTCTCCTATGTACCCAAGATTGAGACAGATGTTGTACGATGGCAGGGCTATGTGATCAGGTGGTCCACGTGTCCTTGTCAAGTGATAATCGTCTATTTTTAAGACTTGCCTACCGATCCGCTTTGTCTTTGTCAAGTGTGGATACGGTAATCTGGTCCAACTTGTGGATTGGCTTTAACCTAGTCCGGAACAAGTGTTGAAGGAGAGAATATTACTCAAAAATGTGAGAAGATAGCAGTTCTTTGGATGATCATAGTTTTTTGTTTAAATATTTAACACACATTGTTTTCTTTAGAGCAAAGTCTATCACTTGGATGAGATGGTAAGAGATATCTTTCAACTTAAATTAGATATTTGAGAATATATTACGTGTCGATCAGGATTTCCAATTTATAAAATTGAACTATGTTTCACCAATCACATTGAACTACGACTAATTTAAATGGCTAGAAACCAGTATTCAAATAGTTCTGATTTTTGAATCCTTTGAACTTGGCCAAATACTTGGGATTTGATTTGATATATAAAGTACTTTTTAATAATTAAAAAAAAAAAGTGCTTTGATGATATTTGATGATATCAATTGACGCTTCTTAAATAGATTAAATGTCAATGGATTAAAAGGAAATAGTAAATTGTTAAGTTTTTTTTTTTTCTTTCGCACCAGTTACCGACCCATTAAAGGTAGGCGACTAATTCGGCTCGTGCATAGAGGCATGCGCACTGGTCAAACGTTGTTTTCCTGGGAATGGAACTCGTTATTTCCCGAATACGTTCTTGAAAGGAGCTTCTTGCCACTGGAACTCAAGCAACTTGTTAAGATTTAACTTATAATGTTTGAATCAATTACGATTACAAATCTTCATTTTCACTTAAATGAATCACTCAGTAGAAGTAAACTAAATTCAACGGTCCTACTGCAGCTTTGTAAATGTTAATTTATTGTTTGCCAGATCTTCAATATTAAGTAATGCAGATCAGTTACATATATAGAATGGTGACAGAAACTGAGATATATAACTATTAATATCATCTCTTGCATTAATAATAGTATGTATTTTTAAAATTATTTGTTTAATGTAGCTTATTATAATAGTATTTGCCATTAAGCTGAAATCGTATTTTTATAATTTATTTGAATATACGTATGAAAGAAATGAATAATTAAATAATGGTTTGATTATAAAACTCTGTATGCAGATACTCTATTTCTTGTACCTACAAGACTAGAGAACACGGGAAGATCATAAAGAGGATACGTCACTTTTTGAACAAAGGAAGAGAAAGAATCATATTCCATCTGATTTTTGCATGAAAAATTGAGATCTATTCTTTGCATGATTTCATACAAATAAAAAGGTCGTTTTGCATGAATTCATTAAAAAAAAGAAGGTAATTTTGCATGAAAACGTGAATTTCAATGCCTTTTCCTTTTTTGTTTTTTGTTTTTTTTAAAGCCCCTTTTCCTTTTGTTGGAACAAAAGTAGTAGTTTAAAACAAAAGGAAGTGTTGAAAATGAAACCCTGCTTCCTTATTCTTTTTAACTTTTGGTCGTGAAACACATTGTTTATTATAATAGTGAGATTTTTTTTTAACCGAATAGATTTTTTGAAAATCTTTTTCATCTATTTATAAAAGAGTTAAATTTGGTCTAATGAAATTAAGTTAGTTCATTTAGATTTGAGTCCGGTGACCTATCTGTTCAGTTTCAGCTGTGTTATTTATTTTGTTCCTCTATGTTTTTTGAACAGCGCCGATGGACCAAGTACTTCTTATATACCTTTATATATATTGCCATTACAACAATAATTGCATAACTCAATTTTTGGTTAAAAAATTTAAATGTAATGGGTATTAAACTTTCCTAGTAAGTTCATTTTCGTTTAGAGTAAATAAAAAAAATATACATTGCCATACAAATGTTACAATTATTACTCACATAAATTTTGAGAGTCATTTCATTTTCTTTTAGAAGTACTCCTAAAGTTTTAAAGCTAAACTAGCTTGGTCCTAAACTTGGAGTAAATGACAAAATTAGCCGAGGATTAATTATTGCAGATAACTATGGATACTACATTGTACTTTTAATATGCTATGAATAAATAATCTATCAAACTCTGCTTGATGTGGCAGTTTAAACAGTTACAAACAAAATTAGCGGGAAAATTCAAACAGCAAAATACAATACTACTAATAAATAGTTAAGAAATTTGATTCTCTGCTGGTTGAAACATGTAAAAAGATTGTAACTAGAGATAGCACGGTGTATCGAATTTAATGTTTTGCTGTTTAGAGAGTAACACATGGTAGTTCGGTTATAGATCTGTTTGTTTCTGCGTGTCCTTCAATGCTTTGGCACTGAATTTACTTTCAATTATTTTTCACAACAAAGAACTGAACTTTGCTGAGATGATGTTTATGTGTAGTAGTAGTAGTATTCAATTATTGTGTTATTGATTAGGAGAAAAGGCTCTCACATAGGGAAAGCTGACATACATTTTCACTTTTTTTTAACATAAAAAAAGTGCAATGTGTCAATCTTTTTCGTTTAAGGGAAAATGAATTTATTGTGCAAAATATAAAGTGATTTTCCCCTGGGTGGGGAGGAATCTTTTCAAGTATTTTGAATGATAAAGTGTAACAGTTGTATGGATAACTATTCAAGTTCTGTTGAATAATAATGTAACACTTGTTTTTTTGACTAAGAATAATGTATAACTTATAATGATGCAAAACTGCAAACGACATGTTTATACTATTCAACTACGGTTAAATAGGAAATGTGACCCATATAATGCAACTACATAAGTGAGCTAAACACTATATTTTTATTTAAAAGTTTAACATAGTGTATACTAAATTTTTTAAATAATGTAAAATTTTCAACTTTGCACTCACTACACATAAAAATAATTCGAAATATCAAAATATAAAATTAAGTATGAAGTTGGCAAGTTAACTAATAACTGCCACTTGGAGTACTCCCTCTATCTCATGTGATTAATAGAGTATGTTTGGATATGAATATGTATGATATGATATAATTTTTTTTTGAATGGCAAATATAATTATATTTTATATAAATAAGAAATAATGATTGCATCAAAAGAGTCCACAAAAAGGGAGTACAAGAAGCACCGAGTCCCAAAGTAAAAAAAACTCAAAGATAGGGATATGATATATAATTAACATTATGGCGTCGTCGTTTGATTCATGTGGCCGACTCCACTTTGTGGAATAAGATTTTATTGTTGTAAAACAATTCCTATATTTTCATATTTTGAAATTTGTCTCTCAACTTTTTGAAATTCCATTAAAATAGTCAAACAAATTTGGAGAATGAAGAATTTTATTAGTCTATCCAAACATAGAAGGAATTTCAATTGAAGTATTTGAATTACCTAAATAGAATTTTAATTTCTGTAGAGAATGGTGGCACAAATACATGAGGAGAATCTCTTTAATGCAACATTAATTCATCAAGTATTGTGCTACCAAACAAGTGATTTAGTTAGTACAAATAGTGGTACTCTATCAAGCAACTTTTCCTAATTTCTAACCAGTAATTCTGTAAAAATGTACTATCAAAGTAACTCTTTCTAAACAAGGACTCTCTGCTATTATAAAGTAAGGGTATTGTGGTTGCAGGTGCAGTCTGTTACTAATTCACTTGATTTAATACAGTACTTGGTATCTGACAATCTTAATTACAATAAAGCAGTAAGTTATTTCTTCTTCGAAGGAAAAATATAATGCAAATTTTATGATTTGATGATATAAAAGGTTAGTCCCACCACCACTTAGTAGTACTTGACAGTGTTGCATAGAGCTATTTTGAGTACGGCATGTCGTTTTCTTATTCTTCTTCTTGGTAGATTCCACTCCAATCATACAATGATGCTAACTAGCTATAACCTTGAAAATTTAGTCACCTACAATTTTAGCTTCATGACAAATGTTTCTAGCGACATTGATATTCCTTTCAATAACAATTTTACTTGTGAGAGTAACCACTCTTTTCCATATATGCATATATGAGAATGATTTGAATTTATTACATGAAGGTTTAAACTTAGGACAATTATAATAGTTACTGCTATCAAAATAACACATTTAATTTTGTACCCACATTTGTTTAAAACTTTTCAAAATGAAATTGTTGCTTTGTTTTCTTTCACATATCTCTATATTCATTTTCATAACATTTGTTAATGCCTTAAAATAAGCTCTATTTCAAGGAGTGGTTAAAAGTCATAGTTGTATCTAAGTTCTGATTTTGGTGGAACAGAGAACGTTGGTTTTTGTGGATCATAAAATAAAATTGGTTTTATTTTTCATGAAGATAGTCATCACATATTGAATTTTTATTTCAAAATATTACGCTTGAAATATTGAATGAATATTTCAAATTAGATTGTTCAGTCCAACAATGCAGTATAAATGAGCAACTATAAGTGCTGGTTCCTTTCTGTGTATACTAAAGAAGCATACGATCAAAGAGCATGCTTGATGATCTTCAAGATTTAAGTAGTTTTTTTTTTTATTATCATCTTATAATTTACTCTAGAATTTTAACTAGTTCTTAATAATAAATACTATTTAAATGTGTTATGTGATTCAAATTTTTAACATAATTATAATATATTAATATTGAGGTTTCATTTCCGTTTTACATATTTGAAATCATGGTTAATTATAGGATGATTCTTTTTGCCTAAGATAGCATCTGGCTGAAGAAAAATAAAGGAGACTACAAGAGAAAGTTTTCTATTAATCTCTAGGTTTGATTGGGTGGGGGGCGATTACCAAAGGGCTATCTTTGATTTGGACACTATGGTAGTTGCCATTTGCCAACATGGTGTTGTCTAGTTTCTGTTTTTCAATAGGTTATTTCTTTTCTTCACCATGCTTGAAGAGCTTTTGTTGTCGTGTGTTTCGAAAAGTTAATTGTTGCACTAATGCCAATCACAATCGTTCTGCTTCTGTTTTAATTAGATCTTTTTTATATATTTTTTTTTAATTAGATCTTAGTTGACTCTGTTTTTCGGCTTTGCAATTTCTATTAGATGATGATGTAAGAGGCACAACACACAGGCACACAATTATTTTTCAGTTTAGATTCTCCTCTCCAAGTACTAAATTAATTTGACTTCATTGCTGAGAAGCAGCAACAAACAGACAACAGTTGTTTTATCAAATATTTATCACAAGGGCACGTCAATAAAAGGAAATAACAAAACACTTATCTACTCAAAACAATAAAATCAAAATGGATTTGGACAGCTTGCATAATCAAAAGGAGAATCCAACTCAACATATTGATATTTCTTGCCTGAAAGTTGTAGTAAAGGATTTCACAAATTAGTGGTATCAAACCCAAAGTCAGAAGGTCAATCACTGTCAACCGATTGTCAAAAAATAATACAATCGACTAATTGATAGAAGACAACATTTCAAAGTAAGCAAGTAGCGCGGATGAAGGACATAAGGGTATACCTTGTACAGAAAGTATTGACTTCTCACCCAAAATATATGTAGCACAGTTGTATCTTCTAATATTGTTTCCAGATTCTGCCGTCTACCCAATTCAAGCGTCAAATCCGGCACCAGTCCAGCCAGGAGCAGAAGATCTACCCTTGGCCACAGCACCAATTCCCTTTCCTTTTAATTGGAAGTTGACTTTCTTTTTACTTTTTCCATCGCCTTCATTAGGTAGTTGCTGATTAGGTCTATCTGTCACTGCAACTTTCTGACCATTACTTTGATCGGCAACACTCGCGGTTGATCCCCCACATGATTCCCTGGTGCTGGGAGTAGAGGAACTATCTTGCGTTTTACTATCTTGAGAAGAACTTTCTGATCTCCCATCCTAACACAATTCAATCACACGATTTTAACATTTACTGGTCTAATACGAAATATGCATAGTATGAAACACGGGACAAGCAACATATATCTGATGGACCTAAGCAAATTGAACACGATTCTCTAAAAGTATAATCAACTATGAAACTGAGAAACAAAAACATACATGCAAAGAGGTTCACATTTCCAACAACCTATTTTCCCCATATCACAACCCTAAAACCAGTTTGAAACTCCAAATACTTAAATTGAATATCATCAGTTTCCTAGCCCTAGATGCCTTATAGATGAAGCCCACGACATTTAGTTAGAAGTTAAATTAAATAACGTTCCTCTGACAAGTTCCCAGTGCAGTGCCCAGTAAGGTTGGCTAGCATACACCCAAATTAGGTGTGTAGCTGTGAAGCCACCAGTAACTATATACAGCTGTAACAGTAATAATGCTTAATACAGTGAAAAAAACATACATGATAAACATTAGTTGTTGCGTGACTTGGATTCAAAGCCTCCAATCGTCTTTTTAATTCTGCCAGCCGAGCAAATTGAGACTGGCTGCTCTCTTGAACCTATATAAGATTGATGGTATCAAACAACAACAAGCTTAATAGTAGTATATTATATCTTGATTCAACAATCAATTTACCAAATTGCTCAAATCTTCACATAGCTTCTGCTTTATTTCTTCCTCGTCCTTCACTACTTTTGCTGCTGATTCCCACGCCTGCCGCCCAAACATTCAAGATATCAATTATATTTGAAAAGGTACTTGGCAATTCTCATTGATATTTTAGTGGATCAAATCTTCCACACACATCCATTTAAATAATGTTCTAGATAGTATTTAGTTATACTGAATCCACATTGATATCCTGTGTTCACCTTCATAATGGAAACATAAGACTTTGAAAAATGTAAAGGAATAACCAATCAATTCATTTTTTAATCACACAAATAATGATTCAGAGATCTCATTTTATTGAATAAAGTGTTGTTCCCCATTCAACAAATAAAGAAAAATGGGAAGTGGGAAACTATTTATGTAAATTACATAAAACTTCCACTTAGCTATTAAGACTGATCACATGTGCTTAAAAATGTTATCTCCAATTGATGTGATCATTACTGAGTAAGAATATACCATAATGCACTGTTGAACTTTACTCGGTGAATATGAATGATAAATGTGCACAACATACCAGACAAAATGCATACTATCTATAGCAACAGGAAATAAATCAACGCTTTGAGCAATTCACTTGAGCACCTAACAATCATCACATGGGTTCATTAACATATTTTCCTGATTGTCTTATCTATTCCAGCAATTTTGTTGAGCTGATAGTGAAAAGATCTGAAGTCACACAGTAAGAAGGTAGTGTTGCTGGCATAGTGCAGTATATAGCTACAATACCACTAAAATGTTCACATTATGAAAATAAAAGGAGCAAATATAGAATATTAAAATAAATACCTTCCGGGCCTGTTCTTCTTTTAGCTTGGCAGCACGAATTTTCTCTGTTGATTGTTCTATTTTCTTTCTCAAATGTTCAAGTGCTTAAAGTATGCACCACATATAAAAGAAAAGCAAAGTCATTTCACTATAACAACAAGGGAAGAACAGTCTTTTTAAACTTATAATGGAAGGAGCAACAATAATATTCAGAAACCTGATTTTTTTGGCCCAGCTGTAAGTTTCATCTCAAGTGTGAGATTCGCAAGTTCACGCTCCACATTGCGAATTTTCGAATAGTTTTCTTGAATGTATCTGTAAATAATAATAATATAATATATAATAAGATATTAATGTCTTGTTTGGCTGTGAAAAGTTCTCGGGGGAAATTAATAGAGGCTTCATTCTATTACTAGAATAATAATAGTACAAAAGAGCATCTATTTAGTGGTCTCGGTAATATAAGATGATTGCTCAATTTTAAAATATTATGTCCCCAAAATTAGATATTAGTTCCCTATAGGTAAACTAACATAATTACTCTTTCTCGATCTCAATCAACTGATTAGCTTTAAACACAAGTCACAGATCTCACTCCATGATCTACATATTTTATACTAAATTACAAGTTTAAACAATGAAATCAAAATTAAAAAATCAAACACTGCTATCCATTCTACCAGTAGAAACCTTTGAGTACTTCATAAACATGGATTAAAGACCACCATAGAGCAATGAAATTGATGCCATTCACCTTAATATTCTAACATTTTCAGTACAATAGCAAAAAATGGTCGCCTTTAATCTACTTCCTTCTGTAAACTTACTACCAGTTCGATGAATATCATATTCCATAAAAAATGCCATCGCTTTTTCATCCTTCATGAATCTAATTGAATCACAAACAACTATTGACCTAAAAATTAAACATCCACACTATCACCCCTAACAAAGAAAATCAACTTCTGCATCTTACATAGCCATTACTTGATTGCAAATGCAAGGAGAAGCATCAAATTGAAAACAAAAAAAAAGAATCCTAAGTATCTAATTCGTCGTTCAAAAAAAAATGATAGGAACAAGAAATTACATACAAAAATCTATATATAATTGAATTTGATTTCAATTAGAACAAATTGACCTAAATTAAAACAATGTGATAAGTGCAGGAACACATTAAAGTTCACAATGGAGCACAAATTCAATGAAGAGAAATGGAAGAGAAGTTACTTGTGCAATTGAAGTTGCTCCTCTTCGATGATCTGCAACAAAATAAGAAGAAAAATTAAGTAACGATAGATTGAAGAACAAAAAAAGAGAAAGAGAATAGGGAGAAAGAGAACCCTCTCGGTGTAGCCGATGACGGAAGCTTCTCGAGCAAGACCGTCAGGTCCGATCTCAGGTTTAAGCAAAGGGTTATCAGAAGCCATTACGGAATTCGATCAATAGCATTACACAGCTCCGTCGTGTATAACCGCCGTCGCCGAAGGCAACCGGTTCGACCGTCTCCGCCGACGTCCGGTTCAAAAAGAAGCGGTTTGATTTGAAGATCCGAACCGAAAAATAGAACGGTCTGCGTGATGATGATGATGGTGCAGTTATTATAGATAGTTACTCCCTCCGGCCTTGTTTATAAGCAAAAGTTGCTTTTTAAATTCATTGAAGAAGTAATGTATCTAGTCTATATTTAAGACTAGATACATTACTTTTTCAATGAACCTAAAAAGCAACTTTTGCTTATAAATAAGGCCGGAGGGAGTAATTAGTTAACTATTGTAAATGACGATTTAGTCCTTCTCTTCTCGTTAAACGACTCGTTTTCGCAACTTCCACACACGTTACCAACAACATGCAGCAAGAATAATGCACGATTATTGATTTTGCTTATTTCTTTGTAATTTTAATTTTAATGCGAATTATTATTATAATTGTTTATACTCCAGTAGTAAAAGGTAAAATAAAAACAAATTGTTCTTATATTGAAAAATTAAATTGTTACATTAGGGCAAATTATATTGACCTCCCCTAAGTTCTATCTAAACCACACAGACCTCCCCTCTATTTTTGCAAAGACACTAACCTCCCCTCTATGCTAACTCTGTTTTAATAAATTAAATTGAAAATTTTATGAAAGTAAGCTGAAAAAAACTTGTAAAGCTTGTCATAAGTTACTTTTTCAAATTCTGTCAATAAGTCTCACAAAATTTATATCAATAAATGAGTTCAAATAAATCAATTCAAACTAGCACAATGTTTGACATTGATGAGGATATTATCTTGATAAAAAATCAAAAATCATCTGCTTTTGCAAAGATTTGAGTATTAAACGTAGGTGATGTAAAGTGTTGTAACTATAGATTTGGGTACCAAATTTTGAGCTTCATGTGATTAATTGAAATTAAAATCATATTGTTATTCAACATACGAAAATTCTCGCCAAGTTTTTCGAAGGCATGGACAAGGAAAATTTGGAAAATGACACTATCTCATGAGAATACTGCTGCTGAAGATAATTTTACTTTGATTACATCCCTGTCATATTTGCATAGACACTAGGCAAAGAATTCAATCAAAAGTAACAGGCCTGTGGTATGATTTATTGCAGATCTTAAGTGTACATTCTACAACACTACTCTGATCTGTGTGCTCAGCTGCTATGTGTAACTCTATCTAAGCCATTGCTCGAGATAACAATTCAAATTGAACTTATTATACAGTAGAAAAATACAGCCTAAATGACAATGATACAAAAGAAGCTCGGCATCACCCAAGCTATAGCTTAAAATACAACAAAAACTACATTTTATAACAGAGGAACTGTTGGTGTTGCTATTTTGCATCAAATTGCAGGACGGCGTCTTTTGTAGGTAGTGCAGGAATTGCCCCTCTCTCTGTCACCGTGATCGCACCACATACATTGGCAAAATGTAGCGCTTTTCGGAGATGCTCTTCGTCCTGCCACATAAATTAAATACATCAGCTCCAAACATTCGCAACATTTTCAGAATCAACAACTAGAATGTGTAAAAATATATGAATTACCTCGAGTATACTTGGGTCAGAAGCTAAGTTGTACAGAAACCCACTAACAAATGCGTCGCCAGCACCGGTTGTGTCAACAGGTTTAGCTTTGACACCTGCAACTCTGCCCTTGAAATCCTGCAGCGCACACAGATTTGACAATCACTATTACACTGGTCACTCGTGTGATAACATTGTGAAATACTGAACCTAGAAGCAAGCCTTGCTCAAGTCCAGTTTCAGAACGAAGAGCAAATAACATATTGGAATGAAGGATTATAACTGACTTTGGCAAACTTACCTTCGTGTAATATCTACAACCCTCTGACCCTTCAGTAACAATTAGAAGCTTGATACGAGGGTGAAAAAGCTTATTTAATACAACATCATCGTCATAAGGATCATCACCACCAGTCAAAAAGGTAATCTCTTCTTCACTGATCTGCATTACATATTAAATGATGGAATGCTTATTTTCGAAACAAAACAGAAAATAAAAAATTAAATAATGAGTAGTGGCATTTATGAAGTGTATATGATAAATGGCATGTGTGTCCTCCTATATACTAGTTCAAATAAAAACTAACCTTTATGACATCGGCTAGTTCCCATATGCTCATTATACCATCCCGAGCAGCCTCAGCCGATGGCCATAGTGCCAATCTCAAATTCGGATCATATGAGAGGATGCAACCGGAGTCTTTAGCAATTCTCAAAGCAGCAAGATGTGCTGATTTGCATGGCTCGTCAATCAAACTGATTGAGCCATAATGGAATATTTTAGCCTGCAATCAGTATTAAAACTTTACAGACTTATACAACAAAGAGGCCTTTAGACACATTTTATAAACAGAGACAAAAATTCAAGACACCTTCTCAATGAGGTTTCGATCAAGCTCCGACTTATCCAGAAGCATATCAGCACTAGGATTTCGGAAAAACAAGAACTCGCGCTCACCATCAGCTCTAAGTGTAACAAAGGCCAATGCAGTTCTTGCATTAGAATCATACCGCATACCAGAAGTATCGACCTTATTTTGCTTTAAAATATCAGCCAACATATACCCAAATTCATCTGCTCCAACCTAAAGCACAAATGGTACATTAAGCTCTCATTTTCTCAGCCAACATAGATTCATCTTCCAAAAAATGATCATCTTTAGAATACTACACCCAAAAGTATTATTCAAAGGTACAATCTACAATTAAGTACATGATATTTCTAGGAAGTTTTAAAATTTATTTAATTCAACAATAAAAATGGGGTAAAAAAGATAGGTTTTAATATGATTTCTATTTGATGGGAATGAAAAGTATAAAATGGGAGTAAAAGATATTCCTCTGATTACACGATCCTCGTGAATACATTTTTAAAACTCCAACCAGACATGAAACAAACATGCGTAATAAAAATAAGCAGAAGTTTCCCTTTTCTCCTTTTTATTTGTTTTGGAAAGAATCATTCAGAGAAGTGTAACCAATTTTGAATAACCTAACATGGAAGTCCTGTACATAGTAATAAAAAACCAAATAACCATCAAGATAAATAGACATAGATATCCACCTTGCCTATAAATGCAGATGAACCCCCCAACTTAGAGATGCCAACTGCAACATTCGCAGGAGCACCACCAGGAGCTTTCTTGAAAGCAGGCGCTTCAGCTAGAGACACTCCACCTACCGTTGGCACGAAATCTATTAACAATTCACCAAAACAAACAACCAGATCACTTGTTTCGTTGCATCCTTCTGTTGCAAGGTCATCAGATTTACCTGCAAACATATAGACATAGTAACTTCAGATCAACATGAATTTTGGGTTCAGAATATTTTACTGCTAGCACTGCAGAGAAGTAAAAAAAAAATAGGACAAAATTAAATGTAAATTAGTATAAAATGCCTAAAAAAAAAAAATAGAAGAATCATTTCACATGGGTAACATGTATTTTGAATTAAAATATAACATGGAAAACATTACCAACCATGATGACCTTCACGTGAAATTGGTGATGAGACAAACCAGTTTGTCACCTAAATCACAACTAAATTCTACATTTAGACTTAATTTATCTTTCACATGTTCAACAGCTCAGAATTTTTAGCCAAGAAAATGACCTCAATTTTTTTCAATGAACCAAACTTTGTGAAGCCATTAAAATCATGTATTTTTAAATTACTCATTTCTTCTCCTAATACAGTATCAAAAATCACACAGATCCCAAACAAACACAAACTAATAACAAACCAATCAGATCTTTGCATCAACAACAGTATATAACATTATGAAAATCATAACCTAAAAGATTTAAAAAAATGCATTCAAACGAACAAACAATAACGAGACAGTGAAACAATATCATAAAAATCACCAATAAAAAAAAACCCTATATCAGAAAAACCTCAAAGATACAATCTTTAGCTTAAAAAAAAATAAAGTTCCTTCCAACCCAAATAACAAATATACCTCCTTTAACCAAACAACAATAACGAGTAATTAATGAATATTGTAAAAGACAAGAACGCTAAGAAAGAAAGATGAAAAACCTGAGGGGGTAAACTGTGCCATCTGAGGAATGGGATTGAAAGAGAGTGTTGAAAATGAAGAAGAGGAAAAGCGTGTGATTGAGGAAAAGTGTTGCAAATAGTTTAGAGTTTAAACAAGTAGAAAGAAGGGGTCATGCAATGCAGTGTTTATGTAATGAGAATTAAGAGAATGAGAATTTGTATTGTTGTATTGAAAAGGGAAGATTCGATGAGGTAAAGTAAAGTAAACTAGTAAGCAAATTAGCAAAACAACAACATGGCGGTGTATTTTTTTTTCTTAATAAAAAATAAAATCCTTTCATTTTTATTTTTTTGAGAAGTAAAATCCTATTGTTAAGTTGGAACTAGTCGCTGGCCCGTGCGATGCACGGGTTCGGCGGAACGACATATTAACGCCAATCATGGTCGCTGCTTGAAATTAGGAATATGGTATAAAGACCGGATAGAAAACACTATTGTATGATGCAAAATAAGTAATTCATTTTGCCAAATGATAAACTTATATAGAAGCCATAATTCATCACAAACCCGAAAGTATCAACTTAGATTAAAGAAATACAAAGATAGGAGTTGAAAGCACTTGAACAATTTGAATGAAACATGAAAACATGACATACAAATAAGCCACAATGAAATTGAAGCCTTCTCCTAAGACCTTAAATGGTTTGATTTTTATTACATTTTCTTGACTTTCAATCTTATTTCTAATCAATAATTTAAACGGTTGCTCTCCTCTTTTTCTTATTGCTAGAGAGAGAATGAATATAAAATAAGTAAATAAATAAATAAGACAGAAATACATACATACACCCTCCATCAAGTATCAACCTAAGAAATAGAAATTTAAATTCAACAAACTTAATCAACATGATGTGTTTTTGAAAATGCAACTTTATTAAGATCGGAACAACAAAAAGTATATAAAAACCAATACAATCTAATATCCCTGAATGTGAAACAAAATGTATCATCCCTTTCTAATACTATTCACATTACATTTCAAAATACATTAGCCTTTTGTTAAGATTCAGAAATAAATGCTCCATAATTTTCTAAGTAACTATTAGAGTTGACCTGAATCTAGGAGTATCTTAATTCTCACAAACTGCACAACAACCACATGTTTCACCCTTTGAATGTGCATGCAACAATTAGTGCCTGCATCAATAAGTTAAGAGAGCTGTATAAATTTTACTTAAAAAAGTTAATCAAAGTCCATGTAGAAATAATTGGGTCTCCCTTATTGTCCCTTATGAGTTAATCAAAGAAACAGGGAACCCTTATTGTCCCACAATAATTGAGTTTCCAATCAAAGTCCATGTAAAACTAATCTCTAATTTCAAAAAATAGTTAATCACATTAAAATTTAACCAACCTGATTAAAATACTCTCTTTGATAGAGGTTGTGAATATATTCCAATCAATATATACATTTAGCAAGACTTGAATTGATTTAGCTAGACTTGTCTATGAGCTACAACCTCATGCACAATATATGCATTTTTTCACCGAAACTACATAACAATACAACATTCAAAAGTCACTATACATAGTGTAAGCTCATAACCAAATAGAAGACTATAGATGTTTAAAGTCAAAAATCGACACTCTATTTAGCTGTCAAATCAAGATATACCCGTGTTTGTTTTTATTTGAGCTATTTCCATCTTTCGCAGAAGAAACATAGAAATTCACAAAGAATAATGTGAGAGTGAATCTGCAAACCCAATTAATTCGTTTTAGCTATTTTAACTTTGAATAATAACATGATAGGGAACATAATGATAAAGTTTTGCATGTGAAAAATTGGATGTACAAATCTTCAACCATAGGTGTCCAAATAAACCACAATGCTAAAATTCCAAGTAAGTCACAATGCTAATCAACCTCACCTCAAATTTGTAAAGGATAAAACAGAGCGTGAAAGTAGAAGAGTAAGAATATATGAAACCCAAGCTAAGAAAAATCATAGAATGATCGACAACTTTGGCTGGAAATTTTGATACTTACCCCCAAGTTTTTCAAGCTAAAGAGTGGTCCTCAGATCTTGAAATTCCTAGTTTTGATTTTATCAAAAGCAAAATTACACAAAAATTTAATTTGAAAGAGAGCACTTGAGAAATATTAAAAAGCATAATTACTGCCTAAGTTATTTCACTTCCACATACCTGCATATTTTTGTGAGCATTGCACATGTATTTGTTCTAAAGAACTTGTCACAAACGACTATAACATGCTGTCAAATGCACAACTAAGCATAGAATAAGCGAAAATGTGCAAATGAGTCTAAATCGCTTTATTTATAAATTATAGTGATGTAACAAATGTGCCCATAATCAATCAATGACCTAAGAGTCTGCTAGCTTTTATACTGGAATTCAATCAAATAAAAGGTAAATAAGGTTGTCCTATTCTATTTCCCAAAATCTCAAAACCAATAGTTCATAGTAAACACCATTTTATGTACACATCTGCAACAATTTCACATTCTTGTCAACACCACACCAATTGGATTCTTAGTAAACACTAAAAGAAACTAATTAAAAAAGCACATTTAGTAGTACTATAGTTCAATGTTAATGTGATTATATACTTATATAATAAGTTATCACCTCCAACCAATTTTAGCTTCGTACTAAACCACCCAAATCCTATATCTTTGTTTTGTTTGAAATTCAGACCCCATAAAACATTCAATGTGCTTTTAAAAAAATGGCCTTGAAATCTTAAATTTGATGCTAATAATTAAAACATTCAGCCTATGTTTAGTTAATTAGTTCCTAACATAAATCAGTAGGTTCAACATTATTTAAGTAAAAATCAATTTTTAACACAGCAGAACCAAACAGACGCTAAGTATATTCTGGTTTTAATTATGTTTGAGAGTATTTTGTACTACACTTCCTAATATAAAATATCAAATTAATCAAATCAAAGCATATCATAATAATATAGAGTATGCTCAACTAAATGTCCATAATTAATGTTATGTTTATGCATTTGATAGTAGTAAAATGATCTTCATACCATATTATGCTGAAATCATCTTCAAAAGATCCTTTCCACATAGCTGCTTCAGCTGAATGATAATAAGCAGTTATGATTGCTGAAATTGTTTCAATGATAATATGTTTATGATAGTTGACTTGTGTGAAATTCTAACCTATATATGGTGAAAAAGAAGGTTTTCATATCTTTAACAAAAAAAAGAAATTTTACCTTCTTGTTGGGGTTATATGTGCCAAATCAATTTTCACTCACCCGAAATATGTGCCAAATCAATTTTCTTCAAATTGTCTAAAAATCAAAATAACACAAATTATCAAATCACGTTTAAGATTGAGAGAAACCATAAAAAATTGAGAGAAGAAAAACCAGTAGCTTTTACTAAAATAAATTAAGGGGTTGGACGAAAAATTGCAACCCCATTACTAAAAACGGAGTTTTTTTCTCCTCTGCATCAGTGTTTTTAGGCTCCCTTTTTTGGTGCCTTTTTTCTGATTCTGTGTTTTCCGCTTTGTTGTTCCTTGTAGCACTTCTTGTGCTTGTATCTTTTCCTTTTATTCAATAAATTTGCAGATTCAAAAAAAAAAAAAAAACACAAATAGAATCAAACTAAAAAAGAAACAATTTTGACAAAAAAAGAAAGAAGAGATTTTAGAACTTAAATGCACAAAACCCATAAAAAATATACTTGTAAAGAAGCTTAAGAAGTAACAGAGTTGTGGTTTTACCATTCTGGATTTTCTTCAACAAATAGATTTTCTTCAACCTCAACAGCATCCATCATTCACATCCTGCGAGTGTAAATTTACAACTTTTAAAAGTTTAAAGATGAATAAAAACAAACCCAGAGTTGTGGTTTTACCTTTAATCTTCATTCTCTCATTCCTCAAGCACAGCAAATATTTTTCTGCAAAAATTAAAAACAAAACAAAATAGTTTGAGATTAACAATAGAGAAAATGGAAGAGAGAAGAGATTCTTGCATTCACCTGAGTTTATTGACATCCAAATGTTCAATTTCATGGAAGACTTCAAACATGCAAGATTAAAATTTGAGGAATTGAAATTTGGGGTTAGGGTTGATGAGGTGGGCAGAGAGAGAGAGAGAGAGAGAGAGAGAGAGAGAGAGAGAGAGAGAGAGAGAGAGAGAGAGAGAGAGAAGACAACCGATGGTGTGAGTGTGTTGGTATGCGGCCGGAGAGGGTGCGGCGGCGGCGGAGAGAAGGAGAGACAGGGCGGAGAAAGAGTGACACGGTGAGGGAGAAGGAGAGCACGAGAGATTATTTTTTTCACTTTCTCTCTCTTTTTTCTTTTGTTTGTTTATTTATTTACTTATTTATTTTATTTAGCATCTGAAGAGAAAATGGGTACATGTGTGAAGTAGTGTTTGATCAAAAACCACATAAGCATGACATCACAGCTTACATAAGACTGTAGGGTTTTTAAAAGTGCAATAGGGTTTACCCTTAACAATCTTTACTATAATAGAAGATTTGGTGATATATAGGTTTTTTTTTTTTTTGAGTATAGGAAGCCTCTTTTTCTCTATTTTGTTTAAACTTTAAGGTTAATTTTTTATTTAAATTGTTTAATGACTAAAATTTAATTTTAAAGGTGAACAAGTAAAATATCTAACATCTGAATTTTATTTTTTTTATATAAGATGTGATATTTTTTCCAATTAAATTAAGCTTAGTGGATATTTTAAAGTTGAATTTATTAAGAAATAAACTAACATGTTCATTATTTGCAAATAATTGTTCTTGATATTTTATTGACAAAGCACTTGATTTTTAATGAATTGCATTGATCTTTCTATCTAGTATAAAAATAGGCAAATTTTTTTGTTAACTTTTCACATTTTTTCCTTTTCTACTTTTTTACCGTTTGGTCGATATAAATATAACTATTAATATGTGCACACCATTTATTTTAAAAATTAGATTTAAATAATATTTTGGTCTTCGTAATTACGTGAATTTTTTATTTTTGTCTCTATATCATTTTTTGTTGCAAATATACTCTTAAATATGCAAATTTTGTTGATTTTTACCACTTTTGTCTATATTTGTAGATAATTGGTAGTTAATTTGTAGTTAATTAGCTACAAATGCAGTCGTTTTTTAACAGAAAAGACTAAAACCCACAAGATTTACATATTCAATAATATATTTATACAACAAAAAATAATATAGGGACTAAAACAAAAAAAACAAAAAAACTCATATACTTACATGGACCAAAAAAATTGTTGAAGCCTAAAAAAATATAGGGAGATACAAGATTGATTTGGTGGTTGAAGTGAAGGAGTTAAAAAGTATAATGATAAAGATGAAATAAAACCTTGCATAGGCACAAATCCAAATAAATTATATTTGGATGCATACATACAAATTAAAAATTTTAAAACAAAAATAATATAGTTACATCAATCAACATCATTTTTTTTTTCTTTAAATTTTTTTTTAATTTATATGAATGTGCTTAATACATGTCATTTAATTTGTGCATATATTAGAATTTCCCGATAAAGATAGTCTTAGATTCGATTTTTTTTATCTTGTAAAGATTTGTTTAATATTATTATCAAATCTATAGACCTTGAAAAAATTTAATTTTGAACAAAATTGAATTTAAAGGCCTAACATTCTCAAGTATAAAATGTATCATAAGCCCTGTGCCCCTATAAGATTATACCAACACCACTTTGGTTTGAGTGGAAATGAGCATAGATCTCTTAAATAATGTTTAAAGTTAGAGTTTTCTAGATAAAAATGTGATTGCAAAGAAAAATCTATGAAAAGTGATTTGTAAATATATTTTTATGCAGGAATAAATTATCAACAAAATCTATAAATATTTACCTCTCTCATATGATTAAAGAAATATGAAAACCATATCTATTAATATTCAATTTTATATTATTAACTTAGATGTCATGAGTATATTTAATTTGTAGAATCTGTTTTATTTTAGCAATGTTAATGTTAATTTGTGTTTATATAAAAAATAACGAATGTGAATATAATTCTTTATATACTCTAAAACTAATATGCTGTCCAAAAGACTTTAAAACTATTATACCTACACCTACCTATACCGCTTGTAAATTTTCAATCAAAGTGTATATTAAATAATACTAGTATGGACACCCGTGCCAAGCACGGGCTAGAAATTTATTTTTTTTATAAATTTTAAAAATGCTTGTTATTATATATATATATATATATATATATATATATATATATATATATATATATATATATATATATATATATATATATATGTTAAATATGTTTTTAGTCTCTACATTTTTAAAATGATTAAAAGAAATCCTATAAATTTTGTTGTTATTCAGTTTGGTCCTTCCGTTTGTTTGGTTAACGGAATAGTTATGTGGCATAGTATGGACCCGTTTTTCTAATTAGCTAACAAATCACGTGGCGACACGTGTCAACTTATAGTGATATTTTTAATTAGTAAGCAAACTATTTTAAAAGTTAAATACCTATTTATTTTTTTAAAGAAAAATTAAAATAAAAGAATGTGTTCTTCCTCGTCTTCATCGGAACTTCAACAACAATAACCAGCAACTTCAATCTTTTCATCAAACTCATTGAAACCACTCGGTACACTGCCACTGTCGACACACGTCACTAAATCCAACTGCCGGTCAGCCACCCACAACATCAGTCCCCACCGTACCCGAACAGTTTGCCGAATATCATGATTCTAAGCATGCCCAAATAAATGTCCATATTCAAAAATGATTCTAAGCATGCCCAAACCTTGTTGTTATATAGCAGTTTCGGTGAATTTATTTGGCGATGAGATTTGTTTTGCAAAAATTTGGCAATGAGATTTTAGATCTATTTTGTTTGGTTTTGTTTATAAATCATAACTCTGTCGAATTTTTTCCCTAGGATTTTTCTGGATTTTGAAACAGAAGGGCTAGATCTATGCTAAAAATTTTTTGTTGTTGTTGTTGTTGTTGTTCCTTTCTTTGTTTCTTCTGTTTTTCTCTAAGTTAGCTTTCATTCATAAAAATATATTGTTTTTCTCTAACTTAGAAGTGAAAAATTGCCCACGTTATATATGAGTTAGCTTTCATTCATAAAATATATTGATTTTGGACTTTTTTGTTAGAATTAATGATTTTAGACTTTAATGTGCACATATATTTATTTTATTCTTATTTTGGTAGAAAATTTAATTAATCTATCAAGAGCGTTTTGTTCTAATGGAAGAGGATAATCTTTTATGGGATGAAGAACTAATTCAAGAGCATCTAACCTTAAGCCTTGTATCTTGACTATTAGGTAAAAAAATTCTATTAAATATCAAAATGTATTTGATCTAACGGAAAGAACTAAATCAAGCCGGTGTATAAAGTAAAACATAATTGAAACCAAAATCTTAAACCTCGCATCTTTATTATTTTTTGTAAAAAAGTTCAATTAAAATATTCAAAGAGATATCCGGTCAAATGGAAGAGACGTAATTTCTTAAAGTGTGAAGAACTAAATTAAACTCACGTAAAATATTAAGAAATTGAGACGATATCCTCAGACCTCGAATCTTAGTTATTTTTATAAAATGTTCAATTAAAATATTAAAAGGAGTTTGATCTAACAAATGAGGGTTAATATCTTACGGTAGAAAGAACTAAAACCAAGTCCGTGTATAAAAATAAAGCAATTGAGACCATAATCTTAGGTCTTCTTAATTGTTTTTGTAAAGAGCTTAATTAAAATTTTAAGAGGGATTACATCTAGCTAACAGAAGAAAGTAATTTCTTACAGTGTGAAGAACTAAATTAAGCCTCTGTAAAAAGTAAAGCTCGTAATCTTTTACATCTCAGATATTCTTGTAAAATGTTAAATTAAATTTTCAAGAGAGATCTGAACTAACGGAAGAGTATAATCTCTTACAGCGTGAAAAACTAAATAATGTCCGTGTAAAAAGTAAAGTAATTGAGATCATAACCTTAGGTCCCGCATCTTAATTATTTTTTTAAAACTTCAATTAAAATATCAAGAAAAATTTATTCTAACGGAAAATTGTAATCTCCTAAGGTATGAAAAAATAAATAAAGACCGTGTAAAAAGTAAAACAATTGAGACTGTATTCTAAGGTCTTAAATTTTTCTTTTTTAAAAGTTCAAGTGAAATTTCAAGAGGAATTTGATGTAATAGAAGAGAGTAATTTTTTACGATGTGAAGAAATAAATCAAACATGTGAAAAAAGTAAAACAATTGAAACCATAACCCTAGGTCTCACATTTTAATTATTTTTCTAATTTTTGTTATTAAGATATCAAAATGAAATTCATATAAGATGAGAGAATAATCTCTTACAGGTGTGAAGAACTTATTCAAGCTCGTGTAAAAAGTAAATCAATTGATACTATAATATAAGGTCTCGCTTTTTTTATAATACTTGTAAAAAGTTCAATTAAAATTTCAAGAGAGATTTGCTCTAACAGAAAAGAGTAATTTATTACGGTGTGAAGAACTAATTAATCTCATGTAACTGAACCATAACCTTAGGCCTCATAACTTATTTATTTATATCAAATGTTCAAGTAAATTATTCAAAGAAATATGATCCAATGGAAGAGGGTAATCGCTCTTACGACTTGAAGAACTAAATGAAGTCCGAGTAAAAAGTAAAGCAATTGATAGCATAACCTAAGGTCTCGATTATTAATTATTTTTGTAAAAACTTCAATTAAAATATCTAGAGAAATTTGTTCAAACGGGAGATGATAATCTCTTACATTGTGAAGAACTAAATCAAACATGTGTAAAAAGTAAAACAATTGAGACTATAACCATAGGTCTCACATTTTAATTATTTTTGTAATTTTTTTGATTAAGATATCAAAATGAATTTCATATAACATAAGAGGATAATATCTTACAGGTGTGAAGAACTTATTCAAGCTCGTGTAAAAAGTAAATCAATTGATACTACTCCCTCTAGTCCTAGTTATAAGAAGAAATGTATTTTTTAGATTCATAGAATGTTTGATGTATTTGACCCATATTATGGACCACATACATCCAACATTCTATGAATCTAAAAAGTAGATTTCTTCTTATAATTAGGATCAGATGGAGTATAATCTTATGTCTCACTTTTTTATAATACTTGTAAAAAGTTCAATTAAAATTTCAAGAGAGATTTACTCTAACAGAAAATAGTATTTTATTACGGTGTGAAGAACTAATCAATCTCATGTAATAAGTAAAACAACTGAACCATAACCTTAGGCCTCATAACTTATTTATTTATATAAAATGTTCAAGTAAATTATCCAAAGAGATATGATCCATGAAAGAGGGTAATCGCTCTTAGGACTTGAAGAACTAAATGAAGCCCGAGTAAAAAGTAAAGCAGTTGATATCATAACATAATGTCTCAATTATTAATTATTTTTGTAAAAACTTTAATTAAAATATTCAGAGAAATTTATTTTAACGGAAGATGATAATCTCTTACGGCGTAAAGAAATAAATAAAGCTTTTAAAGTAAAACATTTGAGACAATATTCTTAGGCATTTCTTGATCAAATAGTTCAATTAAAATTTCTTGTAAAAAGTTCAATTAAAATTTTAAGATGAATTTGATCAAATAGAAGAGAGTAATTTCTTGCGGTGTGAAAAACAAAATCAAGCCCATGTAAAAAAGAAAAACAATTGAAACTATAACCTTAGGCCTTACATCTTAATTTTTTTTACAAAATTTTCAATTAAAATATCAAAAAATAGTTAATCTAACAGAAAAGGGTAATCTATTATGGTGTGAATGATTAAATCAAACGTATGTAAAAAGTAAAGACAATTGAGACTCTAATCTTATGTCTCGCGTCTTAATTATATGCGTAAAATATTCGGTTAAAATTTCAAGAGATATTTGATCTAATAGGAGAGAGTAATTTCTTATAGTATGAAGAACTAAATCAAACCCGTGTAATATACAAAACAACATGAACATAACTTTAGGTCTCACATCTTAATTATTTTTATAAAATGTTCCATTAAAATATTTAAAGATATATGAACTAAAGGAAGAGATTTATTTCTAATTGTGTAAATAATTAATAAAGCTCGTGTAAAAAGTTAAAATGAAGTTTGATTAAAAGAGGAAAATCTATATTTTAATATTAGGGGGAAGGGGGATGAAATTCAAATTTCTTTAGAGGGAGATGAGAGTAATTTTCTCTAATATATTTTGTATAAGAGGGGAGGAAAGTATATATTTTAACATAAGAGGGGAGAGTAATGTAATTTAAGCACCTCTCAAGAGAGGATAATGTAATTTACTACAATGTATATTATCTTTTAATTAATTTTTGTTTGTTTTTTATTTTGTAAGGTTCGTTATTATTTTTTTTTGGCAATACATACATTGAATAATTGGTAAAAAAAAAAAAATCAAGACAATTTTATTTTTATTTTTTGACAATAGATTTTTTTTTGGTACTTATCCTATAGAATTCATCTAAATCTTAATATCAATATTGTTTTTTTGTTTCACAATAAATTCAATAATTGGTAAAAATAAAATAAAAAACAAGGCAAAATAAGAAAGACAAAAAAATCATAAAATTAATATTTTGTTGTTAGTGGGAATTGAACCGTGTCCCTATCTGTCACTAATATTCTTATAGGAATTGAACCGTGTCACTAATATTCTTTCCTTACGCATCCGTGTCCCTATCTGTCACTAATTCCCATAAGAATATTAATAGTAACTTATCTACCATTAGGATAAGTTACTATTTGGGTGGATGCGTAAGGAAAGAGAAGCAGAACTTTTAGTGACAGATAGTGTTTGTGTAGATAGAAGTTAAACACTTTGAGACATAATTTGTTCTTTGCCTACAACTACAACCACAGATTAAAATCTATATTTACATCACTGTAGTCTGTATCTCAAACTAATACGCCCTGTAATTCTATGTTAACTCTTCATTATGTATAAAAAAAAATGCATTGATTATCATGCATCGGATTTTATTTATTTTTATGGTTATCATAATTCTACTAATAAAAACAGAGGTTTTTGCCTAAAAAATAAATAGAAAACAGAAGTTAATATGTACCACCAATTCTGGCATTGGCTTGGCTAGCTAGCTACATACACATAATGCAATTGAAGTCACATTGGCATTCTGGAAAAATTTCAAAAATAAAATAAACTTTCCTATTATAATTTAAACCATATTTGACGGATCGATAGATACTAATGATCTCAAAAATAAAATTTCAAAAATTCATCCATCCATTGGTCTTGTTGTGACTGCTTTGTCCTCTATCAATGTCAATGCTCGTATCTGTTGCCTGCCCTCTTGATGCAGCTTGTTGGTGCCCAAACCGGCTGTAACATATAGTTTAATTTAAGTTTAATGTAAATATATTGATCATGTAAAATAGTTTTTCATAGATATATGTGATAAGAATTTATCATATTGTCACTTAATTTTATATTAGTATTTTGAAAGTTAATTTATATTCTCAATTTCTCTTTTAATTAATTTTTTTCCCATGTTTAACATATGTTTGTGGGTTCATAGTCATGTATGTTGCTGGAAAGTAAAAGAGGGAAAAATAAAACACACATGCACCTTGTTGTCCCATAATCAAATTGATTGGCATGTGCATCAAGCAAATTGGCGATGGTAGAATCAGTCGTATTGTCACAAATATTGGTGCTTATACCTCTTTCCTGGAGTAACAGTTTGGAGGGTTATTGCTTACAATATATTACTAATGAAAGGTCATATAAGAAATCAAGGTTTCGAAAATTTATATACAGCATTATAATCCCTCAATTATTAATGAAATTGATACCTCGGATTTTAATTGTTTGTTGACCTCCTCCACCTTGTGCACCTGCCAATATTTAAATAATGAGACTAATTAAGGATTGGTTATATGATTAAAAATATCAATCTTTCTATTCTAAACTTGTGATTATATACTCCACATTTGTTCCATATCAATATTTTAATTTTCATTTTAATCTTCACCGTATGTAGCTATTTGTGTAGCAATTTCTTTGGATTGATTTTATGAATCTCATTGCTTCCATTTATATTATTTTTTCCTTGGATTTCTTTTGCTAGTTGGTGAAAGTTTAAGTTTTTCGTATAATTTTAGTAGAAAATAATAACATTATACCAAAAATACATATATGATTTTACTAGTATTTAGTTTGAAAATAGTATGTTCGGATTCTATTTTCCAAACCAAATAGTATTTTGGTATTGCTTATCAAAAAAAAATAATAATAGTATTTTGGTAAAATTCTGCGAATTTATGCAATTATAATTTTGTTTGTCTAGTTAACATATTATGATTTTTTATTTAAATTGTGAATGCCAATTAATTTTGCATGAAATGCAAGTTTTGTGTGAGATTTTGATAACATGAAAACCATGTTTATTTATTATGAAACATTATTGATTCAGCAGGTTGTTGTTCTACTTTTCAACAGTTTGAAAAATAGAAGAAATGAAGCACTCCATTTATTACAGCATACAAAAATGAAATTGCATTGAATAGAAAGAAAAGAAAATTAAAATGAAAAACCAACAATAATAATTTATAATTGCATACCTCCTCGCGTAATTCATCAACTTTTGCCATCATCTTTTGCATCTGAAATTAAAGTAAACGCATCATGATCTACACAGCACTTCAAAAATAAAATGACAGCGATTGTGGATTTTGTGTAACATGCATAAGTAAATTAGTATTTCACCATGTGCAAGTTTGATTTTTATTATTAGATCAATAAATTGCACATCATACCGAATTTGATTAATGATAAGACTTACTAAGCCAATGTCAAAACCAAACTTGCTTATGATGTAAGATTTGTCTCACTTATCTTACAATATAAAAAAGGTTGGATGAGGTAAATCCTAATGTCCCTTCTAAAATCCTACTACTTTATGTCATCGATGATGTCATGATGACATCATCTAATCCATGTCATCCATTCATTGTCCGTCACGTGTACCATATCGTCACGTCACCATTTACACCTCAACATCCACATCATCCGCCACGTCACTCCAGCCACATCAGCAACACACTATAAAATTACAGTTTTGCCCCTGTACTTTATATATTTACATTTACACCCCACATGTTTATTATTTCCGTTTTGACCTCTTTACTTTTATAAATTGCATTTTGAATCCTAATTTTTTTAAAAATTTCAAATTTGCTTCTATTTTTTTTTAAATTATAGTTTTGTCCCAATATTTTTAAAAATTACAATTTTACCCTTAACAAAAAAATTAAAACCCTATTTGTTTTTTACACTTCCCATTAAATAGAATTTTATGATTGATGTTCGGTTAAGTCCGTATGGTTGTTTTGCTAGAGATAATATTCCAAATGTCACTTTAGACTTTATGTTGAGTATTGAATGATTGGATAAAATCTTTTATATTGATATGTTTTTGCCTATTATTTGCTAATGACCGATTTAGGTTCACATCAATAACAATCCAAAGAGAGATGAACATGGCAACTGTTTTGCAGTAAAAGAAGCAACAATAATTGAGTTGTTTGAGGCAGAGATGACCTCTACATTACAATTTAATCTCGGTGGAACTTTCTTGCTTGAAAGCAACACAATGTGTAAAAAAAAAATTTGTTAACTTTGATGAATGAAAATAATGACCAACAATTTGCATTTTTACAACAAAAGTTAACATATAGCACTAATATGATAGACTTTTAACCACCCTAAATCTCTTCTACCTCGCAACTTGAAAGAATCTATTAAGTTAAGAGTGTTCAATTACCACTATAACATGGTCAATTTTATGGTGTACAAGTGTACTAACTTAATAAAAATTGATGGGTCTCCGTAGGAATTTGTAGTGTGTTTAACAAAACACTACTACTTCTCTTGAACTAAGAATGCCTTATTTTAATCTATAAAGATGTATCGTAAACTTTTCTATAACATCTAATGGCTCTTCTAAATAATTATTTATAACGGGTGATTGAACTCTTAATTAAATGTTAATGTTTCGAATTTAACTAACTTTTACGCGCTACATATAAATAGGTTTGGAATTTCTGCGCTCTACTTACATAAAGTTTTAAAAATTTTGCGCACTATGTCAAGTATCCTATCTCTAATCCTCCCAAGAGACATTTATTGCATAAGAGTGGTTTTGATTGTGGGGGTTGGTTCATCTACTTTGCTTCTTTCTCGATCAAAATTATTTGTTCATTGTTTCATCCAAGCATTGACATTATCAGATATTATTTTTCTATATGCGGCAACACTACTTTATGGCACATGATTAGTTTCAACTATTTTGATTGTTGTCTTAATGAAGTTTTCTTTTTAATTCATTGATGTTTGTCATTTAGAAACATATTAATTGCGCAAGAAAAAAGGGTAAAAATTAAATTTTTATATATGTCACGGATCTTTGAAGGTTCCACTATAAAATTTGATGTGACTGAGCTATCCAACAATAATATGCAATGTACTTCTTGATCCTATTATCAATGATTATATGAATGATTTTTAATTTCATTATCTTAACGTGTTACTCATGAGAAAATTTGACCAACTTAGTTTATATTATTTGAGATACACACACCTAAAGATGAGAAAATTAAATTAAGTGTGTTGTTACGTCAAAATTAAATTGTATACATATCACGGGTCTTGAAGGCTCCATCGTAAAATTCGATGTGATGCTTCACTTGATTCGCTTTATTATGGCGTTCCACAAAACATGTGCAACGCACGATTAATGTTATAAGCATGTATCCTTTTTATGCTATATATTTTTCTTTTCTATGAATTTAGACTTTGTAATCGTAACTTAGTGCTATCTCTAAATTATTTAATGCTTGCAACTAAATCATTTCATCCTAATCGAGCATTCAAATAATTGGCATTATCAAATATTATTTTTCTATATGCGCCAACACTATTTTGTGGCGCAGAATTTAGACTTTGTAATCGTAACTTAGTGCTATCTCTAAATTATTTAATGCTTACAACTAAATCACTTCATCCTAATCTAGCATTCAAATAATTGGCATTATCAAATATTATTTTTCTGTATTTATGTAGTTATCTTTACTTGATTTGATCCTTGATGTCAACTATTTTGTTTGAAGTCTTAATGAAATTTTCTTTTTAATCAATTGATAGTTGTCCTTTAGAACCATATTAATTGCACACAAAAAGGGCAAAATTAAATTTTATACATGTCACGGGTCTTTGAAGAATCAACTATGAAATTCGATGTGACTGAACCATCCAACAATAGAGTGGTTCACTTTTGTATTGTATTATCCTATTATCAATGATTATATTAAGTATACTCTTAGGCAAAAATTAAATTTTATACATGACACGGATCTTGAAAGGTCCACAATTTGGTGTGATGCTTCACTTGATTCGCTTTGTTATGGCGTTTCACAAAAGCCGTGCAACACCACGGGCCAGCGTTAGTTGGATAGAGATTGTATTCATTGATTTAATTTGGTTAATCCCTTTGTATGATTTAGTCTTTGAACTCACATCAAACATTTCTATAATTACCTTATACCATACCGCTAATCTAAAACAACAACCATAATTAACATACATATGTCGTTCCGCCGAACCCGTGCATCGCACAGGCCGACAACTAGTTTACCAACAATTAAAATGACCCCTTATGTCGCAACTTATTAAAATTTTAAGTCAAGCTTTCTAGTTTTATCCCTTGTGATGGAGCGCAAATATTGAAATTTGAAAATTGAGTATTTTCATTTCACTCAATTTATTTTCAATCAGTTTCCATTTTTCTATTATCGTTAATCACCGATGTTGATGTACTCAAACGAAGCATTTGAGTGTGTTTCATTTCAATCAAAGTTTATAACTTCAATAACAATATAGCAAAATATATACATACTTGGTGCTTTCGAGATTGTGCAAGCGTTCTCTCCAGTTGTTTCTCTATACTCTGCAAATCTTTTATACTGAGTGCATTGAGTTCTTCTCCCAAAAAAATCCTTAAAAACAAAAAGATTGAAAACGTATAAGTAATATTCAGCTAACAATTAAAATTATTTCTTCAAAATCAATACCTTTGAGTCCGAGCTAGAGATTCATGCTTGACTCTTAGCATCAAAAGCTCCTGGTGTAAGCTCTTCAATGCAAGAAAATGTTTACCAGTATTAGCGATGTAAAAGTTAATTACATATTAGTTAGCTACTTAGCTTGATTAAAAATTAGTATGGTCTAATTGGCTATATACCTCATTGTACATTTGTACTTGTTTATGTAATTATATTTCTCATTCTATTAATACAGGGTGTATTTGTTTAAGCGTTAAAAAAAGTGATTTTTATAGAAATTTTAAAGAAAATCTACGACTACTTTACGTTTGTTTACAATCATAAAAATATTTTTTTTTTAAACAGTGTTCTGGATACACCAAATAGTCCCACATCGCTTGGAACTCGAGGCTAATGGAAGTTTATATACAACATGTCACACTCCTCTAACCAACCGATGTGCCTTTTCTACAAAGGACAAAACCGTGACGGGTTAACCTCAAAGCGGACAATCTGGACAAATAGTAAGTTCCTACATTTAGGTTCCTTATTTTTTTAAAAAATAGATTCTTGAAAAGCTATTAAAAATACCTTTTCATTTTGGGATTAAAAATAATTTTTTTAAAAAATTTATAACAAACACTATCAAAATGATAAAATGATTTTTTTTGTTTTTTTAAAAAAAGATTTTTTCTTAAAAAAATCCAAAACAAACGCTTCCATATACTTATATACTTTTCTATGAATTCTTATGAAGAAAGAATTGTAGTAATAATTAGCTATGAAGAAAGGTTTTCATAAACAATGTACAAGCATTGTTACATGGAAAAAAAGAACAGTAACTACCTCTGACTCGTGTTCTCCCAACTCGTCATTCTTCGACATATTATTAAAGCACATTTATTTTACAAGGCATATTTATTTTCTAACAACGAGATACCCCTCCGACATAACGCCCCCACGAACAAAAACAACCCCACAAAACGTGCGGAACGCGCGACATGTGTGGAAGCACAGATTATTTACTAGTTACATGGAAAAAAGAAGAGTAATTACCTGTGACTCGTGCTCTCCCAACTCATCATTCTTCGACATATTATTAAAGCAGCATTGGCGATACTTTTCAATGATTTTGTTCAAGCTGATTATTAGCAAAACAACATTAATCTTTGTCAAAAAGCACATCAATAAATAATCTTTGTCCAAAATATTAACTAATTTCACTCTAATTTAATGTTATCATTTTTAAAATATCATTCAACTATTTAGATTTTATGCAAAACATTTGGTCATGTCTAGAGTGATGTATATTAGTTTGAGGGATGCATAGATTTTTGGGTTTTTTTTTGACAAAATTCGTAGTTAAATACATAAATATAATTTATTGAAAAGAACATGAATTATATTTTTGTATATGACCTTTTTTTTGGGTGTGGTAACATGTTTTAATATCTCTTATACTCTTTACAATACATTATAAATTATTTTCTTATTTAAAAAGTATAGAAACGTAGCCAATAATAAAGTGGTTCAAATGGTAATAGTATTGGTCTCTTTAAATATATGGTCAAGAATTCGATTTCAATATCATGCGTATGAAGAATATTCAATTGAGAGGAGAGAACCCGTCTTATACGTTCCACAAGTTCTCCGACAAAAATTAATCATCACTAATTGCCTTCCATTAAAATAAAATTAACAGTGAGTACCGTGAATTGAATCCCCAACTAAATAAATATGACTCACACTCAGCAACAAAAGTGAACATGTGTTTGAAAAAAAAAACTTGAATATGTGTTAATAAGCAAAGACAATTTTGTATCAAAAAAACATATATAACGATCATTTTCATTTTACTTCAAGCGGTTTTATATTTTGAGTTAAGTTCAACCAAAAATTTTAATTTGATATGAGAGTCTTTTCAAGATCCGATATGAGATGCTAGTTTCATAGTTTGAGTTAGGCCCAATCAAAAATTTTAATATGATATCAGAGACTTTTTAAAATTCAATATGAAATGCTTTGAATATGGTATCAGAGTTTTTTTTTTCAAAAGCCGGGATGCTATGAACATAAATTTATATTAGTAGAAATAACTCTCATCTGGCATACTATATCCTAATTAATTAAAAATTACTCCTAGATTTTCATCAATTGGCCATTGTTGACAGTAGAAAAGCAGCAGAAGAAAAGAGAGTGAAAGCCACAAAGATATGTTAGAGAGGAGGAGTGAGTGAGAGAAAATGAAGAGATACTCACTCAGTGGTACTATATTGAAAAAGCTTGCCAAGGTTGGAGAAGATGATAAGAGCAACTTCAGCATCACATAGCACAGAAAGTTCGAATGCTTTCTTGAGCAAACCACTCCTTCTCTTTGAGAATGTTACTTGTCTATTGATTTTGTTTTGTATTCTCTCCAGAACAACCTTCCCTCTTCCCATCCTAGCTAGCTTCTTCTCTCTCCCCGACTTCAACTGAACTGCAGAAAACGACTCGTGTATATATAAATATATCGGTTACCTTTTTCGGCGTTATATCCTGAATAGGGAAACATCGCATGTAAGAAACAAAAGTGTAATATTTTAACGGAAGAAAAAGAAGATCCGTGCTATTTTTCTAGTATTTAATCACACGAGATTGTTTTTATCTTTAAATCAATAAGATGTGGAGTAAACCACTAAATTAATCCATGCATGTTTTTGTATTCCGTTTTGAAATATATTCATGACTCTTTTAATATTTTAAATTAATTCATGTTTCTGTTAAATGTTTCTTAATGTATGATTGTTTTATTGGCACCGGTTTTCTAACAGCGTTAAATGAGTTGATGTAAAGTGTTAAGTGTCATATGAATAATAACATCACACAATTTAAATGTTAGGAATAGTTAGTTTAAAACAATGATTATTTGATAAAAATTTAACAGGAAGTTAAAAATGCTAGAGAATCTTTCGATAGAAAGCGCATGAAAATGAGATTTATTTGACGCTTAAGTGAAACAAAATGCTTATGGAGGGACCAAATCGAAAAATATTTTAGAGAAACAATGACTAATTTGATATATTGAAAAAGTCAAAAACCTATTTAAAAGAAAATTATAAAAACAAAAGTCAATTTAATGGTTGCTCATATAAAATACATAAACTTTTTAATTCAATATTGAAAATAAAATTGAATATAATGAAAGACTTATCTAATTTGTATATATTAGACAACATCATAATTTCTTTATGTAATTTTTATTCTCTTTGAATATAGTTTTTCTCTTCTTAGTCCTCATATTTCTAATTCCCAGGTTAAAAGATAGATAATTTCATATATAATCAATGACTAATATAAATTAGATAATACTCTCTTCGTTCCAAAAAAATTGGGTCAATTGACTGCTGCACGCATGTCAATGCATAATTTTAACGATTAATATTTTTAATTGTATAATAGTAAAAATTATAAAAATTTAATATTTTAAAAATATTTATTGAGATAATTCTAATAAAATTTTATATGTTAATTTATTTTGATTTATTAGTAGAAAAATAAAGTGAAAATAATATATATGAATACAAGTATACAACACTTAGTTAAACTGACTAAGTGGGAAAGAGACTAAAAGTGATGTAGATGTACTGTAGCAGTATTTGTTTGTTTTCGGTGTTGTGGCTCCCATCTCTCACGGATGCTAAGTCAAATCAATCAATTTTCTTCTTCTTTTCATAAATAAATTAATTAATGCTATTAGCCTACATGTAGAGTAGGACTAGGACGTTTGTTATCCTCTAGATCCTAATACAGTTGGCCATGTTTCACAATCCCATTGGCTAGTTCACTTCGTAGCATAGTTAACGATTCGTTACTATAGCATGTAAAAAGCTATTGATCCATTAGGGTATCGACACGTTTCAATGCCCACAAAGTGTTGCAAATAAGATGACACTTTGTTTTACCGTAAAAGTAAAGGCTAACTAGTGTTCTTATAATTATACTTCCCCGGTATAAAAAATAAAAAAATAAATTAAAAAGTCTTAATTATAAGCAAAAATAACTACAATGATTATATATATTTTGAATATTTCAATTTTATCCTTGATTTTACTTTTCAAATAATTTTTCATACAAGCCTATAATCATTACTTTTTAGTTTTCAAAACTTTTGTAGCTTGCTTATAAGGGTAAAATTGGAAATATCATTATTTTTCTACTACTTTGACCATTTTATTAAGGCAAATTCTTATCTACCCATCACTACAAAATGGGCAAAGCAGCCCATCTTAGTTGGCAGTCATCATAACCATCCATTTAATCTTTCATTATTTATGTTATAAAAATTATATAATTTACAATATTAGTAACTCAAAAAAGTTTAATTGCAAAAACACCCACTAAATTTTTCTAACACTAACTTTTCAACTTAATCTTCTTCTTGGTGTTCATGTTTGCATCAAATGAACTTCATCATATATTCATTCTTCTATATTTGTTAACAATAACCTTATAATTTTCGTTTTCTCTTCTTTGTCAAATTTCCAAATTTTGATATGCAATAAACTCAAGTGAAAATCTATAGGTTTTTGTAGAGCATTATCTTACGAATCTAATGTCACAAATTTCATGTTTTTTTACAATCAAAGAGGGAGAAATCTAAAAAAAACTTGTCTTTAATGGGTTAACATATTTGCAAAGTTCTTTGTAAATCTCACGGTTTTTATACTTAAAACTTGATTATTTTGTGTTAAGATCATTAGAAATTGAATTCTAGTCAAAACCCACAAAAAATCGTACAAAACGGTGCTGGAAAATGGAATTTACATGTGCTGGAGCGGCGACCCGCGATTTGACCCGATTATGGTCGTGGGTCAACCCGCTAGAGGTTGAAGATGAAGTGTTTTGCTTTTGTACTGCTAGTATCGTATATGTATAACCGAAAACGACAAAAAAATTAAAACCATTCCCTGGCCCAGTGGTAACTCAAGTGTTTATATTACCCAACAGGTCATGGGTTCAAGTCTTGGAGAAGGCAATTTTTTGTGGTAATTTGATCTAATTTTTAAACTATTGGTTGTAACTTCAATCCTTGGTTAAACCAATTTTTTTTCCAATTTTATTAATTTCATTTTAAAAACTAATTAGATTTGTTCCTTTTTTTTTAAAAAAAAAAAAAGCTAACTTAATTTGATATTTTTTTTAAACTATTGGTTGTAAGTTCAATCCTTGGTTAAACCAATTTTTGTTTTTCAATTTTATTAATTTCTATTTTAAAAACTAATTAGATTTGTTCCTTTTTTTTTAAAAAAAAAAAAGGCTAACTTGGACTAACAATTATTTATAAATTTGAATTTTAAATTAACGAAATTGAAATGTCCGATTGTCGAAATTCAAATGTTTAATCGATTGCTAGTCTATTTCGGTAATAGATGAAACAGTTTGAACTGTCTAGTGAAAACAATTTGAATTTCATTTAGTATTTGATTTCACACATTTGATATATTCGTAAACGTTAATAAATAATAAACATGCCGTCAAAATGGGCTAGTTCGAATGGGCCGGCCCGAATAGCCCGAATTTTTCCCGGACTTGGGCTTTAAATTGGAGCCCAAATTTTATCCGGGCCTTTTTTAGCACAGCCCGATAAAGCCCGATAAAATATGGGCTAGCCCGAATGGGCCACGGGCCACCCGAAAGCCCGACAAAATTATAATAAAAATTTAAAAATAAATATAAGTAATTTGTTTCGGATGATTTGAACTTAATTTGTATTATAAAAGTTTTTTATCCCCCTACAAGTTTCTCAAATATAATCCGCTACTTAAGTAGCGAACTGTGTTTTTTTAAACAAATTTATTATTTTTACTACTTAAGTAGCGGAAGAGTAAAAATAGGACGCGCGAGAAACTCATAGGTAGCGGATGAGTAGAATTAGGACGCGCGAGAAACTTCTAAGTAGCGAATGAGTAAAAATAGGGCGCGCGAGAAACTTCTAAGTAGCGAATGAGTAAAAATAGGGCGCGCGAGAAACTCGTAGGTAGCGGATGAGTAGAATTAGGGTGCGCGAGAAACTTCTAAGTAGCGAATGAGTAAAAATAGGGCGCGTGAAAAACTCATAGGTAGCGGATGAGTAAAAATAGGGGCGCAAGAAACTCGTAGGTAGTGGATGAGTAAAAATAGGACGCGCGAGAAACTTGTGAGTAATGGATGAGTAAAAATAGAGCACCCAAAAATTATTAATCCTATATATTTATGTATAATATAATTGTATGTTTTTTTGCCAAAATATTTTGCTAGACAACAAAATAGAAAAATAAAGGAAAAAAATCGGGCCGGCCCGAAATCCCGACGACCCGTTCCGGGCCGGGCTCGGGCCCTATTTTTTGAGCCCTAATTTTTTTTTATTAAATACAATTTTTAAATATAAATGTTAATTTTTAATGTAATATAAAATTTCATTATTAAATACAATTAGTAAATATGAATATTAATTATTTAAATTCTTAAACCGGAGTATACGTGTAAGTCAAATTATAGTGTTAATATTTAACTTCAACCGGAGTGTATGTCTAGGTCGAACAATAGGGTTCTTACTACGTAACTTAAATAGGAATTCATGTGTTGGTCGAATACAAAGGTTATTACTTCTTAAATTTAATTATTAAATACCATTTTTAAATATAAAATTTAATTTCTAAATATAATATTAAAATTGAATTATTAAATACAACTTTTAAATATAAATGTTACTATTTAAATTCTTAAACCGAGGTATACTTGTAAGTCAAATTTCAAGGTTCTTAGTACTTAATTAAATCGGAGTGTACTTCTAAGTCAAGCTCTAGGGTTCTTACTACGTAACTTAAACCAGAGTACATGTGTTGATCAAATACGAAAGTTCTTACTTCTTAAATTTAATTATTAGATACAATTTTTAAATACAAATTTTAATTTCTAAACATAATATTAAATTTAATCATTAAATATAATTATTAAATATAATTTTTATGTTTTTAAATTCTTAAACCGGAGTATACATATAAGTCAAATTCTAGGGTTCTAAAACTATGAGCGTGATGTTGTTGTTGTTTTTTATAATTAGGGTTTGAACTAGACTTTATTTTTTTAGAGAAAGATTGAATCTGGACATGAATCAAAACATAAATCGAGAAGAGTAATGATTATTTACTCTTAAAGAGTATTATCGACAATCGTTAGAAACATAAATCTAATTAGTTTTTAAAATAGAAATTAATAAAATTGGAAAACAAAAATTGGTTTAACCAAGGATTGAACTTACAACCAATAGTTTAAAAAAAATATCAAATTAAGTTAGCTTTTTAAAAAAGAAAAAAAGGAACAAATCTAATTAGTTTTAAAAATGAAATTAATAAAATTGAAAAAAAAAATTTGGTTTAACCAAGGATTGAAGTTACAACTAATAGTTTAAAAAATATATCAAATTACCACAAAAAAATGCCTTTCCCAAGGCTTGAACCCATGACCTGTTGGGTAATATAAACACATGTGTTACCACTGGGCCAGTGGATTGTTTTGGTATTTTTTTTCGTTTTCGGTTACATATACGATACTAGCAGTACAAAAGCAAAAACTCTTCATCTTCAACCTCTAGCGGGTTGACCCACGACCATAATCGGGTCAAACCGCGGGTCACCGCTCCAGCACCTGTAAATTCCATTTTTCAGCACCGTTTTGCACGATTTTTTGTGGGTTTCGACCAGAATTCAATTTCTAATGATTTTAACACAAAATAATCAAGTTTTAAATATAAAAACCGTGAGATTTACAAAGAACTTTGCAAATATGTGAACCCATTAAAGACAAGGTTTTTTTTAGATTTCTCCCTCTTTGATTGTCAAAAAAACATGAAATTTGTGACATTAGATTCGTAAAATAATACTCTACAAAAACCTATAGATTTTCACTTGAGTTTATTGCATATCAAAATTTGGAAATTTGACAAAGAAGAGAAAACGAAAATTATAAGGTTGTTGTTAACAAATATAGAAGAATGAATATATGATGAAGTTCATTTGATGCAAACATGAACACCAAGAAGAAGATTAAGTTGAAAAGTTAGTGTTAAAAATATTTAGTGGGTGTTTTTGCAATTAAACTTTTTTGAGTTACTAATATTATAAATTATATAACTTTTATGACATAAATAATGGAAGATTAAATGGATGGTTATGATGACTGCCAAATAGGATGGGCTACTCTGCCCATTTTGTAGCAATGGGTACTCAAGTTGTCACCTTTTATTAATGGGTGTGCCTTTTTTTGTTGTTGCTTATAATCTAGACCAGAGGGAGTATAGTATAGGAAAATGCAAAACAGTGAACTCGATACACTAGTTAATCATATTAATATTTTTTGAAACTTGTGTGTTTAATGTAAAAAATTATTTTTTTAGCATTAATTTTATCTTTTTATTTTCTTTTTGAGTATACTTAACTAGTACATCGGGTGCAATGTTTAGTATGACTCTATATATGAATATAATAATTACACTTATAATGATAATGAATTTTCTTAAGTGGAAAATATTTTTTGAAAAAATAATGTGGAGTATAGACAAATGAATCGTAAATATAAAATAATATTTAAAGAAATTGAAAAAAGTTGATCGATGATTTTAATGTGAAAATTGAAAGGATTCATTCTTCCTTACGACACTAATTAAGGAACACACTAATTAAGGAACTAAATAAAGTATATGAAAATATTAGAATTATTGTAATCTTGTTTTCAAAAATATAAAAAATAAAGTAGGATCTAAACACAAGAGGTCGTAGACCTTCTAAAAATGATTCAAAAGGTCATGCAAATTAATGTTATATCTCTTAGGTCTACGAATGTAGTTTTGTAAAGATTGAGTTTTGTCATACAAAAATGTTCAGCGGTGCAGCTTGTTGTGTGTCTTTCTTTTATTCATATGTAATTATCTTGTATATAATATACTACCTGCGTCCCTATTTATAAGACCATGTTTGACCAAAATATACTATTCATTTACCTTGTTTTAACCGTATTTTTTTAATAATATATAAATGTAAATATAGACATATAAGATCTTGTTCAATTTATTTTGATGAATATTTTCAAAATATTAAGTTTTTATAATTTTTACTAATAAACAATTAAAGATATTAGCGATTAAAATTATACATTGGCGTACGCGTCCTGATCAAACAGGATCTTATAATAAGGGACGAAAGTAGTAGAATATTTTTGTGATTAAAAAAAGTTAGTACTTTTTTTAATATTCTTAATGTATCGCAGTAACATTAGTTAGCACGAAAAAAATATGACACTTTTTTGTTTGATATAAATATGACCACGTTTCGTAGCATCATCGGCCCACAAATTGACAACCGATATCATTAACAAGTGGTCCTTACTATCCTATATAATATTTATGCAAATCATAAATATTTACTCCAACGGTGATACCATTTTGTATATCATATTATCATATATTAGTAGTAAGCACCCCCATCTATTTAGTATTAAATTTAATCGATTTAACTCTCTATGATACTCTTATTGAAAATGTTCTATGCTATAAATTCATTTTGGTTCATCAACACTTTTATGTAATAATGTTATCTAAGTGGTAAATCAAATTTCATTTCATTATTATTTATTGCCAAATAAGTTTCTTTTTGTCAAGTAGCATAGTGGATATAAATTCCACATTTACGGTGGATAAATGAGATGACATAGATTCGAATTCTGACCCCTCTACATATATAATGCAATGTCCTACCAACTGAGTTGAGTTCACAAAATCCAAATAAGTTTTCTATTAGGTAGAGTTGAGCAATGCATTAGAACTTAGTTCTTGAAATGTACTATTCTCAAGGTTTAAAATACAATCCCCTCTAATGTCAATTTTGATGAGCTAGTGCGTATAGGGGTGGACAGAAAAATTGCAACGCGACTGAATCTGAGAAAATCGGAAAAATGAGGAAAATAAGCGTTTTGGATTGGGCCACGAGTTAGTGGGTCTGAAAATTCGATTTGAATAGAGTTGACATGTGCGGGACCTGGTGGAGAGAACCAGACTGATGGGACCCGAAATCCGCCCGCATTAGTAAATCAAAATTTCGCGTTTAACACTTTCCTTTTGCGATATACACACTCTAAGCTCTTCTTCCGTCTCTTCTTCACACTTTCTCACTTCACGTCAAATCAGAGACTAAAACAATCACAGAACATTTTGAAACGTAAAATTTATCTTTCTTCATCCTTTTTATATAACTTCGCTGAAATCAAATGTTATATTTTTAATTTTATTTGAGATTTTTTTTTCGTACTTTTTATGTTTATTTATAGTTTGTAATACTTTTATTTTGTGTTTGTTTCATGATTCTCTCATATCTTGTTGCATATTCTTAGAATATAAATTGCAAAGGTTGAGTTTGTTACTAATTTTATTATTATTTCTAACCGAATTCAACCGAATTAAACCGCCCAATAATCCGATTAATCCGCAATCCGAATCCGTGAAAACCGATCTCATTGAATCTTATTTTTTGACTTTGCAGTTTGATTTTGATGACAACTTTGAATCCAAATCCGTCCAAACCCGCCCACCGTCCACCCCTAGATCCATACAAAGCAAAAAACACTATGACTTTAAATGGGCCCCACAAGTGGTTGGTGGCTTTAAAGTGTTGTACTATCCTGTATTTTTTGTTAAGTAGTATTTTGGAGAAAAGAAGGCGTGTTAGTAAAATAATTGGGGGGAATAGCAATCCTGCATATTTGTTTTCCTTTTTCTTCTATACATCTGATTTGCAAAACCCACTCTGTGGCCCATAATCTGTCCCATAACCCAATCTCTATTTTCATTTTATTTTTTGGAAAAATAATTTCTATTTTCATTTTAGTAACGAAAAATTCGCTGCATCTTTTCTCTCCCATCACCATTCCTCCACCGGCAACCGCCATTTCTCAGATCTCCGACACGGCGTCAATTTCTCTCACCGTCATCCGCAACCTCTGTTCCCTAATTCATCACTGAAGTATAAACTCGAAGTTCTGGATCCATATAAGAAGAGTAGAGCTATTGAATCTCCACTATGAGGAGGTACAGTTTAGATACTGATTCGAGATCAATTTTGATTTCAATTTTGAAATGCTGAAAATGTGGTTTATTGCAGAGCTGGTCTTCACAGACAGCATGGAAGAAATATCGGAGGATCAGGATTCAAAGGAATGGTTGCGAAGTTATCAATTGCTGCTGTGGTACTCTTGATCTGCACGCTCTCGTTGTTCTTCTCTTCATCAGGAAATTCAAATGTTCAATCCAATTTTCGCTCAGAGGTTCGTGCAAAATTGTTCTGTTTAGAATCTCTGCTCAATTTCTAAATTCGAAATGTGGAATTCAGTGATTAGTTATTTGGTTTTTTTCTTTTATTTGTTGTTAAATAGATCCGTTTAGAAGAACTTTGGAGCAATGCTGATTCTGATGGTTGGCGACCGTCATCTACTCCGCGCTCTCATTGGCCCCGTATCTATCTGTTCTTGTAGTTACATACTGTTTCTCATGCAAGAATTTTCATTTAAGTATGGATGTTATAGAATTTTCTGATACTGTGTTTTGTGTTTTATGTCAGCTCCTCTGAGTAAGAGTAATGGCTATTTGCGTGTTCGATGTAATGGTGGACTAAATCAGCAGCGCACTGCAGTTTGTACTCTTTTCCTCTTCTCACTGTAATAGGGGTTGTGAACTTTTTGTTTAGTGCACTATGTATGCTTATGAAGCTAGGTGAATCTAGTTTTGTTGTTAGGATGTGTTCCGTAATGTATGGTGGTTCTATTGTGTTATGTGTATTGTATTTATATTTATTTATATATGTGCATTTTAATGCTGTAGATCTCTAATGCTGTTCTTGCTGCGCGAATCATGAATGCTACACTAGTGCTGCCTGAGTTGGATGCAAACTCCTTTTGGCATGATGAAAGGTATATCTCTAATTGTCTTGAAATTTTAATTCTAAACTTACTATGAAATGCAAAATTTATTCATCAAATTATCGATTTTGATTCAAATGGAAAAATATTTATACCTATTTCTTTTCTTTTGAAAATGTACACCGTATGTTGACTGCCCAATTTGAATGTTACTATTAACTATTTAATCAATAATTACATGTATGTATTATTATTGAAACATTAATTTTGCATAAATCTGTGTTTAGTTTGCCTAGAAAAATGTACGTTACTAATAATAAAAGGTATTTGTTTAGCTCTTTTTATCCGGTCTCCTTTATATTTGTTCTTACTTCACACAGAATAGATGGTATACTATTTTCCCCAGTCTCCACATGCATTTGGAAGATAGTTTCTGGTTAAGTTTTTATACATCATGATAGCAAGTAATTACTGGATTAACTTTTGTGTGGAAACAGTATGCGAGGATATCTATCAGTAGGAAAAATTTCTATTTGCTAAATGCTAATGTCTAAAGGAATTCCTTCCCCCTCATCTAATTAGAAGTTAAAATAGCCTGGAGTGCAGTTTTTCAGAAACATGTTGAAATGTTTGCATTTATTCTTATCAGTGTTGTCAAATTTCGGCCATGGCGGGTTTTTTGCTTTCTGCCATGGCCAATTTTGTGAAGGATGGCGGTGTCGTGGCACCATACTCAGATATGTCGGTACCACATGTCGGCTGGTATACCAGGATTTTGGCTCTCCGCCATGATCTGTCATCCGCCATGGACAACACTGGTTCTCATACCTTTTTCACATTCTTAGCATGATATCTCAAGTTTATAATTTTCTATAAAGTAGCTTTAGATGCTTGCTCATTTATCAGATGGATTATTAAGTTAGGTGCTTGTTAATTTTATTTAAACTTCCCTGATAGAAAGACAGAAACGTGGTTGTTCTAGTTTTGGCAATTGGGAATACAGTAAAGCATGCATGATTCACCAAAGTTTCCAGGCTAAGTTTCTTAACTTAGTTGTTTGTGCTTAGGACTTTTTGATAGTTACTAGTAAGAACCTTATTCTGATTTAGGCAAAGAGACACCTTTTCCACGGTTTACAAATTCTGGTTTCATTGATTGGTAAATTTGTGATGAACCGGTTTCACACTATACTGGTCCTTATATTATTTATTTTACATGCAGTGGTTTCCATGGTATCTATGATGTTGAGCACTTCATCCGGACACTGAGGTTTGATGTAAAGATCGTAGAAAGCATTCCAGAAAATGAGAAAAATGGCAAAAAGAAGAAAATAAAGGCATTTCAGGTAGATTATACTAATCTGGCAATTGACGAGTAGTTTGAAATCATTTTAGTTTCCTGGATAATATGTTATAATATGTTAAAATTTCAAATGTTATTTTGGCACAGCTTCGCCCTCCTAGAGATGCTCCTATAAGTTGGTATACTACGGATGCTCTCAAGAAAATGAAGGAACATGGTGCTATCTATCTTACTCCCTTTTCACACCGCTTAGCTGAAGAAATTGATAATCCCGAGTACCAAAGGTTGAGGTGTAGGGTTAACTATCATGCTTTAAGATTCAAGCCACATATTATGAAGTTAAGTGAATCAATAGTTGAAAAGCTACGTGCTCAAGGACCCTTCATGTCCATACATCTTCGGTTTGAGATGGATATGTTGTCATTTGCTGGGTAAGTTATCTTGTATGCTAGTGTGTTCACTTCAATTAAGCTATAGACATGTTGTAGTTGGTATATGATATTATCTTTTACACTAGCAAGAGTTAAATGTATGCTTTTCTTTTGATTCAAAGCTATGGATGTGTATGCCAACTTTTGTTAAAAAGCATAGATCAAAAGATGATTCTAAGCTATGATAAGGAGGTGGCTTTAATCCAATCCACTAACATTTTTTTTTTCCCTTCATGCTGGCACTTTTTTTAACACCATGGAAATGTATATAGTATTACTAATTACTAATAGTATAAAGGAGTTCAGGAACTTGTTGGCGCACTTTCTCCCTTAAACTGCTTTTGAATGTTTTAGTAAACTTTAGCTGCAAGCTTTCAAGTCTGTCCCAATTGATGTGTGGTTAATTTATTCGTTCAAGAAACAGAACACTCTTCGATTTATTGTTTTACTATGTTGCGTAACTAATAATTTTGGTAGTTCATTATGTTCTAAAATATCCACTGGGGGTATCTTCCTGTTATATCTCGAGTGTTTGGCTTTATTTGTATTAGCATGTTGACATGTTCTATATGTGCTGATCCAAGAGTAGAAATTGTAGAATCTATTTTATTGGTGGATAAGTGAGCTTAATTTTTTTGATTAAAAATATAATTTAAATCCTCTTTCTCTAAATTACTCATGTTGAATATGAATGTGATTGTAGATGCTTTGATATATTCACACCCGAGGAGCAGAAGATTCTGAAGAAGTACCGAGAAGAAAATTTTGCACCTAAAAAACTTGTCTATAAGGAAAGAAGAGCCATTGGGAAATGCCCATTGACTCCTGAGGAGGTAGAAATTAGCTTCATTCTAATTATCTTTTAATTGTTTCTTTGTCTGGCAAACGGTATGCATGTTGATGATTACAAATTGCAAAGTAGGTGAAAGTTATGATACTAATGATTTAATCGAATATAAACTGATTTGTTCTAACTGCAGGTTGGTCTTATTTTGCGTGCATTGGGTTTCGACAATTCTACCAGGATATATCTTGCAGCTGGTGAATTGTTTGGTGGGGATCGATTTATGAATCCATTTCGAAGTTTGTTCCCTAGACTTGAGAATCATTCTTCTGTAGATCACTCTGAAGAGCTTGCTGAGAACACTAGGGGATTGGCAGGTTCTGCTGTGGATTACATGGTCTGCCTTCTTTCTGACATTTTCATGCCAACCTATGATGGCCCAAGCAACTTTGCAAACAACCTCCTTGGACATCGCCTTTATTATGGTTTCCGGACAACGATCAGGCCTGATAGAAAAGCTCTTGCCCCCATCTTCATTGATAGGGAGAATGGACGAATGGCCGGTTTTGATGAAGCTGTTAGGAAAGTCATGCTTAAAACAAACTTTGGTGAACCTCATAAGCGTGTTTCTCCTGAGTCTTTCTATACTAATTCTTGGCCTGAATGCTTCTGCCAAACATCACCAAAGAACCCAGCAGACAAATGTCCACCTAATGATGTTTTAAATGTTCTGTATAACGAATTGGAAAAAGCAGCTACAGACACAAACTCTACAAATGTTTGAGCAGAAATATAGGGGTTACTTGTTGCTTTGAGTTGACGGTTCTTTTATTCCGCAGTAATGAACTGCTGTGGGCCAAATTGAAAGGAATGATCTCCTATTACAGGATCCAGATTTTCAGGTTATATTTTTTGTCTCGAAATTGATTCTACTGAGGGAATGATATAGTTAGATAATAACAAGAATTCAAGGAGCTGATTTGTATATTTCTATTATATATATTCTTTGTTTCCCTTATATTGTTTTGTGTAGACGATAGACGGAAGATCACACGGATTGGGTGGAGAGCCAGCAATGTGACAGGAGTTATTGTGTAGACTGTGCATGATAAAGGCACTTATAGTAACCAAATGGAAGTTGAAATTTCTGGCATATATGTGTGTTAGATGTTAAATATTTGGAGTGCGGATTAGTAACCGAAACTGATGTGTTAAATATATGTTTGTTTTTTATTTTTTATTTTTTAATTTAATGTTTTTGGACAAATTTCCTCCTTGACACTGATGCGAATGATATAAAAAATAATATGCTAAAGAGTAAATATCATGGACCTTATTTTTTTTAATGAAGTTTGAACTGCAGATATTGTCTGTAATAATGTGCTCATAAAAAATTGTTTGTACTGTTTTTTTTTGAGGTAAGCATCCAACAAAAGTTGTTTGACATAACAAAAAAATATATTTCGTACTTTATTTTTGACTTAATATTTGTTTTAGTTTATTTTATTTTTTATAATTTTGTCTCAACAATTCGTTATGAGAAAAACGAACTACCTATTATTACTATAAAAAAAATAGAAAAACGAACTACCTATTGCGTATATTGTTACCAAAAATAAAACTACACGTATACAATAAAAAAAAATTAAGTTGGCCCCAAATCAATTCAATCCGTCCAAAATTAACTTTGTATCATATATTTTAAGGTTAATGAAAATAGAAATAGGATCTTTAAATTCTTAATTCTCAACCGTTCCTTATCTTCCAAACTATGTTCACTCTATTATTTTCACGAAAAAATCATGCAACCTTATAAAAGAGCGAAAAAAACACTTCTAACGAAATCATAGTCACGTGATTTTCCGCAAGATAAGTGTCCCAGTTACATGTGGCATATAAGCAATTCAACACCTCCTACTCCTATCATAGAGACAACAATAACAGAAACAGAAACACTCTCTCTTGACTCTACGAAGATAAAAAGTGTCACTAATTTTCTTTTCTTTTCTCATCGGTCATCAAAGAGTATCAGGGTGCTTAAACTGATCAATGTCAATGGCTTTCTGTCACAGACTCGACAACATCATTATCTCTGCTTTTAAACCCCAAAACTCATATACCCATCTTTCAATTCAACCTTCTTTCAATCTCCCATCTCATTCTTCCTTCAAAGTTCTAAACTTTCCTTTCAGGGTTCGTTATAATCCAACTATTAGAGCCACTTCATCATCCTCTTCTCCTCCTTCAACCATTGCTGAACCTAATGGCATTAAGGTTTTTTTCTTTCTTTTTTTGATGTTTCTGTATACCCTTTTGAGTTTTCTTTTAACCCTTTTCAATTCTTTTTATTTTTCTTCAAGATTAATTCTATTCCTACCAAACCTATAGAAGGACAAAAGACTGGTACAAGTGGACTACGAAAGAAGGTTAGCTATTAATTGTTCTGTTCAATTGTGGGATTTTTTTTACTTACTTTGTTACTTTTTTTAGAAACAGAAAAAAGAAAAGAAAACAGTGCAAACCCTTTGTTTCTCAAATTATGTTTGATAACAATGCCCACATTATATAGATTTAGTTAGTGATCATTGATAACAATAGATTTTATGTCATGATTGATGATATATTTGTACTTGAAAATTAAAATTGTATTTATTTATTTATTTATGTGTGCTTAATTGTTTTGTAGGTGAAAGTGTTTATGCAAGAAAATTACCTTGCAAATTGGATTCAGGTTTGTAGAATTTTGTGCAATACATATGAATCTGTTTACATGATTTTTGTGTTTTGCTTTGCTAGTAAGTTAAACTTATATGTATCTGTAGGCACTGTTTAATTCATTGCCTCCGGAGGATTACAAAAATGGAGTCTTGGTGTTGGGAGGTGATGGTCGATACTTTAATCGAGAAGCTGCACAGGTCAATTTTTTTGAATGTGTCCCTCTTGAAATCAAATTTGAATATGTTGTTAAGAAAATTGCTTAATTTATACTTTTTTGTTCTTCTGTTTGTGCATTGCAGATAATAATCAAAATTGCTGCTGGAAACGGTGTTGGAAAAATACTGGTCGGAAAGTAAGTTTCTTATTCAATTGAGTGTTCTTATTAAATTTGTTGCAACATATGAGAGGAGTTACTTAAATTAAGAGCTAGTAGGGATTAACAATAACATCGATTGTATGAAACAACTTTCTTGGACTAGTGCAAGAGCTATTGCTCAATGCAGTTTCTTAATATAAGTTGAATATTTTCTTTTCTAATGCAGGGAAGGGATATTGTCAACACCAGCCGTTTCTGCTGTTATAAGGAAGAGGCAGGCAAGCAAAACAAAATCATTTTTCTTTAGCATTACATTTCCAACAAACTTGTTTTCTTCTCATTTTTCTTAAATTTCAACAGGCAAATGGTGGATTTATTATGAGTGCAAGCCATAATCCCGGTGGTCCTGAATACGATTGGGGTATTAAGGTGACTTTCCTAACTAACTCTCATCCATTTAATGGTCATGGATCAATTGTGTATTGACTAATGCTTCTATATAGCGGCACTCCATGAAGTTACTTGGTTCTTTAGCATTGGTTAGGACATTGCTTGATACATTGAATAGTTTTTTATTCGAAAGTTGTTTAATTTTTTGTTGATGTTTCACCTGGGGATTCAATCATTTTGTATCCCATATACATAATAAACACTGGTTTATCAATACATAGTTTTTCCTGTAATATAGTTTTAGTTGTTAGTCAATGTCCAGACTGTTATGTGCAAATGTGTCAGTTGCCCTTTCTGATAAATGTCTTTTTCTGCTGAATCCAGTTTAATTACAGTAGTGGACAACCTGCACCAGAATCCATCACTGACAAAATTTACGGAAACACCCTATCTGTAAGTGTCCCTATATATTTAAATATGCCTTAATATTCTAATCCTACATTCTGTTCCTTAAAATGTTGACTTGCTCATGTGTTGCTTTGTTGGAGGATGAAATATTGTGTAATCTTGACCTTATATCATATGATACCATTACTTTCTTCTCATATGATCTTTACTTAAAATTCATTCTTTTCACTCTTTAAAAGTAACATATCCATTTATGATGACTTGTCTTTTACACTTTGTGGTTAAAGCTTGCAAAATGTGTTTGACAGAATCTGTCAATTTTTTGCACATTCTCAGTTTAGTCTTCTTTTTTGGTTTCTTTACTATCCTCCTGTAGAATGTAGGAAATAAATATGATGTCTTTTTCAAAAGAAAATAAAATCTGTAGGGTATAATGTCATGCCACCACTTGGACTCAAATAGAGTTGCGTAGAGCTTTTAACTCAAGAACCTTGCGTGATAATAACCCTCGAGCGATTATTGTACTTCAATATTTTTTTTATCCTTTTTAAAACATGGAACCATGTGTCAAATGGAAAAAAAAACCATGAAAGAAATATTAACGATTCAATAAATCACTTTATTGCTCACAAAAGTTATATCCTGGTTTTTTTGGACAAATCATATAATCCTAAAATTTCTTTAACTAATAAGGTTATCAAATGAATTGAAATCACAGTTTATATTGTTGTAACTTTTTCATGCATTTTCCTTTGACACAGATTTCTGAGATAAAGATTGCTGATATTCCCGACGTTGACTTATCAAATGTTGGAGTTACAAACTTTGGAAGCTTCAATGTCGAAGTAATAGACCCAGTTTCTGATTATCTGGAGCTATTGGAGGTCAACATAATTTCATTGCTTTCTTATAATCCAGTAGAATAGTTCATGCAAGGTGTTTCTTACTTCTTAGTGTTGCGTGTTTTATTTCATTTCGGTTTATTTGTTATTATTTTTTGTGCAGACAGTATTTGACTTTCAGCTAATCAAAGGTCTTATCGCACGGCCAGATTTTAGGTACAACCTTCTTAATTTTTTAATATTGCAAATTTTGACTTTATGGGGTTGCATGTTGCTTTGGATCTTGATCCCTTTTCTGTTTTGGTCTTTTGAGGACAAAGTCACTGTAGAAATAGTATTATTTTATAGTATACAGTATACTTACAGTTTCACCATCTAAAATGTCTTTCTCCCTTTAAAATTACAATTTGTGATCACTCATTTGATAAAATAGCTAATTTTCTACGCTACTTCGATATCATTCTAAAAGGACCCTCTACTGGCTAGCACGACAATTGAGAAATATAGAGATCCTGTCTTTAAATTTGAATTTGTTATAATATAAGAATCATGTGTTTTCCCTTTTTTATGTAATTATATTCCACTCCAATCCCATCTCATGGGCACATAGTCTTGAAATTGATTGTATTCTTGAAACTTTTTATTTTAGGTTTACGTTTGATGCAATGCATGCAGTTGCTGGTGCTTATGCAACACCCATCTTTGTTGATAAACTTGGTGCTAGTCCGGTATGGTTCTCCTCCGTTAACTCTTGTAGGGAGTGAATACAAATTTATATGATGTTGATATTCAAAGTTATGCAATGTAGGATTCAATTTCAAATGGAATACCTTTGGAAGATTTTGGACATGGTCATCCTGATCCTAATCTAACGTGAGTTTAATGATTTATTTGTTAACATTGTGTTTTAGTCCATTAGAAAATTGTTTTTGATCGTAATGTTTATTGAACAGATATGCGAAGGATCTTGTTAACATTATGTATGCTGAAAACGGACCTGATTTTGGAGCTGCTAGTGATGGTATGTGAGGTTTAGTGAACTTGTTTAACTTTTTAGTTGATATGCTTATACAACAATGTATCTATCTTTTTGTCGATGGTTATGCATTTTAACTTTTGTTCAGGTGATGGAGATAGAAACATGATTTTAGGATCGAGTTTCTTTGTAACTCCTTCAGACTCTGTAGCAGTTATTGCAGCCAATGCAAAAGAAGCGATTCCATACTTCAAGAACAGTGTTAAGGTAGAAAGTTTATGCATATAATTGATAGGCATTCATCATTGTAAAACAGAAGTATCATTGTTCTGTATTGTAATTGTAGGGTCTTGCACGATCAATGCCAACAAGTGGTGCTCTAGATAGAGTTGCTGAAAAGTTGAACCTCCCATTCTTCGAGGTATATTTTGTTATTATTATAATTTTTGTTCCTCTTAATAATATTCTAGATGAAACAATGGTTCTCAAATGACAAAAAATGAACCTTGGATGCAGGTTCCCACTGGTTGGAAATTTTTTGGGAATCTTATGGATGCTGGGAATCTGTCGATTTGCGGGGAAGAGAGTTTTGGAACAGGTTCTGACCACATTCGTGAGAAGGACGGAATCTGGTAAATATTCCACATGTTTCTTCACGCTAAAAAACAAAACCATTTCTACTTTTTGTATGCTAGCTGCTTTGATGTATTCTCAAAGACATTATTATCACTCGAGAACAACATCTTTGCATCATGTATGCTCATATTATTGATAAAGACAAAACTTAAATGAAATTCCTTAGATGCTTGCGTTGTTGTTACTCACCTATTATGTTTTATACCTTTTTTTGAGAAACGGCTTGTTATCTAATTTTATACACTTTTTAAATTTTATATTTCAACTGTCTTATGTAAGTTGTTTTCAATCACAGGGCAGTATTAGCTTGGCTTTCTATTATTGCTCACCGCAACAAAGACAAGAAAGCCGGGGAGAAATTGGTTTCTGTATCTGATGTTGTGAAGGAGCACTGGGCAACTTACGGTAGAAATTTCTTTTCTAGATATGACTACGAGGTTGGTACCATTTGTTGCTATTGAAGTTTCACTTGTATCATACTTTTTGGCACATGATTATTTAGTTCAGTTTCGCTTTGGAATTGCTTAATACCATGAGCTAGGTTAAGACTTCAGTGTGATGTTTATTTCTTTTGATTTTTGATAAATCTAAATATAGGAATGTGAATCTGAAGGCGCCAATAAGATGGTAGAGTACCTACGAGAGCGTTTGTCTGAGAGCAAGCCCGGTGATAAGTACGGTAAGTTACTACAACCACTTTCGAATCATTGGCATACACATCCTGATTCCTGAGCATATTTGAAGTATGATGAGTATTCTTCTACAGGAAGTTATGTCCTCCAGTTTGCAGATGATTTTACATACACTGATCCTGTAAGTTCTTACAACCCCACATTCTTATATCATCATAGTTTTATTTTATTTTTCAATTTAAGGTGAAACCCTAATTCAAATTTTGATTTTATTTAAATGTGCAGGTAGATGGAAGTGTGGTATCAAAACAAGGAGTTCGATTTGTTTTTACGGATGGTTCAAGGATTATTTATCGTTTATCAGTAAGCGAGATCTATTTGTTAACACACAGTCCATTTCAAAGACTTTACGTAAAATTTAATATTAAGTGATTACTAACAATGTTTTCTTTTACAGGGAACAGGTTCTGCTGGTGCAACTGTTAGAGTGTATATCGAACAGTTTGAACCAGATGTTTCTAAACACGACCTTGACGCTCAAATTGCCTTGAAACCATTAATAGGTTATTTTCGTGTACCAAGACGACAAAGTATATTAATATAAAATGATTTGCTGATTTTTCCATCTGACTTATTACTTTTACTATTATGCAGACTTAGCACTATCCGTTTCAAAGCTCAAAGACTTCACAGGGAGAGAGAAGCCTACAGTCATCACTTAATAATGTACAAATTCCACAATCACCCATCAAAATCTACTCCACGTTGAGAGCATTACTCTTATGCTATTATACTTGAGCTCAAATTTGGTTTTTCATTTTCAGTTTTGGTTATTTTATCAATTTGGAGCATAGTCCTCCCTATGTAAAATATGATATTTATATGTACTTTTAAGAAATAAAATATCATTGTGTAACTAAATAAATAATAGTATTAAATAATAATAGTTGGCTTCTCTGCTAAAGGAGCTTTTCTTTTCAATGTTTTGTCCCATTGGAGGCATTGCTAGAGAACCCCTTGATGCTGCTTCGGACGTGCACAACAAGGGATTGGTGAATAACGTTTGATATAAAGCATATCTTATAATTAATAGTTGAAACTAGTGAATCAAATTATGCAAATGGTTATATATGTTTTGGTACACCAAAAAGTCTCACATTGCTTAGAACTTGAGTATAAGGTTAGTTTATAAACAATATCACTTCTCAACTCAACAATCAACTGGGACAATACTTCAGAAATGTTGTGTTGTGACTTAAGATTGGAACATTGGCATCATTTGTGGAACTGGAACAGGACCCACAGTCTATGGAGAGCAAACATTCTTTGGGTTTGATTCTCGTAGACGGCGCCAATAATCTAAATTTTTTATTTGGAAATACTCATTTAGATATTTTTGGATAGATAACTGTGGCCAAGGTTATGGTGCATAAGGGTGATGTTTATGCACCATGCATAAGCCCAGAATTTCTCACGCCCCCCCCCCCCCAAAATTACTCACGCGCGCCCCCAGCCCCTCATACAGATTCGCTTTTCCCACCCCTTGTTCTGCTGACACACACACATTCTGTTTTGTTTTTTTAGCCTGCTGGGCCTGCAAGCCCAGTTCCTTTTTTGTTTGTGTTGTTGGTTTTTTTTTACACAGTTTACACCCCCAGATTTATTCTTTTTCTCCCCTAGATTTGTTACAAAATCATTGGTTATTTATGCAATATTATTTTGAAAATCATTATGAATAAAATATGGTTTTAGTTATAATATTTATTTTAAATTAAATATAAATATTTTATTTGAAACCATAAGAGAGCTACTTTGGTTTTCAGATACAACACTAGTGACACCATTAAGTTATACTTATGGTTTCGATTAAAATATTTATTTTAAATTAAATATGAATATTTTATTAGAAACCATAAGAGGACTATTTTGGTTTCAGATACAAAACTAATGAAACCATTATGTCACACTTATGGTTTCAGTTATAATATTTATTTTAAATTAAATATAAATGTTTTATTTGAAACCATAAATGAGCTACTTTGGTTTTCAGATACAATACTAGTGAAACCATTAAGTTATACTTATGGTTTCGGTTAAAATCATATTAAATTAAAATGATTTTAATTAAATAGTTTTGTAGTACAGATCTCTGAAACCATTCCACAGCACAAATGGTTTAGGAGTACACATCTTTGAAACCATTCTACAGCAGAAATGGTTTTGGCATGATTTTAGTTTAAAACTAACTACTAAAATAATTATCCATACATAATACTCTGAATTTTATCCCTAATCAATAAAATAAAATAAAATTCAATCAATCAAAATTAAAAGCGTGATAAAAAAAACCGAGGGGTGCGCTAGAAATTTAAAAAAAAAAAAAAAAAATAAAATTGGGAGGGGGGCTAGAAATGGGGGGCGCGCGTAGCAATTTGGGGGGGAGGGGAAGTAGCAGGTGGGGGGCGCGCGTAGCAATATGGGGGGGGGGGCGTGAGAAATTATGCACGGTGCATAAGCTTTGGTGCATAAGGCTTATGCACCATAATCCAACCCGATAACTGTTGTTGGTTTATGTTAGTTTGCATTTTGCAAGGTTTGAACTCTAGAGTACTCACCAACTGATCGCTGTCCGCTTGGGACTTGTATGATAGGTTTTAGTTTTAGAAGATGTAATGATATCTATGTTTAGGAATGCTAATAGTGATACTTGAAATGTATGATCAATTTGACTCTTTTCACACACTCTCAATACAAAAGTTATTGTCCATAAGCCAAATCTTTATGGACAGTGCATAAGTCATTCACAGCCATCAAATGATTTTACACGTGTAATAATCATGATTGAAGAACTTCCTATTTTTGTTTGCTCAATTTCGGCCACATTTTATATGCGATTTGATCACCGATTTCGAAAACTAATACCGGAAACATTCATAAAATCGAACGACGATCAAAGCGGTATAAAGAACGTCGAGTTTCGTTGATTATTTAGGGAGAACGAACTGGGTCGACGCGACCCGTTTCTGCAGAAAATGGGTGAGGAGGATGATGAACAGTGATGCGCCTCCACGCCCACTCTCACTAGAGGCGCGTGGGCGCGCGTGCGGTGTCAAGGAGACTCCAAATTTTTTTACAGAAAAATAGTAAATAATATTCTGGGAATTTTGGGACTAGTTAGGTATTTTTCTGAGACCTGAAACTATTTTTAGTTAATTAAATGAGGTAAATATGCTTTTATAAATATCAGGTATTAATAAAATTTTCCCAAATTTTTTATTTAGGGTATTTTGAATTATTTGGAACGGTTGGGGATACCTCACTCTCTCTGGTTTTATATCTTCTTAAAAATTTAATTTATTTCACAATTTTTATTAAGGGTTAAATATGTTTTGGAGGGCTTATTTTGTCCAAAATATTATACACTGAAACCATTAGTCTTGTTAATTGGTTTCAAGATGTTATACACTGAAATCATCAGTCTTGTTAAATAGTTTCATACTGTTATACACTGAAACCATTAGTCTAGTTAAAAAGTTTATACACTGAAACCATTAGTCTAGTTAAAAATTTTATACACTGAAACCATTATTCTAGTTAAATGGTGTCATAACATTATACAATGAAACCATTAGTCTTGTTAATTGGTTTCAAGATGTTATACATTGAAACCATTTGTCTAGTTAAATGGTTTCATACTGTTATACACTGAAACCATTAGTCTAGTTAAAAAGTTTATACACTGAAACCATTAGTCTTGTTATTTGGTTTCATAATGTATGAGATTTTATTTATATTGTGATTGTGATTGATAAAACTTAAAATTAAATTGTATGTTTGACAAGTATGCTTTATATATACATGAACCATTGGTTATTATGTTGGGCTTCGAGGGGGTGTATGACGAAAATTAATTAAAAATGGATTCTAATAATATATACTTCAAAGGAACAAAAGTTATTATTTAATTCGAAACGGGAGGCACACTAGAAATTTGGGGGGGTGCGCTAGAAGTTTGGAGGAGGGAAAAAAATTAAGTACATTAAGTTTGGAGTTATTAAAATGATTTTGACATAATTAAGTACATTAAATAGTTTTGGAGTACAGGTCTTTGAAACCATTCCACAACACAAATGGTTTTGGAGTACACATCTTTGAAACCATTCTACAGCAGAAATGGTTTTGGCAAGATTTTAGTTTAAAACTAACTACTAAAATAATTAACCATACATAATACTCTGAAATTTATCCCTAATCAATAAAATAAAATAAAATTCAATCAATCAAAATTAAAAGCGTGATAAAAAAAATCTGAGGGGTGCGCTAGAAATCTAAAAAAAAAAAAAAAAAAACTGAGGGGCGCGCGTAGCAATATGGAAGGTGTACATAGCAATTTATGGATGGTCCATAAGCACATGCTTATGGACAATAACCAGACCCCTTGTAGAGTGAGAGAGTGGAAACTTGCAATCATGCATAATAATAATTGAAAGAGAAGTGCTAGCAAGCATAATTCTAATTATAGTTCTTCAGATAGATAAGGCAGGTGACATTTCTTGATGGACATGCAATAGGCACATAGGCATGGGGACGGTTATATTATCCGTTAAGACTTATGAATCAAACGAGACACGGATCGTGTTATTCTGCTTACTTTTTTAGTCTTTTTCCTTTTAAATAATTGCATATTTTAATGCACATAGCTCCACATCACATATGTGCAAAAGAACATTTCTTATAGCACTTATAATAACAAGATTTGGAGTAAAGATCCGTCTATTCAAACATAGATGTGCACATGTATGTTCTTTTAAACCTTAAGTTCACTTATGGTATGCGTTCTTCCAATCACAACCACACAAATCCATCCTCCCACATGTATATGTTCTTTCAGTTTCGATTATCAAAATATTTTGAAAGATAACTTCCTAATGCATTAGGTTTCGTAAGAACACTTTTGAAATAAGATATAAAATATAATTTTTGAAATTGGTGAATTTATGCCGGCTTGCAGCTTTTGTAGTTTTTACTTCTTCGAAAATTCACCAATATAACGGGCTTATAAAGGTGAATTATAATGCTACGCCTAAAAGACTCAATTATTAGATGGAAGTTCTAATTAAAATTTGTTGATGATTGCTCTTTTCATTTATATACATTCATGCTAGAAAAACTTTTTGATTGTGGCTAGATTAAGGATGGAGAATATGAAATTACGGAACCATAACCATTATTGTCATTTTTATACATATAATTATAGAATAATATTTTTTATCATGCGCAAATCAAACACAAAATATGAACGGAACTAAAATGCATGCATTATCATCTTATGTGAGTTTCCCTTGTCAATTGCAAGTTTACAACCCAATACAATATAGTTGAAAAGTAACTTGGTCATGATACTACAATATTAATTTCCCAGTATAAGTTAACATACTTTGGATATCATCACAATCAAGCAGCCTTTTTCTTCAAAAATCCAAAACCAAAATCAAATTTCGATTGTCTCTGCCCCCCAATTTCTGATTGTCAACTTTCCACTAGACCCACCAACAAATAATGCTACAAACATGATAGAAGCAAAGGTGACCAATCTTATAATGGAAATCATCAATAAGAGGATGAAACTGTGCTTTTTGTTAGGTGAAACCTAGTATTCGTACCCGTGCCAAGCACGGATATAACGCATGTTTTGAATTATTTAAGTATTAATTTTATATTTTGGTTTAAAAGTAGTTTTAGTTCTCGTATTTTATAAAATGTGCAATTTTGGTCCAGCAATTTTTTTGTTCAATTTTTGCCACTTATTATAAACAATTTAGACATTTAATCCTCCTCTTTATTTAACCTTTAATTTTTATATCTTGACATATTTTTTAAAGAGTTTAAATGACATGCATTATCAGCGTTAACTAACTTTACACCGACAACAATTAACAATCCTTTCACTTTCTCATGTCATATCAAGAAAGTGAGGTTAAGTAAAGTTATGTGGCGAAAAACATAGTTGTAATTTGTTGATAGTGTAAAATTATTTTACGTTGTCTGTGCATATACTTTTTTCTCTTTTAAAATGAGAAAACACATAATATGTGTTTATGGCCACTTCATATTTAAAATTTAATTTATTATTTTTATAATAAAAAACATGATTTTGTCAAAAAAAACAAAAACATTATTGTTACCAACAAAAATTAGATCTTTTAAGAAACATATCATATCCTAAGGTCTCGTCACAATTATTATCATTAAGGTTAAATATATTTTTGGTTCTTTTAAATACTTAATTTTTCAGGTTTATTCCTTATTAAATCTTTCTTTAAATTTTGGTCTTTTAAATAAATATATCAATTTCTAATTTTAGTCGGCATTTCTTTTTAATATAAAAGATCACGTTTCATTTTCGAAATGAATATTTTAATAACATCTCATTAATTTAATAATTAAACATTTTAATACCTAATCTTCATAAATTTATCTATAACTTTAAATTAAAAAATTAATCGTTTAAACTGAAGATTAAATAATCAAGTTATTGAGTTTAAAATATAAGTTTGCATTTTTAAGAGAACTAAAAGTATAGAGAACAATTTAAAATGACTAAAAATGAATATTTTAGTTTTTTTTTTACTACAAAATAAATATTTTATGGGTTAGTTTTTACCCATAAGAAGGTAAATATATATTTTTTTTGAATAAAATATAAATATTTTAAAATAAGATGTGCAGTTTTTTGTTTTTGATAGAAATGTGATGTATAGTTATATACTATTTTACATGGATATATGATATGGAAATCCGTATTAGTTTTCAATATTAAATGTCCCTCCCCGTGTATAATTAAGATATATATTAAATATTTATTTCTTTATTTGTAAAATGTTCATCCCCGTGTATTATTTATGTTAAAAATTCATTTCTCTAACTCCTTATAAAATGTATATCCCTGTGTATAAGACTTTATTTTTTGAAAATGGTATAAGATTTTATGTTAATATTTATCTCTACTAAAATATTTATTTTTTGTACTTGAATCTGATTAACTCTACCGATTTGAATGAATGAATATCTTTTATTTTAATAAAAAAAAAAACTACTATATTTGGTCTATATTATAAACCAAATACATTAATTAAAAAGTTATATCAGATGGAGTAACAAATTCAACTTTGAATTTTGAGGTGAATTAATTTTTCAGATGTTATTTTTTTAGCCTCCATTCCAAAGTTCGAGCGTAGATAAGTAAAGTCTAACCAAAGATTGTTTCCACCAGAAATTCACTTGATTCTAATGTCTTGGTTATTTTTTCAAATATTTTTTTTAATATAATACTTAAATAATAATGATATTTTTTTAAATAAATTAAAATTATGTTAATATAGCATTTATATTGAACATTCATTATTACATGTAAAATTTTCATCATCTGGGTCCCATAGTATAACTAATGAATAAGTTTTCATTTTTATTTGTTAACATGTATACAAAATATTAAAAATGAAATGTATATACATTAGTGTTAGATTCCGTCTCCTTGAACTTCATAATAATTTCTTCGGTATTGCAAATTTTCTTCACTCTATAATTCCTTTCAAACTTTGTGTCATTATTGGTGTTGGACTCAATCTTGAACAAAAATGTAAAATCAATCAACCCAGAAATCTCTTTAGGTAGAAATCCTGACGATTTTTCCTATACAAATACAATTATTACATTAAGATTCAAAATATAGCATATATAATATATATTTTTTACATCTCTATAAATAATTCAAATACATTACCCCAGAACTCTCAATTATTTGAGATGCATTTTTTTTTAACAATTTTGTTGCTTCACGGTCAAAAATGACGAATGTGGCAGAGTCACTTGAATTAACTACAGATATTATGATTATGTACCTATATAATAGTTAAAAAACAAATGTTATTGCCACCTTTTTATTTGTTTGAAAAATAAAATAAATACAATTTTCATATGTTATCTTTCGCTAACATTTTCCACATGTTTATTACATTTAGAACAATAGTACATGCCCTCATCAAGAATAACTTTTTTGGAACACTCACATGCAGTGTACCACCACAACTGTGTATCAAGCAAGTCTTTAATTGTTCCCAACACAATGTAAGATGATTCCTGGATTATACAAATAAATAACGATTAAGTAGTTTAAACCATTAAAACAATATACGGTTCCTACATGTACCATATGTGAATATAAAAATTTAATCAGTTAATTGAAAATAACTAACCCCACGACTTTCTTTAAACCCCTCAATTGTTATCCTAGGCGTGACTTTGAGAAAATCATCTTCTTCGGTTAATCCATTAGGATCACGGATCAAACAAATACCAGGGGATGGAGAATCATTTTTTTTCCAGCATCCTATAATCAATATTAATAAGCCACAATGTAAAAATTGAAAATGAATACAAAAAGTTCACATAAATTGTAAAATAAAACATCTAAATAAAGAAGCAAAATATACACAACGATTGTTATGCATACCTTTTCTTCAAATCAGTGACACTTATAAACTCGGAATTAAACAACAACTTAGTTGAATTAAAAGAATTTTGAATTGTTGTAGTTCCTATAAAAAAACACATTTGTAAGAGTTTATAAGTTTATACTTACAACGAAAAATTAAAATAAAATAAAATAGATAACTTGATTATTTTTTTGATAGTCAACAAAATAAATACCTTGCCACAACTTGATTTTGGCCATTAACACAACGACTATTGTGTTTTCAGTTTTGCCAGCAGCAACAAATGCATTCAACTCATCAGCATATTGACCAAATAAGATAACATTAAACTTGAACCTATATGATTCACGAATTTAATAAAACATTTTAATATTTTGTGATAGATCAAGTAAGATAAAAAAAACACATGTGATACTAACCCATCATAATTCAACTGAATTGCAACCATTTTAGTCTTCAAACCATTGCGTTCATACTCCTTTGGAGCTCCAATGTCGGTTAACATTCCCATAATGTCTACAAAATATGATTATACACACGATTAGTAATATCACATGTCAACCTTATAAACTAATACATAACGTACTAAAATTTCTTACCATAAAGATAATTTGTATCATAGTCGGGAGCAAATGTTGGAACAGGACTTTCAATCAAATATATATTAGAATGAACTTTTTTCAAGTTGCAAAGTTTAATCTTTGTGTGGAATTGAAAGTTTAATTTATTCTCGTGCTTAGTAGTACGGTATGATCCACCATTTGCAACAACTCCAAAATTTTTAATCGAGTAAACAACATATTCCTTAAGGTCTTTCTCAAACTTATAAATCAGAGTGTGACACACTTGACCCTGTATTTTGTTTCCCTAAACAAAAAGACAATATAATAATATATTACAACGAAAAATATATTAAACTCAGTGTAAATGAAATTTAAACATATAGAATAGTTCTTACAGTTAAATCCATTAGTATCATATCCAAAGCAAATGGTGCATTGTTGCCGGACACATCACGCACCAACCACATCCGAATTACACGAACTACAATATTCAAACTCTCATTAGTTTGGTTGATTTCGAAAATCAGGTTAATTTTATTCGCCATTGTTTAGTAACTTAACAAATGAATTTGTGAGTTGATTGTGGAAAATAGCAAATGAATTTGTGAGAAGGTTTTGGAGAAAAAGAAACAATATTTATAGTTAGGTTTAAAAATATAAAAATTAAGAGCAAATTTATGACAAAATATCGGTTACAATGTTGAATATGTAACGTTCAAATAAATATAAAAAATATTTATTATAATAATTTAAAATTATACGTAACGGAAATATATTTATGATAATTAAAATATATATAAAAACGGTTAATTATAATAATTAAAAATTATATGTAACGGAAATATATTTATGATAATTAAAAAATATATATAAACGGTTAATGTATTAATTAAATTTTGTATTAATATAAATGTTTTTAATTTTCATTATTATTAAAAATTGTAGCGTCTTCAATTATTAATTGAAATTGAATATAATAAATGATAATATAAATTTTTTGCATTTTCTAATTTAATTAAAAATGTAACGTTAAAATATTAAATAAAATTCATGTCATAAATATTTTCATAAAAATGACACGTGTCACTTTCTTGTCAACGCTCTTTAATTTGTTTATAATATAGATTCATAATAATACCATGTACATCTAGAAGACTAAGAACCCACCACAAATGTATCTAACACATTTTGCACAGTACGCAGCAACTCGAATTGTTGCAAGGTAGCCGCCGCTTCCAAACAAAGCATATATATATATGTTCGGAGCAGGGTAACACTATTTAAACAGAGTTACTACAAAAGTAGATTTTTTTTTTATTTTTTTATTTTTGAATGGTAAATATATAATATATTAAAATAAAAATAAAATAAGTACAAATGGTTCAGAAGATAATGAGGTACTAGAAGTACACTCTATCAAAATTAAGATGATGCAGCAACAATAAAGATTGGACTATCATTGCACGGAAGAATTTCCCACAGACCAAACCTATATCATGCACATTGTAATGTATTGTATTGTAATCTATTCTATACAGCTCAGTTTGAGTTCGATTTTCTTAAGATGCCATTGTTTCAACTTTCAACATTACTACTTATAAACAGTGAATAATATTCTTCCACGAGATCTTGTCGGCAATTTCTGTAATATATCAGAAATCATAACTGGAGGAGAGGAATAAGCAGGGTGTATTTTGATCTTTAAGATAGATTACACACTAATCATATATGCTTATTCTTTGCAACATTAATTTAGGTAAATATAAAGAACAAAAATTACATTTTACGGAGTTTATATATGTTTGCGGTTTCTAGCAGAGCTGAGATTAACCATATTTTATAACAATTTTTTAAATATTTTATTCTAATTTTTTTTTACTTTAATATTATAATAAAATTAAATATAGAATAAAAATTAATATAACCGTGCGAATTCACAGATCTCTAAACTATTTTTAAATTAAATGAGAAAATAAGAATACAACATTCAAGACATGAAAAAAAAGGTCAATGCATATGTAGATCCTTTAAATTTTACGTTTGTAACAGATAAGTCAGTTAATTCTTTTTTGTTTCAAATGAAATTTTTTAAATTGTAATATCTAGATTCTCCCGTTATGTATCATCTAGGTACATTTTTAAAACTTAAAAAACCTATTTAAAACAAAAAAAAAAAACTTAAAATTTATTTAATACAAACACAAAACTTAATTAAAGAATCTACAGTGCATCGGGCAAAAAAAAAACTATATATGCGACTTTAATATGTTCTTCTGTAATGAATAATCCTGGACTTGAACTGATATCAACATAAAAAGTTTTCTGCAATTAATAGTACTATTTAGCATATGTTAGTTCTTTCCAATCACTGATCAGTTACTTACTACTAGTTAGCAAAGACTTCCACAAAGATCCGCTATCCTCTTTTAAAAAAAGACTTCTAACTTTGGTTGATTCATTATATATGCATATACTTTTATCTATTCTATATGTCTGTTGTTGTCACGCTTTTTATTCTTCAATTTCCTCCTCTCTTTTTTCATTCTTTCCTTTTGAATGGACGTTTTCATCCTTTACATCAATCAGTTAATTGGCTGATCCCATATTCTATTCATTTAATTTTCAATATTCAAAGGTCAATTCTGTAATATATATATGGGTAATGCTAATGCACATCTTTTAGAAGGTGTTTGTTAGCACTTAACACCTTTATAATTGGACAAAATACCCAAATTTTCTTTCTTGAAAAAAAGTCAAAAATGAGGGTAAGACAGTAATTTTAAATTAAATTATTAATAAAAATTTAAATTATGCATATTTTATACTAGTGTAGTTTAATCTCATATTAATTTATATATTTTACATCATAGATATATTTATGGTGTGACATAGACTATTCATAAAAAATGATAAGTATTTTATCCAATAACCAACAAAAATGGTCCTCACAAACTAACTCTTATTTCACTTACAAATTTTCTTATGCAGTTAATTTTTATTGGTTATTGAGTAAACCATCCGCAATATTTTAAAGTAACTTAGAAAAATTTTAGGGGAAATAGTCGTTTTGGTCTCCGAATGTATAACTCACTGTCACATTGGTTCTTGACTCATGAAAAAATACAAAATAGTCCCTGAATCTACAATCCGTTAGTCACTTGGTCTCCGCTGTTAAAAATGACCGTTAAATTTGCATCAAAACCTGATGTGGCATTTTTTGGAACACGTGGCATGCTGAGTAGGTACGTTAAGTTGACAAGTGGACTAATGATATGGTCAGGGACCAAAATGACAGTACAGACAGAGACCAAAATGACATTACAAAACAATTTTTTTATTTTAAATTCATAAATACCATATCTACTCTCTTCTTCTTCTTCATGAGTATTTTTTCAACACAAAACCATAATAAGAACAGTAAATTAAGAACTGGAGCTAAGTTTTTTTCTAAAAAGAAATCAAGAATATTCCAACTCTAAGTATACTCTACTGCAAAAAATTCCATTAAACAATAAAACAAGGATTGATGTTTATTCTCTTTAACCCATTATTAAGCAACTTGAATTTTAGTTTTACTTGTACAAAAACATAAAGATCTACAACATTTATTTATGGAACAATCTTGTAACCTTTGGATTTATCTATCCAATATATGAGAGAATTCTTGATATTTATGAATTTCACAAACTCATGTTCTTCCTTCCCCTCCAAATATAAGCTCGAAATATATTGCCTCTGCAATCAAATAAGAATCAGAAGCCATAGAATAAAACTCACAAGCTCTCTTTGTACTGGAAATAGTCATGAAGGAAGAAGAGGAGTAGATTTGGGATTTAGAGATTTAAAATGAAAAAAAAAATTATTTTGTACTAGAAGAAGAAGAAGAAGAGTAGATTTGAGATTTAGGGATTTAAAGTAAAAAAACAATTATTTTGTATTGTCATTTTGGTCTCTGTTTTTACTGTCATTTTGGTCCCTCGATATCATCAGTCCACTTGTCAAACTAATGTGCCTACTCAGCATGCCATGTATCCCAAAAAAATGTCACATCAGTTTTTTTTTATAAAGTTAACAGCAATTTTTAACGGCATGGACTAAATTGATTAACAAATTGCAGATTCAGGGACTATTTTGTATTTTTTCTCGAGTCAGGGACCAATATGACAGCGAGTTACACATTCGGGGACCAAAATGAATATTTCCCAAAAAACTAACATTCTTTATTCAATTTCCAATATATTTTGTGAAAGACATGCATAATGGATACTAGTCATTTGTAGTTACTTCCACATTTGCCTTTCACAATTTGCATCATGTTTCCTTTTGTTGTTTCTTCTAAAAAGGTAGCAGGTTCTCTCTAAAGCCTACAGTAAATTGAGGGTGTGAAAGTTGCATTGTGCACTAACAATTTTAAGATGTCATCCAAAAATACTTCGCAATCTATAAAGAGAAAGTAAGTGTATAAGATTATGTGTCAAGTAATGCATGGTAATAATTTTTCATGCATACTTTCTCATATGAACACTTTTTTGAAGCAAGCAAACTTACTAAGGTATTCATTGTTTATAATATTAACAATACAATTGAGAATAGTCCTTGTGGTCTTAAATGAGTTAGGATCCTCTACATTTCTCAAAAGAGAAATTTTTGAGAAATGGAGATCACCATTCTCAAAAGAGAAATGGAAATCTCCATTTGGAGAGAGATAGAAACAAAAGGTGGGTTGTGGGTTCTACCATTCACCATTATTAAATATATTTTAAAATAATTCAAACTTGTTTGTGTCTTTATCTCTCCAAATGGAGATCTTCATTTCTTTTGAAAAATGGAGAGGATCCTAACTCAGTCTTAAATATAAGAAAAAGTCAAAATGTATTAGACCAATACATTTTGACTTTTGCTTATATTTAAGACCGAAGGGAGTAACATCTAAAGCACCGAAAAAACATGAGATAAAATTGTCTCGGTAACAATGTCATAAGTGTAGCTCAAATGATAACTACCGAGATATAAATTGGAGTGGTCGTTAGAGTTCGAATCTCGGATTCCATATCCATATTTAAATGTAAGTTTTATCATTAGACTACTTACCAAATATTTTTTTCATCTCTGTAACAACATAAACGCTACCATTTATTTGATGTCTAGCAAAAACAACTACAAAATAGTGATAATTTGCTTGCCGCCTAGTAAAAGCCCATCCCTTTCCTTGACAAAAAACCCCATCGTTTTCTTCCTTTCTTTTTTGGATGAAATATACCTACACTTTACTATATTAGAAAAAGATTTGTTCGAGGTTGAAGTAGACATAGCAAGAAGGGAATAATTGCTTGGCAAGATATTTCTTTTACAGAATGGATTGAATCAAGTAACCAGCTCCACTAAAAATATAATGTTTACTCATTTTTATCACTTGCATGTATAAGCTTTAACTAAGGCAGCTCATTTCACCTGTCTCTTTCTTTGTAATACAACTATATTATCTTATTGTAAAATTAAAGAGATTCAAATTCACGACAATTATCTCACATTGGATCCCTTTCTGAAAATTCAGGGCATGTTTGCATAATTTATCTTTTAATAACCAAATACATTTTACAATATCTTTGATTTTGAGCATAATCCAATTCTATAAGAGTTGTGTTTTTATTTTTAATTTTACAATACTCCCTCCGTCCCATTTTATTTGAGTCTTTTTGCAAAAAACACGCATATTAAGAAAAATGTAAAAATGAATGAGAGATACTCTTAATTTTACCAAATTATCCTTGTTGGGACTCCCTATGCACTTTTTAAGTGCAAGTAATAACTATTCTAAAAAGTGGAAATACAAGTATAAGGGGTATAAGTGGAAATACATGTAAAAAATTATAAATGACTCAAATGTTTTGGGACAAATTTTTTTTACAAAAGGCTCAAATAAAATGGGACGGAGAGAGTATTTTGCATAATTTCCCGATCCCCCGTGTCAACTCAACAAGTTGATGTTTGTCTAAAAAAATGTCAGATCATTTTTTTCGTTGAGTTAACAGTCAAATTTAACAACTGACTAACATAATGACAGATTAGGGACTATTTAGTAGTTTTTCATTGAATGACAGCGAGTTGTACATTGAAAGACCAAAATGATTGGTTCCGTTTTTAATTAATTTGTAACCAATCAATTTGTATGTATGAGCAGTGGTTGTGTGGAAGTGTCTGCGCGCGTGTGGTACGTATGTAATGTATGTGTATCTCTGCTCTGCTTATATAAGATTCCAAAGTTTGTTCCAACATTTCCCAAACAAACGGCCTTGGCTTTTCTTTCATCTTTTCTATCAACTTATTTTCATTCTCTCTCTCTCCTCGTGATAACAACCACTCTCTCTATCTCTCGATCATAGCAACTTTTAACTAATTAACGCAATGGCAATAAACTGCATAACAAGCATGCCTCAACCACCAACAAACCATGAAACTAAAGAACAAGAAAAACCACTAGTTTTTGATGCATCAATTCTCAAAAACCAAGTAAATCTACCAACACAGTTCATTTGGCCTCATGAAGAACAGGCTTGTTTAAATATTCCTGAACTCGATGTCCCATTTATCGACTTGGGAGGTTTTCTCTCGGGTGATCCAGTTGCAGCAATGGAAGCATCAAAGGTTGTTGGTGAAGCATGTCAAAAACATGGTTTTTTTCTTGTTGTCAATCATGGTATTGATCAAAAGTTAATCTCTGATGCTCATGTTTTCATGGATGACTTTTTTGAGCTTCCCCTGTTTCAAAAACAGAGAGCTCAGAGGAAAACAGGGGAACACTGTGGTTATGCTAGTAGTTTCACTGGCAGATTCTCTTCTAAACTTCCTTGGAAAGAGACACTTTCCTTTCAATTCTCAGCTGATCAAAAATCACCAAATCTTGTCAGAGACTATCTCTGCAATACACTGGGCAATGAGTTTCAGCAATTTGGGTAATTTAAATGTCACATTTTTTTCTTCTTCCATTTTCAAATATTTTTACTTTTTTAGGTCAAAGTGTCTAATAGTGAACTTCACACATACTCCCTACATTCTTAATTATAAACAAAATTCACTTTTTAAATTCATTAAAAATTTATGTATCTGGTGTATTATAGTCTAAATACATTAGTCATTCAATAAATATGAAAAATTGACAACGCAAAGAAAATAGATATTGCAGCTTTGAAACTGCGTCGTAACATATCATGTGTCTATGCAAATTTTTACTATGTGAATTGTACTTGCATATCAAAGTTTTTGTTTTTTTTAGTTGTCAAAATCATCTCTTACTATTTATTGGAGAGACAAAAATAAGTAAAATATCAAAAGAAAAATTTATTTCATCAAAAGTATCAAAATTCAATTAATTTTTTGCAATATATAAATAACTTTAAAATGATAATTAAAAAGAAACGAAGATAGTAATAATTAACACATGTTTCATATTTTACCAAATCATTTTCTTACTACAAATATATTTTTTACAGGGAGGTTTATCAAAACTACTGCAAAGCTATGAGCAATCTTTCTTTAGGTGTAATGGAACTTCTAGGAATGAGCCTTGGAGTTGGCAAAGCATATTTTAGGGAATTCTTTGAAGAGAATAGTTCAATAATGAGGCTCAATTACTATCCTACTTGTCAAAAACCTGAGCTCACTCTAGGTACTGGGCCTCATTGTGATCCAACATCATTAACCATTCTTCACCAGGATCAAGTCGGTGGCTTGCAAGTTTATGTTGATGATCAATGGCATTCCATTACTCCACATTTCAATGCTTTTGTTGTCAATATTGGTGATACCTTCATGGTATGTTGCTCTTTCATTTGCACCTATTATCTATCCATTACTTTTATAATTATTTTGTAAAATAAAACAATGACCTCTAATTATAGGTGATTGGTTTTTAAGATTTAGGGTTCTCTACATTATTTAATTGCTAATTTTAGTAGAAGAGAGAAAGACACATCAAATCAAATAGAGGTATGATATTTGAACACAAAATCTGCACACAAGACATCGATGAAGAGACTTATATTATTTTAAAAATGAAAAATGTACTTGGACAGTATAATTTTCCGATTTGTGTTCACAAATTTGCGTGCAAGAAACATTTTTTGAATAAAATAATATTGTTCTTTTATATTATTTAAAAAATGGGTCTTCATCTCATTTATTATAATCAATCACAAGATAAATAAAGATTACTCACATGTTTGGATCTTCTACAATCGGCTTTATAATGCAGTTGTCTTTATACCGTTAGATTAAGAGAGAGATAAAATTTTATTGTCATAATTTAACGGTTTACAATTGACCGCACCGTAAAAATTTAGGTTTAGATTCTCAATTTCTTGCCCAACTTTTTTGATTAGGCATGTGCTATGCATGATATTTTTTTATTACTAAAGACATTGTGTTTGAATTTTTGTTGGTGAATGGTAATTAGATTGTTTTGCAAAGAGATTTACTACCATATCATATTTGTTATGCTAATTAAACCTAATTTGGTTTTGTATTGATTAGGCACTTTCAAATGGGAGATACAAGAGCTGCTTGCATAGAGCAGTGGTAAACAGCGAAAAGACAAGAAAATCTCTTGCTTTCTTTTTATGTCCATTAAGTGATAAAGTGGTAACTCCACCATGTGAATTAGTGGACAATTATAACCCAAGGATCTACCCTGATTTCACATGGTCTATGTTGCTTGAGTTCACTCAAAAACACTATAGAGCTGATATCAAAACACTTGAAGCATTTGCCAACTGGATTCAACATCAAACCACATGAAGAACATGATATTGGTCTAAACAAAAATTGACACTAATTAATATCATGTGGAAGGTTATTTTTAGGGAATGAAGGAAAAGACAAGAGGGTGTTATAGTTTCTTCATGTTTTGTGTATGCATGGTAACATTAGTGTAATTGAGTGATGAATGAACACAAAAGGGAAGTTAAAATAGTTCAAAGGAATTTATTAATAAGAAAAATTTGTAAGGTCATTCATGTAATTTACATTTGATTTTGATGATATATCATGATTATAGAAGGGATCGAAGCAACTTTTTTCAATGGAAAATGTAACTTTGCATATGTGCAGTGGATGCGATATTTGGCTAACGACATATAGGATTGCATCATATATTATGTTCGGTTCTTAGACAAAGTTTGGTCCACTTACAAACAAGATTACATCTAAGTGGTAAAATAAGGGGCCCTTAAGTCAGTTCAAGTCAAGTCGTGTAGTTAGACTTAAACATATACTCGATTATTTTTTTATAAATAAATAAAAAGAAGGAAAAGAAAAGTAGTTTGAGTCAAAGTTATATGGAATACTTAAATTCATAAAATTTATCTATTTTAATAAAAACTATCTAACTTTTACTTAAAATACTTAGGGGGTGTATTGGGTTGGAACTTCAATGGATTTAAAAAAAAAAAAAATTATGATAAAAAAGTCTTGTGGTATTTAATCAAGATTTTTATAAAAGTCAAATAAATCTTGTGATATTCAATTAAGACAATTAATTTTTTTTTTCAAGGCAACAAAATCTGTTGGTATTCAATTGAGATTTCTCATCATTTTTTAAATATCTATTGGTATTCAAAAGTCTAGAGATTCTGATGGATTTTTTCTTGTAATGGATTTTGAAAGACTTTTTAGTTAAAAATGCACATAAAACACTCATCAAACAATCCGACTCAAACCCTTGAGACTTTTCATTATCTTCCAAGACTTTTTTCAGATTCTTTTTTACTTTTTTTTTATTGACGTAATTCTTTCTTACAAGAATTGATTTTTTTATGCACAACCTGTGTCTGATCATTGTTCATGTAACAAAGAATTTGCGTGACAAATAAAAGTGTTGGATACAAATCAATTGGGAATTGGCAACACGATTCATCATAATATGGTTTGTTAAGAATTCATTCATTTTTTGTTCAATAATTTGTCTTCAATGCCTTTCCAGACTTTTGGTTTTGATGGATTTCTTTGAAACATGAATTGGCTGATTTGGACATTGGAGTGACAAGCATAAAGGTTGGGGGAAGCAACATTGTTTTTGTGGGTTTTTTTTTTATATAACTTTGCTTTAAATATTTTGAAAATTCATTTTATTCTTTTTTTCATTCACTTTTCTTTTTTTTTTTTATATCAAAAATGGAAAGTTTTTTCAAATATTAAAAATCCATAAAGTCTTTTGAAATCTTAATCTTTGGCATAAATCCATTAAAGTCTTTTAAAATCCAAAATAGGAAAATGGTGATTGTTAAAAAAGTCTTAAAAATCTATACAATACTATAAAATCTTTCAAAATCTTTAAGTTTTTTTTTTTGTTAAAATAGTCAGTTAAAATCCTAATCCAATACACCCCCTTAAGTTCATACATCTTTCGATTAACATTAAGTTCTGGTTGGTTTTTAAAAGATAACTATGGGAAAGAATAGTATAAAATAAAACAGCACGAGACAAATTAAATGTTTAATGGATAAAAAATAATTTTGATATTTTGAATAATTTATATAAAGAACAAAATGTTATCATGCTAGTTAGGGATGAATATTGTAATTTTTGTTCTTTTTTTATCCTTAGTTTGTATAATTCTAAAAAAATCTTAAAATCAAACACATACAATTTAAGTTATTATGTTCAGTTTCTTATTTTTTAACAAATTAATCATAAGTATTGAAATTTCAAATTTTATAAATTTAGAGGGGAAGAAAGGGGATAGTTTGAAAAACGGTGAAGAAGCAAGTAAAAAGAATACAAGTTTATTGCAGGGATGCTTTAGAGATTCATGTTTTTTCATAATACAAAATCCTTATATAATTTGGAGGAATTCAAATATTCTATTGAAGGAGATTTATTCTATGTTATCATAATATTCTAGAATTTATAGATATGTTAATTGTAATATATATATATATATATATATATATATATATGATTCTCTACAAAATTCCTCTCTAAAAATAATGTGGAAGATTTCCCCATTTACCCTCAAGCCCCTTCATCCTATTCAAATTCACAAGCAAAGACTTATAATACAAATTTATTATTTTAAAAATATAATAAAAATTATGATTTGAAATGTTATTTTGGCAAAATTATTCCCATAGTCCTTTAACTTTATTTTCGATAGTAATTTGATTATTTATTTTCTTTTTATTAGCATCATTTTTATTTATCATTCATGTTGCTTATGGTTTTTCAAACTTAAATCTATCGATTTTTTTTTTGTGGCATGACATACATTCATAATCGACAACACTGACGGTATTAGGAGAGATGAGGTGGGCCACGACCCACTCACACTAAAATAAAAAAACTCTTCGTTTCTTTTAATAGACATTTCAGCTTTTTAGATTTATTACATAATTAATGTATTTGATTATTATTAGAAAAGGTGAAGTGTCTATTATAAAAATGATCAGACGAAATATTTTTTTATAGGCAGAGTATTAATTTAAATACATTATTAATGATTTTAAGTCATTTAATACAGATAATAGTAAAAATATTAATGTAAATAATATCTTAGAATTTATTATTGATGATTGGAAGTCATTTGGTACACATATTATTTTATAGTTTAACTTTTATGATTATAAGTCACTCGGTGTGTAGAGTATTATTTTAAGGTATGCATGCCGTTTAATTTTATAATAGTCAATTTTGGCTTTGTTTGATTAAAAATAGCGTATAGCAGATTGAATTTTAGTATTGGATAAAATTAGCAATTGAACTAGCATATAAATATGAAATATATATAGAAAAAAAATATGATTAATTAATATTTAATTTTTCAAGTGAGATAATAAATTTAAAATTGGAATTTTTTTTTTGGATATTTAAAATTAGAATTTGAAAAATAATATAAGTTATAAGCTAATTGAATTAGTTTATTAAAATAAACTATAGTATAAATTAATGAGCTATACTCTATCGGAAAAAATTAATGAGCTACAACTTCATGAAAAAAATGTTATTAATACTGGTTCTCAATCAAACTCCAAAATACTTAACAATTTACCATAAAAAATTTATGTTGCTCCTTGCCACAAAAATTAACTATTATTCCATTTTACTCAACTCTGTTTTGAATGCTCTGCTGCTTTAAATTTCAGATTCTGTTTTGAAGGTTCGATTTTTGTTGGACTACAAGTTGCATGAATAAATAAGCTGGTGGTTAAACGCACTACCAAATGATCTTCATCTTTCAATATCTTCAAGATCTTGGACATGTGTGAGAGTGAGGTCAAAAACCAGCAAATAAATCCAATCACAAAAGGTGGCACATACTATATATTTGAATGATCAAGTGTATATAAATTCATTTATTCTAAGAGTATGTTTGATTATGCTGTCACATTTTCAATTCCTTGTGGGAATAAGTTTTTATCAAACGTTATTTATGTTTGAGTTGAATTTTAAATTATGAGAGCTCTCTATGGTTAATACTCCAAAAAAATGATCTTGATTAAAGTAAATTCTTAAAATCAATTTTGATTAAAAGTTTGGTGAAGGTAATATATTTTATACTTATATACATTTATAAAAAAATAAATTGGTAAAATTATTTCACTGATCTTTTAATTTAACTTAATTTCAATAAAGTTTTAGTCTTTCTATTTTCCCATTTTAATCCTTAATGATTTTAAACATTCACACTACTATCCATTTTAGAGGTATTTATTATTCTTTTATAGACATACCTCCTATTAATAATTTTAATTTCTACTGAAATATGAAAACTAAAAAATAAATATATTTTTGTCAAAAAAATAAAAATAAAAATATTATATACTAATGATAATTTAGCAATATCTCACACATTTCATAAAAATTTATGAGTTTTTCTAATCTGTGCATTCTTGCATATATTAGAAGAATCCTAAATTTATTATTTTAACAATTTTTCTTAATATCCTATTATAAGAAAACCTCAATTCACAAAAAAAAACTAAAAAACATTTATTACAGAATTTTTATAAGGTCAAACTGTCAATAATTAAGGACAAACTGTCAGAAAATAAAAAACATACTTATATATTATGAAGCACCGACACCTCTATGATTAGATGTGTCGCGGTGTCCGATACGTGTCGGTGTCCGACACTCGTATGACACCTGTACGACACTCCTACAAACGTGTCGGAGAGGTGTCCAAAAAAATAATATTTTCTTTATTCCGACACTCCTTAAATCGGTGTCCGACACCTATAAGACTCTTCTACAAACGTGTCGGGGTAAGTGTCCAAATTTTATTTTTTTTAATTTGGTTATATTTTTCTCAAACATATATACAACGATTAAAGATGTGTCGAAATAATAATATTGATCAATGAAAGATTAAAGATATTGCATTTTGATTACATTATTTTTAGTTTTTCGATAGTAGTTGATGAGTAAATGTCAAATGTACTATCATATATTCTTTTAAAACTTTTTTTATTGAAAAATTTGTTCAACTTAAATGCATATGTATGTATTTTTAATTCTAAAATTACATTTTTTTATAAATATGTAGCGGTGTCAGTGTCGTATATTTTTTACATTAGCGGTGTTGAAGTGTCCGTGTCGTGTCGCGGTGTCCGTGTCAGAGTCCGTGCTTCATAGCTTATATACTCAGAGAAGGAAATCAATTTTAACTAAACTAAACTAACTTAAAAAAATAGTAAATTTTAACTAAACTATATATTTCCCCCGCCCATCCTTTTTAATTTGTTGCACAATTATTAATATATATTACACCAATCAATTAATCTAGATCAAGTTTATCTCAGCTAGCCATAAGCTACAAACTCTAGAGCTACTGCATGCACCTGTTGATTGAAATTTATGTTTTTGTTTTATCTGATGATTTACATTGCTATAAGGACAAATGTTCAATAATTTTCAATTAAGCTAGCTAGTAAGGTATACAAATAGGACTGTACCTCTCCTTGATTATTGAGATATGATAATCATTTTTAAATAAGACAAAACAATATTTACTTTAAAACGATAAAGATAATGAATACTTACAAAGTGATCTGCTTGGACTAAGTTGGCCACTTTAGAAACATTAGGACCATATAAGGACAAATAAAATGATCGGATCGAGTTGGAGAATGGTGATATCTCGTGTTCTTTTCTTCACTAAAATATAATTGTTTGAAGCTTATATTATATCTTATTCTAATTTGCTTCAAATCTCATTCCACATTTACGTGTCATCATATCCAACATACATAACGGTTAAACCAAATTCATTAATTAATATAATCTAATTTCTTCCATGGTTGTGTTGTGGGCCAGATAGTGAGGTTGGTGAAAGAAACGACAAAGCTATAACATATATTCATGTCCATCACATGATTCATGAGCTGATAAGTGGTAACCTCTTCTAGAGTCCTTAACAAGCGAAAATAGTACTTGTCTATGTATTGGCATATATGACTACTTACTTCGTTCAAACATATTAAGAGTGACAAATGGAACGAAATATGACATGAAAATTAATTATAAATAAAGATAATATTCATCTTATAAACATATTTTGTAAGATTAAGATGGTTCAATTGAAATTTTAATATATTGTATCAGAAGATTCTATCCAAAGTTTGTTAGCCAAATTGTTATCAGATTACTACTATTTGATTACTCGGGTCATGCTCAAAAAGTTGAATCTTGGTCTCATGTGTGAGAATAATATGTTTAGAGTACATATTGACAATGAAATAAAGTCTAAATATTAATATATAAGTAGATTCGGTCATCATCATACAAATTAAACTAAATTCGGTCATTAGACTGGATATCAAGTTTAAAAAAAAATATGGGCAAATTAATTAGGATCATATATGGTTGCACACGAATGCAGATGTTTTGTTTGGGGAGGGTCAAAACCAGATGCATTGATGTTGTATATCAATTTGCTGGACTAATGCAAGTATTGAAGCCCAGTGAGCAAGAATGCCAAAGAGATATATTGGACCTGTGCTCCACAAGTTCAATTTCAGAAAATTTCCCTCTCACCCCTATAACTATACTTTCACCCTAACATTTTTTGTGAACTACCCATTTTCTCCTCGTATATAAACTAAAATCATTCTTTCAATTTTTTATCACAAATGTTCAAGGTTTTCCGGTACACACAAGAGATAATGAAAAAAACAAGTGTCAAAATTACAAAAATCGGATTCTTTTTCTCAAAGTAATCTAGTACTCTCACTTTAAGCTAGACAAAGATGCCACTAAACCTCAAAAAGTAGTAGAAAGAGCTCATCCTGGTATATGTACCGGAGGTTCCGTACAAAATGGACCCATAAACAAATTGGTCCAAGCTAGACCACAATTATTTACCCTTGGATTGATGTAATTTCCACAATAATAGTATATGCCTCTTTACATCCTATCTCTCCTACTTTTTCATCTTTCTCTTCTCTCTCTGTACAATCTTCATCTTCACTGTTCCAAAACTACTTCCTTATGTCATCACCTTCAATCCTTCATGCTAATATTTTCTCCCTAAAAAATTAATATGCTAAAAATTTAAGTTTAACAAGAATAATGTTTTTCCTCAAAAAATTAAAGTTTGTTTTGTCTATTATCAAACCAATTACTCGTCTAATTGACAAAAAATATTCATTTATGCATCTCCTTCCTCTTCTCTTTCTTGATCTATCATCTCAAGGTTCACAAAAGACAAAAAAAATTCAATCTATTTTCTCTATTTTTCCAGATTTTTTAACTTTAATTTATTACTCTTTTTAGTTTCTTTCAAAGATGATAGATTTCTTAATTTTATAAGAATTCTGCCTTTTTTTGTTTAGTGATATTTGGATTTCCATGGCCAAACACGTAACAAAGATTAATTGCAATGTTTCTGAAAAAAGATGAGAGAGAAATACCAATTAGAGGTGAGAGAACAATATGACATATTTATCCAGTGAAGACAAACACCATAAGATGCTGAATCCACATGATCTAATGGTTCTCACCAAAAAGCATTTAATTGGTCCAGCATGAACCAAAACCTTGATGGGACCAAACTAAAAGGACCCATGTACCGGAATACATTTTCAAATTAATTCGTTTCTTTTATCATTTACCGGAAAATCCTCTTTCAAAAAGTCTTGTACTTCGCGCAAATGCTAAAAAAATGACTTTTAGTGAGAAACAAAACTGTCACTAAAAGTCTAAAAGCACTAGATAGGACTCTTTTTACTATATATCACAAATCCTTCCCAATCAAATTCTTTTATAATTTGCCGGAATACCATCTTCAAAAAGTCTGATATTTCACTCGAATACAATAAATTTGATTTTTAGTGACAAAAACAAATTTTCACTAAAAGTCCAAAATCCATTGATAGAATTCATTTTAGCATATACCGATTTTTTTTTTAAAGTAATTTGTTTCAATTTTATTTTTAGGAAAACCTTTTATAAATTTTCTGGTTTTGACTCAAGTTATAAGAAATTTAATTTGTAGCAACAAACAAAAGTTGTCACTAAAAGTGCAAAATTCGTAGATATAGCTCATGTTGGGTCTGAAAGGGTAACAAAATGAAGGGTAACGTTGGAATATTAAGTGGCTTGTAAGGGTGAGGGTATAATTATAGGGGTGGGAGGGAAAAGTTTCTAGTTTTCAACTTATACTTGCTAACCCACAAAGTAACAAGGATCATGTTCAGGCCCAAGGTTAGTAACATTGAATTTTTCTCTTCTTCCCCATCTTTCTCTTATCCTCCAAAATTCTGTTGTTGTCACTGGGATAAACTTCGAAATCGAAGTTCCGAACCAAAAAAATTTAATTTTGAAATCCAAACTTTTTAAATTTTGATTTTTTTAAATTTTCGTTTATGGTTTATTTGTGAATAAATGAAAATGCATAAAAAAAATTAATATTTCATTCCATTAAAACACACTATTAAAACTCTTAATATGTCTCGTTGATGTTGAAAATATCAACTTCAAACAATACAAGTTCATAATGACATACAATAAAGATTGACATAAAAATATAAGATATAAATGAAAAAACATCAATAAAATGAAAATCGAAAAACATACAACACACACGAAAATAAAAAAATTTAAATTAAAAAAAATTTGGATTCTAGAATCCAAACCTTTTTTAAAAAAAATTAGTTCAAAATATAGATTCTGAACTTTATTATCAGGGTCTAAAATAGAATTTCAAGAAAATAAGAGAAAAATGGGGGTGAAGAAAAAAAAATCATGTAACTCTTTTACACAATAGAACACCTACGCCGGGATGAAGATGGCATTTTGCAAACTAAGCCTAAAGGAATATGTTGGCAAATGACTGAAATGAGTTATGAACGGTAAGCTAATAAATTTACTACAGCCAAATAATTTGTAACTTTTTTTTTTCCGGTTTTCACCACCAGTTGAATCTGGTTCGGGGGTCAGTTCTGACATCAAGTGGTTCCAGCCCCCTCCCGATCGCAGTTGCGGGGGATCGAACCGTGGTCCTCCCTACCAAGTTCAGCGTCAATCACCACCGAACCAACTAACGATTGGTAAATAATTTGTAACTTTAGGCAAATACAGTAACTCGTCAAGAATTATTATTCGAGCTAGAAGGAGATCGGTAGAGGGTCACGTTCCGATTTAGGTTTTTTAAAGTCACTTTTTTCTACATTTTCTGTATTTAGGCAAAATTTGAGGATGTTTTGGTCTTTGCAATACACATAAATGTATTTAAATATCACATTTTCTCTTTCTTAGTTAAAATTTACTTGAATGTAGGTGAATTTATGACTTTTGATTGTAAAGAATCCAAATTTGGTCACGTCCTCCTTAAATATTTGTAGGCAAATCCTAACGAGTGCTCACGGGGCACTCTTTAAGGGCTTAAATAGTAAGTTTTTTATAGAATTTTTATGGGAATGCGTAAAGTCAGCGCATTGAAAATTATAATGTTCATTTTTTGAATAAAAAGTTTCTTTAAATGGAATGTTTAAAGAGTGTCCGGGGGTACTCGTTAGCAAGACTCATATTTGTATACTAGTATGTTTATGTTATTGGTTTAATTTCACTTTTGTTTATTCCTATTTTAATAAATTTGTGAAAATAGTCTCTCTTTTTAATTCAATTTTTAGACTATGTTTATAAATTTGATCTCAGCTGAGTTTTTTTCTCACTAAAAACTGGTATTTTTTGTTCTAATATTAAATTTAATGGCAAAATACCTTTTTTGAGATTATAAAATGCATATTGATAATATTAACTTTGAATTTATTTTATAATTTTTTGTATATATGTTATGCTTTCAAAATTTTGTTTTTCTTTACTAAATTGTAATTTTAAACTTGACCCTCCTTAAGCTACATTTCTATCTCCGCTATTGTTGATAAGATCGTGTTAACTAGTATCTCTGAAACACGGAATATAAAGATATTTTTATTAAAAAAATATTTCATTACATTTTTACAAGGGTATTACAAAAATTTAAAAACACTTTCACTATATTTAATTCCATAACAAGAGATGATTTGTTATCATCTTTTTATTTATTTTAATTAGTATTATTTCATGCCACACATGTACAATTATTATCATGTATTCATGTCAATAATAAGTCATTATATTTACGTGTGTGTTTGGTTTCATGAAATGTAATTCCAAACTCTTCCCACCTCAAGTTAAGTTGAGGAGTGCGTTGGTGTTGTTTATGAACTTTTTTCATCTCAATTTTTAAAAAATGTGAAACTATTTTATGCATTGAAACACAAACTATAAAATAGATTCTTATATATTTGAGCAATATCAATTAGAATTGAAATTGCTTCTAAAATGGATTCTTATTTCAAATTATAATTTATGAGTTTTATCATAATACTTAAATTTAACATAGTACAATTTATTTAACATACAACTTATACTTTAACTATCTCAACATGCAATAAGATTAATTCTGTAGGAAAGAAATGAAATCTTTAATTAGGTCGTGCAATTGCTTTTGCTTGAAGAGATCACGAACCTCAGCCCCATGACAACCCCCTTCTGTAAAACTTGTCACCACCACAACACCTTTCTCTTCAATAACTCTCGCCAACGCCAGCTGATGGTCCATCAACGGGTCTCCATCGCACCCACTCACCAACACCCTCCACCCAAGCTTCCTCACCCTATCCAAACCCCCAACACCATCATCAACCGTTGGATTGCAATACTCGTGATCACGGTCAACTCCAATCGGCAACGAAAGCTCCCACATCAAGTCACACACGTGCGGCGGCAAAACGGCATCGTTGAACAGCATCAACTCCGAAGCTACCCTCTTGGTACTACCAAAAAACGGTTGAGACAATATTAAGCCTCTAATTTTAAGTGGCTTCAGATAATCATGATTAAGATTAGTCTCTGCAGCTGTCCGTAGACCTGCTATGTACGCGATATTTGCTCCAGCACTACCTCCCATGATGTAACAATTTGAATAATCGCCATAGTTTCTCAACCAATCATCTGATTGGGTTTTGATCCAGTGCAGAGCTTCCATAGCATCATCATACGCAGCAGGTAAACGGTGTTCCGGTGCTAAACGATAGTCAACGGAAACAACGATGGAGTTAACGTCGTTTGCAAGGTTTACACAAAGATGGTGAAGAAAATCTGAGGCTGCACTGAAGAGGATGAAACCACCACCGTGAAAGTAAACTATTATAGGGAGCTTGTGGAAGGGGTTATGATCGAGTGTTTTGCGGGGTAAGAATATTCTAGCGGTGGTTTTGTTTAATGGGTTGATGGGGATGTCTTTGGTGAGGACGGGGATTGGATGGTTGGGATTTGGTGAGGGGGAGATGTGTGGGTCTTCACGTAGGCGTGTGATTGTGCCGTCGGGATTTAGGGAGATTTTGAGATGAAGAAAGGGGTCGATGGGTTCAGGTGGTGAGAAGGGTTGACCTGACATGGTACTAGTGTGTTATTTTGGTTTGTGGAGCATTGGTGAAAGTTGGATGCTTTAATCATTCAACGATTATTTATTTTTTCTTCCGACAATAAACAATGGTTGTTAACATCAAAGAGAGCGAATCATTTATCAAAGTCGTGTTTCCCAAACTACTACTGTCATGGCTTCGAATCTTCCACTATTTTATCCTTGAGTTAGGTAACAATTGCTGCCGTCTACATGCACAAAAAGTATAGTCAATTAACGTATGGTACACAAGACAAAGGATCCAGATTAGCCGTAGTCATTAAAGATGTGATGTAATGAGCCGTTTATTTAATGAATTTAAAATATTAATTGGTTCTTATAAAAAGAGCGGATGGAGTATCATTGGAGATTAACCGAAAAATAATGTGAAATATAATGTAACATATTAATTTAATGGTGAAATTTATTAATCTAATTGTAAAAATAATTTTGTAGATAGAAATGATTTATCTTACTTGTGTATGTTAAACAAAACTCAAAATATACTAATGATATACAACGATATTTTGACTTCAAAGTTTCACCATAAGTTAGTTCAATTAGTAAAAAGTTGGCTCACACTCGGTAAAAGCTTGATTCATTTTCCACATTTGCGTGTGAGATCCTCTCAAGACTTGTCCTGACCTTGATCACTCCCCTAGATCCAACTCACGTAATTTAAAAAAAAAAAAAAAAATAGTATTTCCATTATTTAAATATACTCCATTTTTATAAGTTCCTAGCCTTTTTAATTTACAATTTTTCTATATATTAATAAAAATTAGTATTAAATATAATGTGATAATGATGCGGGATTCCACGACGTGGAAGGAAAGACAAGTTTGGAGTAGTTAGTGCGTTCGTGATTATGATGGTCGCTTTGTAGTGGTGCATACCTTATAGATGAATGAAGATTTCTCTATCATTGAATGGGAGGCTATGAATGAAGTGGACCGTATAGGTCTAACAAACGTCATATTTGAAACCGACTTCAAAAATATTGTGGATGCAATCCGCCGACAACTCAATATCATTTTTTAATTTAGTTCTTTAATTATTATGATTAAAAATGTATTATCTTTATATTCAAACGTTCAAATGAAATTTATTAAGTAACAAACGAACTAAGTTGCTCATGAGATTGCACAGTGGCTCTTTGATGACCTTATCGCTATTCTTTGATTTGTCGCCTTGACCTTTGTCGCTAGCTAATGAATGATGAGTTTCTCATTGTAAAAAAAAATAAAAAATAGTATGATTAACTTGTACAATTTTTCTTTTAAATATTATCAATATTTAATATCATGATTTAGTTGATAAATCTTCTGTTTAGAATTTGAGGTAATATCATATTCTTAAAAATATACACAGCGTCTCAAATTAAATTTTCTCCAGGAAAATTTAAAAACCAACTGCATAAATGTTACCTAAACGGCTAAACCTAAATTGTTACAATAAATCCTGAAAAGCATGGATCCATTCATTGCAACTTGCAAGAAATCCTTTATTTTGACATACTACCAAATAATAAATACCTCTGACTCTAGAGTCTAGAGATGAACAATAAACATTGCTCACTACATAGTACAGTACAAAGTAGATTGACTACATGACGCATCAATAGAAACTCTTAACTAAATCGAACACCTTTTCAGACATAGAAGGATCACCCACAAAAATACCATGTCTACCCCCACTATAAAATTGACCCACTACATTGACACTTTTACCCTCAAGCAACTTCACCAATTCTCTCTGTCGGTCCACAAGTTGATCCCCATCACACCCAAACACCGCAACTTTCCACTTAAACAACCTAATCTTATCCAAAATCTTACCACCACCATTCACCGTCGGATTAGAATACACGTAATCACGATCAACGCCTAAGGGCAACGATAATATCCACATCGAATCAGTAACAATCAACGGTAGATTCAAATCCTTCTCAAGTCTTAATTCAGACGGTGTCCTCTTGGTCCCACCAAAAAACGGTTGAATCAATATCAACCCTTTGATATTAACCGGTTTAATCTTATCAACTATTGAAGCCGCACGTAGACCCGCGTTGTAGGCGATATTACCTCCAGCACTCTCACCCATTAGATAACAACGAGAATAATCAGCGTGACGTGTCAACCATGGATCGTTTGAGGATTTAATCCAGTGAAGAACTTCGACGGAGTCATCGTACGCTGCAGGAAGACGGTGTTCTGGGGCGAGACGGTATTCGAGTGAAACGACGACGGATTGAGTTTGATTAGCGAGGTTGGCGCAGAAATTGTGGAAGTAAGTTGAAGCGGCGCTGTAGAAAATGAAGCCACCGCCATGGTAGAAAACGATGAGGGGTAGTTTGGAGTTTGAGTTGTGGTTGTGGGGTAGGTAGATTCGTGCCCAAGTGTGTTTTGATTGGTTGATGGTGAGGTCTTTGGAGAGAGCGGGTGTTGGGAGATTGGGATCCGGTGAGGGTGGGGATTTTGGGATTGGGTCTAAACGTGTGACGGTGCCGTTTGGGTTGGGGATTAAGTGAAGTGTTTTGTAGGGATCTATTGATGATGATGATGAGGAGTTAACATTAACAAACAAGAGAAGGAAATGTAAGGATAATAATAATAATAAAGTAGTAGTAGTAGCAATTATGTGTAGTGACATAGACATGGCTAATTGATTATACAGAAGTAATGTAATGTAATGTATAGATCTGAAAATTAACTTCGAAGCTAACGTTATGTGATGGATGGCATCGAACTTTTTAAGGTAGCATTGATCATGTGATAATGTTGTACTTGAAACTACTACTACTATAGTCGAGTCGTGAGTGAATTTAAGATTACTATTAAGTGAGATTCGTATAAGGTAATGCAAATTAATAATGTTTGGAGTGTTGCTGGGTCGAGACGAGACAATTGACGACAGCTAGCAAGTAACTATGGGACAAAATGTTGCTCTAAGTATGATGTGGTTCAAATGGGTGGGGATCTAACTAGTCATGAAAAATATAGGACTATGCATGGTCATATATTATGGAGCAACTGTTAATTGTTTTCTTACTTTTAATTAAGGATTTAACGGTGTGGTTGGAAAGTGGAATATCTAGTTGAGTGTATAGTTTTTTTTTTTTTTTTTCTCCATCAATTTAAAACAAAAAATAGATACACTAATTACGAATATCTATATTAGTCACACATAAAAAATGTGAACCATCATTTTAATCCCCGAAATTGTATTTCGTTTCCACATTTGTTCTTGAATGTACTAAAATTGTGATTAAGTCACAAGTGTTTCTTTTATTAGTTATTTTAGTTTTCAAATCTTTTTTTAAGTAATTCATTTAGTTATCAAATGTGTTTTTCGTTAGCCAATTTAATCCATAAAATTATTAATAAAATAGACAATATTAATGTATTTGCGATTTTAATATATTTAGAGATCAATACAACAACGAATTACATTTAGAATTTGAAAAAAAAAAAAATACTCCCTCTAGTCACATTTATAAGTAAAAAACACTTCAAATTTTGGTCACTATAAGCAAAAGTTAACTACTTTTGAACTAATTAATATTATTATTCCTAATATCCTTATTCAACTTTTACTTTTCAAAAGAAACATGTGATTTTCAAGAAGGACAATATAGTTGTTGAGTCTTCTATATTGGCTGCATTTTTGGTGAGCAGGATGTGGTATAAGATGCTACAACATCGTATCCGGCTTTTGGTAATTTAAGGACGTGCGTTTTAATTATGGCATGATCCGATTTTCTCTTTTATGAATCTTGCATGGCGCCTGTGTGTCTTGCTTATATTGAGGATCATCATTTATTACTTCAGATCCTTGACAAGAATATTTCTATGAAGAATCTCTTTGAAGTTTATTTTTGGAAAGAATCCTTTTTAATTAATGCGGTCAAGCCTTGAGTCAAACAAATCAAGCTCATAATTATTTCAGGATCAAGGACTTTGCTGAAGTACTTAAAGGTTATGCAAAACCTAATTCACTAGTTGTTCACGCCGTTATTGTGTTGTCTAGTCTCCTAGGTTTTTGCGTGTGTTTTGTTTTATTGTGAGCCTTTCTTGTGTCACCTTGATACAAGCTTAGGACGTGTTTCATTGAGTTGTACTTCTGTGATCCTCTCCTAAGCTTTGAAGTACGGAGTTAGGATTGTGTGTGTGTTTGTGCACTCTAAGCCTTTAGGTACGAGTGTTAGTTTTTAGGAGTGTGTCTCCAAAATACTTTTTTCTTGTGTATTTGAAATCCTTGCTGTTTGTAAGGTTGTAAGGGAGTGAGATGGGATCTCAGACTTAGGAGTTCCTAGGTTGAAGAATCATTGGTAGCTGCCTAGGTTTTAAGTTGTAAACGTGTGTTTGCTGAAGACTTACAACTAGGACTATTATAGTGATATTCCTTCCTGGATTGGTATCCCCCAGACTAGGGCTTGCTTTGAGCGCCGAACTGGGTTAACAAATATCCCGTGTTCTTTACTTGCTTTCAGATATTTGCTTTTATTTATCTTGAGATTTACGCAGTAGGATGCTATAGCATTGTATACAGCATTACGTTTCAGGGTTAAGAAGCTAGAGCATTGTATCTAGCATTGTATCTAGCGTGCCAGGAATTTCAATTGGCATAAGAGCAGGCACCCTGCCTGTCTCTAGGGTGAGATCCAGGACCTCATATTTCTGGCATCATGGAAAGGGATGGAGGATACATGAATAGACAACCGTTGCTCAATGGATCAAATAACTATGATCACTGGAAATCCAAAATGACTGCTTTTCTAAGATCCATTGATAGCAAGGTTTGGAAGGCTGTTTTGACTGGATGGGAACATCCTACTGTTGCTAGCAAGGAAGGAACCTCAACAGGGGTAAAGAAACCAGAGGTTGAGTGGACTACAGAAGAAGAGGCTGCAGCTCTGTATAACAACAAAGCCATATATGCTTTATTTAATGGGGTGGACACAAATGTTTTTAAACTGATCAAAAACTGTGTGTCAGCCAAGGAAGCATGGGAAATCTTGAAGACTTGCTATGAAGGTACCACAAAAGTGAAGCAATCCAAAATTCAGCATCTCACATCCAGGTTTGAAACTCTAAAGATGAAAGATGATGAAAGCATTCAAGATTTTCATATGAAGGTACCACAAAAGTGAAGCAATCCAAGATTTTCAGATGAAAGATGATGAACTCATTTGAAGCCTTGGGAGAAAAAGTGTCTGATGAGAAATTGTCAAGGAAACTTCTCAGATCTCTTCCAAAAAGATTTGACATGAAGGTGACAGCAATTGAGGAGGCACATGACATCTCTACTATGAAAATGGATGAATTGGTTGGTTCTCTTCAAACTTTTGAAACTGTTCTAGATGAACGTGGTGAGAAAAAGGCCAAAAGCATTGCTTTTGTCTCTAACACTGATGAGGAAAATGGTCAAGATGAGGATGAAGAAGAAGAAAGCATTGCAGATGCTATAGCCATGCTTGGAAGACAGTTCAACAAGGTGCTGAAGAGAGTTGATCGCAGTAATCGTCAGAATGCTCCTAGCATCAGATTCGACATCAATAAACAGCAAAGTAATTTGAAGAAATTCAAACCTGAAGAGAAGACTAGCCAAAGCAAGGGTGTTCAATGTCATGAGTGTGAAAGATATTGACACATAAGATCAGAATGTGGAACGTATCAGAAAAGAGAGAAAAAGGGTTTGAATGTGTCTTGGTCAGATGAAGATTCGGAGGAAGAGCATGAATCTACTAAGCATGTAACTGCCTTAACTGGAATTTGTACTTCAGACAGTGATACTGATGAAGATGGTGATGTGGCTTATGATGAACTAGCCAGTACTTACAAAGAGTTACTCACAAGATTTGAAGAAATGTGCAGATTACTTGAGAAGCAGAAGAAGACTATCAACCTCCTTCAATCTGAAGTAAAGGCTCAAACTGAGAAGGCTACAGAAGCTCAAGAAGAAGTTGCTCTTGTCAATGCTCAAATGGTGGACTTGAAGAAGCGTGTAGGTCAATTAAACTCAGGAACAAATCTATTAGAGGAGATCCTTGAGAATCTACCAAATGGTAAGGCCAAGTCAGTAGGTTATAATTACTCACATTTGAATCAGTACCAACAGAATCTGATCAGTATAAGTCAGCTGTGTGACCAAGGCCTAAAAGTTAACTTCACCAAAACTGAGTGTGTTGTGAACAATGAAGAAGACCAACTGTTAATGAAGGGAACCAGGTCCAAGGATAATTGTTACTTGTGGATACCTCAGGAAGAAGCCTTGAATACTACTTGTCTCAGTACAACTACAGATGAAGTGAAACTGTGGCACCAGAGGCTAGGTCATCTTCACTTGAAGGGGATGAAGAAAGTCATTTCATCAGAAGCTATCAGGGGTTTGCCTAAACTGAAGATCATAGAAGGGAACAAATGTGGTGAGTGTCAAACTGGTAAGCAAGTCAGGATGTCGCATCCAATGCTAGAGCATCAGACAACCACCAAAGTCCTTGAGCTACTTCATATGGATCTCATGGGACCCATGCAGGTTGAAAGTCTTGGAGGGAAAAAGTATGCTTTTGTTATGGTAGATGACTACTCAAGATACACCTGGATAGATTTCATTAGAGAAAAATCAGATGCGTTTGAAGCCTTCAAGGAATTGTGTCTTCAAATTCAAAGGGAAAAGGCAAGCAATGTGGTAAAAATCAGGACAGATCATAGAAAGGAATTTGAAAACTCCAGGTTCAATGAATTTTGTGCAACTGAAGGAATCAAGCATGAGTATTCATCTGCTATCACTCCACAGCAAAATGGGATAGTAGAAAGGAAGAATAGAACTATTCAAGAGTCAGCCAGAGTCATGCTTCATGCCAAGAATGTTCCTTACTACTTTTGGGCTGAAGCTATGAACACCGCCTGTTACATTCACAACGGGGTCACACTGAGAAAAGGTACCACATCTACCCTGTATGAGCTGTGGAAAAATAGGAAACCAACTGTTAAACACTTCCATGTGTTTGGAAGCAAGTGTTACATACTAGCTGATAGAGAGCCTAGGAGAAAGCTTGATCCAAAGAGCCATGAAGGGATCTTTCTGGGATACTCTCCAAACAGCAGAGCCTATAGAGTGTTTAATTACAAGACTCAGGTAATGATGGAATCCATAAATGTTGTAGTTCAAGATTCTACTCTGGAAGAAACTGTTAGTGAAGATCAGGGTGTTCCTGTTGTGCACGATGCTGAACACGATGCTACAGCATCTGAACATCTGGGTGAGAATCAGTCTGATGAAGAAATAGAAGAAGAGACCAATACTACAAATTCTGGAGAACAAGCTCAAAAGAAAGGACCTTCAATGCGTGTTCAGAAGAATCATCCCACAGAGTTGATCATAGGTAATCCAGAACAGGGAATAACTACTAGAAGAACAAATGATGTTATTTCAAATTCTTGTTTTGTATCTCTATTTTAGCCCAAGAATGTTAAAGAAGCCTTGTCTGATGGAGCATGGATAGAGGCCATGCAGGAAGAATTAAATCAGTTCAAAAGAAGTGAGGTATGGGATTTGGTCCCAAGACCAAAAGATGTGAATGTGATTGGAACTAAGTGGGTGCATAAGAACAAGTCAGATGAAAATGGCATTGTCACCAGGAACAAAGCAAGACTTGTGGCACAGGGATATACTCAAGTTGAAGGTCTGGATTTTGAAGAAACATTTGCACCTGTTGCATGACTAGAATCCATCAGGCTCCTTTTGGGTGTAGCTTGCATTCTCAAATTCAAACTTTACCAGATGGATGTAAAAAGTGCTTTTCTAAATGGATACCTACAGGAAGAAGTGTATGTTGAACAACCAAAGGGTTTTGTTGATCCTGAACATCCAAGTCATGTGTACAAATTGAAGAAAGCTCTATATGGGTTGAAGCAAGCACCCAGAGCTTGGTATGAAAGGTTGACTCAATTCTTGGAAGATCAAGGTTACAGAAAGGGAGCTTCAGACAAGACCTTATTTGTTAAGCAAGAAAGAGGTAAATTTATTATAGCTCAAATCTATGTTGATGACATAGTGTTTGGTGGGATGTCAAATACGATGGTACAGCATTTTGTCAAGCAAATGCAATCTGAGTTTGAGATGAGTCTTGTTGGGGAATTGACATACTTTCTTGGACTTCAAAACAAACAAATGGATGATACCATATTTATATCTCAGAGTAAGTATACAAGGAACATAGTCAAGAAGTTTGGTATGGAAAGTGCCACCTCCAAGAGAACACCGGCACCTACTCACCTGAAACTTACTAAGGATGAAAAGGGAATCAGTGTGGATCAAAGTCTATATAGAAGTATGATTGGGAGCTTGCTATACTTGACTGCAAGTAGGCCTGATATCACCTATGCTGTTGGAGTTTGTGCAAGGTATCAAGCTGATCCTAAGGTAAGCCACTTGACTCAGGTCAAGAGGATTTTGAAATATGTGAATGGAACTAGTGACTATGGAATAATATACTCTCATTCTGAAGATTCTAAGCTCTATGTATTTTGTGATGCTGATTGGGCTGTAAGTGCAGATGATAGAAAAAGCACTTCAGGAGGTTGTTTCTTTTTGGGTAATAACTTGATTTCTTGGTTTAGTAAGAAGCAAAACTGTGTGGCTTTATCCACAGCTGAGGCTGAGTACATAGCTGCTGGGAGTAGTTGCTCACAACTTGTTTGGATGAAGCAGATGCTGAAAGAATACGATGTTGAACAAGATGCTATGACATTGTACTGTGACAACATGAGTGCAATAAACATCTCAAAAAATCCAGTTCAACATAGCAAGACAAAACATATTGACATTCGTCATCACTTCATAAGAGATCTTGTTGAAAGCAAAATTGTTACTTTGGAACATGTTGGTACAAAAGAGCAAGTGGCAGATATTTTTACCAAAGCGTTTGATGCCGTACAGTTTGAGAAGCTAAGGGGCAAGTTAGGAATTTGCCTCCATGAGGAGTTATAGCAGTTACCGTTTGTGATAGTGGCGCGTGCAGCAGTTATTTTCTTTCATCAAAGGTTGCACGTTGATCAAGGCAATCATGGCTTTAATCTCTCCCATAACACGCCACTATCTATGGTTGGTTATTTTTATTTCAAATCTTTACACTTTGATTCTTTCCTTTTTTATTCTACATCACACTATAACCTCTCCACTTCTCTATCAAATCTCCTCATTCAACCCTCACAATACTTTTGCTCTCAATCCTATTCTCACATCCTTGCCGTCATCATGTCTCAAACATTCCCTGTCAACTCTCCTACCACCGCTTCCCCCAATCACTCCTCACCGTCACATGAAAACCCTCCTCTTGATCCTCAATCCAACATCATCACCACTGCTGTTCCTATCTCCACTGTTCATCCCTCCATTGCCTCTGCCCTCAACATTAAACCCCACAAAACTTCATCTTCTAAACCCAAGTCCACAAAGAAAGTTAAGACAACGGGAAGTATGAAACCAAGGGTCAAGAAATCCAAATCACGATACAACTCCGATTTCGACATGCAAGGGTTTCTTCTTGCCAATCAGGGCTCTGACAGCCTGATTGTAGGTGTCGATGCTGCAGCAACCTCTCAAAGTGTGCAGATCGATACTAACACTGTTCAAATCCCTAATGCTGAAAAAGGGGAAACTGCTGTGGAAACTGAGAAGCCACAATCTCCTGTTCCTGACTCCCCTAAGAATGATGGACTAGATGAGGAGGCTCATATTGTTGGAGATGTGCTTCAATCTCTAGCCAAAAGCATCTCTCAAGAGGATGCGACACCTGATGCTTCAGCATCCCTGGTAAGAGAGGAAGCTGACAAAGATGATGTTGACGATGTTATGGCATCTGACTGTGAACCTGAACAAGGTGAAACTCAGAAGACTGCTGAGGTGGAAGCTAGTGAAGAAGAAGATGACATTGTTGTGGTCAAATCTGTTGGGTCATCTCTCGCTGGAAAAACAGGTATTGGTAGGCGTCTAAGGGAAAGGAAAGGAAAATAGGCTGAGGTGGAAATAGAAGCACCAAAGACAGTAAAGAAGAAAAAGAGTGTACCCACAAAGTCACCTAAGAAGAAGGTTGTGGGACCTAGTAGAAGCTCAAGCAAAGTTGAGATTCCTGCTCAACAAAAGAAGAAAACTTCAAAAAGAAAGAATGTTAGTCTGAGTGATTCTGAGTATGATGCTGCACAAGATGCTCCAAGCATAACACCCTCACCTCAGAAGATAGCTCTGAAGAAGAAAAAGGCTGTAGCTGCTGTGTCAGATGACGATGCTGAACACGATGCTCCAAGCATCCCAGCATCTAAGAAGAAGGTTGGTGGAAGGATGGTGCCACCAAATGTCCCTGATGTGCCCATTGATGATGTGTCATTCCACTTTGTGGATAGTGCTAAGAAGTGGAAGTATGTATTTGCAAGAAGGATAGGGCTGGAAAGGGAATTGTCTGCTGAAACCTTGGCTTGGAAGGAGGTAGTTGAGTTGTTGGATGATGCTGGTCTAATGAAGACTGTCAGTGGCTTGTGCAACTGCTATGCCAAGCTTGTTAAAGAATTTGTTGTGAATATTGCTGAAGACTGTGACAATCCTCTCAGCCATGAATATCAGAAGGTTTGGGTAACAAACAAATGTGTGGAGTTCTCTCCAAAAATCATCAACAGATATCTGGGTAGGCAAGAGGATGACTACACTGCCATTGATGTTACAAATAATGAAGTGTGCAAGACCATCACAGCCAATCAGGTCAAGGTGTGGCCATCTAAAGGTAAGGTACCTTCTTGCATGCTCTCTGTAAAGTATGTTGTCTTGAACAAAATTGGAACTGTGAATTGGGTTCCTACTACCCATACATCTCATATAGCCACTGGTTTAGCTAGGCTTATTTACTCTATTGGAACTGGTACTGTTGCTGACTATGAGACTTACATTTTTGAGCAAACCATGGCTCATGGCAAGTCTTGGGCAATCAAGATGCCTATAGCCTTCCCTAGTCTTATTTGTGGATTTATTCTTGATCAACACCCCAACATTTTAATTGCTGCTGATGAACCCCTCAAGAGAGAGGCACCCCTTTCTCTCCACTTCAAGTTGTTTGAAGGAGCCCATGCTGCTGACATAGCAGGGCCTATGACAAGCAAATCTGCTCCTAGGCAAGATCCATCCTCAAGTCTGAATAGGAAGGAAATGATTGCCTCATTGGAAGCTACTGTGCAAGCTCTGGATGAGCAAAAGAAAGGGCTTGAGCTGGTTATATCTGCCCTGAAGAAAGAGGAAGCAGGTCTTGGTGCTGGTAGTGATGCTGTAAATGATGCGGCAGCATCTGATGCAGCAGTGAATGATGAAGCTGGTGGTGATACAGAGGAGCTGGAGGTTACTGATTCCAGTGCTTCTGATTGAAGAATGTTTTATGTGCTGCCTTGTCACTTTTGTTTCTTTTGTTTCCATTTGCTACTTTTGTTCCTGTTCTGTTATATGGGTTGAGACTCTGATGACTCTGTTTTGTAATAAGCTCCTGAACCTCATAACTCTGTACTGCTAATTTGTCAAATTTGTGGCAAAAAGGGGGAGTATAAATTTGGTGTTTTTGGTTGATTATTTGGTGTGTTTTACATTGATCTCGCCTGCTATTAATCTGCACTGCTATGGTTATGATATGTCTATTGCATAGATTGCATGAAGTATGTGTATGTGTGGACTTGTATGATCTGATGTCTGATATGTGTGCATGAGTGCTCTAGAGAAATGAGATGTGATCTGCAGGGGGAGATGTTGGAAACGATACTCCAACATCCTACAGGGGGAGATGTGCAGGGGGAGATGTACTGTGAGATGTTGTAGCATTACCTACAGCATCCTGTCAATGTTTATTTTCCTGACCATCTAAGGCTAAGTTGTTTTATGTGTTCCGCTGTTGCATGCCTCTCTGATCATCTTAAAAGATACATTTATATTCTTGTTTACTGATCTCCATGAAGAAGTAGTTGGAATCTGTTTTGAAGAATAGTCTCTACAAATCTTTATTCATGTGTGCTTGTGTTGAGAAAAAGAAATGTAGTTGAAGTATCTATTTAAGTATCTGTATGGTCATTATTTGTTTTAGCCAAAAATTTGCCAAAGGGGGAGTTTGTTGAGTCTTCTATATTGGCTGCATTTTTGGTGAGCAGGATGTGGTATAAGATGCTACAACATCATATCCGGCTTTTGGTAATTTAAGGACGCGCGTTTTAATTATGGCATGATCCGATTTTCTCTTTCATGAATCTTGCATGGCGCCTGTGTGTCTTGCTTATATTGAGGATCATCATTTATTACTTCAGATCCTTGACAAGAATATTTCTATGAAGAATCTCTTTGAAGTTTATTTTTGGAAAGAATCCTTTTTAATTAATGTGGTCAAACCTTGAGTCAAACAAATCAAGCTCATAATTATTTCAGGATCAAGGACTTTGCTGAAGTACTTAAAGGTTATGCAAAACCTAATTCACTAGTTGTTCACGCCGTTATTGTGTTGTCTAGTCTCCTAGGTTTTTGCGTGTGTTTTGTTTTATTGTGAGCCTTTCTTGTGTCACCTTGATACAAGCTTAGGACGTGTTTCATTGAGTTGTACTTCTGTGATCCTCTCCAAAGCTTTGAAGTACGGAGTTAGGATTGTGTGTGTGTTTGTGCACTCTAAGCCTTTAGGTACGAGTGTTAGTTTTTAGGAGTGTGTCTCCAAAATACTTTTTTCTTGTGTATTTGAAATCTTTGCTGTTTGTAAGGTTGTAAGCGAGTGAGATGGGATCTTAGACTTAGGAGTTCCTAGGTTGAAGAATCATTGGTAGCTGCCTAGGTTTTAAGTTGTAAACGTGTGTTTGCTGAAGACTTACAACTAGGACTATTATAGTGATATTCCTTCCTGGATTGGTATCCCCCAGACTAGGGCTTGCTTTGAGCGCCGAACTGGGTTAACAAATATCTCGTGTTCTTTACTTGCTTTCAGATATTTGCTTTTATTTATCTTGAGATTTACGCAGTAGGATGCTATAACATTGTATACAGCATTACGTTTCAGGGTTAAGAAGATAGAGCATTGTATCTAGCGTGCCAGGAATTTCAATAGTAAACTTAACCAATGTTTTACATCAAATCAAGAAAATTAATTACACTTAACTAACTTTCTTAAACACCGCACTATTAGCTTTTTTTTTCTTCCCCATAAATGTGACCGGAGGGAGTATATATTAGTAATTGTTCGGTCGATTTCAGTTATGAAGAGATGAATTTTTAGAAATATGCACCCGTTCGTATACAACCGTAAATGACACTTTTTCATAATTGTTGGCCCGAAACCCGATCCTTATCCGATCAAGTGCTTCCATATGTTGGCGATTATATCGGTTTAGAGTCGGATTGCCGGTTCGTGCTCACCTGAAAATACCCCTATCCATGTTTTAAGAACCGGATCGGACGTCGAACCGGTATGATCTCTGGTTCATGGTTCAACTGTTATAGAACCGGAAATTAAATAAATAAATATATAATAAAATATAAAAATACATATTTCAACATCAAACTCACATTTTAATAACAAAATAATAAAAATAGAAATGTCTATTTGCACGAACCCACATCTAAAGAAAACACAGCCCAAGCCAATTACACTAACCCTAGATACAAAACACTATAAAATAGCTATGTAAGGTAAAAGAACGTAAACATAGTGAAAATCAGCAGTCGTACCAACTGTTTTCAAATTCATCTTTTTTCAACTTCATCATCCATAATTTTCTACCTCATGTTCATTCTTCAGGTTCATCCGGTTCGTACCGGGTCACACCGGTTTTTAACATTGTTTTTTCGATTCTGCAGACTGACGATTTTTTGTTGTTGCCCGGTGCTGTAACTAGTTCCCGGTCGAACCGACACTTTTGATAAGTTATGGTTATAACTTATAGATAGCATAAAGGGCACTTTTGATTAAAAAAAAAAACACAAATGACACTTTAAATAGTGCTTGTTTTTAGATAAAAGAAGAAGATATAAAATATCAACTTGATCTGTTTTAAAATATATAGTATATTACTTATAATATTCAATGTTTCTATTTCAATTATTTTTCTGTCAAACTAAATGATGAAACTGTGTTAGAATGCCTTTTTTTCCATTGTGATTTCATCAAACTAAATGGCTATTTCATAATGGTTTTTATTTTATTCTTTTGTTTTTTTATTTTGGAAAATGATATAAAATGTAAAATAAAATAAGTTAATATTTAATAATATTCATATATTAATAAAAAGTACAACAAAAAATTTCTAAAATTAAATTGCAGTGTGGAGGTCTATCTAAATAACACAAGTAGAAGGTGTATGATAATGATGTGATTGTTTCCTACGTCTTTGCACCCGACGAACCGATTTTTCTTCGTCATCTTCATTTTGAATAGGTCCTACAAACTATGTTGTGGAAGAACTATCTTGCAAGAGTTCAACCAATATATCCATATGACTAGAATCATTATCACTCCAAAGTTATCCATAAAAACCTATGAATATCACCCCAAAAATTGTGATGAGCTCCCAAAATGTTGTTAGGGGTGGTGGGAACTCGAATTTTTGCTGGGGTAGTGGTGGGGAAACAAATTGTTGTTGTTGTTGGTACCCTAATTGTTGATTGGATGTTGATGGATGATTGTAATATTGATCGAATGTTGATTTCTACTCATAAAGTTGTTGAGTTGGTGTTTAGTATCACTATTATTGTTAAGTTGGTGTTTGATAGTTTTGGTTACGTTGGGTGATCTGGAGGTGATGTATGGGTTGATTGTTTGTTGATAGTTGTTTGAGGATGTGAGTGAATCCATGCGATAGTTTGGTGAGAAAAAGAGGGAGGGGTAAACCCAACAATATATTTGTGGTTTAGTTTAACTTCAACTTGGAAACATACTACATCATTCAGCACTTGCTCTTGTTGTCGCATTTTTTTGCATGGTGAGACCTCAAAGACCTAGGTTCTTGGGGCATATCTTGTAGAAATCCAAATTAAAATTTTAGTAGATCTGTTTGGTGCATTTCTTCTATGGTAAAATATATTAGATATCTAGTTTCACTCCAAATACTATTCTTTACGGGAGGTTAGTGGTGATTAAAAGAAAGAGTTTGGGGTTTCAATTTTAAGTTTAGGGTTTAAACCGATGTTTAGTGTTTTTGGTATACGGTTTAGTATTTGGGGATTAGGGTTTAGAATTTGGAGTTTAGAGTGTGGTGTTTTGGGTTTAGAAATTGGAGTTACGAATTTCGGGTTTAAGCTTCATGGTTTTGTGTTTGTGTTTATGGTTTGGAATTTAGGGTTTTGAGTTTCAAGCTTTGAGCTTAGGTATAAGATTAAGAGTTTGTAGTTAGTTTTGATTTTTAGGGTTTGTGTTTGGAGTTTTAGAATTTGGGGTTTAGATTTAAGGTTTGTGTTTGGAATTTATGGTTTGGAGTATATGTTTTATGGTTTAGGCTTTGAAGTGTGGGGTTCAAGATTTAGGGTTTCGTGTTTGGGTTTTGGATTTAGATTTCGAGGTTTAATGTTTGAGATTTAAGGGTTGAAATTTGGAGTTTAAGTATAAGATTTAAGGTTTAAAGTTTAGGGTTTGGAATTTAGGGTTATGTGTTTAGGGTTTCCATGTTTGGAGTTTATATGGTTTGAGTTAGTTTTGCGTTTGAAGTGTGTGGTTTAAATCGTAAATTCGTAACACAAACCCAAAATCAAAATCCGAACTTGAAACCTTAAATTGCAAACTCCAAACCATCAATATCCAAACCCTAAATCTTAAACTTCAAATACAAAACCCTAAATTCCAACTATTAAATCTTAAACCCCAAATATAAAACCATACTTTCCAAACCCCTAATCATAAACCCCAAACACAATACACTACATTCTAAACCCTAAATCTTAAACCCCACAGTTTAAACCCTAAACCATAAAACATATATTCCAAACCATAAATTCAAAACGCAAACCATAAATCTCAACCCAAATTCTAAAACTCCAAACATAAATCTTAAATCAAAACTAACTACAAACCCTAAATATGAAATATGCTAAAACACCAAAACTATTTAAATGACTCCAAATGATAGACCGAAAAATGTACTATTTATTTAGTTAAATTAATATAATATTTCAGTTATTTATATTTCGATTTCGTAATTTTATATTATAAATTATTATTAATTTTTAGTATTTTATTTTATCAGTTGAAAAGTGAACGAATTGAATAAAGAAGCGAAAACGGACCGAAAAGGAGCGAAACGGGACAAAAAGGACCACACAAGTGCAGCCCATATGGACCACACCTGCTGGCCCAACAAACAAGACTGCACGTGTTCACCACACCCCTCAAAATACTTGTGCTGCCTAGCACAAGCTTAAATGTTAAGGAAAAGAAAAAAAATGGGCCTCGCCCAAAAGCTGCTGCCCACCACATGTCTTGAAGACAAAGCAAAAGATCCTGGGGTCATCAAGGATCAAACGGTGCAGATTGCACCCGGACAAAGTCCCACATCGCTCAAATTTTATGTTTTGTCTCACTTGTAATAGTATAAATAGGTCCTTTTTCCATTCATTCTAAGAATATAACACAAGCAACTTTGCAAAGAGTTGTAAAAAGAGAATTGAGAACTAGACCTTTGTCTAAAAAGTTTTCTTCTTTTAGTTTAAAATTTTATTCCTGGTGTCCGTACTTTTGGTTTTTTAAATTCAGGTTCTTATTTATTTCTTGTCTTTATTTTTATGCTTTTAATTTTTGCTTTTATTTTTATTATGTCTTTTTATTTATTTGCTTATTTTATTTTTATGTCTTTAGTTTTAGTTATGTCTAGCTAATTTAATATTGCTAGGATGTGTAGATAGAAGCTAATAGGGGTTCGGTAGATAATTCGTGCGATTGTTTTTAACGAGTTTTCAAAAAGCAGTTTTTAATTTAACGATTATAATTTGTCACGAGAGTGAAAATTAATTAAAGTAAAAATCAATAGAGCGAGAGCGTGAGATTTTTACTAGATAGTAAAAACTGAACATTAATTTTAATCAGCAACGAGAGTTGGGTTTATAGTTAATTAAATTATATTGTTTTTCAAAAAATATTTTATTAGCGGGTGTGAGGACGAGAGTTAAGCACCACCTTTATAATTTATAATACTAGTCAAGATTTGCGAGAGCTGAGATTAGTGTTTTTAAAACAATATAGTTTCGAAAACTAAATATTTTATCTAGCACGATTTAAATACTGAACCCTCTGAAGCAACTAAAAGCACATCCTAGTAGTACTTATTCCAATTTAATTTAAAAATCCTAAAAAATATATTTTATAATTTAAATCCCTTTAATTAAAACATTAAGCCTTAGATTTACACAGTAGCATTAGATAACGGTAGATCGACTGTTGGTCCTTTGGGTTCGATATCTTTTTAAAACTACGCGACAAGACTGTATACTTGCAGTCACGTTGTCGTCCGATCACCAAACATTCTCAAAATTAATAAAGTCCAAACCCAAACTCTAAACCTCATATCTTAAATAAAAACTCCAAACTCCAAATCATAAATGGCAAATTCCAATCCCCTAATTGCCCCTAAATCTCAAACCCCAAATTCTTAACCCTATCTCTAAACCTCAAACTCCAAACATAAACCCAGTCTTTTTAGGGAGTAAAATTCAATTTGGATCCCCGCAATATATATATATATATATATATATATGGAAAATGTTAAACAGTGTCCCCGGGGCATTGGTTAAGGAAGCAAATATAGTAATATGTCATTAAAATTTGTGTAGTCAACGCATCGAAAGTATAAAAAGTGTGATTTTCAATTTAAAAATTTCTTTTTTTGGTTTTTTTAACCAGTGTCCTAAGGGTACCGATTAGCATGACCCTATATATATATATATATATATATCGTATGCACCCCACTGCATAAGGTGTTACCATGCAAAAAACATGCGGCAAGAACTTCAAACCTTGTAGAAAACAAACTTATAGTCAATAGTGATGTCAAAGTATCTGCAATTATCGAATGCTTAGAGAATTGCGTTATATTTCAATCATTCAGTAATCTTTATAAGTAAGAGTTTGAAAAGGCTTTCTATCAATAACATAACCTAATATAAAATGTGATAAACCACATCAATCATGCTAAGATTAGATTTTATTAGTTACCTTTCTAATGTAAACTCAAATCAATCATATAATCTCTTGATTTCAAGTAAAACCTCACCTATAGGTCAACATATATTTTTGTTCCCGACAAACAATGAGAAATCTATTGCATCTATTAACTTTTGATTCCTAGCTCAGTTAAATCAATTCAATAGCTTTAACGATTCAATAGAGTAATGTGAATATAAATCTAACTATTTTCCTAGCATTTATCAGGTTCAAAGTTTCATCTCAGAAAAAACATTAGGAACAAAACTGATAACATCGTTGTACTGAAAACAAAATTTTATATAATTACTAGATCAAATATAACCAACTACACCCCAACACAATGAAATATAGCTACCCGCACTCATGAAAGAAAATTTACACATTTATGAAGAGAAAGTAGCGTTGAATCCACAAGCTTGAGAATCCAAGGAAGGAACGCTCTACCTTTGTTGTGACCGTATTCTTCTTTTCTTTTGATTTTCGCAAGTTCGTACAAAGTGGGTGCTTCAAAATGAGTTTTGAATAATTTATAGACTTTGGGCAGTTTACATTTTGCTCCACTGCTAAACTATAATTTTTATTGTGCTACTGACTGATGCAATTACAAACAAAGAACTTAGGCCTATTATATAGTTTTGGTTTTCCTTTTGCTTCAGCACTCTAAGCGATGTGAGACTTCTCCAATATCTATTTTTAACCAGCATCTTTATTTAAAAAACTAGGCGATGTGGGACTTGACAATCAACCCAACAGAAAACAACAATCCAAAATTGTGAGAATCTACCTATTATCTTGTTTTGATTCTTACAATAGTAATACTGATTACATTGTTTTTTAAAATTTGGTTACCTTTTTTTTATACCAAAACTACCCTAAACAATATGTATATTAAGTTTAGATCCATGATATTTTCTTAAAAAAATATGAAACGAACATTTTACATATATGAATTTTAGAATTTAGATGTGTAACATTTTTATATGTGCAAAAAATCCTAAAATAATATTTAGCCACCATTCAAGCGTGGGGCTTCTCATAATAATCATATGACCCAAGCTCTCTTTTGGCCAACTATCTTGTTACATACAATAGAAAATACAAGGTAGAAACATGGCAAAAATACATGTAATAAAACAAAAGAGCATAGTACACATATAACAAAATGAATTATATATTATATTTATATATAACCTTGACATTTGGTAGATATACATAAGTCATAATCTAATACGGCCATTCAGACAACTAGAAATTAAATTAAATACAATAAAGATGATTAAGGCCAACAAGTAACCAACAAATATAATAAATTTTCATCTTAGTTTTTCTCAAATATATATTTTAAATTTCAACAAGTACAAGTACACACTGAAAAATCATCTCATTTTACGCCTATCACTACTATGACTTATTATTTTCAAATTATTGGTTTGCATTGTTACAAACTCTTCATAGTTATCATCATTTCCTTCATCATCACCCTTATTGTTACTCAAATTTGAAATACCTTTTTTATCCTTTGAAACACCATCCCTAAGCCATTCCACTACCTCTTCCATACTAGGCCTTTTATCAGGACTACCATCAGTGCACTTCAAAGCTATCATAATCACTGATTTCAATTGTTCTAAATCAAAATTCCCTTTCAATTTTGGATCAGCAATATGCTTAAAAACACCCTTTTGTACATAAGGTGTGACCCATTGAACAATGTCTCTTTTTATTCCACCAGGTAGTTTTTCAATTGGTTTTTTGGCACTTGTAATTTCCAAAAGCAAAATTCCAAAACTATAAACATCACAACTCTCAGAAACTTTACCCCACATAGCATATTCTGGTGCCAAATAACCAAGTGTACCTTTAACTCTTGTTGTTAGATGGCTTACACCTGCTGGTATTAGCTTTGCAAAACCAAAATCAGCTACCTTGGCTTGAAAATCTGTGTCTAGAAGAACATTGCTTGCTTTTATGTCTCTATGAATTATGTGAGGATTTGCCTCATGGTGTAAATACCTTAAATTAGTCAAACACAACAATTCAGCATAAATTAATTAGACGGCAAATTAAAAGTTCAACTAGTTTTAAAGAAATATATTAATCTTTAATAGAAACATGAATATACTATTTCAAATAGAAGTAATTTTAATAAGGTACACTATTAAATAAATTATGCTCTTCCCTAAAAAATGGTCATACTAATTATTTTGATGAATTATGTGTTGGGCTTTGTTTTTAATAGTGAGATATCACTCTCATTGTTATTTAGGTAACATATGATTGAAAATCTAAACGGCAAAGATGATAGTTTGTCTCTTATTGCTGCGCTTATTTAAACAATTAATGACATATTCATAAGTCATTTTTAGCTTTTCCCATAAGCTCCAGGATAACTTATGAAAACAACTTATACATCAGTACTGATATAATTAATGTGTACTCCATTCGTAACACTTTATAAGTAAAATTGATTTTTTAGGTTCATTGTAAATTTAATGTATCTGATCTATATTGTAGACCAAATACATTAAATCTACAATGAATCTAAAAAATCAATTTTGCTTATAAAGTGTTACGGAGGGTGTATGATAAAAGTGTTTAATTAAGTTGTTTGTATAAAGAGGACCTTAATCAACACTTTATGTTAAAATATCTACCAAGTTAAAGAAAATGTGAATTTGATTTCTTTTGTTGTGTTCACTAGGGAGTTTTTAATCTTAACATGCATATTTAGAAAAACCATTGAAGGATAAATTATAATTAAAGTAGAGAGGTGAAATTATGGTATATACTCACGCTAAACCTTCAGCTGCACCAATAATTATGCTCATTCTTCTAGACCAATCTAGTAAACAATCAGAGGCAAGTTGACCATGTAAATGAGTGAGTAAACTATGATTAGGCATGTAATCATACACAATTAACCTTTCTTCTCCTCCTGCATAGAATCCCCTCAATCCTAACAAATTCCTATGCCTCACCCTTCCAAGTACTTCCACTTCAACTGCAAATTCCATCTCTGCTTTTGCAGTCATTGTCTTCAACCTCTTCACAGCAATCTGCATCATATGTTCCATTAATCATTAGCCATTATTTTTGTTCATCATGAGTGTCACCTAGACATTTATAGCTAATTAGTGTTTATGATCAACAATTGACTCAAAACATTGTTCCATATGCAGCTCAAATGATATATTGAGACACAAGTTCAAACCCGCAATACTACTCTTCTCCGCACTTACTGTGCGCGAGGTTCATTGCTAGCCACTTCAAAACAAAAACAAAAATTACTCAAAACTTTATTAGGGAAAAAAATATAATTGCCTCGACGCCTTTACTTGTTTGACCCCAATATACACTTCCAAATCCACCTTCTCCAATCTTGTTATCTTGATGAAAATTGTTTGTTGCACGAAGTAACTCCTTCAAGGTGTATCTGTCCCATGGATAGTCCCTAACAACATTTTTCTTGTCATCAACATTCCTAAGAAAAAAGATGACAAAAAGAATAATAAAAATCAAGTATATTAATTCATTTAGATGATTAACTAATTGACATCAAGTGGTAAAATAGATTGATAACAATTATAATCTAAACTTTATGTACATAAAAAGGATTGGTTTGTATGAATGCATACCTTCTTTGGCCATGTTCTTCTTCATTAGAAAGAAAACAACATAAACATTTCAAGGACATAATGTCTCTTGTGATAGAATCTCTAGCTCAAGGATGGTATATTTAGAATCTAAATTCACTATATGAATAATATAGTAAGAAATTTTTGGAGAAGTGGAAAAATTAGATTTTTGAAATGAAGAAACAAAAATATATCGGTAAATGCAAAGATAACAACAAGAAATAAGAAAATGCTTTGCTATGACGACAAATTGCTGCCTTCAAAGTCAAGGACACATATGAGTATTATATGCATGAAATGCCTTAATAGTGGAGACATAGGCCAATTCAATGAGTATTATATATATTGAAGGGTATATACTAGTGTTTGTAAGCTTTTGTCAATCAATATATTCCATTGGAAATGTCACACATTTATATAATATACTATTTAGATAAAATATTCTTAACGTTTTATTCAACATATATATATTTTATATATATATATATATATATATATATATATATATGTATATATGTAACCGGGATAGGTGATTTTAATAGATAAATAATAAATTAGTTTTTAGTTTATAAATGTTTAATCAATAGACAATGACACAATAGTTAACAATTATTATATTTCTTTTCTGATAGTAAAGCTTAAAATTGACCATCGAGTTGTGTGTACAAACTAAAAGCTTGGATGCCTAATGAAGCCTTCTAAACGTTTGGCTTCTAATTAGTTATGGCCACTAGCTAGCTCATATAATATATAGATAATTATGTTTGGAGTTAAAAAGAATCTCATGGATATATAATTAAAACTTTTGGGACAAGTTCTATTAAAATAGGGGTCCAATGAGGGATTTTGCTCCAATTATTGCAAATCTTTTGAGATAAAGTTGCTAAAAAATATTTTAACTACTTTTGATATATAAAAGACATGTTATAATTAATTAGTAAATCAGTTATACACTGAAATATATACACAAAAAAGAAAGAGAAAAATCCACCAAATTAGGGAGCTTGTGTACGCAATGCAGAAGGACAATTCATCACAGCAACGTCAGCAGATATCAAAGCTGTCATGACACCAAAAGAGGCTAAGGCTTGGGCATTACAGCAGGGCATAATGTGGATGGCTACAGGAATGTGGTTTTTGAGCTGGTGGTGGGCGACATCAATAGCTCCAATGATAATCACTGGTTTATTAATTGTTGATTGTAAAACTATGTTCTCAATTCAGAGCAACTAGCAACTATGTAGTTGCTTTAATTTACTAGGCGTCAAAGCAAAAGGTTGCGTTAATGCTTTAGCAAGAGCAATTCTAACCGTTTAGCATACTAGGTGTCAAAGAAAACGGTTGAGTTAACTTAATTTAAAATAATATTAAAACATCTAGCATAATAGTGTCTAAACCCTAATTTAATACTATGTGCATAACAAATATTTAATATTCTAACTTAGTAATAAAGCAAACTACGAAACTTTATATATTCCGCAAGCAATCAATAAATAAAAATAAGATGGGTTACCAGACCAGACAAAAATACACAAATATTGGACGACAATTCAAAATTGACGAACAAATTCATAATTCACAAGACATGGTTAAAAAAATAAAAAAGCATTACTGCAATTGATACACACTGCTCAATTAACTCTTGCAAATGATGGTAGTGAATAACCGTCAATGTACGAATAAAACTTGATATTCTTAATATTCCTAGATGAAAAATTGATATTCTTAATATTCCTACACTATCTTCGGTTATGAAAACTATATACATTCCTCTAGTATGGAAAAAAAACTAATGCAGAAAGAAACAGGTTCACTTCATTGTAACTAATGGTCAAAGCCAAGTCACTGAGGGAAGTTAATTTGGTGAACAAAGAAAATTCTAACCACCCTATATCTCTCAAGCTCTTTCTCAATTGGTTTTTCTACGTACCTACCGCTTCCACAACCTATCTCACAAGCCTATAGATTAGTTCATTGCATGTTCGTGTCCTCCTTCAAACAACCTGTAGCCTGTAGGATTCCATTTCCTTTGCCCTGTAATTTGAACTTCGCCAAATAAACTTAGGCTCCTATTCTCCCAGATAGTACAATTTAGCCTCGGGTTTGTCCTACATGTGTTATGGTCTGTACTATTTTCAACTTGCTATAAGTTGCTTATGTATCGGTTATTTTTATAACAAAAGATAAAGTGAAAACAACTTATAGCGTATATGAAAACAGCTTATAAGCTATCCTAGAGATCTTATGGATTTAAGCTGAAAACAGCTTATGGACACGTTATAAGTTGTTTTCATAAACCGTCTCAAACAGTCTCACAAGTGTTATGCCAATAGACAGCAATTTTGTTTGTTTTTGATCAATTGTCAGGTAATAGACAACAATTTTCAGGCTTTTTTCCAGGCATTTGTATATATGTCAAAGTTAATATGTCCCGAGACTCAAGAAATAACGTTTGCTGGGCTTCCTTTTCCTTCCTAATTCCTCAACTCAAAATTCTTCTCTGGGTCAAGCCAGCTTGGTCCTATTCTGTATAAATACATAATAGAATAGAGCGCCATCCCACTTCGGCCAGAATTGAAGCCAATATGTGGATGCTTAGATGATTTGGTTCACGTCTTTCAATGCCTTAAGTTCTTACCCAAGTGGCCAAATTCCACATCTGAGAGGAGGTAAAATTAGTATTGTCTCCCATTTCTGACCACTCTTGATAATATGGGAAAATAATATGCTTAACACATGAAATTCCAAGGCCGGGTTCTGCTATGGAATCGGATGATTTAGATGATACCACATCTGCTGTCTCCTAGTCTCTGCTGCCAGAGTCTGCCGTTCGAAAGTCTATGCCTAGGACTTTGATTTCCGCAGCCTTTGATGTTCGCGGATGGTGTTTGTAGACAACACCTAAAGGATTATCCTCACTTTGATAACTTTATCTGCATCCTGTGCTATCAACATGCTTTGGTTGAGAAAGACCTGAACTTGTTAGAGCATTATCTAGACATAGTTTGTGAATTCCATTTTTTTCCTTTTAAAGGGTTTAATTTAATAAGCTTAATGTTTAGAAAGCTTTAGCTCGAGGAAGACTGCTAGAATATCAAAAAATATCTCACCACATCATTACTCTTTTATGAAAATATGTTGAGTCTTATATTATCTAGTAGAATTTTGGTTTCAACATATTTTCATGATTTTTTTCCTTAGTTAACAAGGATGCGTCTAGTATAAATAAAAAATAAGAGTTAACGTGTTATCTTTTGTAACATTTCCTTTGCATCTATATCAATATAAATTTATTATTCTGAATATTCCTTTTCCGCCCTCTATACTTAACGACTATACTAAACCCTATAATTCAACACAATCATTGTTTCAGCAAATATGTGGTTTTACAGTGCAGTTGGATAATCCTAAAAAATGGTTAATATATCATTTTTACGACATAATGGAAATTTAAAAAACACTCTCAAAATAAATAGATTAATATCAGGGAACAATAAAACAATCAAGTAGCATTCATTCAAGTCCAGCATTACATTACATCACTAATAAAATAGTACCTGTTTCACATTATTGTTGTCTAAGCAAAGTGACTTCAAGTGAGAGAGATTGCACACTGAAGAAAGAAGTTCTTCGATAAGATTATCTGAAATGGTCACAACAAGTCTGAAATTAGCTTCATTCAAAAACGGCATAAAGCCAAATAACAAGAAAGGCGGTGCATAATGTTCGAAATATCCAGATTTGACAAATATAGAAATGGCCAATCACAAGAAAATGGGTATTATGCGGTATATCACCAAAATCATTCGGCAACCCAAAATATCGTGGTCTGCTCATATTATAACCAAATTGTGATTTTTGATTAAATCAAACTAGACCAAGTAACTAGAAAGAAAGCATAAGACAATGTAAAAACCTTAGCTTCAATTTAGAGATACGATGTAACAGCAGAAAGTAATCTCAAACCTAAAGTCTTGAATCAAAAACTTATATCTTCATTGCTTGCTAACAAATTTAGAGTTTGATTAAATCTAATCTTGAATTTATATCTGCCGTAAATTTATATCTTCCATAAAACAAAAACTTTTATTGGAAGACAAAATAAAGCTAACAAAAGGGTAGATTCTCCTCATTGTACTAACAATCAACAAAATCCAGTTAAATTAAATAAATAACATATCAATTAGGTAAAATGTTTCTCCAATTTCTGACAAAGAACACAAGGGAAACAAACATGCATTACCATGGTCATGCAATGCGGAAATGAAGAAATTGTGTCAAACTGTCAATCAGAAACATACTATTGGCTTGTAATTCTTCCAAAGAGAAACAACTCCCAATAGATTCTGGAAGATACTGTAACTTGTTATTTGAGACGTTTAAAATCAACAGCTGCATTATCAAACAAGATAGTTATAAAGGTGCGCACTTCATATCATAATTTCCCCCAAAAAATGCAAGACTACAGGTACACTCAGACCATTAATTATGTGTTCATGGTTATGATCCTAGCTTCATGCAAATCAAACTCGTAGTGATGGGTCTCTATAACATAGACATACATTGTTTATATAACATCGTAGATGAGAAAAATAAAGAAAATAAACTATTCTTCAGTTCTAAAAGGGTGTCCTTGAACATTCCTTCGTTTAGAAAGTAAGCATGTCAACGGAAAACATATATATTATCTAACAGCCATGGACGGCGAGAAATAAAAGTCACAGCCTAGATGATATGAAAAAAGAGAAAACACAGGATACACCACAGGTTAATCCCATTGCAAACAGTTTCAGCAGATGAGAGGAGCTTTTCAAATCAAGTATTTTTTAACTCAAATTATATCACTCTATAAAAACGTTATCTTTTATTTCTAAAGCTCTTATTTTTAGCTTTAATTTTTAAATAACGTGTTGTATTTCAAATGTATGGCATAGAGAAAGTTTCCTTTCTGAAATGTCTTAAGCTTAAACTGATGATCCAAACTCTTCAAAATCTTACAAGTATGCAGTGATGATACTTATATCTAAACACAAATGCATTATGCAAGCAATCTCCCAAATTCCAAATTGCAGAAGCAGTACAAAAAAGTCAGATGATATTCAGGTTTCATTATTCATAATTACTTACGTTTCTCAAACTGCCAATAGTTGCCGGCAAGTATATTAACAAATTCCCTGAGATGGATAAGCGTTCAAGCCTTACTAACTGGCCCACTAGAAACAAAATACACCGTAAGTTATTACGTAAAAGAGGCATAATAACATTTCTTATAAAACAATGTCTTATTTGGTTAAAGAATATAATTACATTCATCAGGCAAGGAAGTAATTCGATTTCCATCAAGGTTCACGAGTTTAAGAGATCGGAGTTTCCCCAAATTCACTGGCAGTCTCTCAATGAGGTTGTCCGTTAATACCTGTGATGTGAACGCAACTTCAGTACCTATTTACGTAATAGTATTTTTTATCGATCATTAGCAAATTAAGTACATCAATGATAAAATTAGTAAAACAACATAAGATAAAATACATAGTGTTTAAGAAATAAATGCCGCAAGCATAGAGTAAAATGTTAGATTCTTACCAGGCGCTGCATATTAATCAATTTGCTAATTTCCATGGGAATGTCAACTGCAGACAAGAAAATAAATTTATTAGCAATAAAATAGCATCATCAACAAAGATAACGATAACCTTTAAGAGGAAAGGCATTTCTATTTAAGAGGATAAAATTGCTTACCTATTTGATTATGTGTTAAGTCAAGGGTACATACGGATTTGTCTAAATCAAAAAATTTATCCGGAAAAGTCTGTTTTACAAGGGGAAAAAACAAGATAAGTATGTTTCCCCAATAAAATTACACATACAAATACTAATTAACTTTTTTATGATCAACGCAGGATATCTCAGATCGAGAGTCCGGGACTTCTTCGAGAGCTACTTAGGGAACTAACATTCCCACTTGGGTTGGCCTAGTGGTGTTGGCTTGAGTCCTTAGAGTTTGCTCCTCTCAAGGTCTTAGGTTCGATTATCCCTGATGTCAATTTCGATGGGCAAGTCCATACAAAGTAAAAAAAAACTCTGGTCCCTGCAAGTGGACGGTGGGATTGGTCTCCTCGGATTAGTCGGTCCTTAGGCCTGATACCGAGTTTTTTTAAAAAAAAACATTCCCAACAAATGTTCTTGTATACATACAATTACAAATTAGGGAACTTCTAGCAACATGCTTAAGGAACCTCGATTATCTTCCAATCGTGGCATACCATGTTGAGACTAAGAAATTACTCCTAAAGAGAGCAGCTCAGCAGCATAATAATTAACTCTAACTGCTACTAATTTGGAGATAACAACCATCAAACGAACTTAATTAACTACGAATTTGAACAATTGAAAAACAAGGTAAATCTCTTTCAAATTTGTGGCGGCTAATAAAGATCGGTATATAGTTGATAAGTTTAAACACCTGATATATCTATCAACCAAATCCCAAAATACAAGCTTAAAAAACATAAATACTTAAAAAAAAGGTATTTGAATTGAAAATAAAAAAAGAGAGTTATATATGAGTTGCCTTTAATTTGGAATCGCGGAGAGCAACAATGCTGGTGGATCGCCACCGAGCCGTTCGACTCGCTTTGGTCTCGGCGTTTTTGCTAGCGATGCAACCCATTGGTGAATGCAGAGAGTAAAAAAGAAGAGGGAGGGAAACTGAAACCGCGGTTTTATACTTTGTTCATTTTGGGATTCCAACAACATTTACTACATGTTATTTCTTTGCTTGTATTTTCTCGCTCCTTTTTTATTTTATTTTTCTTACTTTTTTAACAAAATTACACGGAGTCAGGAGTCAGTTTAGATTGGTTTAATTATGGCCGAAGTAAATAAATAAATAATTATATATTATTATAAGTTTTAATGATTTTAAATAACTTTTTATGGAGTGTATGAAATTTTCATAAGATTTTAAAAGATCTTTTTATGACAAAAAAAAGTTTTTTTATGAGAAAAATACCTTGTAATATTCAATCATGAATTTTATAAAAATTAAATAAATTTTGTGGTATTTAATTAAGACAATTAAGATTGTTTTTTAAATAAACAAAATCCGTTAGTATTCAATTAAGACTTCTCATGACTTTAAAATTGTATATTGGTATTCAAAAGTCTACAAATTTTAAGGAATTTCTTTTTGGAGTGAATTTTGAGAGATTTTTTTTGTGAAAAATACACATAAAATAGTCATCCAACAATCACACCCAAACCCGTATTGATTTTGTAATATTTTAAAAGATTTTTTACAATTACAGATGTATAAAACAAAATTTTAATGAATTTATAAATGAGGGTGATTTTTTTAAGCAAATTCTATATATTAACAATAGAAAATCCTTCAAAGAAAACTGTCGATGGCAAAAACAACCCGTTTTTTTAAATCCTTGCATCTCCTTGATTCAAGCACGATTGAAATTCAAATTTTTAGGGTTTTTGGTTGCGGCTTCTTGCGTGGCGTTGTTCGATTACTTTGAAATTCTATTGAGATTCCATTTTCAAATTTTTCAAACGCATTTATTGATTTGCATATCATTTCAGGTAAGAATATATTCTGATTCTTTTATTCCCTATTTGATTCTATTGCAGGTAAAATTATGATTCTATTCTTTTGATATTCTGATTCTATTCTTTCTTCCTCGGCACTTCTCTTTATCTCCCATGTTTCCATTGCAGCATCACCTTATAAATACCCATCACTGTTATATCTTCATCAGTTGGAACTGGAGTTTGTTGTTCTTCTTATTTTTCTTCACGCCATTCACCGTTTTGCACGCGACGGAAGCAGAGTCGAATCACCGACAATGAGGATTACGTCGTGATTACTTCAGTTCAACAAATTCTAGAGAAGCTAAGTGCATTTTGGATATTGGGTAAGTTATATTCACCTTTAAACTTATTGTTCTAAGCCCAACCTCATATTAATAATTCAGAACATGACGTTAACGAGTGGGGATGGTCACTCTTGAAGGAACTAAAGCTTGTTGTTGTTGCTCTTCTTATTCTTCTTCTTTGTTGTGTTATAATTTACTCATTTATTTCAATTTTATTTTGTTCTATTTCAATTTTATATATGCACACCATGTCTTTGATAAAATGTGTTTGATGTTATGCTCTTCATCTTACTTTTTCTCTATATTTTTTTGTACAATGACAAACATGGAGAAGTTGAATTGGGTATGTGACATTTGAGGTATATTACTAACACATTTTGTTTAAATTTTGATTACTCTAAATGATAGATATTACCTACTTTATGTTTCTTTTAAAGAATCACTAAATCAAATTAAATTTTTTTACATTAAAGTAAATCTCTGACATCCTATTGATTAAATGACTATGGTGAATTTAAATAGTATGAGATAAGGGTTATGCAAAAAACAGAGGGAAAATTTATGTTGTAGATGAAAATATTGATATCTAATCAAAGAATAATTTATCAATAGGATGAGAATGATTCTTTCTTATCATAGCATTATTATGAACTTCATATGAAATATAAGGTTATGCAAATGATTATGATGAAATCAAATAGTATGTGAAGGCTGTCTTTAATAATTAGAAGGATTGTTAGGACTTAGAGCATCTCCAACGGAGATTCTATAGTGATTATAGTCTTAAACTCATGTGAAACGACTCATTGGAACAATCTGAACAAAAGTCGCTGGTTGGGTTCCTTATGATTTTGCAGACATTTTAGTATCTTATCATACACAAACAATTAATTTATTGTGATATAGGAAGCCACTTAGTCGTGGCTTAAAGATTGAACACAATAAATAAATAAAATTATAAAAGTGATCGGTTACTTAAATATTACTTCAATTTAACTTTTCAAACATAATATGGGTGAATTGTTTATGTGATGTGTGACATAGTGCAGCCATATATTGTAGCTATGCAACCCAAAATAAGTTTTTCAAAATTTTGTCATTGGAAATGCTCTCAAGAAGATTTAAAATTATATATTTTTGAAACGTGTGGTAGTAATCTATAACAAGTGTAATATACTAGTGTGTTGACCCGTGCTCTGCACGGAGGGAGTTATTTTCCAAGCAAAAAAAAATTACAAATTACACAAAATAAAGAAAAACAACATAACTAATAAATTAATATTGATTTAATATTAAATATAATTGAAAATATGCAAATATTAAAAATTACAGAATTAATTATAAATTTTGCGAAACACTTCTGGATACACAACGTTTATTGTAGAAGTTTGACTTCGATCCATATCATCTGTAATCAAAATCTTCAAACCGGCTTGAGTTGTCACACGAGAAATAGCAACATACAACTGACCATGGGTAAAAACTGGCCTCGACAAATATATCCCAACATGATCAAGAGTTTGTCCTTGGCTTTTGTTAATAGACATTGCGAAGCAAACACAAAGCGGAAATTGACGACGACGAAAACTAATAGAAACATTAGCATCAGAAGGAATCAAATTGCTCCTTGGAAGATAAACTACATCACCAATATTTCTTCCTGTTACAATTTTTCCACCCACAACATTAGTCCCCATGTAAGTTACAGTTAACCGAGTACCATCACATAAACCCGAGGCAACATCAATGTTTCTCAATAGCATCACTGGTACGCCAATTTTAAGAACCAACTTGTGATTAGGCATACCAGAACATTTGATTTCATTTAAGAATTCAGTTGTAATCCACCGATGGTCAACATCAACATCTTCATGACATTTAGAAATAGTATCACAACTAAGATATTCTTTGCACTCACCAGGTATCAACGCAAGTAAGTAAGTATTGACTTTTTCCACAACTTCAAGAGTAGGAGCCAAAATGGCTCGACTTTCAAAAAAATTTGGACACCACATGTTATCCAAAACATTAGGATAAATAGCTTCTACTATATCACCAATAGGATTAGAAACACTATGAATAAGAAGATCTGGTGGAATTTCAACAATTGATTCCCCATCTACAGAAACACCAACTTTGCCATCTCCAACATCAAGTATCCATTTAGCAAACTCTTTTAACTTCTCATTCTCAACAGAATCTGTAGACAACTACAACCGCATATTTTTAGTTAAAGTCAACACTTTACAATTACGCCAAAGGAAAGATGAATTAATGGTAGCATGCACTATATCAGCTCTACTTCCTTTTGGAATAACAGGCAAAATCTGTCTAAAATCTCCACCCAATACAATTGTTTTCCCTCCAAAAGGTAAATTTCCATTTCTGACATCAATAGAACTCATAATATCTTGCAAGGTTCGATGAAAAGCCTCAAATGCCCACTTATTAATCATTGGAGCTTCATCCCATATAATCAAACTTGCCATAATCAATAACTTTCCCTTATCACTGTCCTTAGTAATCTTGCAACATGATTCTTTTGTCAACACCATTGGCAATGCAAACAAAGAATGTGCAGTTCGTCCACCAGGAAGCAAAATTGAGGCAATACCACTTGACGCCACATTCAATACTACTTTTCCTTCAGAACGCAGTCTATATGATAAGGTCTTCCATAGATAGGTCTTTCCAGTCCCTCCATAGCCATCAACAAAAAACATTGAACCAAGGTCATTATCAACAGCATTAACAATTTCCACATAAGCTGATAATTGCTCATTGTTTAAATTTTTTATGTGCTCCTCATGCAACATTTTCATTTCAGCACAATCATAACTCAACTCATTTTCTAAAAGAATATTGTTGTAACGACCATTGTTCGACACTTCTAACTGTGGCATAAATTCATAGTCTTCAAGTGATTTTCCATTTTCCCGCAAATAATCATCAATTTCTTTCAAACACAATTGTTTTAACTCTTCTGGAGGAATCAATAAATCTAAACAACACAATAATAACTATATAAATATTGATACATTAAATTAAAAAAACAACTAAAAAATATTATATTCACTAACCTGGTAACTTCAACAAACGACGTTTATTATATAATATTCCATCAGCTAAAGTTTCCCAAAGTTGTTCCCAAACCTTTAGAGGATCACTCATTGAATTGGCTAACATTAAATTTGCAAACATTTTTCGAATTGTAGCTCCAGAACCAAGAACAGCAACTTCTAATATTCCATTAATAAATTCAGCATCATCTTCCAACAACCTTAAAACACCACATGCCTCCCTAAACGATTGATAAACATGTCCATTCACAGTCTTCAAATCCTTATATGACGTACACCCAACTTGCTCATTCAAAAGCAACCTCATATAAAACAACTCACGGGTACCATGGGGGATAAAACTCAACCTTCCAATATTACATCCATTTTGTCGAGGTTTCCACACTCGAGTTTTCGAATTATATGTAAAAGCAGATGGAAACTGAGTGTATGTCAAATGACGACCATGCCGATATTTTTTATTCGCCTCCATCCAAGCCAAAAACATTGTACCTTTCGCATTGTTTTTCTTAAGAACTTTTTTCAAATTCGAGGTATCTTTAAACACAACCATTTGTTTTCCTTCTAAGTGAAAACTTAATCGAGTAAGGGCAGGAGACCGAGAATGTATTTTAAAACCAAATATCCGCCATATTGACTCAGAAGGAGAAAGGAATCGGCAATCATAATATTGCTGTATTTCATCAACACATTCATCATCACAGGATTGTAGTGTAGCAGTCACTCTATCAACACATTTGTTAATATATTTGAACAAATACTTAATGCAATTCGACTTGTTGCAATATTCAATATTAACATGAGCTTGATACTTCATCAAAAGTTTTGCATTGTAGGGAACAACACTACGATTATCCAAAACAATATCTTTTTTCACTACAGTATGACCAGAATCTCTACGCCTATAAACAGGATATCCATTTGGATCAAAAGAGGTATAAGACACAAATTTTTTTGGAAACAATTTTGAACACCTATAGTCTTTCATACATGGAGATGAAAATCCATTTCCACATGGTCCATGAATCATAAAAGTGGTTACAGCTAGATACAATTTGGGGAAAATATTTTTATCAGGCAATTCAGCACTAATAATTGTGTCAATTGCATCCGCTGAATGAAGTTTATCACGAGAATCCAACCATAAAAGAATATGCGCATGTGGCAAACCCCTTTTTTGAAACTCAATAGTATACATACCTAATCAAAATTATAACCAATAAAATAAATATTCAACTACAATTTAATAATCTATAAAAATATTAAGATCATAAACAAATATTTTAAATTAACAAATTAAGATAATATAGAAGTTCGACTTACTTGCTGAAACTCTGCCAAAAATTTTGCCTTTCCGAAAGTCATTCATCATTTGCTCCAACTTAACACGAAAAACACGACAACTTATATCAGGCCTATAAATAACATGATTTCCACTTCTCGCCATATGTCGTTGAATTTCAGGCCATTTTGGATTGCAAGTAAATGTTAGAAACAAATCAGGATAGCCATATTTTTTACAAATAGCCATTGCATCCTGACAATTGTTAAACATATAGCGCCGGCCACCAGTAAAAGACGATGGAAGTACAATTCTAGCACCAATATTCGAAGCCACAAAATCACCACGAGCCACAACTTCTTCAATACCAGAAAGGAAATCAGATCTAATCTTTGTTTAATTATGTCTGATATATGACAACCTCTGCGACTCTATCATTGAATACAAATCAACAACAAACTGTTGAAATAATTTCTTGCTTTTAAGCACAACTGAATCCTCAAAACATCTTTCATGCATTCGAAATGCAATAAAAGCACGCAACGAAACTCGAACTAATTTATTTTCACTGGACGAAGCTGTTAATTCATTTAAAGGAATATTTTCTTGATACTGATCTTCACCAAAAGGAAACAGCAATGGATATTGCAACGGAATATATTATGCATGAGTTTCATGCAATCTTTGCATATGACCATCTCGTTCACGAACTACAATATCTCTTCCATCTTCACCATCTCCAATTTCTCCAACAACTAAAGCAGCCACCTCATCAACTTCCGGTGTGTTATACGTCCGAGGATCATGCTGACGATCCCGAAATAAACGCAGTTTCACTGGCACAACAACATCACTTTGAATATAATCTCTAACCATTCTAAATATTTTCACCAACTTATTGTGCTCATCCATCACATCCAAAATCTCACTTACCAACAAAGGATCAAGTGGATTTGGCAAAGTCATTGAACTAAAATTAAAACAAAACATCACTATTATACACAAAAAAAAAAAAACAAATATCTTTCAATTAAATTTCGAAAATTCAAAATCAACTATTTAAACAAATATAAATAAATACCTAAAATGTGATAATCGATTTCTAACTTCATTTTCAGTATCATATATATAAAGTTATGCAAACTTCGGAGCTTCACCTTCGCTCGGCACCAAGGTTCCAATCCGATGGGAATTTTGACCAGAAATGACAAACTGCGGTGGACCAGGTCCATTATTCATTCCATTTTCCACTTTACCACCCAATGATGTAAATGAGAACATGTTATTATAGGATCTAACATTTGAAAGAAAACTTGAACTTTTAGGATGAACACCATCAAAAAGATTTCTCAGCGAAGAAGGTGGTTCAATCATGTAAGGAATAGTAACTTTTCCTTTTTTACAACAAATAGAAACCTTTATAACGTCGCTACCACGATCCTTTCGCGCTCTTTCCTTATTCCATATCATTGCTTTACAATCACCGCAAACAATATCCATGTCTCCAATATCCATATAATCTATTTTAAAAATTATAACAATTTATTCAATATAACAAAGAAATCTACCAATCACAAATAAAAATTACTTTTTAATTCTATTTATAAGACGTCAATTTTATACCTTCAACTTCACTTATTCGAAATTTTTCAATATTTGCAATATCACACTGAACAGCATACTCTTCTTGCTCTGACAACCGAGCTATATATAAATACATAACAATTATAGTATAAGTAACATTTTTTAAATAAAAATACCAAACATATATAATGAAATCAACAAAAACAATTCCTTGAAATATACAACGTGGTCAAAAAAAAGAAAATATATATATATATATATATATATATATATATATATATATATATATATATATATATGGGTTTTGCTAACGTACACCCAGTTATTTTTTAGAAGGAGTGTTTTAGCAAGTTATAACTAAAAAGTTGTTAAATACACCTTGAGGTGCATGTTACTAAACCACTCCTTCTAAAATATAGGTAGGTGTAAGTTAGCAACTCCTATAGGCATTTGCTATCGTACACCCACTTATTTTTTAGAAGGTGTGCATTAGCAACTAATAACTAAAAAATAGTTAAATACACCTTAAGGTGTATGTTGTTAATGCACACCTTCATGAAAAATAGTGGGTGTGCATTAGCAAAACCCTATATATATATATATATATATATCCACTTCTTAAATCAATTTAATCCCAAATCCCACATATCAACATAAACCAAAAATAAATAAATACACATTACATGATGAAGGATTATGAGACACATGTAAATTTCTTTGGGTTAATGCCCGCGCTCCTACTTTTGATCGCGTCACTAATTATAATAGAATAAATAACACAAATCAGTCACCATAAAAAGTATGATTACGAAGGCACTAATAACAATAATTAAATTAAATATAACTTACAACCACGCCGAATAGTTATTTTTTTCGAAATTGAAGGTCTCTTCAAACGTTTCTGTTTCAAAATTTCTTTCCTCTTCAATCTATTCTCCCTCGCCAAATTAGCTCGCAACATCGAAGTATCCATCGAAAAATCACATTTATTTCATAATACCACTTCAATATTAAATTTGCACATAAATTAAATGGTTTTCTTTGGAAAGAGTTGATTGTAATACTGAAGAGATAAGTCTGATACCATTGATCTCAAACAAACCACGTATATATATATATATATATATATATATATATATATATATATATATATATATATATATGCAACCAACACAAACATATCAACTTCACTATGTTCAGAATCATATATAAATATAAATAATTAATATTACTTTTGCTATCCATACACGCTAACCAAATAAAAAAACAATTCTGAAACCATTATTATATTATCAAAATCGAAATCTAACACAAATTTCCAGTCTTAATACAATGTACCATTATTATATTTTAGCTAGTTTTGTGTAGCAAAGTACAAATTAAATACTTCGATACAGAGTATATCTTTTGCACAGTCTAAAATATTATGCTTTTTCAACAGATAGTAAACCTACATACAACAAATATATTTTTAATTCAATCCAATTAACAATACCATAAATATCCTTTTCTTTAAAAGCTTCCCATCAACAAATTATAACTAAAGCAAACATAGTTCAACACCTATTCTTTAACTTATTTGTCTATGAAATTTATCAGTCTCATAATGAATTCAATGTTATCTGAACTGGCAAAATGACCAAATCCACAACAAAATCTTTCTATATAAACACCTTACATACATACGACCATATCAGACCCACTATTGAAGTACCTATCAACCTATATAAATTAATAGCTAACACAATAACACAGATAACCCACTTAACATATTCTGTACCCATTTGCCCATAGGAGTAATCATCATTTCCCACACCTAAAAACCAACTTTTCTTTAAAGAGCCACGCCTAACTTACTGAAAGTACAGCCCCCACTAACTAAAGATAACACACTGCCACACGCTTGCAAAGTCATCAGCTTCCACCAAAGATAAGGATTAATGATGCACAACAAACAAATTGCAAACAAAGTCATGATACACCTGCAACAATGTGTAACATTAACCACAACCTTTTCATTTCAACCACATATAATTCAACCCAACTTTATTTGCTTTATTATTCTTATAAAAGAAGCATTCATTTCCACTATTATTAGCCCCACCCATTATATATTGCTTGTTAGCTAAATCAACATACATATTCTTATCTCAAATATATTTATTCTTTTAAATCAATCCATAACATTCATCAAAAATAACACTAATTTCCATTGAACAACACAATAAGACTTAAACAAATTGACAAAACTAAAATTGAATAACTTTAAATCATACTGCAGTAAATGGAACACACAGTTCATCAATAACAAATAAAATTCCCAAAGTTAAACATAAACTTAAACTTCAATTACAAATAGCCAATATGAAACTAACTTACGACACGTACATTCTGCGAATTATTTGAATTTCAATAACATTATTTCCGGAAGGGGTGTTCAAAATAAGTCTGTCTTTAAACCTCAATTTGTTATCCTTCACAAACTTTCTCCAGCCAGAATTAACAAACTTGTCATCTGCATTTTTTGACGATGTGAATATTGGAGATTTATAAACTTTCCCAGTAGCAACATCAAAAAGATAAATTGTGGACTCAGAGTTTTTCAAACAATTTCTTGAGTAATCCCGTGGAAAATTCTATTAAAAAACCGAAACAAAAATGCATTAATTTTTCAACTTTACCCAGTTCTAACTAAACATAAAACTAAACATCTCAAACAAACACCATTACGAAAACAACTTAATTTTTAACAAAACAACATTTATATATAAATTTCAAAAGAAATTTAAAATATCAAACTAATACTAGAACATTTCGACCTCTAGCAAGAGCGTTTGTAATTATCAACTCCCACTGGAAAGGGATGCTACACCGGTATCTAGTAGTGGATCTGCATATAGTTTGAAATATAATTTCAAATAACAACAATCAAAACCAAACATCTTAAAACATTATAAATCCAAAAACCCTAATATAACCCAACAAAATTCTAAAACTACAACAGATCTGACCTTGAAGTTGACGAAACCATTTCACTTCAACACTAAAACCCTAAAAATCTATCTTTAGATCTCAATTCCCGTACGCAATATAAAACCCTTTTAACAAAGGGACTACTTATAACCAGAACGAACAAATAGTGGTGGGACTCAATTGTCTTTTTGCACTTTAAATAAGAATAACATAAAGTCTCTTTACAGAATACATCCAAATAATATATTACAAAACACATGTGTCTTTTTAAAAAGACAAAATGGGCCCAAAAAACATTCTGGGCCTACCAAATCTTTCCGGTGAATAAACAACAACCGTGTGTAAAAAACAACTGAATCTTATTTTAAAAAATCCAGCTATACTACAAAAATTCTCTTTACAGCTAAAGGTAAGTAACAGTTTTCAATTTTTATAGGAACACACAAAACACCACATGCAGCAAAACTAATATATAACATACTTCAACGCTTTCAATGTAACCTACTATCACCAACACCAGTATAGACAAAACTTAAACCTCCATATAAAAAACATTACATAATCACTTCCATTAACAATTCAAAGATACAACTCACTATAGAGCTATTACAAAACATTTCAAAACCAATTAACTCTTGTGCAACCAAATTCATATAACAAACCCTAATCAAAATAACCTAGGACGAACTATTCTTGAGGAAGAAGCAGCATCAGTTGGTTTTTCAGCAGGGGCAACTTGGCAAAGATATTCAGTTAGTAATTCATCAGTGCAGGTGAAGTTTGGATTGAAAGTGGGTCTTGCCATAAGCTTTCTAGCTTCAATGTCTTCCATTTTCGGATAAACCTAAACACCATATAATACTGTCATAAGATCACAAGCATCTGCAACTTCAAAAATTACAAAAACAACATTCACTATGAATCTAACCTTTGATGGAGTCCTGCATTTGTAAATCCTCTTATAAAAACGAAGCAGCTCATCATCAGCAGACACACGCAACAACTCACAAGATGAATCGCAACCCCAAGGATCATGCCTTATTTTCTTCACAATAAACATCACACTCTTCCCCATTACATGATCAAATCCACGGGGAAAAAAAAAGTTCATAGCTCCCTATAAAAAAACACAATAAACATGCATCATACAAACTAAAAAACAAATATATTTCAAACAGAAAATTAACAATCCACAACATTGCTTACATCATTATTTGGATTTGCCACACTCAAAAGAACATGATCATAGCAATCAAAGTAAGTTGCACCAGACTCATCTTCCACTAGTATCCTTACTCTATACCTTCCATTTTCAATAAATCACCAAAACATTAACATCATCATAGGTTAATTTCAAACAGTCAGTATCCAATACAAAAGCAACTTACTTTGGTACTATTTTGAAATCAGTCTCCTTACAGTTTTTGCAGTACACAGAACCAATGTAAGAATCAATAACCACACGACAACCACACACTGGATACCACCAAGGATCAACATGCGTCATTTTAACCATTCGAGCATTAACAATATTAACAATATAAATACCAACTTCAGGGTTAAGCCTTAATTCACATATCGACTTGATCGGGAAATGAGTCTTCAAATCAAAAGCAACTGATAGATATGGAATAGAAGTTGAAGAACAAAGGCCAAGATACTTTTTAACCCCACCAAGTGCAAGCACCAAACTACAATCAAATCACGGGTCCGTATAATTTGGACCAACCAATTCATTTGTCCATCTTGGACCAATTGGTCTATCTACCATAGATTTAATATAAATATATTGGGACGGCTGAGATTAAAGGTTTATTACCTTTTATAACTTTTAGGCAAGTACAAAGATGCATGAAAATTGCTCATACAGGATTAGTCCCCCTTTTTTTTAGTATGTATGAGGACTTGGCTTTGAATTACTTTATTTTTTTTACGGAAGCTTGAATATTTAAGTGATGTTTGATTTAATTAATATATGATTAAAGATATAATTAATTTATAATTATGTGTATATTGTTACTTAAATTATATTTGATTATTAGTTAGAAAGATTAATTAGGCGAATAACATATAAGTTAGCGTCAAAACGAATTAAGTGACGTAATTATAAAATTTCATTAGGAAGATTAGTTAGCCGAATGATATTTAAATTAGCATTAAAGTGAACTATGTGACGTAAATAAATTTAATTCTTGCACGCCTTAATGCGCCTCGTAAATAAACTTTCGCGCATCCTAAATAAATTAAATTCTCTCGCGCCCAAAATAAACTTAATTCTCGCACGCCGTAAATAAACTTAATTCTCGCACGCCGTAAATAAACTTAATTCTTGTGCGCCCTAAATAAACTAAAATCTCGCGCTCCCTAAATAAACTTAATTCTCGCGCGCCCTAAATAAACTTATTTGCCGCGCGCCATAAATAAACTTAATTCTCGCGCGCCCTAAATAAACTTAATTCTCGCACGCCCTAAATAAACTAAAATCTCGCGCGCCCAAAATAAACTTAATTCCCGGGCGCCGTTAATAAACTTAATTCTCGCGCGCCCTAAATAAACTTATTTGTCGCGCGCCCTAAATAAACATATTTCTCGCGCTCCCTAAATAAACTAAAATCTCACGCGCCGTGAATAAATATAATTCTCGCGCGCCCTAAATAAACATATTTCTCGCGCTCCCTAAATAAACTAAAATCTCACGCGCCGTAAATAAAGATAATTTTCGCGCGCCGCAAATAAACTTAATTCTCGCGCGTCCAAAATAAACTTAACACTTCTTTTTGTTTTAATTTTAACAGATTTTTTTAACTAAAAGATATAAAAAAACCCAAATAATTGCATACAACTGTATATTTTAAAAAATAAATAGAAATTAAATGGAGCAAATCTGGTGTTGCAATGTTTGTTGTGGAATGGAATCTTTTGACAGGATCTTAATTATATTCCCAGTCATTTTGATGGGTCTAAGATGGACCAATTGTTGTTTTTGTCCATGCTAAACGCATCCTCAAATCACATTACAATCAGGAACCTTGCAGACTTAAATAACAATTAAACCAATAACCTTAAAAAACCAATGAAATCTTTTACTCACCCAATCCTAAAGTTAATACCATCAGCAAATTCTGGATTCACAAATAACCGACTAACATTGTCTATACAGATAACAACTGACTTGCCTACATATCAACCAAATCATAATTTCATAAATCACATTTATTCATATTACACACAATAAATTAATATTTGTACTCTTTAACCATAACCAATAAAGAATATGTATAAAAAACATCCAAACCTTGATGTCTAACAATTTTTCCAAATTGCAAAATAACAATCGGCAAACCAACACAAGCAGCTTTGACCTTTTTACGAAACTCATCAACATAAGAGCCAAACAACATGCACTGAAACGTTCCTTTATACCATTTAAACAAACATATAAGAAAGGTTGAACACAGAACAACAAAATCTCAACACAAACATAAACCCTTACTTGTGATCAGTTAAATCAATTGTAACATATTGGGTGACTTTATTATTATCAGAATAAATTTTCGAGTGACTCAATCCAGTGACCACACCTACAACATCTGAAATATATTACAAACAATCATTAATTACCACTTCCAAAAATTAAGCTACAAAACAAACTTAAATTCGTTTTAAAATCCACTTAAGAAACTATTTCAGCTTACCAACAACAAACTTAAACCTCTCTGAAAGCTGACTGACATTGTGAGATCCAATCAATGAAACTCCAAATTTTGGGATGACAAAGCTCCAAGAGATCTTCACCTTTGTTAAAGCATTGAACACCAACTTGTATTTGTGATAACTCACCATCAAAATACTTATGTTAATCCTAACTGACAGCTTCGAAATAACATAGACCCTACCCTCAACCATTTGTTCATCGAAATCCTGCACCAAATTTCCAGGGATTGAAGCTAGGATCTTATGACCCTGCATAAAAAGAAAACGAACTTAAATGAGTACAGCAACAACACGAAAAATGTCAAACGAAATCTTCAATGTTCAGCCTACAAAATCCATCTTCCATTTAATAAAACACAGATGCTTACATTTTGATCGATCAGGATCATATCAACAGAATAAATCTCATTGGGGTTTGAAGGCTCATAAACTTTCCACTTTTTTAAAACTCTAACTTTGAACTCATGCTCTCCACTTCCTTCTCTAACAGCTATCAATGGGTGATAAACTTTCCTTATTTCCTCATCAATCAACGAAGATGTTCTACTTCTAACCAAAGCCATTTTCAAGACAGTGAGGTTGAGGATAAGAGAAGAAAGTTTGCCAGAAATGGAAAAAGAAAGGGGTAAGCAACGCTACTTTTTAGGGATACTTAGTACAATAATATCACTGCCAACACTATATAAAAATAGCATAAAGGTATTAAAAGTATGACACACAAAAAAAGTCATAAGTGTGCAGCTTTTATTCTCATAAAGGTATCAACATAGAAACTCCAAATAAATTTACACGTTTTGATCGTTATTATAAGCAAAAGTTAGCGATACTAATTTACACGAAATAACTATATCTGATTAGAAACAATTTATACAAACTTAATAACATTACATGCGAATTTTTTTTTTTTTCGATACAAAAAATACATGTCACTTTATAACTCGAACAAACAAATATCTCTTATTAATTATCTTTTATTCGAAATAACACAATTACTTTCACTTCTTTTTTACAAAAAAATAAAACAAAAACCCAATATTCAATACGACATTAAAAAACTCGACAACTCAATATATATTTTTAATTCATTTCATTTTTTAAATTTTTTTAAAAAAATTTCTCTATCATATACTTATTAATTAAACATATATTCAATAATTTTATATTTCTCCAATATACTTTTTTTCTATCTTTCCAATCAAATTTATATACTCCTTCAAAAAAACAAATTTCCTATTTTCAATATCTTTTAAAATACACAAAAAAAAAACACATTAACTTACAAATTTCATCATTATGAAATTCTTTTATACATATCTACTCAAAGATTAAATATCTGACAAAATCTCTTTCTATAATAAAGAGAAATCAATTAAATGAACCAATAAGTACTATATTTACACTACCTTGAAACCTGAATAAAAGCAACAACTTCACATTAGGATTTCAAACATAAATTGACAATAATTTTTCAAATTAACATTTGTCAAAATTCTATTCTACTCCAAATTTAAATTATTTATTTTCTATATGTTATTATCTTTAAAACTAACTGACATATTAAGTTTTAATTGCAATATTTAATTAAATAACTAAAAAAAAAAATTTCCAAAAAAATAAATTAAATAGAATAATAACATCAGACTCGCGATAACAACTATACAATGCAACAACTACAATAACACGTATCAATTTTATTTACGCCAGCTCGAGTTGTCACACCAGAAAAAGCAACATAGAACTAACCATGGATAAAAAGTGGCATCGACGAATATATCCCAACATCATCAAAACTATTTGTTCCATATATGATAGTTATTTTAAAATTTATATAGTCTACAACTATTCTATGTAAAATAGTTTTATTTTTTTGAAATTTTTTAATAGTTAAAACTTGTCTCACATATGATAATCATTTTGGAATTTATATCAGTTAGATTTCATCTCGAATAACACAATTTTTATTGCTAATATTTTTTGTTACAACTTCTGTTTAGGGTGTTCGTTAGATCTTCTGTTATATCATAATGGTTTTAAGTTTTTTATCGGTGACAATTTGTGTCGTATATGATAATTACTTTAAAATTTTTATCAGTTAAAATTATTCTATGTAAAATTTTTATCATTTAAAATTTCTCTCCAATATATCTCTAGCGTGACAGAGCAAGGGATTGTTATTTTTTTTAAATTTCTCGCTCTTGACTAAAATTTTCACAAGAAACTCTCTCCTTCTCCTCCAACAAAATCTAGCCGCCCCAGCAAATTTCCGGTAGCTTCGAGCATCGACCGAGTAAAACGAAACAATTTTGGAACACCCCATCTCATGTCATTCCTCTCCCATAATTATTTTTTTCTCTTTTCTGAGTTTTCCTCTGATCCCGCCCACTTTTCCGGTAGACCACCATGTACCACTTACAAAAAACTTATCACAATAAAAAGAATCTTATTCAAATTCTCTACAAAACCCACTCAAAAAAAGCAAGATCGGATTACCTTTGTTGGTGACCTCCGTGCCGGAAAATGACGCAACCGTATCGAAAAATGCAACTCCTCTGTTTTATGTGTCCTTTCGCTTGTTAAAACTTATAACTATTCTACGTAAAATAGTTTTTTAAAAAAATAAACTTTAATAGTTAAAACTTGTTTCAGGTATGAGAATTATTTTGAAATTGGTACCATTATATTTTGTTCTGTATATGTTAGTTATTTTGAAATGTTTATCGGTTAGAAATTCTCTTTTATGATAATGATAATTATTTATATGTACTCTTATAATTCAAGGAGTTTTTTTTTACAGTTCAATTGATAAGTACTGACAGTGTAACAAAAATTTACGCGGTCATCTAATAATAAAACACCAATCTTCTAAGTAATTTGACACTATCAATGCATATCAATTAAATCTTATATATATATATATATATATATATATATATATATATATATATATATATATATATATAAATTAAAACTTCAATATATTAAAAAATCAAATACTATTACAAAATTAAATTTTCTTACTATTAATTAAAAAGTCTTTTTTTTAACAAAAAAGTCATTAGTCATACAAAAAAGTCTCTCTCTTGACTAAAATTTTGAGGAGAAACTCTCTCCTTCTCCTCCAACAAACCCTAGCCGCCCCAGCAAATTACCGATAACTTCGAGCACCGACCGAGTAAAACGAAACAATTTTGGAACAACCCATTTCATGTCATTCCTCTTCCATAACTATTTTTTTCTCTTTTCTAAGTTTTCCTCCGATACCGCCCCTCCAATCCCGCCCTCACTATATGTAGAAGGTGTATTTTTTATTTACAATTTTTCTATAACACTAAATACTAACTAAAACATAATGTAAAATGTCTTATCCAACACTTGAAGAGTAACATATCTAATACTGCATTTTTTTTATACCACTTTTAAACTAACATTAAAACTTTAACTGGTCAGTTTCTTTCCTCATTTCAATACGCATGGATTATAACCAGAACATCAAAAACACCTTCTACAATAGCCAAATAGTTAAATACTTCACATTCATTACATACCCAAACAGGTTAACTTCCTTGTTTATACATTGGTTGCAAAAGTTACAGACACAATTTAACTAAATGCTACAACACTTTAAAGATGATCAAACACACATTTGTTATTTAAGGCTAACTCTAACTTGCCCATTAAACACACATACCAGTTACAATAAAAAAGACAACTAACAAACTTATTTACTATAACTCAAGCAACCATATTCATCATTCATTCCTTCTCTATCTTCACTTTCCTCAAACGCTTTTTCCCAGGCACCTGATCTGCAGCATTGAAGGATTCACCCAAGCTTCTTTTCATTCCAGCCAACATGGTATCCTTCTTACCTATGTTGTTTCCATCACCAGGTGGAGTAACAATCAAATTCTTCAAAAAAGAGATTGGCTGAGAATCAGCAACAACTTCCAGATCATCCAAACCATCATCAGATTCAACATCAATTGGAGGATTAATAGCCTGCATTAACAATTCAACACATTCAAAAATTTCTCCAAAAACAACAATTCTGTAACAAAAAATTACATCCAAAACACAAGGTTTAGGAACAAACCTTAGTAGGAGTAACATAAGGACCCTGCGCAATAAAACTCTCAATAATTTTAGCATCAGAACACACCCTCTTAACCCTATAACTTCCATCAGGCTTAACACTTTGTTTGGAAGACTTTTCAATGGTAAACAGCAATTTCTTACCAATTAGACTATCAAATTCAGTTGGATAACCATTATCACTTGGACTCTGCAAAATTAACTTATTAAAACTCTCTACATCCATAACAAAACAAAACTGCTGCAAATACATGTTGCAAACAAATTATCATTTCAAACCTTAGCTTGTGCAACAAAGTATGCACACGACTTCTCCATCAAGCAACTCATATCAACATCAAATAAAACAAATACACTGGTGGATTCACCATCACTAACTTCAACCTTAACTTTGAACCTATTCATCAAAATTAAATTCATTATATTACTCAATTACTAAATCTTTCAAATTTTTTAAAATCAACTGTAAATACTTTTATACCTAGGAACAACTTGGAAAATGTGCTTAACACATCCGTTGCAATAGTAAGCCCCAGAATCAGCTACAACAGCCCGATGACACTTGCACGCCAGATACCACCATTCTTCACCTCCAACAAATCCAGCCACCACACCATAAACAGCAAAAACTCCATCTTCCTCCATATCAGACAGCATTCCTACTTTTTTTTTCGGATACATCTTCAAAAACTCCTCTTCAGGGGCAGGCTTGGCACTGCCTCCAATCAACGGAACATTCATATCAAGATCAATTCCATGAAGTGCAATCCTATTTCCACATAAAAAATCAACCACTACAAATTAATACCCTATTGCCATTGAGTATTATAAATTCATAATTGCAAAAATATTACTAACCCATTCTTAAACTCCTCCACCTCAGGAAGGTCCGGATTGACAAAAATGCGAGTAGTATTCATGACATTCTGAATAGAAGCCTTATCTGACAGTACAAAACAGATAAATCACTAGATAGCATTGAAGTCCAATAACATCACATTTAAAAGATACTAACCTCTAAAAATTTTCACTTTGGCAAACTGGACAATCACAATTGGTAAACCTAGATTCATTTTCCCCATCTTCTTACTCAATTCATCAGCATATTCACCAAACAAAGCACATTCACACTTGCCACTGCGAAATACATATGACTTAAATCACCTTAAAACAAATTTCCAACTACATTTACCACACATTCTACAAAATAACTCTTACCTTGCATCAGTCAATTCAATAACCACCATCTTTGTTATCTTACAATCCCTTACATACTCTCTTTCAGCAGAAATTCCAGTCATAACACCAATAACATCTATGAAATATAAAAATCAAACCATATTAAACCATAGCATCAAATTTAATTGATTCAAACTACCTCAACTTTCAACCTCTACAAACCTATACAAAACTAAAAAGTACTATATACTGGAAAACACAAAACAACTCACCAACCAAGAATTCATAATCATGGTCATGAGCACATACTTCAGCAAGATTAGTGAAAGACAAACCAGAACCATTTATATCAACACCAATAGAAGCTTGCAGCTTTGTCTTAATTTGAAAATTCAGCTTGTATGGGTGAAGACTGGTCCTATAAAATCCAGTCTGAGGAGAAACAGAAAACATGGACATTTCATACAACTCTCCTTCAACCAACTTAGATTCGAAAAGATACACCAACTGCTTACGAACAGATGCATGAATTTTACCTCCCTAAATTATATTAATACAACAAACACATTATAGTCAATATCAACAATAAAAGACACCAACAACAACAAATGGAAATAAACACAATTTCACAAGCATAAATCTATAACCATTTCATAAATTACCTTATCATCCAATAGAACCATTTCTATTGAGCTAGTCTCCGAAGGATTAAGGAACGAAGGTACTTTCCACAGACGAAGAACACGAACATTGATCCAGATACCATCCATATCAGGCACAATATCACAAACAGAGCAAAATTTCTTCCCAACTTTTGCCATTTCTGAATTTTTCAAATAGGATAACTGATTTTGGTGTGAATTATGAAATGACACGGCTAACCAATTTATAGAATCAAATTCAATAATTTAATAAAACCTAATTGAATTTCGAATTTCCCTCCCACTTTTATTCCCCCCAAATTAATTTGAGGGGGAAAATTTTTCTGCTTTCATACCCTAGTAACCCTAATTCTTATTCTGCCACAAAACACATAGCGTATCATTATAGAAAAATATTGACGTACCTATTACATAAACAGCACACGCTTCTGCAAAAATCCTGACATTTCCTGCAACCGCCGATTTTCATTTATACCAAAGCGGTAACCCACAAAATTTAACTTCCTCCAAAGAATTAAAAAAAATCGAAATCATTAGAAACTCAAAAACCACAATTTTCCAATTCTACAGTGTAGATTAAACGATTCTTGTTGTCAAGTGTATAGATTTGTATGTCATATGTGGCTCTATTTTATGTTTTTGGTTGTTTCCTACCCGTCTTTCTCAAAAGTCACAACCGGATACTACTTTTTTTTCACATTTTTTTAAATTCATTTTAAGAAATTGCTGAGGTTCTGGCCTCAGTGGGGTGTGTTAATTATGCAGGGTCATTTACCATTTAGACAATTACCCAATAGATATATATGTGTTGGGTCACCAAGAGGGGGCAGCCGGGGAATCATTCACATTGGGTCTAAGAACACCTTCACAAGTGAGTTAGACACCACACTCTAACCCAAAACCTTAAGGTGTTAGGTTCATGGGTCTTCTCACTTATAAAGTGTTCAACCTCCACTATTCTAAGCAATGTGGGACTTACATACTCACACTTGCCACAACAATCTCCCCCTCAAGTGTGAGTCCATCCACTCTTGGATATGCTGCCCCTTAAGCGGAAGCTTTTTTTTCATCACTACACTTGTACCGCCGTTGTGCCACTTGCACTCAACGGAACCCGCCGCCTGACCACCTTTGTCAGGAAGACTTTCGACACAAGGAGCCAGTCGAACCCTTCGTCGAACCATCGGCTCTGATACCACTGTTGGGTCACCAAGAGGGGGCAGCCAAGGGAATCATCCACATTGGGTCTAAGAACACATTCACAAGTGAGTTGGACACCACACTCTAACCCAAAACCTTAAGGTGTTAGGTTCATGGGTCTTCTCACTTATAAAGTGTTCAACTTCCACTATTCTAAGCAATGTGGAACTTACAAACTCAAACTTGCCACAACAATATGTGCTTCTTATTTAATTTGACTGTATATTATTACATGCTGAAACTAGCTATCATATATAAGTTTATCGAAAATTTGAATATCTTCTCTAAATCCAAAATAGAAAATGGTGAATTACTTATATATAATGGTGAATTGCTTATATAGAAAAGAATAAGTTCCTTTGAAAACCTTTAATAAACTTATATATGATAAATCCAAAATAGAACTACATGTTTGAGTTATAGCATTCTATAAAATTATTTCTTATAATAGAAACATTGAGTTGTAGCATACTTTAGTATAATTATTTCTCTACTGAAAGGAGCTTAGAACATAGTATTGTGGTTTGAGTTCCTTTGAAAAGAACAAGCTCCTTGATGCTGCACAACTATCCAAATATTTCTATTAATGCGCTTCACATTTATGTTTGTCCTAAATAAGTTTAAGAGAATAGTATTAAAACATAGTTTGTATTAAAATTAAACATCTGAGTCACTCTATTATTTTTCTTCCTTAAAAAATTCAAGCTAGTTCTAAAGAAAATATAGGCACAACTTTTAGCTTTTGACAAAAATAAATTAGGTTTAGGTCATGTTAATCCTTAGATATGTACACCATTGATTATTTCTACATTTTTTTGAATTGTGACAATGTTGGCATATATGACATTGATTCAAAATGTCATGATATTATTATTAACCATTAAGCTACATTAAAAGGATGTAAGAACCAAATTGATCCACAATTCAGTTCATATAACAAATTTTAAATCTCTAGCATATCTTTCATCTTCTTCCTCTTTTTTCCACCATTTTCATTTCTCATCTTATTGATGTGTTTGTTTCAACTTTGTTAGGAGTAAAGTGTTTACCACTTTTTTCTTAAAGATCGATCAAAATCTCGTGATTTTTATAAGATGGGATCAACGTAAACTCTAAATAAAAAGTTTTGTTATATAGTTAATTTGATTAATAAATATTATTTCCGAACGATTTTTCTTGTATATCAGATGGATAAATTAGTGTCAACCTAGGTGAGATGAGTCGGTGAAATATATTTACTTATTTCAACTTAGCTTTCTCTTTTTATTTTAAAAATAATAATATTTTTTCCATCCTAAAATATGAGCAAAAGTGAGTCAAAAAAATTTGATGTATTTAGTTTAAAATTTGGATCAAATATATTTACTTTTGTTAACCAACTTTTGTTTATATTTTGAGACGAAATAAATACTATTTATGAACATTTAATTTCATGACTTAAATATGAAAATTGTCCCTATAAATATGAATCAACCAAGAAAATCGTTCTTAAAAAACGTCTTTACTGCAGATAACATCACTTTTTAGTAATACTAATAATCCAGCTAAACAGCAAAACATAGGAATAGAATATTCAATGGCTCAACGTCAAGGATATATGATCTCTGGCGGCAGATCTTCGAGCTACTATTTCATAGGAAATAGAAATATATATTTTAAGGACATCATGGTTTCAGGTGTCGTGATCCATTGAATGCTGACCCATAATTACAATATAAATTCAAAATTACTATTATGTACTATATTATTATAATGAGTGCCGGTCTAATAATTTGGAGGTCCCGGATAGAATATTAAAACTGAATGCTTTAATTAAGAAAAAACAAAAAATTAAATATAAAACAATCATATTCTAATTAATGAAATGGAGAAGAAAAAATTACATGAGTTTCCTGATTATGTTTTCTTTCTTTTTTTTAATCAAGTTTCTGATTATGTTTGAGACATGACAAACCTTTTTTTTGTGTTTATTTTATTTTTCTAAAACATGCACTTAGCAACTTTAAATTGGAACAACAAAAATAAATTAAAAAAATATTATGATATATTTTTTTTAATTCTTTTGAATTATCATTTTTTTAAGAAATCTACTACCACATAATATTATTTTTTAGACCCCTAAAAATTGGAGTCAGGTGCGCTAGGGCACCCTGGACCCCTCTCAAGGCCGCCCAAGGGTCATACATGATAAAGATAAATTACTTAAAAGTAAAAATTTAACATTTAATATTAAAAAATATTTAATGTTCAAAGAGTAGAATACACAAATTTCAATAAAATATTATCGCATTTATATATCGCATTTATCTTCTTAACCCTTATAATCGTAATTACATACTTGTAAGTTGTAACAATCTTTTCTAAAACGTGGGTATAATCTCAACTTAAAAATTGTTACTTTTGAACTTTCATTACATTTGACATGTTTTTCAATTGTGTGAAACATCACTTGGGGGACCATACTGGCGGTGAATTATTATAAAATTCTCCTTGATTGTTTGGTTAAGTGTGAACAAAAGAATTGGGGGTTCCCTTAGGATCATCATGCAATAAAGCCAACATTTTACCGGTTAATCAAGGACTATACATTTTATTTGATGATTGTGCTGATATGCGTGGAGACAATTCAACATGTGTAAAGTTTTTAAAAAGCACAAACTTTATATAAATAAATTAAAAAATAATAAGGTCATATTAACTAGTGTTTTGGGACACCAGTTAATATTTTGTTAAAAAATATTAAATTTTACTAAGTTTAGGTATTAAACTTGTCAAGAGAATATGACTCAAAAAATTTGGATCTAAAATTATTGTTTGGATTGGTTGGCCCTGACCCTTAGACTAATCCTTCTATTGATTAATTTGTGTAATTACATTATAGTAAGTTTGTTGAAGAAACATGACTAGATAAAGTTGTATTTCATATTTTTCTACAGAGTTTTAACTATTTACTTTTTTTAACATATATTAAATTTATTTTAAATTTATTTCGCTAGTTGATTTTAAAAGTGCGCAATCAACTTTTAGGCGCAAATCACTTTTTGATGTGTAGTCATGACATTTTTAATCATTCAATCAAGATCGGACAGTTAAAACAAATACATATTTTATATTTATTTAATACTATTAAATATAAAATGTTTAAATCAGAAACGTTCAATTTTAATTAGACGGTCTATGACGCGTGACTCCTTCATTGCAATGAATTTATAACTGCACGGAATTCTGGTATGGGATAGGCTACTCAAGCTTAGGCCGGCTTGCAAATAAGAATTTCTTGTGGTTGGTTGCTGGAAACAAATCAAATAATGCAATAATTAGAGTTAGGAAATGTCATAAATTTGACAGCATTTGTAGGAGTGTCTTTCTCAATGTGGTGTTCATACCATTGGCATGTGTAAAAATGTTATAGATTTTTTGCTTTGTATAATGGCTGAGTACTCCTTGTATGTACTCGTGTTCAATACATATACATATATACTTGCTTATAAAATGATGAAAGGAGTGCCCGTGAATAATCAAAGAAACAATAATCAATAAACCTAAACAATATTAATTAAAAGAATTAAGAGGTAATAAGTCTTTATTTCTTATAACGTGACAATGCATTTTTACTGACGGGATAGTGACTTTTTTCTCTTGCAAAAAATTAATATATGGGGTAAAACAAAATTCGTCAACATTGTAAGGAAATATTTTTAATATTTTTTTTTTTTGCAGAATATAAAACAAAACTCATCTACTTTAAAGTGGGTAAAAATTTATTTATTCAATCTCTTCTTCTCTTCCTTGCCGGCCCTAATTTCTATTTTTTTCTTTTGAGATTTTTTCTTCCTCCACCAGTAAGGGAGTGGTTTTAGGTCATTTTTTGCCTAAAATCACCCCTCTACATTTTGTTTTTATTTATTGCTTTTAATTTAAATAAGTGATTTTCACATAGTTTCTCTTTTAATTGATTTCTTTTGTATTTGTGAGTTCGCCGTCGAGTGCGGCGTTGTGTTGGTCGTCGTCTTGTTACGGCGTTGTTTAATTTCCCGTCTTGTTGCGGTGTTCGTTTAGTTCATACTCAAAGATCAACTTTAGTCAATTGCAGATTCAATCAATGATTTAAACATCAACGTTACATATCCGGAAGCATGGACATTTCAGTGACTTTAATTTTATCATATTATGTGTAGGCATTTTGTCGTGTTATGCTATTAACTTGGATAATGTGAGTTTGTTCACTGATATATTCATCATTTTTATTTTTAGCGATGTTGAATTTGTATTTGCACATGTTGTACTCTTTTGATTATTGGAATGAATGAATATCGTTATTTTTAGTAAAAAAAATAATTATTTATTCAAGAAATAATAGAGAACCGAATCAAGAAACACCTTGTGTGTGTGACATTTGTAGTATATCACGACGGACAAGTTTTCAAACCTATGATAATGCACTTTATTTTTTTGGGTACAAGATAATCCACTTTAACACAAGAGAATGGGAAATATGAATTTTTTAGCAAGAAATTTGTGTAACAAAGAAATATCAAAGAGAAAACACTCTCACTCAAAAAATCTTTCACTGCGTACATAAAGACTTATTGTTTGTTGTTGAATTGAACACTTAAAAGTATAACAATTTTTATAGTACATTCAAAGTATATTAAGTCTTTAAATTAATAATTAAATGAGTGTTTTTTTTATTTTAACAAATGAGTATTTTTTAAAAATGACTATTGATGTGTTGAATTACAAGCTAAATGTATCAATACTTATACACTTCATTTTATCAATGTATTATAGAAGTTCACTTGAAATATTATTTACTCCTTACATTTTGTCTTATAGTCAAGAATAGTCTCTAAATTCTTTTTATAGTTTAAAAAAACCCTACAATTTTTTCTATAATCAAAATTGGTCCATGTCGTTAATTTTTTTAACAGAACGCTGTTGAGGCGCAATTAGCCAACAACATGATGACATATGTCTTTTACCACGACTTCAGTTTGGATTGTTGTTATGGTTTTGGTTGAGTTTGTGGCGAAGAAGATGGGGGTTGTGTTGGAGGAAGAAAGGTAAAAAGAAAGATTTGATGTGGAAAGATGCACAATAAATCTGATGGAAAAAGACACATGTCACAATGTTATTGACTAATTGTGTCACGTCAGCGTTTTGTTAAAAAAAAATTAACAACGGGGACCAATGATTACGAAAAAAATTATAAGATTTTTTTAAATCATAAAAAAAATATAAGAACTATTCTTAACTATAAAGCAAAATGTAAGGCCTAAAAAAATGTTTAACCCTATTATTTATTATCGAGTTTGAAGTGAGTATCAAGTATATTGAGAGGATTGCCCAAAAATTTTCCTGTTAATTTACGCACAATAACCCCTTGAAAGGGATTTTGGTACTAAGAAGAATAAAAGATCAAAAAGATTTCCAAATATTTTGAACATAAATTGAGCAATATTCATAATCTTAATGATCCTTTGATGTTAGAGAAAATATTCATGAATGAAAAAAAGAAAAATTAATAAATGGAAGCAAAGAAATTATCCTTTTGAAAATAATTCGTGGGTTAATTTTTTTTATAAGAAAAATTTAGAATGAGAAGATAATGTCCGATTCAAAATAAGAAAGAGATTCAAATCTAAAACTTTCAAAATTTAAAATATATTTTTTTACCGTTAGACCAAATCTTTAAAATTATTATATAATCATGAAATTTTCACATCTCAATTTTTTAAATTTCATTTAACTTTGATTGTATATATTAATAAATAAGGAATTACATATGAATTAAAGGCAAACGTGCAACAAGCTGCGCCGCCAAACCTTTTTGAATGGCAAAACCAATTCAGATAAACTTCTCTATGACTAATAGTTATAAACTTGTAAGTGCCTAGCATTAACAAATCATCTTATAACTCCCTAGCATTATCCAAAATGAACCATACTAAAGTATAACCAATGATTTCACCATAACAATTATATCAAGGAGGAGATCAAGAAACCACTACAATTGTTCAAGTATAATGGTTCGTTTTTTACCTTGCTTTTGGATAATTTTCAGTTTTTCACTAGGAAGGTAAAAACATTTTTAAAAACCACAATAACAATTGCAAAAATATTTAAACTATTGGTTTATAAACACCGACTTTTACGATTAAAAATTAAAACAATAACTTTTTTTTTTGAAAAATATATCAAAACAACTCCTATTCAAGAACAAGACATGCCCATAATAAGAGCAAAAGAATTACAAAACACTGCACTAGCAAGAAAATACATACCAAAAACCAAATCACCAATTCACCGCAACAAAGGAAACCAACTCAAATGCACTTAATTAAGTAGACTAATAATCAAGAAACTAGCATCTTCATCTCATATACTTCCTTCGCTCATATTAAAAAAAAACATTTCACTTTTTAGTTTTGTTGAAGAATTTCATTCAAACTATATTATTGTATAGATACATCAATTCAACAATGAGTTTAAAAAGTCAATTATGTAAGTCTAATGTCTAAACTAATAATTAGGCATTAGGCATCATATTAAGGCAAAAAAAAAAGGAATAAACATTAATACTAATTAACAATTACATTAAAATCAACCAAGGCAATTAGAGAATCCTAATCTCATAGTATCACAATTTTTTTCTATAACAAACAAAATGACATCAAAAGCATTGACAAGCACAAGTAAATTACAAAAGCTGAGATTGAGAATACTGATCATAAGAGATCCTCTCTTCATATATAACATATTTATGATTACCTTGACAATAAGATTGCATGATCCAATTTGTTTTGCAGCCGAGCAAGATTAAGGCATGTCAAGTCCTTCACCTGCATGTATATTCAACAATAATACATATGCTCAATTTAATTAAACTAACTTGTGCAAATTTCCTAAATAAGATTGTCCAAACTCTTACATACCCTTAGACTAGATTACCAATTTAACAAACACAAATTAAAATTAATAATTAGCTAGGTACCTCAGATTTAATAGTATGAAAAATCTTCCCATTTACTTGATTGGTAACACAATGAACAACATCACAACCTTCTTCAAGTATTATTTTCAATAAATCCGATAAACCCGGACTACAATATTCCTCGAAACCGTTACATATTACAATTTCAACCCCACCTTGAATGAGATTAATCTTGACACACTTCAGTAAACTTGAAGGATCTGCTGATAATTCTTTTCCAGTCTCAGCCATATTTAAACTAGCCATTTCTTTGAGCTTATCCCTCTTTTTTTCAAGTTCAATATTTTTTTGCTTCAAAAATTGAACATAATTTGCAGCCTCACCTATGTGATCTGATACTGAACGCTTTCCCTAAAAATAAAGATGTTAATTATACATGAAAACTACTAATAGGAGGAAGATTAAAATTAAATAAAAAATAAAATAAATTGAAAACCTTGATAAGGTCAAAAGGGAGTGAAGAACGGAGTGATGAACATAGAATAGACATTTGAATCCTTCTTTGTTTTTCAACTTCCCTACGAATAATCTTCTTCTCATCATTGTCCAAAGTAACCAATATTTTATGCTGATTTTCTTCAGCCATTTTCCTGGCAGGATTAATCCCCTTAAATGATTCTTAGTTGCCCCAAATCAGATCTTTGTCTATAGTAGATCCTTGCTTGATCACACAATATATATTTCAAAGGGGGGATCCTAATTATTGTGTAGTTGGAAAGTGGAAAAACTAAACAATAACCCTACTTGTATCTTAAAGTTCTTTATACTTTTTTATTTTTATTTGATTACACTATTGCTTTAGTTTAGAGAGGATCGGCATAATTGATTGATGCGCAATGTGTGACGACATTTTGAATTTCACGGTACCAAGTATGGAGAAACTCTTGTATGGTTACGAGAATTTGATCATAAGATTTAATCACTCACATCAAATTAATAAAACGTAAATAAAGAGAAAAAAAATTTAAATAATGTATATTTTTTAAATAATTAAATAAAATATATTGTTTACCAATTGTTAGTTAGTTTAATGGTGATTTGCACTGAACTTGGTAGGAATGACTGAGTTCGATCTCTCGCAACTGCGATCGGAAGGATGCTGGAGCTACTTGATACCAGAACTGACTCCCGAACTATATTAAACTGGTTGTGAAAAAAAAAATTATGTCAGACTGACCAACTCTTATGTCCATTCAAGTATTTTTTTAAGAGCTTGATTTATGCCGATAAACAAACTTTTATTTAGTTTTTTGATCGACTAAATCTATTTTTTTTTATCAAGTACTCCATTATTTTTAGTTAAACCAAGTGACTTTAATTACTCTAAAATATTAAGTAAAGTATAGCTATATTGACAATTTCCTTTTACTAAACTCCTATAAATTTTCTTTTTTAGCAAAGACTTTTTGGCATTTATGGTGAATTATATTTATGGTATGAAACAATATTTTTTTAAGTGAACCTTTTTAGAAAATTATTAATAATTTTTATACAGTATATAAGTTACAAATTTATAGTAAAATTTTAATAAAAATTTAGAATTTGTAATATTGAACTAAGGGATTTTGAAGAAGGATAAGAAATGGGAAATTTAAATATGTTTTTATGGTGAGACATACTACAACCAATAAGAACAAGCTATATAAATATATTTATTTACATGTGTTATGTAGGATATTTTATCTATTAATTTAATTTTAAAGTTAATGATATTATTTTATATATAATTATTATATTAATTTTTATATTAATTATTGCTTGGTCATCACACGTTTTTTCTATTCCTAATTTGTACACACACTAGTGTTGTATTTACTTGATATATGCTACCGTTGTGATTCCTAATTAATAGGTTTCATGGTACACTTAATAACAAGACCGTTGTTGGTAAATCAGATTTAATGGTTCATCATTATATATATTATATAGGGTTAAATATGTTTTTAGTTTCTACTTTAATGTGAGTTTCGATTTTTAGTTCCTATATGTTTTTTTATTATATTTTTAGTTCCCACATTTTCGCCGTTTGTATTTTTAGTTCCTACCGTTAATTTTTTGTGACTTGGATAACGAAATCAGCCACATATGATGATACATAGATGTCACGTCATTCGATGCAAATGTTATCCTAGTCAATTTAAATTATATCCTATATGGCCAACTATGTTATCCTTGTCATAAAAAGTTGACTAAAAATATAATAAAAATAATATAGGGACTAAAAATACATAGCGACTAACGCGACTAAAAGTCAAAACTCACATAAAAATATGGATTAAAAATATATTTAACCCTTATATATATATATATATATATATATATATATATATATATGAAATTCATATACGTGGGTTTGGAAAATAGGGAGGTAGAACATAAACAAAAGTTATATGTAAATTATAAACTAAGTCTGTTTGAGCATCCAAAAGTAGTTTCTTGATACCTTGTTAATTCATGTGCGGTGCTAGCAAGAAGTGACAGTTGTATTCTAAAGGGTATTAGGGTTGGGAATAGGCTAGGCCGAGGTAGGCTTTGCCAAGCCTGAGTCTGGCCTGTGAAAAAATCGAAGGCCTGAGTCTGGCCTGTTATAGGCTTATTTTTTAGGCCTGAGCCTGGCCTTTTGAAAGCCTGACATGGCCTATTAGCCTACTAGGCCGACCTATTTCTCAGGAACATATTTAAATAATTAATTATATTTATTTTTAAATATACTAATGAGCTAATAAACCAATAAAATTAAACTTCTTTTTTATTTTTAACATGATATTTTAAAAAATTTGACTATATATGACATCATATTTTAATTTTAGTTTATAATGATACATTTATATATGTGAAAAATTAATTTACATTAATAAACTTAAATTACTGAAAAAGTTAATAAATTTATAATGTAATCAAAGTATAAATTTTAATATATAATAATAATAAATGTAAAAATATTACTCATATTTATTTAAATAGGCCGGCCTAGTAGGCCTAAAAGGCTTTTTGAATGGCCTGAGGCCTGACCTATTTAACTAAATAGGCTTATAAAAAAGCTTTGGCCTACTCTGTTTAAAGAAATTGTTGAGACCTTTTAGGGTGTTGGCTTCATTTGGTAAAATAAGCCTGATTCCATGATGTGGAGCATGATGTGTGGCACATCAGGGTTCACATCTGGACGCCCTACTGGACGCGCCTTTATTTATTTAAACGCGATCTTTTGAAAAAGATTTGTTTTTCAAGTATATCGTGCCAGCTTGCGCGCCAAGGAACAAGATAATCTTTCATGGTTCTGTTTTATTTTATCGGCCGACTTTGATCAAAAAGATTTGAAACAAACAATTAAAAGATTATGATCAAATAAATCTCAAGGAGAATTAACAAAGGCCAGCTGTCAACATTGAAGATCCAAGCCCATGAAACTTGTTCTATATAAAGGAAGACTGAAGACATAATGAAGTACGAAGCCAAGAGTTGAAGATATCGAGTCTTAGGTCTTAGTCTGTTCATTGTTATTTGTGAGCCTTCACTTGAATCATAATTTTGATACAAGTAAGGACTGAGTTTGATAGAGTTGTAATCTCTAGTATTCTTTCTCCAAAGCTTTGAAGCAAGGAGTTAGAGTGTGCAACACTCAAAGCCGTTAGGTACGAGTGCATAGTTTTCTAGGAGTGTGTCTCCAAACTGAGTTTGTTATTAAATCCTTACTGGGTAAGGTTGAGGGGGAGTGAGCAGAGGTTCTCATATCTAGGAGTTCCTAGGTAGAATTAGCACGGGTAGTGATTAAGTGAGAAGTTGTAAACGGGGGAGTTTAGCTTTGAATTGATACTACCATAGTGGATTCATCCCTGGATTGGTATCCTCCAGAATAGGGCTTGTTATAAGTGCCGAACTGGGTTAACAAACTCACGTGTTCTTTTGTTTCCTGCACTTTATATTGTTTACTTGTTCATCAAGTTCAGTTGTTCACGATGTTGACACATTAGGCTACACATCGTACGATTCCTAAAGTGTACACATCGTGCTACACATCTGACACTTGCCACCAGAATTTCAATTGGCATCAGAGCAGGCACCCTGCCTGTTTGAGGGTGAGCTCCAGGGAAGTTATTTTCTGGAAACATGGACAAGGATGGAACAACGGTCAACAAACCACCCCTCCTGGATGGAACCAACTATGACTACTGGAAGCCAAGGATGATTGCCTTCCTAAAGTCACTTGACAGCAGAACTTGGAAAGCTGTGCTCAAAGGCTGGGAGCATCCCAAAATCTTGGATGCTAATGGTGTTGACACTGGTGTACTCAAGCCAGAGGAAGATTGGTCAGCTGCAGAAGACACTGCATCACTTGGAAACTCCAAAGCTTTGAATGCTTTATTCAATGGAGTGGACAAGAACATGTTCAGATTAATCAAGCAGTGTACTGTTGCAAAGAATGCCTGGGAGATACTCAGAACCACTCATGAAGGCAATGCCAAGGTAAAAAGCTCAAGAATCCAACTTCTCAACACTAAGTTTGAAAACCTCAGAATGAAAGAAGAAGAATCAATTCATGACTTTCACATGAATTTGCTTGAGGTGGACAATTCCTTTGAGGCTCTAGGTGAGAAATTGTCTGAAGAAAAGCTTGTGAGAAAGATGCTTAGGTCTCTACCCAAGAGATTTAACATGAAAATCACAGCTATTGAAGAAGCTCAAGACATCCCAAGTATGAAACTTGAAGAACTTGTGAGCTCGCTTCAAACTTTTGAGATGAACTTTAGTGAGCCAACTGAGAAGAAAGGAAAAGGCATAGCTTTTGTATCTTGTGCTGGTGAAGAGGAAGAAGCTGATGAATCAGATGATGACCTCTCAAATGACTTAGCCATGTTGGGAAGACAATTCAACAAGCTTCAAAGGAGGGTGGACAGAAGACCAAGGAGGAATGTGAGGAACATCCAGACTGACAACAGTAAAATAGGTAACACTTCAACAAAAACTAAAACTGATGATAAGTCAGCTCAGAACAAGGGTGTTCAATGTCATGAATGTGAAGGCTTTGGTCATATAAGATCAGAATGTGGAACATATCTGAAGAAGCAGAAGAAAGGCCTAACTATATCATGGTCTGACGAAGACTCTGACACTGACTCAGAGAATGTTGCTGCTAATCATGTTAGTGCCATGACTGGGGTGGATAATACTGATGTCGAATCTGATGATGAAGAACTCACCTTTGATGAACTAGCCTCAGTCCATAAAAAGCTATTTATCAAGAGTGAGGAACTGTACAAGGTCAATGAAGAGCAGAAGGAAATCATCAGTCAACTGGAGACAGAGAAGGGTCAACTACAGAGTCAAGTTGCTAGTCTTGAAAGTGAAGTCAAGTTACTGTCAACCAACTTGAAAAATATGACCAAGTCTGTAAAGATGCTCAATCCTGGAACCAACATGCTTGATGAAATTTTGAAAGTAGGAAAGCATGCTGGTGACTCATCTGGTGTAGGATTTAAGAACAAACATCACAGCAAGAAGACAAATACTAAGTTTGTTCCTGCTCAGAAGAAACCTGACCCTGGCAGAATGTGGACACATCACACTCCACATCAGAGACCTGATGGCAAAGAGAAGTTTAATGCTTGGAGATGTCACTACTGTGGGAAGAATGGTCACATCAAGCCCTTCTGTTACAAACTCTATGGGTATCCCAAGAAAAGGCCTCAGGTGCAAGCCAAAACAGTAAGGGTCACTCCTAAGAAGATGTGGAAGCCTAAAGTTTCTGAAACTGCACATATTGCTCACACTTCTCTTAGAGCATCTTCTAGTAATGATTGGTATTTTGATAGTGGTTGTTCTAGGCATATGACTGGTGTTGAGAAATTTCTCACTAATATCAAGCCTCATACAACAAGCTTTGTAACCTTTGGTGATGGAGCAAAAGGTGAAATCAAGGGCAGTGGTAAACTCAGCAGCAAAAGCTTACCTGACCTAGATGATGTGCTACTTGTTAAAGGCTTGAAGGCTAATCTTATCAGCATAAGCCAATTGTGTGATCAAGGTCTCAAAGTCAACTTCACAAAGAATGAATGTCTTATTACTTCTAACAAAGGAGAATTGTTGATGAGAGGATCTAGGTCAAGGGACAACTGCTATCTATGGATTGCTGATGAAACAGCTCACTCCACTACATGTTTGATAAGTCAGGAAGAAGAAGTAAAGCTTTGGCACCAAAGACTTGGCCATTTGAATCTGAAGGGAATGAAGAAGATAGTGTCCAAGGAAGCTATTAGAGGTCTACCAAAGCTTAAGATTGTTGAAGGCAATATATGTGGTGAATGTCAAGTTGGAAAGCAGGTTCAGATGTCACACCCAATGTTACAACATCAGGTGACATCCAGAGTTCTTGAACTGCTACATATGGACTTGATGGGACCAATGCAGGTAGAGAGTATTGGTGGTAAAAGATATGCCTTTGTGGTTGTAGATGATTTCTCAAGGTTCACTTGGGTTAGCTTCATCAGAGAGAAGTCTGACACTTTTGATGCATTCAAAGAACTATGCCTTAGACTACAAAGAGAGAAGGATAGTGGCATTGTTAGAATCAGAAGTGATCATGGGAAAGAGTTTGAAAATTCAAGATTCTCTGAGTTTTGTGCTAATGAAGGAATTGGGCATGAGTTCTCCTCACCAATCACACCCCAACAAAATGGTGTAGTTGAGAGGAAGAACAGAACCTTGCAAGAGGCTGCAAGAGTTATGCTACATGCCAAGAAGCTACCTTATTACTTTTGGGCAGAGGCCATGAATACTGCATGCTATGTACACAACAGGGTGACTCTGAGAAAAGGTACCTCAACCACACTGTATGAGATATGGAAAGGAAGAAAACCAACTGTCAAACACTTCCATGTCTTTGGTAGCAAGTGCTATATCTTAGCTGACAGAGAGCAAAGGAGGAAGATGGATCCCAAGAGTGATGAAGGAATCTTTCTAGGCTATTCCATAACCAGCAGAGCCTATAGAGTCTTCAACAACAGAACAAGAACTATGATGGAATCCATCAATGTTGTCATAGATGACTATTCAGACAATGTACCTGATGTTGATCCTGATGTGGACACATCTCACCCCCTGCCTGAAGACTCTGAAGTTATAGAGATTCCTGAGAAGAATGATCAGCAAGAAGATGTGACTCCAGTGAACAAGGGTCCCTCTGTTAGAGTTCAAAAGAATCATCCAAAAGAACTCATAATAGGGAATCCTGAGTCAGGGGTTATGACAAGGTCAAGAGAGGTTGTATCCAATGCTTGTTTTGTGTCAAAGGTAGAACCAAAGAATGTGAAAGAAGCCTTGACAGATGAGTTTTGGATTGGAGCTATGCAAGAGGAGCTGAACCAGTTCAAGAGGAATGAAGTGTGGGATTTAGTTCCTAGACCTGAAGGAGTCAACATCATTGGTACTAAATGGGTTTATAGGAATAAATCTGATGAAAGTGGTGTTGTGACTAGAAACAAGGCTAGGCTTGTGGCTCAAGGTTACTCTCAGATTGAAGGAGTAGACTTTGATGAAACATTTGCTCCTGTGGCACGTCTCGAGTCCATAAGGTTACTTTTGGGAGTAGCATGTATCTTGAAATTCAAGCTATTCCAGATGGATGTGAAGAGTGCTTTCCTTAATGGCTACTTGAATGAGGAAGTTTATGTGGAGCAGCCCAAGGGATTTGTTGATCCTAATTATCCAGATCGTGTCTACAGATTGAAGAAGGCATTATATGGATTAAAGCAAGCTCCTAGGGCATGGTATGAGAGGCTAACCAAATTTCTTGTGCAGCAAGGTTATAGAAAAGGAGAAACAGACAAAACCTTGTTTGTCAGAGAAGAAAAGGGCAAGTTCATGATTGCACAAATCTATGTAGATGACATTGTGTTTGGAGGAATGTCTGATCCAATGGTCAAGATGTTTGTGAATCAGATGCAGTCTGAATTTGAGATGAGCCTTGTAGGTGAACTTACCTACTTTCTTGGTCTGCAAGTCAAACAGATGGAAGATACAATTTTCATCTCCCAAAGCAAGTATGCCAAGAACATTGTGAAGAAATTTGGAATGGAGAATGCAAATCACAAAAGAACTCCTGCAGCAACCCATCTCAAACTTTCTAAAGATGAGCATGGTGTCAGTGTTGATCAAAGTCTATACAGAAGCATGATTGGCAGTCTACTTTATCTCACTGCAAGTAGACCTGATATTAGCTTTGTTGTTGGTGTGTGTGCTAGGTACCAAGCTGAGCCCAAGATGAGTCATCTGAATCAAGTCAAAAGGATTCTTAAGTATGTCAGTGGTACAAGTGATTATGGAATTCTCTACTCTCATGGTGAAGACACAAGATTGTTGGGTTATTGTGATGCTGACTGGGCAGGTAGTGCTGATGACAGGAAAAGCACTTCTGGTGGATGTTTCTTTTTGGGAAGCAACCTTATATCATGGTTCAGCAAGAAACAAAACTGTGTTTCTCTTTCTACAGCTGAGGCTGAGTATATTGCAGCAGGAAGTAGTTGTTCTCAGCTACTTTGGATGAAGCAGATGTTGGGTGAGTACAATGTGCAGCAAGATGTGCTCACATTATACTGTGACAATCTAAGTGCTATAAATATCTCCAAAAATCCTATCCAACATAGTAGGACAAAGCACATTGATATACGTCACCATTTTATTAGAGATCTTGTTGAAGACAATATTGTGACTCTAGAGCATGTTGCCACAGAGAATCAACTGGCAGATATTTTCACTAAGGCTTTAGATGCAAATAGGTTTGAGGTGTTAAGGGGCAAACTTGGTATTTGCCTCTTTGATGATCAATAGCCATAATAGCTATTTAGGCGTGCAACGGCTACCTGTTTTTCCCTCCATCCATAGTTGCACGCAATCCAAAGGCAATCATTACAAAATATTTCCAACGGCTATTTCACGATCAAAACTCCAAGAAATCCGTTTACTCAAGATTTTCTTATTGCCTACCACATTGATCACCACATTCGTTTCTCAACCACTCAAACGACCAAAAATTTTCTTGATCACTCTCAAACCCTTTGTTCATCTCTCTGCTATTTTCTTTGAAAATCTTCATACCAAATCACCATCATCATCATCATGTCTACTGCAACCAAAACATCTCCTTCAACCAAATTCACGACTCCTCCATCATCATCAAAACCTAATTCCCCGCATCCTGAAGAAGTTCAAAGTGACATGATCGTTAATGCCACTCCTGTTTCTATGATCAAGCCATCTGGATCAAAGAAGAAGAAGTCAAAACGATCAAGAAGGGAATCAACCCCCATTGCTGCAGAGGAAGATGTTGTTCCTTCTCCTTCCACAGAAAAATCCAAGAAGAAGAAGAAGAAAAGCAAAAAGCCAAAGATTGGCTCACCAAAGAGGGTTCACACCATGGAAAGTATGCATGTTGAACCTCTTCTTGCAAAATCTGGTGATGCGAATGCTGAAGCATCTATGGGTGTAGGTTCTTCAAACCCTAACCCTGAGAAGGCTGCTGTAAAGATCCCTGAGAGTCAAAGACATCCCTTGACTCAGAAGATCATTGATTCTGTGCTCCAGGCCCTGCTAGAACCTAATGCTGCGGCAGATGTTGGCACATCATTGCCACAAGGTGAAGAAGAGTCTCCTGCTGAAGAAGAGACTGCTGCTGTTGAAAAACCTGCTGTCATTCCTGATTCTCCTGAACAGGAATTTGTTGAAGAAGATCAACCTGCTGAGGTTGAGGAACCTGAAGATAAAACCCAGTCTGACAAGGTTGTTGTGGATGCAGAAGGCTACAATTCTGACATCCCCTTGAAGAAGCTTACTGAGGATAGTATTGCAAGAAGGACTAGAAGTGGTAAAGGTCCTGCTGTTGTTGAGATTTCTCTTGCTGCTACTAAGGAGAAGAAGAAGCCTGTTAAGAGGCAAGTCATGTATGGTCCCAAGAAGGGATTTAGTAAAGCTGTGGTTCCACCTGCAAAGAAGAAGACTCAGAAAAGAAAAGAGCCACCTACAAGTGACTCAGAGTACGATGTGGAGCAGGATGTAGCTCACATCAGTGAGTCTGAGGAAGAATCTGCTGAGGAACGCAATATGGAGCTTGATGTGATTCACATTGAGTCTGCTGTGAAGAAGAGCTATGGGAAGAAGAAAATTCCTCAAGGAATTCCTGACATCCCAGTTGATTTGATTTCCTTCCACAACCCTGCACATGCTGGAAAGTGGAAATACATTGCTCACAGAAGGTTAGCTCTGGAGAGGGAGCTCAGTGCTGAAGCCTTGCAGTGCAAGGAAGTTATGAGGTTGATCAAGCATGCTGGCTTGATGAAGACTGTTACTGGACTGAGTGACTGCTATGAGAAGGTAGTCAAAGAGTTTTTGGTAAACATCCCTGCTGGTTGTGACAATCCTTTGGACAAGGAATACCAAACTGTTTTTGTGAGAGGTAAAGAAATTCACTTCTCTCCCACTGTTATCAACAAGTATCTGGGCAGAAGTGAGGAGCCCTTTGCTGAGATGGAGGCAAATGACAACTACATAATCAAGGCCATCACAGCTGGAAAGGTCAAGACTTGGCCTAAGAAAGGGAAACTGCAAGCAAGCAAGCTCACACCAATCTACAACATCCTGAACAGGATTGCTGCTGCTAACTGGGTGCCTACCACACACAACTGTGATGTGGCTACAGGTTTGGCTAGGTTCATATATACTATTGGTAGCAAATCTAATTTTGATTTTGGTACCTATATTTTTTATCAGACTATCAAACATGCCAAAACCCTAGCTGTCAAACTACCCATTGCATTTCCTTCCCTACTGTGTGGAATCATATTGAGCCAGAGACCTGATGTTCTGGGCAAGGATGATTTGTCTTGCAGAAGAGAGTCTGCTATTTCTTTTAGTCTCAAGCAGTCTGATGTGACTCCTGATGTGGGCACATCCAGCTCAAACAATGCTATGTCTAGGACAGACATGATTGCTGCTTTAAAGGAGACTTGCAAGGCTCTGGATGAGAAGAAGGCCAAGCTGGAGGCAGTCATTACTGGACTGGAGCTTGAGGATGAGCAAACAATGGCTGAGGATGAGGAATTGGAGGAGGAGGAGCCCAATGACTCTGAAGCTGAGGAAACTGATGGGAGCCAGGATATTTGAATTATTGTAATTCATTAATATTTCCCTGTACTCAGTATTTCCTTGTTTTTGCTTGTATTTTGTGGGCTATGCCCTGGATTTCTGATGCACCTTTGTGTGCCTGTTCTGTACTTGCTGCACTATTAACGGCCTGAGTGCCTTTTTCTGTTCATGCACCATCATCTCTACATCTCATGCTATCTGCATTCTATGGTGTGTTACTTACTCTCAGTATGTTTGTCATAATTTATGGCTAAAAAGGGGGAGTAAAAATTAAAATGAACAACTTTGAAGTCTTAACTGCAGCAAATTGTGATGTGTGGCACATCTGACTACACATCTGGCATACATGCTTATTTTTCTTCAAATGTTTTCTCAACAACTTTTTGAAGAATTAGTTTTCTAAAGCATGTTTTTCTGAAGACTTAATCTGTACGTTTTCAACTGGGTGATGCATTCTTAAGAAGTCCAATTGAAGATGTTAATTTGTGTAATGGTTGATCCATTTGTATGATTTCTACATGGTGATGCATTCTTAAGAAGCCTGTAGAAGTTGCTATTTTGTGTGATGTTTGACACATCTGTGAGTTTTAACTTGGTCATGCATTCTTAAGAAGCCAAGTGTAAAACTTCTCTATTTTCTCTAGGTCATGCATTCTGAAGAAGCCTATAGGGAATATGAGATTTAGGGGGAGTACATGGAAAGTGCTCTAGTTCAAAGGGGAGTAGACTATTACTGGGTTTGCTACCCTCCCTTATGTGTGCATGGAATCTCATGCTTGTATGTGTCTGAGAATTTATTTTTCTCAGTCTTTGGAAATTTACTTTCCTATCTTGTGAGAGTTTAATTCTCTCTTCGTTTGTGAGGCTCTGATCCGCTGCTGCATGCCTCTGATGTGCCTATACATCTCTCCAAGTTTAGTTGGGTGACTCAAAGATTATTTTAGCCCAAAATTTGCCAAAGGGGGAGATTGTTGAGACCTTTTAGGGTGTTGGCTTCATTTGGTAAAATAAGCCTGATTCCATGATGTGGAGCATGATGTGTGGCACATCAGGGTTCACATCTGGACGCCCTACTGGACGCGCCTTTATTTATTTAAACGCGATCTTTTGAAAAAGATTTGTTTTTCAAGTATATCGTGCCAGCTTGCGCGCCAAGGAACAAGATAATCTTTCATGGTTCTGTTTTATTTTATCGGCCGACTTTGATCAAAAAGATTTGAAACAAACAATTAAAAGATTATGATCAAATAAATCTCAAGGAGAATTAACAAAGGCCAGCTGTCAACATTGAAGATCCAAGCCCATGAAACTTGTTCTATATAAAGGAAGACTGAAGACATAATGAAGTACGAAGCCAAGAGTTGAAGATATCGAGTCTTAGGTCTTAGTCTGTTCATTGTTATTTGTGAGCCTTCACTTGAATCATAATTTTGATACAAGTAAGGACTGAGTTTGATAGAGTTGTAATCTCTAGTATTCTTTCTCCAAAGCTTTGAAGCAAGGAGTTAGAGTGTGCAACACTCAAAGCCGTTAGGTACGAGTGCATAGTTTTCTAGGAGTGTGTCTCCAAACTGAGTTTGTTATTAAATCCTTACTGGGTAAGGTTGAGGGGGAGTGAGCAGAGGTTCTCATATCTAGGAGTTCCTAGGTAGAATTAGCACGGGTAGTGATTAAGTGAGAAGTTGTAAACGGGGGAGTTTAGCTTTGAATTGATACTACCATAGTGGATTCATCCCTGGATTGGTATCCTCCAGAATAGGGCTTGTTATAAGTGCCGAACTGGGTTAACAAACTCACGTGTTCTTTTGTTTCCTGCACTTTATATTGTTTACTTGTTCATCAAGTTCAGTTGTTCACGATGTTGACACATTAGGCTACACATCGTACGATTCCTAAAGTGTACACATCGTGCTACACATCTGACACTTGCCACCAGAATTTCAGAAATAGGCTGGCCTGACCTGAGCCTATGTAGGCTAGGCCGTAGGCCCCTGTAGGCTGGCCTGGCCTATTCCCAACCCTAGCTATAAGACCTGTTGGATATGCCTTGAAATCTCAAGATTAGAAGTTAGAATATTTCAGATTTTGTGAAAAAATATATTTTTGGAGAATATTTGACTTGGATTGTGTTTGGTTTTAAATTGGATATATTTAAACACAATATTGAGAGATTTGGTTTTATTTTAAAAGATTATCTTTTGAAATAAGTAGGCATATATTTTTCTATAAATAAAGAGTGCTTTATTCATAGAAAAATTGAGGGAGAGCAGAGAGTGAGAGCGACAAGATGTAGGGAATCGGGGTTTGCCACCACAAAAGGCTAGGGTTTTGAATCCTAGGGCAAACTACTTTTGGGATTCGGTGTGTTCTTTATCTTCTTGCCGTGTTTATTGTTTGAATTATTGCATCATCGTCTCTATCCGGTCTTTATATTTAGTTGCTTGTTACGCTTGGCCCCACACATTAAGTTCTTTTATTGGTGTGAGTTTTCGTCGAACTCGCAACAATTGGCGCCCACCGTGGGGCAAGGGGATCATTCGATTCAAGTACCATGGATTTGAAGGAGGATATTGAGAGGTTCACCGTGAGTAACGACTTCGGGTTGTGGAAGGTGAAGATGATGGCAGTGTTAATTCAGAACAAGGATTGAGGCGTTGAAGGGAGAAGCACGATTGGAGAGGTATTGCTTATCACAAGGGGATGGTTGGTGTACTTTGGTGGAATCTCAGTTTGAGGTGGAGTCTCCCAATAGTGAGAGGTATTCAACATTGACTCTCGGGTATCTAATCGGAGATAGGGATGAGAGTGGTTTTGTTGAGCCAAAGGGGAACCATGGAGGCCTTGTGGGAAAAGTTTCAATTGTGGCTGAAGAAGTGCAAGACCTTGAGAGGATCTTCAGAGAGGCAATTGAAAGCAACCTTGATCAAACTGTGGAACTTGTAGGACTGCTGGAGGTAGTCGGGTGCAAGGGGAGTTTGATGTTGCAGCTTGTGGGGTCGCCTAAAATTCCAAGGTTGGTCCGGAGCCAAGCAATACTTCGAGAGGACGGAAGGCACTCTGGGGGTCGAAGGGTGGTGAAGCTTGTTGAGCTATCCAAAAAGCTGGTGATAACGGGGTACAAGCGTTTCTTCAGGAGGACGGAACTGATCACTCCGGGGGCTGAAGAGGGAGCGGTGAATCTTGTAGCTACCAAAAGTCCTATGGTAGTGGGAGGCAAGATCTTCATGAGGGCGGAAGGCATTCCGAGGGATGAAGGGAAGAAGGCAATGCTTGCGGGAAGCAAGTGGAGGCTAACGCCTAGGTCATGGTCTTGACCGGTGATCTTGGATGAAGATTCAAGATGGAGAGAGCAGCACGGTGGTTGAGTGGATCATCATCGATTTAAAGGCAAGGTGGAGAATTGTTGGATATGCCTTGAAATCTCAAGATTAGAAGTCATAATATTTCAGATTTTGTGAAAAAATATATTTTTGGAGAATATTTGACTTGGATTGTGTTTGGTTTTAAATTGGATATATTTAAACACAATATTGAGAGATTTGGTTTTATTTTAAAAGATTATCTTTTGAAATAAGTAGACATATATTTTTCTATAAATAAAAAGTGTTTTATTCATAGAAAAATTGAGTGAGAGCGACAAGATGTAGGGAATCGGGGTTTGCCACCACAAAAAGCTAGGGTTTTGAATCCTAGGGCAAACTACTTTTGAGATCATCTTGTGGGACACCTTGGGTAGACTAAGGTCAAGTGAGTCTCTTGATCACGGGAAGAGATTCGGGTTTTGGGTAGAATTAGGGTTGCTAATTCCTTGTACCCAATTGTGGGAAACTCTTGTAAAGTGGTGACTATTTCATCATAGTAGAACGGAAGGGCTGCTCCCTCCCCATATTAGGTTCATTAACACCGAACTGGGTAAACAAATCATAGTGCGTTATTTATCGTTCTTTATTTGTTCTTGAATATTGCATCATCAACTCTATCAACTTAATTTGGTTACTTGGTTCAATTTGCTCCACACATCAAAGGTTATTGGTGTGAGTTTAAACCGAATTCACAACAAGACCAACTACACCAGATAATTTATCTGCGGTGGCGAAATACTCTTAAACTCAATGCATTTGCACGCCTCAATCAAAATCGATAAGTTCTTTTTATTCTATAATTTATTTATTATGTATTATATTTATTTGTACTAATATTTTTCTTTTATTTGTTATTTTCCAACATGTTACTCTTAAATTATATATTAAGAGGTAGTGTAAAAAAACCGCTTATTAGTAAACTTTACTATACAACAATTTAAAATAATTCATTCGATTTAATTTGTGAGAAAATAGAAAAGTTTGTGATGTAGAGACTTTGGGCATTTTCATATAGCTAGACCTAAAATAATCCAAAATTAGAACTTACCTTCTTTTTTTTTATAACAAAATAGCGGATTTGAATTCCAATCATTTCAATTAATTAATGTATGTTAAATTTTTAATAGCTTGTCATTTTATCTATCCTAAAAAATGGTATATAAAAGTCTAAGAATGACCCTTTTTGAGGTTCATACATATTTTATCAATGCATAAATTTTGAAGAGTTTTAAATAAATAAATATAAAACGTAAATGAAGAACTTAATCATAACAAATGAAAGTCTAAGTATATATGGCCCTTTAAGGGAAAATTTTAAATTGTGCTCTTGGGATGATAGTTAAAGAAATATAAAAAAAAAAGTTAATATAATTTTAAAAGTAGTGTATTCAAATATAATTGAAATTTTAAAAATAATTTTTTTAACTTATTTTTTTTATTCCGATTTTTTAAACCATTGTTTTAAGGTCATTATTTAGCATATATCATTTTTTAAAGGAAAATGCTAAGTATAATGAATATACTTTCGTTATAAAACAACGAAAGGATTGCACATAGCATATGTTTTCATTGTGTGTTCTTCTTCGCTTAGTAATAAATAAATGTAACTTGGGGAATATATAGAAACTGCTTAATTTTATTTTTTCAATGACCACTTAACATAATAAATACAATAAAACAAAATATCAATCTTCAATTTGGACTCAAAATATGCGACACGTTGTCATTATAATTATCATATGATATTAAAATTGTAAATATCTTTTCAATAAGTTAATTTGATATTTAAATAAGTTTATTTTTAATTATTTAATCTTCAAATATCTTTTTTATTAATAAATTTATTCTATAAAATTATAAGTAAAAGAGAAATTGGAGATTTATTTGTAACTTTGATACATTTTAATACTATGATGACAATATTTTACACATATATGCAAATTAAAAATAAAAAAAATCTCTTTAAAAAGAAAAATAAAAAACTGTCTTTAGTATCCATTTAGCATCACGGTCATAATTGACGCTAAAAAAATAAAAGTTAAAAAGTTGCGTCGAGCATATTTTTGGTGAATAAAAACACTCTTTAAATCTCGACCCTCTTGAATTATATGTGATAATTAATTTAGACAAGAGATCAACTCTTTTTCTAGATTGATAGAATAATTGACAAACTTGTTTGGCTATAGACTCAACCAAAGTTAACTAGATTAATTAGTCTTTTTAGGAGAATATTTTATGTCGAGTATTTAGTCAATATGATAAAACTTACATTTTGAAAATGGTTTATTCATGAAATCCTTTGTTCATTCTCTGAACGGGAGATGCACCTTTTTTTTTTGTGCCAAAACTATTAAAGTTTGTTGGATGAGGAGTTGGGTCTGAGTGGGCTCATGATTGGTTGGTGGCCCATTTTTGTGTCTATCTTGCCTCTATGATTGATCATTTCTTCTCTTCGGAGGAGTCGGATATTTTAAGTAGTTATCAAGGTATCGTTTTATTTTTTGAATTCGTTGTGCCGCTTTTTATTTTTCTTACTGGGGTAGGTTTTGGTATGTTTATTTCTTACTTGTGTCTTGTTTAAGTGTTGAGTGAGTGTTTTTTGTTATATATATTTTTGGTATTCCATTTTGTATTTTGAACATTTTCTTGTTCTTTGTTCGTATATATACTATTATACTTGCAATTTTTAAAAATTCTTTAAAAACTAATAATATTAAAAAAATATATATGTAAAATTATTTTCAAAAATATTAAAATTAAAACTCCATTGTAAGTTGCACATAGATTTTTTTTAAGAAAAATAGTACAGTAGTTAGAAAGTATAGCAAAGCATAAGTGATGGTACTGTATCGGTAAATCTATCATTAGTGAGGCTATTCCAAAGGACTGTGGAGTGTGGACCAACATGTTGTCGGCAGCCGGTGATCTTGTTGAGTTGCGTATCAAACCTTAAAAAGAAAGGGGCATAAAAAATTAAACAAAATAAAGTGAAATATTATACTATGTTGTACTATGATCTTATATTTTTCCATAAAAAATATAATCTTATATTTGTTTAAGAGTTTAATTTCCAAGCACTGTTAAATATCACGGTATCTTTTTTCATAAGTTTAACTCAATTAGTAAGAACGTTACATAGAAATTAAGATTAAAGTTTTAACCTAAAAATTATTTGAAAAAAAATATATTACAATTAGTATGATAAAAGTCAAAATGAATATGATGAAAACTAAAAGTCAAACTTTTTCTTTGTTTTTTTAAAAGTAGTTTAGTAAATTTACTTACACGGTACAAATGTTAAGAAATTGAGGGTTTTAAAATTCGATTCTGATAATAATATTTCTCGTTACTCATTGAGTTTCACTTCCGATCAATATATACGCTGAAGTACTTCTATCGATATTCTTTTGGTGTATTCTCAATTATATATATATATATATATATATATTTGACGGACAAAAAATATTTAAATGATTCATAGCAAGTATAAGATAAAATATGGAGTTAATTAAAGATTTTATCATCTTTTTTAAATGATTCATATCAAGTATAATTCTTTCTTGCTTTTCGTTGGTAGATGATTTGTAAGAAATAGCATTGCCGAAAACGTATTTACTGTTGTAAATATATAAAAGGAAAATGCTATTTAGTAAGAATTTTTTGATGCAAGAATGAGAAGAATCTTATGTGTTAAATTTTGATTGGTTAAATTATAATCACTCTCTCTCATGTATGGTTAGCCAATTTTTAATTTGTGTAGATGTTTCTTACTAAATAGCATTACTCTATATAAAATAACGAAAATGCTAAATAGTATCCTCAGAACATTAGTTAAGCATATAAATATGAAAATTATATCTCGGAACTTGTGCATTCAATGCATCGAAAATATTAAAAATTATTTTATTAATATTTTTTTATTTTTTTTTATTTTTGATATGTTTAACAAGTGCCCCGCAAACACTGTTTAGCATGACCCAAACTTAAATATATTTTTTTGAACGAATACTAGTGTTTGTTATTGTCATTTATCTTTTCATAATAGACTTTTAAAAGTGAAATAGATTTATTATGGAAGCAATCAAAACTGAACAATCTCATGTTATAAAATTGAAATAAGTGAATTGGAATAAATAGATATCATATAAAAAAAAAATACAACAAATACAATAGAAAAACATATAGACAGTCGTCTAGAAGTCCTAGCTCAACTGGTAAAAATGCCGAAATTGTTAGGCCGGACGTCATGACCCGGGTTCGAACCCGGGATCTCACAGTTGTGTGAGTTTAATTTCAGTGAATTTACCACTTCATCTAAGACCAAAAAAAAAAATATAAATCTCGATATCTCACTTATTTACCTTATGGGTGAAATTTCTAGCCACTGAACTGACTATCTGACAAAAAAAAAAACATATAGACAGACACATATAGGTAATTTTTTTTATTTTTTTTTTGACTTAACATATAAGTAAAGTTCTTGTCTCTTTTTTTTTTTTAGGAAACCATAAGACTAATATTATACTATCATAATTTTCTTGTTTGAAAATTTTAGCAGCAAAACTCACGCACACAATAAACTATGAGAAGTTACAATTGGAACCTGACATCAACATATTAAAAGTCTATGCAACATGAACATATGAACATTTCTTACACGGGATAATTTTTTTGTTAAATAAATTAAATGATAATTCATTGAAAATTTATGCACATAAAGTGAACCGACTAAAATTTAAACTCTAATTATAGCGCATTCGAACCAACAATTTTAACATTTTTTTCGAGTAAAGTTAAGATTTGTGAACTACATGTGACAATATTATTTTCACAATTTGGTGGATGAAATTTATAATAAAAATAGCAGAATCTTTGGTTTGAATATAAAATTTATTAAAACTAAGGCCCTCAATATCTCCTTTATTTGACATATCTTACCCAAAAACCAATCCAATACTACTAGTAATAGTATACGATTGATTCCTTAGCCCAATAATTTGGAAAGTCTTTGAGCTGACCAAACCAAACATGTTTCCTTTACAACGATGCAATGAACTGTCGATCCCGTTATCTAATAGTCTCAACCACCACCCACAACATCACAAAATCCCCGAAGATCTGATTCTTGATGATTGTGATTCTCTTATTTTTGATTTTTCTCATAAAAAAATGGCTATTAGCCGTCCACCAAAGATATTACTTTATACACCACCAGATCATCATAATACAAATATCAATTCTTCTATCAAAGATAACAATAATAAGAAGATGGTTCATAGGGAGATTGAGAAACAAAGAAGACAAGAAATGGCTACTCTTCATGCTTCCCTTAGATCCCTTCTCCCTCTTCGCTTCATCAAGGTGAAATATTATATTATATCATATTATATTATTTTTTCTATCTTAACTCTCTGGTTTTTAGGAGAAAAAAATACTTGATAATCTAAAATTCGGCCGCAAAGTAAACACAGTATGACCAATATAATGATTAATGTTCCGAACGGGTGGGAGGTAACTACGATATGACAAATGATTGTTTCAGTCAAGATCCGAACTTTTGTATGTCAAAGTTTGCTAGGTTTATTTATTTTCTATAATAATAACTTGACAATTTAGGGTTTGTACTCTATTGGGTTTTCAGGGAAAACGTTCTTTATCTGATCAAATGAATGAAGGAGTGAATTACATAAATCACATGAAGAAGAATATAAAAGAACTTAGTGACAAGAGAGATGAACTGAAAAAACTCTCCAATCTTTCCAACCTCAAAAGCCATACATCTTGTAGCTTCAGTATTCACAAGAATAATGGAACTGTGGGAATTGAAATCAGTAGATTTAGAGATAAGGAAGGGGTCCCACTTTCTAAATTGCTGGAACAATTGATGAGAGTAGGACTTGAAGTTGTTAGTTGCTTTTCAATTGAAGTCAATGGAAGATTACTCCACAGTGTGCAGTGTGAGGTACATATAATTTATTTATTTTTATATTATTTACATTTTTTGTTAATGGATTAATTTTTGTGTTTAATTATTGAACTGGACTTGATAATTCACAGGTTAATGATTCTGACAGTGTAGATCTATCTGAGCTAAAAAGGAAATTTTCCAATATGAATCCATCAATTAGTTGTTCTGATTAAATACAGTATATGCATGGGGCCTATTTACAGGAAATTGACATATTGGTATTTGTCCAATTCCTATATTATTAATTTGCTTGTGCTGTGTGCAATAATGTAAATATTGAACCTCTCATGATCATATCTCTTTGGTTTATGCTTCTGTGTTTGGTTCTTAAAACTTACATGATGATGAACATTTTTTTTCATTTCTTATTGTGTGTTTCTCAAAATTGTGGAATTTAACATTACAAATCTGTTGCTTTTGGTATATATGTTTCGAGATTTTTTTTTTTACAGGAATATGTGTGGAGATTATTTTCTGTAATTCTTGCTGTTGTAAATTTTTTGCCGTTCTTAAACTTTTTTTGTAGAACAAAATTGGATGATTTTTTTAATATGATCAATTAAATGATAATGATAATGATAATAATAATAATAATAATAATAATAATAATAATAATAATAATAATAATAATAATAAGGAATAATTGTACCTTAAAGGCTAGCTCTATTGTTTGATATAAACCATTTCACCTATTAGTGGGATAGTTGATTTTTTTTTTTTTTTGGTACATTGGGATAGTTGATTTCTATATGTGCTATTGATCATATATTGTTTCTCAATTTTTTTAAGACGATATGATTTTAGCTTCTTAAAGTATGATAATTTTGTAATTTTTGTATCACATTTGCTATCATTTCAGAAATTGAGTCAATGTATATAGTTAATTTAGTTAGTCAAAGAGCTATAAAAGCCACTGAATCTTGGATGAATGTTAAGCTTGGAGGATTAAAAGGAATGTTTGTTGGACACTTAAATGGAATAAATTTTACGTAGAGCCTCAAATTTAATGAAGTTAAAAGTTACTACATGGTTTTAGTTCTGAGCCATTAAAAAACGTTACAACCAATGGTTAGTTGTACAATGGTAATTGGGGCTGAATTTGATAGGAAGTCCTCACAACTGTGATTAGAAGGGAGTTGAAACCACTTGATGTAGAAACTGATCTTTGAATCATATTATACAGTCCAATGGATCAGAAACTGATAGTGGATAAAAAAAACTAGTTGTAGGAATGCTACATTTACTATGAATTCAGTTCAAATGTGGCTTAAATATATTTTATCTTTAATTTCTACTAAAAATAATAAAATAATCCACCTTTAAAAAAAATTAGGAAGTCTATATATATATATATATTAGATAAACTCAACGTTGCATAGTTTTAGAGATGGAGTATCAAAAGGAGGCTTCTTCTTTGAGAGGCCAAAAGAAAAAATTATCATATATATTTGGAGAACTAAAAAATTTTATTAAGCTATTTTTAAACTATAAAATCATCTTAACCTAAATATAAGTTTTATTTTTCTGAAACATAGCTTTAGTTGTTTTCCTGACACACATCTTATAATTTAGTTTTGTTGACTTTGTTGGCAAATATATTATATATAAATACAAAAATAATACAAAATACAATATAAAGTTCATAAAATAAGATGTATTAGTAGTATATTTCACCAAGTCCTAACAATGATCACTAAAGTAAAATAAAAAAATAAATAGGCAAATAAATTTACAAAGAAAAAAAAAAGGCACACTATCACCAAAACTAAAGCCCCTCAATTGCACCACCACGAGAAGAATACCTAGAAAAAGAGAAACAAGGATCAACCACATGTAAAACAAAACAACAAGAGAGTCTCCAATTCTCCTGACCCATCGAGACCCAGCATGACACCACAACAAACTTTATCGGTTCCAGCAAAAAGTAAGGTGCATACCCCACTCATTAAAGGAATAGGGGGAGTCAGAATTTTTACCTAAAAACCACTTCCAATATAAATGTTCCTTTGAAAAAGAATATTATTTCGAGATTTCCATATAATCCACAATTTAGTTTTGTTGACTGAAAAGGCATTTATCTTCTTCATGGTTTATTTCCTATAGTAATGCTAAACACTTCAAGAACAGTTTCCTTACTATAATATTTTAGGCAAATAAATTTATAACATTTCATTTGTAATCGTATGATGGATATAACTAGGAATCTTAATTATTATTATTATAATAAAAGTAAGGTTTTGCTCTATGTTAACCTTAATTTTTTTCTCTCCTAATCTCTCTCTTAGTCTTTCAACCACATATTAATTGCTATGGCCCGCCACTTATTAAATCTTCCTCAATTTGAATTTTGAATTTGTCTTTATTAGTTTCTTTTATTTTATTTTTTACAAAAGTCTTCATTAGTTTTTATGCATTGAAAATAAAATATTATTAAATTCTCATATAAAAAAATTAGCACAATAGAATATTATATCTAAAATGTGGCATCTCTCCATTATCTCTCTATCATTATTCGCTTCTGATTCTTTTATCCACGTTTTTCTCTTCTTGCTTTTCATTCACCGCTCTCTCAACCCTTTTTTTTCTTTAATATTCTCCCTCAATACCTTCCTTCTTATGTCTCTACATCTCAACTCAATTTTTGATCGAGAAATGTTATTTTGACACCAAATTGGTTGTCCAACAACTATATTTACACTATCCAACTATAACATATTTTTTTATTATTTTATTGATTTCACTTTTATGTGAGATGATTTTCTAATTGACAACCATTTTGAGTTGTACAAATAACACAACTATTTTTTATCGGCATCAACCCGCACACCCTCTCTTAATGTTACTTCTGATGTGTTGGTATGATCATGTGTTTATATTTTTTTTTATATTTTGTTTGTAAATGGTGCTGATATTTTTTACGTTTATTCTGTTTATATCATATAGACTTTGTCATTGATTGGATTCTGCGACAAAGCACTACTAAAAGAGTATTCTGAGTTAACATTTGTTGATTATTGTGGAAATGCATACAAAGTCAATTTGAACTCTTCTGATGATGAAAATATGAAGTTGACTAAGTTTTCTGGTGGATGGACATATTTTAATTGTATATGCAATGATATTAATATTTTTTATTACGAATGTCATAAACAAAGTCTTCTCTATCATTTGGCTTTATTTATATCTCAATTATTTGACTATTTTTTGCATTTTTCTTTATTTTTTTAGTATTGATCGATCTAATGATTTCATGTATCTTTTTTAGTTCCATTTGTACTGGCTAATTTAAGTGTCAATATAGTTATGCTATGTTTTGATTCATTTTATTTTTTTTATTTGCAATTTTAATTATAACAATTTAAATTGTATATCTATCACTCTGCAACATTCGTGCAACGCATGGGTCAGAGTCTAGTAAAATCATAAATTTAAGGTTAAGCCGTGTAACTACTCTAATAAGGTTATGAGGTAGAACAATTTGAACAAAAGGATAAACTTGTAAATTGCATTTCATTCTATTTTTAAAATAAAATGTTAAAAACACATTTCCTTAATTTTAACAAATATTTCATAGACACATGCTAACATTAATTTTTAATTAATTCTAATACAATTATGTACAAAGACAACTCAATGCAAATGCAACAAGACACCATCCTAAACCTCCCAATAATAATTTCTATGGCCATTCAAACAAATTTCCAGCTAAAAAAATTTCTTTAAATTTAATGGTCGATGAAAAATAGTTTAATCTAAATTTTTCAAAAAAAAAATTCAAAAAAATATATACATGTTCTTTTATTAAAAAACGTTCTCTAGTTTTCAAAGATAAATCTGTAGGGAAATTGGGAAACTATTTTTAATGATTAACTTTATTTCCTACGAAAATCGTAATTATGTCCTACATATTTACCTTTGGAAAAATCCGCAGCTAAATATAATGTTTCTTTTAGATTTTCTTACAAACAAATTCGTAGGAAACTTTATAATATATATTTTATTTCCTACAGATTTACGTTATCTTTCCTACGAATTTACCTTCGAAATAATCCATAGGAAACTTTGAAATATATATTTTATTTCCTACAGATTTACGTTGTCTTTTCTACGAATTAACTTCGAAATAATCCATAGGAAACTGTAATATATATTTTATTTCATACAAATTTACATTGTTTTTCCTACAAATTTACTTTCGAAATAATTCGTAAAAAACCATTTTAATAAAAAAATATAATGTTTCTTGTGAATTTTTTTATCAAAATAATTCGCATAGGTGGTACTCAATCCAAAACATCTCATAGAATGATAGAAGTGATTCTTAAGAAAACAAGTTTGTTCACCGTATTTATTTTATGAATAATTTGTAAAGCCGATGGATTGCATACTAAGATAGAAAATGAGTTTGGTTTTAGCTTTCTTTTTTTGTTTTAATATATTTTTGCCATTATAAAAATAATAATTTGCCAACCACATTTGGTCCATACATAGATCAATAACAACATTACGAAATAATAAAAAATGAAAACTAAATTTTGAGTTAACTTGCGTATGCATATATATCCTATACTAGTGCGTCTTGCATGTGATCTGTTCAAGTATTGGATAACTATGGAAGTTTATACTGATCGAGAGTCATTTTTCTAAAATATTGTCCAGGTATTGTAATTTGTCATGCAATGAATTTGTCATATTCAGATCACAATTATTCATTGTTTCCAAATGTTGTCATCTTCATCGTACATCTATGTGGAAACCATATGAAAGAGACATGATATTCCGTACGAAATCCGTAAGCAATTGCAAAAAATAGCGTTGACTTTATTTATAATTAGTCCCATAAATTTTTATCATTTTTCACATTATATACTACATAAAATACTGATTTTTTGGTTGGAAAAAAAAAAAACAAAAAGAGAGATCAGCAGCAGATTGTGTCCCATCAATGAAAGTTTTTCTTGCTCTCCCATCATTCTTGAGAAAGTAAGTTTTTATACCATTAGATTATAAATATAAAGCAACATTTAAATTGAAAAGAAATGATAAAAAGTTGATTGATGGTTGAGATGTAAAAATTAAGAAAAATTGAAGAAACATAAATTGAGAGGATCCATTCTCATCATTCTTGTATCCCCTGAAATTTCATTTTTACCCCTAGAAACAAAATTCGGAATGTAAATTCTGAATTTTTTTTGTTACGTTTTAATGGTCCTTGCCGTTGTGGACTTTATTTAAAACTAAAAAAGTTTGGAATCTATGTTTCAACTTTATTTTCAGGGACAAAAATGGTGTTCCAGAAGAATAAGAAAAATTAAAGAATGATGGGGGAGGAAGAGAAACCTTCTCATATTTTTTTACAAGACTAATTATTTTGTCACCCTACATATTTCTCGCGTGTCCTACATGTTTTCATTTTTTCTTTTCCGCTACTTAAGTAGTAAATATTATAAAATTTTAAAAAATAAATAAGTGCCGTATGCTACCAAAGTTTTTGGGGAAACCACTACCTAAATAGTGGATAGGAGTATTTTGTTAAAATCATATTTGTGCCTAAATTTGATCGACATTTAATTTTAATTATTTTGTCGATAAAATAATAGGATGGCAAAATAAATTCTCATTTTATTGAAGACCCATATTTGGTGGGTTTTGCATTATGAATAAAGTTGGGTCCGGTCACCCCTACGATTATACCTTTAACCTTATAAAACACTGTAACATTATTATTGTGATTCCAATCCTTCAGCTGCTACAGCTACGCTAAACTAGGAACTTAGAATTCAAGGAAATGGAAGTTGATGAGAACACTCATTCCTGTTCCTCTAGTTGTTAACATTTTCTATAAAAAGAGTGCAACTTGATTATCATTAGAATATTGCATGCGCAATCAAACATTTATCAGTTGTCCTCTAATTTTGCAATTTTTGTAACTAGTAGCCCATTTTTCTTTTCCTATCAACATATTGTAGCTTCCAAATGTGGTCATCATAATAACACAGTGCACAAGTAAAAAAAAAAACTATTAAATCAAACGAGACATGAAAACAAACCTATGAATGGTGCAATACTAATTTATTTGTGCACATTAAACAAAATCTCTAATCTCTAAACAAGCAGTCGGGAGATTGAGTAATGGGGGAAGTTCATTAACGTGGGAGATTATTCGATGGTTGGAAGTTGATTCTTGGTGGTTGCTTGGTCCATATTAGACCGAGATATTAGGCCATCCGGTATTATAATTTAGAGACATATTCGATATGTATGGAATCTCTATATATATAAAATGTGAACCTTTTTTCAAATGATAATGTACACATGGCAATCCCACATTTCTTCTCCTCCCATATTGTTTTAGCATTCAATACTTTTGATTTTTTTTTTAAAAAAAGATCACCATATATAAAGGATGAACAAATCTATACTTTTATTATTATTTAGGACAATTACCATAATTAATAAGAAATAATTCACCTTATTTAAGAAATAATTCTTTGTCTTATTTATGAACAAATCTTACATCACCTTTTCTCGCAGAAATTTCATAATTAATTAATGCAATTATAACCATAATTCTTTGTTTTGACACTAAAAACACATTTTCATTTTTTTTTTTGTACAAAAAACACATTTATAGAACTGATAAGACATTTTTTTGTACAAAAAACACATTTACGGAACCAATAAAACTTTTTTTTTACGGAATGCATATTTATTTTGACTACTACTATGATAACCTTCACAATTATAAGGTACTTTGTTTTTTTTTTTTTTTATCAATTTAAGGTAATAGGTATAGTTTAAGAAATAAAATATTCTTAATAAAAGCATGGATCATTATAATCGTAATTTTTTTTTCAATCTTGATCTATAATAATTGGCAATGATTTAATAAGTCAAATTCTTCCAAATATCTTGCTCTCAATTAGCATGCAATAATGTATTTGTCACAATTAGCATCATTATTTTTACGACAATTAGTATCATATTAAATGTTTTTTTATTATAATTCTCATAGTCTTCACTCATACCAATCTTATATGAGCTGGATTTGGTGATTAATTAAACTAATTATAGTAGTCTCTATTTGCTGCTATATAGTTTCTTCCCTATATATATGTCCATTGCTCAAGTTCTTATTCCTATGCTGTTTTAGTTTCATATTTTTTAATTTCAATTTTAATTATTTCTCTTTCTCTCCTTTCTTTTGTTTCACATTTGGTTTATTGGTTATTCATCAAATTTCTCTTCTTCCTTATGCGTGCTCGCTTAACTTTGAAAATAAATCATCGAAGATTTTTTTTTAAAAGGTTTGTTGTTTTTCTCACCATTTTTATTCTTTACTTATTGCTTTTTCATTTTTTTATATACATATGTGTTTACAGGTAATTTGTATTTTATTCAGACATTATCGGCCACTAACAAAGATTAGTATTTTTGATTTTTTCTTTTTGAATTATAATGATATTTTTTTCTTTGCCTTAGTGATTTAGGTACGACTGTGCTTCAGGTAAGGTAACTAATTGTTTTTTGTGATCAAAGACTAACTACAAAATGTTCTCACATTGACATTTGCATCAAAGACTTCAGAGAAGGTAAAACTTTTTTAGAAATTGCTTACTTTTTTTTAAGCACTTACTTACTTTTGTTGTTTGTCATATTTTTTAACTTTTTCACTATTACTATTATTATTCCTAAAAACAGTTAGTATATATATTGCGCTTGATTTCATTTGGTTTTAGAAATTCTTATTGCATTTTTTAAGTTAAATTCGTTCCGGGAAGTTTTTTTCGTTTATTTTGTCTAGGTATTGAAATTTGCGACTATTGTGTGTGACACAGAGGAAAGTTGGATGAAGACTATGGATCAATTTATTTGGCGTAGTATTTGCTCTATAATATTATCCAGTATATAGGGCAACACAAGGAGATTTGAACTCCATCCGGAATACTCGAATCCATAGGATATGAGTTTGAATTTTTACTTTTTATACTCCTTTAAAAATTGAGACATGTATGAGGATATATATCCGAACTAACTAATTGATTTGTGGAGGGAAAAATATGTCTCCACCCCATTGTCATGTCTAAATGGAACTCCTAAAAATATACACAAACTTTGTGTGAGTAAATTCATCTTTAATTTTATTTAAAATATATTTTTATTTGTTGAAATTTTATAGATTTTGTAGTTTGATCTGATGTACATGTGGCTTAACCAAATGAATAATCTTTTATCATTATTTTAACATAAATTATCATAGTAATCAAATTAATAACAAAGTTGACCATCACACATAAACAATTGTTCCTATTTATAACTGGAATAATAATTTCACATTAATTACAATTATCACTACAATGAAACAAAGAAACAAATTCCTCTTCAATATAAAAAAATAAAATAAATTATGATACAATATTTATCACTATTGCTTATAAAAAGTAACAGTAGTGTGCAATTTTAAAAGGAAATAATATTTTAATGAGATCATATTAATATAGTCAATGCATTAAAGGTAGTGATTGATGTAACAACATGCATACTGTTTATTGCAATTTTTGCGGGACATATATTTGTACTCATATATTAATACGGAGGCTATCATTTTTTCTTTTGGTAGTTTTTACAGAATCGATGTTTTACTCATACGAGGAATTTTTTAATTTAAACGAGAACCTATATTTTTATTTATACATTAATATGATATCTATTTTATTTTTGTAATTTATATTGTAGTTTATATTGCTACTCATGTTGATGCAAAAACCTATTTTTATTTTATTTTTTTAATTTCTTTGAGATCTATATTTCTAATTGTAGTTTATATTGCTACTCATGTTGATGCAAAGACCTATTTTTATTTTTAATTTTTAATTTTTATGAGATCTATATTTCTACTCATACATATTTTTATTTCTAATCATATATTTCTTTTTTTTTTTTTTTTTGGTTTTCACCACCAGTTGAATCTGGTTCGGGGGTCAGTTCTGGCATCAAGTGGTTCCAGCCCCCTTCTAATCATATATTTCTATTCACATATTGATACAAAGGGCTTTTTTTTTTTTTTTAATTTATACGAGAACTTATATTTCTATTAATATATATTAATATGCCCTTTTTTTTGTAATTTTTACGAAATCTATATTTTTATTCATATTAATACGAGGATTATTTTTTTAATTACTACATAAAATTATATTTCTTTTCATATATTAATACGAGATCTATTTTATTTTTGTAATTTATACTTTAGATTATATTTCTACTCATATATTATTACGAAATATTTTTTTATTTATTTCTATGTGACATATATTTCAATTGATACATCAATACGGGAACATATATTTGCACTTATGCATTAATACAAATGACTTTTTTGTTTTATAATTTCTATTTAGATCTATAGTTTACTCATATATTAATACGAAGATCTTTTTATTTTATAATTTTTATGAAATCTATATTTTTAGTCAAATATTAATAGGGAGATTTTCTAAAAATTACAACGAGGACTTATGTTTCTGCTTAAGTATTAATACGAGAATCGATTTTTTTGTTATTTATATTATAGTATATATTTCTTCCTTATATATCAATACACATATTATTTTTTTGTAATTCGTCCACTTCAAAGCCTTTTTACGAAATCTCAAAGTCTCTTCCATATATATATATATATATATATATATATATATATATATATATATATATATATATCCTGTAAATAAATTATTTTTCATCAACTTTATAATTCTTTTAGGAGAGAATAATAGAAACAATAACTAGGATAATTTTTTTATTGTTTTGTTCACCACCAGTTAAATTTGGTTTGGGGGTCAGTTCTGGCATCAAGTGTTTCCAACCCCCTCCCGGTCGCAGTTGCGGAGGATCGAACTGTGGTCCTCCCTATCAAGTTCAGCGTCAATCACCACTGAACCAACTAACGATTGGTAACTACGATAAATTTTTAATTTGGTAAAAAAAATACAAACTATATGAATCTTCCCTTAGAAAATATATATGACACTATACATAAATTTTAGAGTCAGTGTTTATGTTTATCACTTAAGATATTTTAATTATATAATATTGTAAATATTTATGTAGTTGTCATTAACTATCTTCTATTAGCAATTAAAATTTTAATTTTTTAGATTAAAGAAAAATATATTAAAATATATTATTTATAATTCAATAAATTTAGGCTAAACTACACATTTGGTCCTTACATTTATTTTTGGTTTCAATTTGATCTCTTACATTTAAAAAGTTTTATTTTGGCCCCTTACATTTATTTTAGGTTTTAATTTGGTCATTTCCGTCAGTTTTGTCACATGTGGCAGACAGTTTGCATATAAGAAAAGACACGTGGACACTTGGATGTACGTATTCAATTGAAACGGTGTTAATGACAAAACTAATAGAAAATGACCAACTTATGCAAACGGTTGAAATGTAAAAGACCAAATTGAAAATTTTTAAACTTAAGAGGTCAAATTGAAACGTAAAATAAACATACGGGACTAAATATGTAGTTTAACCATAAATCTACAAACGCAATTTTACCCGTGCTTGGCACGGGTCTGGATACTAGTTTAGACTAGATCATAGTTGAGATAATAAGATATTTATAATGGTCGTCCACAACTCTCGAGCATTTTTTTTTTTTTTTTGAATCAAAGAATTTTATTCCATTCAAAAAACATGTTTGTACAAGGTGACCAGAGGTCCAACCAACCACGGGACAAAAAAAACTATAAGAGAAACTAAGCTAGATTAACAAAGGAGCAATATGCCTTCTAAGCTTAGTATTCATCCACCCTCTATAGACTATGGTATTGATTATGTCTTCATCTATGTTTGTAGTATGTACTTTATTGCCAAAGCAAACATCATTCCTATATTTCCATAGGGCATAGATAGTTTCAGCAGCAGCAGACTTCAGCAACTGAGCCTTCCAACCCTTGCCTTTGCTGCATCTTGTGATCCAACACAGCTCTTCATCCCACTCCAACGGAACATGATCAAAATGCATCCAACAGAGGACCTTTTGCCAAATAGTTTTCAAAACAGAGCAGCCAAAAAAGAGGTGATCTATAGATTCCTCACTGCTACAGAAACAACATTTTAAATCCACAGCTATTCCAAATTTGCTAAGTCTAACCTTTGTTGCCAATCGACCATGACAAGCCAACCAAAAGGTGAACATTGCTCTAGGGCGCGCCATGTTTCGATACATAGTCATTTTCCAAGGTACCCCAGGATAGTCTTCCCTGAAAAACCTGTAGATCTTCCTCGTGATAGATTTACCATTCAATCGCTCCCATCCCTGTACATGTGGAAGGGACTCTCTTTTATTTAAGATAGCCTTCAAAATCCAAGAGCAAGATTGTTTCACCGGCATCGTCATAAGGTGGTCATTCTTCACATAGTAACTATGGATCCATCTAATCCATAGGCTGTCAGCCTTGCTATGTATGTTCCATAACAGTTTGGCTAAGTTGGCTTTATTCCATTCTTCAAGAGAAATCAGATTGAGGCCACCTTGGGCTGTAGGTGCACAGACATGATCCCACGCCACAGGGGAATTATTAGTAATAACAGCCCCACCCGTCCAAAGAAACGAACGACAAATGACATTGATTTTATGAATTACCTTCTTGGGGAGAGGCAAGCATTGCATCCAATAGTTGGCCACTGCAAAAGTCACGCTTCTGATCAATTGAAGCCTGCCAGCATGACTGAGTAATTTTGCACTCCAATTTCGGATGCGCTCCACAATCCGATCCACTAAGGGCATGTAATGATGAATTGAGAGCTTCTTACTAGTGAGAGGCACCCCAAGGTATCGAAAAGGCAAAGACCCTTCAGCAAAGGAGGTTGTTTGTCTAATGATGTCCTTTGTATGCTCCTCCACCCCACCATAGTAGGCTTTACATTTAGAGGGATTAACATAAAGCCCAGTATATCTAGAAAACTCCTGGATTTTGGCCATAACCAGCTCAACAGATTTGACATCGCCTCTAGTGAAAATCAACAAGTCATCAGCAAAACTAAGGTTTATGATACGAAGGGTCTCACATTTTGAATGGAAATTGAAGTCAGGTATTTGGGTTAATTATTGAAGAGTCCTATGCAGGTATTCCATAACTATCACAAAGAGTAGAGGGGAGATGGGATCCCCTTGCCTCAGGCCACGCTTGGCCTTCATAAATCCAGTGTGCCTGCCATGGATGTTAAACTTGTAGGAAACAGTTGTTACACCCAGCATAACCCACCTAATGAATTGGCCAGGCACGCCAATTTCCCTCAGAATGTGTTGTAAAGCATGCCAATCAACAGTGTCATAAGCTTTTTGCAAATCCAGTTGCAGCATGCACTTTGGAGTGCCTCCCTTCCTGCTATACCCTCTAATGAGCTCATAGGCCAATAAGATATGATCATGGATATGCTGGCCAGGCACAAAAGCAGCCTGGCTTAGATTGATAACACTACTCAACACCTTGCTGAGTCTCGTAGTCAAAATTTTGGAGATGATCTTGAACACAGTAGTGCTGCAAGAAATAGGCCTGTACTCCTTGATGGTTTTTGCTGCTGAATGCTTGGGAATGAGGGTTACTAAAGTGATATTTATGGCACTGTAGATTTTCTCTTCTTGAAAGAATTCCATCACAGCTGCTATGACATCCTTTTTTATAATGCCCCAAGCATCTTTGAAGAACTTGGCACCATATCCGTCCAACCCAGGCGCTTTAAGGTCACCAATGCTCTTTAAAGCCCAACTCTCGAGCATATATTTGTAAGGAAGAAATGTTTAAGAGTATACCGAAATAGTAAAAAATGTCTATAATCGTCAAATCAAGATCAATAAGATTTGCAAAATTGCATTTTTCATATGGCACAAACACAAGTACCAAATTGCATTCTCTTGCTTTTCCCTCATTTTCATCCCTCCCTCTTTCTTCTAAACCAAACATAGTGTAAGCAAGTCAAATTAAAAGGTACTCCTTATCAGAAGAAAAGGGAAGATCATTGTTGCAAGTTGCAACCTTGATTGACAAAGACAAAGTACTTGCCATTAGTGGAATGTGTATTAGCATACGTATATAGAAAGCATACATAGTTGGGCGGGCCTCATATCAGAATATACATCTACGAAAATCAACCTTCTAAATTCCAAGTCAAAATTATGTGAACTACAATTACAAAAGATGGCCCTACACTAAAGCATTGGTCATAATTTCCAAAACAAGCCTCAAAAGTCAGTGTGAAATAACATGATCCTCTCTATACACAAAAATCAATCATAAGAACAAGTGAAAGAAATGGAGCCTACATGATCTCCAAAAGAAAAATGAAAAAAATATAATAGTATAATCCATTAGTGAGAACACAGACTTGAATACTCTATCATGGCCGAATTTTTGGTGCAACACTGACTAACCATAGTATACTCCAATATTGAAAACACGGATTTGGATCCTCGGTGACTAGTTTTATAGTGCAACTAGCCACAGATGAACCAAATTGGGGAGAATACCACTTCCACCAAACTTGTTGACAGTTATAATACTAACTCAAACTAACTACCATCTATATCGGTCATGATGAACATTCTTTTCGATTCTTGAATTGGAATCGAGACTGTGAGTACTCAGATGACAATTGAGGCAGTTCCAATTCCCCACAAAGCATTCCTGCAACTTCTTTCATTGAAGGACGACGATTAGGTGACTTGAGCAAACAAAGCAATGCAATTTTGATGCATAAAAGTGCCTGCTCTTTATCATCCAATAACAGCAACTCAACAGAAGGATCAACAAGTTCAAGTAGTTTCCCATTACGCGCACAATGTCTTGCCCAAGACACCAAATTCGCTCGCTTAAACTGCGTGAATCTATCACCGCCACCACTACTACCACCATCATTCACCTGAAGAGGTCTTCTCCCAGAAACAATAACAAGCAATAATACACCAAAACTATAAACATCACACTTCTCTGTTATATCACCACCACTATAACCATTTTCAGGAGCAACATAAAAAACAGTTCCTCTCATACTTGCAGTACTACTAATTTCACCACTTTTGTGAATTTCTCCACTGTTATATGAATCATAACTATTCCAATTAACTTTCCTTAACTCACCACTAAACCATGAATCACCACTACCACGATCCTTTCTGCTACGATTTTTACTACTTCCTTTTTTCGCATCATGATCTCTCTCCCATTCCCACCAATTATCACCATTTTTTCCACCTTTTTTCTTATTCTTCTTCTTGTTCTTGTTTTCAAGTTCTTGAGAATACTCCTCCTTCCACCACTCCCTTGCTGGTCTTCTCTTCTCCTTCTTCTTCAAATCACCTTCCATTGATTCCCACCATTCCAATTTCTTCTTGCTCTTACTTTTCTCTTCCTTTCCACTTCCACCCACCAAATCATCATTCTTCAACTTTTCTTCCTTCACCTCTTTTCCAATCCAATCCATCACATAATCCTTCACACTCCCACTTTTCTTCACTCCACCATCACCACCATCAACACCAACACCAACCATGTCTGTTTCATAATCCTCAAAGTTAGTGATAACACTTTCAATTTCGGTTTCATCACTCTCAAATCCCTCTTTTTTAATTTCGAAAGGGGAAAGGGTTTTCAACCTAGCAAGTCCAAAATCAGCTATTTTAGCAGAAAAGGAATGATCAAGAAGAATATTACTAGGTTTAATATCACCGTGAATAATCGGTGGATCACATGAATGAAGATATTGAATTCCTTTAGCTATATCAATAATTATAGAAAACCGCGTTTTCCATTGCGTTAATTCAGGACATTTCCGACGGAAAAGAGCTTCATGAAGGTTACCGTTCTGCATAAGATGGTAGACGAGAACAAAACGACGGCGTTTTGGATCGGAGGAGAAGCCAATAGCAGGGACAAGAAGATTGGATTGAAGTCTTGAAGCGAAGAAGAGTTCGTTGTGGAATTCACGTTCGCCTTGACCGCCGAGGGTTGTGGAGTTCATTAGCTTGACGGCAATTGGTTTACAGGAGGAAGGGAGGATGCCGGAGTAGACAGGACCGAAGCCGCCATGACCGAGGATAGTGGAGAATGAATTTGTTGCACGTCGAAGGAGGGAGTATGAGAATGGGTGAGGAGGGTTTGAGTCTGAATCGGAGGATGGAGTAGTTCGTTTTTTGTTGCGGAGGCAGTGGAGAAGTGCGAGGAAGAAAGAACAGCCGGAGATGACGGTGGAGGTGTGGTTGTTGTTTGTTTGAGGTGGTGGTGGTGGTGGTGATGGTGACGTGGACATTGCATCGGCGAAGGGAGAAAGAGAAGTTTGTTAAGCGTGTGGGTTGTTGCGATTAGTATTTATTTTGGAATGGGAAGAGTGTGTTGACTTTGTGTGAATAGAAGGAAGGTGCAATAACAAGCTACAACAACTCAGGAAAAGCAGAGGAGGTTAGTCAAAACTCTGTTTATTGAGGGAAGGGAAAGAAAGCCTCTTTTATTTGCTTTGTTCTTTTAAATAAATGGCGGCGCTTTACACTTAATAAAAGCGGTTTAACACGCTTAAATGTGTTAGTTAATGCTCTCTTTAATTATGTACTCATAAAATTTTGTTTTAAAATAGATGTTATTATCATTTTTTAATGTAATACTTTTTAATTTTGAATCAGGTTGTTATAGATTTTATAAAAGGCAAATGTTAACGAGTGTTCTCGGGCACTTTTTAAGACCTTAAATAGTAAGTTTTTTATAAAAAAATTATGGAAATGCTTAAAGTCAATGCATTGAAAATTGCAATATTCATTTTTTGAATAAAAAGTTTCTTTAAATGGAATACTTAAAGAGTGTCCCGGGACACTCGTTAGCAATACCTTTTTTAAAATGGATTCTTAGATCATCTTCAATGGTGGGTACCTATTTTTTAAGAATCAGTACTTAATAGGCACCTCATTGGAGCAAAACAGAAATGAGTACTTAATAGGTACTGGTTCTACAATAAGCATTGGTACCTATTTCATTTTTGTGGAACCCAAAAATAATAATGTAGAGTTATTGGTGAGATGAATTATTGGTAGGACCAATTTAAAACTTTTCAAGGAGTGTTGGGTTGGAGAGATTGAGTGTTTATTAGGTAATATTATTAAAAATTATAAATAAATGATGTGTACACGTGGGACCCAGTTAAGTACCAAAAAATGGAATTCTCCATTGTGGTGGATCCACAATGGAACTCCCCATTTTATAGTACTTAAATGGGCTCTACATGTACTCATCACAAATTTTTTTTTTTTTTTTAATAATAGTATTCAATCACTCCAACCCAACACCTCTTAAATTTTTTTAAATGAGTCCCATAAAAAACATATCTCACCAATAAACACTATATAATTATAAATAGGTCCCACACAAATAAGATAAGTACCACTTCTTATTATAGCACAAGTATCTATTAGGTACTCTTTTGAGTTTTGCTGTAATGAGGGTACCTATTAGGTATCAATTCTCAATAAATAGGTACCCACCATAGGAGATGGTCTTATAGTGTAATATAATTTTGTATAAAAAAAAAATTACAAAGAAACTTTTTATAAAAGCTTCAAATGAAAATTTTGTTTGAATAGTTATTCTTAAAATGTCATTTTAGGCATTTCATCATTTTATTGAAATCTTTTTTGGATATCAAAATTTCAAAAAAAAAATTACTTTTTTTTGAAGCTGTTTCAAATAGATTTTCATAAAAATCATTTTCGAAATACAACTTTTTGTAAAAATTGAGATTTTGACTATGTTTTTTTATCTTCAATAATATACATTTATGTATATAATGTCAAAATTAATGTTTGAATTTTAAAAAAAAAACGAATAGAAAAAAAACTTATAGTATTTTGAAAAAAGATTTTATAAAATCTATTTTCAAAAATACAAAAAAAAATCTATTATTTTAAAGCTAAAACAAATGCACCCTTTATCCCTAATTAATAATTATTACTACATGTATTAATCTCAATGAAACAAACTTATAACATATAGGGGGTACGTATAGGAGTAATTTAGTAAAAATATTTCTTTTGATAACATTATTACATTTCTTAATATTGTGAAACATATAATAAAAATTAGGCTAAAAATTAAGATAAAATTATTAACCAAGTTTGCTTAAAAAAAATAATTTTGACTACAATTATATTAATCCAACATAATATATGGCAGACGGTTGTTAATTTTTTAGAAGAGATGATTTGTAATCTCTATTTTTTTTATGGAAGAATGAATTCTAAAGAAATAGTTATTTTAATTTAAATTAAAATAAATTATAAATAATAAAAGTGAGTTTTAGTTAAAATAACAAGGGTAAAAATGGAAGAAAAATGATAAGTTGTAAACTATAAACTCATAAGCTACTTGAAATAGCGTTTAAAAAATAAGTTATAAGCTCTTTCTAAAAAAATTATTACCAAACATGTGTTTTAGTTTATAAGCTATAAGACATAAGATATAAGTTAGTAGATATTAGTGTCCAAATTTATTTATATTTATACTGGTTGTATGTATTCATTATACTCTGACATGACATATTAACATGTTTAAAAACCTATTACACATAAACATATTTTAATAAATAATTATATTTATTTTTAAATATACTGATGAAACAATGAGATCAAACTTTTTTTTTATATTTAATATAATATTTTAGAAAATTTGACTATATGTATATACGACATCATATTTTAATTTTAGTTTATAGTAATACATATGTGAAAAATTAATGTAAATTAATAAATTTAAACTACAGAAAAATTAATAGATTTATAATATTTTTTTTACAAAGATTTATAATTTATTGAAACCTTATTATAAAGTCGCTATTGTAGACCACGTGTGCTTGCACAAATGGGACCGGTATATAACTATCTATAAAGGTTTTGACTTCATATTTTGTTTATTAAGTAAAAGCAAATTCAAAAATGTGTAGCTTCTAGATTGACTATAGCTTTTTTTTCTTTAAATTTGTTTTATTTGATCTAAACAAACGGATGGGGCGCACGAGAACAGTTTTTAATTAGTGTTTATTTCTGGGTAGGAAATAAGCTATCGATGCATATGTGTAACACGTACAAGTTTCAATAATTCAAACGTGTTTCCATAATAAAAAATATGAATTCAAACGTGCAAGTAACTATCATCCATGATAATATCATTGCATCTATATATTGTCAACAAAATTTAAAAAATTATCACTCCATCTTTTTTATCTTAAACTTTAATCGTAAGAAATATCTTAAACTAATTGACCGGCATACTTTGGCAAAATGAGTAAATAATTTTTTTTTTCTTCATGTTTTTCCATGCTTGCTGGCACCTCTTGTAAATTTATCTATTGTAGCTATATTGGTTTTTAGTTATTGTTTGCTTGTATAAATAAATATTTGGGTGAGTTTAGTCAAAGAACTCATAAAAATTAAAGAAAATCGTGGTTCAGGGTGCGACAATTATTGTTAAGAAGTCTCATATCGATTGATTATAAAATAGTCTGAATATATGTTTATAAGTAAGAGGCAATTTCACCTTATAAATTTGTTTTGTAAGGATTTATACTCAAAACTCAATTTTAAGATGTATGAAAAAATATTTATTAAAATAGAGAGAAAACTATATAAACACAAATTTTGACAACCATACCATATTTTCAGTATTTTTATATGGTCGGTGAATTCAATTTACTTTTCACAATTTTTTATTCATCCTCAATTTATATTCAATATTCAAATTGGCCAATATCATATCAGTTGTCGATCCGGAGTTGGTAAGAAAGTTGTCAATACAATGTCGATAAGAAATGTGTGCAAATAACACAATTCTAATAGTGATCAACATGTTAATTAATATTTCGTTTAAATGAATGTTTTAAACATTTTTAGCGAATTTTAATCGCAATAATTGTTGGATAAGAGTTAGAGAGAAATTCTAATATGGACACAAACTCAGATAAATATAGTTTAGGCACACTCATATTGAAGGATAAAAATTAAAGAAAAAATAAATAAAGTGATATTGATAGATGTGACCATTTTTTTTTTTTATCTTTTAAATTTATATGTGTGCGCCTAAATTTATGCCTAAATGTGTTGTACCTATGTAAGAATTGATAGAGTTAGATTGTTTTCTCCAGGAGTACAACTACAATGCTCCATGTTTTCTAGTCTGTGATCACAAAACAATTTTTATTGGGGCCTATAGTGTGATGGGACATGTCTCTCAAAGGATAAGCGAACACGGAATTGGATAATCTGCACTAATTGCGTCATAGAGTTACTGTTTATAATCGTATGATCTGCAATTGACAGCAGAAATTGTTTATGATTGATTTTACACTTTTTGATCCAAACCATTTGATTTAAAATCAACGATTCAGATCTAAATTATCGTGGAACTTTGTGCTGCTTCTACAATAGCAAATACAGGTCCAGCGACACTCTGGTGTAGAGCGCAATTTGATGGTTAAATTCTGCATATTATTTTCAAACAACTGTGTAGGAAAATTGAGACTTATTTAAAGTATAGTTCTGTAACAATTTGATGGTTTGTTTGTATTTTACTTAAAGAAATGTCTTCAAATATGTGGACAAAGAAGAAGGATTTTATGCAATGTATGCGAAGAATCTTGGGAGCCAATTAGTTTGTTCTAGGCAGGGTGAGAGAGCTCAAAACATTTTAAGCAGAATGACCGCGTTAAAGAGCCGAGGGAATTGATTCGAACATATTGTAATGCTATGATTTGATTTGGGTACAAAGTCAGGTCACAAGCATGAGTTAACTCCATCAATTTATGTTCACATGATCCTTAAATATCATGTATTGAATGAAGCTAATAAATTGTTTGTATATATAGATTTGCATACGAACTTGTCCTATTTTGGGTTTTGCATGTATATTTTTTTTACAAATGCATTTTCCTATTTTTATAAAGAATGATGTATGCAATTTTATTTTTTTTACTGTAGTACTAAATTGATAGTAGTAAATTTTGAAAGTAGATGATCGTTTTTTTACCTAAATTAACCTGCATCCAATAAAAAGGACAGATTATTGATGGACCCAGCTTATTCTGCTATTGCTCACATGCAAGGAGTACTTTGTGTCTCCCTCAAAATAAATTCACTTGCATCATTAGCTGTCATAAAAATTAAAACCAAAACACACTATAATTATATCAATTAAATGCTTCATATGATGCAAGATCATTATATTAAGCAAGCAATACCAATCACATTTCCTGTAACAAAAATGCGTACACTTGATAGACATAATTCATAATGGAACAGAAAATTTGCTTATTACAAAAAAAGAAAAACGACTTAACTAGTAACTAGTCCTAATGGAAGAACCTTACATTGGTGGCAGATATGTTATCACAATGGGACTTCTTACTTTATGCACCCCATCTTTCCACACCAAACCTCCAAATTCTGGTTCACTTTGCCTAGTTGTAACTTTGAAACTAATCTTGTAAGATAATTTCTGATATTTTCTTGTAAAATTCAATGTATCTGGTTCAACTTTAACAACAGTACCTTTGAATGGTGTAACAATGACATGATATTTGGAAACTGCAGGACCAACATTTGTAACAGTTCTGTGAACCGTTGAAACCGAACCGGTTATTTTCTCTGGAAACACTACTGATATAGCTGGATAGTTCAAGTCACCAACACTAGCAAGAGTGTGTTTGCAAATTCTGTTTGAATTTTTGGCAAACACTCCTAATTCTGAAGGACTTAGTTTCTGTGTGCAAAGAAACTCAAAATAATCTTGAGGTGCAATATCATATACTAAACCAGGATCAAGAGCTTTTCTAGGATTAATGTGACCAGCACCATGATCATAAGGAGTTGAAAATTCAGCAGAAGAAGCATCTCTAAGAGGCTTAATAGTATTATCATGAACATAAGCTGTTGTCATGATTGCTGATTTTATAGCGGCTGGACTCCAATCAGGATGTTTAGCTTTGATCAAAGCGGCGATTCCACTCACATGAGGACATGACATCGAAGTTCCGGAAAGTATATTAAATTTCACTCTTCTATGATCAGTTGATAAACTTGATGGACCAGTAACTCCACTCCAAGCAGCAAGAATGTTCACCCCAGGAGCTACTATATCAGGTTTAAGAATTTCAAGTGTTAGAAAATTAGGCCCTCTTGATGAAAATGCAGCTACTATAGGCGATGGTTTAATTCCTAATCTTGTGTTAAGAAAAGCTAATGTAGCAGTTGCTTTTTTATTTGTTAACACATATTGTTTGATTTCTTTGCCTTCTTTTTCTCCTATTGCTACTGCTGGAAGTAGGTGACAATCTGCTACAAGTTCTTCACCATTTGCTGCAGTGTTTGTAAGAATCATTCCTACTCCTCCTGCATTTTTCACTACCTGACCTTTTTGGACTCTAGGACTAATTCCTCTATCACAAATCACAATCTTCCCGGTGACGATTCGACGATCTAAAGTACCTTCCAAGCACAAAGATCTTGGATCAGGACTACTTGAGTTACCTCCCATGTATACCAAAGGGTATTGTTTTCTAACTGAGAGCACGGTTTTTCCTTTATAGAGTGATGTTCCTGTTATTTTTCTTCCATTTCCAAGGCTAACATCTGCAGGAAAATCTCTGTCCATTGTGCTAGCTCCAACTGTGGTGATCCATGGTGACACATTTGTTAGGCTGACAGGGTCAGGTCCTGAATTTCCAGCTGAGCATGAAACAAAAACACCCTTTTCCATAGCTCCAAATGCAGCTACAGCTAAACTATCATGGTTGTAAGATGAAACTCCACCACCTAAAGATATGGATAGAACATTTACTCCATCAGCTACAGCTGTATCAACAGCCGATAGAATATCTGAGCTGAAACATCCACCACTCCAACACACTTTGTAAGCTGCAATTCTTGCACCTGTCCATTAAGACAATAGATGGATAAACATTTTCATTCTTTCTAGTCTCATTGACATTTAGGCTTATGTCCATAAAGATAATAGATGGTTAAACATTTTTCATCTTTTTAGTATCATTAACATTTTTTTGGTCTTAACCCTCAGTTTCCAAGGGAATAAGGGACTCTGGTAATTTGGAGTTCAGCTGAAAGATAAGTAAAGTCTGACCAAAGATTATTCCAACCAAGATTCTAATGCGGATTCTTTACCTTTAATTGAAACTCATTAATTACTTGAGTCCAATATGATTTGGTTTTCTGTTCATAAGTATATAATAAATGGTTAAGCATTTTTTAGCTTCTGCCTTGTATGCTGGTTAAAATTATTTAATATTTAGTTAAGTTAGTTAACTTTATTATCTTAATTTTCATATGAACTTGTAATGAATAAACAGATTCTCTTGATCAATTACTTGAGTTATAAAAAAATGAGATATTCTAGTAATACCTGGTGCCATTCCTCTTGCAGTTCCATAAGCATAACCAAGAAGATTAGCACCACGAACCGGAGATCCGGCAACAGTAGCTGCAGTGTGAGTTCCATGACCATCTTGATCTCTTGGTGATTTGTAATCTGCTTGTTCATCAATCTTACCAGTTGCTGCTTCATATCCATGGTAGAATATTCTAGCACCTACAATCTTCTTATTGCAGTGATGATTTCTGAATCCTCTACCAGTTTCACATACACCTTTCCAGTGAGAAGGTACTGGTTTCATTCCTGCATCATTGAAACTCTCACTCTCAGGCCAAACACCAGTGTCTAACACACCAACTATAACATCATGGTTAACCAGCTTTTCTGATAAACTGTTGTTACTACTTTGGATTGGTTCAAGACCAAGAAAATATGGACTTCTTGTTGTATGTAGTTCATACTTTGTTTCAGGGAATATGGCTACAACACCAGCTTCAGATTCTAGCTTTTTTACTTCTTCTTGGCTTAACTTAGCAGACATTCCATGAAAAGCTGTTTGGTAACTGTAAATGATTCTCTCTTCTTCATTGTTGTCTATATCAGATTCTACTGATTTAGACAATACTGATTTTACTTTTGATGAATACCATTCTAGATGATTGGAAAAGATATCTGGTTTTGCTGAGTGATCCATTTGAATGATGTAAGTTTTTTTGGTAAATTCAGCATTTGTAGATAAGACTATACTCAAGAGGAAACATGTTAGCATGCAATTCATTTTTTCCATTGGAGTGATTTGATACTTAGCCAAGTAAAAAGAAACTAAGATTTTTGAAGCATTTGGTTCAAAGTGAAATTTAATAGTAATAGGAGTTTGTGATGTATTCTGAGTGAGATATATTTAAAAGAAAGGAGAGTAGTGAGTGATATTTAGTGTGCCAGCAGTGCACAGAAGAAATAAAGGTGAACGGTTGTTTCTTGTTGAATTGTATAGTATAAATTGAATGGTGAATTTAAAGAGCTACCTCTTGGTTGGTGATTCAAGTTAATATGGTATGGTTCTCTGACTCTATTTTTATTGTGTTATGATATTCTTACATTAAGTTGGTTCCTGTCTATTAAATTAAAGGGTCTCAATATTTTCCTTTTTCTTTGAAACAGTCATTCAATTGTATAAGGTAAATTTCTTTGTTTCAAAACTTAATGCAAAATTAATATACAAGTAAATTTTTTTGTATAAGGGTCTAAATTCTTTGTTTTTGCAAGACAATGTTAAAAGTGAGTCAAGTCACATGAGTTCACTAGGGACGTCGGAGCATATATAGTCACACGGTTCACAATTATTACGTTAATATTCTTAATCTAGAGTCCAAATCCACCACGTAGTAATTGGACCAGGACTCAAGGTTTCACCCTCACATTTAGCGTGAATCCTAAATACCGAATCTAATTACTACGTTAATATTCTTAATCTAGTTCTTGTTGGATTATGCCTTGAAATTGCACGAAACAAGGTGCAAAATGGTGTAGGAACAAGACCTAGCGCAGGAGTGGCGCAGGGTGGCGCAGCCGCGCCCACACGTGCCTGGTTAGGCCTGTAACTTCTGTCGATGGCGCCCAGGCGCGCGCGCGATTATATAAAGGGTCTGCTTCAGATTTTGCAGCTGAGAGAAGGGAGAAAAAGGGTTTTTTAGGGTTTGTGCATCCAATACAAGCTAGGGTTCATAGAGGAAGCTCTTGGGAAGTTCTCTAGGGATTGGATAGTGATTCTAACACCTTGTAAACTTATCATTGAAATCTCTTGGTTACGGGAAGAGATTTGGGAAAAGGGTAGAAATTAGAAAAACTCTAATTTCTTGCAACTCTTTGTAAATCTCATTGTAATCAAGAAGGAAGAAGTTTGATAAGGAACGAAGAGCTCTCTCCCCCAGATTAGGTTCGTTAACACCGAACTGGGTAAACAAATTTCACTTGTGTTCTTTATTACTTTGGTAGTTTAGCTTTTGATTGATTATAATTGCTTGGACCATTGTTGCTGTTTTGGTTGCTTAATTGTTTTGCCTCACACTAGTTTAAGTTTCATTGGTGTGGTTTAACGAATTCACAACAATTGGCGCCCACCGTGGGGCAAAGGGTTTAAACAATTTTAAGCACCATGTTTGAGAATTTCCGAAAACAATTTTGAATTGTGGGAAGTGAAGATGGAAGCAATAATAATGTTCGGGATGATGGATAAAACATGGAGTGTGGTTATCCGGTGCCTCGAAGGTAAAAAGCTAAAGGAGATTGCGATGAAGTTCGGCCTGGAGAGGCGGTGGTAAGAATACTCGGGATCGGCCTGGAGAGGCGGTGGTAATAATACTCGGATCAGCCTGGAGAGGCGGTGGTAAGAATACTCGGCTTCGGCCTGGAGAGGCGGTGGAATAATACTCGGGTCATTTTTTTTAAACAACAACGGTGTTATGAGAATGTGAAGGCACTAGTGGAAGTTGGGAATCGGTGGAGTTTTGAGTCGTAGATTTCAGATGCTCCTATCACATGTGTTTGAAGAATAAATACCGTGAAAATCTTAGAGCTAGTTGAAGGTGGAGTTGTTCACTTTGAAGACGGGAAGGCTTGAAAGGTTTGAGGTATGGTTTTCGATTGGTCTTACGACGTTTGACAATCGTGTGATTCTTTTACATGATGTGAGGTATGTTCCTGAACTTTGATGCAAGATAGTTGGTTCTACTATTGGTTATGCATTGGATACTAGTGGTGATTCTCATGTGGTTGAGTTGTGGGACTTCAGGTGGACTTGTTAGTGACATGGGTTTAGTTGAACTTGTTAGAAATAATATAAAACCATTGATCATCTAGAGGAGAAATAGAAAAGGTATGCATAGCGGCTTGGATGTCCGTTGGAGCATATGAATATGGTCCTTGGTGACTAGCCTGGTATGGTGCAACATTTGCTACATGAGCCTGATGAGCTGGCTTTGGACCAAGAATACCAGCTTGCTTGTTTGAGTTCCCTGTTGTTGGATATGGACACGGTGGAGTGGACCAAGGTTGCCATGGTGGAAAACTCCACTGCTGATTTTGGTTGGGATATGGTGGATAAGTCCATTGCTGCAGTTGATTTGAATACAGTGGTGCAGTCCACTGTTGATGCTGAGAGCGACCGCCACCACTACCGCGTCCACTGTTTCGTCTTCTGCCACGGTTTCCGCGGTTATTGCCTCCTCTGCTGCGATTGTTGTTTCCTCCGCCGCAGTTGGGGCGGTTGGACGAGTCAGCAGCTGCTGTATCAGGGTGTGAGGCGATGAGGGCAGTGTTGTCAGCAGTGTGGGCTGCCTTTTTCGCCCTTGCTGTTTCTTCTAAAATTATCATGGATCGTGCCTTGTAGAATGGTGGAAGAGAGTCACCGTGACGAATCTGCGAGCCGACAGTGGCATAGGCATCAATGAGGCCTGAGATGAGTTGCAGCACTAAACGTTCATTCGAAACAGGAGCTCCGACATTAGAGAGTTGGTCGGAGAGGGATTTGAGATGTTGACAGTATGACGACGCATCAGAGAACTGTTCCATGTGCGTGCGCGAGAATTCTTGCTCCAGATAAAGAGCCCTAGAATTTTTATTGTCATAGAAGATATCAAATAACTTGTTCCAAGCGAGTTCCGCCGTAGAGTCATGTTCGATGATGGTGTTAAGAAGGTCGTCAGAGATAGTGCCGTAGATCCACTGTAAGACAACAGCATCGAGGCGCAGCCACATTTGATAGTCTGTTTCTTTGAGGGAGGGAGCCTCAGATGTGGTGGTGGGTGAAGGTGGAATGATATGATCAAGAACTTGAAACACACGTGCATGAATCTTGAATAGTCCAGACCATGTATTGTACTGTCCTTTTTCAATGCTCAATCTTAAGCTGTTAGGATTTGGCACATCAATGGTTTTATATTATTTCTAACACGCCCCCTCACGCAAGAGCCCATTTGGGCTTGAAGCGTGGATAATGCATAGGCCCACCTACCATATGTTTAAATTCCACTTTTAATTAGAAAGTGAGGGGAGCGAGAATCGAACCCTAGACCACTTAGTCATAGAGGCTCTGATACCATGACAAATAACCGATTATCCCAAAAGCTTAAGCTGTTAGGATTTGGCACATCAATGGTTTTATATTATTTCTAACAACTTATTACATATAAGAAAATTGTTTCGGTGTAGAGAGCTGAGGATAGGTGCTCTTGGGTGTCCTAACCGGTTGTGCCATAATTCATTAGATAATGCGGTAAAGGTATATGGTGGCTGGGCTGTAGTGTGAGGTCTTGTGGTAATTGGGTAGAGGTCGCCGGAGCTGTTACATCTCATTAGAAGCATTCCTGTCTGAAAATCCTTCACAGAGAAACCAAAGGGGTCAAATTCGACAGAAACATCATTATCAATGGTAAATTTTCTAACAGAGATGAGATTTTTTATCAGTTTAGGGGCATGTAATACATTGTGTAAATTCAAATGATATGGTGAGTTAGGTAATGATGCATGTCCACAACCAATAACCGGAATATTATGACCACTACCAACAGTAATATTATTGCTCATATTTGAATAAGACATGAGATTACCTCCATTTGCCGTCATATGCGATGTAGCCCCAATGTCCATATACCATTGATCATCTAGAGGATATAAATGTTATGAGTTGTCCAGTCGTAAAATATTCATTTCTAGGCATGTCATCTTTAAAGAAAATACGTTTCCCTTTTCTACCTCAAATGCTCCTACGACGGTTGACTATAATTTTTTAGATAATGACTCCACACCCTTTCTTCCTTCATATTCCTATGGCACCCCTACACCAAATAATCCAACCCCTACTACCCTTCAACCTACCACTTCACAAACACCAACCGCCATGTCCTCCACCCCAACATCATCTTCACCCCCCTCACAACCAACCCTCACCATTGTCAAATAACCGATTATCCCAAAAGCTTAAGCTGTTAGGATTTGGCACATCAATGGTTTTATATTATTTCTAACAGAACTAGTGAACGAGGTTTACTAGGTGTTGGAACTGAACTAGAAGTGTTGGAGACTGACAATAGCTTGAAGTACGTTTCAGATAGTTTAATGGTTTTGCAAATTGCAAAGTGGGGTTCATGGGGAAGTACCGAGTTTGAGACTTTGGTGGAGGAATCTCGGTTTAAGGTGGAGTTTGTTACTAGTGGGACTAGAGGAAGACAAACAATCAACACTAACTTTTGACTATCTAGTAGGATAGGGAGGAGAGTGGTAGTGTTGCACCAAAGGGGTACGACCATGAAGACTTTGTGGGTTATGTTCCGATTGTGGCTGAAGAGGTGCAAAACATGTTGAAGAACTTCAGGGAGACAATTGGAAGCAACGGTGTTGAGACTTGGAAACTTGTAGGGCTATTGGAGGTAGTTGGATACAAGAAAAGTCCGATGTTGCAGCTTGTGAAACTTACCTAAAAAATCCAAGGTTAAGTTGAGAGGCAAGCAATTCTTCAGGAGGACGGACATGAACAATCCGGGGTCTGAAGATGGTGTGGTGAAGCTTGTAGGATTGTCCTAAAATTCCAAGGACAATTGGAGGCAAGAGTTTCTTTGAGAGTACGAAGCGGTTCACTTCGGGGGTCAAAGAGGGTGTGGTGTAATCATGATGGTTGATGGGAAGTTGACATCACCATGAATTTAAAGGCAAGGTGGAGATTGTTGGATTATGCCTTGAAATTGCATGAAACAAGGTGCAAAATGGTGTAGGAACAAGACCTGGCGCAGGGTGGCGCAGCCGCGCCCACACGTGCCTGGTTAGGCCTGTAACTTCTGTCGATGTGCGATTATATAAAGGGTCTGCTTCATATTTTGCAGCTGAGAGAAGGGAGAAAAAGGGTTTTTTAGGGTTTGTGCATCCAATACAAGCTAGGGTTCATAGAGGAAGCTCTTGGGAAGTTCTCTAGGGATTGGATAGTGATTCTAACACCTTGTAAACACTTATCATTGAAATCTCTTGGTCACGGGAAGAGATTTGGGAAAATGGTAGAAATTAGGAAAGCTCTAATTTCTTGCAACTCTTTGTAAATCTCATTGTAATCAAGAAGGAAGAAGTTTGATAAGGAACGGAGAGCTCTCTCCCCCAGATTAGGTTCGTTAACACCGAACTGAGTAAACAAATTTCACTTGTGTTCTTTATTGCTTTGGTAGTTTAGCTTTTGATTGATTATAATTGCTTGGATCATTGTTGCTGTTTTGATTGCTTAATTGTTTTGCCTCATACTAGTTTAAGTTTCATTGGTGTGGTTTAACGAATTCACAACAGCTCTAATATCATGTTAAATGGACTTAAAGCTCGCCGTCAAAAGCTAACTCAAAATATAAGATGCCCAACCACACATCTAAAAAATTAGAAACCTTGAGGATGTGGGATTCCAAAAACTTCAATAGGTTGGTTATATAAATGCTTTGTGATTGTATAAGCACTAAGCACACAAATGACCATTCATCACAACATTGTGCTTCGGAAAATCTGAACAAAAACTTAAAATAGTGAGTGATGTTATCAAAGATGAATATAATCCAACGAAGGAGAACAAATTCTTGAATAGTGAATAGATATAGTCCTTCCAACATTGCATGCAAACAAAATATCTTATTGTTGGGTCCCTACATTGACAGAATGCATGTAATATATCTGAGCACCGCTGAGTTAATTTGGATTCCCCAAGTGGTCAAAATTATTCGTCCACTTTACTCAATTATTTGTGTTGAAATATTTTTCACTATGCATTTTCCATTTCAATTTTTCATGTTTTGATGGATTTTCTGTGTACATTTATTTATTTTGATACTATGACTATGATACTGAGATTTGCTAATTAAATATTTAAAAATGTATAATAGAAAAAGAATGATTGGCTACTTTGTTAAAAAATATGAAAAGACTTGATCTTGTCACTAGCAGGGAATATATGTCTTGGAATAAAATAGTACTCGTATACTAGTATTTTAAAATTAATTCAGAATGAGTTTTTTTTCGATAAGTAAAAATATTATTAATAGAGCTCAAAGTTGTGGGAAAACTCTATCTGACTTCTATGAAGAGTTGCAGAGGCCTTACACTATCATTTGTAATTAAGAACGAGTTATATATAAGTTAAAATTAATTAATTGCCTATTTTCATAAGCCAAAGGTCAAATGCTAAAGTTTGTATTTCTCAAGAACTATAGCATTGATTTTTCAAGTTCATTACTATGATTTTTTTTCATACTACTAAAGTTAGTATAGTATGTATATGTAAACTGAATCAAAACTAACATTATACATCAATTTTAACCCTTGCTTGTACTACATAATGTACACATATAATATATAGTCGGCAAAATTACATATTTGGTCCTTTATCTTATTTTTTTGTAACATTTTGGTCCTTTATCTTTCATTTGTAATATTTTGGTCCTTTATCTTATCTTTTTGTAACACTTTGGTCCTTTATCTTTTATTTGTAACATTTTGATCCTTTAAAAAACATGAAAATATGAAAAAATTGATAAAGATGATGAACATTTTTATCAAAATTATGATTTTTATTTAATTTTAATAAAAAAGTATCTTAACAAATAAAATTCATAATTTTTTTAATAAAAAAAATATGAAAAAAAGGATTTATATGTGAATGTTATAAAAGATAAAGGACTAAAGTGTTACAAATAAAAGATAAAGGATCAAAGTGTTACAAATATATAAGATAAATGACTAAAATGTTACAAATAAAAGATAAAAGACTAAAATGTTACAAAAAAATAAGATAAATGACCAAATATATAATTTTGTCTATATAGTCTGGAATAGAATAGTCCCGTTGCAGGACATAAATGTAGTGTTGATTAATGTGGAACCAAAGTTGTTGGCACATAATGAATGAGCATTAATTTAGTGAAAATAAGGCAAGTTGTATTGCATGATTCATTACCTTTAATGCATTTTCTCTATATAAATGGCTAGTATTAGTGCTAAAATCAATAGCAGATCATATCTACTTGTCTACAACCCACTTTAACACAAAGCAAAAGGGAATTGCTTCTTTAGTGTTTGCTTTAGCAGTAGTAAAGAAAAGGAGAAGTCTATGTCTAAACTTTTAAAGAAAGTATTTGCATATTTACAGCTCTACAATTTTTTGTATGTGTTGTATATAGACTAGCGGCGAAACTCGCACATATTAAGGATCCGTTTGGAATAATTTATTGTTAAGTTTATGCAAAACAATTTATGTAAATAAATGTTGTAAGTTTTTATATTAATTTATAATAATACATAAAAATATATTTATTTGCATAAGTTTAAAAATAAGTTATTTCAAATAGACTCTAAATAAAGTAGAAAATTATTTTATGAATGTGTTCTTAGTACTTACCTATCAATATCTCTCCAATCCCGGTTGTATTTATGAAACTTGGCTCTACAATTTATAATTCTATTATTTCTAATAATCTGATTAAATGTCATTAGTCGCTTCTTCAGTTCTTTGTGAGTATATGTGTTTATCTCTCCAAATCAAAACGGTCTGAAAGTAAAATGGACAATTATACTACTATTTTAGGGATTTGGATTTCTCCAATTTTCTCTCCAATGTTTTTTCTCCTTTTCTTAATCCAATGAGAGGATCCAAATCCCTATTTTAGAATTTGGTATGTCAAAATCAAATAAATCCACTTTTCTAAAAACTTAGAGTTAACCGCCGTCATTTTTTCAATTTTTTCCTCTATTCATTCTTTTATCGCATGGGTAACTTTTGGCTATTTTTGGACTGAAATCACCCCTCAACACCGCTTGTTTCTATCTTTCTATTTAAATAAGTGGTTATCCACATATGTTTGATTCTTCATATTTTTTAAAGTTTTTGTTGTCTTAGTGCGGCTTTGTGTTTGTTCATCGTTTTGTGCGGCGTTTGTTGGATTTTCGTCTTTGTACGGGGTTTATCGATTCAAATTGACATATTTACTTTGATGATCGGTTCCTAAACAAATGAGTGGTTTTTATGAATTTAATGGATATGCTATGTCAGTGTACTTAATTTTACATTGCATCTATTAAGAATCAAACATGTCATAAAATTGAAGTGGAATGTAGTTGAGTGATTTGATGAAATACACAGTTGATATTGAACAAAATTGTAAAATTAGTATACACTATTTGTATATATAGTATTTTCTCTATTTATATCAAAAGTAAAATAGTTATTTTATTAATTTTTTAATAAAATTATCTTTGATAAAATGTTTCTTTAGCATCTAATGTTTTTCAACTATATTAATATAAAATATCGTAACAACATATATTCTCACCCTTCTGATCATTCAAGATCAAAATATAACTGTAAAACTTATATACATGTGTATATAAAAATACATCATTTAAATGTTAAAAAAATCCCCTTTCAAGGGATGTGTAAAAAATGTTTGCGAGTTTAATCTATAATATAGTAAATAAATAAATTCTCAAAATATTTACCTTCTTGTTTTCATGTATCCTTCATATGAATCATACTTTGTGGTAGAATACTTTAATGGGCTACTACTTTAATGAATCTATTTGAGGTAAATCCTTTAGACCCCTACTTTGTGATAGAATTCCATGAACCCAAAAATATATGAAGATTTCTTTTCCCACCCCCCAGCTTTCTTTTTCACCCTCCGGGTTTCCGTTTTTAACCTTTGACTATTTGGGAAAAAAGGTTCGATAAACGCGTACCGAACTATCATGTTGATTTTCACCCCTTTGGCACCCTTCACATGTAACCAAAGTTTGGTGGACGCGTACTGAACTTTTTCATCTTCTTTACCCCTTACTTCAGTACGCGTCCACCGAACTCTTTTTAAAAGTAGTTCGGTACGCGTCCACCGAACTGTTTCTTTATAGAAACAGAGAGCGCTCCCATTCATGCAGAACTGGGTTTTTAGAAAGGGGAAGGGGAAATACGAACCTAAGGATCAAAGCATCATCAATCTTTCGTTTTTGAGTGATTCTTCCACAAAGTTCATCAATTTCTACTCCATCAAGTAAGTTTATGTTGATTTTAGTTCATCATTTTCATTCATATTTCTTCAAATCTCTCAATTTCGTTTTTGATTAGTTTATGTCAATGTTAATCTCTAATTCGTGATTTTGTGTTGATTATGTTGTTGAAATTGTTGATTAAAGGTTTATTGTTGATTTTGGATGATTGCATGTTAGGTTTGATGTGAAATTTGATTAGGTTTAGGTTTTGGTTAAATTTAGAATTTAGAGTTGGTTTGAATGATGAATGGATGTTGATTAATTGTTATCTAAATTGTTGATTATTGCTTATTATGGTGAATGTTGAATGTTAAAGTTAAATTTGGATATAGTTAGATTTTGGTTAAATTTTGAAATTTGAGTTGGTTAGACATAGGTTTTGGTTAAATTTGAATACTGATGTTTGAATATGCATTATTGTTTTGTGTAGATATGGATGAAGAAGTTGCAAGAGGGCGACACGGCAGGGAGAGTAGGGCTCATGGCTCGGCACGTAGAGCAGTGCCGCCTGCGCCTAAAAGAGGTCGTCGCAAGAAAGGACAACATCTTGTTGTGGAAGGAACTCATGATGCTGAAGCGGGTGGATCACGCTCCCGCACACGCCCATCACAGGTTGAGGCAGCTGATGTTGATCAATACCTGGACGACAATGCAAATTGGGCCGAGCAAACCGAGCAAGACCCAACGCAAGAGTCAGAACCACAGCATCAGCAACCACCTGAGGCAGAAGAGGTAGTTGTCTACGGAGGAGGGCCGTCAGATTTGTCCCTATTATCGCTTTACTATAAGCATAGGGCAAATTCGATTTGGCTTGCACCATCTGGTTCGGAGGTATAATACTAAATGATTACAAATTATCGTATTGTTAATTAATGCTATCGCTTCGTTAATTAATGCTATCTTTTGCTTATTCCACGTGCCTTTGTGTTTACACCTTAGTTTGATTGCTTTCTGATTGAATGAAATTGAAATGGGTTGGAATTGGCAGGTTTGAACTCGGAAATTTGGTTCTGAGTTGGTTCTGAAACATGTAAAATTTTTCTGCATTCTGTAACTTTTAGTTCGGTAGATACATACCGAACTTTTTGAAATGTTAAATTAGTTCGGTGGACAACCACCGAACTGGTTGTTCGGTAAACGCGTACTGAATTTTACTTCGCTGGAAACTGTTTGTTATTTTTTTGATATGGTTTAATTTTTTGGTTTTTATTAATATTGGTATTATTTTTTATTATTAAACCTTTTTACTATTTTTTTTTTTTGTTGTTCAATGATGACTTAAATTAACACAATAACAAATAATATTAATTTAATACGAAAATGTTACATTGAGGATAAACAACAACATTACAGCGGTGTTAAATAAAAACATTACATTGAGGATAAACAACAACATTAAGCAGACTTAAAATTAAAAACATTACATTGAACACAAACAAGTGGCATGCGAAAGTTAAATACTAGCTTGAAACGACAAACATGTTCATCAAGGTCGACCGTTAAAAAATTTATAGTATTAAATAATAATAATATTTTTGTAAACAATAATTCAGCAAGGTCAAGGAAACGCCCAATTTCTAAAAATGAAAAGATCAGTATGCAAATACTGAACTCGAGTTCGGTATACAACCACCGAACTAATTTTAAATTTACAAAAGTTCAGTACGTGTCTACCGAACTATACTTAACTGATATCAAGTCATATGAATGGAGTCAGGTGACCGAAAGATTACTTGATTCGAGTCTCATGAAATTACTAAGTCTAGTTCGGTACACAACCACCGAACTGTATTTTAATTTACAGAAGTTCAGTATATGTCTACCGAACTGGGTTTTATTTGATAAAAGTTCAGTACGTGTTTACTGAACTACACGTACTTGATAGCAGGTAATTCCTGCTTTATGTTATAGGCCAACTCGTATTATAAAACGAGTTCGATACCTGTTTTAAAACATTTCAACAGTTCAAACAACATTATAATTGAAACGACTAAGTTATATTTAATGCATTATATAAGTTGTACATCGCAAAAAATCCGAAACAACATCACCAAAATAGTTATCGTATATAACAAAATGTAATGGCGTAAAACCAATGTAAAGTTACGATGCCTAAAAATATGCATCATACAAGCCAAAACAATTCCAAAACATCAAAGTACAAATAACCTCGCAAATAACATCAACAAATTAAATATAATGTGAGTAGCGCAAAAAATATAATGTGCGTAAATTAAATATAATGTGAGTAGCGCAAAAAATTACGTGAGTGCGTAAATTAAATATAATGTGCGTAAATTAAATATAATGTGAGTAGCGCAAAAATTACGATTTAATAAAATACCTGAATAGCATCCCATTCGGCCAAGCAAGAATAATCGTCGTCGTCGGACGAACCACCATCATCCTCCAAAAAGCATAACTTCTTCCAATGTGCGTTAACCTCATCAAGTCGAATAGGCAACTTGTGAAACATCTTTTTAGCTATCAAGCACGCACATGGCAACCCATAGGTAAACCTCACCACACAACCACATTTTTTGCTATCTGTACCGCACTCTTCAACTCTTTTTTCTTCTCTATGTATATGATTCAAGGCAGGTCTTGAAATTTTGAAAATCAATAAAGAGTACAAGTAATGATCCTTGAAAGTGTGCTCCACAACTGACAAATTCCTACCAAAAGTTCCTTGTATTTCATTGAACCTATTAATCAACATTTTGTCGATTGCTTCCCAACCCGTGGCCAAGTCACCGTGACCGTCCTTCAGGTAACCCTTCAAAACACCGTGGGCACCTTCCACTCTGTTTGTTGTAGTGTTGCCAAGATGCAAAAATTTGTCAGTCCAAGCATTAACACACCTCTCTTTATCGGTATCCAAAATTGTGGTCTCAACATATCTCAAGAATCTTAGCCACCTTCCACATAGCTTCCTAAATTGTCAAACAGCTTCAACATAAGCATCCTCAGATGGCGAGTACAATATGTCGTCGAATGCTTTCGACACATCCGTCCACACATCTCTTTGCTTCACATTTTCACCATCTTTAATTTTGCAAAGAGTTTTGCACTTCTCAGACATATTTTTCTACACATGAAAAGTACAAACCATATGAGCGGAGTCCGGAAATACAGTGGCAACTGCACTCATTAGTGCCGCATCCTTGTCAGTCACAACAACATTCGGCCTCACCTTGTTCCTTAACAGACAAACACATTGTTGAAGGACCCATGTGAAATTTTCTTCCTTCTCATTACTCATAAATGCAAATCCAATATTAAAGGTTTCCTCAGTCGAGGTCTGACCAACCAACTCAAACAAAGGCATTCCGTATTTGTTCGTTTTATACGTAGAATCCATAATCAAAACTGTGGGAAAAGTGTTGAACAAACATACGGATTTCGGATGTGTAAAGAAAATGTCTTGAACAAACTCGGACTCACCATCGGTTCGAGCTTTAAAGAAGTAGTTGTTTTCATCAAGACACTTGTGAAAATGTTGGATTTCCGTCCTTGTCGCCCTCGCCCTTTGTTTTAACCTATAACGTGCGTTGTAAACTTGCTTCACAACAGTAACATTCTTCGGATCCCTCTCTTTCAACGTAGAAATGATATTCTTCGGCGGGACCAAATTCTTTGTCATTTCTGATAGAAGTTGCTTTTCTACCGGTTTCAAACGACCCGCGATGAGATGACCTTGCAATGCTTTGTCGAGCACATGGTTGTGCATGCCATCAACAACAGTAACATGCCATTGCCCCGTTGCATGGAAGTAACCTCGTAGACGAAATGGACATTCACATTTCCGCGTTCCCGTCTCTTCGAATTTTACCTTCTTTCCCGTTGGTTTGTATGTACCGCCTCTTTCGCAACCCAACACAATGAACGGCTTCCTACTACCTTTGTCGTTATCGGATCTTGTAATGACAATTGAAAATCGTAACGGGAGAGCTATGTCGCGAGCCCAATCAACCAAAGCCTCTTTGTTTTTGAAAGTTCTATCCGTCACAAAATGGTCCCTTGTATCCACTCTTATTGGCGATACGTGAGGCTCCGCCGCTACTATTTCTCTACACTCTTCCGGAGGTTTAGCTTCATCGGCCATAACTACAACAAATGATAAAATAAAAAAAATTAATAAGTCATTTGAATCCATCATTTGAGTCCATCAATAATGCAATCCATAATTTAACCAATTAAAAATCATATTATGTTCACTAATTAATGCAATAACAATTAATATGAGTCAATTCCTAAACAAACCAGTCATACAAACTCTAAAAGTGGCCAATTTTCCATTTTCTGCAAGTTACAGAGAGCACTGCAACCTGTCTTATGTTTCGCAAAAGTTCGGTACGCATCCACCGAACTTTTGCTCTTCATTTTCCAGAAAAGTTCAGTACGCGTCTACTGAATTTTTCAAATAGTTCAGTAGACGTATACCGAACTAAATTGTGTCAGAAACCTACTAACTTAGCAGCTATGGGTGCGTGAAATAAACGGTTGAGTTGGAAATTTACCTTATTTTTGAGCTTATAATGCGTCTACAAACAGTTTGCCAAGCTTCCAATGTTGATTTTAACCCCCAAATGGACGGAATCGCGCAAGTTCCTCGTATGGAGAATTTGATTGTGTGTGTGAGAAGATGAAGAAATGAGGAAGAAACCTGGTGTTTCTCGTTTATATAGATATAGTTCGGTAAACGTCCACCGAACCACTGCATAGTTCAGTACGCGTCCATCGAATTATTGTTTACAAATTTTAAAAAGTCAAGGGGCAAACTGGGATTTCAGGGGGGTGAAAAAGAGTCCGGGGGTGGGAAGAGAAATCTTCAAAATATATAGTACTAGTAGTAGTACGTACTAATAATTAATAAAACAAGACTAGGCTGGTAGTTGTACAAACTAATAGTAACAAAAGCATCTCGAGGGATAGAATACTTTAATGGGCTACTACAATACGTCGGATCAAAATTTCCAATTCCAAATAACATGCATATATGCACTGAAACCTGATTGTGAGGTCTTAGCAAAAGGCATTAGAACAAATACCTTTCCTAGAAACCTTTGGGGCTCAACCAAACATTAGTAGGAAATTCGGGTTGTTTGTTACAAAGTGCTAAAGTTATTCATGTTAAGAGATTCAATAACAAGAATTTTTTGCAGTGAAAACAGAGTTCTAGGTCTTCTTACTTCCCATGGTCGCAATTTGTACGCAAAAATTATATCAATTGTGAGTTCCATATAATCATCGGTTCTTTGCTAGGTTATCAACCTTAGAAGGCTTCTCATCAACCTTAGGTTGTTTGTTTGAATTAACATCAACCTTAGGTTTTTTTGCTTGGTTTAATATCAAATATAACTGAAACAATTAAAAAAACTGTTATTTATCAGCTGCAGAATCAAAATAATCCGCTACTTAAGTAGTTGAGTTCGCTATTTAAGTAGCAAACTAGTTTAATGGTACACTAAGTGTTCGCTTCTTAAGTAGTAGTAGTAGATGTCAAAAAAAATTAAAATTTTCTCAAGGGTTCTCGAGAAGGACGTAAAATCTTCAACCTTGTATTTGAATAATTTTATACATCCGCTAGTTATGTAGTGAATAGAGTTCACTTATTAACTAGCGGGCAAAGGTATTTTTAAAAATTTGTAGAACGCACGAGAAAAATTAAAAATTGCCGAAACAAAATCTCATCATCCCTTTGAGGTTCTTTGAATTTAGGCCCAGTCCATAACCAACAAACCAATCAGACCAGTTACACATCTTTGGCTCAGATTCAGCCCACTAACATGTCATGGTGGATTGGCTTGGGTGTATATTAGTACAGTACTATATTTAAGGTTTGTGTGACAATAAACGGGGTAGTAAATGCCATGTCCCTTGTATAGGTAGATAAATAAATGTTCTTTTGATCAGCATATATCACGCTTCCTAGGGTATAGGGTAAAGAGGGATAGGGTAAAATTGACAAAACAATTCAATGGGCATTGGCATCGGCATCGGCATCAAACAATTAATGATGCAAACCTGAACCAATATCAACTTTAAATTACTAGTTTAATGCAACATGTCAACAAAGTTAGTAAATGGGGGAAAACCTGCAAATTGTAAATGTATATTCCATCTTTATCTTAGTCAAAATGTCAAAAAAGGAAAAATGTCAACAAATTAACCACTATTGTATTAAATTAACCAACCATCCCTCAACAAAAAATTACCAACCATCTCAACAAATTAACCACTATTGTAAAATAAAGAGATTTAATTTTAATAAAGAGATTTAATTCATATACAATATGTCATTGTAAAATAAATCAAACTTTCAATCAATCATAATTATCGAATCGCTCGTTTGAAATTAAAGGAGTCAAAATTGCACAATTAAAAAATCATAGACGTAAATATATGTAATTAGAGAATATCAAACTTTTTACACCAACATAGCATTAAAATTAAACTCTAAAAATAAACTAACAATAGAATTATGAATTCATACTACTAGCTAGCTAATACTATTGGATATTGATGAATGCAATCACCCCATGGCTCCTTCTCATACTCACCAAGTATTGGCCTAATACACTTCAAAACAACACTGCAACACTTAGGACCACTTCCCATTCCAAGTTGCCAAATATTATCACCTTTCTTCACTTTTTCCTTGGCTTCCAAGTAAGCAAGTTCATACCACAAAGATGAAGAAGATTGATTTCCAAACCTATGCAATGTCATCAAAGCAGCTTCAATCTCTCTCTCACCAAGCTTCAACCCTTTTCCAACTTCTCTTATCACTCCTCTTCCTGAACATGGCAAACAAAAATGCTGTATCACAGTCTTAAAATCAGGCACATAAATTCCCTCACACTTCATAAACATAAACCTCTTTTTTATCAAAGAAATACCATACCAAAATTTCTCAGAAATTGGTAATATTTCAGAACCCAAAATTGAAATATTTGATCTAAGTGTTTCACCAGCTACATTAAGTAAATCTCTCTTCAATGTCACACCAAGTTTTCCATCTGAATCTTCTTCCCTTATAGCAGAAAAATAAGCTTTATCATCAAAAGCTCTTAATGTTCTAAGTGTCCTAAGTAACAAATATTTTGCATTTTTACTTGCTTCTTTTTTGTTTGAGAGAAGAATTGCAGCACTTCCCATCCTAAAGAGACAGTTAATAAGCAACTTTGATTTTTCATTACCTGAATACCAACCATTAGATAAAATCTCTGTGCTTAAAACAATAGCATTAGAGTTTTTGTGAACTCTGAGAAGATTTTGAGCTAAATCAATGCATAGAGCACTAGCACTACACCCCATACCAGAGACATTATAGGTTTTAATGTCACTTCTCATACCATATTTGTTAACAACAATGGAAGTTAAAGATGGTGAAGGACAAAAGCCACTACAGTTTAAGATAAGTATGTCTATTTCAAAAGGTGAAATTTTTGTTTTTGCAAAAAGATCCTCCATGATAGGGAAGATTACCATGTGAAATTCTTTGATGGATTCTGAATAATGGGTTTTTGGTGGAATGAAGTGTAGTGAAGGAGGAAGATAAGTTTGTTCACTTTGACCTGAAGAATGAAGAACTTTCTCCATGAAAGACATGCTTTCATTGTCAAAACATTGAAACAAAGAAGCATTTTCAAGGTATGTTGAGAAAGGTACCCTACAATAGTTTGGTGGTTTAAGACATGAGAAATCAATGAGGTAAATAGGTGAGGGTTTTGAGAGGAAGTGTTTTAGAAGAAAAGAAAGAATGAGAAAACATATGAAAAGAAAATGGAACATTGGTTCATAGTTTTGGAGAAGTAAGAAAGCTTCAAAAGATGTTGCTAGTGTGATGATAGAAAGACATAGGAACATCGGTTTAAGAAAGAGTGAAGTTGGTGTATGCATTGAAGATAGGGACATGGTTTGGTTTGGAAGTGGCTTCCATTACTATGGCAATAATGGTTTGGAAGCTACAAATAAATAGATGGCGTAAATAACAAAACCATGACCTTGACAAAATAGATTTCCTATTTTGTGTTTTTTTTTTACCACCACTTAATCCGGTTTGGAGGTCGGTTCCGGCTAAAGGTGGACAATAGACGGGTTTGGGCGAGTTCGAGTTCAAAATTGTTACCCAAGTCAAACCGCAGAGTTAAAAAATAAAGCTCAATCCGCCCATAAAATAGAGATCAGTTTTCACGGGTTCGGATTGCGGTTTAATCAGGTTATTGAACGGTTTAATTTGGTTCAATTCGGTTAGAAATAAAAAAATAATAATAAAATCAGTAACAAACTCAATCATTGCAATTTAAATTTTAAGAATATGCAACAAGAGATGAGAGAATCATGAAACAAACACAAAATAAAAGTGTTATAAACCCTAATTAACATTAAAAGTAAGAAAAAAAACAAAATCTCAAATAAAATTAAAAATATAACATTGGATTTTAGCGAAGTTAGATCAAAAAGATGAAGAAAGATATGTTTTATGTTTCAGAATGTTCCATGATTGTTTCAGTCTCTATGAATTTGAGATGAAGTGAGAAAGTGTGAAGAAGAAACGGAAAAAGAGCTTAGAGTGTGTATCGCAAAAGAAAAGTGTTAAATGCGAAATTTTAATTTACTAATACGGGCGGACTTCGGGTCTCATCGGTCCGGTTCTTTCCACCAGACCCGCCCATGTCAACTCTATTAAAACCGATTTTTCACACCCGCTAACCCGTGGCCCGACCCATATTGTCCATTTCTCTTTTCTTTGGTTTCCTCGGGTTGAGTCAGGCCGCGTTTTTTGTCCACCCCTAGTTCCGGCATCAAGTGGTTTCAGCTCCCTCTCAATCACAGTTGTGAAAAATCTAACTGTGATTCTCTTTACCAAATTTAACATCAATCACCACTGAACCAACTACAATTTTTAGAATTTCTCAAATAACGATAGATATGGAATAAATTACACCTATTCTTACGTTAAGTAGTCTAGTCTATACCTCTTACATAACCTTACATGTCCCTGCAATAATTAATGAACACTTGGGAATAGTATGTTAGTTGGATTTGACTACTACATTATATGTTAAAAAAAATAGAATAAAGAAATAAATTAACTTTTTGTCATATTTTTGCATTTACATTTGAACTTTGAACTACAGCACCATGAATGAACTATTCAATGAAAATAAATAAAAAAAATATGGCAAATTGATTTTTATGTGAAAAATTGATTTTAACTTAATTAATTTTTATTAAAATTAAATTGGAGATAAAAATAATTTTGAGTTAAAAGTTTTATTATATAAAGTTTAGGATAAAAATCTTGACCCAAAAACAAATATATTTAATTGGGGAAACGGTGGAGATTTTTTTAATGCAGTAACTATAGGAATATAGTGTAGTTAGGGGTGGCAAAGTGGACATGCCCGCCCCATTTAGTCCCGCCCCGTTTAAGCCCGTCCAAAAATGAGGTGGGGCGGTGCGGAGCAACTTAGGTGTTTGGGCTCAAAACTAATGCCCGCCCGTTTTTTGTTGGGGTGCCGGGCATGCCCGCCAATTTTTTTTTTTTTTAATACAATTTGAATATTAACATCACAATTCTCTGTTAAAAAATGTTGAATTACAAAATGCAAAGTTAAAGAGGTTGAATTACAAAATGCAAAGAGCACGACTTAGTTAAAGAGGTTGAATTACAAAATGCAAAAAGCACAACTTAGTTAAAAATGCATCCAATTCCACACCAAAACATGGCTCCCAAACTATCACTATGTCAATACCAAAAAGCCAAAGAGCACAACTTAGTTAATTTCTATTATCCAAGGACACAAAACATAAAAAAACTAGCAGCAAAAAATCAATCACAAAAGCTCCTCAATCCAAGCCCAATTTTAATTCAAAGGAAAAAAAAAAAAAAAAAGCCCGCGGGCAACCCTGCCCGCCCCACCCCATTTTTTCGACGGGTTGAACAGGGGCGGGCCAACTTAAGGTACCGGGCCAAAGACCTCGCCCCAGCCCGTCAAAAATTGCGGGCCAAACGGGTCGGCCCCACGGGCTCGACCCGTTTTGCCACCCCTAATTGTAGTCAATCTCTATCCATTGTTTAAGTATATTTCTAAAATCAATTTTAGTCTCAAAAATTAAACAGAACAATCTTAATCTCGTTAGAAGTTACACAAAATCAATTTTTCTCTTCAAAATCAATTTGTCATATTTTTTGGTTTTCAATGAATAGTCCATCCATGTTACTGTAGTTCAAATTTTAAATGTGAATGATAAAGCATGGCAAAAAGTTAATTTATTTCTTTATTTCATTGTTTTTAACATATATACTGTAATATGTTAAATCCAACCAACATACTATTCCTAGGTGTTCATTAATTATTGCAGAGACATATAAGGTTAGGTAAGAGGCATTAGACTAGACAATTTAACTTAAGAATAAATGCAATTTATTCCATATCTATCCTTGGATATTTGAGAAACTCTATTCATCGTTTGATCCGTAAAATATAAGTATTGGACAGAACATTACAGGACAATATAGAATAAGGTTTAAGATGATGAATAAATTTTGTTTTTGTACGATGTTTGGTGGCCAAAAGGTTTTTGATATTTTAGACAACTTGTGTTGAGGACAATAAGTTGTATCGTGGTTTAGTGATGGACAAGAATTTAAGTTTTGTCGAGTCCCTTGGTCTCTAGTTTATCCAGTCCCAAGAACAGTTTTGAAATCAAACACAATATAATTAAAATTATCATGTCTAATCTCTTACTTTTTAGCAAATGAAACGCACCTTGTATGTTTCAAATATCCTACACCACCGCCAACATCGTTTTTATCCTTGCCCAGATTTCACAAACTTGCAACATGTTTTCACTTTTCTGTTACCAACTAGGAATGGTAAAACGGGTCAACCCGTCCGCCCCAACGCCCTGTCATTAACCCGTCTAAAAAGGGGTGGAGTGAGGCGAGCTAATTAGTGGTGGTGGGTTAAAAATCTCACCTCACCCATTTTCATGGTGGACGGCGGGTTGGCGGGAGTACCTGTCAATAATTTTTTTTTTTAAATCCATAAATTCACAACAATATCATAAAAATTGTAAAAAAAATAAAATAAAAAGTAATTCAAGGAAATCAATATACAAACTTTTTTTTTTGCTATCCAAATCAATATACAAACTAACAAGACGACCAAAAAATAAAATTATCATTCAAAACTTCAAACATTCATGATTTATAAATCCAAATAAAGTATTCAGTTTATATCCAAGAAAAATTCTTATCCTCATAAAGAATTCAATCACGAAATATGTTGTAAATGATGTGTACTACTTTATTTTTATATATTTGCATTATTAAATCCTAAATTGTATATTCGGTTGATTGAGTTTAATTTTCTAAATGGGCTAAAAATAGAAGATTTGCGTATAATAAGAGTTAGACAGGACGAGACCCACTATTTTTGCACATTGAAAATGTCAACTCACTCCACCAAAAATAACAGATTAAATGGATCGACATCGACCCATCAAACTTGACCGGCTTTACCATCCTATTACCAACGCATGCATAGAAAGTGAAACTAGTTGAGCCGTTGAGGGTAGAGAGAAAATTGGAACGGTGAAGGCAATTTAACAAAGCCAAAATTGGAGCGGTGATGGCTTTTTTTTGGTTATATACATAGAATTTTAGTGGCATGTTTTTCATTAATTGTTGAAGAATGAAAATAAATATTTTTCAATTCAAACAAATCTAATAATCCTAATTTAATGATTTAAATAAAATAACTGTTCAATCAAATTATTTTATACAGTATGATTTTTTATCTTATAAAGGGTATTTTAGTAAATTTTGTTATAATTAACACTTATCTCTTCTCTATTTTTTTTTTTTCTCTCTTTCTCTTATATCAAACAATTCATCTTTTTCAAAATAACAATAAAAAAAATCTATCAAATCAAATCTATTTTTCACTTTTTTCTCTCTTCTCTCACCCTCTTTTATGAATTTTCTCTCTAACTAGTTTCACCTGGCATGCATGTGTTGGTAAGGCAAAAGTGAAAACATGTTGCAAGTCTACAAGATATGTTCAAGAATAAAAATGAGATTGGTAGTGGTGTGTGAGATTTGAAACACAACAAAGGAGATATATATAGAATAAATTACACTTATTTTTAAGTTAAATGATCCGATCAATATCTCTTACCATATTTTTTCCTAATCTTATATGTCTCTGCAATAATTAAAGAACATTTAAAAAGAATATGTTAGTTGTGTCAAAAAAATCATATGTTAGTTGATTTGGACATACTATAGGTTAAAAAACAGAAACAAGTAATTATTTTAGAGGTATATAAATAAAACATAAACAATGTTAAGAAAAGAGAGATTAAAAAAGAAAAGTGTTATATCAATACATGAGAAATGAGAGGGCTAAATAAAATGGAAGAAGGGAGCAGAGCAGATGTTATACGTGCGAGTACATTTAGATCTTGTTCTTCTCACTTATATAAGCCACACATTGGATCTCTGGCTATGATAACGTTATAACAAGAGTAAACATGCAATTTAGTCCTCGAATTATCACTTTCTCACAAATTTAGTCTCTAAACTATTAAAAGTAATTAAAAAGTCTCTAGACTATTTTTCATCCATCAATTTAGTCTCTACCGTTAAGTAGTCGTTAGTGGTCCATAAACTATTAAAATACTTCAATTTAGTCCCCAAGCTATCTTAAAAAACAACAAAAAATAGTCTCTAAACTATCATAATAAAACTACAAAATCATCTTTTAAAATTTATGTAGTAAAAGATCAAATAAATTTGCATCCCCAACAACAACTAGTATCCCATTAAAATCACAAACTTGATCTCTCTAGTCCATTGAACTTTTAAACCCCGTCATCGCTATCATTCTAGCAATATGGTACGTTTAACATAAAACTCATTCTTTTGTTCAATACATTGATCTTGCTTAACCATAAATTAAACCATAATCCATTCATTCATTACATAAGCCAACTAAACCGTAATTCATCAAACTCATTACATAAAAGTCAACTAAATCATAATCCATCAAAAGAACTAAACAGAAGTTTCAAACAAAAGCACTAAGTAGAAGGTCTTTCATTGCAAAAAAATCAAATATCATTAGCAAGTATCAAATAAAAATACTAAGTAGAAGGTCCTTCGATGCAAAAAAACCAAATATCATTAACAAGTATCAAATAAAAGCACTAAGTAAAAGGTCATTCATTGCGTGTTCCTCCGCTTAATCCTAGAGTCGGCATGAATCTCATTGACATTGTCTCATTTGTGTTGTTGTATGCTTTCATCGGATCTACAAGTTCCGAATTGACTACGCTATTTTTGACAGCAACGACTGGTTTAAAAACTGGATTTTTCGGTCTCCACAACAGTCCTACACCATTAAAATTTATAGGTTTACCTAGTGTAGGTTTTGCGGCACGTGCAACAACACTCTGATTCACCTTTGCAGCAGCTTGCTTTGTCACTGGTGCAACAGCTCTAAAACGTATCATTGCTAGAATGATTGGGATGACGATGTTTAAAAGTTCAATACGCTAGAGAGACTCAGTTTTGTGATTTTAATGGGATACTAGTTGTTGTTGGGGATACAAATTTATTTGATCTTTTACTACATAAGTTTTAAAGGATGATTTTGTAGTTTTTTATGATAATTTAGAGACTATTTTTTGTTGTTTTTTAAGATAGCTTGGGAACTAAATTGAAGTATTTTAATAGTTTAGGGATCACTAACGACCACTTAACGGTAGGGACTAAATTGATGGATGGAAAATAGTTTAGGGACTTTTTAGTTACTTTTAATAGTTTAGGGACTAAGTTGGTGAGAGAGTGATAGTTCGGGGACTAAATTGCATGTTTACTCTTATAATAATATATTTCTCAATCAAAACTATCATAATTAATTACACGTAAATAGTAACCAACACTAACATAATAATCAATTTTGCATAACAAATAAGTTCTACTAATTAGAGGATTGAGTAACGCTCACTTTGACCAAATAACAAAACGTGCATGTAACATTGAATTTACTTGATTAAGTTTTTGGTGTGTATTTGTCCGTTTCGTATTTGAATTTATCATCAGATTTTTATTTTGTTGTGTCTTTATTTATCACTTATTATGTTCACTTATGTGCAGTGGCGGACATAGGACCCAAGCTTTGGGGTGCACCGTTGGATGCGGATCGAGCCAATTAAGATCTAGGAAGTTTAGGCTTTGACAAATTTTTTTAATATTTTTAAGTAGGGATAATCGTATCTGGATCAATTCAAAAATAAACCTGTAATTCAAATCAATTTAAATTGAAAATCATCAAAAATTGCATTTAGTTTGAGCCACACGATTTAGTTTGATTTGTGATTTTCATTTCTGTAGTAATCAACTTATCATTTCACGTGATTCAGAACTATCAATTAGTAGTAATCAACTTATTACCTAGTCCAACTTAGCAAGTCAAACTATATCATTTCACGTGATTCAGAACTATATTATTGGTATTAAAAATAAATTCTTACGTATATGTAATTTCTGTATATACATATTATATATGTAAATAATAAAATAAATTAAAATTTTCTATGTTTATTTTGTAACATGTTGGTATATTGTCATATTTTTTATATCGTGATAAACCGTACAAACTGAACCAATCATAGCCGCATTGGTTTGGTTTAAATTGGATGACTTTCTAATAACTAATCGAACCAAATCGAACCGCATGCATTTTTATCTCGCAGTTAAGATGGTTTTTATATTCACAACTGAACATAACCGTGAACACCCCTATTTTTATTTATTAATTAAAGTAGAACTGAGATTTTTAGGAATTAGTTTAGAGCAAAACTATTTTTTTTTTTGTCCAAAATTGAAATCTTTAAGGGTTAGTTTATGGTAAAATTGAGATTTTTTGTTCAAACTGTGATTTTGCACATACTCTATAATTTATATTGAGTTTTTTTTTTTTGGTAGTGTAATATATGAGTTTAAAGGAACATACGAGTGAGTTGGAAGATCATTTATATTGAGTTTAAAATAACATACGAGCAGTGGCGGCACCAGGGAAGGGCTGGTGGTGGCCACGGCCCCTCCCCACCTAAAAAAAATAATTTTTTTTATAGGTAAAATATAAATGTAAATATATTATTAATAGTTTTAAATAATTCCGTATATATATTTGTACAAATATTAATGTAAATATTAATTTAGAATTTATTTTTTAATGACTATAAGAAACAAGTATTAGTACAAATATTAGTTTATATTACTGTAAAATATGTTTTCAGTCCATACTTTTATAGCGAGTTTTGGTTTTCATCCTTGTAAAATAAAACCGCTAGTTTTCATCCATAAAAAATTTGTTCTTTTGTTTTTAGTCCCTAATGGGCAATTTTTTGACATTTTTTTAACACAATATGGATTTATATAAGTTTACTATAATATATAAACATATTATAGATCAGTTTGAACATAAAAACGTAGTAATAATTTCTTTTGTAGGGATAAAAACCATTGATTTTATTTTACAAGGATAAAAACCAAAACTCGCTATAAAAGTAAGGACTGGTAACATATTTTTTACCCTTTATATTATTGATGATTACGTAGAGTATTATTTTAAGCCATACAGATTAATTTTATAATAATGAACTTTGGTTTTATTTGTAAAAAAATAACAGATAATTAATTGAATTTATAATATTAGATACAATTACCAACTATATAAATATGAAATGACATAAAGAAATATGTTCACCAGTTAAGTTTTAATTTTCTTGACATAAATTTATAAGTTTAAAATTTGGAATTATCAAATAGTATATTTATACTTTTTACAACTTATATTTTTATATATAATATTTTTTTACTTAATTTATACATTAAAAAAAAGTACATGTATCATCAATTTTGATACCTCAATGTCATGTCATAGAACTCCAATGATAAAAAAAATTAAGGTACATATCATTAGTCAATAATACTCTCTTTGATACCCTTATTGGAGATGATTTAATGGTGATACCCCTTTGGATATGATGCATTATTAACAAATAACAAGCTATCAATTCTATTTAATTCGATATACAAAAAAGATAATATTAAGGTACCGTATCATCAATTTTGATAATTTCTATATCACGTCATAAAACTTCAATAATTAAAAAATAAAACATATGAATCATTGATTTATGAAACTCTTTTTAATACCCTTATTAGAAGTGCTCCAAATAACAATCATACCATTACAAGTTTGTCACAACATAACAAAAATCCAAAAAATAACACATAAAATTAAGGTGACAAATATAAAATGAGGGGTTTATTATCCATAAACAAAGTATTATTGGTGCAAAATATTAGAACCCAGGAGGTATGCTTATGTGTAAATTGAAATTGATTCTTACATTTTTGCGTGGTTTTTGTACTGTAATATTTTTTAGGGTGTACCCCTGGCCCTCTGTATTTTCTATTGTACCAAACATAGTGTAAAGACTCTATGGTCACCTTCATCTCCACTATTTAACTTATCTAGTCCATGTGCCAAATGTTTAGAGTTAATGAACATATAGTAGCTGAGTATGTCGCGTTAATGCACTTCCGATTTATTAGACACAATTGAGACTATTGTTTTTTAAAGAGGAAAATTCATTTATTTTTTATTTTGATCTTTGTGCCATTTTTGGACAATTTTTAATGATATATATCATGCTTATTTATGACTTTATTATTGTGCTTATGAGACTATAAAATATATTGAAGAAATTAGCAGTCGCAACAGTTGAATGAGTACTGATGAGTCCTATCCTAAGGAAACAAGGAAATTTGTTAAACCAAATAAAAATCGGGCCGACTTATAGCAAGTTAAGCCAAATTATGGGCTTTTATATTACTATTACCTAGCCTCTTAGAGCAAACTAATTAACTAATACAAAAATTTGATAAAGACTTCATTGACTTTTTCTTCCCATCTCCATCCCCTAACAAACACACACTTTTCAAATTTGCTAATGAGATTTGAAAGAATTAATTATTCATAATATTATATATATATATATATATATATATATATATATATATATATATATATATATATATATATATATATATATATATAAAAGATAATTACACTTGAATAAAAAACAAGTGAGCATTAAGTTATGCCATTGAAAACTTAGGGTCCATTTGGCCTAACTTATTTTTGAGCTTATGCAAACAGCTCATGCAATATAAATTAGATTTTATGTTATTTTATATGTACAAACTAGTAATAATTGAATTTTTATAAGCTATTTTATCATAAACTACATTGACAAACTTATAAATAATACATATAATTTGAATAAGCTGTTTGCATAAACTCAAAAATAAGTTAGACCAAACGAGCCATTAGTCCATGTCTCTGCTAAATGGTTATGAGTTTGGTTCATCTGTTGACATCTGATTTATAACACCATTGAATGCACCGACGTGTAATGTTAAGTGTCACGTGGATAATCACATCATGCAATTTAATTGTCACCTGATCAACGATCAATTTAAAACAATAATTATTTGATAAAAAGAAATAGTAAAAAATACGTATTAATTTGACAGTAAATTGAAAATATTAAAAACTATTTTCGTAGAAAGTAGATGACGACAAATATTTACTATTTGACGATAAGTAAAATAGGTGTTCACGGAGGAATCAAATCTACTTACAATATATTAAAAGAAACTACTACTAAAAAACCTATTTTATCCTTAGCACGTTTAATAATATTTCACCGTTTATTCCCTTAAACGTAATTTTAACTCTAAACTCAAAAAAAAAATACAAAACAAAAATAACAAACAAAAAAAAAAGAAGATAAACATAAAACAAATATATTCATAAAAAAAATATACAAAAAAAAAAAGTATAAAACAAATCTACTCATAAAAAAATACAAAAAAAAATTAAGAAAGAAAATAAAACAAACTTACTCATAAAATAGCAATAGAAACCACTTCTAAAGATAAGCATAAAATTTAACTAATAGTTTTTTTAAAACAAAACAAGTAGTTCTTATCGATAAATATAAAAAATCATTGACAAATATTTTTCACTTATACATAAAAAAATTGGATAAATATTTATCACCGATAATTATAATTTATTACTACTTCCGTTTCTTTTTATTAGTTTTTTGTCGTCAGATTTAATGTTCCTTTTTATTTGTTTTTTTTGTATTTTAAGGATACGATTTGTCAATTATACAATTTGTCAGTTTATCTTACTATCTTTTAATAAAACTAATTAATTTTATATATTTAGAAAACTAAATATTTTTTAAAATTTTTTTATGGGTACATAACATATTAAATTTATTTTATACATAATATATTAAATTTATTGGAAAAAGAAAGTGTGTGCAAAAAAAAAAATAGGAATTATTTTGTAAATTAAAATGAGGGTTTAATAGTAAGATAATGTGCAAAAATATAGTTCCTTAATTTAGTGTTACTATTCTAAAAATAATAATAAAAAGGAACGGGGGAAGTATTAAAATATACACGGGACAATAATTTTAATGAAACAAATATAGTCATTTAATAAATTTATATAAACTGCACAATTTATATTTTAAAAATATTTTAATCTAAATAAATTTTATACTTTAGTATAATATCAATCTTAAATATTAAAAAAAAAAAATAGACATGAACGATTCACAAATAGTTTTTTTTTAAACAATAGAAGACTCAACGATAATAAATATATAAAAAAAAACACAGGACAAAATATTTATCATGACACACGACAAAATATTTATCACCGATAACTAAAAGAAATCAAATAATTTTATTTATTAATAATTATAATTTATTACAAAAATCATACACGGGATTGTAGCTTTAATAATATTTTTTAAAAAATTTAATAAGTTTTACAAGAAAGAGCACAATTGTTTCAATTATATTTTAAAAATATTATATAACAAAATTTTAAATATTGCATTCTAAATAAATTTTATACCTTAATATAACGATGAACATAAATATTGAAAAAAGTCAATGGGCCCGTGTACTTTATTATAAGAATATATATGGGACAATAACTTACATAAAATAAATTTATTCTTCTAATAAATTTTACATAAAACTACACGAGACAATAACTTTAATAAAATAAATTTTCTACTTTAGTATATAATATCAAAATTACAAATCAAGAAAAAATCAATAAGCATGTGCATTCACAAATAATTTTTAGAAGCAACAGAAGAATTAATTCTCATTGATAATTATAATTTATTACAAAAAATCATCCACGGGACATTTGTTTATCATAAATCAATAAGCTAAATTTTTTTAGCTTTTTAACAGCTTCTAAATAAAAATTTGAATAATTAAAATATATTAATTATAATTTATTTAAAAAATATCACGGGACAATAACTTTAAGGCTTAAATGGACTTTTGGTCCCCCTATTTTGATATTTTTAAACTTTTGGTCCCCCTATTTTAAAATTCAACTTTTTGGTCCCCCAATTATCAAAATCAACATATTTTTTGGTCCCCCTCCTATTTGAATGGTGTGTCACTTAGGTGGCATCAATGAATTGAACATTTGTTTTTCATGTAATTATTATTTAAATTAATATTATTATTTATTTTCTTTATAAATTAAAATATTAAACCGAAAACCCAAAAAAACCGATTGAAAAATAAAAATCGACCGAAAACACAAAAAACACCCGAAAATTCTAAAATCGGCCGAAAAACAAAAAATCGGCCGAAAACCCAAAAATCACCCGAAAATCCAAAAATCGGCCGAAAACCCAAAAGAACACCCAAAAATCCTAAAATCGATCAAAAACCCAAAAAACACCCGAAAATTCTAAAATCGGCCGAAAACCCAAAAAATCGGCTGGAAAACCGAAAATCGGTTGAAAACCCAAAAAACACACGAATACCCGAAAATCGACTATTTTGGGCTCTTCTGGACCGTTTTCAACCGAGTTATGGATTTTCGGGTGTTTTTTGGATTTCCAGCCGATTTTTTTTAGTTTTCGGCTGTTTTTTGGGTTTTCGGTCGAATTAAGGTTTTCCTGGTGTTTTTTGGATTTTTGGCCGATTTTTTGTTTTCAGCCGATTTTTGAGTTTTCGGCCGATTTTAGGTTTTTCGGGTGTTTTTTTTTAGTTTTTGGTTGATTTTTTATTTTTCAGCCGCTTTTTTTGGGTTTTCGAGTTAATATTTTAATTTATAAAGAAAATAAATAATAATATTAATTTAAATAATAATTACGTGAAAAACAAATGTCCAATTCATTGATGCCACCTAAGTGACACACCATTCAAACAGAAGGGGGGCCAAAAAATATGTTGATTTTGATAATTGGGGGACCAAAAGTTGAATTTTAAAATAGGGGGACCAAAAGTTCAAAAATACCAAAACTGCATTTAAGCCTAACTTTAATTGAATAAATTTATTCAGTAAAAAAACTTATTTTGTAATTTAATAAGTTTTACAAGAAAGAGTGCAATAGTATAACTTATATTTTTATGACAAATTTTTAAATATTTTATTTTAAATAAATTTTTAGATTAATATAATAATAAATTTAAATATCGAATAAAAATAATAGACCTTCGCACGGGTCTCAAAACTAGTTGAAAAATAAAATTGACAAACAATAAACTAATTTGAAATTTGAAAGAGCATGTTATTTGAGAAGATTGTCAACGCAATTTACAAAAAATTAAATTCAAATTTACAAACTTCTCAAATAAGTGACGAAGTTGTAAATATTTACAACTTTTTTAAAACGCAATTTACTATCTAAATAAGTGATGAAGTTGAAAGAAAATATTTACAACTTTTTGAAAATATTTGAGAAACTATTTACAAATTTGAGATAGTTCACGAGATATTTGATAAACTTTTTGGCTTAATAGATCTTTTGATTTCTGTATGTTTGTGAATTTTTTATTTTAGTTCATGTATCTTGTTTTGTTGTAAATAAGTTTCTGAATGTACAAATTTTTTTTGTTTCAATCCCTAAAGTCAAAATCGAAAATCTGCAGTTTTCGTACATATTTTCCTTCATATTTTCCTACGGATTTTGACTTTACAGAGATAAAAAATCTATTAAGTCAAACTTTTTTCATTAAATATTTGAAAAAAAAGTTTTTAAAAAGTTAGTAAATAGTTTCTCAAAGTTTTTCTTAAGTTTACCAAATAAGAAAAAAAATAGTTGTAAAGTAAATATTTGAGAATATTTACAACTTTTATTTTCTTTCAAATTCTTTACTACACAATCTGCGATTAAACTTTGATCCCTCCCATTATTACATATAGCAAAAATGCTACAAGGATACTCCTACTACTAAATGACAACGAATTGATCACAGTAAGTGACGAAGTTTCCACTTTATACTCGACACAAAATATTCTGTTTTCCTAAATATCTGCCGATTACACATATTTCAACAAACCCTTTCAAAAAAAAAATAGTAATTTGATGTTGTATGGAATTTCAAGGCTGAAGAAATAACCAGTCATGTGATTGATTGTTAGTATTTTAGAGAAAGTTTATTTTGACAACCGTTTAATTGTCGGACAACTTTTATTTTCACTATTTATTTATTTTTCAATTTTTTATTATATCTTAAATTGGGTACATTATGAGTAAGGTGTCCACCGATTATCCATTTTGAATTGTCCAAATAACATGACTCGTATTTGATTACTTCTATTATAAGATCCTTCCATTCCTTTCAAAAATTAATAAATCAATCTTAAGCATAAGATTTAGATTTTAGATTGAGTGAGTGCGGTGTAACATGTGAATGCCACACATAGAAGCAAGCAACCTTTTCAACCTCGTGGAAAGTGAATTTTGTGAACAGAAAAATCAACACGTGAATTATTGCTAAGGAATGCATCATGGACCGTTGTACTAGTATTGAATTGAGTTGGGTTATGAATCATCATAACTTATGATGATGATGACAATAAGACAAATATCAACCTAACATAACACACATGATATTTTTATCTTCACTTTCCCTTTCTCATAACTTTCATTCACAACATTTTTCAACTCTTGTTCCCATTCTCTCAAGAACATCATGGCTAGACTATGGCGTTCTTTTTTCTTATTAATTTCAATACTACTCCAACAAAACAAAATTTGCATGTCTTTGCTAGAACAAGTACCAAGTCCACCATTACCAATTCTCCCACTCCCAACATATGCACAATTAAAATGGCAACAAAGAGAAATCATAATGTTCCTTCATTTTGGTGTCAACACATATACTGACAGAGAATGGGGTACAGGCTATGAAAGCCCATCAATATTCAACCCAATTGGGCTCAATACGACCCAATGGGCCAATGTAGCAGAAGAAGCAGGAATTTCATTGATGATATTAACTGCAAAACACCATGATGGATTTTGTCTTTGGCCTTCAAAGTACACCAAACATTCTGTCATTAGTTGTACTTGGAAAAATGGTAAAGGTGATGTTGTTCTAGAATTTGTCAATGCAGCTACTAACAAAGGAATTGATGTTGGGATCTATCTTTCACCTTGGGATAGACATGATTCAAGATATGGTGATGACTTGCTTTACAATGAATACTATTTGGCTCAATTGCAAGAGCTTCTTAAAAAGTGAGTTTCAAATTTTTGCTCTATATTTGAATTGACGGTGAATTTAGAAGAATCGCAATATATTATAGTAATTTTATAAAAAAATTGCGGTTTGAAGCTTCGAATTTAGTGGTATGGTGATTTTGTCAAATTTACTGTCAATTTTGATATATAGCGACAATTAAGAATTTAACGATATGTTGTATATTTTTGTAGATATCAAGATGTTAGGGAAATTTGGTTTGATGGAGCAAAAGATCCCAAGGCACAAAATGTGTCATATTATTTTTCAGATTGGTTTTCTATGGTGAAGGAGTTGCAAAGTTCTATCAATATTTTCTCTGATGCTGGACCTGATGTTAGATGGGTTGGAGATGAAACAGGGACTGCAGGGGACACGTGTTGGTCTACTATTAATCGAACCTCTCTTGCAATTGGAGCTTCTAACATAACTGAGTAAGTGCTGATATTTTTCTTTTTTAAAGTTGCTGCTTTTACATTTTGCCACTTACACTGAACTCTATGGTGATTAGCTCAATTTAGTGTTTTTTTTAGCTTTGAAAATATAAAACAATTTTTTCATAATGCCAAATTTTTTAGTTTTTTTTTTGTTACGGTCGGATAAATCTATTTAAACCATGAAACAATGTGGATTAGATTCGAGTCAATGTATCACAACTCGTTATCATTTGCAAACAAGTCAATCAGGGTTTGTTTAACGTTGAATTTACGCGGAATGGATTAAATGGCGCGGGACAACCCTATAGCTAGAATGATAAGGTATTGAAAGTGAAGTTTGAGTGATAAAGTTTTTCTTTGTTAGAAAGAAAGCTAGGTAAGGAAAGTGCATGTTCCACTCAAATTAAAAGGAAAGTATAGAAAATGTATTCTTTTGTGAGCCATACTCTTTTCTCAATCAAAAGTGGGTATTGAATCCAATCAACCATCCGAAGCAATAATTTTGTGGGTTACCAAACTTGTCATAAATATTATGCTTGTGCAACTTTTGTGCCTAAGCATCCAACTAATTATGTCTTCAAGTATTTCAATTTGCAACAATTATTTTCAATCAAGTCTTTCCTTATCTTTTAACAGTCCAAATGTTGATGTTTGTATTGAGAAAAATCCAAGTCTCAAATTAAACAGAGATAAGGCTTAAAAAATAGATTTTATGAATAGAGGCACTCGTGTATGTATCAAATAATAAAATATATTTAGTGGAATTGGAATAAAATCTCTCAAAATTCAAAACAAATCAATAGTCCCATCATGAACAATTATAGTAATAATATTACTATTTACACCTAGCAATAGCATACCTATAATATTTTTATTACTACTAGTAAACTTTCAGAATTAATAATTGGTAGGTTGTTGCTAATCACAATGTAGGTATCTAAACACTGGTGATCCAAGAGGAACAGATTGGTTACCAGCAGAATGTGATGTTTCAATTAGACCAGGATGGTTTTGGCATAAATCAGAATCACCAAAAAAACTAAGTGAGCTACTTGATATATATTACAAATCAGTTGGTAGAAATTGTGTGTTACTTCTTAATGTACCTCCTAATACAACTGGTCTTATATCTGAAAATGATGCACATAGATTAAAAGAATTTAGAAGTGCAATTAACACAATATTTCACAAGAACATAGTAGAAGATTGTTATGTTAAAGTTAGTAGCCAAAGAGGAGGAAAAGAAGGAGGGTTTGGACCACAAAATATGCTTGATAGTGACCATTTGTGGTCATACTGGGCCCCACATGAAGATAAGAAGGAAAAGGAGGACCATTGGATTGAAATTTGGGGTAAGGATGGAATTTTGAAATTTAATGTGATTAGAATACAAGAAGCAATTGGACTTGGTCAAAGAATCAAAGGGTATGAAATTTATTTGGATGGTAAATTAATAATCCAAGGGACTACAATTGGTTACAAGAGACTTCATAGACTTGATGGAGATGTTGTGCATGCTAGTGTTGTGAGAATTAGATTCATAAAGGCTAGAGGAGTTCCTCTTATTTCTTCTATTGGATTACATTTTGATCCTTTTTGGCATTCAAAGTTTACTTCCACCTAAAGAAGATAATTATGTAGTGTTCTAGGAGAATGTTTATTGTTACTAGAGAAATTTTATAAGAAAAGCAAGAATATTTTGTAGCAGCATGCAATATTCACAAATAATAATCATTCACTCTTCTAAATATGGTTTGACATTGGTCAAATCTTCAATTTATATGCATTCTTCTGTTTACTTGCGTAAATCTTTCGTAACAAATAGTGCTCATTGTATCGCGATTGGGTGATAATTAATATAAAATCACACTAACCATTGTCTTGGTGGAAAATCATTTAGTACTACTAAATCAATTTACAGTGGCAAATGTGTTCCATTGAAAGGCCATTATTTATTTCTCTGAAAAGCATAGACATGCAGGCCACCATAAATTTGTAGAGTGAGCATGATTCTGTATTTCACCAATTTATTTTGGTCTGCTAGTGTGAAGCCATGGCTACCTAACAGAACTGCAGAAAATATCTTCATTTGTCTGTATGCAAAGTCTTTGCCAAGGCAAATTCTTGGACCTGCCTGTGTGATGAGATCATATTAATTGATTGTAAAGTTCAATAGAAATCTAGGAAACCAAGAGTTTGTTAATTTTGACTTATTTAAAAAGACTTGAAAGACAGTCTGAAAGAACTTATGAAAACACCTTATGATGTGTTTATAAATAAGTTGTTTTAGCTTATCTTCATAAGCTCTTCGGAATAACTTATTAAAACAACGTATAGCTTATATGAAAATAATTTTACTTTAGTTCGATTTTGTTATAGAAATAGCTTATGCCGTTAAGAGTCTCAAGTTTGACAAGATCTGAACATGTGTTTATAAGTGAAGGCAGTATTTTTCACCTTATAAGCCGGTTTTGTAGGGTTAAAATAAGTTAGGCACAACCCAAATTCTAATATGGTATTAAAATCTGGTTAAGATCTTTTGGATCACCTGCTATCATCATGTCATCTCTTACATGCTAGATGTTTAGTCCTCGGTTATGCTATTGGCGTTTATTATTCAAACAGGATTTAAATGTTGTAGAATGGTCCATACCTGGAAGGCTGTGAACTTAAAAGGGCTTTCTTTCTTAAAATTTCCATTTTGATCAAGCCATCTCTCTGGCCTGAATTGCTCAGCATCTTCACCCCACAAGAATTTCATCCTTCCCATGACATATGGTTGGAATGAAACAAGATCACCTTTCCTCACACTATATCCATCTGGCAATGTGTCATCCGAAAAACAATACTTGCTTTCCTATATACAACACCATAACATTAAATTGGTTAAAGGATCAAGCACTTGTCCGTGTTTTAACGAGTTTCATCACTCTAAGAAAATTATCAGTATTAACAAGGGATATATTTGAAATGTATTTAGTAAAATGCGAGAATTACATTTATTGATTTGTAAGTAAAATGCAAGAGACTTATATTGAGAGTAATACCACTGGAAGTGCTGGATGGAGCCTGATAGTTTCAGTCAAAGCTGCATGCAGATACTGCATCTTTTCCATGTTTTCTTCGGTTACTTTAGCTGCAAGTTCATCAATGGTTAAACCATCTTCTAATTTTGTTACCTCCCTGATCTCTTTTGCAATCTTTTCCTGCACATGAGGATGCTTGCAGAGTTGGTAAATAAACCAGGAAAGAGTGATTGCTGATGTATCTTTCCCTGCAATGATAAAACTCAAAATAATGTCTTTAAGGTACTTTGGATCTGTCTCATTCAATTCTAGAAACCTTGACAAAATGTCTCCTTTCAACTCAAGAGAGTTATTTTGGTTGTTTTGAGATTGCTCAATCTTGCTTGTGATTACTTTGTACACGTATTCGTCGATCACTTTTAGGCTTTTCTTGAGTACTGCTTCTGATCCAATGTTCAAGAACCGCTGAACTTTCCAGAGAAAGTTAACATACCGAAACATGATAGCTGCACTTGCTTCATCAAAAGCAATGGAAAATTGTGTACCTTCTCTATAGGTTCCACACATTGTGTCCAATTCTACACCAAGAATAACCTTGAATGCAGAATCTAGAGTTGATTTCATGAACAGGCCCTGCCAATAAGAAAGATGAAGATTAAACAACTTAAAGGATTTACTTTTCCTTTTATGTATTCCACCGGATAACACGTTACCTGCAGTTCAATAATATTGTTTGAGACTGCAGCTTCATACACTATCCCTGCAAGTTTTACTGCATTAGATTTGAACACTGAGCTGCTAAATTCTTTCAATAACTTATTCGAGAATTGATAGCTTGCTGATTTTCTCTGATGTCGCCACTGCTCTCCGTCCACTGTGAATATACCATCTCCCAGTAGATCTTCCAAGACACTGTGGTGATACCAACCCTGCAATAGATTAAGATGTTTTGACAATGAGCAGTTTTATACATTCTTTTATACTTTATAGCTACTGATAATTTGAATAGTACCTTGCCATAGTTTGAGAAGTTTGTCACTAGAATATGCTCAATATTAGCAGGGTTTGAAGTATACACTTCACTTCTAGTGAAGCTTAGCAACCTGTAAGTTTTTCTCTTATTTGTAAGGTCAGTCATGTACTCTAGCAGCCTATGAAAGTTTAACAGTTGATGCAAAATTGTGCCAGCAATAGGGTGATATTTTCTTTTCTTGTCAAATAATCTATTGCCATGAATTTTGATAACAAAAGCAGCTAAAACAATAGCTATTAATATTGGAAAAAGTGGTTTCTCTGCAAAGAAAAAATCTATGAGTTTCATTGCTCTTTTTTTTATATATATATACCGGGGATCTAAGTCCTAAAAAATTACAGAACCATTAACCTGGAAAACTCTTCCCGGTTATATCAACAAAATAACCGACTAATTTAAGTCGACAAGACTCGTAAAATAGCAAATTAGAACCCACGTCGGATTCTATGTATGCTAAAGCATTCACACAAAGATTTGCTTCACCATATATGGACTATAATTAGATAGTAGTGACTAACTCTATCTCTAATGGTTTTTTTTCTAACCAATGTATGAACTTCAATGCATGAAGGAGGCTGGAATATATATAGCATGAAATAACATATAATAATTTATTTACATACACTATTTTGATAAACTTTGATGCCGATGGCTGCATGAACTAAACTATTAAGAAGTGAACGATACGTAATGCAATTTCCACATTTATAAATCCATTTATCTACCAATTGGTCCAATTCCAATTCTTACCACCCTTTGTTGAGAAAGAAAAAAAAAAATCGAATTTTAGTAAAAATGTATTCATACCGTGGAATAAAGAGGATATATACCGAAATAAGCATTAAATTGTTCATTTAAGTAATATTTCAGATTCAATGAAGTTTTAAGATAATGGGGCAACTGGTGATTCATATCATATTAAACATCATTTATTTTTTTCCTTTTTTTTATATATTAGAAATAAGTATGAGTCTAATTCACTCTCACAAAACCGATTTGTAAAATGAAAATTGTCAGTTGCTTATATTGACATGTTTAGGCCAACTCATATCCGACGTGGATTTTAACATAATGTAATGCTGAATAGAAATTGATTAAATATGTACCAAAAAAAATTTGATTAGATAACAATAGCCAAAACAAATGAGATTTTCTTTTGTCACTCTATCAATTTGTCCCGAGAGGATTAGATTCATAAAGGTTAGAGGAGTTCCTCTTATTTCTTCTATTGGATTACATTTTGATCCTTTTTGCAACTCAAAGTTTACTGCCACCTAAAGAAGATAATTATAGTGTTCTATAGGAGAATGCTTATTGTTACTATAGAGAAGTTTGATAAGAAAACCAAGAATATTTTGTGGCAGCATGCAATATTCCCAAATAATAATCATTCACTCTTCTAAATATGGTTAGTCATTGTTCGATCACATCTTCAATTTATACTATAAGGATGTATTAGTTTTGGAACTAGTCGATTGCAATTGCTTTATTGTATTTGTTGGTGTTTCTAATACTTTTAAATTCGTTTGGCTTTCGAGCAAATGATTTGGTGGGACTTTTGCAACCCTTCATAAAAAGTGAATAGTTGTTCCTCCTTATAAAAAAAAATATGCATCCTGCTCTTTATTGCTCTTTATTGAATAAATCTTCTGTAACAAATAATGATCATTGTTCTATGTAGAAAAGAACAAAATAAGCATTTTAATTTTTCCATTTAATTTTTCCATTGTCTTGGTGGAAAATTATATTTTTTACAGTGGCAAATATGTTCCATAGAAAGGGCATTATTTATTTCTATGAAAAGCATAGACATGCAGGCCACCATCAATTTGTAGAGTGAGCATGATTCTGTATTTCACCAATTTATCTTGGTCTGCTAGTTTAAAGCCGTGGCTACCTAACAGAATTGCAGAAAATAACTTCATTTGTCTGTATGCAAAATCTTTGCCAATGCAAATTCTTGGACCAGCCTGTGTGAGGAGATAGATCATATTAATTGATTGTAAAATTCAATAGAAATCTACAAAACCAAGAGTTTGTTACTAATATTGACTTATTTAAAAACACTTGTAAGACTATCCGGAAGAACTTATTTTCATAAGCATTTTAGAAAAATTTATTAAAAAACTTATAGCTTATATAAAAACAATTTATCTTCAACATGAGTCTCACGGCACATTGGAAGAGATAAGACCTGAACATTAGTTTATAAGTGGGAATAGTCCTAATATTACAAGCCGGTTTTGTAAAATTTGATCAGGTGCAACCCAAATTTTAATATGGTATTAGAGCTTAGTTAAGATACGTTGGGTCACCAGCTATCAGGTCAACGCTATTAGGTCACACGTCAGATATTCAGTCATGAGTTGTGCTATAAGCGTTTTTTATCCAAACAGGATTTAAATGTTGTAGAATGGTTCATACCTGGAAGGCTGTGAACTTAAAAAGGCTTTCATTCTTAAAATTTCCATTTTGATCAAGCCATCTCTCTGGCCTGAATTGCTCAGCATCTTCACCCCACAAGAATTTCATCCTTCCCATGACATATGGTTGGAATGAAACAAGATCACCTTTCCTCACACTATATCCATCTGGCAATGTGTCATCCGAAAAACAATACTTGCTTTCCTATATACAACACCATAACATTAAATTGGTTAAAGGATCAAGAGACTTATATTTAGGGATAACTTTTTTCTTCAAAAAGGGCTTATAATACCACTGGAACTGCTGGATGGAGCCTGATTGTTTCGGTCAAAGCTGCATGTAGATACTGCATCTTTTCCATGCTTTCTTCGGTTACTTTAGCTGCAAGTTCATCAATGGTTAAACCATCTTCCCCTTTTATTGCCTCCCTAATCTCTTTTGCAATCTTTTCCTGCACATGAGGATGCTTGCAGAGTTGGTAAATAAACCAGGAAAGAGTGATTGCGGTTGTATCTTTCCCTGCATTGATAAAACTCAAAATAATGTCTTTAAGGTATTTTGGATTTGTCTCGTTCAATTCTAGAAACCTTGACAACATGTCTCCTTTCAACCCAAGAGAGTTAACTTGTGGATTTAAGGGGTCGATCACTCTTAGGCTTTTTTTGAGTACTGCTTCCGATCCAATGTTCAAGAACCGCTGAACTTTCCAGAAAAAGTTAACATACCGAAACATGATAGCTTCACTTGCTGCATTATAAGCAATGGAAAATTCTGCGCCTTCTCTATAGGTTCCCCACATTGTGTCCAATTCTACACCAAGAATAATCTTGAATACAGAATCTAGAGTTGATTTCATGAACAGGTCCTGCCAATAAGAAAGATTAAAATTAAACAACTTAAAGGACAGTAGAACTTATTTTCCCTTTTATGTATTTCGCCGAAAACATGTTACCTGCAGTTCAATGATACTGTTTGAGATTGCAGCTTCAGACACTATCCCTGCAAGTTTTACTGCACTGGATTTGAACACTGAGCTGCTAAATTCTCTCAATAACTTAGTTGAGAATTGATAGCTTGCTGATTTTCTCTGATGTCGCCACTGCTCTCCGTCCACTGTGAATATACCATCTCCCAGTAGATCTTCCAAGACACCGTGGTGATACCAACCCTGCAATAGATTAAGAAGTTTTGAGGTTAAATCCAACTGAAGAGCAGTTTTATTATACATTCTTATTTTTTATTATGCCTTATAGCTATTGATAATTTGAATAGTACCTTGCCATAGTTTGAGAAGTTTGTCAGTAGAATATGCTCAATATTAGCAGGATTTGAAGTGTACACTTCACTTCTTGTGAAGCTAAGCAACCTGTAAGTTTTTCTCTTATTTGTAAGGTCAGTCATGTACTCTAGCAGCCTATGAAAGTTTAACAGTTGATGCAAAATTGTGCCAGCAATAGGGTGATATTTTCTTTTCTTGTCAAACAATTTATTGCCATGAATTTTGATAACAAAAGCAGCTAAAACAATGGCTATTGATGTTGTAAAAAGAGTTGTCACTGCAAAGAGAAAATCTATGAATTTCATTGCTCTTATTATATTTTTATTAGAGATATATGACTATAGTTAGTTAGTTAGTAGTGACTAACTCTATCTCTAATGGTTTTTTTTCTAACCAATGTATGAACGAGGCTGAAATATATATAGCATGAGCATTGGTTTTTGATAAAATAATAATATGCTGTAAAAAATAAAGGGTTAAATATGTTTTCGGTTAAAATAAATATTTTTAATTTCATTTTTAATTTCTATAAAAAAATTGGTAAGGTTTGGTCGCTCAAATATTTCTAGTCATAATTTTTTATCCCTACTTTTTAGTTGACTTGTGTATATCATTCGAAATTTTAATATTTTTTTTATATGGTCATGTTTAGTACATTTTAGGAATTGCTCTTGCAAAAATTTAAATTTTTTTAAAGAGGAATGAATTAAATATGAATTTGTTAGTTTTTTGCACTTAAAAATTTATAAATAATCCATCTTATGTTAAAAAATTCTAATTTCTTGCGGGAGTTCTTGTTATAATATTATTTATTATAATCATGAATACAACAAATTATTAAAAAAAGTTAAAGTACAATAGAGTTGAATAAAAGTTGTGATAGAAAATATTTGAAGGACTAAAACTTGCTAAAAAATTTATAGAGACTAAAAAGAAAATAAGAGATATTTATTTATAGGGTCAAAAAATTATTTAACCCCAAAATAAACTATAATGAATGACATGATATTATATATGACAAAAATCCCTACAAATATGAAGAGTTTTGGTTTTAGTACTTATAAAAAAAATTGATTTTAGTCATTTTAAATATAAGGCGTTTTATTTTTTGTCTTTGCTGATTTGTTTTAGTCCTTGCAAAATATGTTTCTGCTAAAATGAGTCTTTGTAATATTTGTTTTAGTCATTGTTTTAAAGAACCAAAATCAAACATTTTACATATTAGAATGAACAATTTCAATATGAATCAACTTTGTAAGAGATAAAACAAAACAACAAAGACCAAAAACAAATATTATAAAAAATGGTTTAATATGTTTTCAATCCCTACATTTTGCGATATAGTCAAGAATAGTTCTTACAATTTAAAAATAATTAAAAAAAAAAATCCTATAACTTTTTCTATTAGCAAAATTGATTGATCCTCGTGGTTAAATTGTTCTAATAAAGTGTTGAAATTGCACAGCTAACCAATAACATGATGACACGTATTTTTTGACGCCAAATTTATTGTGCAACTTTTCACACTAAATCTTTTCTTCTATCTATTTTCCTCCACCGACCATCATCTTCATTACCACAAACTCAACCAAAATCAACCCGATACAAATTTTCTACCAACCACCAAAAAATGCTAGAAAATTTTCACAATATTCAAATCATGACTTCAACACAGTCTAAAAAGCTATAGACTCCATAAAAAAAAGTCTATGCTATAGACACACCAAAATCACCTCAATATTCAAATCATGAAATGGCAAAATAAAAAATATAAAAAAAATTACAAGAGCTAAAATCAAAACTCTATATTTGTGGAACCATTTTTACAATAAAAGCATGTTTTGATTGATTTATTTTTGAGCTTGTGTGAAAAAGTTTATATAAATAAATAAATTTGTGTATTATTATAAACTAGTATGTTAGCTCGTGCCGTGCACGGGATAATTTTCTTTTTAAATATTATTTATGTGTTTATTTTAATATATTATTTGTGCAATATTTAATTAAAAGTGCTAAGATAAAATTGAGATATATTTTGCATGATATATGTTTAACAATGTTATAAGATAGAGCGAGATGACGAATATTATTTTGCTTCCCATTTTACACTATTAAGAGATAGATTATTTCTCTCATCTTCATATTTGTGATTATATAGTGACATTTTAAATATAAAATGATTATAAACTTTATTCTCAAATGAAAATTTAATTAGTCTAGGTGCATTTTTAATAGTGGGGTAAAAAATGTTCTACGTTTCTCATTCTACACCCGTGAGAAATTCTATCTCTTTCTCATTATTTCTACATCTCTCGATCAGAATATTTTTCATTTTTTAATAATATTTATTTGCTTATGTTCTTTTTTTTTTCTTTGGAAGGTTGTCTATATATGTCACTTTTCATTTTATATTATTTTGAATGTTGCCTATATTTTTCTTTCAATTATTTATGAGAATGATTTTGTATAATTTACTTGAGTATGAAAAAACGATATATGTTTAAGGATATTACAGGGGCATAGTGTGGTGGAAAATACTCCTTCATTCCCGTTCAACAACACTATGAGATTCTATCTGACTCTTTCTTTTTCACGTCTCTATGGGAACTCCATCAACAAAATTTTAAATGAATATTAAGATACTTTGACCATGTTCCTATTCTCAACCTTTTTTTGTCATTGTACCACAATGAAGCAATTTTCACGTGTGAGCGTCAAATGAAAAAATCTATGTATGAATCTCCACTTACATTGATAAATTAACATCCCGATTAATCTATGTATGATAAATTAGCAATTCTCACTATCACATACATTAACTTTTCATCTTGTGAATCATTTTTATCGTCCTAGATAAAATTTTAAATAAGTGATCCCCGTTATAAAATATAAAAGTATGGATCTGCGATTGAAATTCAAATTTTCATTATTCAATGTATTTTTTTTAATAATGGGGTGAGGAATGCTACCCATTTTTCATTTTATACCACTGAGACTCTCTCTCTCATTCTAGCCGTCTTATGTGTCTTTTACAGGACTCTATGGCTGCTCCATGAACAAAAAATAACCGTAAATTCTTTATTTTTTTTTTTTAAGAATATCAATAAAATTATCGCACTCTTGTTCAAATAAATAAATAAAAAATTGTCGCACTTAGTTCTCACTATCATCTACGAACACTTTTTATCGTAGGGATCACTTTTTATCGTGCTAGATAAAATTTAGAGATAATTAGTCAAAGTATAATTTTAATAGTGTGGTGAGAAGTGCTCTCTGTTTCCTATTTTAATAGTAAATGTATAATTTTAATAGTCAAATCCCATAAAAAAATATGAAATATGATTTAAATTTATTTTAAAACAAATCAACATAGAAATATAACATTTAATTGAATGATTGGATAATAGATACATATCCAATCAAATTTTAGTCGAAGTGTTCACTTTGTTTTTTTTTTTATATATAGAAATCCAAAATCGTTGTGTTTAATTAGTTTTTACATATTAAGTATATAATACTTAATCATGGATTAAATAAGTCTGTCGTCATTAAAACTATAATATATATTAATAATTAAAATAAAATATTTGAATTTCTACAAAAAAAATAGAAAAGCTTTAATTGAATTTTACCTACGCAATAATATTAAAATAGAATATTATAGTTTCTAGAATAAAAAAATATCAATCCCCGCAAAAAGAAAGAGTTTCTAAAAAAATAAAATAATAATAACGAAGATTCTACAAAAAAAAAAAATAGAGTTTATATAAATAATATATAATATTAAAGTTTCTACAATAAGAAAATGTGAGAGAAGTTCTAATTGAATGAAAAAAAAAACTCAATAAAAAAAAAAGATTTAGTTTAGTTGTATATATCCAACAATTTTGTTTTATAATAATCTGTTAGAGAAGATAAAAAAAATAGATGCTTTAATTGAGTGTCACCTAAACAATTTAACTCTAATTTTTTTACACTCAATTTAGCTCTAATTAAACGCCACATAAGCAATTTTTCTTAAGAATGCACGAGAGAACTCCGTGGAAATCTCGCTATGTACATAATAGAGATTATTTAAGATAGTTTATAAAAAAAAGCTTATGTAGACGCAATTTTTATTAATAAAAACTAATATATGATAGCATATAATAGTTGTTTATTTATTTGAATAAATTATTTTGTTAAACTCGTGAAATCCAAAAATGGACCCTCAAACATTAATTGAACTTTGATGTCAATGGCTGCATGAACTAACTATTAAGAAGTGAACGATGCGTGATGCAATTTCCATATTTATAAATTTATTCATCTACTACCAATTTGGTCCAATTCTTACCACCCATTATTGAGAAGAAGAAAAAAACTGGTCCAATTCTTTGAATTTTAGTAAAAATCTGTTCATACCGTGGAATTAAGAGGACAAAATAAGCATTAAATTGTTCATTTAAGTAGCTCTTCATCATCCCGTCAAAAGAAAAAGTAGCTCTTCATTCTAACCATTCACGTAATCATGATATGATTCATAATCATATTATATTAAACATCGATTTCCATAATCAAACAAAAAAATAGTCAAGTATATAGATAATTAAGATACTAATTCATTCTTAATTGACTACTACATTAAGTAAATTAACAATCATAAAACATACTCCCTCCGTTCTAATTTATTTGAGTCAGTTGACTTCAGCACGCATATCAATGCACAACTTTAACGATTAATATTTTTAATTGTATAATAGTAAAAATTATAAAAATTTAATATTTTGAAAATACTCATCGAGATGAATCCAACGCCATCTTATATGCTAATATTTATTTTTATTTATTGAGAGAAAAATATGGTCAAAACAAGATATATGAATAATGCAAACATTCTAAATGGCTCAAATAAATTGGGACGGAGAGAGTATATGCTAATTAAGCTTAAATGAAATCATCACCACTAACATCATCATCACCAAAAAATGTTGATGAATGATGAGAGACGGTCAGGAATACATAAAGAGACAAATGGAACCATGTCGTTGATAAAGGGTAAACAAAATGTCAATAAAGGATAAGACACTTCATATATCATTCTCATCGAAGGTGAAGAATAAAAGAGTAAAATTTCTTTAACATTTCTAAATCTAAATGTCTACCGTTATATGCGGTAAAATAATGTTTAAGACCTTTTAAAAAAAGTACGTTTGGGAAATTTGTATCCTTTTTGAATTTTTTCCAAAAAAATTTATAGACTCGTAAACTCGCCATAGACTCATGAGTATATACGAGTTTATACAAGTGAGCGAGTCTACTTAAGGCTATCTGAATCTATCAAAAACTGATTCTATACACGAATCCATTCAGTTTTTCTTCCTAAACTCAAACTCATACGAATTTAAGAATCTATCTATAAGTTTGACAATCATGTTTGCCAAAATTACAGTGGCACGGCCGTCACGGTCAAAAATGTGCAGATTTTGTTTTCTTTTTGTGCAAAAGAATCTAAACATGCACATAGTTAATATCCCGGTCAAAAACATTTTCTTTCTCATAAATATTAAAAATCTAAACTTACATTTCTCGGTTAAGAAAAAAATACAAAATGAAAGTGGGGTATGAGTAATAAAAAATCAAAACACTATACCTCTTTTATAAACAACAAAAACAAATTAATTTTTTTTGTCACTCTACCTATTTTCTGGTACGTCCTACAAATTTATCAAAATATTTATGTTTGTTAGTATTTAGGTAGTGTATACACCCTAAAAACATCCTATCAAATTTTATTTTTATAATGTCCGCTACTGAAATAGCGGATGAAATTTATAAAAAAAAATTATTTTATAACGTCCGCTACTTAAGTAGCAGAAGAATAAAAGTGAAAACGCGTAAGGCGAGCGAGAAATAGGTAGAGGGGCAAAAGAAAATCTCAAAACAAATTATGTTAATGAATTGAGGACTCATTGAGCTCATCTGAACTTGAATCCTCCAAAGCCAATGAACTTCAGTCACAACTAAGCTTCATGCAGTTGAAGCTTACCACATTGAACAAATTGAACATTCCTGTCAGCTTCACCATACTGAACTAGTCATCTCCATTGAAGCCTCATGCAGTTATGCTCCCATATTGAACAAAAAGTAGGTTTCACCATCTTTTCCCACCCCAGTTGCCGCCGCGACCTCTACCACCACCGTTCGAAAACCTATCACTTGAAAATCTACCATTCCTTCCACCGCCACTTCTCCCACCGCGACCACCACCGTCACCAAATCTTCCACCTCTTGATTGATCTCTCTGTTGCAGACGTGGCAAAGCTTTTAACACCTCTAAACTTACATCTGAGGAATTTTCTTTACCTGTAGAACAAATATGCTTGAGTTAAAAATATGACCAAAATAACCATACTCTTTACTAGTGATGATGATTCAAGCAAAATTCTCTACCAGCAAGATATGTATCTAAATGTTCAGCTGGTACATCAAAAACAACACCACTTCCATCTGCAGTGATAGTAAGACCTTTCACAGCCTCAACCTTCTCTTCAGGCAAAAATCTCCTCAAGATTTTGTATGCAAAACTGATGACAGCCAATGAAAGAACAAGTCAAACAAGTCGAAAGGTTTCATACAATTGACACTTTTACAGAATACATAATGGTGTGAAATACACAAACACATACATGCAAACAAATCATAAACTCATGAAAAGTAACCCTGTAATGTATGTCATGCTGATTTCAAGCAAGATGTAAATGCCATAATTTGTAACCAAAGTTGGTTTATAAAGTTCTTACGTTGGGGTAAAGATAGGTCTCCCGTTCTCGAGAAGTAATGTAACGTAGTTCTCCATAGAAGTGAGATGAGATCTTTTCTTGATCTCAGTATAACCCTACACATTATGCGATAAACCTCTCTGATGAAGGATTTGGAATTTAAAAAAATGGCAAGGAAAAAAACAAATGGAGAAAATGAGGAAGAGAATTGACTCACAACAGCCTTGGCTAGAGCCTTTGCAAGTAAATCAACTTCTGATAAACCAGAGTTTTTTAGAAGTTCCTCAGCAGCAGACTTAAATGCCGGAATCACACTGCATATTTATGACTTATTTTTGAGATCAAAACAAAGCATTATACACAATACGCGAATAAAGAATCATACCTATCAGACACTTGGTTAATCATTTCTGCAGCTTCTCGACCAACAGCTTTGGCAATATCATTAGCCTGAGGGGCAGATACGTGTTCAAATTTAACACCTGACTCTTTCTCTATTTTAGATATATTTGACCTCCTTGGATCATAAAGCATAACAGCAACTCCAGTGTTACCTGAAAAATAAAAATCAAAACAAACCATCGTATAACCCGATTATTGATAACCACAATACCAGATGCCAATAGCAAAATCCCAAGGATACCTGCTCTTCCTGTGCGTCCGGAACGATGGATATAGGCTTCAACATCCTTTGGAGGCTCACACTAAATCATGTAGAAACATCAGCATGGCTTGTTGTGATGAATGTAGAGTAATGATGCATAGTATCATATGAATATGCATCAAAAGTACCTGAATAATTAACTGAACGTCATTAATATCAAGACCCCGCGCTGCCACATTTGTGGCAACTAATGTCATGAATTTCCCAGACCTGAAGCCAGACAAAGTAACCTGCAAGTGACAGGACACAATTAAGAGAAAAGGAAACACAGGCGTGGCACTCACTCTCGTCGAAATAAATTGAAAAGAAAAACAAAGGAAACACATCAATTCATTGAAATTCATTCATAGCTCACCTCACGTTGTGCTTGCTGTATGTCGCCATGAAGAGCTCTTGCTCCAGGCAACAACTCTGCAAGCTGAGATGCTGATTCCTTTGTCTCAGTGAATATAATTGTTCGACCTCCACTGAACCAGAATAGTGTACCAAAACAATGAAGATTACATTCAACAGACGCTAATAGATATCTTGTGTGAATATAATCGGAAATTGAATCATTAAAAACACCTGCTGTAACATCGAATAATATCTGGGATAAGTTGGGACCTCGCAGAACCCGTACAAGGAAGAATAATATGCCTTACACTAGTACTAGCCTTCATTTTTGTATTTCCAACAAGGTCAGCAGTTTCCTTATCTGGCTTAAGAAATCTTTTAGCAATCTGGTAAAAGTATAAATAAGATCGTGTCAAAAGACTTGACTCCAAATATAAAATCTAATCAGCATAAAGAAGAAATTATCACATAGAAACATACATCCTTAACCCAATCTGGCAAAGTAGCACTGAAAAGAAGTGTCTGAACTTTACCTACATTTTTCACCTTACCTGCAAAGATAAGGAGTATATTGTTCGACAATGAGTTCAACACACAATCGTTGCAAATTTTGACACTTTTAACAGTTCCCCGTGAATTGAGAAAAAAAATAAATAGATAAGTATAAACACACACCAAGAATCAGTTCAACATCTTCAACAAAACCCATCCTCAGCATCTCATCTGCTTCATCGAGGACACGAAACTTTAGTTGGCTTAGGTCAATACTTCCCCGCTCTATATGATCCTGCGCCAGTGCATAAACAGATAAATAATAAAAATTGCCAAGTATTGTCTTAGACACAAAATCTTTCTTCCAATCTACCCTTGCAATATTGCATGAATAAATATTCATATCAGGAAACAAAAATACAGCTAAACTATAATTAGTATTACAATAATTACCTTTATGCGCCCCGGTGTACCAATAACAATATCCACGCCTCTCTCAAGCTTCATTTTTTGAGGTTGATATGGAGCTCCTCCATATAAACAACAAGAAGTCAAGCCCAATGCACCACCATAAACTTCAAAATCAGCATTCACCTAATGCACAACACTCCACACACAGTAAGAAACAGAACATCCAGCCAGCAATGCAAACAAAAGTACAAACAGGTCATGTACCTACCTGGCATGCCAATTCTCTAGTAGGTAAAAGCACAAGAACACTTGGAGCCCTCCCATCGCCACTCTTTCTTGACGCTTTTCCAGGACCATTCGTTACAGATTCTAATATGGGCAATACAAAGGCAAGAGTTTTACCCTGCACTTTTCCAAAAGTAGACAGTTTAGATTTGAGCCTATTTGGATTGACTTATTTGAGTTTATCTTCTGACATAAGCACTTGTGATACTGTTTGGGAGAGCTTATGGAAACAACTTATGGCATCTCTCTATGCCGGCTTCTTTCCATAAGTTCTTCCAAATAACTTAAGAAAACAGTTTGAACTTATTTAATCTTTTGTTATAGGAATAACTTATACACAGACGCTTATATGATAAGTACTTATGCTATAAGGTCTTAATTAAGTTGTTTATCCAAACAAGATGAAAAACAAAAGGAAAAACTAATTATGCAGCCACAAATAATCACACTCCTCTCAACAAAGACTAATTAGTTATTCAAACAGTTCAAACCGCACACTATTGCAGAGGCTATTCCCTCGAAGTAACTAGGTAAATGAGATCGATTTAAGGGGTTGATCTCTCCCAAAAAATATTTTTTCCATAAGCATCCGTCAGGGATCAAACCCAGAACCAAATTGTTAAGAAACCTAAGTATCTATCACTTGTTATAGAAATCAAAAACCTCACACAATATGTGTTTATTAAGTTGTTTATCCAAACAACACCTAAAAGCAGAAAACTAATCAATCATGTAGCCACAAATAATCACATTCCTCTCAAAAAGTCTATGCACTTCCAATTACAATACCATCAACTTTAACAATTTTATAATAAATAAAGGAACAAGAAATTGAGAAGAGAAAGACACCTGACCAGTGCGAGCTCTACCAACCAAATCAGAACCATGAAGAATGATATCAAAAGTCATAGCCTGAATAGGAAACAATGATTCAATTCCCTTTTCCTTCAACTTTTCCCTCAACGGTTCCGATATCTTAAATTTAGAAACCGCATTAGGATCCTCCACTTTCTTTTCCATCACAAAACTTTCTTCCGACTTAGCTTTTTTCTTCTTCGTTTTCTTTTCTTTATTCGGCTCAACCACCAGCTCTAAACTATTCTCATTATCATCCTCATTGGTTGTCGTCATTGTCTCTAACTCTGAAGCCTTACGCTTCTTTTTGTTCTTGTTCTTCTTTGTCTTAGTCTTCCCCGAAACCCCATTGTTGTCGGGATCGGGGGGATTGAGATTGTTAATGTTTTTCTTGTTGTTATTGTCGTCGGTGATTGTTTAATCTTCTGGTTCAGTTTGTGATTGGGTGTTGTTTTTTTTTGTTTTAATTATGTTATGTTTATGGGTGGAGTGAGATTGATACATGGCGGCAGAGAGAGAAAGAGAGAGAAGGAGTGAGTTGTAGAAGCAAGAGAAGAAAAAGGAGTTATCAGCGTCGAGGTTTTCGGTTCTATGTTTCTTGAGGTGGAAACTTTCTTAACCGATTCTGTTTTTATGCTAACCCTTGTAGTATTCAACCTTCTAATAGTAACAACCTTTTTGTCAGTTTCAAACTGTCACTTTTCTTTTTAATTTTAATTTTTTATATTTAAATTTAAAATTTAGGTGGCTTATTCACATCAAAACAAAAATATATAATGCCTAAATTCTCCGTTCGGAGCTCTGAAAACAAAGATTTTTTTCCCATGGACGGGGATGGAGGCAAAAATTCTCCTGTGGGCAGTTCGGGGTGGGAAACGGGGAAGCTGCATCCGTCCCCGCAGATTCCCTTAACCCGTCTATATATACTTAACTATATTATTATTATTATTATTATTATTATTATTATTATATATACACATATCAAATGTTGATTTTTTTATTTTTTTTTTTAAAAAGTAACAGAAAAGTCAATCAATGTAATGATTTTCTTGGATAATTGCTTAATATTTTGTCAAAAGTAAATTTATTTGTTTAATTTTGTTGAATATTTACAAATTACCAATAGTTTTGAGATATTTTGGTTTTGTATGATTATGCATATTTTGCTATACATCATGGAATATTTTGGCTATTAAGTTTTGTATGATTATTAATAGCCAAATATTTTTTGCAATGTCTTTTTGATTATGAATGCATTATTTATGTGTTGTTTTATTTTTTTAAAAAGAACGATGCAAAATATTATTTTTTTTAAATAAAAAAGGAAAAAAATAACGTCATACTACTATCATAATTTTGACCGAAAAATATAAAAAATTTGTTAATATTTGATATTCGTGGATCCCCACGGGAACCGTGGGGATGGGGACAAATATTCCCCCGTGGGGACGGAGATGGAGGCAAAAATTCTCTCCAAGGTAGTTTGGGGCGGAGAACGGGGACGCTTCCTCCGCACATTCCCCGCCCCATTGACATCCCTATGTGACTGTGAGATTAGCTAAATTGATAGAAACATCGCATTTTATATGTAAGGTGAGATTCGAATCCTGGACACCCCACTAAATCGATTGACATTTATAATTTTAAAGTATTAAAATGCTAATTTACTTCTTAATCATAAAATGCTAATTTTACAATTATAAAAAAAATGCTAATTTTACCAATTGTATTCTACTAAATTGTGTGGTTCCATGTAAATTTAGTGAGACTAAGTGAATTTCAACCAATAAAATAGTGCTTGCAAGCCTAATAGGAATATCAATCTCTTTACTTCTGTGTTAAACCAAATTCTCAGACAATGTCTGTCTCATCTTATTCTATAAGGCTATGAAACCTAAATTGCATTTAGCTGTGCCATAATTTAATGAGTCTTTCAATTCTCAACACCAACCTCAAACTACTCCATAATTTGATCATAAACCAAAGAACAATTTGAAAAGGAACTAGAAAGCCACATAACTAAGTAACCAACCAACTTGGTAAAGGGTCTTCCACATCTTGTGTCACTACTACTTCTGCATACAATACTTAACTATAAAGTTTCATTGTTACAACTTACAAGTTAGGACATATATATAGAGTATGAAAAGCACATAAATTATAACCAAAAACTTAGAACAAATCCCAGAATTACTAATATTAGACATTTCTGAGCAGTTACTGTGTATGAAGAAGCAGCATTGTTGCACAAATCAACCCCATACCAAGTATCTCTGGGAATGAAAGTGTTGTAGTAGAAAGTAACAGGTCTGCCATTATAACCATTGATTTTCACAGTGTCAGGTCTCCACCCATCAGAGCCAGATCTATAGAGGTACACATAGCATATCTGATATGCACATGGACCATTTATCTGAAACGTATCTGAAGAACAGCTCTCAAATGTACCAGAAGATGGATCATCCAATCTTGGTGAATATATCTGATAGTATGTGAAAGGGGGAAAAAATGAATTTCCAATGATTGAAAATAAAGCTTCCTTAGTTAGCGAGATGAATACACAAAATGGGGGTTTTCTATAAGACTATTTTTGAGTCTATTTGATACAATTTACAGACATACATTCAAAATCAATGGGTCTGTTCCGTGAATTTGCCATACTCGTCATTCAGTCAAGACCCTTTATACACTTATCATCACATATTGAGAGTCAATAAACCTTGACTAAAAGCAAGCAAGATTCTATGCTAAATGCTTATAATGTAAACTATAAAAAGCTTTGTCAGCAGGAGATTCCAACTTAATCTTGCCCCAAGTGCTACCCAACAAAAACAAAATCCATGATAGGAAATAGATTGGGAAAAGAAATTATTTATTGAATGAACAAATCCACGGATATTTGAAAGTATTAAGGTTTTTATATTAGATCTACCTCGTCCTTAAAATAATTAACTTGTAAGGTGAAGAGTGTCTTTATAAACTCACTTGTCTTGGGTTTTTCTCAATAAACCCCCTTATGTCCAACATTATATGATACCATATTAAGTTTTGGTCTAATTCATTGTTGCAAAATTTTGAAAAGTGGGATTTCACTCTTCATAAACTCTTTTCAACATGAGATTTAGGGTTTTCTAGAAATCATCCTAATCTCGATTCTTTCTTTTTTTTGTTACTATAATAGGTACGAAGTTTTCACCTCCGTTTAGTGATGACTAATCTCTCCTCTCACCCGAATTTTCTCCATACTCAAAAGTTGGAGATTGAACCACCGACCACTTGCTTAAGAGGTCTCAATCTCTTATCATTAGGACCAATCTATTGTTTCTTGCCTAATCTCAAAAAAAATTTGTCAAGTAGTCTAGTGGCTATAACTATAATTCCACCCTTAAGTTGAATAAGTGGGGTGTCTGAGGTTGGAACCCTGACTCTGCATATAGCAACATCCCTAACAACTGAGCTAAGTTCACATAACGCCTAATCCCAATTCTAATCCCCACCAAATGACTAACTAACTAACAAACTTACTAACTCGGTTGGTGTTATCTATCATTTTAACTTAGTAATAGCATATGAATATATGATAATGAAGCAAATAAACAACTTTGAATCCTAAAATTACAAACAATAATAAAATTAGAGAAAGAAATTAAACAAAACCTGATTTCCATAAGCATCTCCAAAAGCAATACTGATTTGATCCGTTGTATGCCTAGGAGAAGAACAACTGGTTGATATAACCACCGAGTAAGAACAAGTTGCAGCGTTCTTCATCTATTAAAGAAACAAACAAAAATTAGTCAATTTCAATTTTATTCATAAGAGATAAAAGGAAGTAACAAAAGGGTTTCTATTTACCTGAATATAACTGATATTGAAGGATTCATGAGCATGAGGCAGTAGAGAAGCAGATTGGGACTCAAACACTGAGACTGAGAGGGTCAATTGAAAGACCAACGAGAGCACAACAAGAAGAAAAACCTCTTTCATCGTTTTTAACTTAAAAGAAAAAAGTGTGAAATTTATGGTAAGAGCTTGAACGGGTTTATGAGGAAGAAGTATGGACAAATGACAAATGAAGGAAGATGGTAAATTTGTCTTTATCACGTTTGTACATGAGTTCCACGAGGGATCTGCATCACCTGCTATGCAAGTGATCATATCCTTAGATTTTGAATCCGAATTTATTTTTATTTATTAATAAAAAATAAAATCAAAGTAAGGTATCTGAATATTACACTTAATCAAACTGACTCAATCAAATTGAGACATGGGGAGTATTCAACTCTCTCGCCACTAACCTAAACCTAGTGGCTTCGAGTATTACCATATTAAAATTGAAAAAAACTAGTAGGGATGTCAACATGGCGGAGAATGTGCGGAGGAAACTTCCTTGTTCCCCGCGCGAACTGCTTTCGAGGAATTTTTGCCTCCATTTTCGTCCTCACGTGGGAATATTTGTCCTCATCCTTATCCCCACAGATCCACATGGTTCCCGCGGGGATCTACATATATCGAATATTAACAAAAAAATTATATTTTTCGATCAAAATTATGATAGTAGTATGACATTATTTTTTTATTTTTGATTAAAAAAATAAATATTTTGCATCTTTCTTTTTTAAAAAATAAAAACAACACATAAATAATGCATTAATAATAAAAAAACATCGAAAAAACATTTAGCTACTAATAATCATACAAAACTCCATAGCCAAAATATTTCGTAATGTATAGCAAAATATGCATAATCATATAAAACCAAAACATCTCAAAACTATTGGTGATTGGTAAATATTCAACCAAATTAAACATATAAAGTTAAGTTTGACAAAATATTAAGCAATTATCCAAAAAAAAAAAATCATTACATTTTTTTTTGGTTAAAAAAATTTAAGGTGATGGGATGGTGTGCCCCAGTCCAATGTAGGGAAGACCTTAAGACACAAATAGCGCTTACAAAGGTATTTACATTTACCTTCCTCCGGGGCACTCTTATTATACCTCTATTTTTCTGTGGGGCTCGAATCAGGAACCTCTCGGATTGAAGACCCGTCTTTTTACCACTAGACGAAGCCATTAATAATAAAAAAAACATCGAAAAAAACATTTAGCTACTAATAATCATACAAAACTCCATAGCCAAAATATTTCGTAATGTATAGCAAAATATGCATAATCATATAAAACCAAAACATCTCAAAACTATTGATGATTGTTAATATTCAACCAAATTAAACATATAAAGTTAAGTTTGACAAAATATTAAGCAATTATCCAAAAAAAAAATCATTATATTTTTTTTTGTTACAAAAATTTAAGGTGAGGGGATGGTGTGCCCCAGTTCAAGATAGAGAAGACCTTAAGGCACAAATAGCGCTTACAAAGGTATTTACATTTACCTTCCTCCGGGGCACTCTTATTATACCTCTATTTTTCTGTGGGGCTCGAATCCGGAACCTCTCAGATTGAAGACCCGTTTTTTTACCACTAGACGAAGCCATTGAAGTTAAAAATCTAAAATAAAAAAAAAATAAAAAAATAAAAAAACATTACATTGATCAACTCTTTAGTTACTTTTTAAAAAAAATAAAATCAACAATATATATATATATATATATGGCTAGAATCAAATGACATCAAGGTGTCAAACTTAGTAACATGACACATTCGATAATTCTTTATCGGATAGTCGTATTACAAAATCCACTGTTGGATTCAAAGCTATTACCATATAGATCATGTCTAAAAAATTTAACGTCTATGAAAAATCATTTGGGAGTGACGAAGAAAACTCACTTTGATATGATCGGCCAATTTCCTCCCAAAAGAGTTAGTTTGTGAAAAACAAAGTGAGTTTTCTCTGCCACTCCACAAGTTTTGGAAAAAGACATTCATTGTTAGTAAATTTAGAAGCAAGGTTCTCAGAATCATAGAGTTTATTTAATTTTAAACATAATTTAAAATTGATAATTCTATTTTTAATTTAGAAATTCAAGTTTTATGAATATTAATCAAAGAAAATATGATAAAATTAATATATTATTAATTTCAAATATTAGATAATTCACACTTAATTGATTTTCTCTCATTCTCATTACTTAAATATGACTATTGGCATATATTTCAATGACAAATAACACAACAACTATATGTCCATCAATATATCTTGTAAAGAAATAATGTTTCTTTCATTTTTTTTTTTACGTATTAAACATGACTTCTTTTTTATAAATAAGTATGATTTTTGTGAATCATGTATGTCATGTGAGATTGAATATTATATATGATTAAAATACTAATTGATTGTATATTTTAACCCCTATTGTTTTATTTTATTTTTATGAGATCCCTTTTATATTATGTATCTTTTTTTTACGGTATTTATCTATCTATTATTTATCAAATAACTTATTACATTTAAATGTTCGCAAATCTATTATAAAAAAAAATGTCCACAAATCTTAATTCAATTGGCAGAATTGTTAAAATTGCTAGATCAGACATCATTTCATCTATTTACCAAGAAAACTTATTATATTTAACTAATCACGTAAAATTTTGCAATATTATATTAATTTATCAAAATATAATTGCTTATTTCTCACTTGTTTTCATATATTCTTTTTGTATAAATTTTTTTCATTTGTTTGCACACATGTATAAAAATAGGAATTTGGTTCCTCTGTACCCTTTTATAAGCAAAATTTCTCTTATAGTATAGAGTAGTACACTAATGAGATAGTTTTATCAACTTATTTTGTAAAAAAATCATATTAGGAAATTCATCCATCATACAAAAAAACATCACAATATAATATGTATTCCATTAATAATCGACCTCTAAAAATAAATGCTAATACAGTTATTTATCAACAACTTTAACACCATTAAGAATTCGAATAAATTGGTATTTTCAAGTAACCTTTATTCCAAGCAAGTTTCAATTTATTCCAAATACCCAACAACTTTGAAGGCAAATGAACCTTCTATTACCTTCTCTAATTACACCTCTTCAAGCAGCTATCGCCCTATTCATATTAATTGCTCCATCCGTATTAATTAATATAAAATCATCATGTGCCATCTCCACCCTAATAAGATCCATATTGCTGATCTCGTATTGAAAAGTCTCCATTTGCAAACAGGCCATTTCTATACTAGAGATCATCAATTTAATTCTAACAAGTAGTTGATTATTTCTAATCATATTTGAACAAATACAAAACCATTTCTTCTCCGCCACATATTTTCAACAACCTCTACAAAAATAAAGGAGAAAACAGCCTCTGGGTGGAACCAAGAACTTGAAGGCTACCGTAAACAAATTTGGTTGCACCTATTGGATGGCATACATCGCAATGTCGTTCAAGAATCTGTCTTACTCGAAGATCTGCAAGTCCAACAGGTTGAACATGACAACACTGATAACATAAAATTGTATTTCGTTGTGAAGATAAATCTGTATCTACGGAACAAGGAGGATATGAGTGAAGTCTGCACTGTTCAAATCAAACTCAATTGAGTAAATATGTCCATTAATATCGAATTTGAAGTTAACAGGACAGTGAATGATTTAATGGACACAGTGTCACCATTGGTACAATGTAGGTTTTTTTTGTTTTAGCAAAGAGGATATCCACTCTCACATGACTTGCAGGCATAATTAAAGTATTTAGTTTATAATATATATCAATTATATTAGTTATAAAATAAATCTAAGAAGTTAGATTAACTTATATTTTATCATAGAGAATAGAAAAGAAAAACTAAAATTCAGACCTTCAGGGCCTCCAAAAAGGATTGTACGGTCTTGCTTGAAGACAAGCAGATTTCATAGGATAACACCGACATTGTTCAAGTTTACTGGACTATAAAGGTACATTTGTTTCTGCAGAACATCGAAGATGGGGTTGGGGAAGTTCGTACACTTAATATCAAGCTGAGCCAAGTAAACATGGCTATTACCATAGAGATTTCAGGGGAACAAAACTGTTAAAGATTTGAAAAACGATGTATTGCCGTTAGTGGATCATCGTTATATTGCATTTTGGTTTTATCAAAAAGGAGCTCCATTGGTGAAAGAGTTGATTTCCAATGAGATTCTATTGAGGTAAATATGACGGATGGACTTCTTCTACTATGTTCTTTTGTTCGTGGGTGGTGATTGATAAGGTGACACCTGTGTATTCTTTTCTGTTAATTTACCGTATATTTTTACTTTCTTGTTCATTATGAGATTTCAATTTACTGTGTATTTTTGTTGTTGGTGGATTTCCGATGTATTTTTTTGTTGGTATTTGTTCATTGTGACACGTATTTTTTTTTTTCTGTTCATGTATATGTTAGTATTTTTCTCTTTGATTGTGACACCTGCACTTGTTTTTGGTAGTACTATCAATGTATGGAAAATTTATATTTTTCTAAAAAATGCTACTAGTCAACATGATAATGTTGATGTGAAAGAAAAAAATTATTAATTTTAGAAAAGATAAACTAAATGATTCAATTTGTAATATTGAATAAAATGAATTGTTGAACTAACTTATATATAAAAAATGATATAAAATATAAATGTTTAATCAATATTTATTTACTTTTTCTGCTTTAAAAAAAGTCTATATTTATTTTTCTTCTAATAAAATCACAAGAGTAACATTGAGAGAGAAAAATAATAAATTATAAGTGTATAAAAAATATTATCACACAAATCTTCCTATTATCATATAAATTTTGAGCTCAAAATCCAGCATTACAAAATAGAACCTTGGTTTACAGGTAATAATACTTATAATACTTATTACACAAAATAAGGGTGGGAGGCGGAGAGGGAGAGTGAAGGAGGAGTATATGTTAAGATATAGGAGGATTATTATAAGATTTAGTAGGAGCATAAAATCAAACCATTCATCTTATAGGAGGATTATTATAAGATTTATACTTGTGCATACTAAATGTCACCCTATATTTTATTTGCATTATACTGAATCGAAATTGTGTTTGAATTTTTCAAGTTTTTCAATCCAATTTGAAAATACACAAACATGATAATGACTTATAATTAAAAGAATTGTATTTTGGAAAAAAGAAAAATGAATATGGTAGTCTAAAAGATAAATGAATATGATCGTCTTTGTAATTCAATGTGGTTTTGATATCATCTAAAAAAAGATAAATAAATAGGTAGTCATTGTAAATTTAAGGAGCTGATTCAAAATGAAATTATGACTTGAACACATCTAATCTAACTCCAAGCATGGAGTTAAAGCGGTTAAAGGAGACGAAGGTTGTCAGACTCATAAGGGTTTATAAACTCGATTCATAAACTCATACGAGTCTATGGAAAATTAAAAATTACTTTCGAAAACCTATAAGTGACACATAAATACACATACCATTCAAATATTATAAAATATCATTCAAGCAGATTCAAACATATTCATGAAATTAGAAATATCACTATACAACTTCACATGTAACACATTGAACTGGAAAATTAAAACTACACCTAGAATTTATAATCAAGTATGTCTATATAACCTCACCAATGACCCCATGTTTATTGTTTTCCTACAATGTAATATTGTGTAACAAACGTTATAAAGCAAAAAAGAGGCCGCGCGTTTGTGTAACTTATCTATCCTTTAGACCTTTACACACTCTCATAATCATAATCATGCTTGTAACATAGTGAAACTTAGGCAACTTAGTGTTGGTTTTCTTTTTCTTTTTATAAGCTCATTCAAAGATAACATACAAGTACAAAAACAAAAAGCTATGTGCAGGACCCAAAGCAAAATTCACCCCGCCCCAAAACATGAAATGTTAACAGTTACAGAAAATGACTTATGTTAAATCAATAATTGAGTAATAGTTCCTATTAAAAGGAAACAGTGTACAATGCATAGCCAACAAAAGTTGCTAATGAGGAAGGTAAGCTAGTGCTCTACATAAATATCTTCTTCCTGGCTCTCTTGTAACCTGTAGCATACACAAAATGAATCAACAATGATAATTTCCACTTATTAAATGTCACTCAATTGATTGTAAAGCCCACATCCAATTAACAATCACACAACCGCAAAAATAAAGACTCAACAAACAACGAGATAAAGAAGAGCAACAACTTGTTCCTTCGCCAATAGAAAATAAAAAGTGAGGTTGTGGCTAAGTTAATGCAAAGTGAAAGTGAGAGCGAGGCACTATTCTTGGTTCAGGCAAGAAAGATAAGAAGAGAAGTTGTTAAAAGATGAAGAGAAAAACAAGGATAAACACTGTTGAATACTCTTCAGCTTAATCTCTCTCAATTGTGAGCAGTTTTCTACGATATGTTTCGCTCCCTTCTCGGTGACATCATGACAATCCTCCAATGATAGTTCCAAAAGCCCACAACAATTCTTTGAGATCACATAAAGTGTTTCATCATCAACCTTTGCTCCTGACAACTTCAACACCTCCAGCTTGGGAACTGCAAAGTTCATTCCAAGGAGGTTCACTTTTGAACAATAGCTTAAGTCCAAATGTCTAATCTTACAACATCTCCTTAAAACTTGACAAATACCTTCAGATATACGATCACAACCTTTCAAATCTAGCAGCTGCAAATTAGGGAAAATGGAAGAAAACATTATAATGTTTTCATCGCTTAACCATGAATTGAAACCCAAATAAAGAGACTTTAATTGAGGGTATTGACCAAACTCCCCAAAAGAATCAAAATCCTTAAACTACACAAATGTAAAACAGCTATATGGCAAAAAAAGACATGTGTCAAACCCACATTAACCTAGAGCAAAATCCTATGTGGACAAAAAGCCAAATTCTTTACTTCAATTGGGAAATGTTTTCAAATCTTCTTTCCCTCGTCGAAGATTTCTTTCCCCACCCCCCAGCTTTCTTTTTCACCCCCTGGGTTTCCATTTTTAACCCTTGAAAAAAAGTTCAGTACGCGCGTACCGAACTTTTTAACACCTATTTTTCAATATCGAAAAAGTTCAGTACGCGTGTACCGAACTTTTCGAGGGTAAAATCAAGGGTAAAGTTGGATTTCTGGGGGGTGAAAAAGAATGACGGGGGGTGGGATGAGAAACCTTCTCCCTCGTCTGAGGTGTTTCTTCGGCCCAGTCCAACAAAAGCCCAACCACAACCAAACATTTTTATTTTTGGCAAGGCAGAACACGTGACAGTGTTATGTCACTTTCAACACTATTATTCTTCTTCTTTTAGCAAAGTGTTGGAGCTCAACCAAGTTGATTGGGCTCAAGTGGCAAGGAGCTCCTTCCAAGGACGTATCCGGGGAATACCGAGTTCGATTCCCAAAGGGAACAACGCTTGGCCAGTGCGCATGCCTCTACGCACGAGCTGGATTAGTCGTCCACCTTTGGTGGGTCGGAACCGGTGCGAAAGCAAAAAAAAAAAGTGTTGGAGCTCAAATAACAACTCAAATCACTAATTTGTGAAACATCCCTCTCTTCTTCTTTCCATCTCTCTATCACTATCACAATTCAAATTCAAAATTCAAACTCCACACATTCAATCTCCCACTCTCTCATCTTCTTTTCATCAAAATTTTAGTCACCATCTTCTCTTCTCCTCCTTCTGCGATTCTATTATCTTATCCTCCTCCTTTTTTTTAATTTTCGCCATTCTCAAATAAATATTCAATATTCACCTCAAAACCCTAATCATCCAATTGTAACAATCCCTCAAAAAAGTTAACAAAGTAAAATCAATTCAAGAATCATCAAACGGAATCCTCCGGTGGCTTCTTCAGCGTGGTTAAGTAGAAAGGCTTCCTCTAATTTATTGTTTGTTCAGTTTCACAAACGGGGGTTTGATTGAGCGAGTTTTATGAACTTTAATTAATTGTATCATATTCAGTTGAATCATTAACATTTAGTTAATTATTCATATTTCATTATTTTTCCTTATTCTATCTTTCTGAGATGGTATTTTGATCAATTTTGTTTGATTTCATTGCAGTTAGTGTTTCAATGATTATGTTTTGTATTGTTCAGAAACAACCTTCTGCAAATCATTATATGATATGGCTTTTTATATTCTTCCTTTTTGTTCTAATTTGTTGCCTAATTTATTTGTTGTTTAACATGATAAACAATTATATTTTTGTTTCAAGCAGTAGATGATTTATGAAGTGTCTTGAGCAAGTCCATATGCATCTACATTATTGTCAAAGGTAAAAGCTTAATTTTTTGGGCAATCTTAATCATTTTCATGTTTATTGACTAAACTGTGTTTCTAATCATCTTTGCACAACTCATTAGATAGAAATATTTATAGTCATTCTTTGAAGGGTTAAATAATTTTTTAGTCCCTCTAAATATAACAAATTTCATTTTTAGTCCCTCAAAAATATTTCTTCCAATTTTGGTCCCTCTAAAATTTCAGTTTTCAATTTTAGTCCCTACTTCTTTTTAAAAGTTCGTGTACGATGTTCTAAATTACATTTTTTCAAACTATATCATTATTAAAATCTAAAAATATTATTAGTTTGATTATGTAACTATTAATCTATAGTTTAACAATTTAATCTTTAATTTGAAGTTATAGATAAATTAACAAAAATTAAAGACTAAAGAGTTAAATTATTAAATTAATTGGATTTTATGGTCTTAAACTCTTAATAATGATATGTTTTTTAAAAAAAGGCATTTAGAATGTGATATGCAAACTTTTGAAAAATAGCAAGGACTAAAAATAAAAATTAAAAATTTAGAGGGACTAAAGTTCGAAGAAAATTTTTATAGGGACTAAAAATGAAATTGTACATATTTAGAGGGACCAAACACATATTTAACCCTTCTTTGAATTCCTTACTTTAGTGAGAGTTGGTGAGATACATAGCTTGATTGTATTTGAAAATTACTCATTAGATAGATTTAATTTTTTCATTGTGAAAGTGAGCACTCAAAGTGTTTGAAAAAATGTCTCAATATGAAAAATTGATGGCTTTGTGTTCTTATTTTTGTGATTTTTTATGAACATATTTATGCAAATTGTTTTGGTATTTTTTGGTTATTTTCACTCTCAAAATGTTAATCCCTATGAAAGCTTACGTTTGTTAACTTTTTATTTATTTCAATTTAAATATTGTTGCTTATTTATATTGTTCAAGGCATGAGAGATGATCAATTCTTGACTACATATACGTATATAAGGTAAACATGTTTCTTTTGGTTGAATATGTTAGGCCTTGACTTTTGGCTCTGGTTCTGAATATACGAATTGAACTGATATTTAACTCACATGCTGCTTTGTAGTTGATCAATTGGTTTGGCTCCAACAATAACTATCTTATATATTAACAAAGCAAAACCATTCATGGAAAACTGTAGATGTAGCGAAATGAGAGATTTTGCATTCCGTCTTCCACGTCGACGGATTCGTTCAATTCAAAACCATATTCGATTTTCTACTGGGTTTTCACAACCTCTTCGTTGATGCCATGGACGAACACATTTCCATTCCAAGTAAGATTCAAGTTTGAAAATTTTGCAATCTTATTTATTTCTTTGCCTTTTAAAATGGCTAAGAATCTCAGCATATTCTCTTTTATATACTCTCTTTGTCAGTTTGGGTTCTGATTCTGATTCTGATTCTATTCCTTAGATTCAAATTTAAAAATTACTTTAATGGTGATTGAATCATCTCAAAATCAATGTGTGAATACATCACTCATCAAATATATATATTGTTTGATTAGATATTTCTAACTCAGAATATCTTTAACGTTATCTTTTTCAAAAGATGCACTGTGATTCAATAGAAATGATATATCTCTATACCAAAAAAATAAAGAAAGAAGGCGATATATCTCAATAGAAATGACAAAATTTGCTTATGAATTTTTATTTCGTATTCATGATATGGAAAATATTAATGTTTTAGTTTACTAATTTGAAAGGAATATGTGATTTGTTGGATGAAGAAGTTAAATTTTAAGCCCCGAAAGTAAACATATGTTGGATAGTTTCTTCTTCCATCTCATGATTTCACTCTTCTTTGTCCCCCACAAAAGGTACAGTTAGAACATATTTGGATATATGTTGGTTGATTTAAGGTTTATGAAGGAATATCATGCCAATATACAACAGAGGTGTTAGATTTTTTTAGTTACTTGAAAGTATCCATAAATGAAATTAAAAGGATTTGTTCATTGACTCTATTTTTAACTTACAAAGCCAAGTTATAGTTCAATGACTAAGCACAATACACAATGCGTTTGAATCTACTTGAATGATAGTGAATGATATTTTAATGGTTTGTATGCTTTAACTCCATGATTGGGGTTAGATTAGATGTTTTGAAGTCATAGTCTCATTTTGAATAAGCTCCTTAATTTTACAATGACTAGCTATTTATTTATTTATCCTTTTTTTAGGTGAAATGGAAACCACATTGAATTACAAATACTACCATATTCATTTATCTTTTTTCCAAAATACAATTCCTTTAATTATTAGTCAATATCATGTTTGTGTATTTTGAAATTTGGATTCAATCGTATAAGCATTGAACTGAAACTTGCAAAATTTCTGACTAATTGTGCCTAATTTAATGTTTCCTTTTACTTTGTAAACCTGATTTTGTTTCTAAAACTTTTGCAAGGTTCAATAGTTGCTGATGTCTTTGTTTGGAGTTGTAGATTGGGTTCATCTCATGCTTATCATTAGTTCGACCAAGCATTATAATTTTCTACATTCTTTCAATTGGTTTTCTACATTTTGTCTGCACATGACATTTACAATTTTCTATTTTTTGAATTATTATGATTTTGATCTGTTATGCCCCCAATAGGAACAAAGTACTAAATGAATTACTTTTGTCACATGTTGTCTCGGAGGGCTACTGTCATGACTGTTACAATGAAGATTAACATTAGTTGAGTGGTTGCTGTCATGGAATTTTAATATTGCTCTTTTTTTGATTTGTAATTATTGTGTTTTATTTTAATTTATAGGAGATTATGATTCTGATCTCAACGGTAGATGAAGATTTTCGCATATCAATATGTCAACGGTTGGAGCAATTGCAATAGGTTGTGTTCAATGTCTCTATTTTTTTTCTCTTTTAGTGGATATAGTAGATAAGATCAAATAACACATAGTTTTGGAGTACATGTTATGATATTTCTCATATTTTTGTTTTGTTATCACTTTACTGATTGATAAATTTTCTGCAGAGGTTGAAGTTGGTTTTTCAAATTCCCCTCAAAATGTCTATTGTGGTCTCTCTATTTGCACACACAATTTCTCTCTCCCTCTTCTTTCACCTTCTTCAACATTCCTTTCTCCTTGGTCCGTTTCTCTTCTTCATCTCCAACTAGGTAACAATTGTTTTTCTCTCTTTGTTTTCACTTTGTTAGTCATTAACTTCCGTCCTTAATGATTAGTTAATGTGTTTTTTTTTCTTTCACAGATTCCATCACAATCTTCACGTAACAATAATTTCCAATTCGTCAATTCGCAGGTAATCCCTTTTTGTGGTTTATATGATTTCTCTAATTCAGTTCATCTGATGTTTTGAATGTTTTTATTCATCTCCTGTATTATTATATTATTTGTTCTTTGTTTCATATTGTTTCTATTTTATTGATAAATTTGGAATTTCATGATTTTCATGATTAGGGAGAGGAGATTTGGATTCAGAACAAATATTGGGTAATTTTCTGAACTTTAATTTGTATTTCAGTAGTAGTATTATTTTAACTAATGTTTGGTTTGTGGTGTATTATATATGGTTTTCTAACTTACCTATTGTTGCTTAGTTGTCATATTTATTTTGTTTCTATCTTTTAGCTAACAATCCCTACACTTTAGGAGTTGATTGTGGGATTTATATGATTTTCTGCAGTGCAATATGATTTGTTTTTGTTAACTTTTATATTTTGTTTTTTTATTTGTGTCAATCTTATGAACAAATCTCCTTTTTCTATTTCCCCATTCTTAAATCTCCTACTCTTCTTATTCTGTTATTTGATTTCATTTGTCCCTCTCACGGATTCCATTTGTCCCTCTCTTTTGACATCAACTCAGCGACGGGAGTGAATGATGAAGCAGATCACACGGTTGAAGCTACGGTAATCACTTGAGATCAATTTCTGTTTTTTATTTCCAGTTTCATTTTCATTATCGAATTCCTGATCTATTATATTTTTGTTTCTTCAATTTATGGTGATGTTGTTTCTTCATTTCTCACATCGTTTTTTTTCCATGTGCAATCAGAGATTCAGATTGTTACTCATGGATTTGAGGAAAAAGGTACGTCATTTAACAGTATAATTTATAGGGTTTATGCAAATTAATTTAAAATAAACTACATTGTGCATCAGTTCAAGTGTTTATTGATCGAATATTTATAACTTTGTTTTATTTTCTTTTTGGATAGGAACTTCTTCAAGGTCTTTCTTTAAGGGAACTGAGATGTAGAAGGAAGAAACTCTTCTTAAGGTAAAACTTTCACAACTTAAGATTATGGATATTCAATGAAAGTCATTAGAAGTTACTAAATAGCTTTTTCTCTCTGTTTTGTTAATTACAAAAAAGAAATGGCTGTACCACAAACAAGTTTTGTTAATTCTCGCTGGGAACCTAAATATGTCTTATCTATTTCGACCATCTCCAAAACAACTTATTAATTTCGTAGGACAATGTAGAGTGTATAAATATGTTTGTGCCACAACCATTGTTTGTTAATCCCGTATTGATATATGTTTCAATCCCGTAATGTTTTGTGTTGTATTCTCACAATGGAATTGGAATCCCTTCCACACTTGCTTACCTTTGTTTTCAATCCCGTATTGTTTTGTTATTGTCATTGATATTGATATTAACTTTATTTTCTACTGGTTGTTTTTTGACAGAATATATCCTTCTTCCACATGGGGTAATAATAGCTATGGAGATGCATGAATAAGCAAAACAATTTAAGAAGTACAAGTTCTAAGGTCAGTAATTCTCCCCTATAATATAATTTATTTTTTTAATTGGAATAAGGTTTGTGAGTGTGTATCAGTAGGGATATCAAGTCTGTATCAAGGAAAGATGCTCATATTTATATGGATATTATCCATCTTAAATTAGGTTTTGTCATTGGTTTTCTCCCCTGCTACATTTGTTTCATGTTTTATTTTAAATTGGAATAAGGTTTGCTGGCAATGAATTTCTATGTGTAAAAGAAATTTTACATAAGAAACGTGGTTAAAATTTCAGGCTAGAATGATAGTAAGTAGAGAAGAGTTTTGAATTTTTCAAGAATAGAGAATGTCAGTTTCATACATGAAGGAGACTTTTGTTTTTATATTTAATTTACTGAGTTATTGGTATTATTTTGGATGTTCGTTGGTAGTTTATATAAATTAGAAGTGGTATATATTTGTTATTTACATGATGCTGATTTTAGAGGTGGTCTGCTGGGTTCTTATAGTGGTGTGTTTCAATCTTATTGGTCCTAAAGTTGTTAGTCGAATTCTTCTCTCAGAAACCTCGGCAGCTGCATTGGTAGAAATTTGCTCGATGTCCTAATTTTGACGGATTTCATGCATCTCAAAGAAGTAAGGTTATAGAAGTACTTTCAACTAAGTATACTATTTTTGACTTCATGAACTTTGACAATTTATAATTGATAAGAATTAATTCGTTTCAAGGATTTTGTAAATGCTATTTTGACTTTGAATAAGTGACTGAACATGAAAAGTTGAGTTATGTTCCAAAGAAACATGAGATTAATTGTTTTTGTGAACTTCTCAATACTTTAGTAATATTCATTCAACTATGTTCTTCATTTTTTCCTGCATTTTCTCAATACTTTTGGAATATTACAATTAGGGGATGTGGCTTATGAGTAGTATTCCTAATGGTTCCTAATGGCACTAAACTGACTCAGTTACTCAAGCCCCTATTGGTTAAGCTAGAAAAAATGTCATTGTTAGACTGTATAAATTATAAAAGCTTCTAAAAAGTTGTTGAAGATTGAATATTTTGATTAGATGAGATTGAGATTCTTGAATTTGTGATTTTTAATGATGTTAATGAAGGAAAAAGGTGTTTCTCAATACATGTCGGACAGGGTGATGTTATGCACTAAATCTTATAGGTTTATATCTTTGTCTGTCTTTTCCAATTCTCTTACACATTTCCAATTACATGGCAGGTTGAAAAGTTTGGGATCAAGGACTAACTCCAATAAAAATGTTATCATAAAGTTCATGGGTATACTAATGTTTATAATAGGTACTTAACCATATGCAATTTTATGAAAATCTGATAAATGTGATTGAGAGATATTATGTTGGTGCTTTGTATATAACTGATGTTTAAAATTTGCGGAAATATTTAATTCCTGGTGTTGTGGTGATGCTTAGGGTCTCATATTGCATTGTAACCTGTCAATTTTTCCTATCCAAGAAATAGCCACATCAAATGTTAGTTTACACATACCAAGGAGCTAAAACCCGACAAAGGGAACAATGAAAAGTGCTGGTTGAGGAATGAGTGAAATAAAAGAAGTTAAATGGTTCCTTAAGAGCAGAATCTCTATCACTCTTCTTTCCAATCTATATTTCAAATTCCCCCCAAAATGTCTTTCTCATCTCTTTATCCCTCTTCTTTCTTCTTCCAAATTGTTTTTCAAATTTCAAATTCTCTAAATCTTTTCTCTCATCTTTTTACTCACTTCTCAGCATCTCCTCCACTCCTCTTCAACAGTGAGTTTTTTATTTCATATATAGAGGTGAGATTGTTTATTGTATTTTATTATTCATATTGCAGGTACCATTTTTATGCTGCATATGTTTTTCCCTCTATAAGCAACTTCAATGTGTCCCTAATTTGTCTAGAGACATTTTTTCTTCATTTACTGTATTGAGATTGCTTCTGGTGATTTTTTAATTTATAAATCTAGGATTTGTGATGTTTGATTTCAGGCAAAAGTTATTGTCCATAAGCCTTAAACTTATGGACGGTGCATAAGTAAAGCACAACCATCAGATGCCATTGACACGTGTTACAATCTCAGTGTGTCAAAGGAATTGAACCACAGCCATCAGATCATGTAACACGTGTAATAATCTTATCAAATTACTGGATCTCAAACCTGCTAACGGAAGAGTTGACGGAATCCTCACGAAGCTAATCGTGTCTTCTCCGACGATCGCCGTCGACGTCATTACCATCATCATCGTCACCGATTCCATTATTCTTCGCCGGAATCATCATCACCTTCATCGATTTTATCATTCTTCGCCGGAATCATCGTTATCTTCATCGATTCCATCATTATTCGCCGTCGCCGAGAACAAGTTTGGTTATTATTCAAACACAGTAAGAATCACAGTTATCACCTTCATTTTGTACTGATATTTTTACATACATAGTATTTAATTTCATCAGTTTTCTATATGTGTTTAATTTTCATGAATTTTGTACTGATTTTGATTTTAATTTCATTGATTCCATCATTTTTTATTTGCATCAAGATGTAAAAGAATCAATAGTTTGGGTGTTTAAGAGATTTTTAGTCTACTGATTTTATCAGAGTGTGTTTTTTTTAAATGCATTTATGTTTCTTACAATTTTCTAATGGAGGCCCTTGATAAACCATTTTACAATAGTAATGGTTTCAGTACAAATATTATATACAATCCCGAATTAATGATGGAATCACTTCCCATTTTGTTCTTGAAAGTGGAAATAGTGCGAATAAAGCATCTTTACCTTATAAATTTAATAAGGAAGTGATTCTTTATGCTTAAGGAGTATTGGGAATCACTTCCCATTTTTAATTTAAACTCTCTGATTTAAGAAGTGATTCTTATATTTATCAATAAATAACAATACAAGTCCATAAAAAATTCTTGATTCTTGTACCTCCTTCCAAAGAAATATGTTTTTGAAGCTAATTTACCTTTGGAAGTCATGCTATTTTTCTTCGGATTATTCTGTACCAGCACATTGCTATTACGGTTTGCACTTGTTTTCTGCGGTAACGCTCGATTTGTAATCGGCTTCTGGTTCCTTGTGAACTGATTTGACTTTGTCTCAGTCTGCTCTTTCTGCTTCATATATTTCCTATTTCCATTTGAAACCAATGTATCTCTGCTTTGAACATTATTTTTGTTTTGCATAGAACCTAATTTTCCTTTACTAGTTGGATGACAAGAACCACGTTTCTCAGAATCTCTTGAACTTGAACCTTTCAATGATGATGTACTTCTGTACAAATTAGAGCTCCTCTCACTAGGCTTGCAATTTGAACTTGAACCTTTTTTAGCAACTACGCAAAGTACTTGAAAGAGGTACTTTAGATTCTTAATTACACTATATTTTAGGCTTAATTAATTATTAATTAAGCTAATTTGGTTTTTTCAATGATGATAGGTTAGTAAGGACTATGTGAAAGCGAAAGAGTATTGTGGAAGAGCGATTTTGGCGAATCCAAATGATGGTAACATTCTGTCACTTTACGCAGATTTGATATGAGAGTGTCATAAGGATGCATCTCGTGCTGAGACTTATTTTGATCAAGCAGTTAAAGCAGCTCCTGATGACTAGTATGATAAAATTTGAATTGAATTCCGATTATGATGTTGATTATGTTAGTAATAATGAATTAACGAAATGATTTTAAATTTTGTTTTGTTGCAGTTATGTTCTAGAATTATACACACATATTTTTTGGGATGCTGATAAAGAAGATGAAGTTGAAGAAGAAGAATCTAGCTACGGATTTTGGTGAATGGGTTAATGATCAGATTATTCGTGTTAATGGTGGATATATTTAGTTAATAAATCTACGAGTTAGTGAAATAAATTGTAAAATGGATGATCTAGTTAGCGTTTTCCTTTGTAAAATTTAGTAATGAAGATGGTGGCAGTGAAACAGAGGGATGTGTGTGTATACCAAAGTTCTTTTACATTGATAGTTTTCAAATGATTTCTAATTTTAGGTATGGTTTTGAGCATATATGAATTGAACTCTTGTATTATGATTTATATTTACCATTCTACTTATAAAAAAGTGAGAGAAATGAAAAATTATTAGTATTAATTAAAATGATATTATCAATTTATTACGATTGTTTTTGTGGAAATTTGAACTCCTTTGTTGAGGTTACAATGTTAAAGGTTTAGCACCTAATTAACATTGATCCAATGAGTTTGTTACAAATCTTTCTTGCTAAGTTAAAAATCATACCTAAACCATTTTCCAGCAAGAATGGTTTCAAAGAGTTGATGCTTAATTGTTGCTTCCTAAACCATTTTGCTGGAAGAATGGTTTCAGAGAGTTGTACTCCAAAACTATTTTGCTGGTAGAATGGTTTCAAAGAGTTGGTGCTTAATTGTTGCTTCCCAAATCATTTTTGTTGGTAGAATGGTTTCAGAGAGTTGTACTCCCTCTAGTCTTGTATATAAGAAAATTTTCAAAAAAGCTCTTCCTTTAAGAAAGTAGGTAAAATACATTAACCGAGGAGAAAAACACATTATGCCCGTCTTGGAAAATGTAAAACATTGCATTTATTGGTTGAAATTGGAATAATGTCATAAAACTTAATAATTGAAGTAGACTTTTGCTTATATTTAAGACTTTAAATTTTTTTATTTTGTTTCTTATATATGAGACTAATTGTTGCTTCCTAAACCATTTTGCTGGATGAATGGTTTCAAAGAATTGTAGTCCAAAACCATTTTGCTGGTAGAATGGTTTCAGAGCGTTGATGCTTAATTGTTGCTTACTAAACCATTTATTTTATGTATATGCATGTGAGATTAAAAAGATTAGTCAAAGAAACCAAATTAGTCCTCTTATGGTTTTCAATAAAATATTCATATTTAATTTAAAATAAACATGATAATTGCAACTATAAGTGTGACTTAATGGTTTCACTAGTGTTGTATCTGAAACCAAAGTAAATCTCTTATGGTTTCCAATAAAACATGAATAATTGTGCAAACCATAATAACAAAATTATCACCATAAGTTATTTTCATATTCAGTTCAACTTTAAGACCAATAGTGGTTACTAGTTAGCACAGAAATGAGCATTGTAGCATTCATTTTCAATCATGATTTAGAAAAGAATCAACAATTACAGACAATAATCTTTCACAACATAGCCTCATTTTCATATTCATCATTTTCTATTATCATTCCCCATTACAATTTGTGCTCTATAAAAATATTGTTCTTACAAACAACAAAATGAGGTCTGCAAAACACTAAGCTTAACCAAAGCTACTATATCATAAGATATCTACTAAGCTTAACCAAAACTAAAGAATGCTACTATACCAAAACACTAAGCTTAACCAAAGCTAAACAAACTGAGGCCTACAAACAGAAGCACAAAACTAAATAGCATCAGTCCCTCAACACGAAGATCTCTGAAATCACACCTGCACAGTCACAAACACAAAGTGGTTTAGGATACAACAATTAAGCATTAAATCCATGAAACCATTCTACCAGCAAAATGGTTTTGGAATACAACTTTCTGAAACCATTCTTCCAGCAAAATGGTTTAGGTTTATCTGTTTGAAACTGAAAACTTTTATACTAACTTTGCAATAGTAATTAGGTTCATACAACATGGCATGTGTTGTTAATGATCATCTTATGATTTTGGAGCACAACTCTTTGAAACCATTCCACACTAACATATACGGTTTTCCAACTATTTCCAACTAGAAATTTGACAAAGATGGAAACTCCTAATATGGTCCCTAATTTAAAGGGATCACTCATGGTCCTGTTTAGTTTACCTCCAATAGTAGGTTAGTCTTCTAAGGTGACATTTTTGTAAATAACATTATTTTTTGGATGCATAACTTACTTTGAGAATAAAAAAACTTATTACAAGTAAAATGACCACATGAACCCTTATCTTCTCTACCAGATTTCTTCATTTTATTTCCTTTGTTGCCTCAACAAAGAGTAGTCTTCTTCCTTTTTACCTTGGCCACCACCACGAACATGCTTAACAAAACCACCCCTGCACCTGAAACCACACCTGCACCTGCACAGTCACAAACACAAAGTGGTTTAGGATACAACAATTAAGCATTAAATCCCTGAAATCATTCTACCAGCAAAATGGTTTTGCAATACAACTTTCTGAAACCATTCTTCCAGCAAAATGGTTTAGGTTTATCTGTTTGAAACTGAAAACTTTTATACTAACTTTGCAATAGTAATTAGGTTCATACAACATGGCATGTGTTGTTAATGATCATCTTATGGTTTTGGAGCACAACTCTCTGAAATCATTCCACACTAACATATACAGTTTTCCAACTATTTCCAACTAGAAATTTGACATATACAGTTTTTAAACTAGGTATTTGAGTTGATTTTCCCCAATTAGAAATTTAGGGTTACACAGATGCAAATACATTTCAAACTAAACAAAATCATTTCAGCCTATGATTTTCCCCAAATCAATTTTTAGGTTTATATAGATTCAATTACTTTCCAATTTAAACAAAACCATTTCCAACTAATAGATACACTTTCAAAATTATTAGAGAAGTTCAAACCTGTTTTGTCTTCTTCATTTTGATTTTCGCAAGTTAATATGTGATGATGATGTTGTTGTTGCGTGTAAGAATTGCACGGTAATCCACTGAAATTGTTGTTGAAGCTTGATTTCGGTGACGGTGATGATGAAGGAATGAACGGTGATGGCGATGATGAATGTTGTTTTGGTAACGGTGATGGTGATGATGTTGATTCCGGCGACGGTGATGATGATGTTGATTCCGGCGACGAAACTTGTTTGGAGGTAACCGTTAGTTTGGAGGATAAACGTTTGTTGAATATAGAGGGAAACGAAATGGGTCGGTTTACGAAGGAAATGTGTTGGGCTAGCGGCTAATGGGCTGGACTTATGCAGCGTACATAAGTTTCCCTTATGTATAATAATCAGACCCTTGATTTCATATTTGTACTTTCGATAACTAAGCATCCTAAAAACATGGGGGCTAAATGATAAACATTATAAGTAATATTTTATTTTCCCACTCATATAAATCATACACATTATTAGTATTTTTTTGAACAAGACATTAGTATGATGATTTTTATATAGGCTACCTCAAAACCAATGTGTTGGTATATTGGGGCAAGATATTATTAGTAGGATCTTAGAATTTAAGAGATAACAAAGAGAGTCTATAACTAACTAAGTATTCATTATTTCTTTTTTCGTTTATTGAGAAAAATGTTTGTCAAGTAACAAATCCACAATATGATATTGTGTTCTTATAATCAATTTTTTTATTGTTCAATTCTTATAACACAGGGGGCCGTAGCCTATTGTTTTAATTTATTTTATTTAAAATTTCATGTTTCAGTTTAATAGTCATTTTTTATTTATTTTCAATTCATATAAATTTAAATGAATTCTTCCCGTGCCGCCCCGTGCGATGCACGGGTATGAATACTAGTTCTCTACACTCTTACTCCCAATCCTTTCCATTTTGATCTCTCTAAGTGAAGGACAGTTCGTACATAGTGCAAACAAGGAGGATTGTGTGAGCTCGTCACAATCACTAAGGTTTATGGTCACCAAATCACCAAGAAACGGAGACAACTGGATAACATGATGATCATTCAAAAAATTAGCCTTTTCAAGATTTAAAAGTTTGAAACGTCGACACTTGGATAACAAACAAAAGATTCCAGCATAACTATAAAGGGTGCAACGTTTGAGGACAAGCTTTGTCAAATGAAGACCTTCCCTTGCAATAGAGTAGAGCAAGTCATCTGAGATTTTCAAACACAGCAAAACAAGACAAGTCAAACCCTTCAAACTCACCAATGAGTCAACAAAATGTGAAGTAGCAAAAAATTACCTGAAGTCCTGATGCAAAGGATCACCAATGCCAATCGATAAAGACCTCAACATAGGTCTATCACGGAGAGCAGAAGCAAGTCCTGCATAAGTTATGTCATAATAGCATCTAAACATGACAACATCTTGGAGAAGCTTACAATTGTTTAGGAAGTTGTAAAACGATTGGTTGCTCATACCAAATCCAGTAAGATTAACCTTGCGGAGTTTGATAAGTGCAAGTGAAAGGGCCTTTACCCCATCATCGAGATTGGCAGGGTAACTTCTTTGGCAATTTAAGGTAAAGCTAAGGTCAAGTTCTTGGAGCATAGGGAAACATTCCGCGATGAGGAACAAATCAGAGTTATAAAGATAATCAATGATGGAACAAGTGAGAGAGGTCAAAGTTGTAATGTTTTGGGAAAAAGCCCGCGAACCATTTGCAGGAAAAGTGGGTTGGCGAGAGAAACTGAGCGATGTGAGTTTCAATGGAAAACGAGATATTTTGAGGAGAAGGTTATCAAGGTCATTGTAGTAGCGTGCAATGTTGAGTGACTTGAGGTTGGTAAATCTTTTCAAGAGGGGGAGTACTGAATCGTTGTAGACATAGAGTGAGAATCAGAAACGGTTGGTTATGAAGAGAAACTGTTTGGAAACGAGGGATAAAGAATTCAATAAGTGACAGATGTCATAGTCGCGATCGTCGATGATAAATTGGATAATAGATTCCCAACACTCATCGGGTAAATATGATGCAACCATTAGTAGTTGTGATCATGAAGAAGAACAAGTTTTCGTAGTTTTCATTGTAGTGGTATAATATGAGTGCCGTCGATAGTGGAGTTGATTTGAGGGTTTCAATTCAAATCATAATTAATTAATTAATTAATAATGTTCGTTCCCTTTATATAAAACAAACGGGCTTTGTTTGTGGACTAATCTTCCTTTACTATGGATATATATTGTTACTCAAGCAATTAGTATTTTATAATTTTTTTACTATAAGATAATGTTCTTAGAATTTGAGCTGATCTTAACTCATCTTATAAAAAGGTTTATATAATGTTATGATTTCTACTCCCTTGTTTGTCTTTGTTCACATGAGGAACAATTTGAGAGAGAACCACAATTATATTTTTTCCTCAACACACTTGTCCACATTAACTGTGGCTGAGAGCAAAATCTCCAACTAGCCTTCTTCGTATAAGCTACATTGACACTTCTCATGTGTCTCAAGCCAAGACCTCCTCCTCCTTTCTTAGAATTACACACAGTATCCCATGAAACAAGATGTGGTTTATTGGAATTATCTTAATTAACTCCTACATCTCTTTTTTTTTTTGTGGTGTTAACTCCTACATCTTTTATACAAATTTAGCAAATTTTAAATAAATGTTGATCTCGCATTCGAGCAGTCCAATCTCAAATATCGAACAACTGCTATGCTTGGCTTCATGATTGCATAGAAATTTCGACCGCGGTGTAAAACACTAAACTTGATCTAATATTTATCAATCATATAGTAGACTAGTAGTAGTCCCCAACATAGGAAGAAGAATCACAATATCACATTATCAAAAAAAAAAAAATCAAAATATCAATATGGTACAGCCTATTTATAAATAAATAAATAAATCTTGACAAGCAAATGACAAAAATAAAAACTCTAACCTACTAAATTTATGTGAATGTCATTATTCTTTATTATTTTTTCTTTCTAAATCTAATAACAACGTGCAATGCATTATACCTCAAACTTATTTCCACTTATGAAACCCAGGTTGTAGTTGTTCCTTGAACCTTGTTAATACTCCTTCAATTGCATAATCAAATGCATCCTTAATACCTTCAATCCCTTTGTTATGTTTTGCATAAACCATTCTAGGAATATACTCAATCACTTTTTCCCTCATTTTTTTCACCTCTTCTTTCGTGTAACTCTCAAGCACGCTTTTCACGGATGTTCCATTTTTAACCGCATTACGGTCTATATACACCGAGTAACTCCCCGGTTCATCAGGTAAAAAACGCTCATATTGTAAATATGCGGTTCGCCGCCAGAAAAAAACCGGAATCGAACCGGCAACCATACAATCGAAAATAGACCGGCGCGTGAAACTATCCCCTCTTGGCTGCAAACAAAAATCAGAGTCGAGAAAGGTTTCGGTGATCGCCGCCGTGCCATTCGCACACCGTGACCCACCGCAGTCCACGGTGCGACACGACCCACCGGAGTCATGACACTGATTCAACAAAATTGCTCTGAAATCGTTCTTGAAGGCACGGCGTGGAGCTCCGGCGAAGCAAAAGAGCGCGTTGCGGCGGCGATCGCGAACGAAGCTCTGCCAGAGAGTGATATCAGAAGATGAATTAGGGTGGAATCCAGTGGGATAAGGAACACCGACGTCGAAATAGTCCCACGGATTACGCTCTATGAGAAGGCGCGTGATGTTTCTTAACCCTGGCTTGTAGATGCAACTAGAACCCCAATCTTCATCTTTGGAGCGACGAAAATCCCATGTGATGCGTCCCATTGTGATAAAGTGATCCCAACCGTTGGATTTTTTGTAATATGGTTGTTCCTGAAGCCACGTCAGCATCATCTCACAATGCTGATCGCGATCTTTAGCTGTAGATGTGTTCATCCATAAGTACTTTCCCACTGCGAGTCCAGCGTAGAATGGTATGTAGAACGCCGCAGCGGATTCTGGCTCTAAGGTTCTGCACTTGTGGTTAAGAATACGGTTATGGAAAATGATTTCTGAAACGAATTGGTCTGTCCAGTACCACGCCGGAAGGAGATTCTCCGGGATAATTCCGGTGAGTCCAGTTGCGCTCTGTCCGAATCCGTCGTTGGAGAGAGCATCGCAACGAGAACTCCATGGATTGAGATTGTCGCAATTATCCAGGATTTCTTGGTTGAAGAATTTTGGAAGGTTGTAGACGAAAACCTTACCTGAGGCGCATTGATCGCCGTCGGTAGTGGGAGTGGAATCTAATACAGTAGCGTTTTGAGTGGCGGCGGTTTGGATTACGGCGAGACGAGTGGGGAAGTGGTGGTGAGGGGGAGAAATTGAGGTGGGGATGCTACGGAGGTTGAAGAAGAGAAGGATCTGGACGAAGAAAACGGTTAAGAGAATCCATGCTCGAGGGTTTTGAAGGGAGAAAAGAGATTGAAGTATTACTGTGAGAGAGGTTTTAGTTTTTGTATCAGAGATTTTAAACGGTTGTGATTCCGGCGATGAGGGAAGTGATTTGGGAAGCATAAGTGGAAGAGTGGAAAGAATTTAACGCCGGAAAAAAATGGTGGATTCTTGTTTGCAGGTGAAAAGTGTCTGCTTTTTGGTTCGTGTGATGATGGCGAAGCGTAAATGTTGTTATAGTGAAGAAATGAAAGAAAGAATTTAACTGACACGTGTGCGGTAAATTTACCGGCTGCACAGGAAACCGACAAGGTATTTTGTGGAATCAGTGCTTCAGGGACGCGTGGCTGATTTTGTTGCGACTGTTATGCCTTCATAAGGGGTCTGTTGTTTATCTGCATGTGTTTTACATTTTCATTTTGTTTGGTCTTATAAAACAACTTTAGTTTAAGGTTTTTCAGGTCAATTTTTTAAAGTACTTTGTTTAGTCAGTTTTCTTGAGATTAATTTATTTATTTTTTTGACACAATCAGATTAATGCATTTATTTTTAAAACAACTTTAGTTTAAGGTTTTTCAGGTCAAGTTTTCTAAAAATACTAGTACTTTGTTTGGTCAGTTTTCTTGAGATTAATTTCTAGGCACATGCATCGAAAAAAAATCTAGGCACATAATGTATTTATTTGTTTAAATATGTATTCATGCTTTTTGGTTACAAAATATTACTCCCTCCATTTTTTATTATAAAAGAAGTTTGACTTTTTAGATTCACTGAAAATTCAATGTATCTACACTATAGAGGGTGTAGTATATATGGATCTAATTATATTAGTATGCAGTTAGTTTAATCTAATTAGAGAACCTGTATTTGATTATACAAATAATAAAAAATAAAAACAATAATTTGAATTCAATTCAAAAATAATGTAACATGTTAAATTTTTTACAAAATAATCAAGATATTGGATTTGAATGATTAAAAGTTTTTTTAAGACGAATTGTGTAGATAACTCGAGTTTGATTTTTCGTAAGGATAATTTTTAACTCGACTTTACTTATCTTGCGGTTTGATTACCAAAATCTTTCCTTCATAACAAAGGAAAAAATTTCTTTAATAAGAGGTTTTCACTTAATGTGGTTCTACTCGATTTAAATGATTAGTCTATATTTGCAAATAGAATATGTTAATGTTTGTTGATTGGCTCATTTTTGTTTGAACAATGTTGGATGCAATGTTTCAACATCCGGATACCTTTCCAGGTTGAGTGAAACGCGCGCCCATTTAATGCGACATCTTTCTATATATGGAAAACGCGCTTTCTTGTTTATGTCTCATTTATTAGAAGATCTTTACGTGATTTTTTCCATAAGAGTTCTCCTTTGCTTATGGAAACTATTGACCAAGCTTTGAAATCACGTGTGGAATTATGAAGCCCAAGTTTCAAAGAAGCCCATGAAGACTCTTAGTATATAAGCTTCTTTGTAACCCTAATTTAAAAACGTGTGTGTTGTATTCTGAAAAAGAAAAAAAAAAAATAACATTGTGTTAGGGTTTGTGTTAGATAACTTGTGAGCCTACCTTGCATTTCCTTTGTGCAAGTCTAGGACATAGGGTATTGTATTTGTGTAAGACCACTCCAAAGCTTTGAAGTACGGAGTTGTCTTTGTTTTTTAGAGTGTGTACTCAAACTACTGCATCTTTGTCTAGTATCACAAGGTTTGTGATTGATTAGGAGGTGAGATGGGATCTCAGACTTAGGAGTTCCTAGGTTGTAGTTGCACAAGATAGTGTCTAAGTCTTAAGGTGTAAACGGGTGTGTTTAGCTTAGGATTAGAACTATCATAGTGGACTTCTCTCCTGGATTGGTATCCCCCAGACTAAGGCTTGTTTAAGCGCTGAACTGGGTTAACAAACAAACCGTGTCATTTACTTTCTGTTAAGTTTAATCTCTTTATTGATTGTACCGCTCAGTGAATGTTCCAACATCGTATGCAACATCCCAAGTGTTGGAACATTACATAGCACATCCTTTACCTACGTGCCGGAATTTCAATTGGTATCAGAGCAGGCACCCTGCCTGTACCTGGGTGAGATCTAGGGAAGATACTTTCTGGCGCTATGGAAAAAGAAGGAGGTTTTGTCAACAGACCACCTTTGTTGGATGGAACGAATTATGACTACTGGAAGTCTCGTATGGCTGCCTTTCTCAAGTCTATTGACTCTCAAGTCTGGAGGGCTATTCTCTCAGGTTGGGAAGCTCCTGTTGTTACTGATAAAGATGGGAACAAAACAAGGGTTCTAAAGGCAGAGCTTGAGTGGACTAAGGAAGAACAAGATCTGTCTACCTACAACTCCAAAGCCATCAATGCCTTGTTCAATGGGGTTGATAGAAGCATGTTCAGGTTGATCAAGAAATGTGTAGTTGCTAAAGAAGCCTGGGACATCTTGGAAACAGTTCATGAAGGCACATCTAAGGTAAAAATGTCTAGACTTCAACTCCTTACCACAAAATTTGAAAGCTTGAAGATGAAAGAGGATGAAAGTGTTCATGAATTCTACATGAACATTCTAGATATAGCCAACTCGTTTGATGTTCTTGGTGAGAAGATGAGTGATGCTAAGTTGGTCAGGAAAATCCTTAGGTAGCTTCCTAAGAGGTTTGATATGAAGGTCACAGCTATAGAAGAGGCACAAGACATCACCACCATGAAGGTTGATGAACTAATTGGTTCTCTGGAAACATTTGAATTGGCTATAAATGAAAGAGGTGATAAAAAGAGCAAGAGTATAGCTTTTGCCTCCAACACTGATGATTGTGAGTCTACAGATGGGTTTGATGAAGATGATGGTTTTGCTGAAGCCTTGGCCATGGTTGGCAGGAAACTCAGACAAGCTTGGAAACCAAAACCAAATGGGCAGAACATCCGATTCAACATCAACACTCAGCCTGACAAGTTCAAAAAGGGCAAAAGTGATGAAAAGCAGGTTCCTCCAAAAGGTGTACAATGTCATGAATGTGAAGGGTATGGCCACATAAGGACTGAGTGTGCTACGTTCCTCAAGAAACAGAAAAGGAGTATGACTGTCACTTGGTCTGATGAAGATGACTCTGAGGAAGAAAGTGAATCAGCAAAGTGTGTGACTGCTCTTGCTGGAGTATGTGCATCAGATGTGGAGTCTGTTGATGAAGGACTCACATATGATGATCTTCTTGTATCCTATAGAGACCTATATGAGAAGGACTTGGAGATCAACAAAGTGCTGAATAGACAAAAGAAGACCATTGCTCAACTGACTATTGAAAGAGATGAGGGATTGACAAAGATAGCTGGACTGACTGATGAAGTTAATCAACTTAATTCTCAGCTGGAGAATACCTTGAAGCAAATCAGGATGCTGAATACTGGAACAGCAGTCTTGGATGAGATTCTTAACAGTCAGGAGAAGAACAAGGGTGTTGGAATTGGTTTTAACTACGAGAAGATGAAACATCACAAGAATACAGAGAAGTTCATTCCTGCAGAAAATGTCTATGACCCTATGTCAGGAAAGCAGATGTTGAAACGTCCTGCTCAACATCATGGGTCAAGCTCTAACAGAAGACCTAGGAGATGGGTCTGTCATCATTGTGGCAAGAGAGGACACATAAGACCTTACTGTTTCAAACTATATGGATATCCTCAGTGGTACTATCACAATGGATCTGAACAAGCCAACACTCCCACACACCATCCTGAGAAGGAGTGGAAGCCCAAAACTGTGAATGAGGAAACAGCTCAGATTGCTCACATTGCTCTCAAAGCCACTTCTAGAAACTGTTGGTACTTTGACAGTGGGTGTTCAAGACATATGACTGGGGAAGATGACTACCTAGATGAGCTTGAACCATATGCTACTAGCTATGTGACTTTTGGAGGTGGAGCCAAGGGTGAGATTGTTGGAATTGGAAAAACAGCCAAAAGAGGACTACCTAAGCTAGAGAAGGTGCTGCTTGTGAAAGGTCTAACTGCAAACTTGATCAGTATCAGCCAGCTATGTGATCAAGGTATGAAAGTAGACTTCACTGATTCTAGATGTGAAGTTAGAAATGCACAGGGAAAGGTAGTAATGACAGGGATGAGATCAAAAGACAACTGCTACCACTGGGTTGATGCTGAAGATGCAAACATCTCTACATGTCTGGTTAGTAAGGCTGAGGAAGTTTGGCTATGGCACCAGAAATTAGGTCATCTACATCTGAGAGGGATGAAGAAAGCTATTTCAACTGGAGCAATAAGAGACCTGCCTAAGCTCAACATTGAAGAGGGCAGAATATGTGGTGAATGTCAGATTGGCAAGCAAACTAGAATGTCTCATCAGAAGTTGGAACATCAGGTAACCACAAGGCCTCTTGAACTACTGCACATAGACCTTATGGGACCAATGCAAGTGGAAAGCATAGGGGGAAGAAGGTATGCTCTAGTAGTAGTTGATGACTACTCAAGATTCACATGGATTGACTTCATCAGAGAAAAATCAGATAGCTTTGATGCTCTCAAGCTTCTCTGCTTACAACTTCAAAGAGAGAAGGATCTATCTATTGTAAGAATCAGAAGTGACCATGGGAGAGAATTTGAAAATGCCAAGCTCTCTGAATTCTGTGAGTCTGAAGGTATAAAGCAAGAGTTTTCCTCACCAATTACCCCACAACAAAATGGAGTAGTGGAAAGGAAAAACAGGACCATTCAAGAATCTGCTAGAGCCATGCTTCATGCAAAGAAGCTTCCATATCACTTTTGGGCTGAAGCTATGAACACAGCCTGCTATGTCCACAACAGAGTGTCCATGAGAAAAGGTACAAACTGCACTATCTATGAGCTATGGAAGGATAGGAAACCTACTGTAAAGTATTTCCATGTCTTTGGAAGTAAATGTTATATCCTTGCTGACAGAGAACAAAGAAGAAAAATGGACCCAAAAAGTGATGAAGGGATTTTCTTGGGATACTCAACGAATAGTAGAGCCTACAGGGTGTATAATTCCAGAAGCATGACCATGATGGAATCAATAAATGTGGTAATTGATGATCTTGGTACTAATACTGAGGAAGATGTTGAAGAAGATGTTGAAGCATTCCCTCCTACAGGAACATCTGCTGATGTCAGGACAAATGCTCAATTGGATGAGGAAATAAGGGAAACTCACACTGTCAACAAAGGTCCCTCAGTCAGGGTTCAGAAGAATCATCCTCAAGAACTTATCATTGGTGATCCTCAGCAAGGAATCACTACCAGAAGAACAAATGAGGTAATTAGTAATTCATGCTTTGTGTCTCTGATGGAACCAAAGAATGTCAAGGAAGCTCTTAAAGATGAATACTGGATTGAGGCAATGCAAGAAGAACTCAATCAGTTTAAAAGGAGTGAAGTTTGGGACCTGGTACCTAGACCAAATGGAGTAAATGTCATTGGCACCAAGTGGGTCTATAAGAACAAATCTGATGAGAAAGGAGTAATCACTAGAAACAAGGCACGGTTAGTTGCTCAAGGGTACACTCAGGTGGAAGGGCTTGATTTTGATGAAACCTTTGCACCAGTAGCAAGGTTGGAGGCTGTCAGATTACTACTAGGAGTTGCATGCATTTTGAAGTTCAAACTGTATCAAATGGATGTCAAAAGTGCCTTCTTAAATGGGTACTTACAAGAAGAAGTTTATGTTGAGCAACCTAAAGGATTTGTGGACACCAAGTATCCTGACTATGTGTACAAACTGAAAAAGGCTCTGTATGGTCTAAAGCAAGCTCCTAGGGCTTGGTATGAAAGGCTCACTCAGTTTCTGGTAAATCATGGCTACAGGAAGGGAGGATCAGACAAAACTCTATTTGTTAAAGAAAGTGAAGGAAATGTGATGATAGCTCAGATATATGTTGATGATATAGTTTTTGGAGGGATGTCGAATCAGATGGTTCAACATTTCATCTCCCAGATGCAATCAGAATTTGAAATGAGTTTGGTAGGAGAACTAACTTACTTTCTAGGACTACAGGTCAAGCAAATGGAAGACACAATATTCATTTCTCAAAGCAAGTATGCTAAGAATGTTGTGAAAAAATTTGGTCTAGATTCTGCTAGTCACAAGAAGACTCCAGCACCCACGCATTTGAAGTTGACCAAGGATGAGAGTGGCATGTCTGTTGATCAAAGTCAGTATAGAAGTATGATAGGGAGCTTGCTCTATCTCACTGCAAGCAGGCCAGATATTGCTTTTGCTGTTGGTGTGTGTGCCAGATATCAAGCAGACCCCAAAGTCAGTCATCTAGCTCAAGTGAAGAGAATTCTAAAATACATCAATGGAACCTGTGACTATGGAATTCTATATTCTCACAGTGATTGCTGTAAGCTCATTGGCTATTGTGATGCAGATTGGGCAGGGAGTGCAGATGATAGAAAAAGTACCTCAGGTGGCTGCTTCTTCCTAGGTAACAATCTTATTTCCTGGTTTAGTAAGAAACAAAATAGTGTAGCTCTATCTACTGCAGAGGCAGAGTATATTGCAGCTGGTAGTTCATGCTCTCAAATGATGTGGATGAAACAAATGCTTCAGGAATACAATGTTAAACAGGATGTTCTAACATTGTACTGTGATAATTTGAGTGCCATTAATATCTCCAAGAACCCTATTCAGCATAGTAGAACCAAGCATATTGACATTCGTCATCATTTTATAAGGGATCTTGTTGAAGAAAATGTTATTACATTGGAACATGTGAATACAGAAGAACAGATTGCAGATATATTCACAAAGGCGTTAGATTTGAAGCAATTTGAGAAACTCAGGGGTATGTTGGGTATTTGCTTGCATGAGGAATTATAGCAGTTAATGGGCTTTAGGCGTGCAACTGTCACTTTTCCCTCTCTCTTATATTTTTGCACGCAATCCAAGGAAAAGCAAAATCAAATCATTACTTTCCTTTTTCAACTGCTCCTCACACGTTATATAACTCTCCTCTCAACTTCCAAAGTTTCTAATCCTAGTTTCACCAGTGCCGTCATAAAACCCTCAACTCTCCACTACCCTCTGCAACAATCATCTCCAACCGCTCAAATCATGTCTTCATCCACCAAAACTCCCACAAAATCACGATCCACATCCTCTGTTCCTCAACTTGCTGCAAATGAGATTCCCTTGAATGCTGATCCTATCTCCACCATTCTTCCTGATGAAATCGTCGCTATCACTCCTCCCAAGACGAAATCAAAGAAGAAGAAGTCGAAGAAAAGTAGCAAATCCATCCCAGAAACAGAAACGACTACTGAACCTAAAAAGAAGGAACGAAAGCTGAAAAGGGGCGAGTGTCGTGTTCCCTCGAACATGCATGACCTTATGACAAAGGATGATCCCTTCAATCTTGAAAAGAAGGGTGATGTTGAATCATCTAAGCACCCAGTCAAAGATGCCGATGTTGGAGCGTCTTCCAAAGCTACTGATGCTGTTTCTATCAAATCCAATAGAGGTAATGTCTCTGAAACCCTAGGATCTGCTGAAAACCTAGGTCTAGATGCCTTAAATGAAGCGATTGATAATATGGATGTTGATAAGCCTGCTGCTGCTGTTGAAAAGAAAGGGGATGATACTGTTCATCAAAACCCTAAGATTTCTGAGATTCCTGAGAATACTCATGATGTTGGACCGGATGTTGAAACATCCTTGGGCCAACAAGCAAACATCTCTGAAGGTAATACAGAGGTAGATGCTGAGAAGGAAGTTAGTGAGCCCTCTAGTGATCCTGGTGTAGATAAAGACACTCAGGGTATGCCTGAAACTACTGTTGAGATTCAATCTGTGGATGAGGAAACCTCTGTTCATCAGGAACATGAGGTCATTGATGTAGGTGATAATGCTGAGGATGCTGTTGATGAGGTCCCTATCTCTCAAGCCTTTGGGATTTCCAAGCGTTTGAGGAGTAGTAAGGGTAAATGTGTTGCTGGGCTGCAAGAAACACCTCAACCTGTGAAGAAAACTGCAGGTAAAAGTGTTGGTGTAGGCCCAAAGAAGGGTTGGAGCAAGGTAACTCCACAAGTCTCTGGTGTTAAGACAAGAAAAAGGAAGGCTGCTGCCTCAAGTGACACTGAATACAATGGTGAAGAGGATGTGCCAAACATCCCTGTTACTGAGCCCAGTGTGAAAAAATCTACTGTCAAATCCACTGTGAAGAGAGCTCTTCCAACTGTCAAACCTGTACCAACTGACAAGATTTCTTTTCACTATCCTGAATACTCTTATAGGTGGCAGTATGTTTATCACAGAAGACTGGCCTTGGAAAGAGAACTGGGTGAGGAAGCTATGAAGGTAGAAGAGGTTGTGGATTTAATTAGAGAAGTTGGTCTCATGAAAACTGTCTCTAAGTTGGGTTCCTGTTATGAACAACTTGTCAAGGAATTTTTAGTCAATATTCCTGAAGACTGTGCTGATCCTATCTCTGATGACTTTCAGACTGTGTTTGTTAGAGGTGAGCCTATTAAGTTTTTCTCCTCAGATTATCAACAATTATTTGGGTGTTGTGGAAGAAGAGTGTGAACCATTGAAGGTCTCTGATTCTCAGGTTTGCAAAGTAATTACTGCAAACCAAATCAAGGTGTGGCCTAAGAAAGGTAAGATCCCATCTGTCAAGCTGTCTGTGAAGTATGCTATGTTGAATAGAATAGCTGCAACCAACTGGGTCCCTACTACCCACTCTTCTGATGTAGCTACTGAGTTAGGGAGATTGATCTTTGCTATTGGTACTCACAAAAGGATAAATCTGGGTCAATTTATTTTTGATCAAACTATGAAACATGCCAAGTCAACAGCTGTCAAGCTTCCAATTGCTTTTCCCACTCTGTTATGTGATCTGATACTTGCACAACAGCCTGCTATCAAAACCATTGCTGATGTGCCTAAGCCTAGAGAGGCCCCTTTGTCCTTCCACTTCAAGCTGTTTGCCAAACATCATGCTCCAGACATTGTTGGAACTTCTGATACTAAAGCCCCAGAAGTTACTATGTCAAGGAAAGAGATTGTTGCTGCTCTGAAAGACACCTGTGCCATGCTGGATGGGAAGAAGAATTTGTTTGAAAAGATGATAGTTGCACTTGAAAAGGAAGAAGAGGTTGCTGAAGCTATAGGTAGCCAGAATGAAGAAGAGCATGCTGAAGACAACACTGAGTCTGAGGCTGCTAATTCCGGAGATGAGGAAGAGACTCACAGCAGTTCTGAGGATTGATCATCTTCTTATGTGTTTTTCTTACTTTTGATGCTTTTTGTTCTTTGCTTCTAAGTACTATGTGTGGACAACCCTATTTTGCTTCTGCTGGTCTGTATTATTGGGCTAGGCCCTGACTACTTTATTTCCTATTTATGGTATGCCTTTACTTGGCAATTTTTGTGGCTAAAAGGGGGAGTAAATGTGCTTGTGTGTTTTATTATCTGTGATCTGCTATGTGTTCCATGGATGTGCCAGGTGATGTTGAAACATCCTCCCATAATGGATTGAGGGGGGGTGATGTTCTTGCAGGTGATCTTTGATTGAGGGGGAGTGTGACTAAGTTTTATCCCTCAATGCGTTATATGATGTTGAAACTTCCTGCATGTGATATAGAATCCTAGGGCAAATTTTGTGTGCTTCTGCTGTGTGTTTTGCCTCTGATGTTCATCTTAAGTAATAAGTGTAGTGTATGAATGGCTTCTTGATTTGTGTGTTTGTGTTGATCAGAAGATTCATGCCATCTGTGCTATAGATGATTGTCTACCGGGTTCTAGATTGTTTTAGCCAAAAATTTCGCCAAAGGGGGAGATTGTTAATGTTTGTTGATTGGCTCATTTTTGTTTGAACAATGTTGGATGCAATGTTTCAACATCCGGATACCTTTCCAGGTTGAGTGAAACGCGCGCCCATTTAATCCGACATCTTTCTATATATGGAAAACGCGCTTTCTTGTTTATGTCTCATTTATTAGAAGATCTTTACGTGATTTTTTCCAGAAGAGTTCTCCTTTGCTTATGGAAACTATTGACCAAGCTTTGAAATCACGTGTGGAATTATGAAGCCCAAGTTTCAAAGAAGCCCATGAAGACTCTTAGTATATAAGCTTCTTTGTAACCCTAATTTAAAAACGTGTGTGTTGTATTCTGAAAAAAAAAAAAAAAAAAATAACATTGTGTTAGGGTTTGTGTTAGATAACTTGTGAGCCTACCTTGCATTTCCTTTGTGCAAGTCTAGGACATAGGGTATTGTATTTGTGTAAGACCACTCCAAAGCTTTGAAGTACGGAGTTGTCTTTGTTTTTTAGAGTGTGTACTCAAACTACTGCATCTTTGTCTAGTATCACAAGGTTTGTGATTGATTAGGAGGTGAGATGGGATCTCAGACTTAGGAGTTCCTAGGTTGTAGTTGCACAAGATAGTGTCTAAGTCTTAAGGTGTAAACGGGTGTGTTTAGCTTAGGATTAGAACTATCATAGTGGACTTCTCTCCTGGATTGGTATCCCCCAGACTAAGGCTTGTTTAAGCGCTGAACTGGGTTAACAAACAAACCGTGTCATTTACTTTCTGTTAAGTTTAATCTCTTTATTGATTGTACCGCTCAGTGAATGTTCCAACATCGTATGCAACATCCCAAGTGTTGGAACATTACATAGCACATCCTTTACCTACGTGCCGGAATTTCAGAATATATTCAATTCACACCAAAAATCAAAATAAATAGATGTTTAAAGAGATATTTTAAGATTTATTGAATTACACACACATGTGGTCCAATCAAATTACAAATTGCATAATTCAAAATAAAAAGAAAAATCAAATTACACAATGTAGACATTAATCTATAAAAATGGTATCATGCAAATATGAAAAGTTTTTTAAAAATTAATAATTGGGAAAGGAAAAACATATTATTACTAATAGTGGTAGCAATGGTGGTTTATAACCATTCTAGCTAGGATTTGAATTATGTCCAGCAAGACTACTAATTAGCCAAGCAATATTGAGTTATTGACAACTTTTAAACCATAAGATATTTTAATTAAATGCAAATGTGAAATAAATGAAATATACAAAATACCATTCAAAATATAAAATGAAATATATAAAATAAACTATGATTGAAAAATAGTTGGGCTATTGGGTCCATGATTACTATTTAAATAAGAAAAATTAGAAAATCTTTTAATAACATGTGATCATGTTGGAATGGCCACCAAAAGGCAATAGATAAAGTGGAAGTAGTTTAGTAGAGAATAGAGAGTAATCAATTTATTGAGGTTTTTTTTTCTTTCTTGACGATAAAATTCATTGAGAATTTGATGATTACTTTTAAGATTATTTTTAAATCTTAAGATGAGTTTGCAAGAAGACAAATAAATCATATCACCTACACATAGTATAATTTAGCGAGGGTGTTGACTATGTACGTTAGTTTTGTACTCCCTCTGGTCTTATTTATAAGTAAAAATTGCTTTTTAGATTCATTGAAAAAGTTATGTATCTAGTCTTAAATATAGACTAGATACATTACTTCTTCAATAAACCTAAAAAGCAATTTTTGCTTATAAATAAGGTCGGAGGGAGTAAGTTTAAGCACATAATCCAACATATAAAATGTCCTACAAACTTTTATGATACTCCATGTGAGATTTGCACCTACATGACTTTTTTTAGGACATTTTTTGGTGATATTTCAACTAAAATGAATATTTTTCTTAAAAATATTAAAATATAAACAAACACTATTAAATGAATAAAAATGTGGACCATGTTGTAATAAAATAATAGCTGTAAGTTAGTAATGTCCCAGTGGCCATGGAAGCTGGATTGATATGACCAAAAAAAGTTCAATCCAAGCTGTATTGATAGGTGCAGCGGGTGATATGGCAACAAAACAGTGCGTAATGAGGCCTCAGACAACGTCGGTGACCCATCTGTCCCCTGTTGGACCATGGAAGCCGCTATTCTACAAAAATTATTTAATCGATGCGTCCAAAAACTACTACTAGTATTTTTATTTTTTTGGTCAAAATAATTTAATGGCAATATACGTACATTTAAATATGAAGAAATATAGAATTTGGGATTGAAACTATGATTACTTCAATAATATTTCTAATAGCTATCATTTAAGCTACACTTATGAGATATTATTAGTATATTACAACTATAAATTAAAATTCAAATCTGAATAAGATATTTATTTGTTTTTAAGTTTTTCATTATAAAGCCAATTGAAAAATGTAAAGTAAGTGGTGATAAAAATCATATACATTAGTCATGACATTGCTAATAAGATTTGGTGAAAGAATCATATAGATTTCTAATATAAAACTAGTTTGGTCCAAGTTATATTTTTAAATCAAATATTTATAATCAATAAAAAAAATAATCAAATATTTAGTATCATATTAAATTAGGTTTATCTCTTTCGAGTTACTCAACACGAACTTGGATTTAATGTAGTAATTGCGTCATGCAATTATTCGTCTGAGCCGTTCAATCAGCAATCGATGGTTGAGATTGAATATTATTAGTGAAAAAATGCTAAATAATGTCTCTGAGATATTAGTTAAGCATATAAATAAGAAAATTATACATTTTAATTTGTGCATTTTTAATATATTGAAAGTGTAAAAAATTATCTTTACAACATTAATTTTATTTTTTATTTCTAATTTTAGTACGTTAAACCCGAGAACCCTACTTAATAATTGTGATTAGAAACTGCATGCATGTAAATGTGTGCTGTAATGTAAGTACTGCAGCCAATCTAATTCCATCCAACACGGATAATCCTATTATCACCTAGCTAATTAGGTGGATATAAGTCGTGGTTTGAAATTTTGAATTCTAATTTTAAGACTTTTGTTTTTCAAATTTTGTTTCCTTTAATCCTTGTGACGAATTGAAAAGACTCTGTAACTTTTTTAAGACACTTTTAGGTGTTGTTCTTTTTGGACTAATTATGCGTCTTTTTTTGACGAGATGATTTTATGCGTATGAAAATTCATTACTAAGAATATAACCAATGTTTTTCATAATATTCTATAGAAAAATTAGTCCAAAAAAAACCCATTAATTTCGAATTATTTTCAGGTAGAAAGAGAAGAGAACGGGACAACATGGTTTGGCAATGAATGTGTTGCGGCGAGACAAGATAAGTTGTGCCATGGCCACAAATCAAATACAATATAAGAAAACTATTGTACCTGGAAATAATAAAAATAACCTTGCTTCAAATCTTGACACTTGGCATATGTGAGGGTATTTTGTGTCTAAAAATTTACTAACTGAACTAAGATGGTTGTTAACCGAGCCATATTTCTAAGTAACTAAGCCATTTAACATATTTTGTGAACAAAATGATACTTTTTCATGAGCCACGGTTTGGATACAAGTCAGCCATTTGGAAATTAGTTAGGTTTGGTTGGAGAAGTCAAAGATTTTAAAAAGTCATGTCACTTTTTGTCCCCAAACTCAAGACAACAGTAAAATACTGTCTCCTCTGCACACTTCAAACCAAATACTCTCTCCTCTGCAAAAGAATATACAAAATTTCTCTCCTCTGCACAACAAGAACAAACAACCACTACAATCACCATCTTCTTCTTCTTCCTTGGTAAGATACGCGTGTCATCCTCTTCTTCTTCTGCTGTGTTCTATGTTCTTTTTATTCTTTATTCAAACGCGTTTAAACACAATAATTTTTGATTTTTTCAGGAAGAAAAATGGCAAGAAAATTCGAGTTTATCAAAGACATAACAGATCGAAAGGATCTATGGAAAATAGCTGTGAAGGTCAAAGATAAATGGTCTGCGTCCAAAGATGGAAAAGAGTATTTTGAAATGGTTGTTGTGGACTCCAAAGTAAGTTCTTTTCTTTCACCGTGTTCAAACTATTGTTGTTTTTGGGTTTATATGAGTATTTTGTAATGGTTGTTGTTGATAGATTATTATGTTTTTGCTGAAGTTAAGTTTGTTTAAAGAGTAAGTATCAATTTTGGGTTTATATGAGAAGGAAATAGTATTGTTGGTATTGAGAAGGAAATACTATTGATACAAATGGCAAAAGCTGTTACAGCTTAAAAGAAGCTGTTACAGCTTAAAAATAAGTTACAGTAAGTATTTACAAGATTTCAGCTTTTACTATTTCAAAAACATGAAAATCTATTTGAAATTCACATATCACAAATTATGAATCAAAATATGATTGCTGAAACACTGCTATATTTTCAGGGAGATGATATTTTTATAATAGTTCCAAATGAGTTCAAAAACAAATACCAAAAGGAAAATGCTATTGTTGAGAAAAACACTTACAGCATGCAAAATTTTCAAGTCACAAGAAATCAGCAAAAATTCAAATCATCTCATCATGAATTCATGTTAACGTTCAATGGTGGAACACGTGTTTTTGATGTTAATAAACATGATATTCCTGATATACTTAAGTTCAAAGATTTTAAGGACATCATAGCAGAGGATTTTCGTGAAGATTTCTTATATGGTAGGAATTTACGTCTTTTTGCCCTTCTTCAGTATGTTTTTCAAATATTACCGTCTTATATAATGATTAACTTTTTATTTTTGTGAACCTTCCCAGATATCATTGGAGCTGTGGATGAGATAGGTTATACTCAACCTCATTCAGGGAGTAAGAAAATTCAAGTTAATCTTAAGATTAAAGACCTTAGGTATGCAAATCTCTTTCTAAATCAATCTAACTGAAACTTACTTCTTAACTGATAATCCTAAATTCTTATTTGTAGTGACAACGTCATTCAATGCACTTTTTGGGAAAATTATGCAACCAACTTTCTCAACTATGTCAACAACAAGACTGATGCTGGACCAACAGTTGTTTGCATCAAATATGCAAAAGTTAAGAAAGAAGGTCATATATTTTTAGTCAATAATTGCATTAATGCACAAGTTATTTTTATGTTCGTAGATTATACATTATTTTATAACACCGTTTAATTCATTTGTTGTAGGCAAATATCCACTTAGTGTTTCAAATACATGGAGTACCACTAAACTTTTCATTGATGATGGGCTACCAGAGATTCATGCTTTCAAACAAAGGTTTACCATATTATTAACTTAAATTGTTCTGTTAATTTTTGCATGTCCATTTTGATTGGTGCCAAGTTATCTTCAACCAAAATAATGAAAATTGCCAAGTTAGCTTCAAAGAAGGAACTGAAAATACCCAAGAAGGAGTAGCAGTAGTTCTTTTAACATATGTTTTTGATATGGGATTATTATATCACAAATAGTATTCAACAAATCCCTATTTTGTTATCATATGTACTTAAAATCTTTTGAAGATAACCTATGTTTGTATGCTACTTTAAGACATGCTTATTTCATCTAATATTTACATTTTCACGTTTATCTCTGAATGTCTCATTATGGTTGAAATTGATTCAGAATTCTGAAGGTCAGCATTCTGAAGGTCAGCATTCTGAAGGTCAGCATTCTGAAGGTCAGAATTCTGAAGGTCAGAATTCTGAAGGTCAGCATTCTGAAGGTCAGAATTCTGAAGAAAGAATTTCTGAAGGTCAAAATTCTGAAGAAAGAATTTCTGAAGGTGAAGCCTCTGAAGAAAGAATTTCTGAAGGTGAAGCCTCTGAGTCAAAAACTTGCATTATATCATTATTTAGAAAGAAGAGAATTAGTTGAGTTCTTCATCTACAAATTTAGTAACCTATAAATTATTTAAATTTGCATTATATCATTTCAAGTTAACCACATGAATATTGACCACTCCACTATTCTTTGCAGATATTGAACAAGTTTTTGGCTAAAAAAATTATGCAGAAATATGATTATCTATGGCTTGAAGGACCAGTAACAGAACCAATGTATTGTCCAATCGAAATTTACGAAGGTAAACCTGAAATCATGGGATGGCATAAATTATGTAATGAAAATGGTTTCATTGATGGAGATGTAATCAAATTTAAGTTCTTTGATTTCGAGAAAAGTAATAGAGTTGATGTTGATAAAGTTGAAAATTAGATGTAAATTATATTAGCTACAATGTTTGGAATCATATTTCAGTTTTGTTTGTAATACTTTGTATTGTTAATTATCATGAGTACTGAAGTACTACTTCCTCATTATCTTGATATTTTTTTTTTGCTTAATCTATGTTTATTATATTATAATGAAAGATGTGACATTTTTGCTAGGACCATAGTTACCCAATGGCTATAAACCAAAGGACGTACCCTTTCCTGCACCATTTCACTAAAACAGAACCCAAGCTGTCAAATATATTAGCTATTAGATAGACATAGACTTACTTTTGTACTAATACTTCAATATAGTAAGTTTTCAGCTCATTAAATGCAGCTGACATGTATACTCCATTCCACAAGCAAAACATCTCCTCTTCCACCTTTTCCTTTACATTTAATGCTTCCTCACCTACAACAATATCATCTGTCAATACATTTTACCAAGGGCAAAATTTCGAATTTCAAAAGTTCACACCAAAATTTCTCCCACCAAAATCAAAACTTCTTCAAATTTTCAAATTTCGTGAACTAAAGTGCCAAATTCAAAAAATTCATAATCTGAAAAATTTCAAACTTTGAAATTATGTGTTACAAATTACGAAATTTTGAAAGGAAATGTTAATTACTTAAAAACATAACATTAACTCTATGTTTCAACACAAACACCATAACAAACTTTACTCAATTTTAAAACACTAACCAAACATTGCAAGTCACTCACCATTGTTGCACAACCTCTTGCCATGGATAATTCCAATAACAGTTCCAAAAAACTTGCTTCTGCAGCAAGAGATAAAAGGAAATTATCAATATCAAATCAAAAACCATCTAAAAAGTTTATCAATGCAGCTGGAACTGCATCAACATCATCAATAACATCTCAATACCAGTTTTCTTCTCCTGTCTCTCAACTTATAAATACAAATCCTACCTCTACAATTGCTTCACAACCATCAGAGAGGCACAAACAATTTCAACCACCTCATAAATCAATTTTAAACCAGACCTGTGGAGTGAATCTTTTGAACAAGTTTTCATCTCCAGTTACTCCTGTAAATACCACTACTACAATTCCTAACAAATTTACATCTCCTGTAAATACCACTTCTTCCAATCCTAACTTTGGTTCAAATCATCTTCACCCAATTTCTAATTCTGCTTTAAATTGTAAAGATTCTACTCATTCCACACATCAGCCTAATAATGCATCCATTTCTCATAATTTGTCTCACAGTATTAAAACCACACCCATTTTGAATTGCAGCAATGTACTTAGACCACATCTTAATGCACAAAACACAAATTCTGATAAATCACAGTCTTCTCATCCTACTCAATCATCAGATGTTGACTATCTCAGTCAACAACCTATTAGACAAACTCATTATCAAACCCGAGGAGTTAACTTATACAACAAGTTTACTGGAACACTTCAACCAACTGATGCTTCAACATCTAATCCCCAAGTTAGGAAAAAAACTACATCTCAGTACTCACACATTTTTGAAAATCATGTAATTGATTCTGAGACAGAATCAGATGACTCTGATTCAAATGCAGCAGACTCAGAAGATTCACAAACTGAATCTGATGATGATGAAGAATTAGACGAAGATGAACAAGGTTATTTGTGATAAATATGCATTTTTCATCAATATGCTCTTACAATTTTGACAACATTTATAACATAAGTTTTTATTTATCATGTAGGTTATTTTGATATAGGTGATCCTGTATGGGAATGTGGAAAATGTGGAGCATACATGTGGTACCATGAAAGGAAAAATAAAAGAAAAAATTCGGTGTCACCAGAATTCCAACAATGTTGTCACAGCGGTAAAGCTCAATTGCCACTACTTAAAAAACCACCTGAAGTCCTTCACCACTTACTATTTAATAATGACAGTTCACATAGCAAAAATTATCAAGCACACACAAGAATCTACAATGCTATGTTTGCATTCACTTCACCTGGAATGAGTATTGATGAAGAAAGGAATCGTGGTAGAGGACCACCAACAATAAGAATTCAAGGACAAGTCTGTCACAGAATTGGAAGCATGTTACCTGAACCTGGGGAAACACCAAAATTTGCCCAGCTATATATTTATGATACTGAAAATGAAGTTCAAAACAGAATGCACCATTTCAGGTATGTCACTTTAGTACTTTTTTGAACTAAGTAATTACATGCTTCTCTCTATTCCTAAATTCTACCCCAATCACATGTTTCTGTATATTCCTAAATTTTGATTGTTAAATTCATTATTCATTCTATTAGGAATAACAAAGATCTTGATGCAAACATTGTCATCAAATTAAAGTCTATGTTAGATGAATACAATGTTCATGCTAAGTCTTTTAGGATTGCTAGAGACACATTGAAAAATAATGAGGTTCAAGATTTAAAGCTGAAATTAATTTCAAACAGAACTTCAGATGGAAGAATTTATAATCAACCTACTGTATCCGAAGTTGCTGCATTGATAGTAGGAGATATTGATTCTGCTTCTTATAGAGACATTATCATGCACAAAACAAGTGGAAGGTTACAAAGGATTAATGAATTTCACCCAAGCTATCTTGCTTATCAATATCCCCTGATTTTTCCATATGGTGAAGATGGTTTCAGGCATGGAATTCAACATAGATATAGCCATGAAACTCAGGTCACAAAGAGGAATAGACTAACTATTAAAGATTGGCTTTCATTTAGAATTCAAACACGAAAAAATGAAGCTCAAACTTTAATCTGCTCAAGAAGACTATTTCAGCAATTTTTGGTTGATGGTTATACAATGATGGAAACAGAAAGACTTAATTGGTTAAGGAAAAATCAATCTAAGCTCAGAGTTGGGAAGTATAGAAAATTAAATGACCCAACACAAACCAATCAAAGCACAGGACCACAGAAGTTTGGAACAAGAGTTGTATTGCCTTCAACTTTTGTAGGAAGTAAAAGATACATGGATCAACTGTATTTTGATGGAATGGCCATTTCATCTGCAGTTGGATTTCCTGATGTGTTTATTACTTTCACATGTAATTCTACATGGCCAGAAATCACAAGAGAGTTGTCTAAGAAAAATCTCAAACCTCAAGATCGGCCAGATATTGTAACAAAGGTTTTCAAGATTAAGTTTGATGAACTCATGAAAGATTTAACCAGAAAACATATATTGGGCAAAGTCTTGGCCTGTAAGTAATTCATTATCTAATAAATTTATCTCACTCATTCAATGACATTGTGTGTACTCAATAATGAAATTTCATCTTTGATTTACAGATATGTATACCATTGAGTTTCAAAAAAGAGGACTACCACATGCTCATATTTTGATATTTTTACATCCTTCAAGTAAGTATCCTGATCCTCCTGATATTGACAAAATCATTTCTGCAGAAATCCCTAATCCACAAACTCAACAGGAGCTTTACAGTTTGGTTAAAAAACATATGATACATGGACCATGTGGCAATGGTAGAATATCATCACCATGTATAAAAAATAATAGATGTTCAAAGTTCTATCCCAAAAAATTCATAGAAGAAACAATAGTGGATAAAGATGGTTATCCAGTGTATAGAAGAAGTTCAAATACTCATACAGTGATAAAAAATGGGATTACTATGGACAATAGAGATGTTGTACCATATAATCCAAGGTTGTTACTAAAATATCAAGCTCATATCAATATGGAATGGTGCAACCAAAGTTCATCAATCAAATATTTGTTCAAATACATTCATAAAGGTTATGATAGAATTACAGCTTCAGTTGTTAAATCAAGAAACCAAAATGAAAATGAACCTGTTGTGGTTGATGAAATTCAACAATATATTGATTGCAGATATGTCTCACCAAGTGAAGCATGTTGGAGAATTTATTCATACAAAATTCATGGAAGAAAGCCAGCTGTAGAAAGAATGTTTTTTCACTTGGTAGGAGAGAATGCCATTTACTTTACAGATCATGATCGTATGGAAAACATTCTTGAAAAACCAAGTGTCACAGAATCAATGTTCACATCATGGTTAGAAGCAAATGAGAAATATCCAAGTGCAAGAAAGCTAACTTATGGTCAGTTTGTGACTAAATTTACATACAGTAAAAAAAATAAATGCTGGACACCTAGAAAAAGAGGTTTCAAAATTGGTCGGTTAATTTGGGTTCCTCCTACCACTGGAGAACTATTTTATTTGCGAATGATGTTAACTGTTGTTAAAGGTCCAACATCATATGAAGCAATTCGCAAAGTCAAAGGCACACAACATTTTACATTTAGAGATGCTTGCTTCGCCAGTGGTTTTTTGGGGGATGATAAAGAGTACATAGGTGCAATTAGAGAATCACATGGTTGGGGTCCAGGATATTTTGTCAGGAAAATGTTTGTTCATTTGCTTCTTATGGGTTCCATGAATAGACCTTACTATGTTTTCAGAAAAACAATACAATGGCTATCAGATGGTATTCTATATCATCAACGCATTTTGGCAAATAACAAAGGTATTTTCCTTATTTATTATTTAAACTGTATTCATTTATACAAATTTTATAGTTGTGTACATTATGTCATTGATTAACTTCAATTATAATTAACCTGTTGATAAACAATTTGTAATCAACATTACTTGGTTAGGCATTATGTTTCAAACTTTTGTTGTGACGGAGAATAATACCATTACCATATTCACCACTGACCTATTGACATTATATGTTTAATATGCTACACTACATTGTGCTTGCTATTCAGATATATAACAAGTTGTTTTTCAGAGTTGGAATTAACTGATGAAGAAGTGGAAAATTTAACTTTATTAGAGATAGAACAATATCTTCAAGATCATAGAAGAACTTTAAAGCAATTTAATTCCATTCCTTATCCAAAAGGATATGTACTTGAACAATTAGGCAATAGGCTCATTTATGATGAAAGAAATTATGATGTTGAAAGCCTAAAACAAGAACATGCACAACTGTTTGCTTCATTAACAGGTTCACTTCTCAAAAACCACTTATCAATTCTAAAATTATATACGTTCTACATTATCCTATACATTCAATTATGTTTTAAAATGATATTGTTTAGATGAACAAAGAGGACATTATTCCAAAATCATGACTGCTGTTGATAAACAAGATGGAGGAGTTTTCTTTTTGCATGGTTATGGTGGGACAGGAAAAACCTACATATGGAGAACACTTGCAAGTGCGTTGAGATCAAAACAACATATTGTTATTACAGTTGCAACAAGTGGAATTGCTGCCTTGCTCCTACCTGGTGGAAGAACTGCTCATTCCAAATTCAAACTACCTATTCCAACTTTAGATAACTCCAGTTGTAAAATTGATTATGAAGATGACCTTGCAGAGGTGCTAAGACAAACCAAACTGATTATTTGGGATGAAGCACCAATGGCACACAGGTATTGTTTTGAAGCTTTGGATAGATGTCTCAAGGATCTGATGAGTGAAACAGGAAACAGTGACAAAATCTTTGGTGGAAAGGTTGTGGTATTTGGAGGTGATTTCAGGCAAATTCTTCCCGTTATTCCAAGAGGTAGTCGCTCAGATGTTGTTCATGCCTCAATCAATGCATCTCACATATGGGATCATTGTGAGGTGCTAACATTAACCAAAAATATGAGACTAAGGCAAGGTTCAGGTGACCAAAACAATGAAGAAATTGAAGCATTTTCAAACTGGCTTCTAAAAGTTGGTGAAGGGAGAATTTCAGAACCAAATGATGGCACTGCAGAAATTGATATTCCACCAGAACTATTGATTTCAAACTATGATGATCCTATTCAAGGAATTGTAGATAGTACTTATCCTGATTTTTTGGATAATTTCACAAATTATGAATATTTGTTGAGTAGAGCCATTTTAGCTTCCACAATTGAAGTTGTTGATTCAATTAACGATTATGTCCTAAATTTAATGCCAGGTACATGAAAACATTATATTCAATTCTACCTCAATTTATTTAAAATGTTATATTATGCCTTCATGAAATTTCTATATGGACAATTGTGACACAGCCATGTTTTTTTTTTCAACTGATAGGTGAAGAACATGAGTACTTAAGTTGCAATGTTATTGATAAATCAGAGATTCATGATGAAGATGTTGTGCAGCTATTTACCCCAGAATTCTTAGCTTCACTTCGTACATCTGGACTTCCTAATCACTGTATCAAATTGAAAGTTGGTACACCAATAATGTTAATGAGGAACATAGATCAGAATGAAGGTTTGTGTAATGGTACAAGGTTAATTGTGACCAAATTGGCTGAACATGTGATTGAAGCTAAGGTTATTGGAGGTAAGCATCATGGGAATGTTATGTACATTCCAAGATTTGATATGAGTCCATCCCAATCTCCATGGCCTTTCAAATTAAGCAGAAGACAATTTCCAATTATTGTCTCCTATGCAATGACTATTAACAAGTCACAAGGTCAATCTTTGGATTATGTTGGCATCTACTTGCCAAGATCTGTTTTTAGCCATGGTCAAATATATGTTGCTATCTCAAGAGTAAAGAGCAAAAAAGGAATTAAAATTTTGGTTCACGATGAAAATAAATTGTCTAAATCAACAACAACTAACGTGGTGTACAAGGAAGTATTCAACAATGTATGAATGTGTTGTACATCACTTTTTTGATATCAATAGCAATGTGAAGATAATCACCATTTTGATACTATTGATTCTTAATATAATTGATTGTAATTTTTTGTTTAATTTTAATGTTTTTTTCACTGGATATTTTTCTATGTTAATGCACTTCTGTTAGCTAATTGATATGTTACAATAGTAAAACACACATTTAGTTTTGTTTACATTAATATATTAGCCCAAGATAAAAACATATTTGCCTAAAAGCCAAGTTCGACCCAAAATTTACAACTACATGCACCTAAATTTAAATATATCATTGTAGTTTTACCTTTTTTATTCACATTTCACAAATTAATCTAACAAGTCTCAATCAAATTCTGATGTGAGAATCTCAGAGGATGGCTCTGAAGGTGAGTCAGAATCTGAAGGCTCTGAAGATGATTCAGAAGATGGAGATGACTCTGATGGTGATTCTGAGTCTGATGGTGATTCTGAATCTGACTCTGACTCTGAAGGCAATTCTGAAGGTCAGAATTCTGAAGATTATTGATTGCAGATATGTCTCACCAAGTGAAGCATGTTGGAGAATTTATTCATACAAAATTCATGGAAGAAAGCCAGCTGTAGAAAGAATGTTTTTTCACTTGGTAGGAGAGAATGCCATTTACTTTACAGATCATGATCGTATGGAAAACATTCTTGAAAAACCAAGTGTCACAGAATCAATGTTCACATCATGGTTAGAAGCAAATGAGAAATATCCAAGTGCAAGAAAGCTAACTTATGGTCAGTTTGTGACTAAATTTACATACAGTAAAAAAAATAAATGCTGGACACCTAGAAAAAGAGGTTTCAAAATTGGTCGGTTAATTTGGGTTCCTCCTACCACTGGAGAACTATTTTATTTGCGAATGATGTTAACTGTTGTTAAAGGTCCAACATCATATGAAGCAATTCGCAAAGTCAAAGGCACACAACATTTTACATTTAGAGATGCTTGCTTCGCCAGTGGTTTTTTGGGGGATGATAAAGAGTACATAGGTGCAATTAGAGAATCACATGGTTGGGGTCCAGGATATTTTGTCAGGAAAATGTTTGTTCATTTGCTTCTTATGGGTTCCATGAATAGACCTTACTATGTTTTCAGAAAAACAATACAATGGCTATCAGATGGTATTCTATATCATCAACGCATTTTGGCAAATAACAAAGGTATTTTCCTTATTTATTATTTAAACTGTATTCATTTATACAAATTTTATAGTTGTGTACATTATGTCATTGATTAACTTCAATTATAATTAACCTGTTGATAAACAATTTGTAATCAACATTACTTGGTTAGGCATTATGTTTCAAACTTTTGTTGTGACGGAGAATAATACCATTACCATATTCACCACTGACCTATTGACATTATATGTTTAATATGCTACACTACATTGTGCTTGCTATTCAGATATATAACAAGTTGTTTTTCAGAGTTGGAATTAACTGATGAAGAAGTGGAAAATTTAACTTTATTAGAGATAGAACAATATCTTCAAGATCATAGAAGAACTTTAAAGCAATTTAATTCCATTCCTTATCCAAAAGGATATGTACTTGAACAATTAGGCAATAGGCTCATTTATGATGAAAGAAATTATGATGTTGAAAGCCTAAAACAAGAACATGCACAACTGTTTGCTTCATTAACAGGTTCACTTCTCAAAAACCACTTATCAATTCTAAAATTATATACGTTCTACATTATCCTATACATTCAATTATGTTTTAAAATGATATTGTTTAGATGAACAAAGAGGACATTATTCCAAAATCATGACTGCTGTTGATAAACAAGATGGAGGAGTTTTCTTTTTGCATGGTTATGGTGGGACAGGAAAAACCTACATATGGAGAACACTTGCAAGTGCGTTGAGATCAAAACAACATATTGTTATTACAGTTGCAACAAGTGGAATTGCTGCCTTGCTCCTACCTGGTGGAAGAACTGCTCATTCCAAATTCAAACTACCTATTCCAACTTTAGATAACTCCAGTTGTAAAATTGATTATGAAGATGACCTTGCAGAGGTGCTAAGACAAACCAAACTGATTATTTGGGATGAAGCACCAATGGCACACAGGTATTGTTTTGAAGCTTTGGATAGATGTCTCAAGGATCTGATGAGTGAAACAGGAAACAGTGACAAAATCTTTGGTGGAAAGGTTGTGGTATTTGGAGGTGATTTCAGGCAAATTCTTCCCGTTATTCCAAGAGGTAGTCGCTCAGATGTTGTTCATGCCTCAATCAATGCATCTCACATATGGGATCATTGTGAGGTGCTAACATTAACCAAAAATATGAGACTAAGGCAAGGTTCAGGTGACCAAAACAATGAAGAAATTGAAGCATTTTCAAACTGGCTTCTAAAAGTTGGTGAAGGGAGAATTTCAGAACCAAATGATGGCACTGCAGAAATTGATATTCCACCAGAACTATTGATTTCAAACTATGATGATCCTATTCAAGGAATTGTAGATAGTACTTATCCTGATTTTTTGGATAATTTCACAAATTATGAATATTTGTTGAGTAGAGCCATTTTAGCTTCCACAATTGAAGTTGTTGATTCAATTAACGATTATGTCCTAAATTTAATGCCAGGTACATGAAAACATTATATTCAATTCTACCTCAATTTATTTAAAATGTTATATTATGCCTTCATGAAATTTCTATATGGACAATTGTGACACAGCCATGTTTTTTTTTTCAACTGATAGGTGAAGAACATGAGTACTTAAGTTGCAATGTTATTGATAAATCAGAGATTCATGATGAAGATGTTGTGCAGCTATTTACCCCAGAATTCTTAGCTTCACTTCGTACATCTGGACTTCCTAATCACTGTATCAAATTGAAAGTTGGTACACCAATAATGTTAATGAGGAACATAGATCAGAATGAAGGTTTGTGTAATGGTACAAGGTTAATTGTGACCAAATTGGCTGAACATGTGATTGAAGCTAAGGTTATTGGAGGTAAGCATCATGGGAATGTTATGTACATTCCAAGATTTGATATGAGTCCATCCCAATCTCCATGGCCTTTCAAATTAAGCAGAAGACAATTTCCAATTATTGTCTCCTATGCAATGACTATTAACAAGTCACAAGGTCAATCTTTGGATTATGTTGGCATCTACTTGCCAAGATCTGTTTTTAGCCATGGTCAAATATATGTTGCTATCTCAAGAGTAAAGAGCAAAAAAGGAATTAAAATTTTGGTTCACGATGAAAATAAATTGTCTAAATCAACAACAACTAACGTGGTGTACAAGGAAGTATTCAACAATGTATGAATGTGTTGTACATCACTTTTTTGATATCAATAGCAATGTGAAGATAATCACCATTTTGATACTATTGATTCTTAATATAATTGATTGTAATTTTTTGTTTAATTTTAATGTTTTTTTCACTGGATATTTTTCTATGTTAATGCACTTCTGTTAGCTAATTGATATGTTACAATAGTAAAACACACATTTAGTTTTGTTTACATTAATATATTAGCCCAAGATAAAAACATATTTGCCTAAAAGCCAAGTTCGACCCAAAATTTACAACTACATGCACCTAAATTTAAATATATCATTGTAGTTTTACCTTTTTTATTCACATTTCACAAATTAATCTAACAAGTCTCAATCAAATTCTGATGTGAGAATCTCAGAGGATGGCTCTGAAGGTGAGTCAGAATCTGAAGGCTCTGAAGATGATTCAGAAGATGGAGATGACTCTGATGGTGATTCTGAATCTGACTCTGACTCTGAAGGCAATTCTGAAGGTCAGAATTCTGAAGCCAATTCTGAAGGTCAGAATTCTGAAGCCAATTCTGAAGGTCAGAATTCTGAAGCCAATTCTGAAGGTCAGAATTCTGAAGCCAATTCTGAAGGTCAGAATTCTGAAGCCAATTCTGAAGGTCAGAATTCTGAAGCCAATTCTGACGGTCAGAATTCTGAAGCCAATTCTGAAGGTCAGATTTCTGAAGCCAATTCTGAAGGTCAGAATTCTGAAGAAAGAATTTCTGAAGGTCAAAATTCTGAAGAAAGAATTTCTGAAGGTGAAGCCTCTGAAGAAAGAATTTCTGAAGGTGAAGCCTCTGAGTCAAAAACTTCTGAAGATGCTTCTGAACAAGTTAGTAGACTCTGAGGGAGAAATTATTCAGTGTGCAATGTTAGTAGATTCTGAACCTGTGAGCACAGAAGATGCTCTTAAGCAACAAGTCTGGTTGCAGGCCATGAAAGAAGAACTTGATGCTATAAAGAGGAACAAGACTTGGAAGCTTTCAGAACTTCCAAAAGGCAAGAAAGCCATCAACGTCAGATGGGTTTTCAAGCAGAAACTAAAGCCAGATGGATCAATTGGCAAACACAAAGCGAGGTTAGTAGCAAGAGGATTTCTGCAGAAACCTGGACTAGATTATTCTGAAGTGTTTGCACCTGTAGCAAGACACGAAACAATTAGACTGGTAATTGCAATAGCTGCTAACAGGAATTGGCCTCTGATGCATTTAGATGTGAAATCTGCATTTCTGAACGGTCCATTACAAGAAGAGGTATATGTGTCACAACCTCCTGGTTTTGAGAAAAAGAATCAGGAAGGGATGGTGTATAGATTGCATAAAGCCCTCTATGGATTGAAACAAGCGCCCAGAGCCTGGAATATGAAGATTGATTCATTTTTCAAGAAGCAAGGGTTTCAGAAATGTGAGTTGGAGTATGGTGTTTATGTTCAGCACACTTCAGAAGGCAATATGATTCTGGTATGTTTGTATGTTGATGATATATTGACAAAAGACTTTGCAGCCTACATTAACAATTGTCCCTATGAAGACTTAGTGCTGATTGGGCCAAGTGGAGATGAATTTTCCTGCTCAATACTGCGCAGAAAAAGAACAATCAAAATAGGTAAAGGATGGAAGAAGTTTGTGCAAAGCAATGACTTTATCAATGGTGAGAAGCTCAACTTCAAGTTTCTGGACAAGGACACAAACAATATCATGAGGGTTGTCATTCAAAACACTCTAACCTCAACAGCTGTTGGAATATGGAACTTAACAATGGAAGAAATCTATGTTGATCTGCATAATGACATCTGTTTTTAGTTTAAATCAGTTTCAGTTTGGTGTATATGTCTCCCTATTTCCTGCTGTCGTAGTACTAAGTTTTAGTTTCACTATGTATGCTTTGTTTAATGTCAATTTCCAATCCTAATCTGTGTTGATCTACTATCAATTTGTAACAATGTCGTTTGAACTTTGTGTCTTTAATATAAGTTATGTACTTCTGTTTGCAGTATTGTGTTATAATGTTATCAGTATTCTATCATCTTTTACTTCTTCCTAATTTATTTATGAACAACTTCAACTATCATAAGGTTCATATCAAACTTCAATTACCTTCAAAATGAAAAACTTATATAACTGTAAAACAACATGCTTTAAAATGTGTTCAGCAACCATATTTTCGTATTCAATACATATCTAAAATCTAAATGATCCTATTATCTTAATAAGTTTATTAGATCTGCTTCATATACTATCAATCTATTTTGTGAAATCTGAAAGTGAACAAATGATGTTCAGAAAAATATGTGTTGCAGATCACAAACCTGATATATTGAACAAAGTTGAAGCCAATTAGATCTGCATCCATAAATTGAGGATGCTGAAGCCATATCATGTTAACACTTCTGGGTTAGAACAAGAGTTGTTTGCAGCTGAATCATAAATTCGCTTCGACCAAATTGGATGTGTATCATAAACTTTAGCAAAATTAAATCTGTAGACTTACCAATCAATTTGAACCAAACATATTAACTATCACCATATTTCTCCATTACCATCATCTTCTGCAGACAATCCCTTCTCCAACTTCAGCTATATCAGTTCTCAATTTAACTGATAACTTCATCTTTCAAATGAAAAGTTAACAACCTTTTCATTATTAATTCAATTCAATATAATTCAGTTCAACCTGATCAAAATAAATGAGCAATTTGTTATTCAAATACATATGTTGAAAACAACACTACAAACATTAATTTTTACCTGATTTATAACAAGAATTCAGGAAAAGTTTGCATAAGATCTCCTCATCTCTTCAACATAACAATATTTGTTTTGACCAATAAAACCATATACTCAAATTAGAACACAGATCTATATAATGAAAGCACATAACAATGAATACAAATAATTGAATATTTTAATCAAGTATTACATTAAACTTACAAATACAAAATGACACATGGTCATAACTAAATTTGACAATATATCCAACATATTTAATCTCTTCGATAAAAGTTGTAAGTTAAATAAACAATAAATCTATTTATTTAAAATAAACTTTCATTGAAATAAAATATTTCTAAATGTTATTATTTAAAATAAACTTTCATTGAAGTTTGAAATTATTTTAGACAATAATAGTTGTCCTTCAATAACTATTTAATAATTAAATCAGACTAAGACAAACTATCAACTATATACAAAACTATAATCTATGTTTTATCAACAAACTATATTTAATACAAAGTGTTTATATAAATTCACTGGGCCACATGAACCATAATTATTGTGATCAAATTACCCAATGAAATAAATTACAAAGTTTTAGATTTTACAAAAACAATATGTTTTTTTTTTATATTTACCTAATGCTATATAAAAATAGGACATAATTTCACTACTCCATAAATTATTACAAAAGAATTTTTAATATTGCTCAATTTTTATGACACAATAAAATTTTAATTTTAGTTTACCTACTTTATATTATGACATAAAGTGTGGATGCAGTAATTGAATGAGTAATACTACAATAATTTTAACTTATTTTCTCTTCCCACACGTGCAAACAGTATTGCAACAAGTACCTACAGCATATCACCAAATTTTTACACATCACTGTCTTTTTTCCCTCATATTGTGTCGGTGCTACTCAAAACCTAAATTCCCAATACCATTTCCTAATCAAAGTGAAAAACTGAGATGACTTCATCTTCTTCGTCAAGGTTAGTTACTCTTCTCTTTCACTTATTTACATGTTTAAACATTCAATTTTCAATATCAATTAAAACATACTTTGGTTCATTTGAAATTCAGTTTGTAAGTAAAATCTACATTTATGTCATAATGTATCAATGTTGAAGTTAGGGTTAGCATGACACATCAAATTCCTATCTTCAGACACTTTGTGTTTCGTTCCTTTAAACTATTATGATATGGCATAGTATTTGGCGTGTGGCCATCTTCAAATTTTTGGGATCCTTTGTTTTTATGCCCAGATTTTCATGTGTAGGTCAAACTGATTCATAACTTATTTCATTTTTATAATATTCTTTCAAAAATTTCCTTAACTGCAATTCTGTGGCTACCAATTTCGTACAGAAGGACAAGGATGCAATCCCTGATTAATAGGAACAAAAGCTTTTCAACTATAATTGATCCAAATCAGGTGATAAAACTCATTTAAAAATCAAATTTTTAGTATCTGTCTTTTAAATGCCTTTAATCATGGAAGTGTTTAGCTTCTATACTCTTTATATTGTTTGTATAATCTTCATAATCATACTGATGCTGACTGTATGATATATAATATTTTAGGATCAGATTGACATTCCTCTTACTTTCAAATCTGCTTGGCTTAATGAATTGTATGAACATCCTTGGGGCATCTTATGTCATCCAAATGGTAAAAAAGCAATGCTAGAATTAAGCTTACAAAATGATAACAGCCATTTTACAAATGGTAAAAGTGCTGCATTGTTATATGGAATTAGGAATCCTACTGAAGTCAATTTTCATTATCAAGTTGAAGAAAATAATTTCACTTTATCATTCATAAAGAATGATGATGTTGTTGATGTTTCAAGTGATGATGATGCTGAAACAATATATATCTCTGATACTGATGACTACAATTTGTGGGAACATAGCAATGATAGAGTTTTTGGTTGGGAAATACCTATTACTGAGGCTTATTCATCTGCAAATAACGAACAAGTTTTGGTAGGTTCAATTTTGTAATTCACATTCATTTTTCTATGCAAATATATTTTTATTAATTTTAATTTCGTTTCTGATTTTAGCATATTCCTGCAAAATGTGCTGAAAATGTTTTGAGAGGAAAGAAGTCGATTTTCATTAGGACATTGCACAACATGGACCACATTAAGTGCACCATCAAGATATATAAAAGAAAGGTGGGAGGAAAGATCAGAGAGGAGATGAGAATAACACATGGTTGGTATGAATTCCAGAAAGCTAATGATCTCAAATTTGGTGACCTCTTAAAATGTCAACTCTCGGATCCTCCTGAGGTTTTGGTCATTGATATTGTTCGCGGAGGAGCACGAAACCAAGAAACCGGTAACCCTATTGTTTGAAGTGTCTTATAACCTAAAAACTTAACAATCCATATTAGTTTTCAACTTATGATGTTATTATAATATATAGTACTTGAAGAATGACATTTTATGTGTATCAGATGCATTACCTTATATTTCGGTTTGTACTTCAGTTCTTGAATATTATTTTGTTTCAGACAGACGTTAATGATATCAATTGTAATGAATTACCTTTTGCTTATTTAATCGTCTTTGTTTTATTCTTCATTTCCTATAATGTTAAATTTCATTGTTACTTATCAAATTTAATGTCACAAATCCTTTAAAAGAGTTTCACTTCACATTTTTAACATAGCTCATTTTCAAATTCATTTGTCAGTTTGTCTTTATAATTGTGTGACAACAATCACACCTTTCAAATAATATCTTTGTATATCTTGAATTGTGAAACAAAAACCAACCGTAAAATTCATTAGCCTTAATTGAAAACACCTACTTCCTTTTGACTACTCATTTAACTTTTCAATCCAACTTGGTTCTTCAATGAAAATTTATGTTTCATCACTGTACATTACCAAAGTCTGTCATTCATTAAAGATTTCATCTACAAATTTAATTCAATCGAACTAACTTTTTATGTAACAATATCTCTTCATCAGTAACTTTTCTATTATTGCAATATATAAATAAGTCAGCAAACACCATCTTCTTATCAAAATAAGTATATCATGGCAACAAGATCTCATTCAATATTGCAGGGAACTCCAAAAACTTTTTTTACTACTGTTTACATTCCAACTCAGGTGATACATACTTTTTATTTTGAATCTTAACTAATTAAATATATTATCTCTAACTGATCGAACATTATTATAGACTGTAGGTGAAGTAGATCCATATTTTGTAATTAATTTCTTTGAAGAACTTGGAAGCAAATGGCGCTTAATTGATTCCGAAGGAGTAGATCACCATGTTAACTTCAATGGTTGTACAACCAAACCATGTATTACTAATGGTTGGAATGAATTGGGAAACTTTTATCACTGGAATCAATTTCAACTTCTATCCTTTTTCTACTATGGAGATAATACTTTTCTCATGCTTAAATCAGAAAGCAAAATCGACACAACTGATTTTCCATCTTTCCATTCAATGAGCACTCAACTTTGCCATGATCATACCTTTTTAGTTTTCATTGGAGAAAACAACAATAACTCTTCTGAATTGGTTTGTCATTGTTTTTTATTTCATGTTTAACAAATACATAACGTATATCTTCTTCATCATATTGATTTAATTGTTTCTACTTGGTTACTTAATCAGGTTCTATCTCGACCATTTGGACATTTTCTAGCTGCAACTAAGAAATCTACCTTTAAAGTTTGTGGACCATTAGGACACTTTGTGAATTGCAAACTACAAATTGGCATTGATTTTAAGCTTGCAGAAGGTTGGATAACTTTTTGTGAACTTAACAATATTCAACCAGGAAACCGTTTGACATTCAACTTGGACGAAACTTTGGAATATAATGTCATTATTGTCAAGCATATGTAATATCAATTTATAAAACCATGGATAATTTGCTCTTTGTAATATTCTCTAGAAAATCTCTAATCCTATGAATGTTATACAGCTTTCCTTCATATGTGGAAAGTTTATTTTGTTTCTTTTTTTTCATGTAATGAATTCAGGTTAAATGAATTTCTCATATTAAACTATGGAGATAATACTTTTCTTCTGACATTAATCAATTGAAGTACATTTGACAATTTTGCTATTAAGTTGTTACTACAAAAAATGGTAACAACTAAAAAAAAACGCGTAACGTTACGACCCGTGCGACAGCACGGGTCTATCGCTAGTTTTAAGCTAAAATTAAATCCACCGAAGTTTCCGACACAACACATGAATCATATCATTGCGTCATAAGTATTTGGTACTTTCTCAATCATGGAAAAGGAATGATTAACCAAAAAAATAAATCAGCAAGAACTACTTTTTTACGATGGAATATGGGTACGTTCCTAATGTTCAAGGACAGATTATCAAACTAAAAACTAGTATACTAGTACTTGGTATGAAAGTTCACTACCACTACGGAACGGAAGCATCGAGTCTTCAATTGAAGTACTCTAAATTGTAAGGTAGTGAATCTAGTGATTGATGGTATAGTTGATATATTTTTATTTTTGTCACGTAGTCCCGTAATTAGAATTTCACCCGGTGAATAAGTGGATGTATCGGGTTCGAACTCCGATTCCTATATTTTACGTGCAAATGTCATATCAACTGAGATAGGCTCACGGAACATTGAATATGACAACATTGAAATTTTTTTAATATGGTGGTGACATATAGGGATGGCAGAGTGGGCCAACCCACCCCGCCCCGCCCCACCCCACCCCGTCATTAACCTGTCTAAAAAGGGGCGGAGCGGGGCGGGCTAACTAGTGATGGTGGGTTGAAAAATTCGAACCGCCTCGTTTCATGGCGGGTTGGCGGGAGTGTCCCGTCAATAAAGTTATATTTTTTTATTTTTAAATTCTCAAAAATATCATAAAAAATTATAAAAAAATAAAATAAAAAACCACTCGAGGAAATCAAAATATAAACTAACAAGACGATAAGAAAAATAAAATTATTATTCAAAACTTCAAAACATCCATGATTATAAAACTAAACAAACCGTACATATAATAAAGGGTTAAATATGTTTTTAGTCCCTACATTTTGCCTTATAGTCAATAATAGTCCCTACATTTTTTTTATGATTTAAAAAAACCCTACAATTTTTTTCATAATCAAAATTGGTCCCCCCCTTTAATTTTTTTTAACGGAACGCTAACGTGGCACAATTAGCCAATAACATGGTGACATGTGTCTTTTTCTATCAAGTTTATTGTGCACCTTTCCACACCAAATCTTTCTTTCTAAATTTTTTTCTCCAACACAATTCTCATCTTCATCACCACAACAACAACCCAAACTGAAGCCATGGTAAAAGACATGTGTCATCATGTTATTGCCTAATTGCGCCTCATTAGCGTTTTGTTAAAAAAAATTAACGGCGGGGACCAATTTTGATTATGAAAAAAATTGTAGGGTCTTTTTTTAACTATCAAAAAAATGTAGGGACTATTCTTGACTATAAGGCAAAATGTAGAGACTAAAAACATATTTAACCCTATAATAAAACCTGAAGAAGTGCTTAGTTTAAATCCAAAACAAACAAAACTTGGATTCCATTTAAATCCACAAACATGCTAAGGTTTAGTAGTCCATCAACACAAACAAAACTTAGATTCAATGTTTAAATCCACATCAACAAAAATAAGCAATAAAAAATAATTAATAATCAATCCAAATTAACAACGTCATTCATTGATGCTTGCTTCGATATTGACAGTGAAGCTTCCTTTCCTCGATAAAAAGTAATTGTGGAGACAGAAATGTGAAATATATATATTAACCTATTAGGTTAATTGAGTTGAGTTTCTATTTTTTAATATGGGCCGAAAAAAGAGAACTCGTTAATAATGGGCTAAGATTTTTTTTATATTTTTTTTTAAAAAAAAAATTGGTTAGACCCGACGGGCCAACCCGCCCCGTCGTTGTTCTGTGTGTTTTGCGGGTTAGGCGGGACGGGCCCCGCTCTTTTTGTGGATTGAAAATCTCAACCCACCCCGCAAAAAATGGCCGATTAAACGGATCGATCCGATGAATTTGACCCGTTTTGCCATCCCTAGTGACAGACCTTAAGGATCCATTTGATACAATGAAAAGAAATAAAATTATGGAAATCGATAAATAAATTTAAATCAATTTTAATCTAAATTTATTTATCTGTTTCCTTTATTCTCTTTCTTTTTTCTTCTTTTTTTCATCGTATCAAATGCACCTCAAAATAAGTTTTATAAGAACACAAACAAACTATATTAGCCGTAGATAAGTAACGTGTTGAATTTGTAGGCTAGTTCATATATCTTTAATTTGATTCCATCATGTATTTATTGGACAATGATAAGTGAAATAATATAATTTTCTTTATGTTAAAAACTGAATATAATAAAAATAAAAATAACAGTGAATATGTGATCAATCTTTATTCCTTAATACGTACGTGATCAATCCTTTTTCAGAAGTAAATGGTGGTAGTATAATTAACCAGTGGAATTTGGTCTAGTAGAAAATGTTTGCCTACAAATAACGGTTGACTTTTATTTTATATTTTTTATGTTGATTGAATAATTGGTGTACTTAATTTATAATAACATGATACATCGAATATTTAGTTAACATAAAAAATGAATTGTCTCTTATAAAATAAATAAAACAAAAAATAGTTTTGAACATTTCATTCTCAAAAACAATGTTGCACTCATCCAGTTTCCTTTTACTTCACCTCTCATAATATTTCATTATTTTCGGTAACTTTATTATAAAAGCTTACAATATTATGTGTAACGGTTTAAAAATTGTCAATGACAAATAAAATATTGAGACTATTGTTTTCTTGGCAAAATACAGAGAGTGGTTTATATTTAATTCTACTTTATAATTTATTAAGCTTATAATTTTTTTATTAGAGGTTGAAGAAAATTTTACAAAACACACAAGATGTGTTAAAAGAGACAAATACAAGAAAAATTGTGGGTGAAAAAAAAAATCTTTCAAAAATTCCTACATATTAACACTTAAATACATTTACCCATTATAGTTAAGATCAAACGTTTATTCTTTTTATTAGTTTCAACCACAACTAAGATAAAATTTTAGCCTTACCAATCATAAAACAAGTAATTAGCAATTTCAATTTTACCGCACCCATTTCTGCACAACTTTGCATCCGCATTTAGAACTCCACGCCACAATAAATTATCTTTTGTCGACAATCAATTACTAAACAACTGCCACACAAAGAGAGAAACTTTAATAGGGATCAACTTGTTTCAAATCACCTTTTTGCAAGTCGTGAATTCGACAGGATTCCGATGAGACAACCAATGATAAATTCCAATAACTGTATAATTGTTAGTATGATCCAAATTTTAACGCTACCTGTCAGCCACACTCATTATATTTACCAACAAAAGACGGCACTCCGCCACCAAACCATCCTCCCAAGCAAAGAAACTTCGTCACCACCACCACCACTCATCCCCTCTTACTAGCGCTGGAAATGAGTCGAGCTGAGTCGAACTCGTTTGAGCTCGACTCGGCTCGATATGAATTGATTCAGTTCAAAACTCGACTAAAATTTGACACAAACTCTTTTTTCAGTTCGAGTTTGGCTCGTTTAAAGTTAACGAACAGTTCGGTTCGACTCGTTAAGTTCAATTTGTTGGGTCAAATCACATGATTTTAAAGTCAATTTTTTGTCCAAAATTTGATATTTAACCTTTTAAACTATATTTTAAAAAAAGAAAAAACAAATATTAAATTAAAAGAAAAAGTCATCTCAAGTGAATAATGAATAAACACGAACACGTACAAAATTCAAATAGGCGTAAACTAATACAAACCAACAAAATTCCACAATTATTCTCAAAATATTCTTCATTGATGTGTGTAGTTAAATATATATATATATATATATATATATATATATATATATATATATATATATATATATATATATATATATATATATATATATATATATATATATATATATATATTCGAGCTAGTTCATGAGTTAAATGAGTCGAATTATATATAGTTTATGTTCAGCTTATTTATTTAACGAACTTAATTTTTAACTCAAGTTCAGCTCAATTGGTTCACGAACCAAGTTCACGAGTCAATTATCGAATCAAACTTCGAACTATTCACAAGTTGACTCGGGTCATTGTCGGCCCTAACTCTTACCTCCTAACTCAATCTCCTCATATATGCTATTGACACCTTTTTATGCTCGGATAAAGCAAAAGGTCTACCAAATCTTACCTTTAAGAATCCCCTAACCAATCATCCTTCTAAAACAACCAACTCTCCTCGTCCCTTCCCTAACTCTAATCAAATCCTCTCACCATAAGGGAGCCTTACAATATTTTACAATGTTAATATTTTTTTTCATTTAAATATTGATAAATTTTTTGGTACGCATTTATTATATTAAGGTAAATATTATATATATAATTACAAGATATATACAAAAAATAGTATATTAAAATATTATTATATATATACACCAAATATTTAATAAAATAATTGTTATTTTGTTTATATCGTACTATCGTCTAGACGGGTAATTCCATGCTCGTCAATCTTTTTTTTTTGCTATTTTATTATTTTGAATAGAATGAATGACAAAAATAATAATAAAAAATCTACACGAAAGGGATGTTATCTTTTTATGTAAAAAAATAGATATATAATATATATTTTGAAAAAATCTTATGATTATGTTATTTTATATCCCCTATATATAGGATACCAAAGTTCTATCTATTTATTTATTTAATCTTAAAAAATAAAACAAAAAGGTTGACGAGAAGACATAATAAAGCGGTGACTGACACCCTAACCTTCTTCGCTCACACTCGAACTCAAGATTCTGTCCTTGTTTCTGTCTTTCATCTTAACAACATTCAAACTCGTGTTCCAGTTTAACAAACTCTAATTTTCTTGTGTTGATTCCATTCAATTTCAATTGCCCCTGAATCTATGGATAAGACAGTTGTTAAACTTCGATGCCAGAGGATTGGTTGCGATGCTATGTTCACCGAAGACCACAATCTCGATGGTTCCTGTCAATACCATGATTCGGTAATTTTCATTCTTAGATTCTATTACAATTTTAATTAAATTTAAATATTTTGTTTTTGTTCAAGTTTTGTTGTGATTATGATTTTGACCTACTATGTTATGTTATGTTATGTTAGTTATGCTGTCACATGTTTGTTTGACCAAGGATCCCATAAGACAGTTACACACTAGTGCTAGTACTTTTATAGATCTTAGCTGGGTTTAGGGTTTATGTGAGCTAGGGGTAATTTGTTGAGTTATGAACTTATGACAATTAAAATTAATTAAGCTGCAAAGAATCAATCTCAAAGTGTTTAAAATGCAATGAGAGCTGATCCAAGTTTAAGACGGTGCATTCGCAAACAAAATTATTTACTATTAATTCTTATAAAACTTGCATCATTAGTTATCCTCTCATCTAGATATGCTATGAAAATTGAAGGCTTCCAATACAAATTGTGAAAGGAATGTGTAAATCTGCAATAGATGAGTTAAGAAATGGATTGGGTTGCCCGACCCAGTTCTGAAAGGGGGGTTACTGCGTATCTTCTTTTTTTATCCTCTTTCAAATGGATAGAAAATGTCTGAAACCAAACTCTTCAAATAACTCAAATCAGACATGTAAGATAGATACAGCCCTAGCACAATTCATATTTGTTCCTACTCCCTTATACACTGTGCCTATTGTTTGCCTGCGAAGTGTTGGTGTCCTCGCTAATCCTCTGTTTTACCCTGTTACTTGGTCCCCCTCTGTTATTAGTGGAATAATGGGTTAGACAAAGAACAAAAAGGAGATGTATTCCAAATGGATTGAACACGCATATTACAATTCACTATTAGTTCATTCTTTATGAATCAAACCGCCACAATTAGTCATAAACAAACAGACCACTGATTTCTTACGAAAATGAAGCTTTAAATGAAAGAAAACCCAATAATTTGAGAACCGGGTGATTTGGGGAGTGGAAAGAATTTTATGTTTGGGACATGATTTTTGCGTGATATGGTGTGGGGGAACTACACGGCGTGGGTGATCTTGTGTGTAATGGTTTGCTATGATTGTGGCGTGGGTATTGAACATCCAATATGGCCTTTTTATTTGTTTGCTGTGATCTACACACCAATTGAAGTTCCTATCAAATGAATAAGGGTATTTTGGACATTTAAATATTGTGTTTTTTTTACCATAGGGAAGAAAACTATTTTTTAAGTTTTATTTCTCTCTCCAACCAAGCAAAAACCAAATCTTCTCATTTTCTTCTTACGACACTTTTGGAGAATTACTAATTTTGATGTTACGATTATGTTCATCTATTTACTCCTGATTTAAATGTTATTTGTGCATTGTTGTTTTATGAGTTTTGATAACATTATTTTTGATGATTTAAGTAAATGGAAAACTTTGTATCCAGTTTGTTAATTTTATCATTTATGACTGTGGTGGAATCTTACTGATTCGCTTTACTTTTGGCATGTTTGGCGCTTGGATTTGTTGCGGGACATCTTTTTGATTTATTCAGGGAGTAAGTCCAAGTCTATTAATCTATTTCTTCACATTTTATTTCTTTTGGACAATGTTCAAATATCACTTTTGCAACTGATCATAACCCTATTTTAATTTCCAGCCTTTATTTCATGATGGGATGAAAGAATGGAGTTGCTGCAAGAAAAGAAGTCACGATTTCAGCTTATTTTTGGAAATTCCAGGGTAAGAGATCTCTCTCTGTTCCTTTTCTTTGCTCTCCTATGTTCACCACCTATAAAAGAATCACTTACATTAAAATGGTGTAAAAAGTATTACATATTCATCTCTTAAATCAAGATTTTCTTAGGAGAGGAAAATGTAATTTACTCGAGAAATAATTACACTTGTTTATTCCTTTTCATATCATTTAAAAATGCCATGCATTTATTGATTAAAACTTTCTTTATAATGAAGATGTAAGACGGGAAAACATACGGCAGAGAAGCAGGTAATTGCACCGGCTAAGAAAAAGCCTGTGCCCTCTCCAACTGCAGCTCCCTCAACCAATGCCAATCCATCGACGAAAGATTCTTGTTCTAGGTGTCGGCAGGGTTTCTTTTGCTCAGATCATGGTAATCATGTGTATCAGCTTTTGTCACTGTCTTAACTCTTTAAGTTCTATTTATTTTTGTACAATACCTAAATCATGCTTCCTAAGTTAAATTTTCTTCTATAATTCATCTATTTTTTAGGTTCACAAAGCAAACCTGTAACTATTGTTGGAGAGAAATCTGTAAATCTTGCTGGAGATGCATCTACGGAAAACAATTCAAGGGTTGAGGTTTCGAAACCTCCTAAAAAGATAGTTGGCATAAATGAGCCGCAAATATGCAAAAATAAAGGATGCGGTCAAACGTTCAAGGAAAAAGATAACCATGAAACTGCTTGCAGTTACCATCCTGGCCCTGCTGTTTTTCACGACCGGATGAGAGGGGTTAGTATTATATATCCCGCTGAATATTCTTACTATATTTTGTAGTTATGATACGGCTCTGACTTCTGATTTTTGTTTGCCATATTATCTTGCAGTGGAAGTGCTGTGATATTCATGTAAAAGAATTTGACGAGTTCATAAGCATTCCTCCTTGCACAAAGGGATGGCATAATGCCAATCCAGTGTCCTGATCAGTGAAGATACCAATAAAGAGATTCTCTATCTGCAGTCGATGTTTTCTTTTATCGAAATGGAAAAGGTGTTGTTGACTGATAAATTAATTTTGTCATTAATTAGAATAACATAATCCCCTTTAATTTTATGTCCCTCATCCCATTTCAATTGGTCAAGCTCTATAGTTAACCTTAAGAAGTCGCTCCATGAAATCGCTGTGATGGTGTCGGATGTGAATTTGTTGTCATGTGTTCATTGAATTTCATAATCTTGTTTTGCATGACTATTTTGGACTTATTTAATCTGGAAAATGTACCATGGTTTTGAACATGTTTGTTTTGGCTTAAAAAGATATTATCCTTGTTAATTAAGGACTTCATTATTCAACCATTACTTCTATTAACTGAAAATTGTGTGGCTGTTGCCATGACTTAAGTCTCTTTTATGTGATATTTTCCAATTGTTTTGTATACTCTGGCTCCTCCATGGTTAAGGGATGGTGTGAGGATAGTCCTTGTTGCTTAATCTATAAATTTGTCAACGCTGAATTATTTCATGAATTTAACATAAATGAACTTTCAAAGTCTAACAAAATAAAACAAAATAAATTTAAGAATTTAGTTTTTGGAACATAGATCTGTGCATTTTGAAATTCAATTTTCAGAATGTTATGTACTTTTATTTTTTTTAATAATAAGAATGTATGTACTTTGTTTCAGACTTTAATTTTTATCACAATTTAAAATTAAATTTTACAATGCATTTACCTAATTTTAAGGACAAACCGATTTTTCTTTCAAAAAAAAGAAAAGGACAAACTGATTTTATTTTATTTTTCAATAGTTTAGTGGCTAGACTTAAATACTATAAATATAGAGAAGTAAAAAAATTTGGATTCAAATTTCGATCCCTTCAATCTTGGTAGCTAGCAATTGAGCCACCCTCATGAGACATAATAGGAGAGTGTTATATTTTGGAGAATAAATAAATTAAAAACCGAGAAGGGTGTGTGAGTTAAAAGGGATGTAACTAACAAATTCCAAATAAAATTAGAAGAAAATTGCTATCTAGGCCCCTCTATTTGCTCCCAGGCCCCTCTAAAATCCCAAAATATCCCTGAGGTAGTGGTCAAAAATTTCGTCAGATAGACAACAAAATATAGGGATAAAAATATTGGCACAAGATTTCGTCAGATAGACAACAAAACATAATTGTGGTACAAAATTTCGTCAAATAGACAACAAAACATAATGTTGGCACAAAATTTCGTCAGATAGACAACGAAACTGTGAAAATGTAGTTTCGAGACATTAAACTGTGGTTCGGTAGTTTCGTCAGTTTGTCAACGAAACATATTTTTTATCGTCGTCTATTTAACGAATTTTTTTATCAGGGGCATTTTTGTCAGTTTGGGGGGCCTGGGAGCAAAGATGGGGGGCCCTATATAGCAATTTTCAAATTAGAATTACAAGAATGCAAACATACCAAGTTATTGGGTTTGGGCTGTCTATCTCATTGAGGATTTGGGTTGTTTATCATCAACACAAAATGAAAATTGCTCTTTAGACCTCTTTTATTGCTCCTCAGACCCCTCAAACTGACCAAATTACCCTAGGGTTACGAAACGTAGTTCCGAAGTGAGATTTTTTTTATTTTAGAAGTATTGAGTGAAGCAAAACAAATATTCAGTCATTTCGTAACCTAGGTTTCAAAAACACCATTTCGAAAGTTACGTTTCGAAATTTAAAATCTTTTAAATAAAAAAGCCATTTAAGAACAACGGTATTTTTGGGGGGCATTTTGATGTTTTCTGATCCTGCAATCCAAATAATTTAGGGCATTTTGGAACATAGTAACAACACGGGGGCATAATAGCAAGTTTCACACAAAATAGTAACTGGATTTTCCCCCGTCCTCCCCTCTAAGAATACCAATTATGTTACTTTTTAAGTTTGAACCATGAACTATGTTTCCAAAATTTCTTAGTTCACTCTTAATTTATTGACAAACTCTTATGTAGTTACCAGAGTTGGGTCACTCATACAAAATTGGTAAAAAAAAAAAAAAGTTTATTTTTTAAATAATTAAATTAAATTTATTTTTATACGAGTGCAATCAAATATAGTGACCAAACTCTTGTGTCTATTCAAGTATTTTTCTAAGTTGTTAATTGAACTACATAAAACAATTCTATAAATGACTTAATTACACTAACATTATAGTGTTTGACTTTGCTTCATTTACTACTATCTTCTACGGTATTTCCTATTAATTTATAAGAGAGATAAACATAATAAAATATTAATGAAATCTACTTTAATAAGTGAATTACACCAATGGATCTACAGTCTACTGATATAGTATTATTGTATTTGTTTCTCTCATAACAACAAATAAAAAATAACTAAATGGAGCAAAGAAAAACTCGAAATTACAATGGCAATTCAACATATGCGCAATTACAAAAAGTTGATATTAAAAATTGGACAAGGATGAAAATTACAGTATATAGTTGATGAAAACACATTTTACAATATAGGGATGCAAACATATATAATCGGCCAACTTAAAAAAAAAAAAAGTCCTTTCTTTCATCAGCCAACTTACTTGTATAATCGGTGTCATAAGAATACTTAATACTTACTTAAAAGAATTGAATACATACACACAGATAGATCATTCAAATACTTTAAATTCGTGTACTTGTTGGTTATTATTATTATTTTTTGACCAAAAGTGTAATCCTTTGGTAAACATTTACAAGTGTTATTTAAAGTTTTTTCCTCTGACTGTGACATTATTTTTTTTCCTTAAGCTTTTATTAGTATAAACAAATTAAAAATTAAACGCACGAGAAGTACAATCGTGATGTATGATCTATTAGAAATAAAATGTTGAATTTATATTATTAAGTATTATTATGTTTCTCGTATTTTGTTTGACAAACTCTCGATGATTATTTGTTAATGCATCGTGAGTTTGAGGGGAAGTGTTAGATATTAGATATATTAGGGCTTTAAGTATTGAGCTTTATATATTAGTAGTCTAGTAGTCCATATTAGGTATTATTATATATTCTCTTGTAATCCTTATTTTTGTGAAGCAGTGTTATTCATATATTATTGGAACCCTAGCTGTCTTTATACTTTTCTTAATTCGTATTGTTGATTCTAACATGGCATCAAGAGCATGGTTCGATCCGCCTTAAATCAGACGTTGCTTCGGCTTTGAGTTCTCAATAGTTTGAGAATATGTTTCCTTTGTTTTTGGATGATTAGTCGTTGGTTAGTTCTCTTTATTCGGTCTTTAGTTTGTGCTCTCGGATTCTCTTGGATTGTAGTTTAGTTGGTAAAATAAAAAATAAAATAAAAAATTGTATTGAATTTTCTCTCGTGTTGGCTCTATTTCTTTTGTTTTTGGGCATTTATGCTATTGGATTGCAAGTTGGATACGGTGGATATTGAAGGTCTGCCGTTTTGGAAACATGAGTTTTAACAAAGGCAATGTGAATGCTAAAATAGTTATGGTAGGATATGTTTGTTGCTTAATCCATTGCCTTTAAAGAAAAAAGAAAAGAAGAACGTTGGCAGGCATCATATGGTAGATTGGAAGTTATGGGATGCTAAGGAAAAGAACCGTGTGGTGTTTGTGTTAGTAAAGTAAAAAAAATAAAAAAAATCAGTTTTGTTTGATGATTTGTATGTTTTGATTTGATTTCGTTTCGTTCGATTCAGTTTGATTTGACTTTAGTCATTTGGTTCTATTTGGAGATTTGTTTGAATTTGGTTGTTTGGTGAGTCATTATAGTGCTTACAATTTGTTTGTTTGGTGAGTCAGTCGAGTGTTCACAGTTTGATTGTTTGGTGAGTTAAGTGCTCACAATTTGATTTCTTCTTATTGCATTGCACTTCTTCCTATTGCACTTCTTCTGATTGCATTGCACTTTTTCCTATTGCACTTCTTCTGATTGCATCGCACTTCTCCCTATTGATTCTTCTTATTGCATTGCACTTCTTCCTATTGGTTTCTCCTTCTATTGGATGCTTCTATATGATGGTTTCTCTCTATGGCAGCTACTTATCTCAGTTGGTTACGCTAGTAGTTGGGTTGGTTTATTTTCAGGGTTAATTTGTAACAAGCGTAAAACTTAGTAAGCTTTAGCTTGAGGGGTAGTATTAAAAATAAAATGTTGAATTTATATTATTAAGTATTATTATGTTTCTCGTATTTTGTTTGACAAACTCTCGATGATTATTTGTTAATGCATCGTGAGTTTGAGGGGAAGTGTTAGATATTAGATATATTAGGGCTTTAAGTATTGAGCTTTATATATTAGTAGTCTAGTAGTCCATATTAGGTATTATTATATATTCTCTTGTAATCCTTATTTTTGTGAAGCAGTGTTATTCATATATTATTGGAACCCTAGCCGTCTTTATACTTTTCTTAATTCGTATTGTTGATTCTAACATGGCATCAAGAGCATGGTTCGATCCGCCATGAATCAGTCGTTGCTTCGGCTTTGAGTTCTCAATAGTTTGAGAATATGTTTCCTTTGTTTTTGGATGATTAGTCGTTGGTTAGTTCTCTTTATTCGGTCTTTAGTTTGGGCTCTCGGATTCTCTTGTATTGTAGTTTAGTTGGTAAAATAAAAAATAAAAAAAAATTGTATTGAATTTTCTCTCGTGTTGGCTCTATTTCTTTTGTTTTTGGGCATTTATGCTATTGGATTGCAAGTTGGATACGGTGGATATTGAAGGTCTGCCGTTTTGGAAACATGAGTTTTAACAAAGGCAATGTGAATGCTAAAATAGTTATGGTAGGATATGTTTGTTGCTTAATCCATTGCCTTTAAAGAAAAAAGAAAAGAAGAACGTTGGCAGGCATCATATGGTAGATTGGAAGTTGTGGGATGCTAAGGAAAATAACCGTGTGGTGTTTGTGTTAGTAAAGTAAAAAAAATAAAAAAAATCAGTTTGGTTTGATGATTTGTATGTTTTGATTTGATTTCGATTCAGTTTGATTTGACTTTAGTCGTTTGGTTCTATTTGGAGATTTGTTTGAATTTGGTTGTTTGGTGAGTCATTATAGTGCTTACAATTTGTTTGTTTGGTGAGTCAGTCGAGTGTTCACAATTTGATTGTTTGGTGAGTTAAGTGCTCACAATTTGATTTCTTCTTATTGCATTGCACTTCTTCCTATTGCACTTCTTCTGATTGCATTGCACTTCTTCTGATTGCATCGCACTTCTCCCTATTGATTCTTCTTATTGCATTGCACTTCTTCCTATTGGTTTCTCCTTCTATTGGATGCTTCTATATGATGGTTTCTCTCTATGGCAGCTACTTCTCTCAGTTGGTTACGCTAGTAGTTGGGTTGGTTTATTTTCAGGGTTAATTTATAACAAGCGTAAAACTTAGTAAGCTTTAGCTTGAGGGGTAGTATTAAAAATAAAATGTTGAATTTATATTATTAAGTATTATTATGTTTCTCGTATTTTGTTTGACAAACTCTCGATGATTATTCGTTAATGCATCGTGAGTTTGAGGGGAAGTGTTAGATATTAGATATATTAGGGCTTTAAGTATTGGGCTTTATATATTAGTAGTCTAGTAGTCAATTAGGTATTATTATATAGGCTTAAATATGCTTTTTGGTCCCTGCAATATACACTTGTTTTGAAAAGAGCCGCTGTAAAAAAAAAAATTGATTTTAGTCCCTGCAATTTCTAATAACTTTGAAAAGAGCCCTTGGACCAGATTCTCTGATGACATGTCACATTTTTTATGACGTGGCATATGCTGACTATGATTTAAAGACGACGTGTCCACTTTATGCTGACGTGGCACTGTAAAGTCATTTTTCTTTTAATTTTTAAAATAAAAATTACTTTTTCCATTTTCAAAAAACAAATCAATATAAAAAAAAGAGTAGAAAAGGGGATTAAAAATTCATCCACAAAGTCACAAACCCCAATCCCCTTTTCTTCTTCGACAAACCCATTCCCCATTTCCACCCATTCTCTCTTCTTTTCAAAAATCTTAACAACAACAATCTCACTTCATTCCCTTTTCGATCTCGATCTCGCTGTTCTCGATTCATCTGCTCCTCACGCCCAAATCGTGCTCCATCTCCTCCGTGTCGTGTCTTTTTGCTCTGATTCAAAGCCGCCGTACTGTCCTCCTCTTTAGACGCCGGCGAGGTCACGAGATTTGTTGAGTTTCTGTTGTGTTCATTAGTTTTGCTGGTGTTTATTTATGTTGCAACGATTTGGTCTTGTTATTGATCTAAGATTCTGTGAAATTAGTTGAAGATGGGTTGTGTTCATTTGCTGGTTTTAAATTAGTTGTTTGTTGAATTTTGGAAGATGAAGATGAGGTTGAATTTGGGAAGATGAAAATGAGTTTTGATTTTTGTATGTGTACAATTTAAGTTTCTGATTTTTTTTTTTTTTTTTATTAAAAAGTGATTTGCTGAGTTGTTGAATGAGGAAGATAAGATCCACAATTATATTTATGTTTTTTATATATATTTTTTTTGTCAAATTTTTTATTTATTTACTTTTTTTAATTTTAATTTGTGTATTTATTTTTCTGAAAAATAAAAGGAAAAAGGTAATTGTTTTTTTTTTAAAAAAAGAAAAAAGAGTTGTAATGCCACGTGTATGAAAAATGTGCCACATCAACTAAATATCCCAGTCAGAATGTGCAACGTCATAAAAAATATGACATGTCATCACAGAATCTGGCCCAAGGGCTCTTTTCAAAGTTATTAAAAATTGCAGGGACTAAAATCAATTTTTTTTTTTACAGGGGCTCTTTTCAAAACAAGTGTATATTGCAGGGACCAAAAACATATTTAAGCCTATTATATATTTTCTTATAATCCTTATTTTGTGAAATAGTGTTATTCATATATTATTGGAACCCTAGCCGTCTTTATACTTTTCTTAATTTGTATTGTTGATTCTAACAAGAATCAAAATTTCTTTGTGGTATAAATTAAGTAACAATACTTCTTACTATATAAAAATCAACTTAATTTTAAATACATTAAAAAATTGATGCATTTAGGATTCTAGTATTTTTATCTCTATTATATACATAGTGAGATTCCCACTGAGCCTTCTCGTGCATTCTCAAGAAAAACTGCTTATGTGACAATTAATTAGAGTTATTAGAGTTTTTACTTATGTGACATTCAATTAGAGTTTTTCTATTTTATTTTGTATTTTTTTAATCTTCTCTAACCCATTATTTTTTAAGAAAACAAATTTTTGGATATATACTATTAAATTAATCGGATATATCTCTCTAACTCATTATTATAAAACAAAATTGTTGGATATATACAACTAAACTAGAGTTTTTTATCTTTTTTTTATCGAGTTTGTATTTTTTTTTTGTCACTCAATTAGAGATTCTCTAATATTTTTTTATTGTAGAAACTTTAATATTATGCAAGTATATTTTTCTGTAAAAAATCTAATACTTTTTTTAAAAATCTCTGATATTATATTACTTTTTTTTGTAGAAACTCTTTCTTTTTTTGGGGATTGATACTTTTTAATTTTAGAAACTCTAATATTACACATATCTTAATATTTTTATTATTATATTTTAATAATATTGCGTTGGTGAAATTCAATTAAAACTTTTCTAATACTATATTTTTTTGTAATGGACACGGAAGACAGATATAATTAGAGAGAGAGTTTCGATGGTGTAGAATGAAAAACGGGGAGCATTCTAACACTCACTATTAAAAATATAAATTGACGAATTAAAATTTGAATTTTGAATGTGGACATAATTTCATATTTTGTCATTGAGATTACTTATTCAAAATTTTATCTAGCACGGTGAAACATGATCCCCATGATGAAAACTGTATGTAGATGATAGTGAGAACTGAGCACGAGAATTTTATTGATATCCAATAAAAAAATATAGAATTAACAACATTTTTATTGATAGAACCCCTGTAGAGTTTAGAGAGAAAGGGGGGATTTCTCGATAGTATAAAATGAAAAATCGGAAGCACTTTCCATCCAACTATTAAAAATACACAGTGACTAATTAAAATTTGAATTCTAACAGTAGGGCTTATCCATATTTTCATATTTTACTACGGGGATATCTTATTCAAAATTTTATTTAGCACGATGAAAATTGGTTCACCATGAAAAGTGTATGTAGAAGATAGTGATAAATGAGCACAAAACTTTTATTCATATTCATTATAAAAATAATATAGAATTATCAACTATTTTTTGTTGATTGAACCCCTATGACTAGAGAGAGAGAGAGAGAGAGAGAATCTTTCAATGATATATAATGGAAAACAGAAAACAATTCTCACTACACTATTAAAAATATATATTGACTAATTAAAATTTGAATTCTGACTACGAAATTTTTTCATATTATGTGTACATCGCACTTTACTATATTACATCCAACTGAAAAAATCTATGGGAATTGAAACATCAAATAAATTAATATAATTTTAATTTTTTATAATTAATGAGTTTTTTATTTATAATTTTGATTTTAAGCTTTCCATAAACATTCGTTCAAATCTTTTTCTGGATGCTAATTTATCAATGTGAATGAAGATTCATACATAGATTTTTCCATTTGACGCTCACACATGAAAATTGATTATTTGTGATACAATGACAAAAAATAGTTTGAGTATAGAAACACGGTCAAAGTATGTTAATATTCATTTGAAAAATATTATAAAATTTACAATTATTTTTGTTTGATGGATTCCTATAGAGACGTGAGAGGGAGGGAGGGAGAAAGAATCTCATAGTGTTGTTGAACGGGGAATGAGGGAGTACTTCTCATCCTACTATGTCCCTATAACATCCTTAAACATATATCGCATTTTCATACTCAAGTAAATTAAATAAAATCAATTTCATAAATAATTGAAAGAAAAATATAGACAACATTCAAAATAATATAAAATGAAAAATGACATAGACAACCTTCAAAAGAAAATAAAGAACATAAGCAAATCAATATTATTAAAAATGAAAATGATCATCCGGGAGAAATGTAGAAATAGTGAGAGAGAGAGAGAGAGAGATAGAACCTCTCACGGGTGTAGAATGAGAAACGCGTAACACTTTTGTTCCCACTATTAAAAATGCACTTAGATTAATTAAATTTTCATTTGAAAATGAAGTTTATAATTATTTTATATTTAAATGGTCACTGTATAGTCCTGAATCAATTATGGTTACTCCAAAATTAAAATAAAAAATACACATACAAATTAAATTTTCATTTGAGCATATTTGATTTAAAAATTAAAAGAAAAAATACACGTACTCCCTCCGGTCTTTTTTTTAAGCAAATATGCTCATTTGCACACTTATTAAGAAATTACTTTTTTGTCTTCATTTTATGTAAAATGACTATTACAATTCCTAAAATGACCTTAAATTTACATTGAAACTATACAATCATTTTAAAAATTAGAATAAATAATAAGGGTACTTTTGGAAGAATAATATTAAATGAATTTGATTTTGGTAACTTTTATTTATATTTAAGGCCAAATTTTTTTATTAACTTTTGTTATAAATAAAGCCGGAGGGAGTATTTTTTTTGTCTATGACTTTGAGCAAGTGAGTCCTCTACCCTACAACGCATGAACATAATCATATTGTTTTTTTAGATTATAAAACTTTCTTGCTCTTATGGGCCCTATAATGTAAGATAGTTTCATGAAATATATCAACTATGTGGACATCATTGAAACTATCATAGTCCCATTATGATTATTGTTACTACTACTATTGTGTAGCATGGGGAGAATCAGTTGCATGTAGGGGAGAAGGCATGGTCTTCGCGGGTCCTATGATGGATATAATCAATTCAATTATCAATCACTCTAGATTGCTATTGCCTCTTCTTTTATTTCTAACCACATATGTGGCCATTATTGTTACTATTATATTACTCTGCTTCTTCTTTTTTACAGTACTAGTAATTAATAATTAGAAAAATGCTAATTAATGCTTCTGGGCACTAGTTAAAAATACTTAAAATAGTAAAAATGCATCAAAATATGTGCAGTTAATGTTTAAAAAAGTAAAAAAGTGATGTTTTCAATGTAAAAATTACTTCATTTGTACTCTTAATTAGTGGTCCGGAGCACTAATTAGCATGACCCTAATAATTATACTGGCAGATAGTATTTTTTAGTACATACTCCCTCCGGCCTTTTTTATAAGCAAAAATTGTTTTTTAGATTCATTGGAAAAGTAATGTATATAGTTTTAAATATAGACTAGATACATTACTACTCCAATGTAAATTTAAATATAGTTTAAATTTACATTGAAACTATACAATTCCTTATAAAAAAGGTCGGAGGGAGTACAGTATAGTAGATGTATATAATAAATTAGAAAAATGCTGGCCACTAGTTAAGAATAGTTAAAATAGTAAAAATCATCGAAATATGTGCAGTCAATATTTAAAAAAATAAAAAATTGATGTTTTCAATGTAAAAATTACTTGTTTTGTACTCTTAACTAGTGCCCCGGGGACACTAATTAGCATGACCCAATAAATTATTCAAGACAAGAGATAGAATTGGATGAAAATTCGAAAATAAATTACTACTTTCATCCTTAATTATAAGATTTTCTTTAAAAAATTGTGGAGATTAAGAAAATGGATTGTTGTATTAAATTTGTTGACAATTACTATTGTTTTTACTATTTTATCCTTCAAAAATGAGAATAGGTTATTATTTTTCTAAAGTATTTATTACAAATTATAAAAATAATGCATTTTAATTAAGGATATATTGATAAAGAAATAATTAATATTCTTGAAAATGTGAAAAATGTCTTATAAAAAGAGACAATGAAAAATGTAAAAAGAATCTTATATTCAGAGATACAGTAAAGATTGTAGATGATATAGTTAAAACTTAAAACGGTTAATTATATATGTTTCAGCATGGTTATAAGAATGTGTGGCAATTGTATAAGATACAATTTTAAATTTTATTAAGAAGACACTTAAATACTCAACTTATATTATTGAATATTGGTATTCTCTAAAATAATAAAATTTAGGATTAAATATGTTTTTAATCCCTACATTTTGCCTTATAATTAATAATTGTCTCTACATTTTTTTTATAATTTTAAAAAAACTTACAATTTTTCCCATAATCAAAATTGATCATCGCCGTTAATTTTTTTTAACAGAACGCTGATGAGGTGTAATTAGTCAATAACATGATGACACGTGTATTTTATCGTTAATATCTAGTTGAACATCTTTACGTTTGTCAATGTACAACTTTAATTTATAAATAACTTAGTTGAACATATTTACTTTTGTCAATGTACAAATTTAATCGTTAATATCTTTAAGGGTCTTGCTAAACGGTGTCCCCGGGGCACTCTTTAAGGATTCCATTTAAGGAAATATTTTTTTTAAAAAATTGAACATTTTAATTCCCAATGCGTTGACTTCACACATTTTCATAATTCTTTTAATAAATTCTTACTATTTAAAGGCTTAAAAAGTGTCCTGGGGACACTATTTAGCATTTACCTATCTTTAATTATATATTCTTAAAAATTATATATTTTAAAAATACTCGTCAAGATAAATCAACCAACATTACATATGTTAATATTTACATGTACACATTAATAAAAAAATGTAATCAAAAAAGTTCATATGAATAATACACATACTCACATAGTCAAAATTATGTTATTTATTTTGAAACGGATAAAATACATAGATAACTTACGTTCAAATGTACCTACATAACTTTAAAGATTTTGAATATGGTTGGTTATTAATTTGGTTTAAACGTGTTAATGGAAAGATTAATGTTGAAATACTAAGAAAGTTGATTGTGTAGTGTGAAGTGTGAAGTAAGTGGTCCTCTAATAAAGTGGAGTAATTGCTTTGTTCTTTCTAACTGTGAAAACACTATTTCCCTTGTAACTCTACAATACCATCTTTTAACACCCTATCACAACGTACTCTGCTACTGCTCGTGCCTTCACTGTTTCTCTTCGCCTCCTTTTTGGTTGACTTGCTATCCTCCTACTATATTCGTGGGTTTTTCTAAAGTTTTTTTATCATATGTAAATTTATACATGTTAAAAAATTTAAAATAGTAAATTTGTATTAAAATTTATACATTTTATCTTAAATACATAATATTTTAGTAAATAATTATTATTTTTCAATAAAATATTACTACTTTTAATTATTTTAATATATATATAATATTGCATATGTTAGATAAATTTTGTATTCATCAATCACTTCTTTACTTTACATTTTTTTTTATCATTGGGTGGATATCAATTATTACAAGTATAATAATGAGCGTAAATAATGTTCTAGTAGGTTAAGGCTAACTAGTAATACCTTTTATTTAGAACTATTATTAAATAGTAATAAAAAAACTTATTATTGAATAATAAATGCTTGCTTTTTTTGTTAGTAAAATTAAGTAATCCATCTTAAGTGTTAACATGTACCCGAATACATTCCGTCCCATTTTATTTGAGTCAGTTGACTATCTCATGTTTGTTGAATTCTCTCCAATTTTTTTTTCAATGTTTTCTCTTATTTTTTTAATTTAATGATTGTTAAATTATAAAGAATAAAATAATACTTAAAAAGAGAGAATAAATAAATGATTAGGATCACATTAAAAAAAACATTAAAAAAAATAATTGAAGAGAATTCAAATTCGGTGGTGCACCATGCAAAACCATTTTTATCATTGGATCATAAAGTTCCATAATGTTACATTACACCCTATGCACCCAATCAGCTCCTTCTTCTCCCCTCCCCCTCCACCGTTTATAAGTTGTACTCCTATAAGCTATAAACCAAAGCTTAATCTTCCTTTAAAATTGAAAAGGAAATAAAACAAAGGTAAGAAGAGATTAATGTGATTTGTAAGATGAAGAAGTGAAGAACACCATAAATCAAAAGTGAAAAAAGTGACATTCTCAGTTGAAAGTTCCAAACTTTGCAACGTTGGGAGAGATTAATTTGATTTAAGTTAGCCGTACGGTGCTGACGGCGAACAGCCGGCGGATATGGCGCCGGTAGAATCCTTTTCTGATCTCTGCCCCCCCCTGTCTCTCTGCACATTGCTGACCCTACTGCTCTGATACTATCCACAGATTATCATAGACATGATTCAAATCGTTTTGATCGTGCCACGTGTTTTTTTGTCTTCAATGTTTTGTCTCACTAGTGTTGCTCTTTTTCAATCCCGTTGAGATCTTGCCATGTGTTTTGTACATTCTCAAAGGAAAAATGAGGAGTGAATATTTTGTCAAAGGTTTTGTCTAAACCTGCGTACTACCTTCGGTCATATTTATAAGTAAAAATCAACTAAAATTTTTGACCTCAAATATATTCAAAAGTCAACAAATTCAACTCTATTTTTTTTTCAAAAATACCCTACAATACATAGTAGATTTCTAGTCATGGGAATATGAAAAGAATGCATGTTTCAATAAATGTTAATGATCATTACTTGAAGTACTTAGTTGTTGATACACTGCTATAAGATTATTTTAGGAATCACAATAAAAATTTAACATAAAATTAGGCAAAAAGTAAGTTTCTTAATAAACGTGCAAAGTGGAATCTTTGCTTAAAAAAAAGACCGGAGGGAGTATGTCTTTTTAAGTACTGCATGATGCATAAATAATACTAATAATTAACAAATATTAATTTTATAGTAAAATTTATTATTGTATTGAAATTTTATATTATATAAATTATTTCTAATTTTTAAAAAAAATTAAAAATTATTTAATATGTTATTGAAACGCATCAATATCTCTATTTTTTTATATACATAGCGAGATTCCTACGGAGCTCTCTCGTGCATTCTCAACAAAAATTGCTTATGTGGCGTTTAATTAGAGCTAAATTGAGTGTAAAAAAATTAGAGTTAAATTGCTTAGGTGAGATTCGATTAAAGCTTCTATTTTTTTGTATCTTCTCTAACGGATTATTATTAAAAAAAAAATTGGATATATACAACTAAATTAGATCTTTTTTTTTATCGAGTTTTTTTTTCTTCATTCAATTAGATCTTCTCTCACATTTTCTTATTGTAGAAACTTTATTATTATATATTTTTTATATAAAGTCTATTTTTTTAGAATATTCGTTATTATTATTTTTTTTTTAGAAACTCTTTTCTTTTGCGGGGACTGATAGTTTTTTATTTTAGAAACTATAATATTCTATTTTAATATTATTGCGTAGGTAAAATTCAATTAAAACTTTTCTATTATTTTTTTTTTAGAAATTCAAATATTTTATTTTATTTATCAATATATATTATAGTTTTAATGACATATACTTAATATATAAAAACTAAGTAAACACTTCGATTTTGGATTACTATAAAAAAAAAGTGAACACTTCGACTAAAATTTGATTGGATATGTATCTATTATCCAATCATTCAATTAAATGTTATATTTCTATGTTGATTTGTTTTGAAATAAATTTAAATCGCATTTCATATTTTTTTTATGGGATCACTCATTTGACTATTAAAATTATACCTTGACTATTAAAATAGAAAACAAATAGCACTTTTCACTACACTATTAAAATTATACCTTGACTAATTATCTCTAAATTTTATCTAGCACGATGAAAAGTGATCCAAGATAAAAAGTGTTCGTAGATGATAGTGAGAACTAAGTGCAAGATTTTTTTTTGAATAAGAGTGCGAGAATTTTATTGATATTCTTAAAAAATAATAAAGAATTTACAACTATTTTTTGTTCATGGAGCAGGCAGCCATAGAGTCCTGTAACAGACACATAAGACGACTAGAATGAGAGAGAGAGAGAGAGAGAGAGAGAGAGAGAGAGAGAGAGAGAGAGAGATAGAGAGCCTCGCTGGTATAGAATGAAAAATGGGTAGCATTCCTCGCTCCATTATTAAAAAAAATACATTGAATAATGAAAATTTGAATTTCAATCGCAGATGCATACTTTTATATTTTATAATGGGGATCACTTATTTAAAATTTTATCTAGCACGATAAAAATGATTCCCAAAATGAAAAGTTAATGTATGTGTTAGTGAGAACCGAGCACGAGAATTTTATTAATATTCATTAGAAAATAATTTATATATATATATATATATATATATATATATATATATACATACATACAGTGGCGGTGCCGAGACCATGACTCAGGGGGTGCGAGATATTTTTTTAATTTATAATTATTTATTTTTATTTTGTCAAGTAGTCTCGTGGTTAAAAATTCTATTTTAAAGTGAATAAATAGTATACTCGAGGTTTGAATCTTAGCCTTACATATATAATGCGATGTTTCTACCAATTGAATTAAATTTCGGACCAAATAATAATTATTACAATATATAAAAATTAAAAATCACGTACTCCATTTTATATAAAGACATGTTTTATAAATCAACAAAAGTTGATGTATTTAAGCTCTCATAAACCAATTGTATCAATTTTATTGCCTCATTTGTGTTTTTTTTATAAAAATGACTCAAGTATAAAACTTTTTTTTGGATATACAAATTAAATTATAAAATTTTAATACATATATGTAATACATACTAGATCTAGATCACTTGTGATTTAAATTAAATATGAATATAATATTTAGAAACTAATCACTTGTGATTTAAATTAAATAAGAATATAATATTTAGAAACTAATCACTTGTGATTTAAATTAAATAAGAATGTTAATATATATATAGAGAGAGAATCTCTTAATGGAAAACGGGAAACACCTTTCACTCTACTATTAAAAATAGACAATGACTAATTAAAATTTGAATTCCGACTACGAGAGTTTTTTCTTATTTTGTGTTCGTTGCACTTTCATATTACATCCAACTGAAAAAATCTACGGGGATTAAAATCTAAAATAAATTAATAATTTTAATTTTTTATAATCAAATGATTTTTCTTTTATAATTTCAATTTTAAACTTTGCATAAACATTCGTTCAAACTTTTTTCGAGATGCTAATTTATCAATGTAAGTGGAGATTCATACATAGATTTTTTCATTTGACGCTTACATGTGAAAATTGCTTCATCGTGGTACAATGATAAAAAAAAGGGTTGAGAATAGAAACATGATCAAAGTATCTTAGTGTGTGTTTGGTTTCAATTTTAGAAGAGTTATAATTTATTTTGGAGGTGTAGAATTGATTCTGACTTGTTTGGTTTCTTAAAAGTATAATTGATTCTGCCTCCAGAATTGATTCAACTTGAAGCTAAAAATAGTAGCTTCTAGTTTCTAGAATTGATTCTTACACATTTATACTAAATATTTTGTTCAACTCACTTTTACATGAAAGTATCCAAACATAAATCAATTATTCTAAAATCAATTATGTTAAAATCAATTATACCAAAATCAATTATGGCTAAAGCCAAACCAAACATACTCTTAATATTCATTTAAAATTTTGTTGATGGAGTTCCTATAGAGAGTTGAAAAAGAGGAAGTCGGATAAAATCTCATAGTGTTGTTGAACGGGGAATGAAATAGTATTTTCCACCACACTATGCCTATATAACATCCTTAAACATATATCATATTTTCATACTTAAGTAAATTATACAAAATTAATCTCATAAATAATTGAAAGAAAAATATAGGCAACATTCAAAATAATATAAAATGAAAAGTGAGATATATAGACAACCTTCCAAAAAAAACATAAGAAAATAAATATTATTAAAAAATGAAAATTATTCGGTTCGAGAGATGTAGAAATAATGAGAGAGGGAGAGAGTGAGATAGAATCTCTCACAGGTGTAGAATGAGAAACGCATAACACTTTTGACCCCACTATTAAAAATGCACCTAGACTAATTAAATTTTCATTTGAGAATGAAATTTATAATCATTTTATATTTAAAATGTCACTATATAGTCACAGATATGAAGATGAGAGAAATAATTTATCTCTTAATAGTATAAAACGGGAAGCGAAATAATATTCGTCATCTCGCTCTATCTTATAACATTGTTAAACATATATCATGCAAAATATATCTCAATTTTATCTTAGCATTTTTAATTAAATATTGCACAAATAATATATTAAAATAAATATATAAATAATATTTAAAAAGAAAATCATCCCGTCCCGTGCACGGCAAGGATTAACATACTAGTTATTAATAATTTATGAATTTTATTGAATACCACTATTGAGACCCGTCAAATATTCATTAAAATCTTATTCAACACTGATGTATCATGCACCACTTAAGAGGTTTGTGCTTGTTAGATATTATTAAAAATATTATTTATATTTTAAAGTAGTTAAGATTAAAAAATTTTATTTTTAACTTTTTTTATTTATATTTAAAAGTGTGATCACCTAGTTTTTTTTTTAATACTCTCCCCTTAACTTATCTACTAATTTTATTTTAGAGTTATAATTTTTTTTATCAAATAGACTAATAGTTAAAATTTTTACCGTTAAAATAAATGAGTAAAATATTTAAAGTTGAATTCATTTTCTATATATAAATTGTGTCGTCTATACCCATATCATTTCTTTTCTTTAAGTTGCTCCCTTTATATATGCCTTTTCCATATCTGTTTAGAGAAACAATGATCAGAATAAATTTGTGTTGCTTTGTAATTGATAGACTTGGCCTATTGCTATTATTAGCAACACTTACATAGACACAACCCCAAATACAATTTATTTGGGCACACACACATAAAGAGAAAAAAATAAATAATAAATAATTTAGTCACATCACTTTGTATTAATTAATCATTTTATTTTTTTACTTTTTAGAATTCATATGTGTGTGCCTAACATGTATTATTTATACTTGTGTCTAACCAAGTATTTCTCTGCTATTATACTTCTGTCATACTACGAATTTACATTTTATTACTGCTAATTCAAGAAAGAGTGAAAAGAAATTAGATAAAATAAAAATCCCCTAATATCAATAGAAAATAGTTGTAATAGAAGAGGAAAAGGACGCAACATAGCAGCTTTATATTAGTACAATGCAAAATGCAATTACAAACATGTTTTCTTCCCAGCTGGGGAAAGCTGCAACTTGGGCAGCTGTTGTTATTTCTTGCATATTCATATTCATAATTAACGCATCTTAATTGTCAATTGTTCTGGAGAGATGGTTCAGTGTTGTTCAAAATATACCGACAAAAAAATCACTGTACTAACATTGTTCTTCAATTATTTTTTTTTTTTACAAAAATTTATTACTTTCTCCGTCCCATTTTATTTGAGTTTTTTATAAAAAAAAATTGTCCCAAACTATTTGAGCCATTTACAATTTTTTATATATATTTTCACTTATACCCCTTATCCTTGTATTTTCACTTTTTAAAATAGTTATTACTTGCACTTAAAAAGTGCATAGGGAGTCTCAACAAGAATAATTTGGTAAAATTAAAAGTATCTCTCATTTATTTTTATATTTTTCTTAATATGCGTGTTTTTTTACAAAATGCTCAAATAAAATAGGACGGATGTAGTATATTTTCTTTTGTGTGTTGGATTAATGCTATTTTGTACAAAAAATGATGTATTTGAAAGGATTGATTCTCAATTTCATATACACTCCAAACAAAATTATACACTCGAATTCACAATGATTTGAAACACACCAAGTACATGTTCATTTCCTCGTCCTAAAATTATCTAATCATTTACTCATTCTAAAATTACTCTTGTCCAAAACATGTTAAGGAACAAGATTGAACCCTACTAAAACTCTTGTCCAAAACCCATCATCTCCAATTCTTACCCAAATCATTATGTTTATTTTTTCTCAAGCAAGTGACAATTTATAAACAACACAAGCACTTTTCAATTTAACAAACATCTTTTTGTAAAAGACTAATGTAATACTTGGATGAGCGATTAAAACATTTTTCTATAACCAATGCTCTATTTTTGTGACTTTCTAAAGCTATGAATCTTAACCTTTCAAATTTGTGCGTTTGGAGAGGTTTTATCGTAAAAATAAACAAGCGAAAAATCATAAAATGACTTAGATTCAAAGCAATCACTGCATCGAAAAATTATGTGGCATGTTCGAGGTTCGAACAAACCAACGTGCATCTATTTTTGCCAACAAATTTGATAATCGGTATTGTAGGTACCTTTTTAGAGGGCGAAGGCTAGGGTGGGAAAGGCCTCTAGGTCTCCCACCATGGGAAATGAACAATGATCTTTAGATCAAATGTACTGTTATTTTAATATATTTTTTTATAAAAAAAATTACTTTTTTTAAAAATTTTTTTTATATAGTTTTATTACGATTTAAATACTAAAAAAACTCAGATCCGCTTTATTCTTCTTATTTTTATTTAAATGAGTTGTTAAATTAACTAACGGTTACCTTTCATTATATAAATTTCTATTTACCCTTTTGTCGCTGTAGCAACAATTTACTTGTAATTAATCTGAGACGCTACTTATTTTACTAATATATCTACCAGATATTTTTGCATTTTTTAGATGCAGGACCCATTGCACTCATCTTTACTTTCTATTCATTCGAAGTGCATTTAATCTAACGGATTTGATTTTACTTTTTTTTATTGGGTTTGTTGTTTGAGTTAGTTTGAAGTTGATGATGAGTTGAATGTTCCATCTGATTTTTTTAATTGATATCTTATCATTTTTTCTAAGGAAGAAGATGAAGATGATAGACATATTGATGAAGATCGTGAACATATATAATGAATAAGATGATGAACACAGTAAAATTTATTAAAAAAAAATGAAATCAACATTTTTTAATTAAAAAAAATGAGAGAAAGGTTTATATTGAGCAAGTTATAAAAGATAAAAGATTTGTATGGAAAAAATAATATAAATGACCAAAATGTTACAATAAAAGACCTATATATTAAAAAAAAAGTAAAAAAAAAAGAATTTTTTTTTAAAAAAATATTATAATAACAGTAAAAAAATACAGTACCGACGGTGCATAATCATATAATGTACCACATATGATCTAAAGGTCATTATTCATTTCCCACGGTGGGAGACCTAGAGGCCTTTCCCACCCTAGCCTTCGCCATATATTGTAGGCGTTGTTCATCCATAAATTTATTTTATTTTGTTGCTCCATTAATTGTTTGTTTCTATGTTCCATCTCATGAAAAAAGGCACGGTAAAAAAACATTTGATAACATTTTGTTCCATCTTTTTGACATTAATTTTTTAAAATTATTAAATATTAAGTTTTTTTATTTAGGTAGCTTATCATGTGCCTTAAGAGCACATATTAACATGATATTTTTTTTCATCTCTACTACGATATAAAGTTATGTTTAATTTGGTAGTAAAATGAAGTGGAATGAAATAAAAAAGAGATAGAATAGAATAATGTTCAATTATTTAAATTTAAAAATAATAATGGAATGAAATGAAATAAAATGTAATTGATTTTATTTTACACCATCACTTATCTTCAATTTTCGGTTCTAGAATATCCACACAATAAAATAAAAGATTCATTCTATTCCACTATGCTACATTTCATTTTACTCCGCTATATTCTACTTCGCTGTATTATATTATTATTTTAATAAAAACACAGTCTAAGATTTAGTGTGTATTTGGTTTCAATTCTATAAGAACTAAAATTGATTATAGATATGTATAATTAATTCTGACTTGTTTGGTTTCTCAAAAGTAAAATTGATTTTGATTTCAAAATTGATTCTGATTGAAGTTATAAATAGTAGCTTCAAATTTATATAATTAATTATTACACTTAAATATTTTGTTCAATTCACTTTTACATAAAAATATTTAACTATAAATCAATTATGCTAAAATCAATTTTACCAAAATCAATTTAAAACCAAACCTAACCTTCACTAAGAGGCAAATACTAGTACATTTTATTACTAGTGTCGTTTTATATTTGGTTGGCATAATTTACTAGCATCCCTTGTGCCATTGATTTGGCTTGTTGTTAATCTATTTTTTGTCTTTTCAAAAAATTTAATAATTTTCTTCATACCCATTTTCCTAAAATATTGGTTTTCTTGACAAACCATAGTTGGATGGTAGCAATTGTTATTATTATTTTTTGAAATAACCAAATATGTCATAGTTAATTTATCACATATTTATTCTTTTATTTTTAATAATTTTGAATTTATATTGACTATATATTTTATCAATTTTAAAAATGAACATAATTTATTTAGTTAAAAAAATAAACGAAATTCCTTATTATAGATTAAAATTCCTTATTATATTAAATAAATACTATTTCACAGTTGATAATACTGGTACTAGTATTAATCGAATTTGGATTCTATCCAATTTTCTTTCCAATATTTTTCCACTTTTTCTTAATCCAATGATTGTTAATTTATAAAAAGTAAAATAGTAATATTTAAAAAAAATAAGCAAATAAATGGTTAATTTTATTTTATCTTAAGGCCCGTTTGGAATGAAGGAAAGAAAGTGGAAGGAAGAAGAATTACAGAAATCGATGAATTAATTTAGATAATAATTAGTCTAAATTTATTCATCGGTTTTCATAATTTTTCTTACTTTTATTTTCTTTCTTTCGTTCCAAACAGACTTTTTTTTGGAGAGAATTCAAATTTGTATTAATCTTATCTTATCTACGATAAATAAAAGAGAAGTAGTAGTTATTAATTAATCATATTGTATTAAGCGCGCGTGGTAGACAAGCGCTATAAGCACCGTAACTGTACGATAAAAACTGAACACACTCTCTGCTCTCATAGCGAGTATTGAGACTGTCAAAATCGTATAAAGGCATGAAATGAATCAGAGACTCGTTAAGATATTTGAAGCACGCGATCAATGGAGCGTGACAACAATCCGATGCGATAGCTGTCAAATACTAATAACACTGGGAAACGGCGATTTCAAATGACGGCGGCCACATCTACTATAAACAGTGACACTCATCTAACGTCCCTTCACCGCCGTTTCCCTCTCTTTTCTCTTTCTCTCTCTTCATAACACACTCTCTCTCTCTCTCTTCTGTGTTTACCTTACACTTCACGCCAAACTTCTGTACCCTCTCTCTCATAACATTTCTCTCTCTCCAACTCTGTAACAACCTTTGCAACAGCTACATTTTCTCTCATATTGGTCTTCAACTTTTGTCTTCTTTGTAACAATAACAATGAAAGAAAAAGGATTGTTGCTTTTGTTCTATTCTGGCAAAAACAAGTTGAGATTTTTCATGTTCCCTTTGACATTGATGTTTTTCATGGTGTTGCTGTTTTCACCATTTGCATTTTCACTCACTGAAGAAGGTTTGTGTTTCTTTGTTTTTAGCTTTTTATAGTATCATTTCGAGTAACCCCTTTAGTTCTTTTTCTTTTCTTTCTTCATTTCACCCATCAAACTTTTGTCTTGCTTGTTTTTGTTTTCAACATTGTTTTTATACTAAAAAACAATGTTTTTGTTATGATTTTCCCAGACGATTGGAACAGTGTTATGTTAACTATTCTACTTTTTGTTCACTTTCTTTCAAACACATTGAAACAGTTATGGGACTGTTTTTGTTATGATTTTTACTACTTTTCTATAGATAAAGTTCAACGCTTTTTCTATTTTTTTTTCATTTTGTTTTCTTTAGCATTCGACTACTTCTTTTCTTGTCGGCGGCTGAGTAGATGATTTTTTTTTGTTGGGTTTGATGAAACATGTTTAGGATTTTTGTTGTTGTTGTTGTTGTTGTTGTATGATGGAATAATAAATAATGAGTGTATTTCCCGTGAGTAGGAATGAATAAGCCATGTGCTTTGGTATTTTATTTATTGTCGAACTCTCTCTGTTATGGTTATGATGATGATGCATAGTTCATTTTTCCTTTGTTAGATGTAATACAAGTATTTAGATTTATATGGCACTTTTTAGTGTCTTCAGTTATGTGTTAATTGCAAAAGATATAATTGTAAAATTATTCTGAATAAAGATTAATTTTATGTACCAAAAGAATAAACTTTATGTTTTAGTTAAAGGGTTCATGTAAATTTTTTATTTTTTTTTACTAAAGTGGTTCAAGTTTGTGTTTTTTTATTGAAGGTTCATGTTTGGTTAAAAACTTACCATTTATCAAAGGAGTACTTCTTAGTTTTTGAAATAAAAAATAATAATATACTTTTTCTAAATAAACTTATTGAAGGAGTATATTTGATTTCTATTATTCACATTTAATGTTACCATTATGATTACCTTTTTTGGTACTGGCTTTTAAGCTTTTCCAACATTTTTGAAAACATGCTACTAGTATTTTAATTGACCAATGTAGGGGCTCGAATGGTTGTTTTCTATGAGCAGTGTGCAGTGTCCCAATGTTGATGCAACTTGGGAATTCTCGTGAGTTATAATAACACTATTAAATTGGGAAAATCCCAAGTCCCATAAAGATAAGGATAGAATGTGTCGAATGGTGTTACAAAACAATTGAGCCTATTTTTCTCGTATCATTTTTTATATTTTATTATATTATATAGTATAAAATCAATTAAGATGATTTTATTTATTTATCACCAAAAATTCATGTTAAATTTCATTGCTAAGAATAATGACTTATTTTGATGAAAATTTAAACAGTAGTATTTTGATTTGTGTCTGAGTGTCTCCTCGATCTAACAGTCCTTCCACGGGTTTGGAGTGATGTCATTAAAATGCAATGTGTGAATAATTTAATAGAAAATTAATTATTTTTTATCACACGCACATGTAAAAATTAATGAGTAGTTCATCAAAAATAAAATAAAAAATATGTGGATGTTGTAGTTTTTTCAATATCCTTATCACACTTGCTTCCAACAAATTAACTTCTTTTTTTGTTTAAATATTCTTAGGATATGCAAATATGAGCTAGCATCATACTACTAGTAACTATGTTTATGAAGTGTCTTAATTATTGAATATTTTTATTTATTAATGCAATGCAATAGGACAAGCATTAATGGCAATGAAGTCTTCCTTCAACAACATAGCTGACGTTCTGCTTGACTGGGATGATGTGCACAATGATGACTTCTGCTCATGGCGTGGTGTCTTATGTGATAATGTCAGTGTTGCTCTTACCGTGGTATCTCTGTGAGTCTTTTATCCCTTAGACTATTTTCATCGCTTGTCTTACTCTCTCATTAGTAGTACTACTATTTTTTGGCTTATGTGAAATTCTAATGTTTTTTCATGTTTATGTAGGAATTTGTCAAGCTTGAATCTTGGTGGTGAGATATCACCAGCTGTTGGTCATTTAAGAAACTTACAGTCCATGTATGCCCCCTTTGACTCTATCATTCTTCGTTGCACTGACACTTTACATTGAACACGTGTTTAGTGTCCGATGTGACACTGACACATTATGTTAATTTTTTTAATTAGATTTTTTCAAATTATTATCAGTGTCGTTTTTGGTGTATTTGTTAGCGCTTCATAATTTATAGATGCACATTCGTGTGACAATGTTGATTTCATTTGTATATTGTATTAACTTTGTATTTTTTGGTAATGTCAGCGACTTGCAAGGAAACAAACTAACTGGTCAAATACCAGATGAAATTGGGAACTGTGGTGCACTTGTTCATTTGTAAGATACTTCTCTTATTTCCTTTATTACCGCTTATTAATGTTTTGGAGTGTTTTTTATCCTTTTGTTGAACAAGTGCTAATTACATTACTTGATGAATTGAATTTGAAGGGATTTATCTGATAATCAGCTATATGGTGATATACCTTTCTCTATATCAAAGCTGAAGCAACTTGAGTTTTTGTAAGTCTTGAATTAGAATATTTAATTCAGTCTTTTGTCCTGTTTGATTTATTTGAATTTATTCAAGTAAAAATGGTCAATGCAGGAATTTGAAAAACAATCAGTTGACCGGTCCTATTCCTTCAACTTTATCCCAAATTCCAAACCTCAAGACTCTGTAAGTTTTCATTTTGTCGTTATTTTCTTATAATGGAGCTAAGTATGTGGTGCATAGATACATTCGGACTTGATAGAAATGACATTTTTTTGTTACTTACAAGTTTTTTTTTTTACTTTATTGTGATGCTTGCTTAGTAGTATTTTTAACCTCTCTTTTGTCATGTTTACAGTGATCTTGCTCGAAATAAGCTCAGAGGAGAGATACCAAGGCTTCTCTATTGGAATGAAGTATTGCAATATCTGTAAGTTGTACATTTTTTTAATAATATGCAATTATAACTTTGATACTTCTTTTAATGGAACAATATTTTTATTTTGATGTGTTTTGAACATTGATGCAGTGGGTTGCGAGGGAACATGTTGACAGGAATTTTATCTCCCGATATTTGCCAGTTATCTGGTTTGTGGTACTTGTGAGTAATCAAGGCCTGCCTTATCGAGATTTCTCTTAGGAGCTATATATATTCTAAATTTCTGTGTTGATCTTTGTTATTCTGATATGTTTTTCATGAATTTCAGTGATGTCAGAGACAATAATTTGACTGGTACTATACCTGAAAGCATCGGCAACTGTACAAGTTTTGAAATCTTGTATGTCAAGTACTATTATGTATTCTTTATGATAAAAAACACTAAGATATTTTTTTTTCTTGGTTATTAATATATCTTCTCATTGAATTCAGCGACATATCATATAATCAGATTACTGGGGAGATTCCTTATAACATTGGATTTCTTCAAGTGGCTACTTTGTAAGTACAATGACTGATGCTTTTCTTAGTGAACAAGGACAATTTTTCTTTTATTTAATGGGGAAGTAAATGAACAATTATCATTGTGATTTCTTCCTAGGTCACTTCAAGGAAATAGATTAACTGGGAAGATACCAGAAGTGATTGGTTTGATGCAAGCTCTAGCAATTTTGTAAGTGTAATCTAATTATTATTTCATCATCGCTATTATAAATGTTGTAGTTGCACATATTTGGCTTGAAATTACATTTCTTTATTAAAATGTTGAGATTGACTTACATATTTGACTATTTTGGATCTTTGCATTGCTGTAGGGATTTGAGTGAGAATCAGTTAGTGGGACCAATTCCTCCAATACTAGGAAATCTGTCTTTCACCGGCAAGCTGTACCTTCATGGAAACATGCTCACTGGTTCAATACCTCCCGAGCTTGGCAATATGTCTAAACTGAGCTATCTGTGAGTTGATATTAATTTGGATCATCCGTATCTTTGTTTTATGCATGAAGTTACGATTACTAAGCTTAATTTTTCCAGGCAATTGAATGATAATCAACTGGTTGGGCAAATTCCTAATGAGTTTGGCAAGCTTGAACATCTGTTTGAATTGTAAGTTATTTGTTTACTATCAATAACAAGTATCAGGTGTAAGTATGCGGTGCTAAATTCCTTCGTATAAAATGTTCAGGAATCTTGCTAATAATCGTCTTGATGGATCTATTCCACATAACATAAGCTCATGCACGGCCTTAAATCAGTTGTAAGATTTTCAAAACAAGTCAGCACTTGTTTAGCAATGTAGTTTAGTATTTAGTTATATAATTTTTTTTATACTTTTGTATGTATATCGCTAATTCATTTGATTATTTTTGGCAGTAATGTGCATGGCAATCAATTAAGCGGTTCTATTCCGCTGAGCTTTCGTGACCTTGAGAGTTTAACTTACTTGTATGTTCTGACAAACTCTATCTGTTTCATTATAATTTGTAGTTGATTCCTTGTTTAGTAAGATGATTAACGTGTTATCTGTAGGAATCTCTCTGCTAACAACTTCAAGGGGAATATACCGGTTGAATTGGGTCATATCATTAATCTTGATACACTGTAAGTTCTTGACAATATGTATTTAACATGACTAGTTTTCGAGTATGCTGATTTTTAATATTTGACTCTATTGTGAATCAGGGACTTATCTGGCAATAATTTTTCAGGCCATGTCCCAGCTTCAGTTGGCTATTTAGAGCACCTTTTGACATTGTAAGATGCAAGTTGTATTTAACCATGTCATCTTATTTTTGTTGTTTCTTTTTACCGAGTTTGAGTGATATTTCATGTCCTAAATGCAGGAACTTGAGTCATAACCATCTTGATGGTCCCTTGTCTGCTGAATTTGGAAATCTCAGAAGCATACAGACTATGTAAGATTTGTAGATATTTTCTGTCCTAAAAAATATAGTTTCAACATTGTATTTTTAACTTTATCTTATGATTTATTCTGTCTCTAGTGATATGTCCTTCAACAACCTGTCGGGCAACATTCCTCCAGAAATTGGACAGCTGCAGAACCTTGCATCTTTGTATGTTTTATTGTAAAGTGTTTTGAGTTTGAAGTTTTGTGGTATCTCTTACTGGTCACTGATTTACAATTACTTTATCCTCATGTAGGATTTTGAACAACAACGACCTGCGTGGGAAGATTCCGGAACAGCTCACCAATTGTTTCAGTCTTTCTTCCTTGTGAGTATGCTTGTTATACTGTTTTGAGCTACTCTGAAGTAGATCCCATGCCGATGTTTATTTTTCCTTCATCTTGTAGGAATTTCTCTTATAACAACTTAACTGGAATAGTTCCATCTACAAAGAACTTCACGCGGTTCTCAGCTGACAGGTAATGCAGAGAAACCTTTTAATCTCATGGTTAAGAACTTTTATCTCTTAAATGACTTTTAATGATACATTTTGCAGCTTCGTTGGAAATCCCTTATTATGTGGAAATTGGTTAGGATCTATATGTCGTCCTTATGTTCCAAAGTCAAGAGGTTTGTGAATCTAAACCCACTTGAAATCTGAATTTTATTGTGACTGAGTTTAAATATAACGCCATTTGTTTTCTTGGCAGAGATTTTTTCTAAAGTCGCAGTTGTATGTCTCACTCTTGGTATCATCATGTTATTGGCTATGGTAGCTATTGCTATCTATAGATCCATCCAATCGAAGCAGCTGATGAAAGGATCTAGTAAGACTGTGCAAGGTATGGATGAATGGTAGAATGCTATTTAGATAATACTTGCTAGTCTTTTTACTCACTCATACTTTGTTATTTGTCTTTTTCAGTGCCTCCTAAACTTGTAATTCTTCATATGGATCTTGCATTACACACTTTGGATGATATAATGAGAAGCACCGAGAATCTCAGTGAGAAATTTATCGTAGGGTATGGTGCGTCTAGTACTGTATACAAGTGTGTGTTGAAAAACTCCCGACCGATTGCAGTCAAGCGATTGTACAATCAACATCCACACAATGTAAAGGATTTTGAAACAGAACTTGAAACAATTGGCAGCATTAGACATAGAAATCTTGTTACCCTACACGGCTATGCACTTACTCCTTATGGAAATCTCCTTTTCTACGAGTACATGGCAAATGGTTCTCTGTGGGATCTTCTACATGGTAAGTATTGCAGAACTGTTAGAAATTTATCATAATTCTTAATAATTTCAATTATGCAGAATGATAAGATGCACATTTTGTTAATTTTCTGCAATGTTGCAATGCTACTTTTGAGTGCCTAAATTGTCTTGTGTGTCACAGGTCCACTAAAGGTAAAACTTGATTGGGAAACACGGATGAGGATTGCTGTTGGAGCAGCTGAAGGACTTGCATATCTTCACCATGATTGCAACCCTCGAATTGTCCACAGGGACATCAAGTCTTCAAATATTTTGCTGGATGAGAACTTTGAGGCTCACCTCTCTGATTTTGGCACTGCAAAATGCATCCCAGCCACAAAAACTCATGCCTCAACTTATGTTCTTGGAACTATAGGCTATATTGATCCTGAATATGCACGGACATCTAGGCTGAATGAAAAATCCGATGTATATAGCTTTGGCATTGTGCTGCTAGAGCTAATTACTGGGAAGAAGGCTGTGGACAATGATTGCAATCTGCATCAATTGGTATGTGTGTAATTATACACTAATTCTCTATTTTTTTAGGTTCATACATAGATCAATCTCAGGTGTGTGTAATATAGTTTTATTAACTGATATTGATTTTTATTGTTTAACTGTTTGACTGATTAATACGAGTTTTCAGATATTGTCAAAGGCAGATAATAACACTGTAATGGAGGCGGTAGATCCAGAGGTCTCCATTACTTGCATCGATTTGGCTCATGTCAAGAAAACCTTTCAACTTGCACTGCTTTGCACCAGAAGGAACCCTTCCGAGAGACCTACCATGCATGAAGTAGCTAGGGTGCTTATTTCACTACTTCCCGCACCTCCAAGTAAAGTTAAAGTTGCTGCCGCTGCTGCTAAGAGTTTTGACTATGCACCTTTTGTGGCTGAGAAGGGACAACATCGAAAATTGGATGGACTACAACTTCAGAAGGACAACAGTTCGTCCAATGCCGAATGGTTTGTTCGTTTCGGGGATGTCATATCAAAGAGCTCCCACTGACTTGGTGTCTTCCTACCAGGATTCATGTTATAGACAAAAAACTTGATGTAGGGTGAAAGTAATGACTACTTTTTTTTTTAGTGTTCTGATATATCCTTAATTATATAACCTTAGCAAATAGATAGGTTGTCCAAAACAACTGAAAGAAGCTTAAGGAATTTTGTATTGCTTATTGCAAAAGCACTTTTTCCTAGGTATTAGATTCTCAAAAGGTTTAAGTATAAATATTTCTTGTTTTACTTTTTGGATAGACACTGATATTGTGACCGATGAAATATGGTTGCATGGTGTAACTAAGTAGCAGACACCTCATGTCTTGTGTTAGTTAAGAATTATATGAAAAGGTTTTTAGCATTTATGCAGCTTATGTTACATCCTAATTCAAATTTTTTCCTTGGATAGTTCCACTTTCATATGGAGAATATGATACTATATTACAAGACACAAGCAAATTATAATACAATAATCATTGCACCATCTCAACAAAGGAATTCATTTGATGGTTAATCACTTAGTCTACAACAAATCTTGTGAATTTGCTGCCTAGACTAGTTTCAGCCTTGGATAGTACTTTCTCTTGAGCAGTCCTTCAATCATACTGCTGTTTGTTATAGTAGAGAAACATCCAAAAGGTTGCTTTCTTGTGGTTTTCTGCATTGATTTGTTGAGGCAAAAGTTGGTATTAATATTAGTTTCTTGATTAATAATAAATCATATAAGAAAAACATAGTAACCTAACCTTTGGTGGATCCCATTTGTTCATCTGAGTTGCTTTTCTTCTACAGCTTCTTCTTCTGCTCATCATAATAAGCTCGCCAAGTGTTGGTTGCTTCTTTGACACGTCAAAAGTATAATCTCCAAGCTCAAAATCATTTTCAGTATAACCAATATCCTTTTCAAGAAAACCAGCTTTTGGTGGAAACAAAGGAAATAAACATTCCAAAAAAGCAGAACCGGTTAAACTTGATCTTCCAGTTTCATAACTGCTTATACTACTATGACTCTCTGATGAAGCTGTAGAGGCTGGAGAAGATGAGTTTTGCTGCAGTGGAATGGCTTTAGAGAGTTTACTTGATGATACAATACAATTTGCAAGCAAAGAATGAACTGAATTAAATGATGTCTCTGCATCAAAGTTAGAGAGGGGTATTCCTGGCTTTTCCTCCCAAACAAAGGGAACTGATGCAATTTGTTTGAGAGGAGTTTTTGGTAATTGACAAAATGATGTGTCAACTGGTTTCCAATCTTTTATTGGAATGCCTGGTTTTGTTTCCCAAATGAATGGAATTGAAGGTGGTTCCCTAATATGTTTTTTCCTTTGTTTTTCATCCATTTTTTGATTTCTCTTAATGTGTTTGGGTTTAGTACAATTTATAGTAGTTGTGAATGTGATATAGTAAGTGGTTTAGTGCCAACTTTTTTTATGTAACTGTACCATTTTGTTTTCATAAAGATTAGGCATACCTGCTTTTCATTCCCAAATCCTCTACTGGTTTTTTTGGTATGTGGTGAGGCAGGTAGACTTTGAATATTTATTTTCAAACTTTGGCATATGTAGAAATATGAGATGCTTTATAGACTTAAGTTCTACTTGAATCCAACTTATTTGAATTTATTTACTGGCATAAACACTTATGAGACTATTGAGAGAACTTATTAAAATAGTTATATTTCATGCACAATTTTCAACTATTTTTGTAAGCTCTTTAAATTAGTTAATGAACAAATTTATAACTTATACAAAAATAATTTTATTTTATCTATTGTTATAAAAATAATTTATACATAGCCGATTATCATGATAAATATTTATGTTATGCTGGTATGCTGATAGTGGAAGTCTGAGTGAATTTGGTTGAGTGCCACTGTGATGTAGCTAAAACATCTTTCTAAAATATTTTGACTTATATTCATCACGTTTTTGTAAGCACAATTGACACGCATAGAATGGTTTATTTTATTATCTATAATAATATTACAAATTAGAAATAATTTGAAAGAAAATCAATTTTTTTTTTTGGACAAGATTTAGTGCTATTTTAGTTGTGTAAAATAAAATGATAATATTAGAGCACACCTAAATTTCAGCAACTTTTCTTTTTAAAATTTGACTTGGCTTTTGTCAAAAAAATAAAATTTTGACTTGGCTATATTTAAAATTTATGTCAATATATTTTATTTGTTTATTATTTTGGTTTGATAGCTTCTAGTGTCATAAATATAATTTGTCAAATAAAAGCTCAATAAAATATAAAGTCAAATATAAAAACTTCTCTTTTTTTGGTTAATTTTTCTTTATCCAAGTGGTTAAATTCAAACACAATAAGTGCGGAGAAATTAAGAATTCAAGATTCAAATTCCAACCTCTCTTATAATGTTTATAGCAACTACCAAATGAATTATCTTTACATGACTCTTTTTCGATTATTTTAATAAGAGGTATCAAATGAGTTGTCATTCTTTGTGGATTTGGCGGAATAGAGAAACACATGATGATACAAAGTTGCGTCCTATTCAGCCATGGAGATACATTCTTGACTGTCATTTACAGTATATGACATCAGATGTTAGCAATATAGTCCTCTCAACTCGACAAAAGATGGAGATAGACACCGCTTGGCAGCAACCATAGGAGGGTTGGGCTGTTATGAATAAGGTGTTAGCAGCCAACACTCGGTGGGATTCAGTCCCACATCGGATAGATAGAATTCTTGATAAGAGTTTATAAAGAGGAGACAATCCCCACCTTACAAGCCGGTTTTGTAAGGATGAGTTAGGCCTCGATATTCGTGACATGGTATCAGAGCCTATCGGGTCTATCGTTGGACTTCCTCCATCGTCCACGCTTCAGGCCCATTCGGTCGGGCTGAAGCGTGAGGGAGGATGTTAGCAACCAACACTCGGTGGGATTTAGTCCCACATCAGATAGATATGATTCTTGATAAGAGTTTATAAAGAGGAGGCAATCCTCACCTTACAAGCCGGTTTTGTAAGGATGAGTTAGACCTCGATATTTGTGACATACAGATGGTGAGAGTCGAAGGAATGTGGCAGCTGGTTGCGGCGGGTTACTTCGTAATTCAAATGGTCAATGAATAGGTGGATTCTCTCGTCATTTAGGATTGTGCAGTGCTTATCTCGCTGAGTTGTGGGGTGTGATTGATGGTCTTAGACTTGCGCTGGAACGTGGTATCACAAACTTAATGGTGCAAGTGGATTCTAGAGTTGTGGTCCAAACGCTAAATAGTTCTAAGAATGGTAGCATTGTTGGATGGAGACTTATTCGAGAGAATCGGAAGTAGCTTGCATTGGATTGGGAGATTAGAATTTGTCACACATATCGTGAAGCAAATGCATGTGCAGATGCTTTTGCCAATATGGGATGCGATCATGGACCGGGACTTCGTGTTTATGAACAATGTCCGACTAGTTTGAATAATTTGTTGCTTATGGATGTTATGGGGATAGCTACTCCTAGAGTCATCGCTGTTTAGTTTTTTTTTTCTTGGGTTTAGGCCCCTTTGTATCAAAAATTTTTGAAATTATGTAATGTAGCAACAATAACACTTTTGTAAGAGATTCCATGTAGACGAGTTGTCTCATTTACATGATGTAGTCTAACGTCACATGAAAGATACTATTTTAAATTTTATGATTAAAAAAATGTAGATGAGTTGAATTTGTAACACTTATCAATTATCAATGTAAGAGCAAGCATTAAGACTTTTTTTTTAAGAAGCTAATTTAACCGACTCAAAAATTAGCACTAGGAATAATTGAACCTGAAACCTTAAAAAGGAGTACACTCTCAAGTCTCAATCCAATACCACCAAGCCTTAAAACTTAACAACAACTAAACTTAAATTTTTACAAAATATGAATCAACTTTTTACGACTAGACCAACCTCCATGTAATACATATATTATACTAATATATATTAAAACCTACTTATATTTGATGTCGTAATAATAAAATAACTAATGGGATTTGAAAATTTCTCTTCCCCCCTCCCACCTCTTTTTTCCCCTCAAATTTCCTTTTTTTCCCTGAGTTTAAACTTTGGAAAGCGTTTTCTGAATTTATTTTGTTTTGAATGCGAGTTTCGAAATATGTTTTTTGAAATTTTTCCAAATTTAAACTAGAAAAACTTTGGAAATGCATTTCGAAATTTTTATTAAAGGGTAATATCGAAATATTATGGGTTAAAAAGAGCCGGGTGGGGGGAAGAGAAAAATTCATGGGATTTTAATTCCAAGCCCAATCCAGTTCATTTTGAGGAGCCCATCATTCACTAAAGAGAAAAATAAAATTTAACAATTAATTTTAATAATAATAATTGAATTTAAAAAAAGTTACGAAGATATCTCGAAAAACCCTCATCTCCCTCTCAGAAACGCGACTAAGCAAGCGACGGTGCGACTCTCCTCTCCCTCCAAGACCGGTCACCCGCGTAGACGGTGAGTCTCCGACAACTTCTCCATCTCCGCAGGCAACTTAGGCAAGCTTTCTCACCCCTCTCTCACATTCTCTATTCAACATCACATTGTTGATTTTGAATGGATGAGTTTGTTCTTGAAAATTTTGTGAAGCAATTTGAATGTTGTTTTTATTTTATTTTTTACGAATTATTTTGAACTGGTTTTTTATTTTAGTGTGATACTGTGATTTTGAACTGACTTGAATATTGAACTGATTTGAAGATTGTAATTTTCTGATTTGAATTTTTTATTTTAGTGGGACTGTGATTTTAGCATGTCATTGTAAGTGTCAGTTTTGTTGATTTTAGTGTGAGACCGTGAGTTTTAGTGTTTGCTGGTTGTTTTTGTGGATTTTAGTGAGTGTTGATACTGTGAGTTTTGTGCTTGTTGTTGGTTGATTGTATTCATTTTTATTTTATTTTTGTTGATTTTAGGTGAGTTAGTTATGTATCCAATCTTCTTAACGTTTTTGTTTTGTATGTATTGGAACAGTAGGGGCTTGTGTGTGTCCGAGGTATAGGAGGTTTTGAGTTTAAGGGGATAGTTGTAGCTCGTTATAGTATTACTTTTATGAATTTCTATAATAGTATTTTAGTTAGTACTTACGGCTCCTCCTAATATTTTGGGCAAGATCCGCGATTGTTTGAAATGGAAATGCTTTCGTGCAAATGCAATTAATTGTAAGTGATTTCCCGGAGAAGAAGTGGAAGGTTTTTGCAGATTCTCAGTATCAAAGATAGAAAATCAATTTACTTGTTATAAATTACCATTGACATTTTTAATTAGGGTCGATTCATGTCGTTTTAGGTCATAGAATAAAGCCTTGTCACTTTAGGGGGAATGAGAGAATGAGAGTCACAGCCAATATAGTCAAGATCGCGTGCTGGGTTTCAAGATCTTACGATCTTAGAATCCCCAGCAGCCATGGAAACGTGCTCTGATTCTGTGAAGATCGCTGGAATGAGTTTCTAGAATAAGATTATAATGGGCTTGGTCGTTTTGGGCTGTTTTTGCATGACCCATTTTTCTGAGCCTTTTAACCGGGTCGGGTAGTTTTGTGTTAAACGTTTAAACCCTACTTTTGTTGAAATGCTGAAAACGCGAGTCCTTTCTCATAAACCACAACAGTTGAAAACAAAACCCTAATTGCCTCCTCTCGTTCCTTTTCCGGAGACGACGTCCGCCACTGATTCCGGCGACGTTGGTTCACGCGTGGCTTCTGTGCTTCGTCATTTTGTTTCATCGTTCAAATCTGCTTCATTCGTCGTTTCATCATTGATCTCTGATTCATCGTTTCCTGAACGCAGTGTCATAATTTCATCCATTTTATTACGGTTTATTTCACAACATAATAATGGATTCAGGTAGTCGTACTCAGAATGCTCAATCAACTGTAGCTTCTGCCTCAGTTGGGGTAGCAAACGTTGCAAGAAATGGTCGTCGAATGAAGACCGACCCGGCATGGGAACACGGTGTTACGATCGATGAAAAAGTGAGGTGTAATTACTGTCAACAGGATTTTTCGGGCGGTGCTTATCGATTGAAGCTTCATTTGTCTGGAACTAGTAGAGATGTTAGGTCTTGTGAGTCGGTTCCAGATGATGTCAAGAAAACTATGGAGGATATTGTGGATGGCTTACGAATTCGGAAAAAGAAGTCTATTGGCATCGAAGGTAATGTTGCTGAAGCTGAGGTTGCTGCCAATTCAAATGGAAAGAGGAAAAATGTACGGGAGATAGCACGCAAGGATATTTCCAAACGAGGTTTCACTACACTTACACTTATAGGTTATTTTGTTATGTTTTTGTGTGTGTGTGTGTGTGTGAAATTACAATTTTATGCCTTTCGGTAGGATCTTCGCGTCGTGTTACGATCTTTCATCGGCCTGCCGAGTCTACTTAAGATCTCGTGTTTTACTACATTGGTCACAGCAATGGATTGATGCGCAGAAAATGTGGGCTTCCTGTAGGTGTTGTATTAAACTGGAAGTAGTGTGTGCTGGAAATAGTATTTGGATTTAGTAGTATGTGTCAACGTGAAAATTGGAATGCAGCGGCAGCACAACACCAATCTTCAAATCTAACTACAAAGTCTGCACCAATGCATCTTAGAACCACTTATTTTTTTAAATTTTAAATATGATTTCTTAGGTAAACAATTAGAAATTGGGGCTACAATCACAGCTAGCGATGTGTATGTTCTTTCACTTATGCTTCACTAAGTAATGTGGTGTCAAGGGTCTACTAATGTACTTCTACCGGCTGAATTAATATTAATGGATAAGAGATTGCACCTGTATTCATGTTACTCATTTTTCATCTTGTATTTGATGCCATGGAAACCCTTTTAATATCTAATTCCATTCCTTGGCACACGATAACATGTTTCACTGTTATCAGTTGGTGTTTTACAAGTAGCAGGGCATCACAAAATAATTTCATGTTTCTTTTTGTTCTTTGGCAACTTTATGCAGTTTAGAAAGGGCAGCCTTGTGCAATCAATTTTAAGCCAAAACGCTTCTTTTGATTGGAAATTGATTTTGCTCCAAAACGCTTCCTATGGCTATGCATATAAAGTTTTGCACTTTAGGTGTTGGAATTGATTTTGCTCCAAAATGGAATTCTGACTTGTGTCTAATCATGTATTGAATTTTTTAATATATTCCGGTTCAACCAATGACTCGGTCGTCTGTCTTGATTTCGTTGATGACATGTCTCAGACAACTTTGCTTGTAATTATAACATTCATTAATCATACATCTCCATACCATCTTAGTTCATAGAATTGGTACTCTGTTTTGGTGGGTTGGTTTAACTTTTAAATCAATAATAAAAGGCATATTGGGTCATATTGAAGTTCCAATTTCTAACCCTGCTAATTATGTTTTACTAATTTTGTGTGTTTTTTTGTTCTTGTAGTTGAGGATTCTGATTCCATGGCCTCTAAAACTGAAAGCGAGAGTCCAACAGATACGCCACCATCACCGTAAGAATAATTTTAATCTTTTTTAATCTAGCTGCCTTTTGAATATCACATTATCATGGCCACATTTTGTAAGGTTGCGTTTGGTATTGATAGGCCCAATAAAACAAAAGTCTATCGTAGAAGGGGAGCAAAGGGTAAAAGTGAGCAAGGGGGTGGGTCTGCTATCTCAACCCAACCCAAGGAGAGTAAGGGGCCAAATAGAGTAGGCCTCCAAGTTTATACAAGAAGGAAGAAAGAAGTATCAAGGGGAACAACATAGGTTGTTGTGGGTGAAAACAGTTAGAGGAGGAATAACAGAAGGGACAAATGGCGATGGAAGAGTGTTAGAGATAGTGTATGGACTGGGCATTGAGTCCAGCCTCTGTTAGCTTAGTTGTTACAGCTGACTTTCTCTATTGTTAATAGCTTTTGTTGGAAGCTTCTAGTTAGTTAGAGTTAGTAGCTAGTGCTACAATCTTCAAGTTAGTTAGAGTTTGTCACACTCTGTATCTGTTATAAATACAATTAGTATCATTGTAATAATTCAACCAATTATAATGAATTCTGAAATTCAAACTTTCTCTCACTTTCTTGCATTCTATCTTTCTAAAAAAGAGAGATATGGAATCATTTCCATATAATTGAAAAGTCGGGGGGTCAGAAAACGGATGTGAGAGAGAATTGGTTAGTGGTAGTAGCCTTAGTGAAGAATGTTTTCCCTTCCTTTGTTATTCCCCACTTCATTGTCATCACCAACCATTGTATGCCAAACCATAGCTGCTCTCACTTCAAGCATTAGAGTGTCCATCACATACCTCTTTTCCTGTCAATTACCTTTCTGTTTCATCCATTTGTCTCTTAAGACTTCCATTCCTGTAGATTCCATACTCTCCCAGGATTGGCAGCTTTGATGCCTATTTGATAAAACAGATACTGGTCAACCCAACGAGAGCTAAAGCAGGAAAGATGGATTTATGGTAATTTTTTTAGAAATGAGTGCCTAAAAGTGCTGCACGATAGGAGCTGATTCTATATCTCTCCACTCTCCAATTGTCATATATCTCTTCTGTCATTCCTCTAACTGTTTTATCCTTCTCCGATTTTTGTTGTTCCCCTTGATACATCTTTCTTCGTGTATAAACTAGGAGAGCCACTCTTTCTGGCCCTTTATTTTCCTCGGGTTGGGTTGAGACAATTCTTTTGCTCCCTTTTTATGATTGACTTTTGTTATAATGGGCTTATCAGGTATTCATTTTAAAATTTAATTTATGGTACAAATAGATAAGAGAGAGGCATTTGATGCTAGAAACGTTATGGCGTAAGCCAACCGGATCTGTTTGGTTGTTCTTAGAAAGCTCTCTAACCAACTTGCAAAAATTGGCAATAACTAATAGTATTTTTGTTGTGTTCAGTGTAAAGTTTGTTCCCTTTTCAAGGGTTTCCGTCTACAACAAACTCTAATTTTGTCAGCACCAATCAATTTCTACATTAAAAAAAGTGCAATTTTTGGGTTTGGTTGGACCTGTTGAGCTATGCTTAAGGGCTGATGGTTGTTTTTTCTTTTTCTTTAGGCCAAAGAATGTATACAAGGATCCTGATGATGGGCGGCAGCGGTTTTTGCTTGAACTGGAATTTGTTCAATGCCTTGCTAATCCTACCTACATCCACTGTATGATTTTCATTTTATCAATATGTTTTTAAGAGTTTCAGCTTCATTAAGTAATAGCAACATATGTGGCTGTTCCATTTTGTATGGAAAATAATTTGTTTAGGTAGAAAACAAGGAATAAGTTGTGAAAAAGTTTGTTGGAGTTGGGAGTAATAGATATTCTGTGATACAACTGATTATTCAGGGCTAGATTAGGTGTTTAGCTTCTATTTAATCTCAAACATATGGCCTGTTTAAGAGGGTTTTCCTTAACAAATATATTGAGGAAGATTCCTTCCCTCGACACACATTGTAATTTCTCTTCATCTTAAAGAAATTCCCCTTTTTTGACAAAATTAAAATGGAATGCTTTGTCATTACTTGGTGCATGAATTAGTATGACAGTTTTTTTTGTTTTGTTCCTTTTCTAATATTTGTTAAACTTTTGAACAGATTTGGCTCAGAACCGATATTTTGAAGATGAAGCATTCATTGGGTACTTAAAGTATCTTCAATATTGGCAACGTCCTGAATATATTAAGTTTATTATGTAAGCATTATCTTCTGATTGTCCCACTGAAGGCAGGGAAAGGGATTATGTTTTTTAAGGGCGCCGACTTATGTTAAATAGGGAAACTCTATTAAGAATTTTACACAATGCGACATTTTTTTTTTTAAACAGTTATGTCATTTTTATTCTAGTGATGCTTTGTTCAAATGGGTTGCTTTCTAATTTAGTTGCTCATTTTCTACGAATGCTAGGTATCCTCACTGCCTCTATTTTCTTGAGCTTCTTCAGAATGCAAATTTTCGCAATGCAATGGCACATCCTACCAATAAGGTAAATACTGTTATAGTGATATCTTTCTATCCTTTTACAAAATCATGATTTATCATGGATTTCATATTAAGGTGCTCATGTGATATGTTAAACCATTCTCCATCATTTTTTAATATGTATGAATCGAGACAAAGGTATAGATGCTGTGTCATTTTACTTAAATAATCTCTTTGTAGGGAAATCTATAGTCTATTGTTGTATTTGCGAAATTGTGATGTGGTAGGTATTGATAAGAATTGGTTTGATTCCTGCTTGTTGTACCTATCTTATGCCACTAATAGATTATCTGTTTACTTGGTTAACTATGCACATAGATGAATCAAGCCAGATTATTTGCATTTCACATCCTTGAAGTAAATAAGTTTAAGATTTGCTTTGCCTTGTGTTTCTTAGATTGACAAAAAAAATTAATTATTTTTTCTGTTAGGAATTGGCGCATAGACAGCAATTCTATTTCTGGAAGAACTATAGGAACAATCGGCTAAAACACATTTTACCAAAACCACTTCCAGAACCTACTGCTGCACTTCCTGCTTCAACTCAACCCCAGCCACCTGTGCCTGCACTGCCACCGCCACCACCTGCTGCTACAAATGTTGCTGTGACAACAACTTCTACTCAAGCTCCTTCACCAATGCCATACGGTTCTGGTCTTGCAAAAAATGACCCGAGGAATCCTACAGTTGATAGAAGGAAAAGAAAGTGAGTGCTGTATACAACATGCTCAATACTTTCTTCCTTCACAGCTGGGAGTGATGATGATAGGACAAAAGTTTTCATGAAACAAAGTTATTATTATGTTATCCGTAATTTATTTTCAGTTGGATTCCAATGCCCAAATGAAATTACCTATGCAGATGGTTGAAACTCTTTTATGTTTTGTCAAAATGACTTGTAAAATGATTTCACAAATTTCAAATTTTCTTTTGATTGTTTCCTCTGCCTGAAATAGTTCCTTATGTAACAAATGATGAAAGGATGATGATTGATGATTGGTACAAATATGATGAAAGACTTGCAGATTTTGATTTAAGTGACCCGACCACTATTAGTGTGGACCTTTGGTGCATTTGATTGTCGTGACAAGCTAAGTAGGACATTTAGGGTGTGATTGGTTGTGGAGAGAAAATGAGTAGAGAGAAATATGTGAGAGAGTGTGAGAAGAGAGAAAGATGTGAGAAATAGAGTAGATTTAATGTGTTGATTGGTATAAAAGAAAAGGAAGAGAAATAGAAAAGAGAGAAGTGTTGATTTGATAGAAAGTTACTAAACTACCCTTGCATAGAAAAATTTAATTAATTAATGATTTTTCATACCAAAAGAAATTATGATTTAAAGTAAATAGATTATTTAAATCATTTATTTTACTTTGATTTAATTAAATCACATAATATGGTATTTTTTTAATGTCCAGTAAGTGAACTTTTTCATAAAAAATAAATAACTAAGTCACTTTCCAAATTATTTTTAGAACGTGATGAAAAATAATGTGAGATGGGCAATAATGGAAATAGCAACACACCAGCTCCTTTCTTCGCACATGTGAGGAGAATTAAAAAGCAGATGAGACCCACACATTTTAGTCTCTCTTATGTGTTTCTCCTGTGTTCCAAACAAGAGAAAAAGGATGTTTCTTCACAAACTCTCTCTTTGGAATCTCTCTCGCACCAAACTCTCTCATAACAAACAAAGTGTTAAGGAAAATTAAATATTTGGTTTAGGCTTAAATCAATGAAATTTGGTTTTGATTCTTTATGACTTTGTCTAATTGTTAGACATTTGAGTTAAGGTGAATGTCACTTTATGATGTGACAATAATCTCAGATGACACAACAATACATTGGAAATTAGAAATTCAGCTCAATTTTTAATGTTGTCCAATTACTAAGAGTGACACATCATGTCATCTTAGGTTGTTAACACATACAAAATATTACTCAAATTAGGTCTTATTCTTTGTGATAAGAGCATATATCCATTACTGGTTGGATTTTATCCCATTCTCCTTTATTTATGGAGACTTTGATTTAACCAATTGAATCTATTGAGACAAGAACTTACAATTAAGTATGTGTTTGGTTCGGCGTTCAAACACTGGAAACGCACGTTTCAACCTTCCAAACGTGATTTTCCTTTTTTACAGGATGTTTGGGAAAGTGACAAAGAATTGATTTTACTCTCCAAACTCAATTCTAGATGAAGCTACTATTTGGAGCTTTCACGTTAACTAAAATCGATTTTGAATAAAATGCAAGTGTGGGTTACATGTATATCTTTCATCTTCCCCTGTTACCCCTCACTCCATCAATTCTTTGTGCGGCTGTTTTGTTTCACGCTAGGTTGAAGACAACAAGTATAAGAAGATTTCTTTTCCCACCCCCCTGGACTCTTTTTCACCCCCCTTAAATCCCAGTTTGCCCCTTAAAATTTGAAAGCACGAGTTCGGTGGACGCGTACTGAACTCTATGGGGTAAAGAAGAAGGAAAAGAAGAAGGAGTGTAAATCAATAACATATGACGGAAAAATTCAGTACGCGTCCACCGAACTTTCGTTACATATGACGGGTGCAAAAGGGGGGTAAATCAATAACAAAGTTCAGTACGCATCTACCGAACTTGTTTTCCAAGTTTTTCAAAGGTTAAAAATGGAAACCCAGGGGGTGAAAAAGAAAGCTGAGGGGTGGGAAAAGAAATCTTCCAAGTATAATGGACTATTTGTTTTTGCCACCCGGCCCAATTTAATTGTTCTGTATCTTAATTACATATTTATTTATTTATTTTATATCTTATATTGTTGTGGAGGCTATTAGTTTCCTTTAAAAAATAATGTTAAGGCCTCAAACAAAACAAGTGTTGGTCTTTTATTTTTTAAATACTTATTATTTTATTTTGATAATTATATTTAAAAAAATGCATAAAAAATGATTAAATTTATTTATTTTAGGGTAAAATATGTTTTTAGTCCTCCTTTTATAACGAGTGAGTTTATTTTATAGGGACGAAAATCAAAACTCATTATAAAAGTAAGGATAAAAACAAATGAGTTTATTTTACAGTGACAGAAAACAAAACTCATTATAAAAAGTAGAGACTGAAAACATATTTTACCCTTTATTTTATTATGATGACCCAAATTAGTATCTTTTTTTTTATTGAGTTGTTATTTATTTATTTATTTTAAATACACTAAAACCCTTTTTGGTAATTACATATTCAAAAGCAATTTTGATTTAAACTATCCAAACAACATGAATTGGTGAGAATCACTTTTAGTAAAGGTATCCAAACATAAATCAAGTTTGGTTCAACTCACTTTTAATCAAAATCAATTCTGGCAAACTCAATTCTGCTAAACTCAATTCTTGTTGCCACCAAACCAAACACACGCTAAGCCAATAATTTAAAGTTCCTATTGTACTATTATTTGTAGATTTTTAAAAGAACCAATTCATATTCCTTAGCTTCTCGTGTTAATTTTTTATTATGACACTGATGTTTCTAGTCATAATTATTGAATGAATATTTCAACTGATATCTTCTTATAAACAAGCATTTAATTAATTCACGTTAGGGGTATGCCAATTTGCCAAATAACCATATTCTGTTGCAGTTCATTTGTCATTTGTTTCCAGTAACTTTTCCTTGTAGAGTGTGATATAATACAGAAATAACAATATATATGTAAAACAAACAATACATATGCAAAAGAATTTACATTGCTTACACCATTTATTCTTAATCAACTATTGCTTGAGTTTAGTATTTCATTTCAATGACATACACTAAAACTAGTGACTCTCTTGAATGTCTTCTACATAAAAATTTGAAGACATTATAATGCACTAATTAATTTGATGTATGAAACTTTTGAAAACTCTTTAAAACTATACCAATTGAGAGGGAAAATGAAGGAAATCATAAATAAATATATATTTCATTAATAGTGTCTTTCAGATGAAAATTTGAAAGAAAAAAAAAATTATACTACATTAATGGTACATGAGTTGAGACAAATATTTCTCATTGTTCTACATTAATGGCTACTGTTAAACATGATGGTGATATAAAGTAGCTGAAGGGGGTGATTAGTACGATTGGATGGAAGCCACCGTTAGAGGGTTGGATGAAATTGAATACGGTTGGGGGGAGTAAAGATGGTAGGATGTGTAGTGGAATAGTGCGTGACAGCGGAGGGCATTGGCATGGTGGTTTTGCTAAACATTTCAGAGTTTGCAACGCCTTTGTAGCTGAGCTCTAAGGGTGAAGGTTGGTTTAGAGTATGTTAGAAGATTAGAGTACCGAGCAGTGGAGTTGAATACTTAGGGTACGTTTGTTTTAGCTTTAAAAAAAAAAAAAATTTCTTTGTATTTTTGAAAATAGATTTTACAACATCATTTTTTAAAATATTAAAAGTTTTGTTATATTAATTATTTTTAAATTCAAACGCTAATTTTGACATTATATAACATAAACGTACATTATTGAAGATCAAAATATTGTCTAAATCTCAATTTTTACAAAAAGTTATATTTCAAAAATAATTTTTATGAAAATCTATTTGAAATAGCTTTAAAAAAAAGTGATTTTTTTTTTGAAATTTTGATATCTAAAAAAAATTTCAATAAAATGATGAAATACATAAAATGACATTTTAAGAATAACTATTCAAACCAAATTTTCATTTAAAGCTTTTATAAAAAATTTCTTTGTAAAATTTTTTTACACAAAATTATATTACACTATAAGAATCTATTTTGAAAAAATCTATAACAAACGCACCCTAATTCTATAGTTGTTTCTCATGTTATTAAAACAAGTGTGACTGAGCTTTTTGTTGGTGAAGAATGCAGATGTGTTAACCATTATTGACTGCTCCTTGGATTACAACACCATATTCTATGAATCTTGTTCGAGTCAAATTAAAAACTTGTTTGTAGGTGATAGAACAAGGAACACTACGCCGCATTTGATTCCTTTGTAATTATTTTTTTCTTGTGTTTAATATGATAAGCATTGCACGAGAAGATTGAAGCCATAGAACTTCATGTTGAAAACAATAATAGTATAAAATACAGTGAATGTAAACACTCAAACCAAACTAAATCCTTTGCAAACCACAATCAATATATTACAAAGTGGCACTATAACTGCAAGAGGCAACACTGCAAGCCATACTTACAGAGAGGCAATGTGTCTCTATGCAAATGCCATCCCAAACTTTTCAATTTATTAAAAGGATTGTGCCATAGAGGATCTTTGTGAAATCAGTGTCTTAGCAGGAGAATGCATAATAATAAGTTTAAGGTTTCTCCCAATCATGTTATTATACATTAAAATACAACACTAGACCGGAACAGGTTCCCGAACTTTCCCATTGCTTGATAGTGCTAAACTATCATAATAGTCAACTAGCACTTTCCAGCCACCAGGGCACATAAATCCATCAGGAGGACTTTCTTTGTTCCTAGCAAGTGTGCGCATCTGTAAAATGCAAGTAACATTTCTTAAGATACATGTATACAACTTGTGTCAGCGTCAGGGACAATTTCACAGTTTTTATTAGAACAAAACCTTAAGTTCCATAATCACAAAAAAAAAAAATACCTTTGTGCCTGATATGAAGATGAAGTCCTGAGGCCTTGATGGATCAAAGAATGCCATTTTACCCCGAGTCTTGTCATATGCAGCAACCTGAAAATGAATGAAAAAAATTACTAAAGACGCCTAAGAATTGAGCCTCAATGTAATTATTAGTGAGAATATAAATTCATCAATTACCTTGAAAGGTAGAATGTTTAGGCGCTCGAGTCCAGGTGCCATGCTCAATACTTTCTTTCCGTGGTCAGCGTCATATAAATCTCTTTTCTCAACTGGATGGCCCATGCCTGCAGGGTCACGGCCGACAATGTAGAAGTTAGCTCCTGCATTGATCCTAGCCTTTGCATGCCATTGCACCTCAGTTGGTCCAGCATAGTGCATGGGAGAAGGGAATATGGATACCACTGTTGTCTCTGGATCAAGAACACCATCCTCAAGTACCTAAAGAAAGATCATAAGATATAAGTGAAATTTTCAAATACTAGCCGCTATTTAACAACACTAATTAGAAGGACACATGCATCTTTGGAAAAGCAAGAAATCATGGGATGACAATCAAACACAAAAAGAAAACAAAGAAGTGACATAGCTTCAAACAATGAGACTCGTCTGTCACATCTTTGATTTAGTAGACATACCTTCTCATGTTGTTTCATTCGCCAATCAAGTGGGACATCATCAGCTTTGGTATAGCCTCCAAGAGGATGAAGCAAGAGGATTGGATTCTTGTAACCCATATCAAGAAGACGCTTGCGGGTATCAGTCATTAACAAAGCATGGCCATTGTGGACAGGATTCCTGAGCTGGAATGCAAACACAGCATCTGCATTGCGCCTTGTGAACTCGTCACGGAGCTCTGAAGGGGATAGCCGAAAATGATCAAGTCCATCATGATACTTGATGGGTTCTATAACCTCTAGGTCACCACCAATCAGCCAATTTCCCGCATTAGTTATAGTTTGATCAACATAAGGTAGGCCAGGGGCAGTTGTTCCCCAAGTACGAGCAATCCTTTCTTCTTTAGGGTGCTTATAAATTTCGATACTGAAATAACAAATGAAAAATATAAGCCATAGGAAACAAATGAAACAGTTAACAAAAAGAATGAAAATCACACATACATATCACTATACATATAAAGGCCAACAAAATAAATTAACTATGCATATAATACATAGATACATTCAACATAGTAAACTAGAAAATGCAATGGCAGACAAAATACAATTTTTCAGGGCATGACTATGTATTGACACATTCCTATTTGCAACAAGAATTTCAAAGTGAAATTTGTTACTGTACATTGTAGGCTCATAGAAGGAACATAAAGTTCATAAAACCACTGCACTTATCCCTATGTCTATACAAATACTATATACCAATTGAATACATTTTATGGCATAGTATTCAATGAGAATATTGCCTTCTTGAGCTTATCTTTTCCCAATTGAAATAAGGAAGTTAAAAACAATATAATAATATTTATTTGGTCATATACCCTAAGGCTTTGTTTGCGAGTTTGGAGGGGAGGGGAGGGGAGGGCTTTGGAGGGAGGAAAATAGAGAGAAAATTAGAGAAATCTTTTACATTTTTTTAGAAAGTATTTTTTATAGAGAATGACAAATAAATACTTATGATTAATATATTATGAATTTAAGAATATTATAACAACATTAATTAAATTTGAAGAATTCATATAAACCCTTCAAACCCCCATCCAATACAATTTTTGAGTTCCCCCAAATTGGGGGGTTTTTGTGTTATGAAGAAAAAATAACCCTCCAAACTCCTTCCCTCCCAAACTTCTCTACTTCTTTCACTTATTTCTTCCTTTTTAGCCTTTCCTTCCCCTCCAAACTCGCAAACAAAGCCTAAGGTGTCGAGAGGTTTTTGTGGGTCAAAGACCTTATCATGAGATATTGTTTGACAAATTGTAAACCCCTCACAAATCAGAACCATCAACATTGATAAACAGAACCTGATATGACTAAATATCAATTAGATTGAATTAATATTAACAAAAAAAATAAAAGAAGCAAACAACAACAATAGGTGAAAGTGAAACATCTCAAAATCATTACGGCATTATATGACTTGTTGACAATCCAACCAATCATAACATTTGAACACAAAATAAGAAGGAATTAAACTAGGACACAACATGTGGTGAAAATGACTTAATCCTCAGCATATTCTATCCCAATCTTTGCGTCTATGACCTCCAACCCTCCCCTTACACAACTTGATCACAACACACATATACTAAAAAAAAAAACAGCTGTCAATAATTGACCGATTAAACTCAACAAACCTTCGTATTGAAAAGAATACAATTAACAAAAACATATCTCTCATCAAGCAAAAATAGAAACAGTAATCATTGCAGACATTTAAACCTCTTCCAAGAAACAGATTAACATTAATTCAATCTAATTTATTTTGATGCACATGTTTTTCCATTGTCAACCAATAAATCACAGATAACCTTTTGTCATATAAATTAAAAATTAAATCCTACAAATGCAACAAGTTATGAACTTTATGATACAGAGAAGAAAAGGGTATCTTACTCTTTGAGAATAGCAACAGGGTTACCCTTAGAATCAAAAAGAGCAACTTTTTTAGAATCAGCGATCCGATGTTTCTGCGCATCATCAATGGCTAAAACAATAGGAACAGACATATTCACAACAGACCCATCATCGAGTCTGAGTGAATTGAAATGAAGCGTTTGGAGGAACTCTCTTTCTCTCATGAAACCACCAAGTGGGGTAGCCCACCCTTCACTCAGTACATGAATCCATTCAATATCAATTCTTGAAAGCTTAATCCTTGGAAGTGATAAAGCTTCACTTTTTTTCAAATCTCTCTTTGAATCTTCAACAATAAGCTCCACCAATTTTCCACCATCCGGTTCAATCAAACCGGATGAAACACGGAGTTTGTGATGGGTTATGGGTTTGGCTTTGATAGGTACGTTGACTCTGATGGAAGGTGAAAAATGGGTGTCAAATGATTTTGCAAAAGAGTGAGAAGGGAAAGGTGTTTTGGTGAAAAGGGTAGCCATGGAAGCCATTGAAGGCTGAGAATGAAAAATGGTGTTTGGTGGGATTGGAAATGAAAGCGGTTTTGATTTATAAAAGTAAAAAGGTGTTTTTGCTAGTGGATGAATGAGGGTAAAAGGGTCATTCAAATACGCACAAAAACGTACTAAACTTCTATTTAATTAATAATTAGTGTATATGAATGACAGTGATCTAAAAGACAGAAACGTAGGTATTTTTTGAGGGAGAAGAGAGTTTGTGTGGATTATATATACTCATAGAAGAGGGAGTATTATAAACTTTTTGATAGAGACATGTTTGTTTGAGGTTTGGGGGGATGTATCTGGACATGTTTTCTTTTTACCCGATTTGTTAGGTCACTTATTTCATCATCTCAGTAAATCTCTCCTTTCCGTTTTGAAATAACTTTGTTTTATATCGTTGCTGCTATTTTTTTTTTAAAGGAAATTGGATATTTATGCTGCACAATTACTCCCTCCGGCCATATTTATAAGCAAAAATTATTTTTTAGGTTCATTGAAAAAGTAATGTATCTAGTCTTAAATTGTTTTTCAATGAACCTAAAAAATAATTTTTGCTTATAAATAAGACCGTAGGGAGTATACTTGTTCGGTCGCAAGACTCGAGAAGAGTATTGCAATTTCTTCTGATCCTAAATATAAGAAAATATTTACTATTAAGATATATTGAAAAGTTGATGTATTTGGTCTATGATATAGACTGGATTCATCCAACTTTCAATATATCTAAAAAGTAAACATTTTATTATAAATTGCAATACTCTTATCGAGTCTTGTAAGATTTAAAATAGACAACAAATTCTTTATAAAAATTTTAACGCTAAAATTTAATTTATTAAATAATTAGTGTATTTGGCTTCTAATCTAAAATATACAATCATATACTTCAATTATACAACAAATTTTAATAAAGTAAATATTTTTTTTTTTAATAATAATAGGGATTGGATTGGAGGACTATAGTCTTATAAAGAAGGGGGTCAACAAAATTTGAATTTGAATTTAAAATTTGGACTAAATACTTTTTTTTAATAGACAAAATAATAAGTCATTAAAAACTAATAAACACATACAAATTGAAGGATCGATATTCAAACTTCATCTTGATATTTGACCCATGTCTATTAAATTAATCGACATTTGTGCCCATGAACTAAAATATGTATAGAAATACATCCATTTAAGAGTTCGTATTTAGAAAGAACGAAATATATTAATGTTTTTCTTTTCTTACATTAAAATTTCTTATGAGTTTCTTATTCACTTTTTTTATCAAGGTAATTTATAGTCCGACGACTGTGAATAAGTAAAGTTTGATAAAAAATTATTCTTATTCAAAATTAAATTTGAATTCTTCCAAATAATTTATCATTAAATAACTCATTAATCATTTGATTTTAATTACTTAATTATTTTATATTTGTTTTATTGGTAACATTTTCTACATTATTATGAATTAATGCCGGTCACTGCGTGGGTACCTCATTCATTTTTCATATTTTTTTGGGCTGAGTTTGATCTACTAAAAAATAAGGACTGAATATAACAACTTCAATTATACTGTGTTTGATTTTAAAAATGTTTCTAGGACTGGACAAACTGTCAGCCAAGGTATCGGACAAACACTGAAATTCTTGTCCCCCACCGAACAACGTGACAACTTTTTATCCTCTGCACAAATTATCTAAAATATCAAAATAGTAACTTTTTAGTTTTGTCCACTAAGCATTCTACAAACACAAAATTTGTCCGATATTTTAAATATTTGGCATGTGTTGTCTTGTCTTTTTACGTACTATTATATTCAATACTTACATTTTGCATAGCAAAGAGACTATTAGATTTGTGAAACAATGTTTTTTTTTATGGGTTGAAAAAATATCATTTTTTTTTTTCTAGAAAAAACCATCCAAATAAAGACTTGGTAATATGTAGTGGTAGTGTAAACCATTTTTTTTATAAAATGATAATAGTACTAAAAATATGCAAAATATGCTAGCTGAAAAAAATGTAAATTGAACTATTTTTTATTGCTAAGAGAGAGAGAGAGAGAAATAAGAGAGATGGAGAATGGATATTTTTTTCTTTCAATTTTTTTTAAATTTTTATATCTCAACCATTAAAAAACTTTTATCAATTTCTTTTATATTTAACTATTGTTCTATATTTATAATTTAATGGTCCAAAATGCCCATATCATTTTCTCAATTTTTTTTCATTTGAGAGAATATTTTTTTCAAAGAGATATAAACAATTTAAGAAGGAAATGATTCAAGTCCGAAAAAATGGATGAAGTGAGTAAATTATCCAAGGACAAGTCAACTAACTATTAGCTAGTACTCCTGCTATAAACTACTATAAAGTACGTACTTCAAATTTGAAGTATAACAAAACAAAGTACCAGGAGTTACTCAAGAATCCAATTATTGTGCAAAAAAATAAAACTCAAGAATCCAATTATAAAGAGGGAAAGGCAAAAAGTAACGATTAGATATCACTTCAACTGAGAGACAACAAAGGACACCAAATTTGAAAAATAATACTAATAGTACTACAAATTATGAATAGCACACTGTCTTTCCGATCACACCAAATATCACACAAACATAATCATTATTTTTGTAGACAAATACTATTACTTGTATTATTTTTCAAATTTATTTTGAGTGCTTCAGCTCAACCTCTTGAATTACGGTACACTTTAGGAAAGAGAACCACCATTTTAAGCATATTCAATCTATCAATGCAATAAGGTTAAGTTTGTTAATTACTGTTGGGCAATCCCTCCTATTTGGAGTGTTCCCAAATTAAATAAAAGAAATAAAAAGAGGAGGTGTTTTTTGAGTAAATGGACTTTGGCCCATGGTGGCCCATGTTGGCATTACTTTGTCACGTGGAGACAAGAAACAAAAGGGATTTGAAATCCCTAGTCTCACATGTATTAGAAAAACAACAAGAGTAACATAAACATATACAACAGTAGCGCAGCCCTTGTGAGAAGAAACAGTGCTCGTGGCTGCATCATTGGAGAATGAGATTTTTTTGGCTTCCAAGTGATAATGAGTGTGTAGCAAAGTTGCTTGTTTTGAGCTACAACTTGAGTATGTGTTTTCTATCACTTAGTTAATTTATCTTAGTTGTTTAAATCTCTCTTTAGGTTGTGTTAGTTTACCCATTTATGTGGAAGTTGAGTTGTTGTTAGATTCCACCATTGGTGATGATTATTGTTGTTCCTAGTGTTTACTAGATGATTGATTGTGTACCCATTATTTAATCATAGTGGAAGATTTATCTGGCTTGGTCCCGTGGTTTTTTATTCTCTCACATTGGGAGGATTTTCCATGTTAAATATTGATATCTCGTATTTTATTTTGCCGTTGTTATTATTCTGCTTGGATTGGATTTTCTGGTTGTCTACTTAATTGCACAGGTGATTGAGAGAAATAATTCCGCATTTTAAAGAGACGATTAAGTCTAGTTTTTCCCCAACAATTACTGCATTCAGTCTAAACTATATATAAATAAATTAAATTTGGTTGATTATAGAAAGTCGATGTATTTGTTTTAAAGTTTAGAAAAAAATATTTTAGACTATATATATATATATATCACTGCTAGAAAAAGTTGAAATACCGACGGAATTTAGAGACATAATATATATATTTTTTTTAATAGAAATGAAATTAGAGACCGAAAAAGTAGTTAGAGACATATAATTTTATGTTATAGACGGATATTTTTATTTTAAAGATGAATTTTGTCCGTCTCTAATAGTTTAGAGACGAGGAAATTACCGACGGGATCAAATCCGTCTCTAGCCTGCTTAGTGACGGAATATTTACATTTTAGATACTGATTTTATCCGCCGGTATTTAAGATTTTTCTAGTAGTGTATATATATATATATATATATATATATATATATATATATATATATATATATATATATATATATATATCAATTTTTTATTATTTAAAACTAGAATAGTATAATTTTTAAAAAAAAAAAACAAATTTTTAACAAAGTAATAACTTTTGAAAGTAAGATCATCAATTTGTTACATATTTTTATTTTGAAAATCAGAACCATAAATGGAAAATAAAATTGATTTGAGTACCTTTTTTTTAGATAGACAAAATGTTAAGTCATTAAAAATTGGTTTAAATATACTTTTTGTCCCTGCAATTATACCTTATTTTGAAAAGAGCCCCTGTAAAAAAATAAATTTGATTTTAGTCCCTGCAATATCTCAAAACTTTGAAAATAGCCCCTGACTGGATTTCTTGATGATATTGCAATGACTAAAATCAATTTTTTATTTTTTTACAGGGACTAAAATCAAATTTTTATTTTTTTACAGGGGCTCTTTTCAAAATAAGGCATAATTGCAGGGACCAAAAACATATTTAAAAATTGGTCACGTCAGCTCTAAATCCAGTCAGGGGCTATTTTAAAAGTTTTGAGATATTGCAGGGACTAAAATCAAATTTATTTTTTTACAGGGGCTCTTTTTAAAACGAGACATAATTGCAGGGACCAAAAGCATATTTAAACCTATGGTCCGTTTGATGCACAGGATAAGAGACAGGATAGGATAACTGTATCATATTATGTCTTAATCCAGTGTTTGATGAATCAACAGGATATGATAAGTTAATCCTGCAACTTATCCTATCAAGTCTCTTTAGTTAAAATTCTTATCCTGAGTTTTAGGTGGGTTACGGGAAGGATAGGATAAGAAAATAATTTATCCATTTATTTGATAAAATATATTTTAAAATAAAAAATGAAAATTAATTAAATATTAATAATAAAATAATTTGACAGTAAATTAAAAATAAAATAAATAATTTTTTAATATATACATGATTTTCTCAGAAGGGTAATTTTGTAATTTACATAATTTTAAAAATCAAAATTATACTATAATTAAAATATTTTAAAGTTAAATAATTATTAAAAATTGAAAAATAGAGATATTAATTTAAATTTTATAACAAATTAAATATAATTCTGTTGCAATAGGGATATATTTATTTACCTTATCTAACATATATAATTAAGTTATTTATTTGATCATGCTCATATAAAAATTTAATATTTGTTCATTATTTTATTTAAATTTATATGAAAATATTTGATTGCTTATTTAAATTTTTTATTTATAAAATTCAAAGTATTACAAAATAATTTTTTTAAAATAATTATTTTACAATGTTAATTTTGTGATTAAAATATGATATATATATATATATATATATATATATTATCATATTATTATGAGCGAAATATATATTAAAAATATTATACGATAGTTATCATGTTTGTTATCCTGTGTGCACCAAACACATGACAGGATAACTGAGGATAACTATTATCATGTTTATATCATATCCTATCCTTATCCTGTCTTATATCCTATCATGCCACTATCATATCATGGGCACCAAACGGGCCCTAAAAACTCACACATAAATTGAAGAGGTCGGAGTTCGAACCCCATTCATGTCGTCCAACAATAATAATTTCAGCATTTTTGTCAGTTGAGATATGATTTGTGGACAATCGGAGTAACTTCTCTAAACAGTCATTTTTATAACTATTTTTTTTTTAAAAAAATTATTATGATAAACAAACACTTTCACTTCTCTTCTATAGCTTAATAGGGTCCATTTGAACTTAGACATACACCGATGTTATATTTTTTAGAAAAACTTTGTTGCCTATTTGAATCATATAAAATTTGAGATATTAGTATTCGTTACAACGCATAGAGGATACCATGGCCAGCTTGTATTACACACAAAAAATAAACACAAAATAATTTTTTCTCTAAAAATTAAATAAAATTTGTTCGATATTAAAGAATTCAACATTAAATATAGGAGTAAATTACATTTCTCTCCCATGAGAAAGATGCTTAAATTACACTCCCCTCCTCTCTTATGTTAAAATATACACTTATCTCCCCTCTAATGCAAATTATAATCTCTCTCTCTTCCCTTGAAAGATGCTTACATTACTCTCTCCGCTTATGTTAAAATATACACTCCCCTCCCTTCTTATACAAATTATAATCATACTCTCCTTCCATGAAAGAAGTTTGAATTTTATTTCCCCCCTCGTCCAACAATAATAATTTCAGCATTTTTGTCAGTTGAGATATGATTTGTGGACAATCGGAGTGACTTCTCTCAACAGTCATTTTTATAACTATTTTTGTTTTTTTAAAAAAATTATTATGATAAACAAAGACTTTCACTTCTCTTCTATAGCTTAATAGGGTCCATTTGAACTTAGACATACACCGATGTTATATTTTTTAGAAAAACTTTGTTGCCTATTTGAATCATATAAAATTTGAGATATTAGTATTCGTTGCAACGCATAGAGGATACCATGGCCAGCTTGTATTACACACAAAAAATAAACACAAAATAATTTTTTCTCTAAAAATTAAATAAAAATTGTTCAATATTAAAGAATTCAACATTAAATATAGGAGTAAATTACATTTCTCTCCCATGAGAAAGATGCTTAAATTACACTCCCCTCCTCTCTTATGTTAAAATATACACTTATCTCCCCTCTAATGCAAATTATAATCTCACTCTCTTCCCTTGAAAGATGCTTACATTACTCTCTCCGCTTATGTTAAAATATACACTCCCCTCCCTTCTTATACAAATTATAATCACACTCTCCTTCCATGAAAGAAGTTTGAATTTTATTTCCCCCCTCGTCCAACAATAATAATTTCAGCATTTTTGTCAGTTGAGATATGATTTGTGGACAATCGGAGTAACTTCTCTAAACAGTCATTTTTATAACTATTTTTGTTTTTAAAGAAAAATTATTATGATAAACAAACACTTTCACTTCTCTTCTATAGCTTAATAGGGTCCATTTGAACTTAGACATACACCGATGTTATATTTTTTAGAAAAACTTTGTTGCCTATTTGAATCATATAAAATTTGAGATATTAGTATTCGTTACAACGCATAGAGGATACCATGGCCAGCTTGTATTACACACAAAAAATAAACACAAAATAATTTTTTCTCTAAAAATTAAATAAAATTTGTTCAATATTAAAGAATTCAACATTAAATATAGGAGTAAATTACATTTCTCTCCCATGAGAAAGATGCTTAAATTACACTCCCCTCCTCTCTTATGTTAAAATATACACTTATCTCCCCTCTAATGCAAATTATAATCTCACTCTCTTCCCTTGAAAGATGCTTACATTACTCTCTCCGCTTATGTTAAAATATACACTCCCCTCCCTTCTTATACAAATTATAATCACACTCTCCTTCCATGAAAGAAGTTTGAATTTTATTTCCCCCCTCGTCCAACAATAATAATTTCAGCATTTTTGTCAGTTGAGATATGATTTGTGGACAATCGGAGTAACTTCTCTAAACAGTCATTTTTATAACTATTTTTGTTTTTAAAGAAAAATTATTATGATAAACAAACACTTTCACTTCTCTTCTATAGCTTAATAAGGTCCATTTGAACTTAGACATACACCGATGTTATATTTTTTAGAAAAACTTTGTTGCCTATTTGAATCATATAAAATTTGAGATATTAGTATTCGTTACAACGCATAGAGGATACCATGGCCAGCTTGTATTACACACAAAAAATAAACACAAAATAATTTTTTCTCTAAAAATTAAATAAAATTTGTTCGATATTAAAGAATTCAACATTAAATATAGGAGTAAATTACATTTCTCTCCCATGAGAAAGATGCTTAAATTACACTCCCCTCCTCTCTTATGTTAAAATATACACTTATCTCCCCTCTAATGCAAATTATAATCTCTCTCTCTTCCCTTGAAAGATGCTTACATTACTCTCTCCGCTTATGTTAAAATATACACTCCCCTCCCTTCTTATACAAATTATAATCATACTCTCCTTCCATGAAAGAAGTTTGAATTTTATTTCCCCCCTCGTCCAACAATAATAATTTCAGCATTTTTGTCAGTTGAGATATGATTTGTGGACAATCGGAGTGACTTCTCTCAACAGTCATTTTTATAACTATTTTTGTTTTTTTAAAAAAATTATTATGATAAACAAAGACTTTCACTTCTCTTCTATAGCTTAATAGGGTCCATTTGAACTTAGACATACACCGATGTTATATTTTTTAGAAAAACTTTGTTGCCTATTTGAATCATATAAAATTTGAGATATTAGTATTCGTTGCAACGCATAGAGGATACCATGGCCAGCTTGTATTACACACAAAAAATAAACACAAAATAATTTTTTCTCTAAAAATTAAATAAAAATTGTTCAATATTAAAGAATTCAACATTAAATATAGGAGTAAATTACATTTCTCTCCCATGAGAAAGATGCTTAAATTACACTCCCCTCCTCTCTTATGTTAAAATATACACTTATCTCCCCTCTAATGCAAATTATAATCTCACTCTCTTCCCTTGAAAGATGCTTACATTACTCTCTCCGCTTATGTTAAAATATACACTCCCCTCCCTTCTTATACAAATTATAATCACACTCTCCTTCCATGAAAGAAGTTTGAATTTTATTTCCCCCCTCGTCCAACAATAATAATTTCAGCATTTTTGTCAGTTGAGATATGATTTGTGGACAATCGGAGTAACTTCTCTAAACAGTCATTTTTATAACTATTTTTGTTTTTAAAGAAAAATTATTATGATAAACAAACACTTTCACTTCTCTTCTATAGCTTAATAGGGTCCATTTGAACTTAGACATACACCGATGTTATATTTTTTAGAAAAACTTTGTTGCCTATTTGAATCATATAAAATTTGAGATATTAGTATTCGTTACAACGCATAGAGGATACCATGGCCAGCTTGTATTACACACAAAAAATAAACACAAAATAATTTTTTCTCTAAAAATTAAATAAAATTTGTTCAATATTAAAGAATTCAACATTAAATATAGGAGTAAATTACATTTCTCTCCCATGAGAAAGATGCTTAAATTACACTCCCCTCCTCTCTTATGTTAAAATATACACTTATCTCCCCTCTAATGCAAATTATAATCTCACTCTCTTCCCTTGAAAGATGCTTACATTACTCTCTCCGCTTATGTTAAAATATACACTCCCCTCCCTTCTTATACAAATTATAATCACACTCTCCTTCCATGAAAGAAGTTTGAATTTTATTTCCCCCCTCGTCCAACAATAATAATTTCAGCATTTTTGTCAGTTGAGATATGATTTGTGGACAATCGGAGTAACTTCTCTAAACAGTCATTTTTATAACTATTTTTGTTTTTAAAGAAAAATTATTATGATAAACAAACACTTTCACTTCTCTTCTATAGCTTAATAAGGTCCATTTGAACTTAGACATACACCGATGTTATATTTTTTAGAAAAACTTTGTTGCCTATTTGAATCATATAAAATTTGAGATATTAGTATTCGTTACAACGCATAGAGGATACCATGGCCAGCTTGTATTACACACAAAAAATAAACACAAAATAATTTTTTCTCTAAAAATTAAATAAAATTTGTTCGATATTAAAGAATTCAACATTAAATATAGGAGTAAATTACATTTCTCTCCCATGAGAAAGATGCTTAAATTACACTCCCCTCCTCTCTTATGTTAAAATATACACTTATCTCCCCTCTAATGCAAATTATAATCTCTCTCTCTTCCCTTGAAAGATGCTTACATTACTCTCTCCGCTTATGTTAAAATATACACTCCCCTCCCTTCTTATACAAATTATAATCATACTCTCCTTCCATGAAAGAAGTTTGAATTTTATTTCCCCCCTCGTCCAACAATAATAATTTCAGCATTTTTGTCAGTTGAGATATGATTTGTGGACAATCGGAGTGACTTCTCTCAACAGTCATTTTTATAACTATTTTTGTTTTTTTAAAAAAATTATTATGATAAACAAAGACTTTCACTTCTCTTCTATAGCTTAATAGGGTCCATTTGAACTTAGACATACACCGATGTTATATTTTTTAGAAAAACTTTGTTGCCTATTTGAATCATATAAAATTTGAGATATTAGTATTCGTTGCAACGCATAGAGGATACCATGGCCAGCTTGTATTACACACAAAAAATAAACACAAAATAATTTTTTCTCTAAAAATTAAATAAAAATTGTTCAATATTAAAGAATTCAACATTAAATATAGGAGTAAATTACATTTCTCTCCCATGAGAAAGATGCTTAAATTACACTCCCCTCCTCTCTTATGTTAAAATATACACTTATCTCCCCTCTAATGCAAATTATAATCTCACTCTCTTCCCTTGAAAGATGCTTACATTACTCTCTCCGCTTATGTTAAAATATACACTCCCCTCCCTTCTTATACAAATTATAATCACACTCTCCTTCCATGAAAGAAGTTTGAATTTTATTTCCCCCCTCGTCCAACAATAATAATTTCAGCATTTTTGTCAGTTGAGATATGATTTGTGGACAATCGGAGTAACTTCTCTAAACAGTCATTTTTATAACTATTTTTGTTTTTAAAGAAAAATTATTATGATAAACAAACACTTTCACTTCTCTTCTATAGCTTAATAGGGTCCATTTGAACTTAGACATACACCGATGTTATATTTTTTAGAAAAACTTTGTTGCCTATTTGAATCATATAAAATTTGAGATATTAGTATTCGTTACAACGCATAGAGGATACCATGGCCAGCTTGTATTACACACAAAAAATAAACACAAAATAATTTTTTCTCTAAAAATTAAATAAAATTTGTTCAATATTAAAGAATTCAACATTAAATATAGGAGTAAATTACATTTCTCTCCCATGAGAAAGATGCTTAAATTACACTCCCCTCCTCTCTTATGTTAAAATATACACTTATCTCCCCTCTAATGCAAATTATAATCTCACTCTCTTCCCTTGAAAGATGCTTACATTACTCTCTCCGCTTATGTTAAAATATACACTCCCCTCCCTTCTTATACAAATTATAATCACACTCTCCTTCCATGAAAGAAGTTTGAATTTTATTTCCCCCCTCGTCCAACAATAATAATTTCAGCATTTTTGTCAGTTGAGATATGATTTGTGGACAATCGGAGTAACTTCTCTAAACAGTCATTTTTATAACTATTTTTGTTTTTAAAGAAAAATTATTATGATAAACAAACACTTTCACTTCTCTTCTATAGCTTAATAAGGTCCATTTGAACTTAGACATACACCGATGTTATATTTTTTAGAAAAACTTTGTTGCCTATTTGAATCATATAAAATTTGAGATATTAGTATTCGTTACAACGCATAGAGGATATCATGGCCAGCTTGTATTACACACAAAAAATAAACACAAAATAATTTTTTCTCTAAAAATTAAATAAAATTTGTTCGATATTAAAGAATTCAACATTAAATATAGGAGTAAATTACATTTCTCTCCCATGAGAAAGATGCTTAAATTACACTCCCCTCCTCTCTTATGTTAAAATATACACTTATCTCCCCTCTAATGCAAATTATAATCTCTCTCTCTTCCCTTGAAAGATGCTTACATTACTCTCTCCGCTTATGTTAAAATATACACTCCCCTCCCTTCTTATACAAATTATAATCATACTCTCCTTCCATGAAAGAAGTTTGAATTTTATTTCCCCCCTCGTCCAACAATAATAATTTCAGCATTTTTGTCAGTTGAGATATGATTTGTGGACAATCGGAGTGACTTCTCTCAACAGTCATTTTTATAACTATTTTTGTTTTTTTAAAAAAATTATTATGATAAACAAAGACTTTCACTTCTCTTCTATAGCTTAATAGGGTCCATTTGAACTTAGACATACACCGATGTTATATTTTTTAGAAAAACTTTGTTGCCTATTTGAATCATATAAAATTTGAGATATTAGTATTCGTTGCAACGCATAGAGGATACCATGGCCAGCTTGTATTACACACAAAAAATAAACACAAAATAATTTTTTCTCTAAAAATTAAATAAAAATTGTTCAATATTAAAGAATTCAACATTAAATATAGGAGTAAATTACATTTCTCTCCCATGAGAAAGATGCTTAAATTACACTCCCCTCCTCTCTTATGTTAAAATATACACTTATCTCCCCTCTAATGCAAATTATAATCTCACTCTCTTCCCTTGAAAGATGCTTACATTACTCTCTCCGCTTATGTTAAAATATACACTCCCCTCCCTTCTTATACAAATTATAATCACACTCTCCTTCCATGAAAGAAGTTTGAATTTTATTTCCCCCCTCGTCCAACAATAATAATTTCAGCATTTTTGTCAGTTGAGATATGATTTGTGGACAATCGGAGTAACTTCTCTAAACAGTCATTTTTATAACTATTTTTGTTTTTAAAGAAAAATTATTATGATAAACAAACACTTTCACTTCTCTTCTATAGCTTAATAGGGTCCATTTGAACTTAGACATACACCGATGTTATATTTTTTAGAAAAACTTTGTTGCCTATTTGAATCATATAAAATTTGAGATATTAGTATTCGTTACAACGCATAGAGGATACCATGGCCAGCTTGTATTACACACAAAAAATAAACACAAAATAATTTTTTCTCTAAAAATTAAATAAAATTTGTTCAATATTAAAGAATTCAACATTAAATATAGGAGTAAATTACATTTCTCTCCCATGAGAAAGATGCTTAAATTACACTCCCCTCCTCTCTTATGTTAAAATATACACTTATCTCCCCTCTAATGCAAATTATAATCTCACTCTCTTCCCTTGAAAGATGCTTACATTACTCTCTCCGCTTATGTTAAAATATACACTCCCCTCCCTTCTTATACAAATTATAATCACACTCTCCTTCCATGAAAGAAGTTTGAATTTTATTTCCCCCCTCGTCCAACAATAATAATTTCAGCATTTTTGTCAGTTGAGATATGATTTGTGGACAATCGGAGTAACTTCTCTAAACAGTCATTTTTATAACTATTTTTGTTTTTAAAGAAAAATTATTATGATAAACAAACACTTTCACTTCTCTTCTATAGCTTAATAAGGTCCATTTGAACTTAGACATACACCGATGTTATATTTTTTAGAAAAACTTTGTTGCCTATTTGAATCATATAAAATTTGAGATATTAGTATTCGTTACAACGCATAGAGGATACCATGGCCAACTTGTATTACACACAAAAAATAAACACAAAATAATTTTTTCTCTAAAAATTAAATAAAATTTGTTCAATATTAAAGAATTCAACATTAAATATAGGAGTAAATTACATTTCTCTCCCATGAGAAAGATGCTTAAATTACACTCCCCTCCTCTCTTATGTTAAAATATACATTTATCTCCCCTCTAATGCAAATTATAATCTCACTCTCTTTCCTTGAAAGATGCTTACATTGCTCTCTCCGCTTATGTTAAAATATACATTCCCCTCCCTTCTTATACAAATTATAATCACACTCTCCTTCCATGAAAGAAGTTTAAAATTTTATCCCCCCCCCCCCGCCCCCTTTTATATTAAAACCTATATTTCTCTCATTTAATAAAACTTCATTTTAATGTAATCACATTTCTAATGCATTTACTTTAATTATTATTTTTTGCTCACGTCATTAATAAATATTGTTAAATGTTGTTATGAATTATGAAACTATACAAAATAAAATACAAATCTCGGATAAATTATTAAAGTCAATTAAAAAACAATTTTATATGAAAATATACACTTTAGTCCATTTCAACACAAATAAACATTTTTGTGATAATAATTCATTACAAGCTCAAAAACTTTAATTCATCATTTTAAGAAATTAATTTTCTTTTCTTTGAAAATTATATTATTTTAGAATATAAAATTGTTTTTTAATCGACTTTAGTAATTTATTTATCCGAGATTTGTATTTTATTTTGTAAAGTTTTATAATTTATAACAACATTTAACATTATATGTTAATGATGTGAGCAATAAATAATAATTAAAACATATGCATTAGAAGTTTGATTATATTAAAATGATTCTTATTAAATGAGAGGATTGAAGATTTTAATATAAGAGGGTGGGAGAATGAAATTCAAGCTTCTTACAAGTGAGGGGTGTGTGATTATAATTTGTATAAAAGGTGAATTGTATATTTTAAACAAGAGAGAATAGTAGTGTAATTTAAACATCTTTCAAGGAAGGAGAGAAATATTAAAATCTACACTAGAGAGGAGGGGAGTGTATATTTTAACATAAAATGAGAAAAAAGTGCAATCTTTGAAAGGGAGAAAATGTAATTTACTCTAAATATAAAAAGTTATCGACGGTTTAATAATTCATAATCAAAGAATCTTCAATTAAAAAACAAATAAATAGTGGCAAAACTACTATTGTGCATGCCTCTATCAACCCATAATCGACACAACACTAGTGAAAGCACGCACGCACCCAACCAAAAAGAAACAAATAAGCCAATAAAGTGGAAGCATCTTCATTGTGATGGCTACCAATAAACTTTACAAAATAATGCTATCTATAATGGAAATGGTTATTTTTATATGAAAAATGTGCAAATGGTTTTACCTATACTTATTTTTTTGGTAAAAATAGTTAATATAGTTGTAAAAGAGCGGTGCCTCAAATTCTCACACGTTGTTTGTTTGTTGATAATGAATGTCCTTGTTGTACTTACTAGTAAGCTACCACGAATGTTCCTGATTTGAAATTCAAGACTCAAAGGGAATTATTGTCAAAAAAAAAAAAAAAGACTCAAAGGGAATTATAACATCAACGTTGGACGACAAAGACAGTATCCTAAGAAAATGTGACCTCATGCGTTACCTAAGTCCAATGGCCCATTGCCCCATTCAATTCAACACCTGATGGCTAGTCAACGTATTTCTTTTATATAAACTATCGTAAAATTATTAAGTATAAGTGTACATTCCCATTCTTGCGTCTTCATTCATTCATGAATTCATGAAACATTTTTTAAGTATTTGTGTGAGAAACAAACACTTGCATGTTTACTACTCAATAACAAACCAATTCGTGTTTGAATATTATTCATTTTTTTGAATTCAACTAACATTTCCCTCGTCTTTGGTGTTGATAGTATTTTTTAAGATCGTGCTTCGGTGCATGCATCATCGCATGCAATATATTGACTACTAAAAAAAATGGATTTGGATTCTCTAAAGTCACTTTTTCCTACATTTTCTACATTTAGGCAAAATTTGAGGGTGTTTTGGTCTTTGCAACATCCATAAATGCATTTAAATATATCATATTTTCTCTTTCTTAGTTAAAATTTGCTTGAATGTAGGTGAATTTATGACTTTTAAATGTAGAGAATCCAAATCCAAAAAAAATGGCATGCATGATCTTTTATTAAATTTAAGAGTTTAATAATCATACACATGTACTATATATTTAACGGTTTTTTTATTAATGCATTATTCCATTTTTTTATAAAAATAACCTTTGCCTCTTAAAACACCCTTGAAAACTTTAAAGGTTTATTTGTTGCACAAAATATAAGGTAAAGATACGATATGATATGATAACGATCGAGTTCGATAATGATAAGATATGATAAGGATTGAGTAGGATAATGATAAGATAAAATAAGATAGTGTCAGAATAAATGCTTATTGTTTGTTGCACAAAATATAAGATAGAGAATATATGATATGATAACGTTCGAGTTCGATAATGATAAGATATGATAAGAATCGAGTAGGATAATGATAAGGGGTCTATTTTTTTAATCTTCACGGGTACCCATTTTTGGTAATTTGTTTGGAGTCCTATATTTCTACTCACATTTTAATTAATATATTGGTCTATTTATTTAATCTATGCGGGAACATATTTTTTTAATTTAGACGGAGTCCTATATTTCTACTCACAACTTAATTAATATAGGGGTCTATTTTTTTAATCTCTACGGATACCTATTTTTGATGATTTGTATGTAGTGCTATATTTTTACTCATATCTTAATTAATATAATTAATATAGGGGTTTATTTTTTTAATCTCTACAAGGAACTATTTTTTGTAATTTGTACGGTTAATTTACATATGGTCTTTTCACTTTCGGTTATTTTACATGCTTAGTGCTGTACTAGTATGCTTCAACTAAATTAAAAAGAAAAATATATTGGGGTTACATTATATTCTTTTTCACTTCGATCATTTGTGTCGATAAGGGTATATATTTCTTTTGTTTTTATGCTAGTGATTGCATGATTGAGAGAGTTATATTGCAGCATGGAGCTTATCCCATATATTTATGTGATTATATTGATTTGGCAATGTATCATCAAACAGCAACATAGAAGCAAGGAAATATATAAACTCTTGATAACGACGATCATAATCTCAATTAACAGCATCCGTATCTGCATAGCATCACAATCTCACTATTAATATGTAGTTGACCAGCTTGTGAGTTTAGATAAACTTGTAGAGTTTAACTAGACTCAACTTGTAAATTAATGTGTAAAAAATTATCTAATATTAAAATAACTTATACAAGTAGATAAAATAGTACCACTAGCATAAAAAAGAAGAAGAAGATAAAATAGTACCATTAAAAACAATAATTCAAAGATTTCATCTCCATAATAGTAATGTATGAATATATTTGTAAATAGATAAATATTACTATAGAGAATAATATTGAGCAATAGTTTTTGAACAAGAATATATATATTCAGCAATAGTTTACATGACTAATTAACTAAATCATATTATATATCTAATAAAATTGAGAATTTATAATTTTACTAAAGTGTATTTAAAATCTGTAAAATTTTATCAAAAATAAAAAATAGTTTACGTTAAACTCAATAATTTATTTATTTATTGGTACAAACTCAAGAATTTAATTTATTATCTAACAACAGTGTCCGAGTCGAAATAATTTAATAATATTATACTATAGTTTATTTTGTTTATTTACACTTCTCATCTCTCTATATCAGCAACAAAAAAAATTAATGCCCTTTTGAAAAAAGTACTAGTAGTTAATTGCATTTAAGCTCATTAAAAAGAAAAAAAAAATCAATTAGTCTTCATGAGAATAAAAGAGCTATATGAAAATAAATTTCAAATTTGTTGAAAGTTGATTTAGAAATTAATAACGTAGAATAAATGCAATAAACATTCTTTTGAGTATAAAAGAAGGTCAAAGCCAAAACAAAACCAAGAGGCGGAAGCTAGAATGGACAAGGCACATAGGTCTCCCATACCACCATGGGAGACCACTTTTTACCCTTAGATCATGAAAGTGTACAATAAGTCATAATAAAATTGTTACATTGTATACTTTTCTCAAGAGTTTGATAAAAAAAAATTTAAAAATAAATAAATTACAAAAAAATTATTTTCAAATTGAAAGTTGAAACTCAAATCCATTTATTTAAGTGTTAAATATATTTTTGATCCCTACAAAATCATAGCCTTTTAAGTTTAGTTCTTGTTTAATTTTTATTAAATTTTTAGTCTTTACTGCTAATCAACGTGTATTTTTAAATTTGTCAAAACAAAAAAAACGTGTATTTTTAAATGATTTTTTCGCAAGTATGTTTAGAACATCATAAAAAGTTCATCCATAAAATATGAACTCAAAATTTGAGTTCTTTTTGTTTGATAACTGTCATATTACCACAAGCTTATAGTTTATTTTTCACACGCTATTTTAAATGACAATACCTTTATATATATATATATATATATACTTAATAATTCATAAGCTATTTTAAATAGCTTATGAATTTATAACTTATCATTTTTTTCCCAATTTTACCCTTATATATCTTTATTTTAAATATTTTTGGATTAAATATGTTTTTTTTTCTTGTTTACAACGGAACAGATGATCGAAACCATACCTCATGCATAATACCCAAACCCCTCACCTCACCATTAGATCAAACCTAGTGGCTTGGGTTAAATATGTTTTTAATCCATACATTTTGTTCTATAGTAAAAAAAAATGTAGAATTAATTTTGATAACGGAACAAATTGTAGAATTTTTTTCACTATTAAAAACGATAGGGATTATTGTTGACTATAAGGTAAAATGTAGGGATTACAAACGTATTTAACTCAATATTTTTAAATATTAATTTGATATAAATTTTATGTTAAAATATATTTTTAGTCCCTAGATTTGGTCTTTTTTTTTGTCAGATAGCTTAGCGACTAGAAATTCACCCCTTAAAGGTGAATAAGTGGGTATACCGGGTTCGAACCCCGCACAAATGTGCAATGTCCTTTACCAATTGAGTTAGATTCATGAGAACCCCTACATTTTGTCTTATAGTCAAAAATAGTTCATATATTTTTTTAGGGTAAAAAAAAACCCTACCGTTACTAATTTTAGTCCTCAATGTTAAATTTTTAACGGATTACTGATGTGGCATCAATTTCTATTAAAATAAATTCAAAAATAAACTTTTTTTCAGGGAAATTCAAAACTAAACTTAACTATAAAAAAACAAAAGAAAAATGACGTAAAAAAAAGTGATAAATAACAACAAAATATAAATCTGAAATTTTTTCTCCCTCTCAAGTACAACCCAGATCTAAAATATTTTCATAACCACCACCAGGTTTTTCACATCTCTCCCATCTTTGACCCATGAAACTGTTGTTACCATTTTGAATCAATTCGATATTTACCCACAAAAAGCTTCTTGCTTTTTCAATTAGGCCAGTAAGAAAAAATGGTTTATTGCAAGTACTTCATTGTGTAACTTAATTCTTAAGATTTTAGTGAATAATTTTATAATAAATCAATTTTGGATCTGTGAGTTTTTTGGAAGGAGAAACAATTGATGATTTTTTTTATGAATCTGTGAGTGGCCAGATTTTTGGTGTATTTTCTTTTGAACCAAAATCAAAATTTGCAACACAAAATTTAGCAGATTTTTTTTACCAATACAATGTGTTGTTGTTGCATGCTTACTGGGTTGAAGATGATGGGTTGCTTGTTTGTTGGATGAAATTTCTGAGTTGTTTGTGGTTACAGTGTCTTGTTATTCTTTATTTTTTTCTTTATATTTAATTTTATTAATTGAAACAAATATAATTTAATTAAAGTTTTTTTATTGCTCAAACAAAAACTTTTATAATAAATAAAAATGAGTTTGAATTTGCTCTATTTGTTATCCCTCCATTTATTCTCCATTTGGAGAGAGATAGACCCATTGAAAATTAGTGGGGTCCACAAATTAGTGGGTCTCACTTTTTAATGGGTTCTACCAATTTTTAATGTGTCTATCTCTCTTCAAATGGATAACAAATGGAGCAAACTCAAACCCATAAAAATAAAAAGGAGAATAAATAATATAGTGTTGGTAGGAATATCATACACTTGCAAAAAAAATGGTCTCTCATGGTGGAAGACCTATATCTCTTGTGCATGCTAGCCGGCGCCCAATAAAGAATCACTAAAATTAGCAAATCATAACCCTTTTTTTTTATGGAAAAACTAGTATTTACATTTTATACAACAAACATAACTTTTTGATTGTTTATTATATTTTTGTAGTATAATGGAGTGGGCTGGGGAATCGGTCATTACAACCTATGAGTTAAACTAATCTCATATAGACAACACACTGCCTTGTCAAAATTAAAGTATGCTCAGATATTATAATGACATGTTACCCCTAGCTATGTGTGATACAATGATTCATATTTTATCCACAATTTTTGTTTGTTTAATAATCTAGTGGTGACTAGAATTTCTCATTTTAAAATGAATAAATTGAAATATCATAATTCAAACCATAATTTCTATAAATTATATGTAATATTTTTACCAACTAAATCATAGTTACATAAATTATCCATAAAATTTTAGTATGTGACAACAAGTGGACATTTGAATTTGATAAGCATGCAGTATCACAGTCAAAATGTGTTGCATATTTTCTTTAATTTTTTATTATTTTGTTATTTGTTTAGATGCTACACATATTCAAATAATAGTTGTTGGAAAAGCAATAAAAAAAATTCCACATGCAAAAATAAACAGATCTTCACATAATAAATAAAATTAAACAAAATCAACTCACAATAATAACTATTATAATTTTTTATTATTTGCAATTTTTACAAAGCAAATTGTAACCTCTCAAACTCAACTGTAAATTTTTATAAAGATCAAAATTACAAACTCTCTCAAACTACAATTTTTGAAAAAAAGTTTTAGAAACTCTCATATCAAGACTTATAAGTTACAACTACCCAAACTCCAATAACCTAAAAGATCAAAGTTATTGTAGTGAATAAAACTTAATATAACTTTTTATATTTATATTAACAATTTTTTTCCCCTTTATTTCAATTCAACTACTCAATGTGAAATATCTTAGATGAGTATTCACTTTTACAAAAGCATATATCATGCGGTGAGTAAACACAGTTCAAATTCAATATTCATCATGAAAAAGTTTTGCACCGCATGATATTTATTTCCTTTCTTTTTACAGTGAAATGCATACTAATTTAAACTCTTAATTAATTGGTTCACTTTAAAAAGTTCCAATGTAATATTTATCTATATCTAAATAAAATGTATATCAGAGGGTTCACTTTAAAAATAAATCCTCCAATATTATTCAAATATATACCCAATCACGAGGTTCAACATAGGTGCCGCGCAACATAGGGTAGGTTGGTTTATAAAAAGCTGAGTTGCATAACACCAGAAATCAAGGATACCCTCCACATCTCAGACAAGCATTGAGTTCATAATTTGAGATGGAAAGACAATAGGGAAAAATGACATCAAGGATACCAAAAATCGATTATATACACAAGATGACGATTATAAGGGTCCGTTTGACCTAACTTATTTTTGAGCTTATGCAAACGGCTTATGCAATTTTTATGTGTTATTATAAGTTTTTGAAGATAGTTTATGATAAAATATCTTCTAAAAATTCCATTTTCACTAATTTAAACTTAAAAAATAGCGTAAAACCTAATTTATGTTGCATAAGCCGTTTGCATAAGCTCTAAAATAAGCTAGGTCAAACGAGCCCTAAAAGCCGGATTTCGAAGAAGAAAAAAAATAACAACAGGTATTCTGCGACCAATTCCATTGTTCTCCCACATTCCCCACCCAGTGTTGTTTAAAGAAGATCTTTTCTAAGGTACAGTGTTGTAATACTGATAATAGCTTGGTAAGTGGACCACTTATCTCTAGCAAACAACTTTTCAAATTATCTTCACCTCATAGGGGGCAATCAGGCCATACAGTTTCGCCTGTGCCAACATTGGCACAACTACATGAGTTATCCATGAGCCTAGATGCCATGGAAGAAGATTATCAGAATCTGGACTAGTGTCTAATGGGATGGCACCACTGTCAGTGAGAGTTTTTGTTGCAAACTTGTAAATTCTATACACATTGCACTCTTCATGTTCATCACCCATACTATGCATTTTGATTTTATATGGCACCTTTCAGCAGCAGCGAAAGTTTCAGAATTATTGTTTTCAAGGTCAATCAAATTGAGAATTTTTTTAGGCTTAAAATGTTGCTCCACTGAGAGTTTGATCTTTCGGCTATGTCAAACTTCCCTTCTTACTTTCTTCTTATCCGATCCTTTAGCTTATGCTAGAACTGAGCTGGTAAATTAGGCGCCGACCAGACCTATATCAAGTCATAAACATAAATCACATGCAATATCTTCAAATAGTTACTTGGACAAGAACAAAGTGACCGTATATAAAACTGTACGGTCTTATTTTTGGGGAGTCATCATAAATAATTAGCTGGATATAATTTTATGCATTGCAGGTCAGTTAACTGCATCCCACAAACAGTTAAAAACAAATACAAAACTGATCGAAAAGATGGAACTCAACTCACTGTAGTTAACTTCAAGAGAAAAAGAAAATATCAGAAATTTGGACTGGCTGGAAATATGTTAAGAGATATATGTAGATATTGATTATACTGCACAACCCCAAAAATAGTACATGATTACTTCAGCTGATCGGGAAAGAATCACAGACATTAGCATAAATCTCTAGAGAGAATTTAGTTTAAACAAGAGAAGGAAAAGACGGAAAAAATTACACAACCCCAAAAATAGTACATTTTAATTGAAGAAAAACAGCTACAATTCCTTTTCCACTGCTTGCTTATATGAAGAAGATATCAGTCTCAGGTAAGAGATTACAAGAATAAATAAGAAATCTATCATTAAAAAGAAATGAAAATCTACAGACATTGCAAGAATGCTTTCTCCTTCCAAAACCTTGCCCGCAATTGTCTTACATTTCCCCTATGGCCCTCTCACTTCTTCTCTCCTTTTAACCCATTCCCATTCCCACTACCCAAATCTAGTTTCTGCCACAATGGTTGATTGTTACAATCAATGTTGTTAAAATTGCATGTTTAATTATGCACAATCCTACAAATTTCACCCTAGTTTCTCATCCCATGCACACCTACGATTGCAATCTAGTGGATCAGACTAGAATCACATGAAAATCATAAAATCAAAGGGATCAGTGATTTCAACCTTAGTAATGGTGAATAAGAGTAGAATCACTGAAGATGTAAAATCAAGGGGATCAGTATTTCGATCTAGTAGTTCTTCTGGACCCCACAATCAATTTTACACTCTAGCTACTCACTTGTTTCGCAGCTCATCCAAATAACAAATCTAACAACTCTAACATAAAACAATATTTTCTGCAATTAATTTTCTAAAATCAACTTTTCCTTGAAGTCATTTGACCTCCCTTTCATTCCCTCTTAACGTCCAAATCTTCTCTATTTCCTTTACTATTCCAACTCTTTTTCCCATGAAAAGCCCAAGACAGACTTGACAAACAAGCAACAGAACTTGACCACGGTATACCAAGCATAAAAGCAAGGTTTGAAATAGTTGTCACAGACACACAGTCGTGGATGCAATCACGTCATGATCATGGAAACTGAAGACAAATGTGGCTGATCCAGCCGCAACTGCAGAGACTCCGAAAACTGGTGAATTATGGCTGCTAGCTAGAAACCCGTCATATAAATACGGTGTTGAGGCTTCTGCCGGAAACCAGGGCCGGTTTATATGTGAGTGCAAAGTGACCAATAGCACAATGCTATCAAGCCATTAATTCTCGAATATTACAATAATCAAAGACCTCAGTGTTTATAAATATGTACGCCACCAAACCAACTAGAGCTATACCAGCAAAAAATGGAAACAAATTTAACAGCTCTAAAATATGGTAAGGGTAAATTCTTCATGTAAGTCACAAAATCCTCACCAGAAAATCGGCAAATCCTCAACTTCAGACTCAGAACCTATAAGAGAGTGAGTTCTTGTGGATTCTCCATAGACTGCCTGAGAATATATTCAGCCCTCCTTTTCTTATCATCTCTTTCATCTTCTCTACCAACCAAAGATATCGCGTGCGAAGCACCCTTCTTCTTATTTCTATCATCCAAAGACTCCCCAATGAACTTCTTCCCAGTTCTGAACTTGAAATGCACAGTAGGCCTCGAAGTAGCAGCAGGAATAACCGTCTTTCCCCCTTCAATCTCATCATCGTCATCATCACACAAAACACCACCACCCCGTAGCTTCTCAATTGCAGGAGCAAATGCCTCCAACACCGAAACACGGTCTCCATCAACAATCGGTAGCTTAGTCGGCAAAACAACCGGAGCAACATCTACATCTGCTGCATCTTCATCAAGATCACTTCTTGTTCTCGTTCTTGTTGTTTCTGTGGATTCATTTCGATTCTGGTTACTATTACTAAGCAACAAACGCTTCTGCAAATTCAACAATGATCTCTCAGCCTTTCTACGCTGTCTAGCTTGTTCAACCTTATCCTCACGAGGATCAGAGACTCTTTCATCCCACACAGGAGTATGAATATAAGTATGAGGATCAGGTAATGCCGGTAACCACGGTGGAATATGCTTCGACGGTGGAGTTTCACCCATTTGTACAAAACTCGGAATGATTCTCCGTTCACGAATCACCGGAAAATTCGGAATCGGTTGAGCAAAAGGAATTTCAGGCATAGATTCAGCGTAATTAATAATTTCTTTCATACCATTTGAAAACCCTCGAGGCGCTTCTAAATCTTCCCAAGCTCGAATCAAATCAAATAAACTGGATTCTGATCTACCAGCGAGGTTGGAGTAGAATTTAGCCGTTTTGCTGAAGTCGATTAGATAACGGATTACGATGTCGGAGAAGGATTCAAGAGCGGAGTCTTTGACGGCGTGAAAACCTGTGGCTTCGCATAGCTGTGCCACGGCGATTTTAGCCGTTGCTCGGCCGAAGTCGTCGTCGGAAGCTCTTACTCTGTTGGTTGTGTTGTTAGGAGGCGAAATTAGGGTTTTGGTGTTAATTTGGGAATGTTCGTTCGGTGTCATTGAAGAGAAGAAAAACAAATCGGAGGAAGGGTTTGAGAGTATTTGAGACCTTGTAGGATGGAAAAATGAAAACCGGATATGCGATCCAATTTTTTTTCAAAAACTGGAAATTGAAAATAACATGTAAATATATAGCGGTGTCAATGGGTGTCGGTTGATCCGCGGATTCTCTGCCTAATGGATGTGTGTGGAGAGCCGTAAAAATGAGCTAATTCGAATGGGCCGGTCCGAATAGTTTGAATGGGCCGGCCCGAATAGTCTGAATTTTTTTTAGGCTTTGACCTTTAAATTGGAATCCAAATTGTATTCGGGTCTTTTTTAGCCCGGTCCGATAAAGCTCGATAAAATATGGGCTAGCCCAAATGAGCCACAGGCCGCCCGAAAGTCTGACGAAATTATAATAAATTTTTTAAAAAAAATATAAGTAATTTTTTTTGGATGATTTTAACTTAATTTGTATTATAAAAGTTTTTTATACCTCTACGAGTTTCTCAAATATAATCCGCTACTTAAGTAGTGGACTCTGTTTTTTTAATCAAATTTATCATTTTTACTACTTAAGTAGCGGATGAGTAAAAATAGGGCGCGCGAGAAACTCGTAGGTAGCGGATAAGTAGAATTATGGCGCGCAGGAAACTTCTAAGTAGCGAATGAGTAAAAATAGGACGCGCGAGAAACTCGTAGGTAGCGGATGAGTATAATTAGGGCGCGCGAGAAACTTCTAAGTAGCGAATGAGTAAAAATAAGGCGCGCGAAAAAATCGTAGGTAGCGGATGAGTAAAAATAGGGGACGCGAGAAACTCCTAAGTAGCGAATGAGTAAAAATAAGGGGCGCGAGAAACTCGTAGGTAGTGGATGAGTAAAAATAGGACGCGCGAAAAACTTGTGAGTAACGGATGAATAAAAATAGGGCGCGCGAGAAATTTGTGAGTAATGGATGGGTAAAAATGGAGCACCCAAGAATTATAAATCCTATATATTTATGTATAATATAAATGTATGTGTTTTTGCCAAAAAATTTGCTAAATAACAAAATAAAAAAAAATAAAGGAAAAAATCGGGCTGCCCCGAAAGCCCGACGGCCCGTTCCGGGCCGGACACATGCCTTATTTTTGGAGCCCATATTTCATCCGGGCTTTTTTAGCCCGAAGCCCGTCCGGGGCGCCCGTTTTGACAGCTCTACACGTGTGGACAGATTCGGAGTTGATATCAATCCACCCTCTATATTTGTTTTTTTTATTTTGGAAAAATAAAAATTCGAACTTAAACTCAATTAATTTAGATCTCGAATTCGTCTTCGAACTACGTTAATTTTGACGTGAAAAATTCAAATTGATTGAGTTTGAGTTTAAATTTTAATTATCCCAACATTTAAAAGACAAATGTAGAGTGGGTTGATATCAACCTTGAATCCGTCCTCAAACCTACTTCACTTCTATCAAATTACATTTTACTCTCTTAAGTTATAAATTTTTTTACAGTAAATTATAAATTGTTAAACAAAATCTTATATTATATATATATATATAATTTTTAAGTTGAATTTTTAACAAGTGTTTTCTATTTTTATTTATTAAAAAAAATTAGACTTTTAACTATTTTTTTAATAAAAATAAATTAAAATCACTCAAATTCATATGGAGCGAAATGCCGATGGTCGATATTTGATCTCACAGGGATATTTGAATCGAACCTAGTATGCATATGAATTTGGAGTTCTATTTTACATCCCTGTTGAAAATTGGGATGATTACGAAAATATCCTAACTTTATGAATTTACATTTAGGGAATTAAAAATTCAAATCCGTCCTATCCCATTATCTTGTCTAATTGAAAAAGAAAATTATTTTTTATATATAAACAACATATATAGATATAAAAATGAATATAGAGTTTAGAAAAGGAGATTAAATTTTTTACAATATAACAAATCAAAGTTTAAATTTCGGGCATGGAAAAAAATATTCATATTTAATATCTGACACACAGTTGGATTACATATAGTGGAGAAAAATGAGAAACAAACCGTAAAAAATTGATAATAAGGTTAAATAAAAGAAGTCAAGACAAATATATTCTCTAAATTTTGAAAATGTAAAAATAAAAACACTAACACCCTGTAAAAAAATTGGAACCAAAAAAAAAAGAGTGTTTTTGTTATTTAGATATATATATATATACTTCTCGATGGCAATAAAATGTATTTTCTCTAGAAGTATACATCCAAACTACAAAGTCTGGGGGTGAGAAAAGATGTTAAAAATATATTATATAGCCCATTACACGTCCATTGGATCGGTAGTCCAGTAATGTATATGGGACTTTCGTATTCTACTTAGAAGATTTATCTTCCCATTCTTCTTGTTTCTTTTTCACTCCATAGGTTTATGTTTATACCTTTAGAAAAAAATTTCAGTAACATGAACCGAAGTTATAAATGATTGAAAACACTTATTTTTCTATATCGAAAAACTTCTGTAAATGAAAATCGAAGTTTTGGAGGTAAAATTAGGGATAAAAATGGATTTTTGAGAGATGAAAAAGAGACGTATGGGAAGAGAAATCTTCTTCTACTTACCCGATTATGCGCTTAAATCAAATCCACTAACCTTCATTTGCTATAATAAACAAAGTGAGCTTCTTTTCGCACTCCCCAATTTCTTCCGTCACCTCCTGAAATGACCATTGTATTATAGGAAGTGAACTCTTTTTTCATGATTTTTTTCATTCTTGGAGGGTGTCGATGTCCAGTTTGAGTATAAAATATTGACACTTGCTACTTAAGAAGCGAACCGAAACATTGTTCGCTACTTAGAGAGATGGGAGAAGGGTGTAAAGAACAAAAAAATTGACTTTTATAAGGTTCGCATTTTAGAAAGCGAACTCTATTTTCCTCAATTTTTGTTATTTACACACTCGCTGTCTATGTAGTGAGAGGGGTAATTTGAGAAAGTCAAGGGTGCGAAAAGAAGCTTTCATAAACAAAATTCACAAAAAAAAATCTATGTAGATCCATTTTGATCTCTCGTAAATTTTTAATAGCACAATTTAGTTCCTGACAAAAATAAAATCTAAATTGAACCTTAATATTTTTATATGAAGGACAAAATTGATCCAACGGATCAAACTCATGCAATGTTGTTCACAAATATGGGTTGAGCCGGATAGCTGGTTTGATATAAATTCCAAAATAAAAAACCCATAAAAATCAAGTTTCGGATAAAATCGAATTCTGACCCAAAAATAGTGATGCTACCTAAATGAGACACTGGCATTTTTTTATTTTTTTTATAGAAGTACCAAAGATTTTACTTTTGCCGATTGATCCTCGAAAGAGAAAAGTTCAAGGTTCAAATAATTCAATTTTCAAAATAAGTTGTACGTGTGTATATTCCAAACAACAACCACATTATTCTTCAACACTTCACAATTTCAACACATTCTCTCATTATCCCCTTTGAGTATTCACTCTTCGATTTCCTTTCATCATTTAAAAATAGTGATGCTATAATTCTTTGAAAATAGTAAAAATATGTAATTTTTATGTAAAAACATGATGCTATTATCATTTTATGATACTAAAAATATAGTGAAATTTGGGCAACTCACCGAACCCAACCTGAAAATAACCGAATTTACCCAACCCATTCTAATGCTAAAATAAATAGTTATTTTATTGTACTCAATCCAAAATATTCTATATAATTTGAATTTTTACTTTGGCCAAATCTAATTCGATTCGACTTACGTAAACTCCATGATTTGATTTGAAACCAATCCGCCGATGTAATCCAAATCCAAATTTTTCATAAAATATGAAAAAATTACATCTATAGAAGTTTGTTTGTGTGGAAGAGATAATAAGTATAATGTAGTATTTTTGAACTTGGCCAATAAGTATATATAATGTATATGTTTGTTAAACTTTTAGTGTATTATAATGAAACAATTATTAATAATTATCATTGTCTTATATCATGATACTGATATATCAAATATACTACCAATGCAATGAATGTATAATTGTGTTTTTTTTTTTTTTTTTAAAGTAATGTATAATTGTGTTAGTGGTGAGGGGCTTAGGTAAAATGTGAAAATAGACTTTGAAATTATTTTTAATTACTATACACTGTTGTTCACAATGAACAACATGTTTGTGGTTGGCAGGAGTATTTGGCTGAATAACAATGTCTATTGTCTGGTCTCTATTAAGAAAAGAAAATCATACTATTTGGTCTAAAGACAAACAAGATGAAAAGGGAGTTTATTAAAGTGAAAGTAGTACATGGTCTTGTTTTAGGGGCATTCTGACCATTTCTGCTTTTGAATTAATGATGAAAGTTTTTGGTGCCTTCTGATACCGACATAAGCTGGTATTGGGCTCAAAGTTGGAAATGAATTCAGACGCAGGAAGGCATCTGCTTCAACAGTGAAAATTAAACATGTTTTTGGCATTGGCTGTGTGACTATTCAAAATATTATGGAGCAACACAAGTACACAACTTACTTTAAAATTACTAATAAAGTGATAATACATCCATGTTCTGTCTAACCGAGGTGCTTGTATAGATAGGCTCATATTAAAGGGTGGACTTCCTTATCTGTAGATGCTGTGTAATTGGAAGATTTCTCTTCCCACCCCCCGGACTCTTTTTCACCCCCCTGAAATCCCAGTTTGCCCCTTGACTTTCGAAAATTTGTAAACAATAGTTCAGTAGACGCGTACTGAACTATTTTAAAAGTTCAGTAGACGCGTACTGAACTATGAAGTCGTTCAGTAGACGTCTACCGAACTATATCAATATAAACCTGCAACACCAGGTTTCTTCCTCATTTCTTCATCTTCTCACACACACAATCAAAATCTCCATACGAGTAAAACGCGCGATTCCGGTCATTTGGGGGTTAAAATCAACATTGGAAGCTTGGCAAACTGATTCTACACGCATTGGAAGCTTAAAAACAAGGTAAATTTCGAACTCCACCGTTTATTTCACGCAACCATAGCTGCTAGGTTAGTAGGTTTCTGACACAGTTTCGTTCAGTAGACGTCTACTGAACTATTTGAAAAATTCAGTAGACGCGTACTGAACTGTTCTGGAAAATGAAGAGCATTAGTTCGGTGGATGTATACCGAACTATTGCGAAACAGAACAGGATATGCAGTAGCCTCTGTAACTTGCAGAAAATGGTTTTAAATGATGTTTTATGCATTGTATGCTTGGTTTGTTTAGGAATTCACTCATATTAATTGTTATTGCATGAATTAGTGAGCATAGTATGATTTATAGTTGCTTAAATTAAGGATTGCATTATTGATGGACTCAAATGACTTATGAATTTATTTTTATCGTTTGTTTTAGTTATGGCCGATGAAGCTAAACCTCCGGACGAGTGCAAAGCAATAGTAGCGGCGGAGCCTCACGTATCGCCAATAAGAGTGGATACAAGGGACCATTTTGTGACGGATAGAACTTTCGAAAGCAAAGAGGCTTTGGTTGATTGGGCTCGCGACATAGCTCTCCCGTTAAGATTTTCAATTGTCATTACAAGATCGGATAACGGCAAAGGTAGTAGGAAGCCGTTCATTGTGTTGGGTTGCGAAAGAGGCGGTACATACAAACCAACGGGAAAGAAGGTAAAATTTGAAGAGACGGGAACGCGGAAATGTGAATGTCCATTTCGTCTACGAGGTTACTTCCATGTAACGGGGCAATGGCATGTTACTGTTGTTGATGGAATGCACAACCATGTGCTAGACAAAGCATTGCAAGGTCACCTCATTGCGGGTCGTTTGAAACCGGTAGAAAAGCAACTTCTATCGGAAATGACAAAGAATTTGGTCCCGCCGAAGAATATCATTTCTACGTTGAAAGAGAGGCATCCGAAGAATGTGACTGTTTTGAAGCAAGTTTACAACGCCCGTTATAGGTTAAAACAAAGGGCGAGGGCGACAAGGACGGAAATCCAACATTTGCACAAGTGTCTTGATGAAAACAACTACTTCTTTAAAGCTCGAACCGATGGTGAGTCCGAGTTTGTTCAAGACATTTTCTTTGCACATCCGAAATCCGTATGTTTGTTCAACACTTTTCCCACAGTTTTGATTATGGATTCTACGTATAAAACGAACAAATACGGAATGCCTTTGTTTGAGTTGGTTGGTCAGACCTCGACCGAGGAAACCTTTAATGTTGGATTTGCATTTATGAGTAATGAGAAGGAAGAAAATTTCACATGGGTCCTTCAACAGTGTGTTTGTCTGTTAAGGAACAAGGTGAGGCCGAATGTTGTTGTGACCGATAGGGATACGGCACTGATGAGTGCGGTTGCCACTGTATTTCCGGACTCCGCTCATATGGTTTGTACTTTTCATGTGAAGAAGAATATGTCTGAGAAGTGCAAAACTCTTTGCAAAATTAAAGATGGTGAAAAGGTGAAGCAAGGAGATGTGTGGACGGATGTGTCGAAAGCATTCGACGTCATATTGTACTCGCCATCTGAGGATGCTTATGTTGAAGCGGTTTTGCAATTTAGGAAGCTATGTGGAAGGTGGCCAAGATTCTTGAGATATGTTGAGACCACAATTTTGGATACCGATAAAGAAAGGTGTGTTAATGCTTGGACTGACAAATTTTTGCATCTTGGCAACACTACAACAAACCGAGTGGAGGGTGCTCACGGTGTTTTGAAGGGTTACCTAAAGGACGGTCACGGTGACTTGGCCACTGGTTGGGAAGCAATCGACAAAATGTTGATTAATAGGTTCAATGAAATACAAGGAACTTTTGGTCGGAATTTGTCGGTTGTGGAGCACACTTTCAAGGATCATTACTTGTACTCTTTGTTGATTTTCAAAGTTTCAAGACCCGCTTTGAATCATATACATAGAGAAGAAAAAAGAGTTGAAGAGTGCGGTACGGATAGCAAAAAATGTGGTTGTGTGGTGAGGTTTACCTATGGGTTGCCATGTGCGTGTTTGATAGCTAAAAAGATGCTTCACAAGTTGCCTATTCGACTTGATGAAGTTAACGCACATTGGAAGAAGTTATGCTTTTTGGAGGATGATGGTGGTTCGTCCGACGACGACGATTATTCTTGCTTGGCCGAATGGGATGCTATTCAGGTAATCACGTAATTTTTGCACTTTATATTTAATTTACGCACTTTATATTTAATTTACACAATCACTTAATTTTTGCGCTAATTTACGCACTTTATATGTAATTTACGCAATCACGTAATTTTTGCACTTTATATTGAATTTACGCACTTTATATTTAATTTACGCAATCACGTAATTTTTGCACTTTATATTTAATTTTACGCACTTTATATTTAATTTACGCAATCACGTAAGTTTTGCGCTAATTTACGCACTTTATACTTAATTGTTTTTATTTGTTTTTAATTTTTGTAGAAGCGTTTGAAGCGAGTTGACGTATGCATGAAGGATGAGATAAGAAATCAACTTCGGATAATTGCTTTTCCGGAGTCGACTTCTTTAAAATCTCCGGAACACAATGTCGTTTCTAAAGGTGCTAAAAAGAAAAAAGGCAAGACGGATTCTCGCACAACTAGGTCCACGACCCGAGAACCGTCTCGTTGGGAGCATGTCGACAAACATTTTGAGGCTACTCAAGAATCTCAAAATAAACCGTCGTCGTCAAAGAAGAGAACAATTGCAAAGTCTAAGCAAACGGTGAGCGACATTCCTCCTACGCGTAGCATACCACGCATTGATGAAATGCCAAAGTTTATGCACCCTTACATAGAGGACATTGTTGATGTGGTTGGTGACGGCTTTTGTGGATATCGTTGCGTGGCGTTGGATTATTGTGGTAATCAGGACGATTATGAGTTGATAAAATGCCACATGCTTAAAGAGTTGAATTCGCACAAGGAGTTGTACAAGATGGTCTTTTCACATGAGAACCGTTTTAATTTCATCAAAGATGCATTACACCCTCCAAAAAGACGAGTCCTTCCGGGTCATGTTGCACCGATGGATAAATGGTTGACCTTTCCGGATATGGGACACATTTTGGCTACTCACTACAACAAGGTTATTGTGGAGTTGACAGCCCCTGGGGACAGAGTATCGGAAACATTTTTCCCATTGCGTGGAAGTCCACCTTCGGATCCCGAAAAGAACATTCTTTGTCTTGGTTTGGTTCCGGGCCACTTTGTTCTTGTCAAGTTGAAAGAGGGATGTCCATTGCCACGCACTTGCCTCGAGTGGAGGAATTATCGGTCTGAAGAAGCCGCTGCATGGGAGTATCCGTTCATGGAACGTCAGAGCACTTTTGCCGAACTTTTGGAAAACGAGATGAAAGATGTTAGGAAGAAAATACTCACGGGAGTTGGTTCGACTAGTGATGATCCGTTTATTTGTTTATAGGATATTAGCTAGGTTATTTGTACTTTGATGTATTGGATCTGTTTTGGCTTGTATTATGCATTTACATCGGTTTTGGTCCGGAAACATTGGTGAAAACCATCACTTTTTGTATTATACGACAACTCTTTTGGTGATGTTGTTTCGGACTTTTTGCGATGTACAAGTTACATAATACTATTAATATAACTTAGTCGTTTCAATTATTTTGTTGTTTGAACTGTTGAAATGTTTTAAAACAGGAATCGAACTCGTTTTTTAATACGAGTTGGCCTTAAACAGAATGCAGAAATGACCTGCTATCAGGTACGCGTAGTTCAGTACACGCGTACTGAACTTTGGTCAATTAAAAGGGAGTTCAGTAGACGTCTACTGAACTTTTCAAAATATAAAATTAGTTCAGTAGACGTATACCGAACAAGACTTAGGATTTTTTGAGAAACCAAACAAGCGAGCTTCTGTCTACTGACTCCATGCCTGTGCACGCATATAAGCTACTTGCAGTTCAGTATACGTCTACTGAACTTTTCAAAATTTAAAATTAGTTCAGTAGACGTATACTGAACTTTTGTAATTTAAAATTGGTTCAGTAGATGCGTACTGAAGTGTTCAGTTTTAAAAATCCCAGCGTGTTGCACATGCTTAATTAATTCTTAGGAAAATATTATTATTATTTTTTAACGGTCGAGATTTTGCCGACACTTTAAGCGGTCGAGATTTTGCCGACACTTTAGACGGTCGAGATTTTGCCGACACTTTGGACGATCGAGATTTTGCCGACACTTTATGTGGTCAATAATTAGGGTAACAAGTCTATAAATTAAGGTGTTTAGAAAGAGATATACGCAACTAAATATAATGGATATTTCACTAAGTTATCGGAGAGACACCAGTCTTGCAGTTGGATATTTCAATAATTAATGTAACGTTTTTATTTAACACCACTGTAATGTTGTTGTTTATCCTCAATGTAACGTTTTCGTATATAATTAATATTACGTGTTATTGTGTTAATTTAAGTCCTATTGAACAAAAAAAAATATTAATAGTAAAAAGGTTTAATAATAAAAAATAATACCAATATTAATAAAAAAATTAAATCATATAAAAAAAATAACAAACAGTTTCCAGTTAAGTAAAATTCAGTACGCGTTTACTGAACTACCAGTTCGGTGGTTGTCAACCGAACTATTTCAACGTTTAAAAAAGTTCAGTAGCCATCTACTGAACTAAATGTTACAGAGTGCAGGAAAATTTTACATGTTTCAGCACCAACTCAGAACCAATTTTCTGAGTTCAAACCTGCAAATTCAATTTCAATTTCATTTCATTCAATCGCAAAGCAATCAAACTAAGGTGTAAACACAAAACCACGTGGAATAAGCAAAAGATAGCAGAAATTAACGAAGCAATAACATTAATTAACATAAATATCCAAACATCAAAGGTGCGAAAAGATAGTACAAATGTCTTACAAAATAAGGCGCGTAAATTCAAAATACATAACACACGCTCAAGTGTCACAACTTCACATCATACATAACAATCACTAATAACCCAAAAGAAGCTAAACAAGCTAGCTACAGCATACATGCTACATCATCAACAAGCTACTGAGTCGCTCTCCATGCTTGACGGTGGGATCCTGCCCGACGACGCCTGGTGTTATACAAGAATCCTGGCTCAACCCATCCAAGAATACGATGCATAGTCGTATTAATAGGCGTTCCCTCAGGCGCCTCACCATCGTCAAGAGCCCTACGCACCTCTCGTCTTACATTTTGGCAAATCTCCCACGTGTCAACCACCTCATTTCTAGTCTGCTCCTCAATCAACACCTCCAGCATAGGTGGCCTAGGTGGTTGTTGCTCCGCCTCTACCGGACGCATAATAGGATGCGACACTCGGTAGTACCATGATATGTATCCAGGCTCAAAATCCCACGGATTCACCACCACTCGGCCCCTCAAGTCTTCATCAATCATCCTCGTTTGCAATTCCTCCATCCACACACGATCAATCTGAGCTATCGTCATGCCTGGTATAGCTGACAAGGACGGGTCTCTCGGAATTCCTTGCACATGCTTAAACTGACGGAGCACCCGTTCAGGCAAATGCTTTCCAAGGTCTTTTCCAGACCTTAACCACCCAGAAAAGAAACACTCATCAATCAACGGTCTAAAGGCTCGATGCGCATCATACGGGCTGAAGACAACATCAGACATCTGGAGGTTATCCAAACTTTTTCTGTATGACGGTGGATCCTTATGGCCTTGTCCGGGCGTATACTTTCTGCACCGTGGCAGACTCTCATTCCAGTTTGAAGCTATCCCCCACTGTGTCAAAAATGGGAAATGCTCAATTATCCATCCCTGAAAAAAAACATAAACATAAGTTACGAAATATTTGGAAAATTAAAGTATAATTAAACGAATTAATTAAACGAAATTATATACCATAACAAAGGATAAGTAACCCGCAATCTGACCAGTGCCCTCCTCAGACGCATCGTCCATATAACTTTGCAAATAAACCAGACATGCAGCACCCCAGTTCCACTCATGGACGGTAGACAGATCTTGAAAATACTGCATGTATGAAGCATCCATGTAGAACGTGCTTTTGTTGGTGAAAAGTGTACAGCTCACCATAAACAGCAAAAAGGCTTTAACACAACTCTCCCTGACCGGCATCATCTCCTCTAACTCTGCTTCCTCAGTCTCCATCCTCTCACAAGTCTCCTTCAACTGGTTGTATATACCCTGTAGGTAGTTAAACCGCAGACTTGGCCCCTTATTCCTTTTGAATTCCGCCATAATTTCATCCTTGTCAACACCCAGACAGTCACTCACAATGTCACCCACATCACTTCTACTCATTCTGTGATGGTTAAGAAACTTCCCTTGAATAGGGATATGCAGTAGGCACTGCACATCATCAAGTGTGATGCCAACCTCTCCAACAGGAAGATGGAATGTACTGGTTTCCGGATGCCATCTTTCCGCAAATGCAGTAAGCACTCCATGATTTAGCTTGCCAAAGTTGGTTTCGCATAGCCCTGCCAAACCAGTCTCCCTCAAAGTATCCCAAAACCACAACGCATTAGCATTAGGTTTTGGGATTTCTATCAACCTTCTAGCATTGGCAATCGAACGCATAGTATCAGTCAAAACCTGAAACAAACGGATTAAAATGTGTTAGTCGTTTATAGGTAACAAAAAATAAAAATACGATAATTTGTAATCATTTAATATTATACCTCAGAACCAGATCCTGCAAGCCAAATCGAATTTGCCCTATGCTTATAGTAAAGCGATAATAGGGACAAATCTGAGGGCCCTCCTCCATACACAACTACCTCTTCTGCCACTGGTGGTTGCTGATGTTGTTGTTCTGACCCTTGCGTTTGGTCTTGCTCGGACCAATTTGCATTGTCGTCCAGGTATTGATCAACATCAGCTGCCTCATCCTGTGATGGGCGTGTGCGGGAGCGTGATCCACTAGCTTCAGCATCATGAGTTCCTTCCACAACAAGAGGTTGTCCTTTCTTGCGACGACCTCTTTTAGGCGCAGGCGGCACTTCTCTACGTGCCGAGCCATGAGCCCTGCTCTCCCTGCCGTGTCGCCCTCTTGCAACTTCTTCATCCATATCTACACAAAACAATAACGCATATTCAAACATCAGTCGTAATCAAAATTTAACCGTATTCAAATTAAACCAAAACCTATGTCTAACCATTTTCCATATTCAAAATTTAACCAAAATATATAAATTAAATTTAACATTCACCATAATAAGCAATAATCAACAATCTAGATAACTATTAATCAACATTCATTTATCATTCAAACCAACTCTAAATTCTAAATTTAACCAAAACCTAAACATAATCATATTTCACATCAAACCTAACATGCAATCATCCAAAATCAACAATAAACCTCTAATCAACAATTTCAACAACATAATCAACACAAAATCACGAATTAGAGATTAACATTGACATAAATAATCAAAAACGAATTTAAGAGATGTGAAGAAATTTGAATGAAAATGAAGAAGTAAAATCAACATAAACTTACTTGATGGAGTAGAAATTGATGAACTTTGTGGAAGATTAACTCAAAAACGCAAGATTGTTGAAGATTTTCGCCCTAGGTTCGTTTTTCCCCCTTCCCCTTTCTAATAAACTGTTTCTGCATGAATGGGAGACGAAGCGAACGTTCTGTTTCTATACAGAAACAGTTCGGTGGACGCGTACCGAACTCCTTTTAAAAAGAGTTCGGTGGACGCGTACTGAACTAAGAGGTAAAGAAGACGCAAAAGTTCAGTACGCGTCCACTGAACTTTGGTTACATGTGAGGGGTGTCAAAGGGGTGAAAATTTACATGCGAGTTCGGTACGCGTTTACCGAACCAATTTTTCCAAAAAGTCAAAGGTTAAAAACGGAAACCCGGGAGGTGAAAAAGATTCCTGGGGGGTGGGAAAAGAAATCTTCGTGTAATTGTATCAGACTTTTTTGTAGCGAGTCTAGCACACCTTGTTAGGAGTGTAATTGAACATACACATAAACAATCGCACATAATTAGGTTGATAATGTTATCAATAAAGTAAACAATAAAAAAAGTTTTAAATCTTTTTATACCTTCTTCAAATTGTTGCACTTTATCTATTTGTTATCGTTAATCAATCACCTTAAGCTTTCTTATCCAATTTTGAGTACACAATGCTCTAGGATGAGGTGAGATGAGAGCAACTTAAGGATGATGTGAGAGCTGCATTTGTTTGCAACTATTGTCAATGAGTGTTTCTAAGTTTGTATTTTTAAGTTACGATTTCTAACTTCTAAGTGAGACAATTTTTTTTTAGAAGTACTTGAATTTGGATCAGTTGTAGACTTGTAGTTTTTGATAGATGTGAACTGTCTGAAACAATATTAACTTAAATACTATATATTGTATTAGTTTGATTCAGTTTGTCTATTGAATTTGAAATTTTGAACCGAATACCGAACCAAACTACATCGGTTTTCAATTGATTCGGTTGTTAATTCGAACCATAAAAATCTTTTTTTTTTTTTTTTTTTCTGATTTGGATTGATTTGAATCGTCGGTTTAATTGTATTTTTCTAATCCGCTTACACCCATATACCTTGTGCCTAGATCACTCTCAATAAAATTTTGTCGTTCCCAAAAAATAAGATAACCTTGAATGCATAAAATTTTAGAATGTTGTAGTAATACATGTAAATCAATTTTTCTTGTTTCAAATTATAAGGAAAATTAAATCACTTTTATCTTTTCAATATTTATTTTTAATTATTCTCATAAAATTTAATGCAAATTACATTTAATTTACTCTCTCATTTTTCCCATAATTAATAACCAATAATTTTTTTTACATCTTCATATGAAATTTATTTCAAGAAAAACACAAAAAGTCTTGCTTTAAATTATGGTAAATGCTAAAGAGTGCACGTCACTTAAATAATAAGTTTGTATAGAATTTTTATAAAAATATACAAAGTCAACGCATTGGAAATTGTACTGTTTAACTTTTTGATTAAAAAATTTCTTTAAATAGTATGCTTAAAGAGTGCACCGGGTGCACTTGTTAGCAAGACCCCTAAATTATTATATTTTACTTTTCTTAATAAGTGTGATTTTTTTTGCTTATAATTATTAGCAAGACCCTTAAGAAATAGTACTTCATAAAAGTAAAAGTTTGACGATGAATGTTATTTTGTAATTAAAAAAATCACTTTTCCATGTCATATCCAAACAAATTAAAGATTATTTTATTAAAAAATATGATTTTTATTACAATAAATAAACACAAAGTAAATTTAAATTTTCTATAAAATCTCTAAATTATTCAGTGTCAAAATCACTATTTTTTTTAATCTATAATAAAGATACCCTTACTCTTTCTTATAATTTAGGACAAGAAAAAATAAATTTTTTTTACTTGTAATATGAGACGGAGAGAATATGTTATGTTGTGTTTGGTTTCAATGAAATTAAGCAGTTCAAAAACCAATTACACTTCCCTTGATAAAATACTCGTTTAGTCTAATGTTATCAAGACCGACCTAAGAGTCAAATTATCCAAAAATAAGATAATTTTTTTTAGCAAACCAAACAAGAGTTTTAAGCCTCGAATTTTGGACTAAAAACAAGCCCCCAAATTTTTTAATTTGAATAATACATTTGGTCAAAGACAAGAGCTTTATTTTCTAGGACCTAAGTTCAAATCTCATAATAAAATTGAATTTAATTCTTAAAAATTTAATCGGTACGTATTAATTTTTCAACGATCTTATTATAAATTTGTTTTAGTTCTCTAAATTTCTGTTGGAACAAAGTTCACATTGGTATGTGAATTGAAAATAAAATTGAGTCCCATATCGGATACTAGAGTATACTAGTGTGTTGTAGCATACTAGTGTGTAATTTGAGAAAATAAATAAATGAATTAAGTCCTAATTTAGTGAGATTGGACAATTTATTTATTTAATTTATTGTAATTTATTTTACATAATTTTGTAACTGTTAACTTATGGGAGATTAACTCTAATTGATAGCTAAACTTATGATAAAAAAACAACAAGGAAACATGGCCATAAGGTAAGCCATTTTTTCGTGAGCCAAAAAAAAAGCTTTCTCATTCCCACAAGAAATGAAATTAACGGCATGTTACAAACAAAAACCATGTTTTGTTTCTCTAAGCAATTCAATGTTGTCAAGTGCGAGAGGTTGCTAAATGCCTAGTCACTTATTTGAAACAAAGACACTTGTGAGTCTTGACTTGGTGAAGATGTTCCCAAGATACTTGAATTGAGTTTTCAATTAGCTCATGTAGTGCTTATATATATGTTTTTATATATATTTGGAATTCTCTTGCACCTTGGTTTTCATATACTATCCATATTGCAATTGTTGGCAGGTTCAATTTTGAGGTTAGTTAATGTTTCTAATTACCTCTTATTATATAGTCATACTATGTCATGAAACTTTTCATAGAAATTGATATTAGTATGAATATGATATAGAAATAAACCTTTTTGTTGATGAAATATTGAAATAATTGTCAGAATTATATACATGATTATTATAATTGTATGTCAATTGGAAATGAAATAAAAATATCTTGCAGTTAATCAAATTGGTTAGAATCATGGTATATTAAAATTAGAGTGAATAAGTTATCCATAATTGGTCTCTTAATTTGGTTATGCAAATTTGAAAGATTTGTATTAGGTTTTGTTTCTATTTGTTTAGAGAACATTGAAGTTTATTCTATGTTTTATTGTGTGATACTAATTTTATTATTAGTATTAATTTATTTTAAGAGTGATTAAGTATCACTAGTTCCTTCAAATAAAGAATGGTCTTAGTACCATAATCCCTTGGATTTAAAATTGGTCTTAGTACCATATTAGAATGACATCTGTGTCATTATATTGATTGATATTGAAGTATCATCAATACATGTGGTATTGTAGCACCACATATGGTATCGTAGTACCGGTGAATCATAGATTGACGTCGTAACATCAATTTGAGTGGTTCTGTAGTACCACTGAATCACCGATGAATCATAGATTGATGTCGTAGCATCAATTCGAGTGGTATTGTAGTACCATTCAAGAAGGTGTAATTCTTGACCGATTTCTACAAGTGCAGTAGAAATACGGTATACAGTTGTTACTGGGCTGTTTTATCCTGGAGGCGGCGTGGTTGATAGTCTGCTTGCACAATTTTGGGCAGTGCCACGAAACGTCTTAAAGAGAGCGTATTGTCCCGCGACTCAGCCAATAATTTTCTTCGGTTCCAATTTTCGGAAAATCATTATTTTTAATATCAAAAACAACAATTTTAAGACGTTTCTTTCTGCCATGATTACCGAAGAAATTATTGGTTCAGATTATAATGTCGCTGACTATGAGAAACCATTTTGGTTTGAAGGGAATCACTTCAGACATTGGCAACAAAATAAATTATAATTTTAAGACAAAAGTGTTGCTAATGTGTTGAAGGAGGATATTTCAGTTGTACATAAAATAGATGTACAAGTTGAAAAGGATAAACAAAAGTCTAAAGAATATACACTTGGATGTCTGATAACTTGTCTTCTTTTGAAAGAAAAAGTTGTAAAGCAAGATCAGAAAAATAAGAAAGTGCTTGTTGTTTCGAACAATAACACTAAATATAGAAACAGATACTTCATCAATTTTGTTGATGACTGTTCAGATTATTCTTTCATAAATATTATGAAAAAGAAAAGTGAAAAGTGATGTTCTTGACATGTTTCAATTCAATGAGTTGAAATTGAAAATTATTTCAATGAGAAAGTCAAGTAACTTCATTTTGTTAAGGAACAAAATATGATTCCCACATTTTTTAATGAGAATGAAATTATTCATGTAACAACTGTGACTTACTTTTTGAGATAAACGGTAAAACGATAAAAAAAAAAAATTAAAATAAAATAAAAATATATAGAATCTTTTTTACCAAGCTCATTGTTACATTCATGTTTAATTTTGGCATTGCATCTCATTAGTGGGGGAAATTAAATTAAGTGATTATTTTGTGTCAAATTGAGTGCCGAAGCACAAGAACAAAATTTCTATTTATGAAATTTTGAAGAAAAGACAATTTAACTTGTCTTATTTTTTTTGAACTTGGAGTAATTTGACGTAGGTTCAAATTCTTGACTCCAAGAGAGTTAAACTCAATAGTAGATGCTATGAATGTGTATTTGTTGGTACACAAAGCTTATAGGTTGTTGCCTGCTAATATGAGCATAGAATCAAAATATGTTGATCTCTTTGAAACTGAATTTCTCTTTAAATTGAGAAATAGTGGGGGCACTAGTCGGGGCATTGTAACTGTTCACATTTTAGTGATCAGAAGCAGTAATGAGAACACCGAACAAGATGTAATAGAACCTCAAAGAGGTAAGATAGCAAGAGTTGCTAAAAAATATGAACCTAATTAGATGGTTTATAGATTAGAAGAGGATCCAACAAAACTCCAAGAAATTGTCCTTCTTGGATGTTGATTTATGGTGGTAGCCGTAAATTATGAGATGAATTCTCTATGCTGATTTATGGTGGTGGCCAGAAATGATAAGAGTGATTATCTAGAGTCTATTAAGACTTGAGACTTGACACTTAGTAGACTTGCCTCATGACTCAAATTGAATGGTTGTAAATCCATTTTTTTGAAAAAAAAAAAAAAACAAATATTGATCTTTTCAACATTTTTTCTCCAATCACAAAAATAATATTCATAAGGCCAAATGAATATTAAAGCTAATTTTCTAAATAGTGAATTGGAAGAAGAAATTTTTAAGGAACAACCTAAATATTTTTAAACTCATGGGCGAGATAACTAAAGTCAATAGGTTGGATAAGACTTTGTAGAGTCTTAGACAAGTCATCTGAAATGGCATGAAAAGTTTGACAATTTGATGATTGTCAAATGATTTTTGAAGTGAATGTAATCTTGGATATTGAGATTACTGATTCATGAATGTGAATTTCCTTAAATCAATCTTACTATGATGAGAAAGTTTTAATGAAATATATTTACTGGATGCAAACTTGTTTGCATACTATATGATCATAGTGTAAAAACTATGGAAGAACACTAGTGAAAGTGTAAGATAATCAGAATATGAAAGCATATATATGTTGCCGCATTTGATATATCACTGGTTGTATTAGATCCGACATTGCATATGTAGTGGCATTGCATATGTCGTGGTAATGCTATTGAGCATTGATGTGCTATTGTTGTACTTGAAGGATACAATGATGTAGATTGGAAACATTGTTATATGATTCCAAATAAATTAGTGACTATACATTTGGTATAGTAAAGAAACTGTATCTTGGAAATCAGAGAATTAGGCTATATTGGCTTAGTCCAATATGGAGCCTGAAATAATAGCACTAGCCACAACTATAGGATGAAGCAAGTTGGTTGCTTGCTATTTGAGATTCCTTTATGGAATAATCTATGACAGATGTGTTGATCCATTGCGATAGTACCGCGGCTATTGCATAAATTGAGAACCGTTATTATAACGGTAAGAGACGTCAAATAAAAAGAAAGCACAACACAATGAGATTGTTACTCGCTAAATGTGTTGTAAGAATGGGTCATGTACACACTGATTTAGCAGATCCTTTGACGAAAGGAATAGCTAAAAAGGAAGTCCATAATACATCTGTAAAGATGGGACTAATGCCTAAATGAATTTCTCATGATGGAAACCCAACCTAAATGACTGGAGATCCCAAGAAATAGGTTCAATGGGTAATAACAAGTTGTGAGAAGTTAAAGATGATCATGCAAATATAATTATAAGAGAAGCATGAATCCTGAAAGCGAAAGGATGAGATAATAAAACTCTTAATGAGATCTATACTCTGTATGAGTGGAGTACCGAGCTTCAGGAGTACTCTTGATAGACTCACCTATATGAATGTGGAACTGAGGCCGGTTCCTATGGAATTTAGAGGCGAATTTCTAGAGCGTTCATGAAACCGGGATACACGTGCAGGGCCATTAAAGCACGAGCTATTAAGATACACCTTAAGAAAAGGTTGTGTGCGGGTTTGAGAAAAATCCGAGATAGAGTTCAAGACAAGTGTCACTCTTGCTAAATCGGGCTCTTACTTGCTATGTAAAGGTTCAAGTCATAGACACCTTTGCTTATGCACAATCTTTTAGAATCGTCCTACGATATTTTTGAATTTTCTTTTAAATTCAAGTGGGGGATTGTTGGAACAAAGTTCACATTGGTATGTGAATTGAAAATAAAATTGAGTCCCATATCGGATACTAGAGTATACTAGTGTGTTGTAGCATACTAGTGTGTAATTTGAGAAAATAAATAAATGAATTAAGTCCTAATTTAGTGAGATTGGACAATTTATTTATTTAATTTATTGTAATTTATTTTACATAATTTTGTAACTGTTAACTTATGGGAGATTAACTCTAATTGATAGCTAAACTTATGATAAAAAAACAACAAGGAAACATGGCCATAAGGTAAGCCATTTTTTCGTGAGCCAAAAAAAAAGCTTTCTCATTCCCACAAGAAATGAAATTAACGGCATGTTACAAACAAAAACCATGTTTTGTTTCTCTAAGCAATTCAATGTTGTCAAGTGCGAGAGGTTGCTAAATGCCTAGTCACTTATTTGAAACAAAGACACTTGTGAGTCTTGACTTGGTGAAGATGTTCCCAAGATACTTGAATTGAGTTTTCAATTAGCTCATGTAGTGCTTATATATATGTTTTTATATATATTTGGAATTCTCTTGCACCTTGGTTTTCATATACTATCCATATTGCAATTGTTGGCAGGTTCAATTTTGAGGTTAGTTAATGTTTCTAATTACCTCTTATTATATAGTCATACTATGTCATGAAACTTTTCATAGAAATTGATATTAGTATGAATATGATATAGAAATAAACCTTTTTGTTGATGAAATATTGAAATAATTGTCAGAATTATATACATGATTATTATAATTGTATGTCAATTGGAAATGAAATAAAAATATCTTGCAGTTAATCAAATTGGTTAGAATCATGGTATATTAAAATTAGAGTGAATAAGTTATCCATAATTGGTCTCTTAATTTGGTTATGCAAATTTGAAAGATTTGTATTAGGTTTTGTTTCTATTTGTTTAGAGAACATTGAAGTTTATTCTATGTTTTATTGTGTGATACTAATTTTATTATTAGTATTAATTTATTTTAAGAGTGATTAAGTATCACTAGTTCCTTCAAATAAAGAATGGTCTTAGTACCATAATCCCTTGGATTTAAAATTGGTCTTAGTACCATATTAGAATGACATCTGTGTCATTATATTGATTGATATTGAAGTATCATCAATACATGTGGTATTGTAGCACCACATATGGTATCGTAGTACCGGTGAATCATAGATTGACGTCGTAACATCAATTTGAGTGGTTCTGTAGTACCACTGAATCACCGATGAATCATAGATTGATGTCGTAGCATCAATTCGAGTGGTATTGTAGTACCATTCAAGAAGGTGTAATTCTTGACCGATTTCTACAAGTGCAGTAGAAATACGGTATACAGTTGTTACTGGGCTGTTTTATCCTGGAGGCGGCGTGGTTGATAGTCTGCTTGCACAATTTTGGGCAGTGCCACGAAACGTCTTAAAGAGAGCGTATTGTCCCGCGACTCAGCCAGTAATTTTCTTCGGTTCCAATTTTCGGAAAATCATTATTTTTAATATCAAAAACAACAATTTCTGACAGCTACTAGTATGATTTTAGAATTGAAATGTTCTACTCCCTCCGTCCCAATTTATTTGAGCCAGTTGACTTCAGTACGCATGTCAATGCACAATTTTAACGATTAATATTTTTGAATGTATAATAGTAAAAATTATAAAAATTTGATATTTTGAAAATACTCATCGAGATGAATTCAACGACATCTTATATGCTAATATTTATATTTATTTATTGAGAGAAAAATATGGTCAAAACAAGATACATGAATAGTACATATATTCTAAATGACTCAAATAAATTGAGACGGAAGGAGTACTATAAGATCGTGCAATTATTATACCAAGTTTACCAACTATGGGTGCAAACCAGAAAGGTTACGATGTAGAGGTAAATAATTTTATTTTTTTAAAGTAGTTTAGTGGTTAGAAAATCCACCTTAAAGGTGAATAAGTGGAGTATTTCGGGTTCGGACCCGGGTTCTTGCACATATAGTGTGATGTCTCTACCAATTGAGTCAAACTCACGGAGATAAAGATAAACAATTATAATATCCAGTCCATACACACATCTTGAAGGCGTGCTTTGGCAAACAAGAACCTATGACTAGTGACATTAAATAAATGATCCACAAAGACATAATTAATGATGGCATGGCATTTGCAACCTCGTTTCATCATACAAGGAATCAAGGATTATCAATAGGGAAGATTTCAAAAACATTCTAATCCATCAACATTTTATATTATTCCTCTTAACCATAATTATTCCCTCACGTGTATATCACTTCATCGTTTCACACCTGTCTGGCTGTCTCTAATTCGTATACTAGTATTTCATTAACATTCCCCACCTCTCTTGTTGGCATCCCTGCCTTTATGCAACTTAATGTTTATTCATGTTACATTACATTAGAAAAAGAAGCTCCAATTGCTTGGGAGGTGTTTGGTTCTACGTTTATTCAAGAAACACTCAAGTTCACAGCTTTTCCACCATGGAAACTGAGAAGCTACAAATTTTTGCATAAAAAAAACGCACATTTGTGATGGTCCTGCCGCAAAACAAACATTCGCTTAGTGTGTTTGAATTCACGTTAGAAAGACAAAAGTAACTCTAGATCGACATATAATTGTTTTGATATATTTTGGATGACTACGATTGCAATTAATCTTGCATGGTGAATTGATTCTAATTTAAAGTTATAATTTGTAAATTTTAACATCAAACATAATTTTAATATTTAAATTATTGTTCATCTTTTTTCACAATACAAATTTAAACCATTTCACATTTGACTAGTTTTAACTAAAATCAAATTTATAAATTCAATTTATTCAAAATTAAACATATTCCACGCTAATTATTTGGCATTTAGAGCAAATGTACCCATTATCCAGGGATATGTGGCAAAAGTTTGTAGTACAGCCAAATTAGAATCCATTCATGATACAGCATTATGATTTTGGGCCATAAACTTACTATGTGCTTTATAGTAGTTTTTTTTTTCTCAAGTAAATAAAAGAACACATGCTTTCCATTTTATACCCTTCTTGTATCCATATGACATTATTGAATGATAAAGTTGCCCCATGGTATTTCTAATTAAAAGATGCCTTAATTTTGCTTGATACTCTTCTTTTTATGAAAAGGGCTTGATACTCATCTAGTTTTGAGTATTAGTAATAAAAAAGCAATTAACAATTAGTAAAAAAAATAGCTTCCACAAACAAAACTATAGTGTTAACGTTGTTTTATCAAATGTACCGTAATTTCAAATAAGTACCTAATTAACAATAAATTGTCACTTGATATGAGGAGTAAATGAAATATTTATCAGTCAATCAAGTTGTTTGAGCTCTAGTGGCAAGGAGTTCATTCCAAAGATATACGGAAAATATCGGGTTCGATTTCCAGAGAGAACAACACTTGACCAGTGCGCATGCCATCTCTACACACGAGCCGAATTAATCGCTCACCTTTAATGGGTCGGAAATCGATGCGAAAGCAAAAAATAATTGTCAGTGTGTAAATTCTAATTCAAATATTATTGAGATTGTAAAGAAGTAAATGTATGGTAATTTCAACTAATTTTGAATAATGTTTCTCAGACTCGTCTAAAATGTTTAAAGGTTGATAGATTACCTAGGTTCATTGCTTAAAGTTTCCTGGGGTCATCTACAAGTACTAATACACACCATTCTACTATAGTATAAACCCTTTTCTATAGTTGATTGATACTCCAACATCATCGAAGTGGGTGGCATATAGGCTGCAATGTAGGAGTACAAAATGTGCGATATTGGGATGTGTTGTGTCTGTGGAAGAGAATTAAGGTCCCACCACACGCACTTGCTTATTCTTTGGTTGCTTGAAAAGTCTCACCCCACCACTACCTAGCAAGCAAGCAATAGCATCATCAATCTCAAACATGCCCTTTCTTTGTCCACAACCACGACACAAACAAACCCACATTATTTAATTACTAGTACTAGTACAAATTCACAATCACAAAACAATAACAAATCCCGAAGCCCAAAAAAGGAACTGGTCTTGCCCATCATCCAACGTCTTCATCATCTTTGTCCTTAATACTACACTTCTATATAGTTTTCTATAGCAAAACAATTCACTACTAGTATAAACCATATATCTACATGCGGGAACAAAACAAGCCCATGCCTTATATGAAAAACAAATCTCAGTGACTCTAAGTGCATTAAATGTGCTATGGATACTTGTGTTGTGAGTATGGTACCAAAGAAAAGAGACTAGTCAATTTGGATTATTATAAGTACGAGTACATGGTCCTCACAAACTTTAATGTCTCATAAAATTCTCCCAGTTTATTCTTGTTCGCTTCAATTTCTTGCCGTCCCGGAACGAGTGTATATGATGGTGTGGTTGTTTGTAGTAGCGAGTGGTCCCTGGCGTCACGCTCCGCACTATTATAGTGCTGGGTTCAATTTCAATGGCCTCAACTTGAATTATTGCACAACAATGTACTACACTAGACGCTAGACTATGGTATAGTAGTACGTATAGTATTATATTATGCTCTCGCTAACAAATGTATCTGGTGCATTCTTTAAGCATATTATTTAAAGAAATTTTTTAATCAAAAAATTAAACAACACAATTTTCAATGCTTTGACTTAAATGGCTTAAAAGCATTTGAATAAATTTTTTTTTTAAATAGAATGCTTAAAGCGTGCCCCGAGGACACTCGTTAGCAAGACCTTTATTTATTTAACTATGAGTTAAATCATGATTTGAATGAAAATTCATTTGTTCATGATTTTATTTGGAAAAGGACTCATTTGGTAAATATACTCCTATGGTCTATCAAAATCCAATGATTAGCATTTAGCTCACGACACAATACAATTTCAACAAGTAGTAGCACCATAAAAAAAACCTCCCTCTCCCACTAATCGAAAACCCTTCTCCTCACGAATCCTCATGATTTGAAACCGATGAACAGTGTAGATCCCTTCGGGCCCACTAGTCAACAAGATAATGCGGTAGACTGCCTTGTACTGAATCACTCACAAACCTTAGTTAGTAGTACTAGTATCGTTGTAACAGCAGGAAGTTGAGTGGGCCCATATATTAGGATTTGGATCATCTTTAATTTTCTTTTCATTGTTTTCTCTTATTTTTTTAATTTAATGATTGTTAAATTATAAAGAATAAAATAATACTTAAGAAGAGAAAGAAAATGAGCAAATGAATGGTTAAGATCATATTTGAGAGAAATTATTGGAGAAAAAATTAGAAAGGATCCAAATCACATATATTACGACCAAAGTGTTGGAGATAAACTCTCACAAAGATGAACAACAAAGAACAATTGAAACACTAAGAAAGAAAATGAGAATACTATGAATAACACGAAGAGAATGAATAAAGGAAAAAATGTGTAAATCTTATTAACAACAACGACACCTATATATAGGTGAAAAATGTACATGAGGTGGGAGAGGTGACCTCTCTAACTAACTAACTGAAAATAAACTGTACAAACAAACTAACTAACAAACAAACGCGAAACAGAACTGAACAGAGCTTCAGAAGAGGCTTCAGAAGCTAGGCAGCTTCAGAAGCTGGGCAGCTTCAGAAGCTGGGAAGCTTCAGAAGCTGACTCAGAGCCTAGTGCCTTCAGAGGTTGAAGCATATGAATATGCTTCAGAGTCAGCTGAGCTTCAGAAGTGTTTCAGAAACCAACACATATTTGAGAGCTTGGCTTATAAAACCAATACTCCTCCTTAAGACAAGCTGTCAAAACTCACAACCCCATTTCTCTTCTGAGCTTCTTGAGAACCTGGAGCTTCTGAGCTTCTTGACCATTTCAGAGCTTCTGAAACCAACATCTTTTGAGAACATGAATTATGCTTCAACACACCTCCTAATGCATGTTCTTCAATGAATACAGTCCTATTGGCTTCTTCAAGCACAGTTGTCACACCAGATGCTGCAACATTTCTATGTACAACATTACCACTCCAGTTCCACCTCTCAGCTTTATCAAACTGCTCATCTCCACTTGTAACCATCTTGTTTCTTGTTAGAGAATACAATTTATAAGCCTCAGCTGAGTGATAACCAAGGAAATTCATTGATTGGCTTCTGTAACTTAACTTTCTTCTACAGTGTGTTGGCACATATCTCAAACATAGTAACCCAAACATCTTAAAGTGACCTATACTAGGCCTCACACCAATCCATGGTCTCACACCAGTCCATGCTCTATGTGGTGTCTCATTCATTAACATCTTTGTTGACTTGGCAATGCAACAACTCTTGTGCAGTTGCCTTTGAACTTTAATCTGAGGAAGATCATTCACCATCTTCTTCAAACTTAACAGGTTCAAACTTCTGAAATGGAAATGGCCATACCTGTGATGCCAAATCCAGTTTTGACTTTCATTCACAGTTGGAACAACGCACTGATGTTCCAACATATTCAACATCCTGAAGGTTTTGTTGCTGGATATTGGAGCTTTCAGGATCTCTCTATCCATTGCATCAACTAGCTTTAGCTCCTTATCATGCATTTTCACTGAGTAGTTCTTCTCTAGTAATTGACTTCTACTTATCACATTACTCTTTAACACATCAGTGATACTAGCTTCTTGTCCATCATTTCTCTTCACCAAGATACTTCCACTCCCTTCAGAACTTACTTGACTGTTATCAACAGTTGCAGGTGGGCATTCTGCCCCAATGACTTTGAATTGAGTCTTGTAGGTTCTGTTCTTGCTCTGAGCTGTCTTCAGGACCAGTCTCTTCTTAGAATCAAAGAGTTGTAGTGTCTTATCTTCAATCACTATTTTGAAACCCCTTGAAATCAATTTCCCTACACTCAACAAATTACATTGCATTCCAGGCACAAAAAGAACATTTCCAATCACAGCTTTCTTGCTATTTTCCATCTCAATCATAACATTCCCAATACCTTCAGCTTTGGTGAATTCACTGTTGGCAAGTTTGATCCTTTTGTTGAGACATTCATTAAAGTTAGATAAAATGCTTTTATTACCTGTCATATGGTTAGAACATCCTGAGTCAAAGTACCACTCCATAGAATCTGCTGTTTCATCAGCATCTATCACCATGAAGCTTGTTTCTTCTTCTGAACTCGAACTATCATGTGCTACGTTTGCTTCTTCTTCTTTTTCATGACCTTTCTTTTTCTTTGAATTTTTACATTCGCTGGCATAATGCCCATATTTGTCACAATTGTAGCATTGAATCTTGCTCTTGTCCTTCTTCTTTGACTTATCTTTTTGTTTCCCTCCTCCTCCATCAGAGGATTCAGACAATGTCTCAACATCATCTTCAACATGATCTTCTCCTTTCTTGGAATGTTTCTTGTTCTGCCATTTCTTCTTATCACTTTGAAACTTCTTGAACTTTGAGAACAGAGCTTGCTCATCTTCTTTGCCATGGCTCCTCTCACCATGCTTCAACTCATGAGCTTCAAGAGTGCTTTGCAGGTCCTCAATCTTGACCTCACTCAAGTCTTTAGTCTCTTCTATAGTGACCACGATATGATCAAATTTAGAAGTCAAAGTTCTTAATACCTTTTCCACCGTTTCTTGCTCTTCAAGATTACCTCCACAATTTTTCATTTGATTGGTGAGAGTCACCAATCTTGTGAAGTAATCAGCAATAGATTCATCACTCTTCATCTCCAACAGTTCATATTGTCTCTTCAAGGCCTGAAGCTTTACCTTCTTCACCTTTGCATCACCACCATAGCTCTTCTGCAAGATATCCCATGCATCTTTGGAGGTTTCAGCATCTGCAATCTTCTCAAACACCTTTGAATCAACACATTGGTGAATGAGAAACAGGGCCTTGTTGTCTTTCTTCTTTGCTTCTCTGAACGTTGTTCTTTGCTCTTCATTTGCATTTTCTGGTAGAGGGGTGATTTCTGCATTCACTTGTTCATACACTTCTTGAACATTGAAGATCACCTTCATCTGCTTCACCCATCTATCCCAGTTCTTTCCATCGAAAACTGGCAAATTCGTATGGAAATTGTTCCCAGCCATGGTTGATTCACTTTCAACCTGATTCTTCTCGTCAAGAACGAATCAAGATCCCTCGGATCGTACGAGCTCTAGATACCACTTTGTTGGAGATAAACTCTCACAAAGATGAACAACAAAGAACAATTGAAACACTAAGAAAGAAAATGAGAATACTATGAATAACACGAAGAGAATGAATAAAGGAAAAAATGTGTAAATCTTATTAACAACAACGACACCTATATATAGGTGAAAAATGTACATGAGGTGGGAGAGGTGACCTCTCTAACTAACTAACTGAAAATAAACTGTACAAACAAACTAACTAACAAACAAACGCGAAACAGAACTGAACAGAGCTTCAGAAGAGGCTTCAGAAGCTAGGCAGCTTCAGAAGCTGGGCAGCTTCAGAAGCTGGGCAGCTTCAGAAGCTGGGCAGCTTCAGAAGCTGGGCAGCTTCAGAAGCTGGGAAGCTTCAGAAGCTGGGAAGCTTCAGAAGCTGACTCAGAGCCTAGTGCCTTCAGAGGTTGAAGCATATGAATATGCTTCAGAGTCAGCTGAGCTTCAGAAGTGTTTCAGAAACCAACACATATTTGAGAGCTTGGCTTATAAAACCAATACAAAGCAATACCATTGAACGAACCGTTACATAATGTTTTTTTCTTCTTCTTAATCTTATGTTCTTCTTGGGTGAAGTACCTTCTTAATCCAAATATTTGTCAAGACTTGTTGAATTAGAATTCCAACTCAAATTTTCTCCAACAATTTGTTTGAGAGTGGATTGTTTCATGTGGTTTTGGGGAAAACGTTTTTCGCCGCATGATATAGTAAAGATTTTAGTAAATTGTATGATCGGAATGACAATTTAGATTGTTTAACTATGTAAATAATTTAGATCGTCTGATTTCAAATTAACAGTTTAAGTTTATGGGTTTAGATTCTCTCATTTGATTTCTCTTCAATTTCTTGTTTTGTGAGTGTGAAGAGAGAGAAATAAATAATAAAAATAAATAAGTGATGATGAGAGAAAAAGACACAAAAAAATTGTAGAGAAAATTGGAGAAAAAAAAAAAAGAGAATTCAAATTATTGCATAAAAAAATGTGAATGATGTACAAGAGACAATCATGGTCCGTGGATCCGTGTCCGTTGTCTCTCCAACAATTTTTGTTAACTAGTTTGGTACATTAGTTAAAGAATTAAAAAGAAAATTTATATTAGAAAAATTAAACAGTGTTCTCGAGATATTTGTTAAGCATATAAAAAATAAAAATAAATGATAAAATTAATATTAATAAAATATTTTTTTACATTTTCGATACATTAAATACATAAATTTCAAGATAATATTTAAATATTTATATGCTTAACTAATGCATCTGTTTAACATTTTCCTTGAAACTATTCCTTGTTTTCTTTCCATGGTTGCTTCAAGACTCTTCTGGACTCATTGCTAGTACCCCTCTCTCCATGCTTAGAACCAAATATCTGTTTTTTTTAGTTTTGCGTTATCATAAATAGGCATAGGCATGGTAGTAGTAGTAGGTAGGTACATGACATCCCCGAGGAGGCTGCGCAAGAAACCGAAGAGAGAGAGAGAGAGAGAGAGAGGGAGAGGTTTAAAAGCAAAAGAAAGAGAAAGACTTTTACACGTGATAAAGAAAGTAGCAAAAGTGCTTTGCATGCGTGTATAACTTCATCATAATCACCATCATCTTCATTTTCATTTTCATTTTCTCTTCCCTTTCTTCATTTACTCATTAACCCTCTTCCATTTTCTCTTATACTTTCCAACTCATTATTTTTCAATCAACTTATACTGGGTGAGTTCAATTTTTGTTTTTTTTCACCATTCTCATACTGATTTTGCTGTCTTTTCTCAGTCTTTTGTTTTTTTTTCTCCTAAGTTTCATGATAGTTCTGTATTAGTAATGCAGGTTTCAAATTTGTCTTCAAAAAATCCATATTTTGTTCTATTGAATTTTTGAAGGGAAGCTCAAAATCTAACCACATTTTATTATTTATTATTTATTTATTCTCTTTCCTTGTTCATAGTCATTGGCTTCTTCACTGAACAATCAAAATGTTCTTTTTTTGTCTTTTTCTATTTGTATATTTCGTGTTCCTCAGCTTAATTTTTTGAGCTGCAAACTTGCATTGGGATTCATTTACTACTCCTCTTTGATTTTTCCTTTTTTTTAAAAAAAAAAATATTATTTTCAACTTTAAATAGATGAAAGCTGATGTGAAAATTCTTTTTTTTTTTTTTGTTGCTTATTTCACTATAACTTAAACTATTTTTGGATTTTCTTCCTGAAATATGGGTGAAAAGTTAGATTTCAGTTTTGCAAAAAATTGGTAATGCTTGTGTCTTTATACAATTCTTGTTTTCAGTTTCATTCATACCATTTTCAATCCCCTAACTTTATAAATCAAATCATTGATTGTTCTCATAGTACATGAATTAGTTACTACTCATGATTCATGAATAGTGTGTGTCAACTAACTTTACATGTTTTTTTTTGTTCTGTATTTTATAGCTGAAACAATTGGTTATTGGTACTGTTTGGCAGATATAATAATCAAAAGCTAGAAGTTAAAATTTGAAAGCCAAGATGCCAGTGAGGCAAATGAAAGAAAGCTCAGAGCAACATATTGTGATCAAAACCAATTTGCAGAACCCTAAGAATCAACCAAAGGCTTCTCAAAATGGTAAAGCTCCACCACCATCACCACCACCACCACCAACTTCACCTCAACCAAAGAACAAAGGAAGAAGAAGAGGAAGAGGTGGAAGAAAATCTGATCAAGCAGAAATTTTGATGAGACCAAGTTCAAGACCATGTACTGCAATAACAAGTACTTCAAATGGTTACAATTCTAGTAACATTGATGTTGGTTTTCCAACTTCAAGCAAGTCTTTGAACTTTGCTCCTAGACCTGGATTTGGAACAGTTGGGACAAAATGTATTGTGAAGGCTAATCACTTCTTTGCAGAGTTACCAGACAAGGACTTAAACCAATATGATGTAAGATCTTTTTCCTTTTGTATTACTATTACTACTATTTACTATAAAACTGGAAAAGTGATTAAATAGTATTTAAGTGGTTCCTGTGATTTTCCTCTTATATAGGGAGGGGGTTCTGATTCTTGCAGTCCTTTATTTGTTGTGCTATTTATGAGACTTAAATTTAGTCTGAAGCTTATGTTCCTATTGTTGCTTTTGCTTTAACTTAATGTCATGACTCATAACTCATAATAATGTGTTGGTTTGGTTAATTTTATTGAAGGTTACTATTACCCCTGAAGTGTCATCAAGAACAGTAAACAGGTCCATTATAGCTGAGCTTGTGAGGTTGTATAAAGAGTCTGACCTAGGGATGAGGCTTCCAGCTTATGATGGCAGAAAAAGTCTGTATACTGCAGGACAGTTACCCTTTTCTTGGAAAGATTTTAAGATTAAGCTTATAGATGAAGAGGATGGAGTTAATTGCCCCAAGTAAGGATTTATAATTTATTGCCTATAATCGGATCACACAGTCAGTACATTGGTGGCCCTTGGATCAAAATCCGACAGTGCAATAACAAACAGATTTTGATTAATTTTCAAAACTCTAAAATATCGGGCTTGGAATCTTTGACCGCCGAAATTGATCCAACGAACATCCACGTGTTATTTTTTAATAGACGACCATCGATGTGTTGATTGTGTGAGTGCGTGAGATTTGTGACTGCATGCAATCCGACATATTGCCCTTTTGTTTTTTAATGCATTGATTGATAACTTAAAAAGCTATCGTTTCAATAAATGTTTTCTATTTGTTATTTCTTTAGATCAGGGAGGCATAATATAGCATTAGCCAAAACAAAATAGTTTTTTTGATATATGTTTGAATAAGTTCCATTCAGCCAACACCTTCTAACAATTTTTTTTTCTTCCAGAAGGGTAAAAGAGTACAGGGTGGTGATCAAGTTTGTTGCTAGAGCAAATTTGCATCATTTGGGCCAGTTTCTAGCTGGTAAGCGTGCCGATGCACCGCAGGAGGCGCTTCAAATTCTTGATATTGTACTAAGAGAGCTATCAACTAAGAGGTAGTGTTATACTACTACTAGTCATTCATGTGTAGATATAAATTTTGAACTTCAAGAAATGATATATTGAGTATGTGTGAAGATTAAGTTCTTATTTATCTTACAAAGACTTCATTTTCTAAAGGTATTGCCCCATTGGGAGGTCTTTCTTTTCACCTGATATAAGAACACCACAACGGCTTGGAGAGGGATTGGAATCATGGTTTGGATTCTACCAGAGCATAAGGCCTACTCAGATGGGCCTTTCCCTGAATATCGGTATATTACAACTAACATTGATTATAATAATATAGGTAGTCTGATAATTAATGTACTTCCTTGGGCTTAAATATAAGCAAATAGTATATACATTTGGTCCACCAGCAACATGTGTTTTTTGCTATATATTTAAGTGCAGAGCGAGTACGACTTAACTCCTGCATTTCTTTTCATTTGGCTTCGTTAATGCATTTTACAGATATGGCATCTGCTGCGTTCATCGAGCCTCTTCCAGTTGTAGAATTTGTTGGTCAGCTGCTAGGAAAAGACGTGCTGTCAAGGCCATTGTCGGACGCTGATCGAATCAAGGTACATAGTGTTACAGAGAGAGCTTGTGAAATCATCTATTATGTTATCAACATTGTTCTATTTTAAAGAACTATTTTTTTTTGTCTAACAGATTAAGAAAGGCCTCAGAGGAGTTAAAGTTGAAGTAACACACAGAGGAAGTGTAAGAAGAAAATATCGTGTTTCAGGGTTAACTTCTCAACCAACAAGAGAACTTGTGTAAGTTGTTTTTCTCAATAATCAAACTAGTTATAAAGATTTTGCATTAGATTAATTTGTAATGTTGATTTATTTGTTTAGGTTTCCTGTTGATGAGAATTCAACTATGAAGTCGGTAGTTGAATACTTTCAAGAGATGTATGGTTTCACTATTCAATATACTCACCTTCCTTGCCTTCAAGTAGGCAACCAAAAGAAGGCCAATTACTTACCTATGGAGGTTTGGAAAGTACCTTGTAATTCAAGTAACTACTCAATAGTGTTATTATTTATTCTTGTGTGCTTATGGTTCTCCAGGCGTGCAAAATTGTTGAAGGGCAACGTTATACGAAAAGATTGAATGAGAAGCAAATTACTTCTCTATTGAAAGTTACTTGTCAGAGACCCCGCGATCGGGAAAATGACATTTTACAAACTGTTCAACATAATGCTTATGACCAAGATCCTTATGCAAAGGAATTTGGAATTAACATCAGCGAGAAGCTAGCTTCTGTCGAAGCTCGAATTCTTCCTGCTCCTTGGGTAATGTGCTTCTCCTTCTAAAGATCTTGTTTGTCATATACTAAAAATATAATTTATCTTTTTTTGTACTATCCATTGATTTAAATCACTTCCGACTGCAGCTTAAATATCACGAAAGTGGGAAAGAAAAGAACTGTTTACCCCATGTTGGTCAGTGGAATATGATGAATAAGGTATTTTGTTTCATTGATATAAATTATCTATCCCTCAGTTATTTTATAGTTTATAATCATGACATTGTCCAATTTAATTGAAAAAATGAAACATTAAGATATCTACAATTCTTGTTTGGCCTAGTGATTTTCTGTCATAACTTGCATTACTGATATCTATGTCTCCTAATTCTTGAACGACACAGAAAATGATTAATGGAATGGCTGTTAACCGGTGGGCATGCATAAATTTCTCAAGGAGCATGCAAGATAGTGTTGCTCGCACCTTTTGTAATGACCTCGCTCTAATGTGTCAAGTATCTGGCATGGTAGTTTTCTATCTACTTTTTTATAGCTTCTTTCTGCATTATAAGTACAGAAATAAAATTTCTGATAATCTAATAACATGTTTTTTCCCTGTAGGAATTTAATTTGGAGCCTGTTATCCCTATATACAATGCAAAGCCTGAGCAAGTGGAGAAAGCTTTGAAGCATGTTTACCATGCGTCAACAAACAAAACTAAAGGAAAGGAATTGGAGCTTTTGCTAGCAATATTGCCGGACAATAATGGTTCTCTCTATGGTAAGCCAAATGTGTTGATAATAGTAACAAGATATGGTATCAATCGTCGAATTTAAAATTCTGAATTTTCATTTAATCATCTTTTTTTCTTCAGGTGATCTCAAGCGAATCTGTGAAACTGACCTTGGCTTAATTTCACAATGCTGTCTTACAAAGCATGTCTTCAAAATCACTAAACAGTATTTAGCTAACGTGTCTCTGAAGATCAATGTTAAGGTTTGTTTTCTCTCACAATCACATGAAATTGCATATCAAAACTTATCTCAGTTCTCATAAATACTTCCAATTATTAAATAATGTGTATTTACCGGCTTCTTGTTGCAGATGGGAGGTAGAAACACTGTTCTTCTTGACGCTGTAAGCTATAGAATACCATTGGTTAGCGACATACCAACCATAATTTTTGGAGCAGATGTTACACACCCTGAGAATGGAGAAGATACTAGTCCCTCAATAGCAGCTGTATTAATCTATATATTTTTTAATCTTTATTTTCATAACATTGCAACGGTTATTGCCTCTTCTTGGCAACTAATACATGCTTTTGAATCTATAGGTAGTAGCGTCCCAAGATTGGCCCGAAGTAACAAAATATGCTGGTTTAGTATGTGCTCAAGCTCATAGACAAGAACTTATACAAGATTTATACAAAACTTGGCATGATCCAGTTCGTGGCACGGTTAGTGGTGGCATGATAAGGTAATACTTAATAGTAATATGAATTTCACTTCGTTAATTTTGAATGTTGTCATAAGTTGGTTAACCTTTTTTCTTGTGCAGAGATTTACTGATTTCCTATAGAAAAGCAACGGGACAAAAGCCGCTACGAATTATATTTTACAGGTCCATATGTTTAATTTATGATTCATTATTTATAATGCATGTTGATGAAAGTGTTAGTTTATTGGAGTATTAACAAATGTATTTAAACAGGGATGGTGTAAGTGAAGGACAATTTTACCAAGTTTTACTTTATGAGTTGGACGCAATCCGGAAGGTCAGTGTCGTCAATTTCTTTCTTTTATTGTACATTTATATTCTTTTCATAACAAAAACATGTTCTGATAAGAAATATCTTTGCAGGCATGTGCATCCTTAGAACCAAACTATCAGCCTCCAGTAACTTTCATCATTGTACAAAAAAGACACCATACCCGGTTATTCCCAAACAACCATAGAGACAGGAGTAGCACAGATAAGAGTGGAAATATATTGCCTGGTAAGTTCAAATGCACATAAATTATTTTCTTTCTGAATCCTTGATTATTTTTTCTAAAAATTATTGTTTAAAAAGATTGAACAATTTTCTTAATATAAATTTATCTTTCAGGGACTGTTGTCGATACTAAAATTTGCCATCCAACGGAATTTGATTTTTATCTCTGCAGTCATGCTGGCATCCAGGTAGATACTATTCTGATTTGATGTTTAGCACACAAATGATTCTCAAGATAAAGTAGTTATTTAATTTTAAGAGAAAAAAATGAAACCAAAGTGAAATTCAATTATCTTGGATAATTTTAAGAACACAAATCTAAACTTGTTATTTTCCTTTACTATGGATTCTGCTTCCAAACGCAGGGTACTAGTCGGCCAGCTCACTATCATGTTCTATGGGACGAAAACAATTTCACAGCAGATGGAATCCAATCTTTAACAAACAATCTTTGTTATACATATGCTAGGTGCACACGATCCGTATCCATTGGTAAGCCTATTTTTCATTAAACACCAATATTTTCTATTTTTACTCCGAGTTATGATGCTTGAAGCCTTGACCATCTCTCAAGACTAGTTGAGGAAGCTACAATGTCTTATAACATGATCGAACATTTTAACCTTCTTGCAAGAGAATAATAAATGTTCCATTTCATTATATTTTTGTCCAGACCATAAGTTGCTGCAAAATTCTTTTTGTGCAGTTCCTCCAGCATATTATGCACATTTAGCAGCCTTTCGAGCCCGTTTCTATATGGAACCAGATATGCAACAAGAGAATGGTTCTTCAGGTGATGGTAATTCTAGTCATAATAGTTCCAAGGGGACAACAAGAGCAGCTGGAGAATGTGGTGTTAAGCCATTACCAGCTTTGAAAGATAATGTTAAGAGAGTGATGTTTTACTGTTAAAAGTTAAAACTACTTTAGTTGGCATTGTAAAGAGTATTCTGTGTCAATCTTCGTTGTAGGAATTTTTGCTTAAAAGGCTTTTATAGATGTTAAGGGGAAGTTTTTCTAATTAGTCTTACAGGAACATTAAGCCAACAAAATCATGTTTATTCTGCACCATAGCCGAAGGAAAATGAGTCAAGTCAGTGTAACATTTCTTTGACATTTCTCTATGTAAATACTCAACCAAAAATATTACTAGGAAAAAAAAAATGATTATATGTGCTATGTCATGGGAGTTTCATGCACAAATTTAATTTGAAAACCATCTCTGTTATTTGATTCATTTATTTTTGCATTTGCTCAAATAATGTTTGGCAGTGTAAGAAACTCAGCACTTTCATGAATGTTGGAGTCTTAGCATGAGTGAATCCCACATCGACTAGAATACAAAGAAAGTGAATGTTTATAAAACTCTAGTTTGCCAAGCTGGGTAATTCCTGTTTGTAACCCAAGTGACCACATTAATGTGGTCGAAAATGGCAGTTCCCACACCTTGTGATTTAGTAAATATATGACTACTCGAATCGGGGTTCAATTCATTTTCAATTAGGCCTTGTTTTACCTGAGGCTGTAACATACTGCTGTGCTTCTGGCCCAATATGCCTGGTGAGCCTAGCTATTGAACCACCACTTTTTTGGATTTTGCTCTTTAGGCCCCCATAACGTTCGGAAAATTGCTATCTAGGGCCCCATGTTTACTCCTCCCAGGCCCCTCAAAGTGACGAAAATGCCCATGATAATGAATTTCGTTGAGTACGCGACGAAAATACGTATAAATATCGGTGAAACTTGGTTCTTGTGCAAGAACCATTACTTTCGTCTCGAAACTATTGAAACACAGTTTTGTTGTCTATCTGACGAAATTTTGTGCCAACATTATATTTTTGTTGTCTACCTGACGAAATCTTGTGCCAATATCTTTATCCCTATATTTTGTCGTCTACCTGACGAAATCTTGTGCCAATATTTGTATCCTTATATTTCGTTGACGAAATCTTGTGCCAATATTTGTATCCTTATATTTCGTCGTCTATCTGGCAAATATTTTTACCACTACCTCAAGGATATTTTGAAATTTTAGGGGGGCCTGGGAGCAAGGGAGCAAGTAGGGGGCCTGGATATCAATTTTCTAACTTTCGTTGCCCCTAAAATTCTAAGTTTGCCGTTCATAATGATTAGATAGTTATCTTCTGCTCTCTTTTGAGGCATGTCAATAAATCTAAACTTGTATTTTTTGTACTTTCACTTCCTTTTCAAAATGTGATTGGAAGTTACTTACGGGGGGGCAGTGATAGGTAGAATAACTTATAAAACTTCACTTGTTTTTCTTTTCTTTTTGGAATTTTAGCTATAATAAGCTTTTATGCTTTATTTTATGATGTATTTGTAGGTATAGTTGCACCTCTGATTTAAAATTAGACACCTTAAACATGACATTGCTCAATGTGAGGTGCATGTTAATATTTTAAAGCACTTTTTTTTGCATATAAGAAATATAAGATTCGACTAAATTGAATAATTTCAAAAACAAAAATATTGATTTAATACAAGAGTTAAATATATCTCATCACTTTGCGATTTTTTTCTTATATCAGTCTTCACTCGTTAATATTTTAATAGAATAAAAAAATGACTCAACCATTATTTACAAAATAAATTATTTAGTTGGGGCAACTAGTATAACTTGATTCCTCAAAAAAAATAGAAACCCATTTACCCTTGTTAAAATATTTTTTCTTTTTAAATTTTTAAAATATGAGTTCATTTTAACTTGTTAATGTAACAAAAAAAAAAAAAAAACTTGCTAAAAAATTATGAACGTAAGACTTCATGAAATAGTGATGAACAAAAAAAGTATAAGATTATTCAATATTCTTTAGATAAGATGATGTAGATCTATGGTATTTTAACAAAACCCTCGGGTTTAATTTCTGATTTAGAAATATAACAATGTTAACTCTTACGAAAGTTTGTCATTTATTTAAATCTTGCAAAGCTCAAGAATTAGTTCACGGAAAAGAAAAAAAAAAGTATAATATTTTTAAATAAATAAATCATGCTACTAGTTAGTTTGAAAAAAATATAAGACTCATAAAATATCGACACATTCTTGAAACTAGTATAGAAAATCAATAATTTCCTTCTCAAGATAAAAGCGCGGGTAATCAACCCTGCTACAGGTGGTTACAAGGACAGAACGAATACCAAGTGGAGTGGAGATTCTTCATCAAAATTTAGGTACGCTCAGATTCTTCCATTTTTTTTCTGTACAATTCCACATTTCATCATGATTCTATACTTTCTGTACAAAATGCTAGAATGTGTAGTGATTTAACCTAAAATAAATTCTGAAGTTATTACTGAATTCATGAATCTCGCTGCTAGGTTATCCACTTTCACTTTCTCCTATTGACAATGTAGTTCATTCATTGTTTAAGATAGATTATAGTTAAAATTACTATTGTGATGATGATGATGGTTGTTAATAATTAAATTAAATTATTAATGATTTGGTCATTCTGTGTATTGTGATGATTGAACATTTAGGTTTATTTATAATTTTTGATATATGAATTGGAAATGGGAATTAGAAATTTAGAATACCGTTATGGAATGCTGTTAGAAACTGTGTTGGAGATCAATTTTCTGCATCATTCTCATCCTAATTAGTAATAATTAATAAAAGGCTGTAGTTTCAATGCAGAACAAGTAGTGGTGTTTGATTTGGAATTTGAAAATGTTGATGTCAAGTGAGTCTAGTTGGGTTAGGAGGAAGCGTGTGAAACGCGCAAGGGGAATGTCAGAAGCTCTGTCAATTGCAACTGATCTTGGTTTCTCTGTGTCCACACCTTCGTCCCAGGTACGAGTTACCAATCTCTCTTGTATCCTCCAACTCGCGTAATTGTTTCAGAATTGAGGTTTGTTAAGGTTCTCTCGGTTTTTTTAGGAAGGACTGCAGAATTCTTCCTCGGCAACTGGAGAAAAGGGTGAGAACTTGATCAAGGTTTTGAGAGAACAAACTACCGTCCAAAGGAAAATAGCAGATTTGCAAGTTGAACTCCAAGGCCGAAAGGTCAGCCTTACCCATTCTGGTTTTATGTGCAACTGGACTTCCACATCTAGTGTTTTAACTTTAAACAAATTTCATTCTTTGGTTATAGTTTGTAATATTTAAGTGCAAGTGGCTGACATAAGTTATGAGACGTTGTCAAGGATTACTACATTAACCAAAGCTTCTGCTTTTTAGGATGATAAAACTGTTGGACATTTGACACATGTGAGTGAAATGGAGAAGAAGATTGAGACGTTGTCAAGGATTACTACTATTCTCAAATATGTTATTCAGAATAAGGTATAACCAATATATTCATTATTTTACTCATTTATCAACTGTAGTCTATAACCAATCGTAGTTTATTAATACATCAGTCTGAAATAATTATTTTATCAGTCTTTCATTTGAAGGGTACCGTGTCTTCAGTGACTAAATTCAATGAAATGCTTAAGGAGAGGCATAAGTAGTTGAGATTTTAGACATAAAAAGATAATTTCTTCCGGAATATCCATTCTACATGTTTTTCTTCTCTTGTTTGATTTCCTTGTTAAATAGTTTTATCCTGGCATTGGGTTCAATTGATTTAGTTATTCATGTAACTAGACAATTTTTTTGCAGTAAACTAAACAACTTACTATGTACTTCCAAACAACATTTTATTGTTATAATTTGGCAGGATCGAAGAATAGCTCGTCTGCAGCGGCCATATTCCCTAGATTACATTCCTGTTGAAGCAGAATATCAGGTTGGTGAACACAAATTGTGATTGAATTAAACTTTTTAAGCTAGAAAATCGAAACAAAGTTGTTGATTTGATAAACAGTTGGCCACCCAACACATGCAGTCGTATGTGTGTTGTATTCTGATTGTGTTAGTGGCATTTCTCATCAATACACACATTGCTATATTGTATTTACTTCCATATTTTGCTAAATGTAGTCGATGATAAGATAATTTTATTAATTTGCTTGAATAAAGCATGTTAACTACAACATGCAGCATTCCAGAGAATATTTGACAAAGCGACTTCAATTGGGCGGTTGGAAATAAGATATAAGATTCTGTTATGCATTAAAAGTTACACATTAAGGGGCTTGATCTATTTGGTTCACCATCCATTGTACATCGAAAATTATGAATATAGTTAATCACTTTCTCGTTCAGCCAAGTGTAAAGTACCTATGATAAGCAGGCATAAATATTTTATGCAGTATGAGTTCATTCAATTATTCTCAAACCGTGAGTGGCTGAACGGAAGTTTACTTGTCCAAAATGTATTTGTATAACCAAAAATTAAATATAAGGATAGGATTGCATTTAAATTTATATCTTTACTCCAATAATTTGGAAACATTAGTCTTTTTTGTCCCTATGCTTTTATGTTTTTACCTGGTTTACCCATTGTAAGCATAAAAAATTATCACATATGTTTTAAAATTGGTGTAAATGCTAAACTATTTTTTAGTGTAAATCATGTAAGACAGACATTGAAATGCTTGTTTCATATTTTTCTAATTCTTGCAGAAACAATTCTCCGAACTACTGATGAAGGCAGCTAACGATTATGGCGCCTTGACTGCATCAGTGGCAGATTTTCACTGGATTCAGAATTTTAAGGAACCTCCTTCGGTTTGGGGGGTATGCTTCTACAATCATTTTATTTTTTCTTGATATTTGTTAGAATATAATATCTAACAATAGTTTTCACGAACTATCTTGTGTTGCCTACCTTCAATAGTATTACAGTTGGTTGGAAGCATCAAGGTTTTGAATCACTGACCAGTGGATGTAGTTTTTATTCAAATAATTTGTTTTTCCACTTGGAAAATTATGAATGATCTCAAGTCTATTTAAGTTCGTTCTGAGACACAAAAATTGCTCTAAGTCATCAGTTAACCTGCAAATACCATAAAAAAAAATCTTAAAAAATAGCTACGTTGAATCTTCGAGGTATGAAACTAATCTCAGTGCCTGTTACACGTTGTGAAGGTCATGCATTCTACTGTGTTTCGATAAGTGTTTTCAAAGTGCATATATATACCGATTACAGACACTACTTTGAGGTGTGCTTGCTAGTCATTTAAACAAAATTCTTGTCTTTTTTATTTTCGGAAATGCTTCGACCGGTCGCCGTAGCTTCGGCGTCTTGCACTCAGTACTTTGAAGCCATGTCTGCCACAAGAGAGTCACTCGCCGCACTTCAAAAACTGAGAGTGGGCAATGTTGATTCTTCTTTACCTATGACACCAGATTCTTCCGAATTACTACCTGGTGTTTCTGATTGTCTAACTTCACTTCCATCAAAATAAATAAATAATTGTACAAGACGAAGAATCTTTCTTTTGTGTTGCCCTCACTCAGTTAAACAAGGCTATTACTTAGCTGTCTAGCATCTCTGTATCTTTCATGTGATATATCATACTTTAACCGCAATCTAGCCATCTCTGTATTTTCAACTCACAAGGACCCATGACACCTTAATCGTTATGTGCGAAATTGATATAAATGCTGATTCAAAATGAATTCACTAATTGTAATCTAAAGTTCGGTCATGAAATAAGTAAAGTCTAACCAATATTTTCTTGGTTAGACATGTACATCAATAACGCTGAATTCATATTTTTTTATGGGAACTAACTCGACTATTTATCCCACTTAATCATATAATCAAATAAGTAGTACTCCTTCTGAGAATAACTAATAATGCTTTAATAGAATATAATCAATTTTCCTAATCTCATTAAGAATATTAGGGAACTTGTTTTTATAAGTATAAAGACATTAAAAAACTTAGATATAATTTACAAATTCCCTAATAAAATCAAATGGTTAACAGTAACACGTGCATTGTCTTGCAAATTGATTTCTACAGTTCTTGTAAACCAAATGTGGCATATACTAATTGATATTAAGAATCATCTGCAGAGTTGTTTTATTCTAGGGAGGGGCATTACTAATAATGTCATCATCCTTCCAAGAGTTTATCAATTTAAAACACTTCTTTCTTTAAAGAGTATATTTATCTTATGTATTTCGTGCTATTATTTTTTTGTGTATTATCTACTATCAAAATTTTTAAACTACCATTTTTCTATACAAACTCTATTTTTCAAACAACTTGAAATTAAATAAATTCATACAAGAAACTCAACCAAATAAACTACCATAATCCATTTTCTTATTTCATAAGACAATGTTTTATAATACAAAATCAAATAAACTAACATCATTCAATTTCCTTGATAAAAATAAACATTCAATTTCCATAAGTTGTTATACACTAAACCATATTATATGATTTACATTTATAAATGATCAATGCTATTTAGTAAGAATAGTTTAAATAAGGAAAAAAAACAATCCACAAGAATAGGAGATTCGATCGATTAGATTTTGACTTACCATACATGGAGTAGTAGATGATTATTATTTGAAAGAGTTACATGATGTCACATAAATTTTTTGTATTTTTTATAAACAATCTATCGTAACAATAAGTATTTTTCTTTATAAAAATAGTATTAGCAAAAGGTTTAGTTCGATTCTTCGGTTTGTTGATTTTTAAAATTGAAAAGTGGGAATTCAACGAAACTAGTTCAACTTTCTTTGGTTCAATTTGATTTTTGATGCGAATCAAACTAGATCGGTTTGGTTTGACTGGTTTTATTTGAACCGTTTACACCCGTGCCAACCCTACTACGATTTTAGGTATTTTTGCTCAACTGCAAGTCTCAGAATGAGGCATTCAACAACACTGTTTCAACTATTTTAGTTTAGCCAACTCGTGAAGTCACTAGCAGCAATACGGAGGTTCTTAATGTGAATGAGACACTGCACGTCTGCACATATTTGTAATTATAGAAAATTTTGGTTGGGCATAATCCCAACACATCACATTTAGACACATACTTGCAAATAAAAAAAATTTAAAAGAAAATAAAAATAGTCACATCAATTAATATTATTTTAAAATATTTTTTTATTTAATTTTTTAAATTTCATGTGAGTGAGTGACCAAATATAATGTGTTGGGGTTGTATTGTACCAGACATAGACTTTCTCTTGGGATTGATAGTCATCATGATTTTCAAATTGAAACTCTTGTATATTTTGACAAAACGAAAATTATGGTACTTTTACAACAAAACTATAATGACAAGATAAACTCAATGCATTTTTTTTACTAAAAATAAACTTATTATTCTTAGAGAGAGAGGCGAATCATAAATTTTATATTCTAATTTTTATAGAATAAAAACGATCACTAAGTTAAAAGGATAACTTGTCAATTTTCTTTTTAACCCGATCAAAGTCGTTTAGCAGCAGCTAACTTCATTCTCCAACTTGTACATTTTATTTTTTTTAAAAGAAGAAAAGAAAATGTCATTGTTTATGCTCCCATTGGAATCTTGCTTAACACGCGTATTACTGTTTAGACAAATATTAACAAGTGTTCTTAGGATACTCTTTAAAACTTTAAAGGGTTAATAAGTTTTTACTCTCTGCAAAGTAGGCGTGTTTTGCTTTACCCTCTGTAAAAAATTTATTTAAGTTTTCCCCTTTGCAAAATATATTTTTTTTGGTTTTCCTCCTTGGATGCACTTTTTAAATCAGTTATTTTGTTCAACCGATTTAAAAAGTTCTGTTTTTTAAATCGGTTTTTCTGTTCAACTGATTTAAAAAATTCAAATTCCTTGCATTCAAGGGGAAAATTTAAAAAAATAAAAAATTTCAAGGGGGAAACTTAAAAAAAAAAAGATATGCTAACGAGTGTCCTGAGGCACTATTTAAGCACCTTAAATAGTAAGTTTTATTAAATTTTTTATGTAAATATATGAAGTCAACGCATTGAAAATTTAAAGGCATTACTTTTTGCATAAATAATTTGGATAAGGATTGAAATTTTTTAATTTATCATATTTTTTTATAAAAAAAACTTTTGTGGAAATATGCATGCTAAATTGGGTGTTAATCAATAATCATATAGTTTTTGTAGTGCATAAGTCATTACATTATCTGAGTATGTTACAAAAATAGAAAGCTTTCATGATGTAGCTTTTAGATTTTGTTTCTCTTTTTTTTTTCTCATATAAAATATATATATTTATAATACTTAGTAAATCAAAATTTCTACACCGAAATAAGTCATTATAATTTTTTTTTTCTTATATTTTTCCCTTCCTTCTCACACACTTAGACTAACTTAATAATTTACAAAAAAAAAAAAAAAAAAAGACTAAATAATTAATAAAATATAACGAAAATCAAATATGAAAAATTTAAAAACCATGGAAGGGATTGAAAAAACGCGGGAACGTAACCGTTTTCAATGGCACGCACTTCATGAGCTCTAACGTCTTAGCGAATTTCTCATTCCCCGCCCTATATAAACACACACGCATTCCTTCACTTCTTCAAATTTCATTCAAAATTCAAATCCCTCTCTCTCTCTCTCTCTCTCTCTCTCTCTCTCTCTCTCTGCGAATTCAAACTTTCAATCCACAACCACGATGCTTTCAAGTCTCAAGTTAGTAACAGAAACTAGATCGATCCATTTCTTCTAGCATTTCATAATTTCAACTCTATTTGCACTTTGATCGGCTAATAATTTATCTGTTTCGTTTTTATCTTTCCAGATCTGAAGAATCCAGCGGCCAGTTGCAGCTGGTAGAACGAGAAGATATGGAAGATGAAGAAGACCTCTTCGAAGCCATCGACAAACGTAATTTCTTTCAACTCCGTTTTCCTATTTGTGATTTCGGTTTTCTAGATCAACGTACAAAAACCGATCTCTGCAATTGATTTTGGTAGATTCACTTTTCGATTCAATTTCTACATAACAAATCGAGTAGAAGTGATATTTGTTTTCCTTCGCTCCGATTTTTCGAAAATTTCGACTAGTTAACTTACAGTAGAATTCGTTAAACAAACATATCATGGTTTAAAAGTATAATTCTATAGTAGTTTGATTATTGCTTGAACGTTTTGTCTCCGATTCATAAGAATATGCATCTTCGCAGTGATTTCGCAAGGAATTAATGCTGGAGATGTGAAGAAGCTTCAGGATGCAGGGATCTTCACCTGCAATGGCTTAATGATGCACACTAAGAAGGTTTAACTTTAAACACTCTCTGATTTGAAGATCTAAGGATTTTGAATTACTCTGAACTTCAATCACTTGCGTAATGTTGTTGTTGTTTTTTCCGCAGAACTTGACTGGAATCAAAGGTCTATCCGAGGCTAAGGTCGATAAGATCTGTGAAGCTGCTGAGAAGCTTGTGGTTAGTGATTGTAACATCTGAAATCTAAGTTACTTTAGAATAAATTTTTCAACTCTACAATTTGGTGTTTCTAAATTTGATTTCTGCTTCCGATGCAGAATTCTGGTTACATTACTGGAAGTGATGCACTGCTCAAAGTACGTTGTTTAATTTACTTCTAGTTTTTTAATTAAAGATTCAATTTCAATTTGAACAACAATAGTAACTTTGGTTTACATCTTAATTACTTGTAATTAAATTAAGTAATTATTTATTTGTACTCTGTTACTGCAGAGAAAGTCTGTGGTTCGAATTACAACTGGAAGCCAAGCACTTGATGAATTGCTAGGAGGTGGCTTTTCAATGAGATTGTTATTTTTTTAATTAGTTTTGAGTTTTTCTACTTAAAGGACTCGTTAATTTTGAATCCTATACGTTCCTAACTATTTTCTCTCTGAATTTCCTTTTAACTTTGAAAAAGGTGGAATCGAGACACTGTCAATTACGGAAGCATTTGGAGAATTCCGGTAAGAATGCAAACATATGTATCATATCATGTATGGTTTCTGATACATTTTATTCGTTTTCAGTTTCACAAGAAGTTCATTCTAATAATAAGGACTTTATGTTTCAGATCTGGGAAAACACAACTTGCTCATACTCTCTGTGTTTCCACTCAGGTTTACTTTATCATCTATTATTATTGATCATAGCATATTATGTGTTAGCTAATATTAATGAGTAATTAACATGTCCTTTCAATTGTTCATCTACTCTATGCCAGTGTTTTTCTAAACCATATGTTTATATCTCTTAATTGTATCCATTCATAGCTTGTCAAACACCGAATTTTTATGTGTACAGTACTGGCCTTATCTTCATGCACATTGAAATATTTGTTGTATATTGCAGCTGCCAACTAATATGAGGGGAGGCAATGGAAAAGTTGCTTACATTGACACAGAAGGAACTTTGTAGGTTTTTTACTCTTCGCATTTAAAAAACTGTTGTGAACTTCTAGTTGATAACTTATGCTTTTCTTTTCAATTGATACTCACCAATGTTTTATGTTCATTTGCACTGTAGTCGACCTGACCGAATTGTTCCCATAGCTGAGAGATTTGGCATGGATCCAGGAGCTGTACTTGACAATGTAAGTTTCCTTTGTTTCATGTATGTATCATAGTTAGGTCCTGATAGGCTGATAGTGAATATTTTGGTGCTGACTGCTTACCAATTTCTGTTTGTGACTGCAAGATTATCTATGCTCGTGCCTACACTTATGAGCATCAGTATAACCTTCTCCTTGGTTTGGCAGCTAAAATGTCTGAAGAACCATTCAGACTTCTGGTGAGATGTTACTAATGAAGTTCTATGGAGTTATCTTCTGTTGCAATATCATGTTATTTGGCCATTTGACACTGACAGATTATATATTTTTTGGCAGATTGTGGATTCAGTGATTGCTCTGTTTCGGGTGGACTTCACAGGTAGAGGAGAGCTTGCTGAGCGCCAGGTTTGTGAGTCTGTAATATACATGCACCAACAGATTTTAATCCCTTTATATCAGCTTTTACTGAAATGAACAAGTTATTTTGCAGCAAAAACTGGCACAGATGCTTTCTCGACTAATTAAGATAGCTGAGGAATTCAATGTTGCAGTTTATATGACAAATCAAGGTAAATTCTGCTCCAGCGAATGGATTTTTTTTCCCTGTTAATATTTCACTCCTAAGTCCCAACTGATTAGAATCTGAAACCTTTTGTTTATATCATTTGCTTATATGCACAATAATATTTTGGTTGCAGTCATAGCTGATCCAGGAGGTGGTATGTTCATAACTGATCCAAAGAAACCAGCAGGAGGGCATGTGCTAGCCCATGCAGCCACAATAAGGCTGATGTTCAGGAAAGGGAAAGGTGACCAGCGTGTTTGCAAAGTGTTTGATGCCCCAAACCTGCCAGAGGCTGAAGCAATATCCTTTACCAGAGTTTTCCCCCTTATAATAATATATATTCATTGCACTAAAATGACTTTAGCTAACTAAAGTTTTGTGGTTTAATTTCACAATCTGCCCCAAATCAATAGTTAAGCAGTCGTGGTTGTTAATACAACTTGAAATTACATTCAGATAATATAAATAACCAGATGCCTAAAATTATCACCCTGGCCGTTGAAACCAACTATAGTGCATTTGAGATTGAAAAGTCAATTACCACTATTGTCTGCATGTTTTATCTTGACAGAGTTACGTCTTCCAGATAACAGCAGGGGGCATTGCTGATGCAAAGGATTGAGATTACTGATGCAAAGGACTGAAGGCAGCTGCTTCCTACTTTTAAGACTATTCCACAACAGAGGCTGAATAATTTTAGTAACCTTAATCTTCTAGATATATGCTTATATTTTGTATTAAAAGCGTTGTTGCTTGAACGCTTAGTATATTCCAAAGATATCATTTCAGTACCTTTATATATGTTTCCTTTATACTAAGCAGCTGATATTTGGCAATTACAATGAAATTAAACATTTCAAAATATTAATGTCAGTCAGTAAATTTCTGGGGTTAGTCTGTTTGTGATATAACATCAATCGCATTAACATTTTTAAGTAGGGCATAGATAAACCTACAAGAAACAAGATCAGATAAAGGCAGTAAATAATCTTCACTTTATGATGAATCAACGTGCAAGTCAATATTATTACATGATATGTGCCAATAGAGTATGATCTCAATATTTGCTTGCAACGTGTATGTTCATCAAATCATATCTTAGTTCAACAAACTAATACGATAAGTCTTGGTAGAGCCTCAAGTTATCATATGATAACAGATGCCTCATTATCATACAAATGTATGATGGGAAGTAGGAACAAATGACCAGAACTAGAAAATTCAATTGAGCCCAGCTATAATAAAAGTCTTAATTCAAACAAATAAAGTTGCAATCAGATGTTATTAGACCAGTTGGCAGCACTCCCAACCCTTGGCATGCCAGCTGATTCTTTCTTAGCCTCTGCGTCCACCTTGAAAGTTGCACCACATACATGTCCAGAACTGTCAACCCTTGGTACAGGCTTCAATTCATTAAGAGGATGCTCAAAACTGCTCAAACCTCCGGATGTTGTAAAGAAACATCCTGAAATGAAACGTGATAAGATTTGTTACCTCTTGCATGAAACCATTGTTAAGTACCATATAGAAGATATGCGATGGATATTCAAATTACAGGTTATGAGGAACTTGAAATAAAATCCAACTTTGCAAAGTAAACAATAATATAAAGGTGGTTGAGAAACAAAAGAAAATATCATTTGTTATCTATCTTAAAGGAAAGTGGTATTGACATTCCCAAATCATTGAACTCATCATTCCTTTCTTCCTCTCAACTCACTTTTATGTTCTTGTGCTCATAATTTTCAAGAGGGAGGTCTAGAGGGGAATGTTGAACATAGGGAACATGTAAAGTAAAACTACCTATCCACATCAGATCTAAATATTACCTTTTGGGAATGGTGCAGAAGATTTCCCACAGCTCTTGGTTACCATCTCTATCTCATCAGAAAGAACAACATTTCCATCAGCATCAGTTCCCCAGAAGAAGGGAACACTCCCATCAGCATCCTGTTGCATAAAACACCACCATATATGGATGCCAGGTTAGAGAAGCAAACAATTAGAAAATACGACAGGAAAAAAGATGGACCAAATATAACTCACCGCAGAAATAAATGCATTTTTAGAGCCACTGTCAAACAGAATAAATGCAAATTTTCCCTGGAAGTCTCTCACGACCTGAGAAGCAGGATAGGGACCACGGTCTCTTAGAGTTCTGTACGCCTCTATGACAATGATCACTTCATTTGCTGTTTTGTTCAATCCATATTGTTGCTTAAGATTAGCAATATTCTCAAGGTGACCTTGAAACAAGCAGAAAATGTCATCCACAACCGCAAACAGCCTAGCAACAACAAAAAAACAGAAACATAAATAATAGGTTCTCATGAAAAGGCAATAATCTTTAAGCATCTTGTCAAATAACCAATTATCCCAAAAGCTTAAGCTGTTAGGATTTGACACATCAATGGTTTTATATTATTTCTAACACGCCCCCTCACGCAAGAGCCCACTTGGGCTTGAAGCGTGGATAATGCATAGGCCCACCTACCATATGCTTAAATTCCACTTTTAATTAGAAAGTGAGGGGAGTGGGAATCGAACCCTAGACCACTTAGTCATAGAGGCTCTGATACCATGTCAAATAACCAATTATCCCAAAAGCTTAAGCTGTTAGGATTTGACACATCAATGGGCTCTGATACCATGTCAAATAACCAATTATCCCAAAAGCTTAAGCTGTTAGGATTTGACACATCAATGGTTTTATATTATTTCTAACACATCTAAATGTCTTTCACAAAATCACTTTTTAAGGACCTACCTCAATTCAGGATTTTTGCATATCATGAATCTGTTAACGAAGTATTTTTACCATAACAAATAAAAAAGAACGAGAAATTTCAGCTTAACATTGGAGATGAAAAATTAGGCAGGCATTGCTCTAAGGTCTAAGCAGAAACCCCATTATACACTTTTTTATCACATTAAAATTACAATATGAAGCATAACTGAAGTCAGAACAAGTTGATATCATATTATGGATCATGGTAGGAGCTTTATAGTTTTGGATCTGTAAATGAAATAACAATAGAGCTATAGTATTATTAATAACACAACCAAAGTCCAAAGGGATTTTATATAATGATATAACATGGATTATTGGATTAACTTTTAGGCAAAAAATTCATACAAAAAAAACTTTTAGGCAAAAAATTAATCCCCTTATGTCCTTGTCATCAAGTTCTCAATTCATACAAGTACGTGCCAATGATTTTTATTTTCAATATTAAATAACCTAACACATTAAAATGACTCACTGATTATTGAAAAAAATATTCCTATGTTATTGTTTGATTTGAGAACAACAAAAGTAAAAACTTGTCCTTAATAAGATATCATTATCAATCAAACAGTATATAAACTACAGCAGAATCAAACTATACACCCTTAACCCACAAGATAATCAAAAGGGTTTCAACTTTAACCTAATAACCCAGATCAAGAAAATAAAAGATTGAACTAAAGTATAGCATAAAACACATAAAAATGAGATTTTTATTATTTAATAATCGAAACAATGAAGAAAAGAAAAAATGGGTATTGAACCTTGGAAGGAGAAAGTTCTGTTGATGAAGAGAATAGGCCAAGATACCAGAAGGGCCAAGGTTAACGGTGACGGGAGAAGGGTAAACAGATGAGAAGTGTTGTGCCAGAAAACCGTCTTTTAAGGCTGAAACAGAGTTTGACTGAGGGCTTTCGAGACCCTCTGGGCTCTTTGCAACAGATTTGTCAAAAATCGCTAACATTTTTTCTGGATCGTTGAAAGAAAGTGAAGAATGAAGAGAAAACTATATATGATCAAGATGAAGATGATTCTGTGTAGAAAGAGGTTTATTTTTTGAGGTGGTTCCGGTTATATAAGGTGAGTGTGTGTGTGGAAGAGAATCTTACCCATTATACCCCCTATTTTTTTGGAATTATTTTCCAAAATTGTATGCTTATCAATACTATTATTATTTACCTTACTCAAATCTCATAGTATACATGTCATCGTCACGTTTATTCTCAAGGAGAAAATTCATATGTGGCATTATTTTAATAATGTGGCGCCTACGTGGCTTTTTTTTTTACGATCTAAAGGTACACGGTTCAATTCTCGTTAACGACAAAACAATAATTTTATTTCATGATTTTTTCCCTTTTTTGCCTTGCTTTTTGTTTATTGTTTATTAAATCTATTGTGAAGAAAAATTAATAGGATTACCATCAATTCTATATGATAAGTAACATAAAAATAATTTTTTGTCAAAAAAAAAAGGATTGCCTTGAATATTTTATAGGATAAGTAACATACAAATGATCTGACTTAAGATTGGTATCATAAATTCAATATTGCCATCACTCATGAAACAACAAACAATTTATAAATTTAAATTTCTCTTAACTCCAAAGAAAAATAGATTGGCATCATAAATTCAATATTGCCATCACTCACAAAAAAACAAACAATTTATAAATTTAAATTCCTCTTAACTCCAAAAAAAATAGAACAATTTATAAATTTAAATTTCTCTTAACTCCAAAAAAAAATAGATTGGCATCATAAATTCAATATTGCCATCACTCACAAAAAAAAAAACAATTTATAAATTTAAATTTCTCTTAACTCCAAAAAAAATAGATTGGCATCATAAATTCAATATTGCCATCACTCACAAAAAAACAAACAATTTATAAATTTAAATTTCTCTTAACTCCAAAAAAATATATTGGCATCACAAAAAAAAAACAATTGTCTATTGCTAAGGATTAGCATAACTTCCGTCAAAAAAACAAAAGGATTAGCATAATTCATTTGTTACATATTTTAGATTGTTTGGGTTTCTTTTCCTTTATATATACATGTTGATTTTAATAATTTTATTTGTCTATTTATCTCACACAAATATTTTTCTTTCATATAGAAAATATAAAAATTTGTTTCTTCCATTTAAGAAATCATCATGGCACAAAAATACAATAATATTTCTGAAATCAATTCCGAGAAAGAATCATGGACTATAGCTGTGCGAATCATTCGTATTTGGTTCGTTCGAGATGTGAACCATGTTAACCGTGGCGACACACAACCTTTCTCTCTTGACATGATTCTAATGGATGCTTCGGTGTGTATTTTTTATTTAATATTTAGTTTTTGCGTGTCTCTTTTTTATGTATGTTCTTATTTATTTATTTGTTCCAGGGTAATAAAATTCATGCTACCATCCGAAAGACACTAATATACAAGTTTGAGAAAGACTTGAAAGAGGGTAAGGTGTATTATTTCACTAACTTTGGTGTTGCCGCAAACCTCGGATCCTATAGAACAACACGTCACGAATATAAAATCAATTTTCAATTCAACACAAAGGTCAAAGTTTGTGACGCTAAGAAGGTTCCTGAGAATGTTTATCCTTTGTCGAATCCAATGGACATATTTACTCCCGGATACAACACTGACTACTTAGTCGGTACGTTATTTATTATTTTAGTATTAGTAAATTATTTTTGTCAATTACATCCTTACTAAAGTGTTTATTGTATTACAGATGTTGTAGGGGTATTGTCTGGAGTTGGTGTTGAAAAAGAGTATGAACGCAATGGAATGAAAACTAAAAGACTTGCCATTGAGTTGGATTATGATGGGTTAGTATATAGTGTTTATGTTTATTGTTTTATGATAATAATAGGTATAGATATTCACATAAAATATTATAAAAATTCTTAATATATTTTAATTTTCTTATACTATTACAGTTTCAAATACAACGTTACTTTATTTGGTCAATATGCCGAAGAAATTATTTCTTTAGTTGCTGCTGGAGAGACCAAAAATCTCATTGTAGTTGTGCTATTGGCTAAGGTGAAAATTTGGAAAGGTATATTAATTATTTATTATTTAAACTTTATTATTTTTAGTTATGTCGATTTTTAATACATGACAATCACATATCTGTCGATTCTATATTATTTTGGAAAGGTAGTTGTGCTATGGATCTATATTATATCTCCACATGTGTTTTCAAGTTCATTCTAAATATACGACAATAACATATCTATCTCTTTCCTTTAATTCCAATTTTATTTATTTATTTCTTTGTTTGTGCCAACATCTGTTCAATTTTATTTAGTTAAAGAGAATGACAATCTAATAAAGCATTATATGTTCATACCTTTTTTTTTAGAATCTGCTACAATACAGAATTCAATTTATGCGACAAAGTTGCTTTTCAATCCTAATTTTGCTGCAGCTACTGACTTGAAGAAAAGGTGAATTCTCTAAATATTAAATATTTATTTTACTTCGAGTTAATGATTAATAATATGATAATATGATAATTTATATTTTGATATCATTGTGTATGACGTAGGATGTCTGAAAAGAACCACACCCCATCTTCTGAAATATCTTTGATACAAGATGTGTCAAAGGTAAGTGATGAAGATGATTTCTTAAAGCTTACGTCGAAGAATACCATCGAAGGTCTCAAAGAATGTACCAAGGTTAGGATATTAATGATCATATGTACTTAAAAAATTTTTGCAAATAATAATTTTAATTTACAAATTTCGCTTTGCATCTAGGACTCCTGTTTTGCTGTTTTGGCCACTGTCAAATTTGTCGTAGATGCGGATAATTGGTGGTATACAGCATGCTCATACTGCAATAAGAAAGTAATACCTGATGAGCGCATGTATTATTGTTCGAAATGTAACAAACATGTGATGCATGTTACTCCAAGGTAACACTTTATTTAGGTTTAAATTTAGATATTTATTTATATATTTATCTATAATATCTATAATATCATTCACAATTAACACAACTTTGCATGTTTAGGTATATGATAAAGATCCGCGTAGTTGACAACACTGACTCAACTACGTTTGTGATTTTTTATCGCAACGCTTTTATGTTGTTCCAAAAATCTGCTGCTGAAATGATCGAGAGTGTTCAGGTATTGCATTTTTTTATAAGAGTTATAATCCTTCCAAATTAGATATAGATTCATTAATTTATAATTTTTTAATTTATTTTTTAATTTATTTATTTTATTCTGCATATTGATTTTAAATATTTTAACATAAGTTCATATGTGAACTTTTTACTTCAAAGTTTCAACAGTTTTTTATTTCCCAAATATACTAATTTTTTTATAATCTTTCATGTAGGATGATGTTTCATCGGGTTCTGTGCCGAAAGAAATTTCTTCTTTAGTTGATTTGATTTATCTATTTAAGGTTGAATCTAACACTAGCGTGGATACTAGATTCGAAAAGTCATATAGAGTGTGCAAGATTTCTAGCGATGCTGAATTGATAGTAAAGTTCAATGAAATCCCTTTTGTATGTTATATGTTAAATTTGTTTATCTACATATTTAATTCTTGGTATATAATAATAGTGTATATATATATATATATATATATATATATATATTTGGTATATATTTATTTAATAAACAATCTCATATTATATATTATTCAAAAAGTTATTTATTTGTTTGACAGAAATCACTGGTGGAAGATTGCTCACTTGACATTAATAACAAAGGCAACATGATTGATAATGTGAGTCAGATAATATATAGTATTGAATTGTACTCACCGATCCTGATTTTTTTTATTGTTTGTTCTTTTAGAATACTGTTATAATAAGTTCAATCATGTGTTCTTTGTTTTGCGTTTATTCGTAAAAAATTATTTATATTGTTGTTTTGATATTGTAGGACCTCCTCAATAGTGATATCATCGCAAATGGATCTAAAGTTGAATGTGCTTTAAAAACTATTGCTGATACATCTAAAGATGTTAGTTCTTCAAATATTGCTGTTGTAGATCTGTCAAAGGATTTAATTGATATCACTCTCGCTAAGCGAAAGTGTCCTTCTAACGATAACGATGAAGACAACAATGCACCCACATCATTTAAATTATTGAAAAATATCAAGATTGAGAAAGACTAAAGATAGTGATTAGTTCAAATATTATTAGTTTGATTTAATTTTATTTTAGGTTGAATGCTTTTGCTTTAATTTATTTTAAACTTATATTTGAATTAGATTATTTTGGTTTAATATATTTCATAATAATTTCAAATAATTTCGGTTCAATGTTTGTTGATTTTTTTATTATTATTATTGGTGGTTTGTTGATTTAGTACCTATTATTATTATTGTTATCATTTTTCGTTACAATCTCTTATTATCAATTTAGTATATGAGTATATCTAAGTGACGTTTGGATTATACACACTATCTTTATTATCATTTGAGTATATAGTTTGTCAAAAAAAAATTCATTATACATACTATTTTTATAAACTCAAAATTAAGTTAAATTCAAATATACCCTTTGCTTTGTTTGCGAGTTTGGAAGGTTATTTTTTCTTCATAACACAAAAACCCTCAAATTTGGGTGAACTCAAAAATTGTATTGGATGTGGGTTTGGAGGGTTTATATGAATTCTTCAAATTTAATTAATGTTGTTATAATATTTTTTAATTCATAATATATTAATCATTAATCATAAGTATTTATTTGCTATTTTCTATAAAAAATATTTGCTAAAAAATTGAAAAAGATTTCTCTAATTTTCTCTCGATTTCCCTCCCTTAAAAGTGTTCCCCTCCCCTCCAAACTCGCAAACAAAGCCTAAGTCAACTCCTCTTTTTTTCTCTAAATATTTCAAATTTTATTTCTATCCTCATTTTATAATTTCAATTGTCGAAGTTCACCTCTATTGCCATCAATTGTATAATTTAAATACTGTTTATACATCTCAATCATATTTGGATTCTAAGAGGAATCCCCATGCAGTTAAATATGTTGATTTTTTTTCTTCAATTTGTCAATAATATGTCGATTTTCATTGTTGGTTTAAATATTTATTATTTTATTTCAATTTTAAATTAGAATTAACATTTGAATGTTTATGAAGGGACTATTCAGTTTCAAATTTAAATTATAAATTTAATTATTTAGTTTAATGAATGACAAATATTAATATAGATTACTTCATTACTTTATTTAATGCATTAATGTGTGTTGAACGGATGAATATAAATCTTTGTTTGGTTTTGATATATTAAACGTTTATTTTTAATTTAAGAAAACCTGAACTTTCAGCAAATAATTGTTTTTGAAGAAAATATTTGTTTTTTTTATTTTAAAAACTGGATTAATCCAAATTCAGCAAATAATTGTTTTTGAAGAAAATATTTGTTTTTTATTTTAAATCTGGATTAATCCAAACAAGTTAATATTCTTAGAGGTTTTTTTTTTCTAATTCAAAAATTACTTTAATGATATCTTTTTTCACGCACTTATTTTAGGTATATATGAAAAACTAAATCTCAATTGATTTCTATTTTTCTCTCACTCATCAGTTATCTTAGCACTTTCTTATAACTAATTGTTGAGGGTTAAGAAACTAACCCTTTAAGTGATATATATAGATATTGAGTCTGTTGATCTCTTTATAGTTATTTAGAGTTCAAAGTATGATTCTTGATTATCACTCGATCATTGACATAAACGACAAAAGAAAAAAATGGATTTTTTTTTGCAAGAATTATCAGACTGTGGAAAACATCAAATTCAAAGAATTCTGTGTTACCTTTGACCATCGACTTGGTCCTGGTAGATTGTTACGTGAGTTTTTTAAAATATCTGTTCAATTCGCTATTGCGGTTTTTATTAAGTGATTCATGATTTTTTTGTTTTCATATAATTTTTTTTTATGAAGGGGCATAAAATAGATGCAAATATTTGCAAAGAGCTTATTCCGAAATTTCATAATTCTGTGCGAGAAGATAAAGTGTACATTATGTCCAATTTTAATGTTTCACTTAATCATCTGGATGTCAAGACAGCGGATCACAAATATTATCTCAACTTTACGAACCGCACTAAGATCAAAATGATTGACGATGACTTATTGCCTATATACTCATATTTTTTTACTCACCCTGCTTCATTCCTAGCACAAAATTACAGATTAGAAAATTTGGTTGGTGAGTTTCAATTTTTGTATTTAAATTATTTCAATTTATTTATTTAAATTATATAAATTATTTTGTATGTTTAATAATTGTGTAATTGTTTAAGATGTAATTGGAATGCTGATTAAAGTTGAAGTGGAAGACGATGTTCTCATTGACGGCGAACTTATCAAAGTTGTCTCAATGGATCTGGCAAATAATGGGTTTGTTTTTAGCTTCAATTATTTATAAATAAATTTAGATGTGGTATATAAAATAACTTTTTAAATTTTTAAATATGTGCTTTTTTTTTAGCTATCGTTTTAAGTGTGTTCTCCATGGTCGTTTCGTTGATCAACTGAGTAGTTTTTTAATGTCTCAATCATCCGAAAGTGCATGTGTTGCATTATATTTTGGGAAGATGAACTACTGGAAAGGTATTAAAAAACCATATCTCCTATGTAATCTTTAAGGAAATGTTTAACTAATTTCCATAACATATACAAAACTCAGGTATACCTACTGTACAGAATTTTGGTCACTATACTAGGTTGCTATTCAATCCAAATTTTGATGCCGTCATAGATTTGAAACAAAAGTTTAAATTTTTCTATTTACTTTATTTATTTCGTCATCTTGCAATTCGTGTTTTAATATAATAACTTAAAATATTTATCTCATATTTACAGAATGTTGGACAAAACAATTTCCGCATCTGAGGAAGTATATGCAATGAATGTCAATGAAATTAGAAAATTGCATAACTGGGTGTACACAAAAACGAGAGATACCATAGATTCGCTATATAGATGTGAACTGCTAATCGGTCACTGTCAATGATTTATATTTGGTTATTTTTAAATATTTAAAGAAGTCTTATTTTTGCACCCCTCGATTCTAAATTTTATCTTTTTAGGGATCCATGTTCGTTATATTGGGCAAGGTAGAACTAATTGAACCTGGCTATGATCGGTACTATTTATCATGTATATGCAATAGTAAAGTGATTCCTGATGGCCATATGTATTACTGTGAGAGATGTAGTAAATATGTGTTAATGGTCAATCGAAGGTAATTTTTTTTTACATGCTAAAAGCAAACGTGGTTGTTTTTTTTTTTTTAATAAATACAAACTAAATGGTAGTTATAACATACACAAACATTTGTAATAGGTATATCATAAGGCTTCGTGTGAGTGATATCACAGGATCAACTACATTTATAATATGTGATCGAATGGCATCTGAGTTTTTTGGAGTCTCATGCAATAAAATGTTCGAATACGTTGGAAAGGTATTAAGAAATAATTTTTTTTCTCCATTTTTCACTAAAAATGTATATATATTCAAATAGAATCTAATTAAGTTACTTTTTTAAAATATATCTATGTATACAGGATGCAGTGTCTGCCTACATCCCTGATCCATTTTTAACTATGATGGGCAAGTATTATTTATTCATGGTTTATTCCAAAGTTTGTGGAATAAATGATGCTGTTAAGAGTTATCCAGTTTCAAAAATCGTGGATGATGATGCATTAATTCAATCATTCAAACGTCATCATTCCATAAAATAGTTAATAGTTATGGTCATTGTGAAGTTGTCCACAATGGTGAAATTCAAACTTGAGTTCCTAAATAAATATTTATGTTTTTCCCCCCTTATTTGTGAGGGTGTTATTGCCGTCATTATTATTATCATTTTTTTAATACCATCATTATCAATCTCTTATTTTCGATGGTTGTGTTTTTTTTTTTTGACGGATTTTCATGGTTGTGTTGAGCGTTCTAATAACAATGTTTGTTTTATTGTTTCATATATGCCTTTACAAAACAATTGAATAAAAGTAAATGATATTCATTTCTCAACGTATCCTCTTAGAAATGAGTATTTGTTCAATCAAAAAAAAAATATAAGTATTTGAATCAAAAACTAATTAACATTAAAACTGCATATTGGTTTAAAGAAAACTAAAATCATGCAAATTCAGTTAATTTACCTATAGTAGCGTTCCGTGCCCGTTTGTGTCATCGAAATTATTTATTGCGCTAATATAAATAACCATTTAACCTTATTTTTTTATCGAGCACATTTAATTTAATTAATAACTACTTGACGTTTTTTTTGTTGTTGTTGTTGTCTTTGTTATTAAGAAGACAAACAATCTATTTTATTTACTAAAAAACCAAAAACAAACTTTTATGTAAAAGTTATTTTTCATCATATACAAATATTTGGATTTGTATCAAAAAGTATTTGAATGTAATGAAGCGCAAAAACAGCAATAAAATAGTCTACACAAAAGAGATAACAAGTGAATTTTATATTAAAAATCATAAAAATATATTAAAGAAATACACTTATCTTTTATCCTTAACTAACATCAGAACCGAAAAGTGGTTTAAAATAAAATCTAAAATCACTTAAATTTGGTTTGTTTACTTTAATATATTATAATTATAATATAATTTATTATTTATTTCATCGATATAACTAAATGGAAATTAACAACTCTATGGATAAACATATTATTTGTTTCTTTGACATAACTAACTCTAAACAAAACTCTCTATAGATAACCATGTATATTTTTTTTTAATGGCAGATAACCATGTATATTTAAATTTAAATCATATCAAATTTAATCACAAAAAACAAAAAAATAGAGTTTCCATCATTTTCTAAAATAGGAGTGTTGATTAACATTTTTTTTTACTAGGAGTGTTGATTAACATTAAAATCACTATTTAATAACAAAAATCCTAAAATCATGGGAATCTGGTTTGTTTTTTTAATCAATTTATTTTTGGTAGAATACTTTAATCTTTTTTACTTAATCTATTTTATATCTTTCTCAACAAAACTAAACTGAAACAAAACTTCTTTAAATAGGCCACTATATTTAAATCATCTTTAAGTCTTTACTTGAGTTTAATCATCTTTAGCTCTTTATACAGAGTTTAATCATCTTTAAGTTTTTACTCTTTACTTCTTTTACTAATGGCTCCTTCATACGATTCAATATCTGATATTTCAAACCAAAAAGATGATTGGTGTTTTTTTGGTAGAGTCTTGAGGCTGTGGGTAACAACTTCGACCCTGGAGATGGTGTTAATTGACTCAAGGGTAACTTTTATTTTTGACAATTATAATATGCAATCATATTTTGTATGTTTGGTTTGTCTATTTTTTTTCTTCTTTTTTTTTTTTTTTTATTATAAATATTCTATTTTATATATTTTAGGGGAAGACTATCCATGCCACGGTCGATAGCTGTTTAATCTCACAATTCAGTCATCAGATTAGCGAGGACAAGGTCTATGTATTAATGAATTTCAGTGTATCTGTGAATGACGATGTATCTAAAACATCTTCTCATATGTTTAAATTGAATTTCACTCATAATACTAAAATCAGACCTGTTGATGAATTGGTGGTCCCCAAAAATACTTATCTATTTAACCATCCTTCTAATTTTTTAAGGCTTTTTCTACCCATCTGATTTGTTAGTTGGTGAGTTTTATTTTAAATTCGCCTACAAGCATGTTTTATAAATTTTTTATCTTATTGACTTTTGTTTAATACATTGTTTAGGTTTTATTGGTATGTTGGATACGATCGATGCTGAACAAAATATAGAAGTTGAAGGACGTATGGTTGCTGTAGTCCCTATTCATTTAAATCAAGATGGGTAAATGCTATTATTAATTTTTTGAATTTATCTTTGTATCAAATTTTGAAATAATAATTTATTTTTTTTTGCAGCATCCATATTAAGTGTTTTCTCAACGGGCACTATATTAATGAGTTGATGAATTTTTTGTCTTCTGGTATGTCTAATAATTCATGTGTGATGGTGATGTTTGCCAAGGTGTATATATGCAAAGGTATATATTGAACTAATTTTTTTTAGATTTTTTCACCATATTGGAAATATAATATTCACATAATACTTCATTTGATTTTATTTTTCGTTTTTAGGTCTCCCTACTGTCCTTAGCGTAGAAAATGCCACCAAAATAGAGTTCAATCCTGAAATAAGCGATGTTGTGGAACTCAAGAATAGGTTAATATCTTTGTTACAAAATAATCCATGTTAATATCCTACATTAATAAAATCCTATATTCTTCAATAGGTGATCAAAATTTTGTTTAGTTTTTAAGAATAAATATTTACTAACTTTTATACGATGTCTCTTATTTAAAATCTTTAGAATGTCGCATCGAAACTTTAACCCTTCGCAATCAATTGCTTTTGTTGAGAGAACAAGAAGGAATCTTCAAATACATGATTGGATCTCATCAACATGTGTATTTTCTGTTTCTGAATTGATGAAGTCTCCTGTAGTAAGTAATTATTTTTATTGTTCAATTTATTTTTTTTATATTTCTGTTCAATTTTTTTTAATGTCACATGATATATTATTCATCTTTTTCTTTTTTAATGTAAACGAGAATGTAAAACATATTATGTAAGGACAAGTTTAATGAACCTAATATATAATCTTTTATCTCAAGAGCAATACATTACATTTCAATTTGCAAACAAATCGGAAGTCCTTAACATATCCCTAACAATTATTTTTTCTACAGGATTCACTGAATGTTTTGCATGCAACTGTTAAGCTTACTGACATTGGGTCTGATTGGTGGTATGTGTCTTGCATCATATGCCATAGAAAGGTTAGACCGAGTGGCGGTATGTATTTCTGCTATGGTTGCAATAGACATGTATTGAAAGTCAACTCCAGGTTTGTTAAACATACTATATAAGTCAATACAAATTTAGAATATTGTTTTGGCTAGAAAAAATTAATACAATGTTTGGATATGCATTTAACAGCTACAAAGTAAATCTTCGTGTGACAGACGCATCTGCAAATGCATCATTTGTATTGTATGATCATGTTGCTGCTGCATTCTTCGGAATGTCATGCGCTGATATGATTCAATCAAATGGATTGGTACGTTAATATTTTAATTTTAAAATAATGACTAAAATTATGCAATGTTTATATTTGCAATCTGTATTTTAACCATGGCCATCAAATAGAGTCTCAATGCAAAAATTGCTCTCTATTATTTTTAATAAATTTTATATTTTATATTTTAGTAAATTGTTAACAATTTGTTTATAATATTTGTTATAGAGTTCCACTATCCCAAAAGAGATTCGTGAAATGACCGACAAGAGTTTTCTTTTTAAAGTTATTGCAATATCTCACGGTTTAGAGAAAGAATTTCGAGTGACAAACATTACAAGTGATGATGAGATAATTGAAAAGTTTCTTGACCTTCACCAGAACTTAGAGGTTTTTATATAATAGTTTATAGTTTATATTTTGTATATCTTTCTTTAATTTATTCGACTAATGTGCTGAATTTTATAGTCTTATCTAAATTCCTTTTTAATATCATACATGTACTAATTATTTCAAATTTTAAATTGTCAATTTTAGGATCAGGTCGAAGGATGATTGTTGACATTAAGAATAGCCCTCGCCTCGCCATTGAAGAATTAAATTAGAATAGCATATTTTTCGTATATTGAATTTGATATACCCATGTTTTGATTATTTTGGATTTTTTTAATAAGCCTTTAGTGGCTTTTTCAAGATTGATTAAGTTGTAATTTCGATGACTTATACTTATTTATTTATCATTCAAGGATACCTTATGAAGCACTTTTTACCTATATTTTTATAATTGCCATATATTCAGGGTGTTGTAATTATAATTATGGTATATTGGAGTTTAGTTCAAATCATAATTTTTTAGGCAAATTTAAATATAATAATGATAATATGATTATAATATAAAATACCGTTTTCAATCGAAAGATTTCGAATCCACCTTCCTTAAGAAGAAAAAAGCAAAGGAGAATAATATAGATTTTTTTTTATTGGTACTAGCACGTGCCCGCCAATCCATCTTTTTTGTTTTGTTATCGTTTTGTGCCCCTTAGTGTGCGGGTGAATTTATTTTTTTTGAAAAATTGTGCGAGTGATTTGATTAGAAAAAATACTTCATCCGTTCTTTTTTGTTTATTGTTTGAGAAAAAAATAGACCAAATTAAAACGTGTATTTTTGCACTTTATTTTCCTATTATACCGTTTTTTTGCAATATATTATACTTTAATTTTATTGCACAAAAAGTTCATTTTTTTTTGCATACATTTTATCTTTTCAAAAAACTCCAATATATAGTAAAAAAAATACAATGAAAAGATTATATGAAAAAGTTTAGTAAAAAAAAATACAATAAAAATATTATATAAAATTTAGTCAATAAAACAAAATTAGGAAAGAGGGTATAATTGACAAAATATAACCTTAAATTATCTAAACAAGAAACAATTGAAAACAAATTTTTTTTTTCTAAAACAACAAACATAAAGAAACGGTGTCAGTATTAATTTTTTTTTATCATTTTTTTTACTAGAGAAAGGAGATTAGTTTTTTTTTTTTTTTTGAGAAAAAAATCAGATTAATTGTTGGGTTAATACTAATTTAGGTCCCTGTAATATCGAGTAAATTCAGTTTTAGTCCCTGTAAAAAAAATAATTTAGATTCTACCCTTGTAATAATAGATTCTTCTTTTTTGGTCCCTCATTTAATTTTGTTCATGTGACTAAGCTCATATGGCATGCTGAGTTGGATAATTATACTGACGTGGCTTAATGAATTGGATTATATTATAATTATATATAATTTTTAATATATTTTAATTCCACGTGTCATTCTGAACATAAATAAATAAATTAAAAAAAGGAAACTAATTACCAAACCTAATTGTTCATCACGACCACTGATTTTGTTCTTCACTTTTTCAGAAAACTAATTACCAAACCTAACCGAAGAACATATTTTGTTTGTCGTTGACGTTCATATAAGTTCTTCTTCTCGTGTATTTTTTCTTCATCTCGTGCCACTTCTTCTTCTACTGTTTCATCTCTTGTCTTTGTAGCCATTAATTGGGGTTATATTTCTTTTTCTTATTTTTCCAGATCTTCAGAAGAAAATTTTTGATTTTGGTCGTGACTATTTTCGATTCTTTTCTGCATCTTTACTGATTTAATTGTTTTTAAGTTTCATGGATTAATGTTGTTTATTATATGCAGCTAGAGAGCTCTGAGTTGTTTATTTGGAATGGTGAATTGGACATTGTTAAAGGAAGAAATACAATTCCATCCAATGTTGATTGATGGTGTTGCAACACATGTGAAATGATGAAGATTATTTTGAAGCGAAGAGGTTGGAGATTGAAAAAAAGAAGAAACACTTACTCATGTGGCTTTGATGATGTGTTGGATTTTAGTTTTTGGTTTAATTTATAAGTCAATGTAAAATTTGATGATGTACTCTCAATTTTATGATTTTATCTTGTATGTATGTTACAATCCAAAGAAAACAGGTTTTGGTGTTGTTAATGAATAATAAATTGATAATAATAATGTGTGTTATGTAATTTAGTTATGAATGAATAAATGAGAACTTGTGGATTTTTGTAAGTATGAACCCGTTTCAAATATGAACCTGATATGAATGTTTCAAGATTATGAACCTGTTTGAAGCTTTAATATAATTTAGTCATGAAGAACTTATTTCAAAGTGTTAATTAGTTTAATCAATTTAGGGTTTCATCATTAGTTTCCTCTTTCTCTATTATTTTGCCATCGATCAAGATTCTTGTAGGTTTAGTTCTTGTTGAGTTTTATTGCTTAATTTCTTCTCTGTAGTTTCATTTGTTACCAAATTTTAGTTTTTTTTTTTTGTTATGAAGTTTTCGTTTACAAAGTTTTATGTTAATGACACATGAAATTAAAATATATTAAAAATTATATACAATAATTATTATAAATATAATATAAAACAATTCATTGAGCCACATCAGCAAAATTATACAACTCAGCATGCCACATTAGCTTAGTCACATGAGCAAAGTTAAATGAGGGACCAAAAAAGGAGAATTTGTTATTACAAGGGTAGAATCTAAATTATTTTTTTTACAGGGACTAAAACTGGATTTACTCGATATTACAGGGACCTAAATTAGTATTAACCCTTAATTGTTTCAACATTAATTTTAAATTTTTTATTTTAATGAGATGTCACAGTGCAATTGGATATACACAATATAGATGTGTTAGGTTCCACTTCATCTAAGATTTTATATCCCTTTTATTCCTTTACACATTAAGTCAGATTGACTAAATTTCTAGATGATAAATATTTAATTTAAAAACTTAGATAATCTATACAAAATAGGAAATCTTTTTTCTTTTTATAATAGGAATACAATTTTATTTTTTTGTTACTTTTTATAATGGAATAGAAATTTGTTGAAATTAGTGTTGGATATGCATAAATATAAAGTGTAACTTTTCAGATTAATAGATAAAGTCAAATTTGTTACTCCATAATACTATTATTACTATTGTTAGTATATATATTAGTATTAGTATTATATATTAGCATTAGTATTATATTAGTAGATCAAACATATATCTTCTCTCACGTCTACCCTCCCTATTTATTACTCTGAAAATTCAACACAACAACCACTATAAGCATCGACATAGAAATTCAACATAACTATTTAATGGAACATTCAGTTGCTAAAGAATCTCGAGCAAAAAGAAAGTTCATATTACAACAAAAACGTCTGCATTCAGGTACATCAACCAATTTATGTTTTTTTTGCTTTGATTTATCTAATAAATTGGTCATTCCATTGTATATTTTTAATGTTTTATATCTATAGCTGAAAATATATCGATCAATCCATTTGACATAAATTCAGCCACACCAGCGGACCATAGTGACGCCAGGAATAGTATATTGAGTCCTTCAGTTGGTTAGTGAATATGTTTATAACATTATAAGAATTACAATGTATTTTTCAATATTATTAAATATTGTTAAATGGTGATTGATTTATCATATGATGAACTATTCAATTCAGATACACAAACTTCAGATGCAAACAATAACATATCACGGAAATCAAACCGTCGTAAATATACCAACGTACAAGATCCATTGTTGTTGAGTAGAAAACGAAAGAGAGACCAAACTCAAACTACACCAGAATCCAACACAACAAATATACGGAGTTCGGCAGGTTGTTTACAAACTTTGTTATTTAATCTAAGAGTTAGGATCAGTGGACAACAAATGCCAACGAATCCTAAATCTTTATTTTATATACGAAATATAATATTAAAAAATATTTATATAAATACGAATGTTTTGTTAGATGCGTTTTATTCGACTCCAAATTGTGAAATAATTGATGAAAGTAGCACCACTGACACCCATAACAACCACTCCGCTCACACATCTTATAGCGCTAATTTATTGCCATCAACTATTCTTGACTTTGACAATTTATCGGACGATGAACTTCCGCCCAATCCTGAACATTCTAAAGGTATGTGTGTATTCTCTTTTATATGTGTATAATAGTAAATGACATGATCAACATCATATGTCAACTTCTTTGTGTGGACAACAGCGATAAACCATTTGGTGGTATACCAGTTGTTTTGGGGGGTATTTTAGACAGATTTTACCGGTTATTAGGAAAGGATGTCGACAGGACACAGTCGAAGCCACCATCAATTCCTCCAAGTTGTGGGATCATTGCAAAGTTTTGGAGCTTACAACAAATATGCGTTTAACCGCTTCGACCGATCCTGCTGAGCAACTTGAAATAAAAGCGTTCGCTGAATGGATTCTTTCAATTGGTAATGGAAATGGGACTGCAAATGAGAGTGGAGAAATTATTTTGAATATTCCTGATGATCTGTTAATAAAAGATTCAACTGATCCATTACGTTCCCTTATTGATTTTGTGTATCCTGATTTTTTGCAAAATATGAAGAATTTCGATTTTTTTCAAGATCGTGGTCTACTTGCCCCAACTTTGGATGCAGTCGAGCATGTTAATGATTATCTTCTATCGTTGGTCCCTGGAAGTGAGCAATGTTGGAACAAAATTATGATTTTGTATCTCCTTAATTGATTTTGATGATAACAATGTATTTAAGGTTAAATTGGAGTACTAATAATTTAATTCAGTGTGCAAGATTAAAAGTTAAAATTTGCGTACTAAAGAACCCTAGAATTTCTGAAGGAATTACTTCTGAGCTCACCAGATCTGAAGCAAGTAATTCTGAGCCTATGAAACTCTGAAGTTATTATCTGAACCTTAGAATTTCTGAAGGATTTACTTCTGAGCTCACCAGATCTGAAGCAAGTAATTCTGAGCCTATGAAACTCTGAAGTTATTATCTGAACCTTAGAATTTCTGAAGGAATTACTTCTGAGCTCACCAGATCTGAAGCAAGTAATTCTGAGCCTGTGAAACTCTGAAGTTATTATCTGAACCTTAGAATTTCTGAAGGAATTACTTCTGAGCTCACCAGATCTGAAACAAGTAATTCTGAGCCTATCAAAATCTGAAGAACATCTGAGCTCACCAGATCTGAAACAAGTAATTATGAGCCTATCAAAATCTGAAGAACATCTGAGCTCACCAGATCTGAAACAAGTAAATCTGAGCCTATCAAAATCTGAAGAACATCTGAGCTCACCAGATCTGAAACAAGTAATTCTGAGCCTATCAAAATCTGAAGGCTCGTCAGATATAAGTGTCAAGCTACATTTGAGAGTACAATTTTATTGAAGACTGTGCCTGACTAAGTCCAAACGCAGAAACCAAGAATGAAAAGGTTTGACCATGGAAAGGTCCTTTTCAAGTCAGGCTTCAGAAACGATTATTTCCTTATTTGGCTTTCACCAAGGTTCAAATATCAAAAGCCAAAAGGAATCTCTCATTTTGTAGTAAACGTTAAGCTCCTAAGCTACTGCAAATCAGAACAGCTAATAAGCTCACTGATCTATACAAAGGAGCGTCTCAATTCTTCAAACGGCTATAATCTTCAACGTTCATTTTATCATCTATAAAAGGAAGAAGATTTGTGAAGAAATGGTATCAAGACTTAAGCTTCTGAACGTGCTGAAACTCTGTCAAATTCTGAAGCTATCAAACACTTAGAAACTTTGTGATAATTTTCTAAGTTAGTCTTGTAACTGAGTTGTATTTTGTAAACACCTCTGATTGTATATCAAGTGTTAATCTCTTATCTTTATTAACATTAAAACCAGTTAGAAGTCTCTTGCTTTGTGCTTGAGCATTGGAAGTCTCTTGCTTTGTGCTTGAGCATTGGAAGTCTCTTGCTTTGTGCTTGAGCATTGGAAGTCTCTTGCTTTGTGCTTGAGCATTGGAAGTCTCTTGCTTTGTGCTTGAGCAGTTAGAAGTCTCTTGCTTTGTGCTTGAGCAGTTTGAAGTCTCTTGCTTAGTGCTTGAGCATTTGTAATCTGAGTGATTATAGTGAAATCTCTTGTGAAGGACAAGAGGACTGGACTACTCCTGTTAGTGGGAGGAACCAGTATAAAAATTCTGAGCATCTCTCTCTAACCCTATCCTCATATATTGTGTGTGTTATACCTTATCCGCTGCAATTTGTTTTAACTTAGAAAAAGTCTCACACAATTCAACCCCCCCCTTCTTGTGTGTTTTTCAACCTTCAATTGGCATCAGAGCTCCGGTCTGTTGCTCTTCACTTAACAGTGAAACAGTAAAAGATCTAGGGGTACTTAGTTGAAAAACATGTCTGGTGTTACCTCTCCTTCTGCTTCCTCTGGACCTGATCACTCTGCTGTTCCACCTCCTCACAACTATGATAGGGAAAGGAACAGTGATAATCACAGAGACAAACCACCTTACTTCAACAGTGATCCTACTACTTTTCCTTTCTGGAAAACCAAGATGTATAGTTACATCATTGGGACCGATGATGAGTTATGGGATATCATTGAAGATGGTATACATTTTGAACACATGGATGATGAAGGTGTTGTAAGAAATACCTACAGAAAGTTCTTTGATGCTGAAAAGAAGAAACAGTATAAGAAGCATCATACTGTTAAGAATATGCTTATTGGTGCAATATCTCATGCTGAGTATTTAAAAATATCCAACAAGTCATGTGCCAAAACTATCTGGGACTCTCTATGTTCCACCTATGAAGGAAATAAGCAAGTCAAAGAAGCTAAGGCAAACTTATTAGTTCATCAATATGAGCTGTTCAGAATGAAGGAAGATGAAGATATTGAAACCATGTATTCAAGGTTTCAAACCCTTGTCTCTGGTCTTCAAGTTCTGAAGAAAAGCTACACTGCATCTGATCACGTGAAGAAAATTCTGAGGAGCTTACCTTCCAAATGGAGACCAAAAGTTACAGCTTTTCAGGAATCCAAGGATTTGGACAATGTGACTCTTGAAGATTTAATAAGCTCACTCAGAAGTCATGAGCTAGAACTTATGTCAGATGAACCTGTCAAGAAGATCAAGTCCTTGGCTCTAAGCTCTGTTCAGACTTCCTCAAAAGCTGCAAAGATCAAAGTGTCTGAACAAGAGGAAGAAACTTCTGATGATATGATGGATGAAAATTCTGAGAATGAAGAAATGGCACTAATGGTTAGAAGGTTTCAGAATTGGAACAAGAAATACAAAAGGTTTCCAAACAAAGGAAACAACTCAAGAAGTTCCTTTTCAAAGGACAAAAAGGAAGAACTGAACAACTGCTATAACTGCAAGAAATCTGGACACTTCATTGCGGACTGTCCAGAAATGTCATCCAAGGACAAAGGAAAGAATAAGAGCTTTGGGAAACAAAAGTACAAAGAAAAGGTAAGGAAGAGTTTGTTAGCCACTTGGGAGACCATTGAGAATGACTCTGAAGGAGAAGATGATGAAGAAGGCAATCTGGCCTTAATGGCAAGAACTTCTGAAGGTAACAACACTGATAGAGATTCTGAAGATGACTCAGATGATGAAAATGAGGTATACTCTAACATGACTAAATCTGAATTAATTGATTCTCTTAAGATTGCCGTGAAACATTACTCTCGTATAGTAAGTCAACACAAAATTCTGAAGAATGTTCATGAATCATTGAAAAAGGATGCCAAGATTCTTTATGATGAAAATGAATCGTTAAACATTCGTATTTGTCATGTTGAATCTAACTATGTCTTGGCAGACAAGCTCAATGATGATCATGAAGATGCTCTTCACGAATTTATTCGTTGTACCTTCAATAGGAGTAAAATGGCTTCCATGATTTATCATATGACTCGTAACTATGGTGAAGGCATTGGTTATTCTCGGTTTAAGAACTGGGATAAACCTCTGAAATCATATAGTGAGGATGATACTCCACCTGAATTATTCTCTACCTTTGTTAAAAGTGGTACACTTGATCTGAAGGCATCCAACTCTGAAGGAGGTTCTGAACCTGAACCCAAAGACTCAGAAGTTCCAAGTTCTTCTGAACCTAAAATTTCTGAGTCCAAAAGTTCTCAAGTTAAGGCTCAGAAGTCATCTGAACCTCTGAGAAATCAAGGTAAAGTTACTTCAGATCCTTGCTTGACCTTTGGAACTGTGATATACTCCAGATCAAAATCCAAGAATCAAATTAAGCCTAAACATTCTTGTCAAAGCTTAATTAATTCTAGATCTTGTGTTGATCATAGAAAACAAAGAAGGAATACTATTCAGAAGACTAACTCTAAAGGACCCATCAGAATATGGGTACCAAAATCTGAAATAATGTTTGCTTCAGATGCTCATGCAAGGAAAGGTAAAACAGCAGCCCTGGTACCTGGACAGTGGTTGCTCACGACATATGACGGGAGAAAAGCATATGTTCCAAACCCTAACTCTGAAAGAGGGAGGCTCTGTGGGATTTGGAGGAAAACAAAAAGGGAAGATCATTGGTACAGGTACAGTTGGTAATTCTTCTCTTTCCATTAAAGATGTTTGGTTAGTTGATGGACTTAAACACAATCTATTGAGCATTAGTCAATTTTGTGACAATGGGTGTGTTGTTACATTTAATAAGGAATCATGTACTGTATCAAAAGACTCTGACAAATCTGTAGTATTCAAGGGAATGAGAGTTGGCAATGTTTATAAAGTAAACTTTTCTGATTTGGTTGACCAAAAGATTATATGTCTTTTGTCTCTGAGTGATGAGAAATGGCTATGGCACAAGCGTCTTGGTCATGCTAACTGGAGGTTGATCTCTAAGCTTAGCAAACAAAAGCTTGTTAGTGGTTTGCCTGACATTGATTATCACTCAGATGCACTTTGTGGCTCATGTCAAAAAGGAAAATTTGCTAAGACTTCATTCAAGTCTAAAAACATTGTCTCTACTTCCAGACCCTTAGAATTGCTTCACATTGATCTGTTTGGTCCTGTTTCGACAGCCTCTATCAATGGTAAAAAATATGGATTGGTCATGGTTGATGATTTCAGTAGATGGACTTGGGTGAAATTCCTACGTTCTAAGAGTGAAGCACTTGTGGTGTTCAGTGACTTCTGCACACAAATACAAAGTGAAAAGGATCTTCGGATTCTGAAGGTTAGAAGCGACCATGGGGGAGAGTTCGAAAATGACTCTTTCGAATCTTTCTGCTCAGAGCATGGAGTAATCCATGAATTCTCTTCTCCTAGAACACCACAGCAGAATGGTGTTGTAGAAAGAAAGAATAGATCTTTGCAAGAAATGGCTCGTACCATGATGCTTGAGTCTAACCTAGCTAAGTTCTTGTGGGCAGAAGCCGTGAGTACTGCTTGCTATGTTCAGAATAGAATCTACATCAGACCTATTCTGAACAAAACTGCTTATGAACTGTTCAAAGGAAGAAAACCAAATATTTCTTATTTTCATCAGTTTGGATGTACTTGTTATATTCTAGACAACAAGGTCTATCGAAAGAAATTTGATGCTAGAGCTTATAAGGGTATCTTTATAGGCTACTCTGAACGCTCAAAAGCATACAGATTGTATAATTCTGAAACTCACACAGTTGAAGAATCTATACATGTTAGATTTGATGATAAAGAGCCTGACGATAAAATGTCAGAGCAAGCTGAGACTTTTGCAGAATTTCAAGTTTCCTCAAATTCTGAGTGTGAAGATCTCTCCATTGCTGTATATCCATCTGAGACTCAAAATGAAGATATCTCTGAAGGCCTTGAAACTGAAGACCCTTCAGAAACTGAACCCTCTCAGACACCTGCTCCACCTAAGAGTAAATTCAAGTATAGATCATCTCATCCTGAAGAGCTAATTGTTGGTAACAAGGATAGCCCAAGAAAGACCAGATCTGCTTTCAAAGAGGATGAATCCCTAGTTGGGTTAATTTCATTAATTGAACCCACAAACATAGAAGAAGCACTCTCAGATGATGGGTGGATTGTTGCAATGCAAGAAGAACTCAATCAATTTGAAAGAAATGATGTTTGGGATCTGGTACCAAAACCCAAACACAAGAACATTATTGGAACAAAATGGGTATTCAGAAACAAGTCAAATGAAAAGGGAGAAGTTGTCAGAAATAAAGCTAGACTGGTTGCACAAGGTTATAGTCAGCAAGAAGGCATAGATTTCACTGAAACCTTTGCACCAGTAGCAAGACTTGAGGCAATTAGACTTCTCTTGTCCTATGCAGTTAATCATGACATCACTCTATTTCAAATGGATGTTAAGAGTGCATTTCTGAATGGAGTAATTTATGAAGAAGTCTATGTTAAACAACCTCCTGGCTTTGAAGATATAAAGTGTCCTGATCATGTTTACAAATTGAAGAAATCTCTGTATGGTTTGAAACAAGCTCCAAGAGCTTGGTATGAAAGGTTAAGTATATTTCTTCTAGAAAATGGTTTTGAAAAAGGACATGTTGATAACACTCTCTTTAGAAAAACCTTAAAAACTGATATTTTGATTGTTCAGATTTATGTTGATGATATTATCTTTGGTTCAACTAATGCTTCTCTTTGCAAGAATTTCTCTAAGCTTATGCAGGATGAATTTGAAATGAGTATGATGGGAGAACTAACATTCTTCTTGGGAATTCAAATCAATCAAAGAAAAGAAGGAGTATATGTGCATCAAACCAAATACACAAAGGATTTACTGAAGAAATTTGGTCTTGAAGATTGTAAACCAATGTCAACTCCTATGCATCCCTCTAGCTGTCTTCTGAAGGAAGAATCTGAAGGCAAAGTAGATCAGAAATTATACAGAGGTATGATTGGTTCCCTCCTTTATCTCACTGCATCTAGACCAGATATCTTGTTCAGTGTATGCTTGTGTGCTAGATTTCAATCAGATCCTAGAGAGTCTCATCTAACTGCTGTTAAGAGAATCTTTAGATATCTGAAAGGAACCACTAATCTTGGATTACTTTATAAGAAATCCTTAGATTATCAGCTTATTGGATTCTGTGATGCTGACTATGCTGGTGATAAAATTGAAAGGAAGTCCACTAGTGGAAACTGTCAATTTCTAGGTGAAAACCTTATATCATGGGCTAGTAAGAGACAAGCAACTATTGCTCTATCTACAGCAGAAGCAGAGTACATCTCAGCTGCTAAGTGTTGCACGCAATTGCTCTGGATGAAACATCAGTTGGAGGACTATCAGATAAGGATAAGTAGTATACCACTTCTCTGTGATAATACTGCTGCTATCTGTTTGTCTAAGAATCCTATTTTGCATTCAAGAGCTAAACACATTGAGATCAAACATCACTTCATTAGAGACTATGTTCAGAAGGGAGTAATTAAGATTCAATTCATTGATACTGAGCATCAATGGGCTGATATCTTTACCAAACCTCTTGCTATTGATCGTTTCGATTTTATCAAGAAAAATCTGAACATGGTTTTTATTTCTGAATGATATCTCTGAATGCTGTTAACTCTGAATGAATAAACTGGTTCTGAAGGGCCTCAGAAGTTTGGACGGCTCAGAAACTATTATATAGGTTCTGAAGCACTCTCTCATCTGAAGCAATCAGAATTATTTATTATTAAATATGATTTCTTGTGACTCAGATACCTACTCTAAGTGTTAGTTGACCACTCAGTTTCTCTAACTGACAGCTGGCTTCTGAAAACACTACTTATCTGTGTAACTTCCCATCATGTCTAGTAACCGCTGGGTAATGAAGGAGAGCTAATGATGATTTTATTAAAAGTAACTGCCAAGCCCCCATTACGTCACTATCTTGTTTCCCCAATATTTTGAAACTTCCACTATAATCACTTAACTACACACTAGTCACTATCACTTCTCACGTTTTCAATATTTTGAAACTTCCACTATAACCATTTCTGACACTCCTAAATCCCCTCAGAAATCTCCTATTAAAGATTCTGAGTCTACCCCAATAGCAATGGACGTAGACCAATCTGAACCCTCAAATGTTCAAAATTCTGAAGTCCCTGCTGAATCCCAAACTGAACCCCTTCAGACTTCATCTCCTAAGCCAACCACTTCTGAACCAAACCCCTCATCCATTCAAACCACTCCACCTTTTCCTGGAACTGATTCAGATCTTGAAGAAACTCGTCTTCATTCTGAAACAATTCCCTGTTTCACCATGGTACTTAACAATTCCCTGTTTTACCGTTGAATGCATTTACTGCTGGTGGTTGTTTGCTGTGTGCATTTACTACCCTGTAACTTGTGCTTTGACTGACCCGTTTTTGATAATGACAAAGGGGGAGAAAATATTATTTCCTATGGCAGTGAAATTAATTCTGAAGCTCTAAAGATCACATTTTCTGAACTCTACTCTTGTTAAGTTATATTAAAGTCTTTTAAACTTTTAATGAGGGGGAGTAATAAATTTTGTCCAACATAAATTCATATAATATAAGATACGCTTGCAAACCATATCTTATATTTGTCAGTCTGAAGAAATAGAGCTTGCAAACCTCTAATTCTGAAAGTAGAATATATGAAATTATATTTGACATTAAATATTACTCTTAGACTGTTTCATATTTATCATTGATAAACTTTTGAAGCTTATCAGACTCAGGGGGAGCTTGCAAACCTCAGAACCTGAAGTCAAGATGTTAAATAAAAACAACAACAATTGATTTTAAATACATATAGTTGTCATCATCAAAAAGGGGGAGATTGTTGGAACAAAATTATGATTTTGTATCTCCTTAATTGATTTTGATGATAACAATGTATTTAAGGTTAAATTGGAGTACTAATAATTTAATTCAGTGTGCAGGATTAAAAGTTAAAATTTGCGTACTAAAGAACCCTAGAATTTCTGAAGGAATTACTTCTGAGCTCACCAGATCTGAAGCAAGTAATTCTGAGCCTATGAAACTCTGAAGTTATTATCTGAACCTTAGAATTTCTGAAGGATTTACTTCTGAGCTCACCAGATCTGAAGCAAGTAATTCTGAGCCTATGAAACTCTGAAGTTATTATCTGAACCTTAGAATTTCTGAAGGAATTACTTCTGAGCTCACCAGATCTGAAGCAAGTAATTCTGAGCCTGTGAAACTCTGAAGTTATTATCTGAACCTTAGAATTTCTGAAGGAATTACTTCTGAGCTCACCAGATCTGAAACAAGTAATTCTGAGCCTATCAAAATCTGAAGAACATCTGAGCTCACCAGATCTGAAACAAGTAATTATGAGCCTATCAAAATCTGAAGAACATCTGAGCTCACCAGATCTGAAACAAGTAAATCTGAGCCTATCAAAATCTGAAGAACATCTGAGCTCACCAGATCTGAAACAAGTAATTCTGAGCCTATCAAAATCTGAAGGCTCGTCAGATATAAGTGTCAAGCTACATTTGAGAGTACAATTTTATTGAAGACTGTGCCTGACTAAGTCCAAACGCAGAAACCAAGAATGAAAAGGTTTGACCATGGAAAGGTCCTTTTCAAGTCAGGCTTCAGAAACGATTATTTCCTTATTTGGCTTTCACCAAGGTTCAAATATCAAAAGCCAAAAGGAATCTCTCATTTTGTAGTAAACGTTAAGCTCCTAAGCTACTGCAAATCAGAACAGCTAATAAGCTCACTGATCTATACAAAGGAGCGTCTCAATTCTTCAAACGGCTATAATCTTCAACGTTCATTTTATCATCTATAAAAGGAAGAAGATTTGTGAAGAAATGGTATCAAGACTTAAGCTTCTGAACGTGCTGAAACTCTGTCAAATTCTGAAGCTATCAAACACTTAGAAACTTTGTGATAATTTTCTAAGTTAGTCTTGTAACTGAGTTGTATTTTGTAAACACCTCTGATTGTATATCAAGTGTTAATCTCTTATCTTTATTAACATTAAAACCAGTTAGAAGTCTCTTGCTTTGTGCTTGAGCATTGGAAGTCTCTTGCTTTGTGCTTGAGCATTGGAAGTCTCTTGCTTTGTGCTTGAGCATTGGAAGTCTCTTGCTTTGTGCTTGAGCATTGGAAGTCTCTTGCTTTGTGCTTGAGCAGTTAGAAGTCTCTTGCTTTGTGCTTGAGCAGTTTGAAGTCTCTTGCTTAGTGCTTGAGCATTTGTAATCTGAGTGATTATAGTGAAATCTCTTGTGAAGGACAAGAGGACTGGACTACTCCTGTTAGTGGGAGGAACCAGTATAAAAATTCTGAGCATCTCTCTCTAACCCTATCCTCATATATTGTGTGTGTTATACCTTATCCGCTGCAATTTGTTTTAACTTAGAAAAAGTCTCACACAATTCAACCCCCCCCTTCTTGTGTGTTTTTCAACCTTCAAGCAAGAATATTATAGCTCTGATTCGGTTTGTAAATCAGATGCAAATAGTGAGATACACAGTGAATGGTTCACAACTGAATTCTTAAATGATATTAAGTGTTCCGGCATTCCAAATCACAAATTAACATTTAAAGTTGGATGTCCAGTGATGTTGATGAGAAATATTGATCAAGCTGCTGGGTTGTGCAATGGGACTAGATTAATCATCGATATTCTTGGAATAAATTATATTGGTGCAACTGTTATTACTGGAAAAAATGTCGGTGATAAAATCATTATTCCAAGATTGAATTTGATACCAAGTGACCCTGGATTACCTTTCAAGTTTACTAGAAGACAATTCTCATTGACCTTATGTTTTGCAATGACAATAAATAAGAGTCAGGGCCAATCACTTCCTCATGTCGGCGTGTATCTTGCTAAACCTGTATTCACTCATGGACAATTATATGTCGCTTTATCTAGAGTCACATCAAGGAAGGGTCTGAAGATGTTGATATTAGATGAAGAAAAGCGAGTGTGTAGTGAGACCGTTAATGTAGTTTATCGTGAGGTTTTTAACAATGTAAAATAATATTTTTATTCATTATAATAAAATTGACTGTCAAATGAGTTATTAGATTTCTCTCATAGTCATCCATTTTTATTTATATTTTACATTTTCAAAATATTCAACTGAATTCTTCTAAATCAGCTAAAATATTATATTCAGTATAAAACCTACAAATATTGTATGTTTTGTCTAAATGTTATTTTTCTATAATTACAAATATAATACTAATAGTATATGACTTTAATTAATACTTTATAGATAAATATAATATAATATGTGATGAATTCAAATATTTTTATATAACTAATTTTAACAAAATTCTAGCCCGTGTTTGGCACGGGTGCACATACTAGTTGTGATATATGTCTCCTTTTCTATGCTCATGTTCTTACCCTTTTTTCTTTTGAGTGAAAAAAGAGTTCTTACCATTATTAAAAAAAAGTTCTTACTATTATAAAAATAAAATAAGTTCTTACCTTTTCTTTAATTAAAAAAAAAATGTTTTATTTTCTGTTTATTTCTATTTTGTTAGTCGGGTTTTTCTAATCTCACGGCGAACTATGAATTATTAAAATATTGATATTACATCAGCTGCTACCTGTTGTTGCCAAAGAAATTGAGTGTTACTATTTAAATTTTACGATGTTGGAAGAGGAAGGCATGACACTTCTTGATGCGGTTTATTTTGTTATTTTTTAGAGTGATTCCAATTTACAATTAATTATTTAGTTGTGTTTCAACTCTTTAATGAATGTATTTTAACTTTAAAAAAAATTGTTGGGATTTCTGAATTTTGCTCCAATATTAGAGATAGTTTATCTTCTTTGTCTAGTTTTGAGGTAAGTTTGTAAAGTGACAAATTAATATGATTGTTCACTCTCTTGAGAAGGTGGCTAATTCTTGGATTAGTAAAAAAAATTATTATAAAAAAAAGGGGAAAAATGCATTTAATCACCTGGGATTTGGGAAGAGATGGTACACAAATACCACAATTGAAATTGTCCAATAACAAAATATAATCACAACTCCTATTTACGCATCGTGCTGGCATTAGAGAGGAAGATAGTTTTGCTTTGCCATATTGATTAATTATAAAATGAAGATGATGGATCAAAATTGATGTAATTGTCCTTGTTTAAAATTGAAACTCATCTTTGACTGAAGACATTAGAACCATTTGTTACAATCTAGATGTCCTCCCAATTAAATATTAATTTATTTGCAAAGGTCGGTTCCCACTTCTCAACATTAAACGTTAAACTACTCATTGTAATGGGCATTGGTCTCCCTATTAACACTTTCTTAATCATCCTAATTACGGAACATTGAATACTTAATGATTATTTATAAATACTATGTGATACTGAATTGAATACTAGAAAATATTAATAATAATAATAAAGTATTCTATAAAAAATATAGTAAAAAAAAAGTTGTGGGATCTTTAAGATTTTAAAGTAGCATGTATAATGTGTATAATGTGTACTTTTAAAAGATCAATGCATGCACGGTTTCTTCAAAACAAAGATCAATGCATGCAGTCTTTTTTTTTTTGTTATGATCTCCATTTAAGAATATACTGAATATACAAGATAGATTTTCTATTTTAATTATATTTTCCATTAGATATCAAATCACTAACCATATGCAATAAAAAACTCTTGCTTATAGATGTATTTTAGGCAAAAATAAATAAACAGGAGAAGAGATTACCCTTTTTAGATGGATTCTTAATACTCCCTCCGGACTTTTTTATAAACAAAAATTCCCTTTTGCACACTTATTAAGGAGCTTGCTTTTTATCCTAGTTTTATGTGTAATTTAAGTGCAATTCCTAAAATGTCTTTTTGTCTTTTATGAAGTCTACTCCTATTTAGATGTAATCATCATTAGTACTACTCCAATATAGATTACTTGTAGAAATGAATAAATGCATGTGTAGGAGTATTGTTGGAAAAAAATATTAATTAGAGTTGAATTTAATGACTTTTGTTTATATTTAAGGCCAAAACTTTTTGTTGACTTTTGCTTATAAATAAGACCGGAGGAAGTAACTCTTTACTGCTTGTGAATTGAGTTATTAAGGCCCCATTTGTTTCAGATTTTTTGCAAAAAATCATTTTACCAAAAAAATCATTTTTTCCTTCAAAATGAAAATTTATTTTCAATAGCTTTTTTCAAAATCTATTTTTTAAAAAAATAACTACCCATATGCAAAGTGAAGTCAATGGAAGAAAATAAATTTTTATGATTGCAAACAAACAGAATGTAATTTTAAATTTTTCTCAAAATCTCTACAAAAAAATCTCTACATTTTTTCTAAAGCTTAAACAAACGCACCCTAAGATCCATCTAGAAAGGATAATCTCTTCTTCTATTTATTAAGAAGCAGTAAATGCTTATTAAGAAAAGACAAAAGAGTTATTAAGAATCCATCTAGAAAGAGAAAAGAGAGTTAAATACTAAAGGAAAATTAGTATTGATTCAACTTGATTTAATAATCTCTTCTCCTATTTTTTTTAACATCTTAAAAACTCTAAAAAAAGTTAACTAAAGAAAAATTAGTATTGATTTGACTTGATTTAATAAAACTCAAAATATGAATCATAACATTTAAATGACTTATGGCTTTACCCCTAAACCAGTGAATACGTTGACTGTGTTGAATCATAATGCACAAATGAATTCTCATCTGCCAATGTAACATTAAGGAGAGAGCATATTTAACAACAGATTCTCAAATAACCATCTTCTGTTCCAATAAGAAACAATCGAGAGAAAGGAAGTATACTAATACTTGATAATGCTGACAAGCTTCTCATTCCATTATCAGAAGAAACGTAGAGTTTCTGGGGGATGATGTGATGTCCATCCTGTGTCATGAAACCACATAATCATGTCCAAAGTTTTGAAAAATCAATATATTATCATTAAACAATGAAAAATAAAGCACAAAGGCATGCAGGCCTACATAGAAGTCCCTTAAATCTATTATGAGATGATTAGCAAGAAGGGTGGGTTATCTATAAATGTTTTCAGTGCATTCATCATATATTACTTGAGAGTGGAATTTATTTGAACAAGCAGAAGGAACAAACAATGGTATAACTAGACATGCAACATCTACAAATGCTCGTCATGTGAGCGTGAGCCTCAAAAAAAGAGAAGCATACCGTTTCAATGGCAGATTTAGACAAGGAAAGAAGCCCAATCCTATTCCGGGAAATTGAAATAACATCTTGGCCCCAGATGGAGAAACTGGATATGCCATCTGAATGACCTCTGAAAATAATGGGCTGTGATGGTAAATTCCTGCATGAGTAGTAAAAATATGAGCTACAGGATATATCTATCCAGAAATGCAAAAGATATCTTGTCATTTTCATTTAGTTTCTTCTTTAGGAATATATCTTCAAATAAACATTCTTACTATGGAGTTTATAAATCACCAGTAGGTGTATATGACATAAAGGGAGATGAGATAGGAACATGTATAACGAAAGATGCACTTACATTCTCAAGTCCCAGACTCGTAAAGTTTTGTCCAAAGAGCTGGAAATGAGCAGATGTTCTTCAGGTGATGCCAACTGTAAACAAAGACATTGATGAAGCTGTGAGTAAAATCTGATTGCGTGGCCCCTAATATTTTGAATTTTGAACATAACTGGGGTACCTTTGTCACAAATCCATCATGAGCACGCCAAGAAGCAACGACATTTCCACTTTTTACATCAAACAATTTACAGTGACCAGAACTTAGTCCAGTTGCAATTAAAGACGGCGAGGTGGAAATTCCACCAGCTTGCGCTTTGTTAGATCCAGAGGAACAAATAGCAGAAATAAGTGAATGAAACGTAGATTCATTAGAATCCCCCCTCCAGATATGAAGTTTTTGACCTCGAGCAACATCAATGAACCTGTGCAATAAAGATAAACCTTAAGTTGAAGGACATCGACATATTTTCAAATGTATATCTGATTGAAATGATAATTAAAACAGAATTAATTCACCTGAGAGAACCATTTCCAGTGCCAACTACAAGAGTTTCAGCAGAGTCTAACAGATGCATACACGTATAGAGGCTTGAATCAAAAGCACCAGACAACATCCCATTTGATAGAGTATTCAAATTAAGGACATTTGCCTGGTCACTGGTGATTTTTGGCACAGATGCTGAATGGTTCGTGGGATGGCCAGATTCTGTTTCAGACTCGGCAAATACTGATATTTGCTTCCCTGTTTGACTATTCCAAATATGAATGGTTCCATCACAAGATGCCACTCTTCCACTAGATGATAAAATGCAAATATCATTCACAACCTAAAATTTGAGATGAATAATAAGTGTTACATTCATAGGAAAAATTATGTAGAAAAATACAAATTTGAAGCAAAAAAAACCTATAAGCATAGCTCAACTCAAGGTCAAGAGGTAATTGTTATGATTGGCATACTAATAGCTGTATTTTTTATCACTAGTTACATAAAATTATACCACAACCCCTTTTGTTTAAAATATTCATTCGTCATGCTTCACTTTGTAGCTGAAAAACCTATAAGCACAGCTCAACTCAAGGGTAACAGTTACAATTGGCTATCTAATTGTTGCATTTTACTGCACTAATTCCTAATACATCCAAATATACCACAGCTCCTTATGTATAAAATCATTAACCATCATGCTTCACTTTGCAGTTAGCATGCCAATACCTTTGTTGAAAAGCTCTCCCCTGTGGAAATATATAAAATACTACAGGGATGTACACCAAACAATAGTTCTGTATGGTTAAAGAGTGTTATTTCGGAAGAAAAAAAATGAAGAAGCAAACCTCCTCATGGCCATAATAGCCTGACAGACAGTTAGTTCGGCTCAATTCCCACTTCAGAACAGTTCCTTTATATCCTTGGCCAACTCCAGCAGTAAAAACGGTAGATTCATCCTGATGAACAGCCAGAGACCTCACTGCTCCATGATGCGCACGTATGGAGTAGATTACAGATGCTCTGATCTTCCATGGAAGATCGTCTTTTTGGATCCCCACACGCCCAAGAAATGCAGGCCCATCCCAGATGGTGGCTGGACTAGGGAACCAAAACCATGGTTCATGGTTCACTTGGTTTGACATTCCTTCTTGCATTACTACGGGGTTTTGATGAATTTTAAATGGTCTTCTCTGAATCAAATTTTTGGTACCTCTATTTCCCTGGGATTGTGGAATTGACCATCCAACCCCATTAAGCAACAATTTTGCTGGATTGTATTCAGATGTGAATCCCTGGGCAGTTGCAGGTCTTCTAGCAATATTATTTTCTAAGCCATTTTTCGATGATTCTCCTGCATGTTCCCACTGAACCACAATGGGTTTAGAAAAACAAACAAGAAAGATGTACATGAGGCTATGTGATAGAAACTATCACATCAACAAAAACTAAAAAATTCATACATGGGAGGAAAGATGAAACAAATGTAAAAATAGGATACCTTCCAGTTATGACGGCGTAGAAGTTGTTGCTCAAGAAGCAACCATGTAGCACAACATTGCCGAAGTTTCTCTATCCCAAGAAGAGATGCAAAGGAGGTATAGAGAAGCAACCTGCATATAAAAAGGGGTTTAGTACAATTGGCTTTTAGAATTTGATATTAACCACTGATATGACTTAAATAAATCTCATTTCTGTTTATCCTTGTGTCATTTCCTTCTCATCTACGTTCATTACATACCATTTTCTCCTCCCTTTTACTTGGAGTTACTATACTTTTGTATTAAATAGCCAAGGAGAGCGGTTTCTCCCAGCATAAAACCTACTCTGGAATTCAGTTTGGACACTCACACTAGATCCATACGACTCTCAATTTGGAAGTCCCCTCCAGTTTTTAATTTGGTATCCTTCAAGTTTCTGCTGACAGTAGTCGAACCTTTAGAAATTTCCTGGGAGAAAGCAAGCTCATCAAACAGTTCTTTCAGTTTTGGAAAAATATGCAATGCCGTCAGATCTGCTCCCATCCGTTGGCAAATTCCAAAGAGATTAGTAGCAGCAACCTGACAACAGAAGGCAACTAAGAGTTATCTAACAATTTAAGCAACTAGTTAATGGACAAGATAACTTATGCCAAATAAATGGTACAGACATCACCATAGCATCAGGATACAAGCCAAGTAAACTGTTTGAAATATAACTTTGGAGAATTGCACAACACAAATAATTTGGAAGAAGTGCCGCAGTGTGTTAATATGTTTTAGGTGCAATGCTTGGTTTCAAAACCCAACAGCCAAGGCACAAACCTCTACTATTGACACCATAATGACTCTTCCTTTTGGTCATTCTAATTAAAACAAGGCATATAAAAAAAATCCTAGCATATTCATGTAAGACTGTAAATCTTCAATGACTTGTGATTGAAAAGCAAAATGTCCTTGGTAAAGGGTAAAGCTAACATTCCTTTCAAATCCAATGGATCCAAGGAAAGGGCGACAGATCCAAAACAAAACAATGAAGAATTTGAAGAACCTGAAGCACGGCAATTTCCATATGTTTCTGTTTAAGAACCCCAATGTGTATGCAACTTATGTCCTGTGTATTCACAATGCATTCAATAATTAATTGTTATACAATATTTACTGGCAATTAAATCATTTTGAAGCCAAAAAAGAATAAAAAAATACCTCAAGCAGCTCCTTTACAATGACTTCTTCTGTCAAGAAAGCTACAAGGCCATCTAAAGTCATCATACAATCAATAAGGGCTAAAGAACTCCAGCTCTGAACAGGATCAGTCTTATTTGTGCATGACACGTCAATGAAGGATTGGACAACATTTTTCAGTAATGGTAACATCTGTTTAACAATAAAGGATTCCCCAAACATACCCCCTGGGAAGTCCAAAAAAAGGAAAGGGTTAGAACTGGAGATCTCCCTAACGAAAATAAGGAAAAATACAAAATTCAATTAACTAAGAATACCAATTCTGACCAACACATCAATGCCATCTACACACAGTCCTTTCCCAAAGCAGTGAACAAGAGGCAAGATAGTCTGATTCAATAATATAAGGTTAATAAAACAATAATGGTTGCACCTAAGTGGGAGCACATGCATGTGGACAAAGAAAAACATAAGGTTGTTCCAAAACTGAAGTTACCTGATTGATGGTAATTGGTACACCAATCTCCTCACTAGAACCGATTAGTAGCACTGAAGCAGACGCCGCTGAATTTTTATCCGGAGAAATATATAAGTTTGATAAGACCAATGGGTGAATAGTTTCCAGGTATGCTTGTTTACCAACTCGGTTCCATATTTCACGTACAAATGAATCTTGTAAAAGGGAAACCTTTAAATGTAAATAACCTGTGTTCTGCAAAAAGATGTCTAAATATAAAGTCTGAAGAATTTTTATAAAGCTAAAAAGAAATCTGCAGACTAAATAAATTCACAAAATGAAGTTAGCAACTAGCCTGTAAAATTTTCTGTATGGTTGGCAATATTAATATTTTCACTGCTTGTGCTGTTAAGCATTTCATTAATTCTTCTAGTAGTATGTATGCCCATTCAGCTTCAGTATCACTCACAGCATTCACTATAAGTGGTATGCAATAAGTAGCACACATTTCAGTTGCAAATGCACCCATTTGCCTCAGAGCTCCCTGCCTTGCAAGATTTGCAGCAAAACGAAGACGAGATTCATCTTTAGCAACAAGCTGAAGTGGAGCAAGAAACAAGTAGGAGGACTTGACAGTTTTTGGAAAATAAGGTGATTCCAGAAGAACTTTGGCCGATGGCCTCCTATATAGAAAAATAAATAAATTATATTTCAATAACTTGATAGAAAAAGTAAGCCCACGAAAAGCATACCTAATAGGACAAACACATGCATTCAGTTGCAGAGTGCAGATGTGCACGCATGCATTAATACCTCGTCCAATCCGTTTGGATGCATGCTTCAACAAGTATTCTAACATGAGGAGGTAGTTCCTGCAGAAATCCTGGTAATGTTCCACTCTCCAAGTACATTTTCAACGAGATTGAATCAAAGAGCGGCCTGCAAAGATGAAGTTCTGCCAAGAGACAACCGACAGAAAATATGTCCCTTGCAATATCTTCAGAGTTAAGTCTTGAAGAAGACAACTTCTGCCTCCAGAGCAACAAGTCTGGATATCCTGAAGAGGCTTCATCTACTTCTTTCATATGTTGAAGAAAAGATATATGATTCATTTTATATGGCACCCAATAATTTTTGGCAATCAAAGATACACTGCTTATATTTTTACTAAATGCGCCTGCTGTTGAATCTCCCGGAGATGAGGCATTCTTCCTTTTCATTTGACTTAATGGGTAACAGTAACAAGCATTCAAATGCCTAGCATGTTCCGAAAATGCAGATGCTTGTTCCAATTCTTGTAGATAAGCAGTTTCAGATAGAAGAGATGTCTCTCGCTGCATTTCATTTGTTTGGGTCAAAACTTTGACATATTTATTTGATCCGTTACGCGTTATTCTTGCAGTAGCGTGACGTATGGGGTGTGGCCTCGTAAAGAGCTGACGACGTCCTGTTGATCTTGGCATTGTGGATTCTGATTGAGTAAGCATAACATTCTTAGCAACAATTGCGGCCTGGCCAGACATTTTGTACCCAAAGATTATATCTATCCAGTGATGGAGTTGAAATGACACCCTATTACTTTCCAATGCATCACGATGCAATTTAATGAAATCCTCAGGGCTCTCTGCCCAAGAAGGAATGGCCAAATCAGCCATACCATCATGTATAGACCTAAAAATTTGGGCATCACAATAAAACTCTGGAATGCACTCATCGGGTGTCCATTGATAGAGCCTCTGCATTGAAGAAGGATATTCATTAGGTTCATACACTGAACGAACAGCCATTCGAAGAACACTCAAAGGCAACCTTCTTGCTTTATAACTGCAGACAGCCAATTCAGACAGACATTCGTCTGATACATGATGGGGGATTTCAGATGTTGAATAGGTGAAATCCAACTGTTCATCACCTTTTGCCAAACGCCATTTACTCTTGCTTAAATCCCGCCATCCTGCATCACAACTATCATCAGGGTTTGAACTAAAATCAACAACCCAAGGCATTACTGGATGAAATGTATGGTCCCCCCACCTTCTTCCTGCTAATCTGTTTAAGATGAGTAGATACTCAAAATTACTTAGTTCTCCTTTCCACCACTGATGAAAGCTTGAATGCCAATCTATTAATGGGGAAAGCTTTAGATCAGCATAGAGATCGTTAGAATGACAACCACCATTATAACAACCAATTTTTGCACGTTTTGAATTATTACTTTCACTCTCTTGCAAAGTTAAATTAGACTCCAATGTAGGTTCATTCCATAATCTTAGCCAAGACCATAACGAGTCAGTCAACATGATATTGGATGGGCATATATTACCATGGCAAACCCCTAAACCATGCAAGTACAATAGAGCTGAGAGTAGCTGGTATATAAGAAATCTTCTATTCCAGTCAGACTTTAAGGCATTGGGGTTAAAATATAGAATGCTTTCTAAGTTGTATGGAGTCTTCGGAAGCACCACCGTGTTAGTGTGGTCAGACGTTTTCAAAATTGCAAGTACAGGAGCTATGTTTGGATGCCTCAAAGAGCCTGGAAAATTAGTTTCTTCAAATGATGGAAACCCAATTAAATTAAGGAAATTCATACTGTCACGTCCAGATGCTTTCCCTTCAATGAAGAGATCAAGTGATTCTAACACATGATCTTCAATTAACCCGGACAAGAAATCATTGGCAACCTCTTGAAGTACAGAATAGGAAGACTTTCCGACACGAGCAACCGGAGCAAGCGAAGCAATTGTCCTTGAGCAAGAAAACCTTCCAGAATGATTACAAGTTGTATCCTTGGACGGAGCTTTACCAGTTTCAGACTCATCAGATAAGGCAAATCCACTTCCACCATTAACTACATCATTATATTGGCCACCACCAATATCAGGATCGTCATTCTTGGTACTTTCACTACTATCCAAAATATACTCATTTCTGCAAACAGAACAAAAGTGTATTACTTACAACAAGTAATAACCAACCATTAATTAATCTCGCAACAATAAACCCAAACAATGGCTTTGTTTGGATAAACAACTTAACACTCATATGTAAGCTATTTCTATAGCAAAAGGGAAAATAAAGTTAAATTATTTTCGTCTAAGCTATTTTAACAAACTATTGAATAATTGTCATAAACTGTTTTCCTAGGTTCTCCCAAACAATTTAATTAAACTTAACGCTAGTAGATAAGTTCAAATAAGTCAATTCAAACAGACCTAATAACAAAAAAAATCAATATTTTATAACAACTATCATTGCAAGAAAGTATAAAAGCAGAAACAAATCAAATAGTAAGTCACATAACCATTAAATATAAACTAAAGTAAAATAGCAATTCACATAAAATGAAGAAGATGAAACTTACACATAATTGGTAAAACAATTGTTCTCATGACTAGAAATGTACTGCAATATAAATTGACCGCTTGGAGCATCACCGTCTGCTGAACCAGTAATCTATTTTCCAAAAAAAAAAATTAAGAAAATTTGAACTTAAAAAAAAAATGATCTGAAACTGATAAAATAGAGTAAGGGAAAGAGAAAGAGACATTGAGAATAGCTGAAGATCCGAAAGGAAAAGGAGAATTGGAGATGGCATAATTGAAGACGAGTTGGTCTGAGAAATCTGAGTTGATTCGGTGTTGGAGACACTCGAAGCACTCGCTATCTCCATTCATTGAATCACTTTACTGAGTCAACTCGGGCGATTTTCTCATTTATTTCTTCTTCTTCTTCTTCTTCTCCAACAAGTTGATTGCAATTACTGAATTAGCCTTTCTTGATGGTTGATATGATAGTAAATTGCAGCTACCAGTCATGTGAGTCTTGCTGAGTGCATCAAGGATGCTGAACCCCTTTCATTGTTTGCTTCATAAGCAATACTTATGCAAAAAAAAAATTAAATAAAAATAAGAGAAAAAATAATATGCACATAAGGTGTAGAATAATTTTACACTGTCACCCGATTTGATCTCACTTTTTTAATATGATATGAACATTAAATCAATCTTATTCATTATTTGTGTAAAATTATTTTAACCGACTATTTATATAAAAATTATTATCGAAATACTAAATTGCCCTTTTTATAAAAAAAAAAATTACAAATGTTAATATTATGGGCGGTTTAAATAATTGTATAATAATTTTTTATTGAAATATTGTTTCTTATAAAAATAATCGGAATTAGTATTTCTTATTATTCTTAAATTAATTAATTGTATGCTAATTTTTTATAGTAGTAATTTTTATGGGACTTATATTTCTAATTATATAGTAAAATGCGTGTCTATTTTTTATTTTTTTTAATTTTCATGCGGAAATCTCTACTCATGAAATATCTCAATAGAATCTTACATTTAGGGGCAGAAATTTTTTGATTGAAACATATATTTCTACTCATATATTATGAACGTGTCTATTTTTTATCATTTTAATGGAAACATATATTTCTGAAGGCATCTACATTTATAATAAATAGTAATACACGTGATTTTTTTTAATAATTTTTATGCGAAAATTTATACTCATAAAAAATCTCAATAGGGACAGAGATAGTAATTTTTATGGCGATTTATATTTCTAATCATATACTCATACTTTTTTCTTTTTATAATTTTTATGTAGACTTATATTTCTATTCATATACTAATATGCATGCTTACTTTTTTATAGTCTCCACGGAGGCCTATATTTTTTCTTGATTGGCCTTTGAAAGTGGTTTTATAAAAATGGACCGAGAAAAATCTCAAAAGAATCTTATAAAAATTTGAACAAAATTTGCCACGTAAACAATTTAAACAAAAATTTGATTAAAAAAATTAATTTGAAATTTTTAAACGTAAAAAACTAAAAATACAATTAAAGCAATTAAAAATAACATTCATTTTGTAATACATTATTTAAGAAAGACAAAAATTTTTTTTTTTTTTTTTGAGAATTAGACAAAAATCTAATGAAACAAAAAAAATTATTAAAAAGAGTGAAATTTATAGGTTGAATAAAAAATAAATGAAAGATGGAGTTGATCTAAATAAACGGCTAAATATCTTTGGGAGACTTGATATTAGATCTACAATGGATGTTGGCATTATATCAAAGGCTTTCATATTTTATAATTTAGCAAATGTTTGTTTCCTATCACGTCAAGAGTGACTTTGACTAATATAGTTATGCAAGAAGGGAAATCAAATATTTGGTGTTTTAGTTTAGCTTTGACGGTATTTGCGTTGGAGCATTTCCCTTTTCTAACACAGGAAATAGTGTCAGGCGTACCAACTAAAATTCCTTATCTCTCGGGTGGATTGACATGCTCGTCAAACATTTCGGACCATCAATTAATAGAAAAATTAAACTTCGCTCAAATTCAATAGCTTTGTCCCATTCCCTCTGTTCACACTTCTTCTTTCTCCCTTTTCCGTTCAATCTCTCAGGTGGATTGACATGCACGATGGTCGCGTAGGGTTTTCCCTTTCTGACCTTTCTTCCGATCGAACGGAGCTGCGTATCTTCGGATATGCAGAAGTTTGTGAATGGAGGAGAAAAAAAATTCATTTATTAACTTTATTAACAATGAATAATTATGAAATGACTTCTTTTGTTTGAGGATGAACTACTTCTAAAATATGTGGTGACACCATGCATTGACTTTTATAGTACACATGGTTCGCCCCGACTTATGCTATACACAGTTGGGGCTAACAGAAAATAATGTGAAACCTATTGATGTTCCATTGAGTAAACTTCTCAATCCATTTAGACTTAAAGGTATAAATCTCGAATCTTATGTTGGTGGTGACACTTGGAATAAAAAGAAGTATAATTATGCGAAGTTGAATGAAATATGGGTCAACAAATTCTCTCACTTAGTTATAGATCTTCCTATTGAAACAGTTCTTCCTGCTAAAAGAGCATATGAGATATTGCAAGCCAATAGTGACTTGCTTTTGAAATGATTTAAAATTTCAATAAACTAACAATCTACTCCGCATTATGTAAAGAGAGTGGTGAGATTTAAACATTTTAACCCAAATGTTTAAACATGAGTTTTATTGTCGTAATTGGATATTCTCTTGTTTCGATAGTCATATTTTGTATGAAGTGAGTAAACACAAACACTGATATGATAATAGTATACTTCTTTTTAAGAGAAACTTGTGTGCGTTTATGTATAGAGAAATGCTAACATGTTACATATAAGTTAGTGAATTAAAAGAAAATGTTTTATGGAAATTTATTATATAATACAACTTTTACTCATTTTAAACCGTTTTCAAAAGATCAATTTTAAAATGCTTTACAAAATCATAGACCAATTTAATTGTTTACTCTTTGAAAGATGAAACTAGTTTTAGCATTTGATTGATAATTGCACTCTAACATAGAGAAGGGTTTAGTTCAGTTACCGCGTCACGTAAAAACTATTCTAAGCCGTCCGATTTAAGATCGATAAATGAGATCGTTTTAATGCTTAAATTTGTGCATAACATCAAAATCAAAACAATCTGATCTCAAATAAAAAGCTATGATCTAATATTAAATTTTACACGATCATTCAATAAAAAACTATCAATCAATCGTATCATATCAAGAAGTGAAGTGACGTAACAAAAAATATTATTGATATTGATTAATAATATAAAATTATTTTTACATTGTCAATTCATATTTGTTTTTCTCATTAAAAAACCCTTACCAATTGAAAAAATAAAAAATTTCATCCCTACTTATTAGACCATGTACAATAGAGAGTTGAATATGGTGTTGAATTGAATTTCAACAAGACAATATTCTTCAAGAGATGTGTTGAAAGTGACATGGAGGAGAGAGAAGTTGAAAACTATCAACACAGTTAAAACACAATCGGGAGGACACTTGTCTTGCTCTAATTGGCTTATCAAATTTGTATCCAATTATTACTTTGAACTCAAATTTTTTTATTGCAAATTAATTTTTTTATTTTTTTTTACCAAAATTCATAATTTTGTTTCTCTATAAATAGAAACTTGATTCATTTGATTTGGACAGAAAAAAAATCACATTTTTCACTATCTTAATCTTTTAATCTTATTAGTGATGAGGTAGAGTGTTGAATGAAAAATCATTGGAGAGGGTAAAAGTTGAATGAGTGTTGAATTATTAGGTGGAAGAGAGAGAATATGACGTGGAGGGTAAAAATAGGTATCGAGTGTTGAAACCATTGTACATGATTTTATAAAAAAAAAAAAATTCATCTCAGCTACTCGCCCTTTATGCCCCTGCCACCTTCCCATAATTCATACAATGTGATAGCATGTCAAGATAGATGTCTTTTTTTGCCGCTCTACGAGTTTCTCGCGTGTCCTATTTTTGCACATCCGTTACTTATATCAAAGACGAGTAAAAATGAAAAATTTGAGAAAAAAATGTCATTCACTACTTAAGTAATTGATGATGTTTAAGTAATTGATAGGACAACAAAAAAAGACATCATCAAGATAAGAAGTGGGCATTTACTAGGGTTTTGTTTGCGAGTTTGAAGGGAAGGGGAGGGCTTTGGAGGGAGGGAAATAGAGAGAAAATTAGAAAAATCTTTTACATTTTTTGAGAAAGTATTTTTTTATAGAAAATGACAAATAAATACTTATGATAAATATATTATGAATTTAAGAATATTATAACAACATTAATTAAATTTGAAGAATTCATATAAACCCTTCAAACCCCCATCCAATACAATTTTTAAGTTCTCCCAAATTGGGGGATTTTTGTGTTATGAAGAAAAAATAACTCTCCAAACTCTTTCCCTCCCAAACTTCTCTACTTCTTTCACTTGTTTCTTCCTTTTTAGCCTTTTCTTCCCTTTCCTTCCAAACTCGCAAACAAAGCCTAGATGAAATCTGTTGATAAAAAAAAAAAAAATTATTCCTACAAAAATTCATTAAGCTCAATTCATTTTTAGTCTCACTTTAAAAATTAACGAGTTTTTGTCTCTTGATTTTTATTTTTTTATGACAATTTTTTGGTTCCCTAACTTTTAAAATTTGTCATTTTCATTCCTAAAATTCAATTTTAGTTACCCTTTGATGTTTGTCTGAGAGGACCACCCAATAAATAGATAAATTAATCTTATAAAAACTAATTTCACCTTTATAAGTAAGCTCTATTTGTTAAATTTTTCATTAATAACAAAATAATTTTTTTTTTTTTTGGGTACAGAATAACAAAATAATTTTAACTTTCTTTATACGATACTTGTGAAGTATTTTCCCTAATGGTTGGTACTGTTTGCCAATAACAAAATTACACATATCTATCTGTTAAATTTAATAAAATACACATGTCTATTTTCTTCCACACAAGAAATTTCCCAAAAACTCTAATGTAGAACAATATCACCATCAATCATGGCCAAACCATTGTATATCAAAATATAAGGCAAACACAAGATTTCCTTTCCTCAATCATCCGCTGAACCAAACTAACCCTTTAGAAACCCGGTAAACATAATAAGGCGTCACATCGCATATGAAGTATTGTTCCCACAAGATTTAATTTTCAGTCAAAATCAAGTGAAATTCAGACCAAGGAATATAAAAATCTAGTTGTATATCAAAGTACAAGTGATGTCTGTCCGAAAGAGAAAAACAAAGTGCTCACTGAGAATAATAATGATAATGTTTCACAGAAAAAAACGTCTATAAGCCCCCAACCCTTTTAACTTAATTTAACTAAAAGAAGGAAAGGCATGAGGTTACTGAGGGAGGGGACTCAAACACGGTTGTAAGCCACTGACTTGCTGAAAAGGCGCCTGATGTATACGACTTGCAGTGCACTGACAGCCGCCAACAGAAGGTACTCTGCCACAGTGTAGAAGATTACACGCTTATGTGTACTCTCGTTCGCTACATCAAACAACAGAGTCAAGTAAGAATGAAAACAGCGTGCAGAGAGCCGAAATGGGGAAAATGAAATGTGTCCGTATATTTTATGAATGCATATATTATACATGACCAGAAGAATGCTAAGAAGAAAACTACTTACTGTGACGATGCCTTGCATCACGAGCTCTCAAGTACTTCTGTTCAGCTGTAACAGATTCCAATGCCTCTCTGAGCTCGGCAATTTTAACATTAATTGGGTCCAAATGCTCTGCAAATCATCAAAATTAAAAGGGAAGCCCAGATTACCAAAACATAGGACAAGAAAGAATACTCAGATCATTCTACACAACTTCCAAGAAGTAACTCAGGTAAATAGTAAATTTATCACTTCAACAAATATGTTTAATATGATCGTGTAATCTACTAAAAGAACTCGCTATCAAATAGAACATACCGTCTTTGGCAAGGTCATGCTCAGAAGGAATATGACCAACATGAATATAGAAAGAAACAGTCTCGGGTGTCGAATGTGGGTTATGAAAACAAAATTTATACATTCCGTGTACTGGGGCCTTAAATTGAAACTTGTCTCCAGAGGTTCCCTTGATATCTTGGACAACATTACCTCCAGGAGATGTTACCTGCAGATAACCGCAAAAATTAGAATATCTGAAAAGCTAAACTAACAAAACAATATGAAAATTTGGGCAAGTCATTCTGAACTCAGTCTGACTGCTAAGCCAACATCAGATTCATAGAATAGTAGCCAAATAAGGCTTCAATTATGCTTCCTAAAATACTAGCGAGCGCACATTATTTTTTGATGCAAAGGGGTTACCAATGAGTCTCCCAAAGCCAATAACAATATAGTCAAGCCTCTCTAAGTATCTAGATCTCAAGCTGCATTCCGCAATATATAAAAGCATAACATGGCTGAGAATAAATCCAATTAGGTGCAGAAAATAAAGACCATACATTTGAATATCAGCATCAGCCAGATGGACATAAAATACAAAATGCACAAAGATGTCCTTTAAGTGTTTTTCTTCTCCCTCCCTATTCCTTCCTTCCTTTAACTTTCTTCAATCACCACAACTTTCAACAATTCAATTTTCACCCTAACTTGGCTAAAATTTCTCACATCTTTAGCCTTTTAATGGTGCATTAAAAATGATTTACATGTTGTGAACTTGTGATTCATTTATATAGTTTTCAAACATGCTGATCTAACTTGGATTAATGAAAAAAATCCTATGATGCACTAACTAACATTGGTCAACAACCTAACAAACAACTACAAATATTCAATCTAGAAAAGGTTCAAACACTAGACAAAAATTTACAATAATGTTAGCATGAGGAAGTACTTCCAAGGACTCACCAATCACCATTCATCATACAAGTTGTATATCAATAAAATTAAACTTAACATCCCACCATTCATCATTCATTATATAACACAGCAAATTCCCTCTTAAAAACCCTAAAAAATAGAAAAAACTAAAAATAAAAAAAGAATCAAATTTTCCATCACCAAAGCAAAATACAAAGCACCCCAATAACTTCATCGATCATAATTCAACGAATTAAAAACTGGGCAAGGCAAATTATAAGATAAAAAAATAAAAGTGACCCAGAAAATCCAAATTGCACAAAATAATAAAAAAATAGGAAATTGAGAACCCATAAGAGAAAATTACCGAATTGAGAATGAACTCACCGAGAAATCAATGCCAGGGTGATCGGAGCTCCAGAAAATCTCATGGTCAACGACAACAAAATTCCCCGAAACGGTATCACCCTCATAAAGCACATATTCATAGAGACATTCAACCTCATTGACAGTTACAGATAGAGATTCAATTCGATCAACGAAGATAAAAACCAAACACATGAAAACCATCAACATCTTCGCGTTTCTCTTTCCTTGCGCTCGTTCCATAACTTTTCCCTCTTTTTTATTTATTCAATTTGGGGGTTTTTTCTATGGGGATTTTATTTATAGATTGAAAAAAGAAAAACAAAATTGAGGATATGGGAAAATAGAGAAGTGTTGTGTGGATCTTAAAGATTGGATTTTTGAGAAGGATTTTGATCCTTTCTCCGTTTCTGTCGTTGCTGCGTGCAATGTAACAAAACGGCAGCAAGTGTAGTCGTCGTGGTCTTGAAAGGGTACTGAGACGTCCAGCTTACGTGTAAAACGCAGAGAGACTGCGACGTGCACTAGCCAATCACAAAACAGATTGCGTATATTGCCTAAAAAAATATCAGATATTTATATTTTATTTTTAAATATAGAAATTACGTTTTTTTTTTTTTTTAAATAAATACAAAATAAGTTGACTATAATAAATTTCTTTCATAAACATTCTTTATTTGTAATTTTTTTTTGCAAATATTGTTAGTTTTTTTTTTATACATATATTCTTTAAGATTTGTAGTTCTCCTAATCTAAAATGTACGTCGAGGGCCAGCCTATCCACCGATAACAATGTACGTTGGAGATTTACTCAGTTCACAATTCTTTTAATTTTATATTTCTAATAATTTATGAAAATTTATTATTTGACATACGCCACATAACTGGTGAAGTCGAAGCTACTATAATTTAATCATTGTCTTAAACAATTATTTTTAATTAACTTAACCCAATAACTCGGGAAATTATTAATGGATTATAAAATCGTCATACCTTGATTATAAATTATTTCATACATTTTCTAATCATGTTTCGTTTCTAATTTATATTGATGTTATGTCAAAACAAAATTGTTTCACAGTTGCGCATTGTGCATTGCCAATGCATGTTTAAGGATCATATAAAAACTATAGAAAAGAGTTTTCTAAACTTCTGAGAGTATGTAATATGTATCCATTGAACCAAGTTTATGATCAATCCATGCACCAAAAAGATTTTTTTTTCACATTCTTAACACCTGTCTATCAAAAGCTAATTAGGCAATGACAAGTCCTAAGTGATAAGTTTGAGTCTCCTTTGGTTGGATCTAAACAAGAAGGTATTGTGCGAGGCTAGTTTTATGCCGCAAACACCTCAAATAATATTCGTGATAAATAGAGGCGAAGTTCGGTGTGACTTAACCGGACCATGGTCCACCCCACTTTTATACTTAAAATTATTAAATATTCAAATAACTTTTTACATTTTAAGTTTTAAGATTTTAAAAACACAAGTTCTAAGATAACTCAAGATAAAATTTTCATAATAATGTTCAGAGTACTATTAACATTTTACTACAAATTTATCCAAAAAATATTTATTGTTTTAACTGCGTGACGCAGTTATAACTATGAACTATTCGATCTAAATGGACCGTTAAAATTATTATATTATTGTATAAGTGATCGAACCGTTTGATGTTAAACGAACAACCTGATTTATCCCACCCTTCTTTGTTCGTGACAGTACAACGTCGTCTTCCTCTTCTCCTCCCACTCTCGCGTGTCTAACTGCCGGCGAAGATTTCTCCCTCCCTCGCTTGTTTCACCGGTGACGGCAAATCTCTCTTTCTCTCTCTGTTGCGTGATCAATAACAAAAAATATAAGTATTAAGTATTAGATTATTATTATTATTTTAAATATTAGCTTTATATTATGTCAATTTACATTTATAGCCTCATGGTTGTATTTAAGAAGGCTTTGAGCCTCATTTGAAATCAATCAATATTCAAACAAATTATCTTCTCTAAAAAAACTCTCAATTTATCTTTATATGATTTCTTAATTGTACCGAATTCTATTCAATTCATTGGAATCCCTACTCTTGAGACTTTGATTTTACCGGTTTGTCCCTAAAATCTAAATTCCCGTCTCAATTGATATCAGAGCCTTCTTAAATACAACCATAAGGCTATAAATGTAAATTGACATAATATAAAACTAATATCTTAATCTTAATCTTAATCTTATCTTAATTATAATAAAAGTAAGGTTTGCCCCCTCTTAAAACTCTACTTAAGAAACTACTCAACCCTAATTTTTTCACTCCTAATTCCTTTCTTAATGACCACCCCCAACAACTTATTTATGACCTTCTAATTTCTCTCACCTAATTTACAAACACTATGCATATATTTTTTTGTTATTATTTTTTTTTGTATAGAGTCACACAAAACTTTAATGTTATATTTATATTTATATTCATCTTAATCTTAATTATAGTAAAAGTTATGTTTAGCACCTACTAAAACTTTAATTAAACTCTTAACTTAACCCTAATTTTTCCCTCTTAAACCACTAATTAATACTCTCATCTAATTTCTCTCACATAAATTTGAATTTTGAATTAGTCATTTTCTATGTATTGAAAATTACACATTTCTCTCACCTAAATTTGAATTAGTTATTTGTTATGTATTGAAAATAACATAGGTATACAATCAAAATAGAAAAAGATTGATTGATATAAAAATTATAACTTTTAAAATACTTTTTATAAAATTAAATATGACACCTTAAACATTAGCATGATTTGTCATCTTCTCAATCTTTTTTTTTTTCTTCGGTTTTCACCACCAGTTGAATCTGGTTCGGGGATCAGTTCTGGCATCAAGTGGTTCCAGTCCCCTTCCGATCGCAGTTGCGGGGGATCGAACCGTGGTCCTCCCTACCAAGTTCAGCGCCAATCACCACTGAACCAACTAACGATTGGTTCAATCTTTTGAAATTACTATCATTTGACTCAATTATTCAAGATTGGTCTAACTGATGTAGAAATCTAAAATAAAATTTTTAATGATTACAAAATTGATAAGAATAAATTAAAAATATTTATTTTACTGAATGTATGATTTTTTTTTATCATCACTGTTGAATCTGTAAATTGAACCTGGGTCAAAGAGATGCGAAGTCTCCATCCTAGCTACCTAAACAAACCAAACATTCATATTAAATTTATTAAATTATATTGATTTTTTTTTTAGGTATATTTTTGACCCAAAATTTTAAAACCTAAAACATTTGCTTCGGCTATTTGGCTTTTAGCCAATTTTGCAATTAATTTTATACTACCATTTCTTAATCAAATTATTTTGATTCTATATGATTTCGATTTTATTGTATCCTCTATTTTTATTAATTTATTAGTATTGTTTAGTTTCATTTGTACTCTCTGTTTTAAATTTCAATATATTTATCTTTAGATTTCATTTTATTTTTTTATTTGCAATTTTTATTATAAAAATTTAAATCTTATATCTATCGTTCAACTAAATCCGTACAACGCACGGGTTAAAGTCTAGTTTAAAATAATAATAACCTAATACTTAATACTTATATTTCCTGTTACAAACCGAGTAACTCTCACTCACTCACTCTCTAAAACGCGACGGCCACCGGTGTCTGGTGAAGCTCTCTCCCTCTCTGAAACGTGCCTGCGACCGGTAAGCTTTGTCCCCCCTCTCTCTCTCACTCACTCACTCCCCGCCTCTTTTTCTGGCCACCTCTGCATTGTTTGAGCCTGTATTCTTGACTGTATTTACTTGGAAAAGGAAAGATTGGAATATAAGTTTCGATACTGGTTTGCAGATGCAGCGGGCTTATATCTGTTTATTATTACTTTATTAGCTACTTTTTTATTGACTTGTGTTTTTGTTTACATCTTAGGTGTTTGTAAATTTTTTGGAGTAGTCGTGGTCTTGTTGGAGTGGGAGGTTTTGTTGTCTTACTGTTTTTTCTTCTGATTTGTTTCTACAGAAACCATTGTTCAAGCTTCGCCACTGTTACTGTTTTGTTACTCTGCGCCCACCCTTTATTCAAAAGGTACGAACTTTATTGTTTAATACCAAAACTTAGTTACACCCATCACTCACCATTCACATTTTTTTCCTCGGCTTTTGTTTATTTAGTTCTTAAAAGTTTTTTTATTTTTTATTTTAATGTCTATTTCAGAGCTTCCCAATACTTGATCGAGTATATGGCAGCTGCTGGAGAAATTGGGGTATCTGAATTCCTTCAGGTTTGATTTTTCATTTTACTTTATTCACTCTCTTTCAAATTTCAATCAGCATCATAAAATACTCTTTTTTTTACCATTTAGAATAATTGTTTTTTAGTTTTTGTTGTTGGAATGGAACATTTAGTACAATTGGGTTTATGGGGTTTGTGATTTTGGTTTCAGGGTACATGTAGACAAACTTTGTTTTTGGCAAAGAAGCCTGAAAAAACCAGAAGTCAGTTGCTTTGGGGTACCCTTTGTAATAGGGGTCGTGTTTCGAGTTTTTCAACTCGTAAGTCATTGCGTTTGAGGTGTCAAGCAAAAGAAAATCCAAGAGTTGTGGTTACTGGGAGTGCTGCAGGTTCAATAGAACAACAATCTGGCTTGATTGAGAAGCCTTCAGCGGAAGTTATTCATTTGTACCGTGTACCGTTTATTCAAGAAAGTGCAGCTGCTGAGATTTTAAAGGAAGCTCAAGCGAAAATCTCTAATCAGATAGTGGACTTAAAGACTGAGCAATGCTTTAATGTTGGTCTTGGTTCACAACTTTCAAGCGAAAAGCTTTCAGTTCTTAGATGGCTTCTTTCAGAAACATTTGAGCCTGAGAATTTGGGAACTGAGAGCTTTCTTGAGAAGAAGAGCAAGGAGGGTTTGGAGAAAGTTATTGTAGAGGTTGGTCCCAGGTTATCATTTACCACAGCTTGGTCTTCGAATGCTGTGTCAATTTGCCAAGCATGTGGTTTGACAGAAGTTAATCGTTTGGAACGATCAAGAAGGTATTTGTTGTACACAAATGGTGAATTACAAGAACATCAAATTAGTGAATTCGCAGCTATGGTGCATGATAGGATGACTGAATGTGTTTATACTCAGAAGCTAACATCCTTTGTGACCAGTGTAGTTCCGGAGGACTTTTATTATATACCTGTAATGGAGAAAGGGCAGAAGGCATTGGAAGAGATTAATCTGAAGATGGGTTTTGCTTTTGATGACCAGGATTTGGAATACTACACCAAACTTTTCAGAGAAGACATTAAGCGTGATCCAACCAATGTTGAATTGTTTGATATTGCTCAGTCCAACAGTGAACATAGCAGACACTGGTTTTTTACCGGAAAGATCTTTATTGACGGACAACCTATGAATAAGACTCTCATGCAAATTGTCAAAAGCACTTTAAAGGCAAATCCAAATAACTCAGTTATTGGCTTTAAGGATAACTCAAGTGCAATCAGGGGTTTTCAAGTGAAGCCGTTACGACCAGTTCAGCCTGGTTCAACAAGCCCGTTAAACTTGACAGAACGCGACATGGATATCTTATTTACAGCTGAAACGCATAACTTTCCATGTGCCGTGGCACCTTATCCTGGTGCAGAGACAGGTACATCTAAGCAAATAGCTCTTATGTGTCTTGAACTTATACCAAATCCAGTTAATATAAATCTCGTAACTTTTTTCTGATTTTTTTGATGATCGCCAATTAAAAGGAATTTTTTTTTACAATTTTTGCTATAGCTATTGCAGATTTGCAGCCACCAATGTAGCTATCAAACGTCTTTTTTATTAACAATTAACAATATTATGACAGATCATTGATTCATATGGTATATAAATATATGATTCATTGACGAGTTTACTTGATTGATAATATTCATTTTTTATGTTAAAAAATTACAGGTGCTGGAGGTCGCATTAGGGATACACATGCAACAGGAAGGGGTTCGTTTGTCCAAGCAGCTACAGCTGGTTATTGTGTTGGAAATCTCAACACAGCAGGGTTATATGCTCCATGGGAAGATCCGTCGTTTACTTACCCATCAAATTTGGCACCGCCTTTGCAGATTCTTATAGATGCAAGTAATGGTGCATCCGACTACGGGAACAAATTTGGAGAGCCGTTGATCCAAGGTTTCTGTAGAACTTTTGGAATGAGACTTCCTAGTGGGGATAGACGGGAATGGTTGAAGCCGATCATGTTTAGTGCAGGAATTGGGCAGATTGACCACCATCATATAACAAAAGGAGAGCCTGACATTGGAATGCTGGTTGTTAAAATTGGAGGGCCCGCTTATCGTATTGGGATGGGAGGTGGGGCAGCCTCGAGTATGGTTAGTGGGCAGAATGATGCAGAGCTTGATTTCAATGCTGTGCAACGTGGGGATGCTGAGATGGCACAAAAACTTTATCGTCTTGTTCGTGCCTGTATTGAGTTGGGGGATAAAAATCCAATTGTGAGTATTCATGATCAAGGTGCTGGTGGGAACTGTAATGTTGTGAAGGAAATTATTTACCCCAAGGGTGCTGAGATTGATGTCCGAGCAATTGTGGTTGGGGATCATACAATGTCTGTTCTAGAGATTTGGGGTGCAGAGTATCAGGAGCAAGATGCAATCTTGGTGAAGCCCGAAAGTCACGAGCTCTTAAAATCAATCTGTAAAAGGGAAAGGGTTTCAATGGCCGTGATTGGAACTATTAGTGGCGATGGACGGGTTGTGTTAGTTGATGGGTTAGCAAATCAGAAGTGTCTCTCAAATGGACTCCCTCCACCTCCCCCTGCTGTGGATCTTGAACTTGAGAAGGTCCTTGGTGACATGCCTCAAAAATCATTTGAATTTAATCGAATTATTTATGAGCGAGAGCCGCTTGATATTGCCCCTGGGATTACAGTCATAGATTCTCTAAAGAGGGTATTGAGATTACCTTCAGTCTGTTCAAAACGCTTCTTGACAACAAAAGTTGATAGGTGTGTTACTGGTCTAGTGGCACAACAGCAAACTGTTGGCCCTTTGCAGATTCCCCTTGCTGATGTCGCTGTTACTGCTCAGACTTTTACTGACATGACTGGAGGTGCGTGCGCCATTGGGGAACAACCAATCAAAGGTCTGTTAGACCCAAAGGCGATGGCCCGGTTAGCTGTTGGAGAAGCACTCACCAATCTTGTATGGGCAAAGGTGACTTCACTTTCTGATGTCAAGGCAAGTGGCAATTGGATGTACGCTGCCAAGCTTGACGGCGAAGGGGCTGCCATGTATGATGCTGCGATATCTTTGTCGGAAGCAATGATTGAACTTGGTATTGCTATTGATGGAGGAAAAGACAGTCTTTCTATGGCAGCCCGTTCTGGAAGCGAAGTTGTCAAGGCTCCCGGAAATCTTGTGATCAGTGTTTATGTTACTTGTCCTGATATTACAAAAACTGTGACTCCAGATTTGAAACTTGAAGATGACGGTGTTTTGCTTCATATTGATTTATCAAAGGGAAAAAGGCGATTAGGTGGATCTGCTCTTGCACAGGCGTTTGACCAAGTTGGAGACGACTGTCCTGATCTTGATGATATTCCTTATCTCAAAAAGGTCTTTGAAGGTGTTCAAGAGCTTCTTACCGAGGAACTGATCTCTGCTGGTCATGATATCAGTGATGGTGGGCTACTAACTTGTGCCTTAGAGATGGCATTTGCCGGTAATCGTGGATTTATTTTGGACTTGAATTCACAAGGTAAGAGCCTTTTCCAAACACTATATGCAGAAGAGCTTGGGTTAGTTCTTGAGGTAAGCAAGAAAAATTTGGGTATTGTGATGGATAAATTGAACAATGTGGGAGTTTTGGCTGAAAGGATCGGTCAAGTTACTGCTGCTCCATCGATCGAAGTTAAGGTTGATGGAGTGACTTGTTTGGAAGAAAAAACTAGTATTCTTAGGGACATGTGGGAAGATACTAGTTTTCAGCTGGAAAAATTCCAAAGGTTGGCTTCTTGTGTGGATATGGAGAGAGAGGGTCTTAAAAATCGTTACGAATCTTCATGGGAACTGACTTATACTCCTTCCTTCACCGACGATAAGTACATGTCTGCTGCTTTAAAACCTAAAGTAGTCGTGATAAGAGAAGAAGGGAGCAACGGAGACAGAGAAATGGCTGCAGCGTTTCATGCTGCTGGTTTTGAACCATGGGATGTTACTATGTCAGACCTTCTTAATGGTATGGTCTCTTTGCAAGAGTTCCGTGGAATTGTGTTTGTTGGTGGGTTTAGCTACGCCGATGTGCTTGATTCTGCAAAAGGTTGGTCTGCTTCCATAAGATTCAACGAGTCCGTTTTAAAACAATTTCAAGAGTTTTACAAGCGTCCCGACACTTTCAGTCTAGGCGTATGCAATGGTTGTCAGCTCATGGCTTTGTTGGGATGGGTACCAGGACCTCAAGTTGGGGGTGTGAATGGTGCTGGTGGCGACCTATCGCAGCCTAGGTTCATTCACAATGAGTCTGGGCGATTCGAATGCCGCTTTACAAATGTTACAATAAAGGACTCACCGGCTATAATGTTCAAAGGTATGGCTGGTAGTACAATGGGGATATGGACTGCTCATGGTGAAGGAAGAGCTTATTTCCCAGACGAAGGTGTGTTGGAACGCGTTGTCCATTCAGAGTTGGCTCCTGTAAGATATTGTGATGATGCTGGTAATCCAACAGAGACATATCCTTTCAATGTGAATGGCTCTCCTTTAGGAGTAGCGGCTATTTGTTCTCCCGATGGAAGACATCTTGCAATGATGCCTCATCCAGAGCGTTGCTTCTTAATGTGGCAGTATCCATGGTATCCAAAGCTGTGGAATGTGGATAAGAAGGGTCCTAGTCCTTGGTTGCGCATGTTCCAGAATGCTAGAGATTGGTGTTTACAAGATGAAACACAGACTTGAGGTTATTTTTCTCCCAAATTTTATTATTTCTGTTGGGTCAAGAATTTTTACAACATCGAGGTTATAACATTTTTATTTTTTACCTCTTTTGTAGCAATTACTTTTTCACCATCAAAGGAATATATGGGGTACTAATCTTAAGTTTTTTCAAAAGATTTCTGCCTTCCAAGCAATGTCTATGGGATTGCTGTAGTTGTTTTACTGAGCAAGTAAAATATCTCTTTTAAGTGTATTATGCTGTTTTACCTCAATTTGTTCACTTATGAAGAAAAGGATTCTACATTTATTGTACTGAAATCTTAAGTTTTGATCCTAAAATTTCCTCTAAGGGCTGTTCCGATGCTTTGTGATAACTTATTTTAGTAATAATTTTACCGGTTATGACTTATGTATGATTGAACTGTAGTTGATATCCTGTTGATCTGCTCTTGTCAGGAATAAGATATACGAGGAGGGTTTTATTAGATTCAAATATGCAATATGATAAAATGAACATGACATTCTAACATGGATTAGTCGATGTAGTCAATGTCAGTTAGTTGGAAAAGTCTTTGGTTGTTAGTTATTGTTGAAAGCTTTTTAGTGTTAAGTATTATTCATAATGTGATTTTATTTGGTTTCTTTTTGTTGTAATAATAACTAATTATGTATTCCAAACAGGTACTTGAATAACCATTTAAGCTCGACACTCACTGTTTGCTGGCAAGGAAAACCAGGAACTCGTCTGAAGGAGAAGCTGTGTCTCTTTCTATGACCTAAATGCCATCCTTGACAGAAGCTTCGTTTTGTTTTTCCTGCATTCTTAGTACTTTTGGATTGCATAGAATTGTTCTGTGTTAGCTATAGTCTTAAGAAAGTGTATTTGCAGAGAACTAAGAATTGGAATAGCGGCAAACAAACTTGTTGACTGGTTTTTTGCAGTGATAGTCGGAGTTTGCTGGTATGCAACCAGCGATAAATAATACAGTTTTGCGTTTTTGATGAATATGAAGCATTTTCTTATTATTATTATTACTGCATTTAGCTTTCACAATCATAAGCTAACCATTGAATGTTAAAAACATTTTATGTTTGGAAAGTAACTCAGAACTAATGTAATGTGTTTGAAAATTCTGTCCTTTTCTTTTATCTTCTGCCATTTCAACAAATCTGAGAGCATTTGATTTGGACTGTCATCAATAGAAATATGATTCATAAGAATCATAACTACTGAATTAACAATCTGCATTCATATGTCAGTGTATAAATTTTGACTTGATCATGGACTATAGATCTGTAACTGTATTTAGTCATATAGCTATATTAATAATAACTAGTTATAAAGTTACATTCTTACATGCCTAAAGTTCTTTAGAGCAGATAATCAAGAACTTATTTGCTGATGCAATATTTGCAGTGGCTTTCGTAATAAAGTTCTTTAGTTCAAAATATCAACTCAGTCCGCCTAAAATAGCGGATTAAACATTCTGACTCGGGAGGTTTGACGTGTTTTACCATCCCTTATGTATGAGATTCACTTTTTGTAAAATGTCTTTAATAAAAAATAAAAACGTCCATAATTACAATAAAAGTTAATTGATTGATGATGATGCTCAATATACTCTGGAACTGAGTAATACCGAAGACAAATATTTTCTATTCCAGAAAGAATATTAATAACGTGGAGATTAATTTGAGGTATGAATATTACCATTGTTAATCATTTTCTTGTTATCGTTGTTGTTACCCTGGTGCTGCATTTTTCTGCATCTGTCAATTTAATGTTGCCTGAAGTCTTTTGTTGTTGTGCTGCTCTCTGCATTGTTTGAGCCGGTATTATTGGCTGTATTTACTTGGAAAAGGAAAGATTGGAATATAAGTTTCGATACTGGTTTGCAGATGCAGCGGGCTTATATCTGTTTATTATTACTTTATTAGCTACTTTTTTATTGACTTGTGTTTTTGTTTACATCTTTAGGTGTTTGTAAATTTTTTGGAGTAGTTGTGGTCTTGTTGGAGTAGGTTTTGTTGTCTTACTGTGTATGTGGATCATTAGTGATTGTGGTTGATTTGGTTAGCTTAAGCTTTCCTTTTTCTTTGTGAATCTCATTTAGCAGGTTTTGAGTCTGATCTTTTTTCTTCAACCTTGGCATTTCTTGTGTTTTGGATTGAGAGGTATTATACATCAACTTTGTGCTTATTATGACTTAAAGTTTTACATGCAATATAATTTTCGTATCTAATTTATATATTGTAGTTTTTCTTAGTGGCCCATCTGAGTTTGTTTTTCTGGCTCTGCCACTAGTTTCAAACTCAGTCGCACGACGGAGCACATATCAACCCTGACTAAATTTCAATTTTCTGAAGAAGAAGAAAAATGGGAGACTATCACTTCATATACAAGGATCTAGAAGAAGCATCAACTCAATGGGACGATATCCAAACAAAACTCGGCAATCTTCCTGCAAAGCCACCTGCTTTCAAACCCCCATCTTTCACTCCTGCCACTGATCTTGATTCCATTCCCAAAGACAAATCATGGATCGATTCAAAAACCCATGATGAACTTGAAGACGATCTTGACGATGATCGTTTTCTACAAGAATATAGGTAGTGGACATTTTCGATTTTGGGATTTCTTAATTTCGTTGTTTTTGTTTTTCATAAAATGATGACAAATTGAATCAAGTTGTGATTTTTTATTAGTTTGGATTGTTTGAGTTTTATGTGGGTCGTTTTTGTTTGTTCTTGCAATGATAAAAATTGAATCAAGTTGTGATATTTTAGGCAAGTTTGGTTTGTTTGAGTTTGATTTTGTAACTCGGTCATTTTCTTTCTTTCAAAATGCAATCTAGTTGATTTTTTTTACTTTTTTCAGATTAAGGAACTTGAATTGGGTAATCGGTAATGTAGTTTTTTAGGGTCAATCAAAATGCTACTTTACTTGGATGTTTGATTTGATACAAGGATTATTTTTCTTCGAAAAATGTCTTTGGTATTTTGATTCAGTGTTCTTTTTAAACTTAAAAGTAAGGAATTTCTTTTTAAATTTCTGACTAAATGTAGAGTAATTTCTAGACTTTGATGGTGGTCTTTCATGAATTTGAAAGTTTCAAGTTTCTGAGTTTTATTTTTTTTTCTGGTTCATTTTTGTTTAGCTTGGAGATGATAGTGAATGAAGAAACGTAGACTTAAGATTTAATGAAATTAATTAAGTAGTTTTGATGAATTTGATTTGAGATTTCATAGTTAATAAATGTTCAAGAGCTTAGTTAGTTTCGACGAATTTGATTTGAGATTTCATAGCTAATAAATGTTCAAGAGCTTAGTTATCTTCTTGTTATTTGGAAATTGTGACCTTTTGTTGTTCATTCTGAGTTTGCTTTAGGGGGTTTGAGAAGTGAGGAAAATAATTATTTATGAATGAGATTTGGAGTTAGCCAAATTGGGTGGTGTTGTTTTTATAGTTCCTGTGTTCTAATTTGAGTCATTTTGCCGTCATAGGAAGAAGAGATTAGCTGAAATACAAGAGGCAGCTAAAGTTTTGAGGTTTGGATCGGTGACTCCCATTTCAGGATCTGATTTCATTCGAGAGGTTTCACAGGCGCCATCTGATGTTTGGGTGGTTGTCATTCTTTACAAAGACGGGTATGCATGCTTTAGAAGCGATTGCTTTTCATCCCAATTTTATTTAAATTTTTTAATGTTATGTTTCTTTTTGCTGAAGTCGGTTGTGCTTTTGATCGACAGAATTCCCGAATGTGGGGTGTTGATGCAATGCATTGAATCCTGCAAAAAAATTTGTGAAGATAATATCCACCGATTGCATTCCTAACTACCCGGATTGTAATCTTCCTACGTTGTTGGTGTACAACAATGGAGCTGTTAAAGGAAATTATGTGGGTATGAATAGGTTTGGGAGAAGATGCACTCCTGAAGGTATTTAAGTCTCTTAACTTCCATTGTTCCTGTTTTCTTTCTTTGATAATTTTGAGTTGTTAATGTTCTTTAAGTACGAATTCCGAAAGGTTTATGCTAATTATGTCATAGTAAAATCCTCTTAGCTTCTGTGTTTGTGTTGTGAAGGAAGGCCAGAGCTTCAATTCGTCAAAATTATAATTTTCACATTTGCATCATAAAATTAGGGCCTCATTTTATGCTAAGTTTTTTTTCTTCTCTTTCTTTCTTATGAATCTGCAAAATTTATTAATAAAACTCTGAGTATTTTGTTGTTTTTCCTTATCTAGTTGAACTTGGACCTCTTGATTGCAGTCATTCACCTCCCCTTTCATATCTTTTACTACTTTTTCCGTCTCAAATTAAGTGTCACATTTAAAATATGTTGTTCTCTCACATTATTTGTCACTTTTGAATTTAAATAAAGCATTTTTCGTTCTTCTTCTAATATCATTACACCCATATTTATTAAGAGTTAAGGCAGTTGCAAGTATAAGTTGATTGATCATAAATGAGAGCACAATGATATTATAGTCCTAACTCCTAACACATTAATTTGCATTGGAGATTATTATAAGTAATCATTTTTTTTTTAAGATGTCCACATTATACTTTTCTATTATACTAAATCTGTTTCCTTTATTTAAGGACACTACTTCTAACATGTCACATTGAATTCTTTGCTTGTTTTGTAACATCAGGTGTTGCATGGATCCTGTGCCAATCAGATCCTGTACTTAATGATGGCCAGAGCCGAGATGAGGACTCAAGACAAGCCGTCATTGATGGAGTTCGCAAGAGGTTTATAGAGAAAGTCGTCGCTGATCATGAAGAGAAGGATGACGATTCTTCAAGCGATTAGCATTTTCTTTTATTGTCTTTGTTGTCCTTTTTCTTTCTTTTTCTTTTTTGATACGAACCAGAAACAGTCAAGTAATAAAACAGTGAATAAAAGAGCAAATGATTGGAATAGAGCTTTATTATGATGGTGAAATGTAAACAGAGTACAGAAAAGGAATCTCAAATCCCTAGATCTGCCAAGAGCTCAGCTCTTCAATAGAGAGTTAGTACTCTCTATCCATATGCAGTACAAGCACAAAATACCAGGATGATTCTCAAATCTATTTCTGACTCCTTATATCTAGGAAAGGAATTGCACTGATGCTCTATTCTCTTGACACGTCAGATCAAGCCTAACGGTCTAGCCACCTTTTTCCATATTAGCCTTTCTTCTAGAATATACCTTCAGCAATCTGGGACCACCTGCAGAGTTGTGAATTAAATGATCTTGTGGCCTATCCTCATCTGTCACGTGGGCTCTATCAATACCCCCTCCATCTGTATTGACCTTGTCCTCAAGGTCAAATCCTGGGAACTGGCTCCTTATCCTGATCTCATCTTCCCAAGTAGCTTCATCAGCAGACCGATCCTTCCAATGAATTAGGACCTGTTTGATTTCTTCACCCTGATGCTTCACCTTTCTAGCAGCCAATACTGCTGCAGGGCTTTGCACCTCTATAGGTTCCTCCATGAGTGCGGGTAACCCATCTTGCTCTTGATAATTTCCTACAGCCTTTTTTAGCAGTGACACATGGAAAACGGGATGCACCCTTGATCCTGCTGGTAACTTCAATCTATAAGCAACCGGTCCAATTTTCTCAACAATGGGGTAGGGACCATAATATCTGGCCGCTAATTTCGCATTCACTCTTGTGACGACTGATTGCTGCCTATGAGCTCTCAACTTGACAAACACCCACTCACCACATACAAAGTTTCTGTCTGTCCTCCTCTTATCAGCTTGCATTTTCATTTTCTCTTGCGCTCTAAGAAGCTGATTCCTCAACTGTCGGAGTGCCTCATCTCTGTCACATAAGTCTCTTTGAACTGCCTCTACTCTTGTCTCACCCTGCACCCACCTGTACAATGCTGGTGGTGGTCTCCCATACACAATCTCAAATGGAGTCTTCTCCGTGGCACTATGAAATGACGTATTGAACCAATATTCAGCCCAATGAACCCAGTTTATCCACGTCTTTGGCTGATCAGTGATAAAGCACCTTAAGTAAGTCTCCAAGCATCTATTTACCACCTCTGTTTGGCCATCGGTCTCCGGGTGATATGCGGTGCTCATTTTCAACTTGGTTCCTTGTAATTTGAATAGTTCCTTCCAAAAGCTACTCACAAAAATGGGATCTCTGTCACTTACAATAGATAGTGGGATGCCGTGTAATTTAACTATCTCCTTACAGAAAATCTCTGCAATACTCTTAGCAGTATACGGGTGCTTGAGAGGAATGAAATGAACATACTTGGAGAACCTGTCAACCACCACTAAGACAGCCTCATATCCCTTGGCCTTTGGTAAACCGGTGATGAAATCAATGGAAATGTCTTCCCAAACCTGACTGGGTACGGGCAGTGGTTGTAATAACCCACCTGGTGATGTGGCCATATATTTTTGCCTTTGGCAAACATCACATCTTCTCACAAATTCCTGGATGGTGCTCTTCATACCTATCCAATAGACATTGGCAGCAAGTCTTCTATATGTCTTATAAAACCCAGAATGTCCACCTTGGGGTGTGGAATGGAATTCTTCAAGCAAAACGGGTATGAGTGATGACAGAGTAGGTATGACTAACCGGCCTTTATAAGTCAACACCCCATGTTTGTACTCATATCCTGGCCACTTGTCAGAATTTTGTTGCAAGTCAGTTATGATTTTCTGCAGCTTCTCATCTTTTTGAATTTCTGTTTTCAACTGTCCCATCCTGCTTCAACGCCGTCAATTGTTCGTAAACATCTCCCTCATCGTGACCGCCATACCGCTCCAACAATGCCTCCTTCAACCCTTCCCATGTCAGCTCCTCATTTTCTCTTACGATAGAGTTGAAAAAATGAATCGTGGGTCCATCCATGCAAAGTTGGGCTAAGCTCACTTTCACCTCCGGCGAAGTTCCCTGAACCTTGAAATACACCTCAGCTCGTGACATCCATCCAGCTGGGTCCTCTCCGTTGAAGGCTGGTAGCTCAACCTTCTTAGCGGAGTGTCGAAACTCTAGCGTTACGTCATTCATGGAACCGCTAGATTCCGAAACGTCTTTGATCACCGGTATCGCGCCGGAAACTCCTTCAGTGATCTGAATCGACTTCCCGATGTATTTCTCTATCAACGCGACGAGACTCGCGTGACTTTCTCGTACCGTTGTGTTAACGTCAGCCAACGAAGCACGTACTTCCGCCATACCTTCCTCCAACGCCGCAACTCGGGAATCCATTTTCGAGAAAGCTACAAGTGTAACCTTTTTGTTAGGCATTCACTGGTACAGCCCTCGCCAATCCGGTAGGTCGGACCAAATTGATACGAACCAGAAACAGTCAAGTAATAAAACAGTGAATAAAAGAGCAAATGATTGGAATAGAGCTTTATTATGATGGTGAAATGTAAACAGAGTACAGAAAAGGAATCTCAAATCCCTAGATCTGCCAAGAGCTCAACTCTTCAATAGAGAGTTAGTACTCTCTATCCATATGCAGTACAAGCACAAAATACCAGGATGATTCTCAAATCTATTTCTGACTCCTTATATCTAGGAAAGGAATTGCACTGATGCTCTATTCTCTTGACACGTCAGATCAAGCCTAACGGTCTAGCCACCTTTTCCCATATTAGCCTTTCTTCTAGAATATACCTTCAGCAATCTGGGACCACCTGCAGAGTTGTGAATTAAATGATCTTGTGGCCTATCCTCATCTGTCACGTGGGCTCTATCATTTTTGAACACATGTTTGTCTTTGAGAAGAAATTTGATGAAGTGGAACAACTACATTTGTGTGGTTTTGTTCCTTCCACAACTTTGCTCTTCCAAAGGATCCTCCATAAGGTTAATTGGTGTAGTAAGTAATAGTAGTAGTTGTCACTTCTAACTTAAAAGTTAAAATGTAGTCTGAAATGTAATTTTCCATTTGTTGGTCCATAGACTGTAAATTAATTTCAGTTTGCATTCACATCTTTGCTTTGATTTTTGTTGGGATTGTTATTAAAGATTTATCAATCTAGTTTTTCTTATTCTTATAAAACTTAACACTTAATAATTTTAATAATACAATACAAGACAATCACTTCAAATTTAACACTACATAATTTTAATAATACAAGACAATTACTTCAAATTTCTAAATCTAAAAACCACTTAGCAGAAGTGCAGAACCAAGTTTTGAAATGGGATTGTCATTTTATAGACTGAAGGGCACCGCGTGAGGCTGACTTAACAGAGCAGCGACTACCCTCGGCTTTCAACAGTGGAGGGATAACAAGCCACTGTACTTCTGGCCTAATATTCCCAGTGAGCCTAGCCACTTGAACCACCATTTTTTTTTGTTTTGTTTCGACGGGTCCAAACACGGATACGACACTTACAAGTTGACACCGGTGAAAATTTGAAATAATTAATTAAACGTGATCACATGTGTCAGTGTCATGTTGATGTCGGATATCAGACACATTCCATAAGAAGTGTCGGTGCTGCTACTGAGATAAAGAGTGAAGACAGATATTATGTACTAGTACATATTATTTATCTTGGAAGCAATAATTCTTGATAAGTTGATAGTGGATCAGAGGGGACAAACACTTCAACAACCCTTTGGCTTTAGCATAATTTTTATTCTAACTAATATGCACTTTTGTGTTTCAACTTTGCATCTTAGGGAAGGCAATAATTGTGTTGAAGAAGAATGGAGAAAACTGAGATCCAAGTCCCAAGAGTCAAACTGGGTACCCAAGGTTTAGAGGTAAACTTTCATCACCCCAACAGTATGATGACTTTCATCTTCCTTATTTGCAACTACTATATCATTAAGATTTGATTTTTCATAACAGAATGATTAGTTCAACATTAGGAAGAACAAGACATTAATTAACCTGTGTAGCATGCAGGTTTCTAGGTTGGGATTTGGATGTGGAGGATTATCAGGAATTTACAATGCTCCCCTGTCACATGAAGAAGGATGCTCAATTATTAAGGAAGTATTCAATAGAGGGGTTACCTTTTTTGATACATCAGATCTTTATGGACACAAACATGATAATGAAATCATGGTTGGTAAGGTAGCAAATTACTATCCAATAACTAATAAATCTTTTTTATTGTAAGTTTGACTCTTTGAGCGTTGAAAATACATAAGCAAACTTATAAGTGAATTGTTTCTTCTGTCATAGGCATTAAAAGAACTTCCACGCGAAAAAGTCCAGCTGGCTACGAAGTTTGGTGTTACTATATCTGATGGGATGGTTTTTGGAGTAAAAGGTACCCCTGAATATGTGAGGGAGTGTTGTGAAGCTAGTCTCAAGCGGCTTGATCTTAAGTATATTGATTTATATTTTCAACACCGAGTTGACACTTCAGTTCCAATTGAAGACACTGTAAGCTTTGAATGGACTTAGTTATGCATAGCATACCATTCCAACACTTGTAAACTCTAGAAAATACTTATATGATTAAGTTATTTAACATTGATCTCTTTATGAAAGATGGAGGAGCTCAAACAACTGGTAAATGAAGGAAAGATAAAATATATCGGGTTGTCGGAGGCTAATGCTGACACTATAAAGAGAGCACACGCAGTTCATCCTATTACTGCTTTGGAAATGGAGTATTCCTTATGGTCCCGTGACATCGAAGAAGAAATAATTCCACTCTGCAGGTATAGAAATTGAAATATTTTCTACTCATATAGGACTAGTCACAATTATACCCCAGTTGTATCTGACATTGTTTTTAGTGTGACTAAGAAGCTTTGTGTACTTGCAGAGAACTTGGCATCGGAATAGTGGCATACAGCCCTCTTGGCCGCGGCTTTTTTGCAGGAAAGTCGGTTGTAGAGGCTTTGCCTAGTCAGAGCTTGCTGGTATGCAGCTAGTTATAAGTAATACAGTTTTATGTTTGTATGAATTTGGAAATATTCCTAAAAATGAATTTTCCACTGAGGGAAAAAAGCCATAAATATCGCTGAATTAGTACTTTCTTTGCAGTGACTTTCTACTGAATTTATTTCCTGTTTCTTTAACAGTCTATGCATCCAAGGTTCACAGGAGAAAATTTGGAAAAGAACAAGCTTTTCTATGAACGAATCAATGACTTGGCTTCAAAGCATGCATGCACTCCTTCTCAATTAGCTTTAGCATGGCTTCTCCATCAGGGAAATGACATAATCCCTATCCCTGGTACTGTCTTCATTTATATTTAGGAAGAATACTTGTGTTGTGTGTTCAACATATGTGATGATTTTTAGCTTTCTTAAACGCTTGGCATATCCCTGGTACTTTCCGGATTTTACTTTTTACCTCAAAAGTTACTACCTGGTAAAGAAAAAACACGATGATATTAAAACCATTTTCTTTGTAACTTCTTTCATATGTCCATTATCTATCTTTGCTTGGCATAATGGTTATTTCTTCATTGATAGTACCTAAAATCAAGACCATAAAGTGTGTAGATATTGTAAGCATGAGGTTAAATTGATTCTATTGACTAAGTGCTTTATGATGTATTTGTTTGATACCATAGGGACTACTAAACTGAAGAACTTTGAAAACAACATTGGATCTCTGACTGTGAAGCTTACAGAAGAAGATTTGAAGGAAATTTCTGATGCAGTTCCTATTGAAGAAATTGCTGGAAAACGAGAATATGATAGTTTATCGCAATATCTTTGGAAGTTTGCAACTACGCCACCAAAGTAATTGCATAGAGAGAACTGTGAAACTATTTGATTAACTGAGTGTTGTGTTTGTATTCCACCATTATGCTTATCTCAATGAAATAACTTCTCCAGAAGATAATGCCAATAAAGTCGAAAGAAAAGTGTTTACTGTTATGAGATAGTTACACAAGAAATGCAAGAATTCTATGTTGCATAACATTTCAAAATAATAATCCCTCACCCTTCCATGACTTGATTTGATTCTGAGAACTAACCTAAAAAAGTGTCACTGCTATGATTTGATTGAATGTATGTGTAAAAAAATTAGCTTAGTAAATTAATTGGAAAACATAGGCATTGAGAAATGAGCATCCTCAAAGGGGAACAAGTCATACTTAGCATCAGTCAAAAAAATAAATAGAAGTCTTCTTAGTTAGCATTGATAAGTCCCACATCAGTTAAAACAAAACAGAAATTGGTGTTTATAAGCTTCTGACAAAGTGCTCAGCTTGCCGAGTTGGGTAGCTCCAGCTTGTAACCCAAGTGGGGGCATCAAGGTGTTGGAACATGGCTTAGGATTTGTCAGGTTGGGTTGGAGGCTGCACCATGTTGGCCTGCCCACTCCAAGTTGAGAGTTGATCAATGGGTTCTAGGTGAAGGCTTAAGATCCATTGGTCCTAGACAAGAGGGCACTGCGTCAGGCTGGTTTCACAGAGCAGCGAACACCTCTGGCTCTTGACAGTGGAGGGATAACAGGCCTCTGCACTTCCGGTCCACGATGCCTGATGAGCCTAGCCACTTGAACCACCACTTTTTTTTGTCTATCACGGGGACTAGTAAGCTGATTGGTTCTCTGAATCTGAAGTAGAAAAGATGAATTGAGGGAAATTTTTGATGCAGTCCCTGTTGAGGAAATTAGCTAGAGCAAATATCATGCCTAACTCAAAATCAAAGTTGTACCAGCTAATGTGATTTGGAAAATTAGCTAGAAGAAAAACATTACTGCAAAAGAATAGTTTTAAATTCATGGTTAACTATGGATCACTCATAACCACCAAATTATTGTATTATTATTATTATTATTATTATTATTATCAATAGAGCAATAAAATGTTCTAGACTATACCAAAGTAAAAAAAAACAATATTTGAGGTCCTCAATGTTCCAAGTTTACAACTCCTCATAGCCTCAAATTCAAATTCTCACTGCAGCACTTTTGGTCCTAGTTAGAGCCACGTCTATTGCTTTTAGGATGTGTGGACAAATGAACCCACGTGAACCAATTACCTTTAGGACCCATTTCCACACTACGTGGAATCAAAATTTCCCTCACAATGCTTTCCATTTTATTCTATATAAACAACTTTCTTTAATGTTATACCTACCAACTTTAACCATCTAAGTTCAGTGAGATAATAATTCACAAAGCTATCCTATCTTCAAAACAACTTTAATCTCTTAAGCTTAGCATTGTAACATTAAGAGACTATTATCAATGGCTGTTTCATCTTGTCAATCTATCATGTCAAGCTCCATGACCAACATTTCTAGCAGGTCTAGAGTTAACCAATTTAGCAACATCCCTTCTGTCTACATGCCAAACATGAGAAGGAATGCTAGCTTCAAAGTTCGGTCTATGGCTGAGGTAATTCATGTTTCATAATAACAAATTTTAAGGTTGTATGTTATAGTATTTGTTCATACATGCATGTTTGATTTGTTTACTAGGAATAATCAACCGTATGAAACTTTTTATGACTTATGAAATATGTTATTTCAGGATGAACAGAAAGAGCAAGCAAAGGTGCCTGTAGACCCAATTACACCAACACCAACACCAGTTACACCACCACCAAAACCAGCCTATACTCGTTCACCAAAGGTGGGTATTGTTGTAGTAAAAGAAATTCAAGTTTGTTTAATTTTATGAACTGTGTGCAACAAGATTAGTTATTAGTTATGAAAAGTATTGATTTTGTTCAAAATTTATGTGACCCTTTTGATGAATAATGATGATTATTTCACTGCAGATGAGCACAAAATTTTCAGACTTGATGGCTTTTGGTGGGCCAGCACCTGAAAGGATCAATGGAAGATTGGCCATGATTGGTTTTGTAGCTGCAATGGGGGTGGAGATAGCAAGAGGACAGGGTTTGTTTGAACAGATATCTGGTGGTGGAGTACCTTGGTTCTTGGGAACAAGTGTGGTGTTGACACTTGCTTCTTTGATTCCATTTTTCCAAGGTGTTAGTGTTGAATCTAAGTCAAAAGGTGTCATGTCATCAGATGCAGAGCTGTGGAATGGAAGAATTGCTATGTTGGGTTTGATTGCTTTGGCTTTTACTGAATATGTTAAGGGTACTTCCCTTGTGTAATAGACTTCTATAGTGACATAATTAAGGTCTATAGGATTTGTAGTTAGAAATCATTCTGTGAAACTTTCTGCATACTTCTTTGAGGTTTTTCTTATTCTCATATTTCAATAGACAGTGTAATTGTTCTTCTCTCCATATAAGATTCTCTAATTTCTTCTAATTTTGTCATATGATTTTCCCCTTATTTTAGTTTTGTGATACTATTAGGTTCATTGATTAGTGGTCGTTTGTCCGTCACTGCAAACGGTAAGGTGTTAGTTAGTTATGTAGAAAAATTGTTAGAATGGCTTATGGTTGTAGTATAACTAGTCGGAGGAGTACCCGTGCAACGCATGTGGGTAAAACATTTTTAAAATTATTTTTATAATCTTAATATGTGATTGAAAATTTTTAGTTATTGGTGATGTGTTAATGAAACAAAAAAGCAGCTAATAGAATATTAGTATTTGATGTTAAACTGCAGTGTTTTTGGGATTTAGATATCAAATAATAAAAAATCTGAAAGTACGGTTATGGTATGACCTCATATTTTTCGAGGACGGATATTGAGAAATTACCCTAAAAATATTGTCAAACAAATTAAAGTAAAATTATATAGCGATGTAGAAAATACAATGAACCTATCAACTAAATGATAAGGTAGAAAATAAAAAACCATGTTAATTATATCAAATCTACAATATAATTATTCATTAAAGTTTTAAAGACTAAAATGACTATTTTCTCATTAATCATTAATGTTTGTTCACATACCTTTGAAGTATCAAAAACTAAAATGACCATTTTCTCATTAATCATAATTTATTCCCAAAAAATAATATAAACAGACCAATGGACATTGGATGAAATGCGGGGACAAAATGAATTATAAATATATAAATGAAAGCATGGACATCTCTATAAAAGGGGAGATGAATTCAATAAAAGAAAATCACACGTGAATATAAGAAGTTAAAAAATAAATATAAATATATTGAAATGATCAAATTCTCTGCACTCATGAAAAGTTTCCTATAAAAATCACATGGAAGTAAAGTTTCCTATTGTACTCATAATAGTGTTCTTTTCCAAAAAACAATAGAACACTATATCTAGATCTATAATGACTTTACTTCCAACACCATATGCACAGAAATATTTCACTGTTGGCCTAATGCAAGGTGTGATTAAAGTAAAGCCACAAAAAGAAGATCTAATTTGTCTGATTCTTCAAACAACAATAACCAGTCTAATTGTTCTCTCCATATAATTAAGATTCTCTAATTTCTTCTAATTTTGCCATATGATTTATCCCTTATTTGTTGAGAATTTTCTACATAAATATTATGGGTTTAGGTTTTTTTTTTCCTTCCTTTTTTCCATCTCTTATTTTAGTTTTGTGATACTATTAGCGTCATTGATTAATGGTCGTATGTCCGTCACCGCAAACTGGTAAGGTGTTAGATATGTAGAAAAATTGTTAGAATGCCTTATGATTGTAGTATAATATGATCTTGTACATCATAAAAGTATCATTTTTATCACTAGAAAGTGTAGTAGTGTAAAACTGCATGTCTAAAATAATTCTAACTAGGATAATCTTGGTAGTTAAGTGTTGCTAATGGTGATCCACTATTCTAGTATATGATAATCTTCATGTCAAATATAAAAGTTAAAGAAAATGTTTTTGTAAAGATAGTAGTATTCACTTTTAATGATAATAAGTTTTTCAAATGTATGGGTGGATCTATGGATTGAAATCCTCTACCTTAAAGGAGGGAAATGTAATATATCTTTCCATGTCTTTCTCTCTTCTATAACACTTACTCTTTCATCTTACTTCCCTCCATGCCTAAAGTCACCAAAAGTTACAGGAAGAAAAGATAGAGAATCTTAATCCGTTAATCTATATACTTAAAGATAAAATCAACAAACTTTAGTTAGGTGTATTTTATGCCTACTCTTGTATATACTTCATGATGTGATTAGGCAAGACTATACTTTGTCCCCGTTCATGTGATTAGGCAAGAAAAGAAAGCAAAAAAACATCTTAATTAATGCAAGACTATAATTTTAGGCAAGAAAGCAACTAGCTAGAGCCCCTAAAAATAAATAAAGAGTTGCAAATATCTACAATAATTGAGGTTGGACACATTCCAAATGGACAACTCTTAATCAACACCAACAATTTTTGACCTTTAACCTTTGTTTCGTAGGTATAAGTCAAATTTCTTGGAGTGTTGCCTAGATTATAATAGGAGGCAAGACATACATGCACCTAACATTTGTTAAAATTGAAAAGAAATGGATGATCACGTCGTTGTCAATTTGCACTTATAAATGACAAAGTTGGGTCAGATCGGTTAACTTAGGTATTTATCATTTTTAGTGATCAGTTTTTAAAAATATATATGACATTAATCCCTCCTTTAAGGTAGAAGATCTCAATAGAGATAAAAAATCATGAGCGAAAATATTTGATAGATCAAAACTTGTTAAAAAAATTTATATAAACTCAAAACAAAAATTTGAGATATATTCAAGTTTTTGTTATGCTAAACTAATATTCAATTTTAAGATTGAGCAGCACATTCCAATAATTGAGGTTCGCCACCGGGACCTATAAAGCACGAACACCACCTGTCGGAATAGTCAAACAAGTTTCATTAAAAAATATTTTTTTTTTGCTTTGACACTCCAAAAAAGTTAAACATGTATTGAAACAATGTTATCAATGAAGAATTAAAGATATTAATTTTAATTAAAATATTTTAATTTTTTTTAAAAATAATCGATAATTAAAATAAAATTTTATCATATATATAACAGTGTTAGTGTCCTATGTTTTTTACATTATCGGTGTCAGAATATACGTGTTGCGGTGTCCATATCAAAGTGTGTGCTTCATAGGGCAGGACAACTCTTACCACCTCAAATATTTTTCCAACGGATACAAGGGTGTTTTGGTAAATAAAGGTGCATGGTTGGGAATTATAAAATCGCGTAAACATTAAGCATTTGGGGCATAAACTCGATCGAGAGAAGATTAACAACTCAAACACCGAAAAACTCTTATCATCATCATGGTTTCCTCCAACAATGTATTCATTCATTCATTTATTTCTCCATTTTTTCGCTTTTCTTAGTAATTTTACACATGTCAATGCATATTTTCATTGTATAATAGTAAAAATTATAAAAATTTAATATTTTGAAAATACTTATCTAGAATAATCCAACATCTTATATGCTATTTTTTTTTATTAGTAAAAAAATATGGTCAAAGCAAAATATATGAATAGTGCATATAATCAAAATGGTGCTCATTGTGGGACTGAGGGAGTAATATGTTTTTGTATATGCAAATTGTTTAGTCTTTAGGGCTGGGGAATTGCTACTATCTTTGGTTCTAAATAGATAAAATTACACCGTCAACAAAAATTAATGTATTTGGTTCAAAATTTGCACTACACACATCAACAATTTAAAACATTATGTTAGCAAAAGTTGATGTATCTGGTCCATAATGTGGACTACATACATCAACTATTTAGAAAATTACATCAATAAAAGTTGATGTATCTGGTTCAAAATTTGGACCGCATACATCAAATTTAAACTAGATACATCAACTATTTAGAAAATCACAGCAACAAAGAAATATGTGTACACTACTGCTGCTCCTGTTACATTTTGGATTGTTAAGAGGTGGCAGAAATAAGAGTAATCATATTTTGATATGCCATTTATTGTAGGATCCCCGAGAAGAAGTTATTCAAGCATGGTATATGGATGATAGCAATGAAGATCAACGACTTCCCCATCACAAAGAACCCAAGGAGTTTGTCTCATTGGATCAACTTACTGGTAAGATTATTGTTGCACGTGTCAGTTATATTTATATCCTAGTTATAGGATTTGCAGTCACTAGTAACTTCTGAACCATGAGTCTTGTTAACATTGCAGAACTTGGAGTTCTTACCTGGAAATTAGATGCCGATAACCCTGATACAGATCCAGAGCTGAAAAAGATTCGTGAAGAACGTGGTTACTCTTACTCGGTTAGTCATGTTATGTGAAGAAATATTAAAAATATGCAAAATCATGTCTGTTTAATTATATGTAACATTCAGAACTATTTATGGTTTGATGTCAAATGTACGCATTTTAACATTCTGGCTAAGTGGCTATGTCATGTTTTTTACATTTTTATCTGAGCACATTTTCTGCAGGATGTTGGTGAGGTCTGCCCAGAAAACATGTCAAATTATGAAGAGATGATCAAAAGCTTCTTTGAGGAGCATCTGCACACTGATGAGGAGATCCGCTATATAATTGCTGGAAGTGGTATGAGCTAAGTTTTTTGTTTCATTTGATTTTTTCGTTACCATGCCTACCCTGTTAAGTTGCTAAGTATTTCCTGTTTTTCTTTAGGTTATTTTGATGTGAGGGATCGCAATGAGGCTTGGATTCGTGTATGGGTGAAGAAAGGAGGAATGATCACTTTACCTGCTGGAATTTATCACCGTTTTACATTGGATGAGAGCAATTATCTTAAGGTACTGATTGCATATTTGCAAATTGTAGCTACACTACTTTTTTTTAACCTTAATATTTGCTGAGATTCCTCTACTTCATCCATGATTGTAATTATGCAGGGTTTTCGATTTTTTGTTGGTGAACCAGATTGGACTCCATACAATCGCCCAAATGATCATCTCCCTGCAAGGTATGATTTAACTAGTTTAATAGCAGCATATGGGACTATCATAGACTTTGTTGTCGAACCTCACATGTTGTTTTCAATGTGCAGAGGGCAATATATCAAGACTTTCGTGGAGAAAGATGTTGCCAACCATACTGTTGACGCCACTGCTTAAGATTCGGTTCTGCCTGATTGTTTGTAACATCGTATAAAAAGGACTACAGCTTTGATACTAAAATGAAGTTTGAAAAAAATAATTGTCTCTTTGACAAATAGGCTCATCCTTTTATGCTGTGGTATGTATGTGAGTTTTAAAGTCTTGATGTTATATACTAGTATATCCATGTAGTCTGTGTTGTATACAAAGTTGCATTTACAAGTATTGTTATCAGTATTGGGACAGAGTAAACATTCATAAATAAAATGTTACTGTAATGTAATGTATTGTAATGTGCTGTATCGGTTGCAATCGACCCTTAAGGATAATGCATATTCTTGCGAATTTCATCAGGAATGTGTTGCGAATGACGTGTGCACCTTCTTTATTGCCAATGATCTGCATTGTTTACCTTAATTGAATTTGTTTGGATTTTGAAATACACTTTTTCTTTGTTGCTAAATATTTGGAATAAACCAATTCAAACTTAACAACTAAACTATTACTATTAACTATTCAGACTTGTTATCACTAACCAATCTTAATCAATTAATAGAGATTAAGTTTCTGTTCAACATCTAACCAAAAGTTAGAGAATCTTAATCCGTGAATCAACGAACTTTAGTTAGGTGTATTTTATGCCTACTCCTATATACTTCATCATGTGATTATTAGGCAAGAAAGCAACTTAGCAGCTAGAGCCCCTAAAAATAAATAAAGAGTAGCAAATTTCTACAATAATTGAGGTTAGGCACATTCCAAATGGACAACTTTTAAATGGAGCAACAGAAAGAAATGTTGTTGAATCCAAACTCCAGCCACTAAGGGAAAAACGTAGCTGTAAAGATATGCTAGTACAATGATACTAATTAATATGTGGTTGATTTTTGCAAATGAGTCCACAACAGACAGACCAATAAAATGCCACACGTCTGTTGCTTATGAAATAAAATGCCATTTCATTTGGGAAAAGAGGTAGCCTGCAAAGCAAGGTACTAATCATCATGTCATTGATTTTTGCAATTCACTATCAATTGAGTCCACATCAGACCAACCTCAACCATTGAACCCAACTATTCCATATTGAGTTACGACACTCTTTTTAAATAAAAGTATATGCTTTCTATATTTGGATGCACCTTTGGAAAAAAATGTTCAATGTCGTGTAAAACTTGAATAGCAGGATTGAAACAGCTCCGAAACATAGCACAAATGGTGAGTACAGATTGACCACAACTCCACAAACACTATATATGGCATGCTGTCCACATGGAAGAATGATCCAAATGCAGACTGCTGCAAATGGGAAGGAGTTCAATGCAACCATCAAACAGGTTGTGTTCAAAGACTTGATCTGCATGGTTTGAGAACACGATTTTTGAGGGGTCAAATCAATCCTTCAATAATTGAGCTACAACATCTAAATCACCTTGTTCTTAGCTCCAATGAACTCATTGGAGTAATTCCTTTCCAACTCGGAAATCTTTCATTACTGCAGTCTCTTATACTTGGTTCCAATTTTGATCTTAGAATTAACAACCAAGGTCGAGGCAATGCTGAATGGCTATCAAACTTCTCTTCTTTGAGAAATCTTGAGTTGAGTGGAGTTCGAAATCTCAACAATTCCCATAACACCTTGAATTTCCTAAGGAAGCTTCCAATCCTTGAAAAGTTGTATCTAAGTAATTGCAGCCTTTATGATGTCAATATGCTTCCTTTATATGATTCTCATTTAAACTTTTCCAAATCTCTTACTGTCCTTGACATATCTCATTTAAACTGTTAGAAATAATATATAAAACTATTGATGTGCCAAATCCTAACAGCTTAAGCTTTTGGGATAATTGGTTAATTGACATGGTATCAGAGCCTCTATGACTAAGTGGTCTAGGGTTTGATTCCCGCTCCCCTCACTTTCTAATTAAAAAAGTGGAATTTAAGCATATGGTAGGTGGGCCTATGCATTATCCACGCTTCAAGTCCAAGTGGGCTCTTGCGTGAGGGGGCGTGTTAGAAATAATATATGATAATCTCTTAATTAAGTTGTTTATCCAAAAAGTAGTAAAGGCTTTTGTTTATTAATGTGTGTAGGTAAAACACATAGAGAAAGGGATAAATCCATCCTCCGTGAAGGAAATTCATTTTACTGGTTAGCTTCTTTTGTATGCAGCAAAAGTAAGCCTAATAATTTGGAATTTTTGTATATATCAAACAATGAATTAAAGGGTGAGTTGCCTGATTGATGTTGGGATCTTGCCCTCAAAAATCGTGTTCTCAAACCATGCAGATCAAGCCTTTGAACAAGACCTGTTTGATGGTTGCATTGAACTCCCTCCCTCCCATTTGCAGCATTCTGCATTTGAATCATTCTTCCATGTGGACAGCATCTAGAAGATTCCTTTTAGCATGTGTGGACAAGTGAACCAATTATTTATCTTTATGACCCATATACACATTACGTGGAACTTAAATAACCACCAAAATACTTACCTTTACACACTACGTGGATTCAAATGTCCCTTACAATGCTTCCCATTTTATTCTATATAAACAATCTTCTTCAATGCAGCATATACCTACCAACCTTAATTCTAAGTCTTTCCTATACTAATAAAAGACTTAATTTGGTCTCTTCAATTTTCATTCTTACATTAAAAGGAATTATTATCAATGGCTGTTTCATCTTACCAATCTATCATGTCAAACTCTATGACCAATATTTCTAGCAGGTCTAGAGTTAACCAATTTAACAACATCCCTTCTGTGTACATGCCAAACATGACAAGAAATGCTAGCCTCAAAGTTCGTTCCATGGCTGAGGTAAGCTTTTATTAAACAAATTTTAAGGTTATTAATGAATCATTAATTAGTTACTAATGCTAATTACTTATTATATTATTCAGGAAGAGCAGAAAGAACAACCAAAGGTGCCTGTAGACCCAATTACACCAACACCACAACCAACCTATACTAGTACTAGTAATACTCGTTCACCGAAGGTGAGCATTGTAGTAAAAAATTTAAATTTTTTTTTTCCCACAATTTTGTGCTAGAAGATTAGTTATGTAAAGTTTTGGTTTTGATCAAAATTAATGAGACCCTTTTGATTAATAATGATGATTATATGATGGCAGATGACCACAAAGTTTTCGGATTTGATGGCTTTTAGTGGGCCAGCACCTGAAAGAATCAATGGAAGATTGGCTATGATTGGTTTTGTAGCTGCAATGGGGGTGGAGATAGCAAAAGGACAGGGTTTGTTTGAACAAATATCTGGTGGTGGAGTTCCTTGGTTCTTGGGAACAAGTGTGGTGTTGTCACTTGCTTCATTGATTCCATTTTTTCAAGGTGTTAGTGTTGAGTCTAAGTCAAAAGTTGTCATGTCCTCAAATGCAGAGTTGTGGAATGGAAGAATTGCTATGTTAGGTTTGATTGCTTTGGCTTTTACAGAGTATGTTAAGGGTACCTCCCTTGTGTAATACTGTACAATTTTTTAGAGACACGATTAAAGTCTATAGGGTTTGTGGTTAGAAGCCAATTATGAAACTTAATGTGTATTAATTATTATGAAATTTCATAAAAAAGATTTTGTCATAGATAAGAACATTTCTTAATATTGTGTTGTATCCTTGTTAAAGCTTATAATTGTGACACAAAAACTAAATCATATTTGCGGATTTGGATTCTCTACGTTTAAAAGTCATAAATTAATCTACATTCAAGCAAATTTTAATTAAGAAAGAGAAAATGTGATATATTTAAATGTATTTATGTGTGTTGCAAATATCAAAATACCATCAAATTTTGCCTAAATATAAAAAATGTAAGGAATTGTGAATTTAGAGAATTCAAATCCGAAGTTTAGAGTCTTTATATTATGTTTAGCTTTAAGAAAGAGAAATCTATTCAAAGGCCCAAAATCAATTTTGATTGGAGCTCTAATTCCTAGCTTATACGTTAAACATAATTATAATTCATTTTGGTAATTATATATTCAAAAACCATTTTTATCAAAATAATTTATATCGATAAGAATTACTCTTTATTTTTTTATAGCACAAGTACTTTTACTTTAGTTTATACAAATGTAACTAAATGATATGGATTAATTTACGTTCAATACACATTTAGTCGAAATCAATTATCTTCAACTTTCGGTTAAAGAAAAACCAATAAACAAATTATTTCAAACTAAACTTATCAAAATAAATTTTTATCACCGTTTAACCAAACATGCACATAAATATGGATAAATCTTTTTATTGACAAGTTTTCTAAATACACATAGATCATCTACTATGGATAAATCAGAACTTTTAAATATATTTCAAACATTTGGATGGTCAGAATAATTTAGACATTTCTTTTGAACAATAGACATATCATTTTACTTGAACTGGAATATAATTGAACATGATCTATAGGATCATATTATTGTATCCTTAATTTCTCAGAGACATGAACATATGTTCGGTGGACGAACCATAACCGTGTAATCCGAGTTTGATTAATGGCTTGGAAAAAATTTAAAAACTTATTTATTATTTATAAAAATTAAAAATTTTACTCTTCTAATCTTTGATATAAAAAAGAATTCACTTTTTAAATACATTGAAAACTTGATGTATCTAGTCAATAATATAATCTAAATACATCAATTTTTAAATGTATCTAAAAATTGATATTTTTCTTATATTAAGGACAGGAGAAAGTATATGTTATGAACCTAAAATCTAAAGAACTATTGGGCAATTGAGAACCACCAATTGTCTTATCTCATTCATCTATAGAGTAATATAAGCTATTTACAAGTGAAACAAGTAATAATAATATAATAATAATTTAAGTTATTTACACATTTACCATAAATGACATATTTATAAAAATTGCCCATAACAATTTTAAATTTTAATTTAAACACAAATAACATATTTATGAAACTGTCTTTTCATATTCTCACCTTAAAAAAAAAACACTCTCACCTTCAAATTTTGGGACTCCCTCGTATAAACAAAAATAATAATAAAGTATTATGTTCAGTCTAATATATAAGCTATATCATATAGTAACAACTTGTTTCCTTGATAATTAATTTTTTTGATCACAAATGTTAAAAAACGTGTCTTTAATATTACTTTTTTTTCCACACAAATTTTTTAAAAAGGCTCCTTTGCTAATAATTTTTTTTCACAAATATTTTAAATTTGACAATTATTTTTTTTTGCTCACAAATGTTAAAATAAAAGTCTTTAATATTTATTTTTTTCACACAATTTTTTTAAAAAGGCTCCTTTACAAATAACTTTTTTTTTTTCACAAATATTTTAAATAACTCCTTGACAATTAATTATTTTTGCTCACAAATGTTAAAATAAAGCGTCTTTAATATTGAAAAAAAAATTTTGCACAATTTTTTTAAAAAGACTCCTTTACTAATAACTTTTTTTTCACTAATATTTTCAAAAATAAACTCCTTCAGATTTATTTTTTTATCACAATTTTTTTAAAAAAAAATCATTTAGGATTAATTTTTTTATTCCCACAAATTTTTAATAAAGACGTCTTTACTATTAATTTTTATTTTCAGCAATTTCTTAGAAAAACAAAACGAAAAACAAACAAAAAGGTTGTTTTACATATACTGAACAATAATGAAACGTGTACTACTTTTCAAAGCTGTTTGACTTTAACTAAAATCAGTAATATGATTGAATATATATATACAAAATATTCAATTGACTTAGAAAAAAATAAAAAATTAATGGTACTATATTTAATTTTAAGAGCATGGACAATGAATTTTCTTATCTTTTACACTCCCTCTTCGTCCCAAAATAATTGTTACAATTTGATCGTGTGCATTATTCATGCAAGCTAATGTATAAAGACAAATAATAACATACGAGATTTTGTTAGATTTGTCTCGATGAGTACCATCAAAATAGAATTTTTCATAATTTTTAATAATACACAACTAAAAAATTAATGATCAAAATTATGCATTGACAAATGTGCACTAATCAACAATAACAATTATTTTGGAATAGAGGAAATATTTAATTGGATCTCATGTGTACATATCTTTATTTATAATTTTTTAAAATATTTTTCAATGCACAACAGGAAGTTTCATGAATCCTTCTCTCATTCAATTATTATTCTCGGCTAGTCTACATTTTATGTGGCCTAAAATCGTTTGAGAACTAGTCAATCACTATTCCCAGCAAGTCTTTATCTTTTAGTTGACGTTAAATCGTGTGAGAATAGGTCGAGCATTTTCCTGCCTTGAGACAGGGGGTGTAAAATACGTTAAGGTAGACTTGGTTTGTAAGAGGGTGTATTTTGTGCTTAGTTTGAATCCATTTTCCGTAGATACACCTCATGTATTTATAGCCTAGGAGGAAGCTCATGAGGAAAACTTAACTTCCCATGACCCCACGTATTTTATGAGTTAGTGGGAAGGAGAAGGTGTTTCCCGCGCTTCCATTCGTATTCCCATGACTGATCATGTTGAAAGCGATTGATCATTGTGTCGCCTTATTAGTATGTGTGTCAGAATGGAATCAATTGGACTTTCAGGAGTGGTATTGGGATGTCTTTATCATTTGGGCGCGGTATGCCATTATATTGGGCGAGACGGGGTCCCTATCTAGGCGAGATGGACCATTATATTGGGCTTATCCATGTATATAGGCGCTTATGGGCTATTATTTGACATGAGCCTATATTTGATTTGGGCTTGAAATCTCTTGACTGTTACAGAGCAATATTCATGGCTAGTATTTACCTTTTAGCTGATCAAAATTCGTGTCAACATGGGTCGATCACTATTTAAGACTAGTCTTTACATTTTAGTTGACCTAATTTAGTATATACGACACTCGATCACTATTATCCAATAGTTCTTGCATACCTGTACCATGTCATTTTTTTGCCGTAGCCATACCGTTCAAAATATTAATCACTAAAAAAAACACACAGCCCGATCATCTCATGCCACGTGGCTTAATTACAATTTTAGTTCTTTAATTTTCAAATTCACTCACAAAAATACTCCCTCTATTTTATTATCATTTGATTTTAGTCCATAATAATTGAAATTTTTAACGAGTAGAATAGAAACTGTACTAAGAACTTCTTGCATCTTGACAATCGCAACTATAGGAATTAACACACATGCGTTTAAATCTGACAATTGCAACCTCCGTCTTGATAAGGCTTAGTCAAAAGAGTCCTAGTCTTTAGCATTGTTTGTTAGCTGATTTTAGTCAAGTATTTTAGTTAAGTTGTTTCCTTATTTTTAGCTAGAACGTGGGCTGTAGCTTGTTACAGCACATATATTTTGCTTCTATTTATTTTGCTGCACTTTCATGTTGAATAAACAAGTCATTCCCATAACTGTTACTTGCTTTCTCTATAGTTCTTATTGCATCTAACATTCTGGTATCAGAGCAGTGACCTGAGAGATGAGTTCAGAAGCAAATTTTGCCGCAGCCTCCATACCAAAGTACGACGGCGACTACGATCATTGGAGCATGGTCATGGAGAATCTCCTTCGATCCAAAGAGTATTGAGTTGCTGTCGAATCAGGCTACACAGAGCCAACAAGTAGAGATGGGATGACTGCAGTGCAAATAAAGAATCTGGATGAGATGAAGCTGAAGGATTTGAAGGCTAAGAATTACTTGTTTCAGTCAATTGACAAGTCAATTCTGAAGACGATCACGCAGAAGGAGACATCTAAACAGCTATGGGATTCCATGAAGTTGAAGTGTCGCGGCAATGCTCGAGTGAAGAGAGCACAACTCAATCGTCTACGCCGAGACTTTGAGGTCTTAGCAATGAAGCAGGGTGAATCGATCACTGAGTATTTTGGTCGAGTAATGACGGTTGCAAATGACATGAGGAATTATGGGGAAGTTGTGGATGATGTCAAGATCGTTGAGAAGATTTTGAGAACCCTCACTGATAAGTGGAACTACATTGTTTGTTCCATTGAGGAATCCAAGGATATAGATGAGCTATCGGTGGATGCCTTGCAAAGTTCTCTGCTCGTTCATGAGCAAAAGTTCAAAGTAAGTGGAGAAGATGAACATGCTTTGAAGGTAACTCATGACCAGAGCTATGGTGGAAGAGGACGAGGAAGAACTGCTTTCCGAGGAGGCCGGGGACAAGGCAGAGGCAGGAGTAGCCAACCAAGGAGTAAGGCAACAGTTGAATGTTACAAGTGTCATAAGCTTGGACACTACCAGTACGAGTGCGAAGCAAATTATGCTGATTTGGAGGAATCTGAAGAGATGGTGCTAATGGCGTATGTAGACACGTTTGGAGGTGATCGAGATATTGTGTGGTATATTGACTCTGGGTGCAGCAATCACATGTGTGGTGATTCATCACTCTTTTGTGAGTTAGAAGAAGGGTTCAACAAGGTCGTTCGATTGGGGAATTATGCAAGCATGAACGTTGTTGGAAAAGGAAGTGTTCGATTGAATGTAAAAGGAGTAAATTACCTTGTACGGGATGTATATTATGTGCCTGGTTTGAAGAATAATCTTCTCAGTGTTGGGCAGCTGCAAGAAAGGGGTTTGGCTGTACTAATGCAGTCAAATGAATGTCGGATTTATCACCACACAAAAGGTTTGGTATTCCAAACCAACATGACAGCAAATCGAATGTTTGTGCTGTTATCAAGCACTCAATCAATCAAAAAAGAAAACAAGGAAGAGTGCTTCCAAGTAACCGCTGAAGACGTGGCTCACCTTTGGCACCGAAGATTCGGTCATCTCAGCTACAAAGGGTTGAAGACTTTGCAAACAAAGGGGATGGTGAGAGGCTTGCCAAGTTTCTCTGAAGGTGAAATTGTGTGCACAAATTGCTTGAAAGGGAAGCAACATCGTGATGTAATCTCAAGGAGAAGCACATGGAGAGCATCAGAAAAGTTGGAACTTGTTCATGCTGATATTTGCGGTCCGATTTCTCCGTTTTCGAAGGGTAACAAAAGGTACTTAATTTGCTTTATTGATGACTATAGTAGGAAGGCATGGGTGTATTTTCTTTCTTATAAGTCAGATGCATTCGCTACCTTTAAGCTATTTAAAGCTCTTGTTGAAAAAGAAACCGACTTGTCAATTAAATGTCTAAGAACTGATCGTGGAGGTGAATTCACATCAAATGAATTCAAGGAATATTGTAAAATGAATGGAATCAAGAGGCAATTAACTGCTGCATATACACCGCAGCAAAACGGAGTCGCCGAGCGGAAGAATAGAACCGTAATGAATATGGTGAGGAGCTTATTAGTTGAGAAAAATGTTCCAAGAAAATTTTGGGCAGAAGCGGTAAACTGGGCATTCTATGTTCTTAATAGATGTCCAACATCATCAGTGAAGGAAATGACACCAGTGGAAGCTTGGTGTGGGGTGAAGCCTTCAGTCGGGCACTTGAGAGTCTTTGGCTGTATAGCATATGCACATGTACCAGATGCTCGACGAACAAAGCTTGAAGATAAAAGCCGTTGTTGTGTTCTTTTTGGTGTAAGCGAAGAATCAAAGGCATACCGACTTTATGATCCTACCTCCAAGAGGATTATTATCAGTCGAGATGTCGTCTTTGAAGAAGACGGGCAATGGAATTGGGAGAAGAGATCTGAAGAAGATAACACGTTTGATACGGAATGGGAAGATGAGAAAAGTGATGAAAGGGAGGAATCAAGTGATGTTAATGAAGAAGAAAATGCAGTTGAAGGTAATGAAGAAGAAAATGAAGATGAAAATGTAGCTTCTCCCGTGACAGAACACCGAAATAGAAGAGCACCAGGGTGGATGAATGATTATGTCTCTGGTGAAGGTCTTTCCGATGAAGAGGTACAAACTCAGTTAGTCTTGTTTGCTCATGCCGTTCATTCTGATCCTACTTCATTTGACGAAGCAGTAAAGGAAGTGAAATGGAGGACAGCGATGGATGCAGAAATGAAATCAATTGAGAAGAATAGAACATGGGATCTCACGGAGCTGCCGAAAGAAGCGAGAAAAATAGGAGTCAAATGGGTGTACAAAACAAAGTTGAATGAGCTGGGAAAAGTAGAAAAATACAAGGCTCGATTGGTCGCCAAAGGGTATGCTCAGGAATATGGAGTTGATTATGAAGAAGTGTACGCTCCTGTAGCTCGTATGGACACGGTTCGAATGATTTTGGCACTTGCTGCACAAAGAGGTTGGTGTGTATTTCAGCTGGACGTGAAGTTAGCCTTTCTTCATGGGAAGTTAGCTGAGAATGTATACGTGGAGCAGCCAAGGGGTTATGAAATAAAGAATGAGGAGCATAAGGTATATAAGCTTAACAAAGCTTTGTACGGACTTAAGCAAGCACCGCGAGCATGGTTCAGCCAAATTGAATCATACTTTAGAGAGGAAGGCTTTGAGAAGGACGACAGTGAGCAAACTTTGTTTACCAAAGTCAAACAAGGTAAACATTTGATCATTAGCTTATATGTTGATGATTTAATTTATACCGGAGATGATGAAAAAATGATGTCTGAATTCAAAGAGTCCATGATGAAGGAATTTGATATGTCAGACTTGGGTAAGATGAGGTATTTTCTTGGTATTGAGGTAGTCCAATTTGATGGCGGTGTTTTCATCAGTCAAACGAAGTATGTGACAGAAGTGTTGAGAAGATTTGGAATGGAGTATAGCAATCCTGTTGAAAATCCAATGGTGCCAGGATTTAAAATCTCCAAAGATGAAAATGGTGTTGAGATGGATGGTTCATTTTTCAAGCAGCTGATTGGAAGCTTGATGTACTTGACTGCTACGAGGCCAGACATAATGTATGCGGTTAGCTTATTGAGCAGGTATATGTCAAGACCTACAGAAGTTCATTATTCAGCGGCGAAGAGAATTTTACGTTATTTGCAAGGTACAACAAAGTTTGGCATTCTTTACAAAAAGGAAGGAAATTGTGAATTGATTGGATTTACTGATAGTGATTATGCTGGATCGGTGGAGGATAGAAGAAGTACTTCAGGTTATGTTTTTATGTTAAGTGGAGCTGCAGTAGCTTGGTCTTCTCGAAAGCAACCGATAGTAACATTGAGCACGACAGAAGCTGAATTTGTAGCAGCTGCTGGAAGTAGTTGTCAGGCAATATGGATGCAAAGGGTGCTGAAGAAGATAGGCTACAAGGGCAATGAAAATACTGTCATCTTTTGTGACAACAGCTCAACAATTAAGTTGTCGAGGAACCCGGTGATGCATGGCAAGAGCAAACACATTGATGTGCGTTATCATTTCTTAAGGGAGCTTGTGAATGATGGAGTTGTACAGCTTCAGTTTTGTGGTACAAGGCGTCAGTTAGCAGACATCCTCACCAAACCGCTAAAATTGGAGTCATTCCGGGAGCTGAGATTGAAGCTTGGAGTCTGTGATTTTTCAGGAGTTAACTAGCTGCAAATGCAGTCTAGTTCAAGGGAGGGAATGATAAGGCTTAGTCAAAAGAGTCCTAGTCTTTAGCATTGTTTGTTAGCTGATTTTAGTCAAGTATTTTAGTTAAGTTGTTTCCTTATTTTTAGCTAGAACGTGGGCTGTAGCTTGTTACAGCACATATATTTTGCTTCTATTTATTTTGCTGCACTTTCATGTTGAATAAACAAGTCATTCCCATAACTGTTACTTGCTTTCTCTATAGTTCTTATTGCATCTAACACGTCTCCGTCGAAACAACCGACCCATCCTCGGTCCAAACCGTCGAAAATATGAAATCTGGGTTTTGTTAGATTGGAAACAGGAAACATAGATAACTGAAAACAGAGACAAAGTTTTGTATTTTTATATTTGGAAACAGTGGGTTTCCTATCAAAATCATTAAGTGCTGCCCTCCTCTTCCTAACAATCAATTTCCTTCCCCATGAATTCTTCTGCCACTTGTTCTTCACATCATCTTCTTCCATGGCCTTAATGAGATCTTTCTTCTTAGGGACTCTTGATATCAATCTTGATATCAGTTAGAGAAAGCCTCTTGAAATTAATTGGAACTCTCTCCATGTCAGGTGCATCAACGATGACAAACGAGTTTTCCATAATTCTCGCCGTAGTCAACAAGTCCAACTCTCCCGATCTCAACGGATCTCTTGAACGGCATTTTTAGGATTTGCAGAGACTAATCCCTTCGAGGATCTGGAGCGCATTTAAATGCTGTCTCTCCCAAGCGATGTTTTTCCATACACACCGGCCAGGAATCGAACTCCTGCGGCATACAATTGTTTAATAAATACAGTATGTTTTTTCTTTTATTTTTAAAAGATTGGGATGAAACTTCAATAATGGAAAATATTCTGGTTATATTGGTCATGGCCTAGTTTTAATTACTTAAAAACAAGTGGACATTACTACAAATTAGAATTTAATCTGGAGAACATTGCACCTTCAGATTGCAGGTCATTCATCCTATCCATTGATTATTTTAATAATTAGTTTTGAGACCCGTACGAATGCACGGGTCAATCGATTTTTTATTTATTTAAATATTGTTAAAATATAAGTGACGTAGTGTATCAAAAAATTAAATAATAAATGACGCTAGCTATTCTACTATTTTTTTGTAAAACTTATTAAATTAAGTAAATTTTTTTATTAAAATAATTGTCCCGTGTATGATTTTTGTGTAATAAACTATAATTAATAATAACAAATATTTATTATTCAGTTCCTTTGTTATTAAAGCAATTTTCCCGGCGTAATGATTAAATTTCTTTTATTAAAACAATTGTCCCATGTATTATTATAATATATATTCATCAATAATTGTTTCGTGTATTATTATAATATATTATTCAATTTTTTTTTATTAAAGCAATTGTCCTGTGTAAGATTAATTTATTTTTTTTAAACAATTGTCCTGTGTGTTACTATAATATATATTTACCCCGTAATTATTTATTATAAGTGATAAGGACAAATTTGAATTTTTAATAGTAGTTTCTTTTAATATATTGTAAGTAGATTATTTAATTTTTATGCTTATCTTCAGAAGTGTTTTCTATTGCTATTTTTATGAGTATATTTGTTTTATTCTCTTTTTAAAAAAAAATTTATTTTTTGTTATGAGTAGATTTGTTTTATGCTTATCTTTGGATTTTTTTGTTATTTTTGTTTTGTAAATTTTTTAAGAGTATATTTGTTTTATGTTTATATTTTTTTTTTTGTTATTTTTTTTTTGTACATATCTTTTTCTCAACTTTGAGTTAAAATTACATTTAAGGGCATAAACGGTGAAATATTAATAAACGTGCTAAGGACAAAACAGAATTTTTAATAGTAGTTTCTTTTAATATATTGTAAATAGATAAATTTAATGGTTAAAAAGCACTATCCCATAATGAGAGACCTATATCATTCACTCATGCTAGACTTGGCACCAAAGTAATTAAATGCAGTAAAAACAACAATTAAGATCGATCCTGCACATTCCAAGTGGACAACCCCTTTCTGGTTCTAAGTAGTGCCACATCTACTGCTTTTAGCATGTGTGGACAAATGAACCCACGTGAACCAATTACCTTTAGGACCCATATGCACAATACGTACGTGGAACTCAAAAACCTTACATACTACGTGGAATCAAAGTATCCCTCCAATGCTTCCCATTTTACTCTATATAAACAACCTTCTTCAATGCTATACTTACCAACCTTAACCATCTTCTAAGTTCTAGCTAGTGAGATATCATATCACAAAGCTTTCCTATACTCATAAAAGACTTTTGTCTCTTCAATTTTCATTGTAACATCAAGGAAATACAATGGCTGTTTCATCTTACCAATCTATCATGTCAAGCTCCATGACCAGCATGTCTAAAGTTACCCAATTTAGCAACATCCCTTCTATGTACATGCCAAACATGAGAAGAAATGCTAGCCTCAAAGTTAGATCCATGGCTGAGGTAATTAAGCATTTTTTTTAACGTTATGTATATTAATATTTGTTCATGCATATTTGGTTTCTTTACTTGGAACAACAATCATATGAAAAATGTTTATGATTTACTCTCAGGTCACTCAAAAAAAAAAAAAAAAAAAAACCATTTAGATTAGTTGGAAAACTTATGTATGTAATCTATTTTATTGAAAAACTGAGGATTAGATACGTCAATTTTTCAATAAACTTAAAAAATAATTTTTTGTTTACAATAGTGACCAGAGAAAATATGAAATATGTTCACGAGTTAAAATAGTCGTTTCTATTGCTTTAATTGATAATAAGGTTTCATTACACTATTCAGGAAGAGAAGAAAGGGCAACCAATTACACCGCCAGCAACAGCCTCTACTCGTTCACAAAAGGTAAGCACAAAGTTTTCAGATTTGATGGCTTTTAGTGGGCCAGCACCTGAAAGGATCAATGGAAGATTGGCCATGATTGGTTTTGTAGCTGCAATAGGGGTGGAGTTAGCAAAAGGACAGGGTTTGTTTGACCAAATATCTGGTGGTGGAGTCCCATGGTTCTTGTATACAAGTGTGTTGTTGTCTGTTGCTTCTTTGGTTCCATTATTCGAAGGGGTTAGTGTGGAGTCCAAATCAAAAGGTATCATGTCCTCTAATGCAGAGCTGTGGAATGGAAGACTTGCTATGTTGGGTTTGATTGCTCTTGCTATTACAGAGTATGTTAAGGGAAGTACCCTTGTGTAATATATAAATCACAATTAAGATCTATAGGATTTGTGGTTAGAAACCATTAATCTCGATGTATATTCTTATACAATTTCATAAAGAATGTTTTTATCATAGATAACAACATTTCTTAATTTTGTTTTGTAGCCTTGTTAAAGCTTATAATTGTGACACAAAAACTAAAGCTTATTTGCTAAGTGAAATGACTTATTTATTACAAACATAAAATTTAAAGACATCTAAATGCATTTTGCTTATGAAAAACCTAAGACCTAAGACCTCACATCATTGTTAACAATTACCTATTACTGTAAATTTCGTTTTTGTTAGTCTAGTCTCCATTTATGTATAAAATCAATAAATAAGTTAAATACCAATTGTCTAATTTAACCTCACAATTACTACTATAGATTTTCTCTAGTTGTTCTTTTACATCGGTTGGGTCATCTAAATTTCAAGAAGTTCAAAGATATGGTTCGTCAATTGCCTAGCTTAGCTTATACGTTAAAGTTAAACATAATTATTTATAATAGAAATAAATATTTAGTTTTAGATATAATTAAAATTCATTTTGGTAATTATAAACCATTTTGATCAAAATAATTTATATTGATAAGAATTACTCTTACTTTATTTTTTTATAGCAGAATTACTTTTACTTACTTTAATTTATGAAAACGTAACGTCCAATCCACGTTAATTAAATGATATGGATTAATTTAGGTTCAATACAAATTTAGTCAAAATAAATTATCTCAAGTAAAATTATATGGTCAAAATCAATTATGTCCAACTTTCAGACAAAAAAAAAATATTATGTCAAACTAAATTCTATCAAAATTAATTTTTATCGCCGATGAACCAAACATGCACATAAGTATGGATAAAATATTTTATTGACGCATCGGATAAATCGAAACTTTTAGATATATTTCAAACATTCACCACTGTTTAGTTGGACAAAATGCAATATAGATGGGACCTCTTGTGGTAATCCAGGAAATGCTTTCTTGTGGTGATGTTTTTAGGGACTCCAACGCTGATTTTATTTATGCTTTCGCCGAACCTTTGGGAGTTGCTTCTTCCTATTTTGCTGAGCTTTGTGGAGCCTTTAAAGACATAGAAATTGCCTATCACAAGGGGTACCATAACCTTTGGTTGAAAACTTATTCTTCTTTAGTGGTTTCAACCTTCAAGAATCTAGCCAAACCAGATGCTTGGTCTCTAAGAAATAGATGGAAAAATACTTTGTTAATGCTCAGCCATATGAACTGCATTGTTACACACATCTTCAGGGAAGGAAACATAGTAGCCAGCCTTTTAGCTAATCATGGTTTGTCTTTAAATGCATTTAATTGTTGGTCGGTGTCCCCTTTGTGTTTACATGACAGTATGTTTAGGAACAAACTAGGCTTGCCTAGTTTTAAACTTTGCTCTTTCTAATAGAGTTTTGGTCTAGTCCCCTCCATTTGTACTTGTTCTCTAATCTTTTCTTTATATATTTTGGAGTGGTGTGCACTTAGTTGCCACCCTTTTGGTTAAAAAAATAAAAATTCAGATGGTCACAATAATTTAGACATTTTTTTTTTTTTGTACAATAGACATATCATTTTACTTGAACATGATCTGTTCTATAGGATCGTATTACCGTGTCCTTAATTTCTAAGGAGACAGAAACATATGTGTGGTGGATGAACTAGGATCGTGTGATCAGAGCATGATTAATGGCTTGGATGAATCTCGCTATTGAGACTTCATCATTCGCTGTAGAGGATCATTTTCGGCCAGTTTCACCTGATTGAGATGGTTGCATAGTGTTCTGACACACTCAACAATAGATATATCATTTTATTACATACACATCTAAAATACATATCATTTAATCATTTAAAAAATATATATTATTTAATTATTTTTCTTTTCTATCTTTTTTAAGTATGTGTGTGTTTTCAAATAGTATGATCAAAAATTACCCAAAAAAATAGTATGATCAAATTGTTGTGTCCATGAAGGTCTCTTTGATATTCTCTGGAGCGACTCGGGCTGAAACTTTTTTCCTTAAAGAATAATTCTCGATTTTTTCTTTTTCATCTTTTGTTATTTTTTATTAACCTTATAACAAAAAAAAATTATTGTGTCCAACTAAAACTTCAATATTTCAATTAAATCCTAAACAAAATGTATCTTATACTTCATTTGCAAAATTGAAGTCTTAGATCCGACGAACTCTTAGAAGCAAGGTATGCAGTCCCGTTCCTGACATTTTATAGGGCTTCGACCAAATATAAAAAAATCTTCTTTCATTTAATATATATAGCATTAATACATAATAACAATTTTACAAAATATAAAAAAAATTACTTAAAAATTCAAAAGAAGTGATTTATTCAAACATTTTGAGATGCAAAATCATTGATAAACTCATCAACATCAATGTCCACCAACATATCTTTTTCAATTGACAAAGTTGCCAAACTGTTCAATCTTTCTTGTGACATTGATGATCTCAAGTAGCATCAATGCACATAGACTTAGATTGCAACTTTTTACTAACCATATTAATAACAAATAAAATGTCGTACCAAATAGTCATACCAAACAAAAATTCAAAACTTTCTAGTGCATTAATCAAACTCTCCGCCTAATTATTCTTTAATAATCCTACTAATTATACCTAATCATATTTTCAACCAATTGGACCCCTTAATGATATTTTCTTTAATAATCCTACACATATTTCCTTGGCCTAATCATTTTTTTTTCTTCTTTTAAGTACTATTAATTTTATTTTTTTTATATTAGTAGGTAGGTATAAAAAAATTTGGGCCCCTTAAAATATTGGGCCTCAGACCGTCGCACCCATTGCCTACCCTTAGGGCCGGGCCTGGAAGTATGCAATATTAATTGCAAGAAACGGTCATTAAATTCTACATGTTGTCCCACTTATTATGAATTAATGTTTTTCAATATAAGATTCTTTTGAGAAAATTATGAAAATTAAGAAATTGAATTATGATATTAAATTTATTGACAAAAGATATTATTTTTACAATTTTATCCTTCAAAAGAGATAATAAGTTAACGTTTTCTTTAGAGTATTTATTACAAATTGTTGAAAAAGATACACTATAATTATATATATGTTGGTAAAAATAATAATTAACACCTTTAAAAATTTCAAGAAAATTTTATATTTAATAACAGAGGTTGTAAAAAGAAAACATCATAGCTTGACCAAAACACATTATCTTAATAAAATTAAAGAAAGTTTTAGTTTCTTGGTTAACTAAGTAAGGATCATTCATTGTCAAAAAAAAAAAAAAAAAAAAGCAAGGATCATTCAGAACCACCAATTGTCTTATCACATCTATATCTAGAGAGTAATACTAATATTCTAGTTCTAGACTATACCAAAGTAATAAAATGCAGTAAAAACAACAATTAAGATCGATCCTGCACATTCCAAGTGGAACCACAAATTCTCATTTTGTAGTACCTTTCTGGTTCTAAGTAGTGCCACATCTACTGCTTTTAGCATTTGTGGACAAATGAATCCACGTGAACCAATTACCTTTAGGACCCATATGCACATTACTTGGAACTCAAAAATCCACCACTATACTTTCCTTTCAAAAACCTTACACACTACGTGGAATCAAATTATCCCTCCAATGCTTCCCATTTTATTCTATATAAACAACCTTCTTCAATGCTATACTTACCAACCTTAACCATCTAAGTTCTAGTGAGATATCATATCACAAAGCTTTCCTATACTCATAAATAAAAGACTTAATTTGGTCTCTTGAATTTTCATTGTAACATTAAGGAATTATAATGGCTGTTTCATCTTACCAATCTATCATGTCAAGCTCCATGGCCAACATTTCTAGCATGTCTAAAGTTAACCAATTTAGCAACATCCCTTCTATGTATATGCCTAGCTCAAGAAGAAATGCTAGCCTCAAAGTTAGATCCATGGCTGAGGTAATTATTAAGCATTTATCGAATTGTTCATGCATATTTGGTTTCTTTACTTGGAACAACAATCATATGAAACATGTTTATGATTTACTCTCATGTTACTATTATAAACAAAAAAAAAAGAATCTTTTAGACTAATTGAAAAACTTATATAGTCTATTTTATTGAAAGACTAACGTATGTAATCTATATAGATTAAATATATCAGTTTTTCAAGAAGTCTAAAAAATGATTTTTTGTTTATAATAGTGACTAGAGGAAATATGAAATATGTTCACGAGTTATAATAGTCGTTTCTATTGCTTTTATTGATAATAATGTTTCATTACATTATTCAGGAAGAGAAGAAAGGGCAACCAATTACACCGCCAGCAGCAGCCTCTACTCGTTCACCAAAGGTAAGCACAAAGTTTTCAGATTTGATGGCTTTTAGTGGGCCAGCACCTGAAAGGATCAATGGAAGATTGGCTATGATTGGTTTTGTAGCTGCAATAGGGGTGGAGTTAGCAAAAGGACAGGGTTTGTTTGACCAAATATCTGGTGGTGGAGTCCCATGGTTCTTGTATACAAGTGTGTTGTTGTCTGTTGCTTCTTTGGTTCCATTATTCGAAGGGGTTAGTGTGGAGTCCAAATCAAAAGGTATCATGTCCTCTAATGCAGAGCTGTGGAATGGAAGACTTGCTATGTTGGGGTTGATTGCTCTTGCTATTACAGAGTATGTTAAGGGAAGTACCCTTGTGTAATTTAGAAATCACAATTAAGATCTATATGATTTGTGGTTAGAACCCAAATTATCAATCTCCATGTATATTCTTAAGCAAATTTATAAAGAATGTTTTTACCATTGATAAGCAAATTTCTTTCATATGGATTTATGACGCTTTCTCTTCCCCCCCCCCCCCCCCACCCCCCATATCTTTTTCACCCCCTAATATTCCGATTTTGCCCTTGTTAAAAAGTTCGGAACGTATTTTCCTAGTGTAAATTCGACAAAAATTTCAAAAAACACACTCCGAAATTCATATTCAAGGCAAAAAAAAGTTCGGAAAATACGTTCCGAACTTTTTGAACAAGGGCAAAATCGAAAATTCGGGGGTTGAAAGAGATATGTGGTGGGTGGGAAGAGAAAACTTCTAGATTTATAGCCTTAAAAGCTTGTATTGTAACACAAAAATTAAAGCATATTTGCTAAGTGGAGTTAACTATATAGTAATAACTTATAAGTAATCTTGCACATATAAGCATGCAATAAGTAATCTTATGCATCTGCGCAGTCAGTTGTTTGTTGAATTAAGATCGAACAATCTAGATTTCAAATCTTACAAAGCTTTCACAATCCATCAAAATCATAATTTTCAGGAAGGTTAAGGGAATTGAATAGAGAAAAATAGAGATTATACAGGCGAGAATTGTGTAGGCTGGTAATGATAACTCAAAATATACTGGTGCTTAAAAATAAACATGATATTGGCAATTCTATCGCAAAAATGATTATCATCTCGAAATTTCAATGTCATTCTTTAGTTGTCATCTCAAGATATCAATATTGTGTGTTGATAAACATGTAACTAAGATGTAACACTATACAGGGTATAATTTAAAAATGTCCATAAATTTTAACATTATGCTTACACAAAAATGACACATAATAGAGACGTCGAATTCTTCGATCAACAGCATTTATGAGGCGCAACTGAGCACATCTACAAAAGCTGTGTGATACTTGCATGAATACTGGTGTCAACGCTTATTCAATATATGATATCTCATCATCTTCATCTACGAATGAACCTTTACACTCACATTATATGAACAGAAAAGAATGAGAGAACAATACACATCTTAGTATCTCTTTTCTTTTTTTCAGAAATCTTATCAGCTATTTCATATATACAAATAACTAATGTATTTGGCAGCCACATTTGTACTAATAATACAAGCAGCTATGGATCAAGTTGATACTCAGCCTTATCAAAATCACCATTTTGGAGTGTGCTTTCCACCCCATTTTCAAGTTTCTGCAATTCATAACAAGTCAATGACAGAAACAAGGGAAAAAATCAGTACATGAATGCATATTCAAAATCAGTACATGATTTTGTCAAACATACTACACTTAAGTTTCTTAGATGAGCAAGACTTCAAACTTATTTTTTCAATTATTGCAATTGAATAGTCTGTATAATAAGACAACACATATAAAATCAAAGCGTGTTGGTTTTCAAGTGCCATCATCTCAGTACAAATGAGATGTGAAAATGATAATTATGGACGTCATTTATTCAATATAGAAACAAATAAAAAATGCAGTTATACAATTTGATTAGATGTTGTGTCGCTTGCATGTAGATACACATACAAAAACAGAAAAGGCAATATTCAGATACGTACATCTGTGTGTAGATCAACTGGAAACAAATTTATGGCTCCTGCGTTGAATGTGAATCCACTGGAGGTGACACAATTTTTGCATTAGTGACATTCACAAACGAAAAAATAGAAAGGAAGAAAAAAAAAACATCGGTAAAAGAGAATTAGCAAAAGTTGAAATAAATAAAGAGAATTAGCAAAAGTTGAAATAAATAATGAGATAGTAAAATTAATTCCTCTAGACCTAGTGTATCTCAAGCCTAGATACTCTTGATTATCCAAGTCTGGTACTTAATGAACAAGCAAATGGAGTTTCAGGCAGAATGAAATGAAATAAGACCAACAAATTTGAAATTGTTATGTAAAATATTCACTAGCAGCCTCGAGACAATGTGACTAATAAGCTCGAAGAAACATACCAATGAGATAGTACAAGCTGCCAGACATATGGGATAAAAAACTCCTCTGGATGGCTCTCTTGTTCGTACATGAAGCGAAGTTGAGTAAACATCTGTCAAAAAAAAAATACAGCCACATTAAAACAGGAGAAGCAATCCTCTTAAATTCTTAATGATATATTCCGTACTGGAAGTGAATTACTAATGACAATTTTTTCTTTATCTTACCTTCATTCCATCACCTCTCCAAGAACGACAATTGACAATTATCACTTGGAGCACTTCAGTGACTGACCAGTCACCATCCACTCGTTGAGCATCCATACGAGTATTAAAAAAATCTAATACCTGCAAATATTCAAAAGATACATTTTTCAACTACACAAAAAAATGATGTAAAGACAGCACAAAATTTGCTCCATTAGAATTTGCAAGGTTTCAAAGGTTATGCTCATATTGTAACTTTGACCAAATATAATATATTAAAAAGATTAAACATACAGTATAAATGTTTTCAAGTAGTTCATGGAAACGTGGGTGACTCTTGTATGGCTGAAAGACTTCCTGCCTGTGCATTACTGCATACACTACCTGCTCCAGTCACATAAAGCAATTCAGTAACACAACTTTTGACTATTTTGAACTAAATAAAAACAGTTCTGACAATTCTTCAATTGATCAAACCTCTGGATTCCGAGGCAGTGCATAAGTCAGGATTGCATTTATTATTTCTAGTACAAGCCTCAAGAAATCGGTATAAATTTGCAATTCAGTTGACTGCACCAAAAGAATACGTAATTTAGAAAAATGATTCGTCAAAAGTTTATCAATAGAATCACAAAAGCACCAAGACAGTATATATTATATACCACATCTTCTACAAAATTGTTTCCTTCAATTGAGTTTTCTTTTGCAACATGAAGCTTACTATCTCTGCGATCAGCTAATTTGTTATACCTAATGAGAAGCAAGGATATGTGTCAAAACCAGAGATCACAATCAGCTCTAAAAGGTATAAATTTGAAATGGAAATGGTACATTTTACATAGGTTAAAAAAGAAGGAAACATACTTGCGTGAGAGCATATCAAAAAGGCTAACTAATCTTTGAGATGCATATGCACTCAAACGATGGACATGAGGTGCCATGTTAGCCAAAGTTGCCAGACATGTTGTGTGGAGATAAACATCCTATCATTATTTATACATAACAGAATGATCAGCCGAAGAAACATATACAAAATAAAAGCATTTTAATAGTTCAATCCACATAAACTAAACAAGAATCAGAAACATTTCTAAGATTAAAATATACCAATTCTACAAGTATCGATAGGCATATGATAATCACTGTTTTCAGTAGACATTGGATGACAGATTTCAATGCCTTCTTATATCCTATTCCAACACATGCAAAAGTGAAAACTTTCTGTCTATCCTTAAAAACGATACCACTTTTCTTTATGAATGCTACTACTAGAACATGATACCCTAATCATATTTGACCACACCAACTAAAGATAGCATTAGACCAAGTAGGCAAATAACTGCAAACTCAAATCTTACATGCTTGAGTGAAAATTACATCATCAAGATAGAGTCCTTGAAACTTGAAATTTAATATGTTGAAAATATGTGCACAAGAAAAACTAAATCCTTGCACTTCTGAAATAGCACTAGAATTTCAAGGTAGGATCCTATCCTATTTCATTGGACCAACGTTATTATAACAATAAACCATGTTAGGTGTACTTTTTTTACCCTCTTGTTCCCAGAGGAAGGGGGCCGTGTTAATCCGGAGTTCGGCCGGAAAGTAAGAAATCTGGAGTTCAACATTCGCATTTTGGGTAAAATGCCATCAAGTGAACTAGAACAGGACAAAATATTTCCCATAAAAGAGAAACATATAAGTTAATAGCATCGATCAGTTTATATATTCCAGTTATTAATACTGATAACAGTACTAGCACACCTTAGTAGTAACCATATTGATTGGCCAATGTATTAGGTTTTGCATTCAATATATATCTTATGTAAATAATCATTAAGTAGAAAGGGGCATTTTAGAAATTAGTACAACTAACAAGAGAGTAAATTAATAATCTAACTGAGTTTAAGAATCATACCCGTAGTTTAGACAGATTATACTGTACAGTTCTGATAAGAATTATGACAGTAAGAGAACCAAGAGAAGTCTGATGGAGAAGACGTTCTTTGTACCATGGAACACCAGTCAATATCTGTCCATTTATATACCAAATTAACATTTAGCACAATGCAGTTCCAGTCCAGGCATATTATAATGGCAAAAGACAAGTAGACAACTCTTACCAGCTTATGAATGCTTGAATTGAAAGAAGCATCTTGGCTAAGTATAAGAAGTGTAATCAGCAACATGTATATTTGATTAGCTGTCTTGCTTGGAGTATTGTATAGAGCTTCCAGAATCGGCATTAACTGTTAATGTCATAAGATAAACAAGAATCAGAGTAAGAATCAATCTTTAGTCATTTGAGATGTTATCAGTAGGGCACATATGATTTACAACGAGTTAAAGCAAGTACTTACATGTCACATGATAACAAAGTGAATACATGTTTCACAAAGTAGTAAGCCTCACGTACTTCATCTTAAAATTCTTATTTTGACTTTTAAATATATGAATTAAGGGAAATTGCACTGACCTTCTCTAATATATGTCTAAATGATACATATCCCCTCTTTTTTGTAAAAGATACGGACCTCCCTCAATTACACTGACCTCATTATCTTGTAAAAATAGAGGGTGTTTGTGCATTTAACATATATAAGGGGAAATGAGGGTGACTTCTATGACAAAGAAAGGTGGCAAGTGTTTGTTTAAAAAATAAAAGGGGTATGTATGACATTTAAAGATATCTCAGAGTATGTAAGTGCAATTGCCCCCATAAATTATAATACATTCATTCCGTTTTCTTTCATAAGAGAAATTCAAGTTTGCTGTATCATACCAATGTATCCATATCAGTCCGCACCAAGACATACTCCAAAAAGGCAGAATTTCCTTGCAGCAATGAGTAAAGCAGTAGGACAGCTGTCTCATCAGCTAAGCACCTGTAGATGAATAAAAATAGCCAGGTTTGCCAAAAACAACAAATGTGAAAAATCCAAAATAATGAATTGCAATTAGTATGGATGTCTGACAGTAGTAATGACACAATACGAATAGATATAACTGTACATATAAAAAATATCCAAAGCGGCGATAAATGAAGGACACTTATTGCAAAACTGGAATTATAGACCACGAGATAAAGGATCTCAAACCAAAAAAATATGGTAACAGAGACACGAAGCTGCAAATAATAATTATGTGCTAGCATACACAGGAGGAAATTCATACTGAATGACTGAAGAGCAAACATGAAACGTGAAAAGGAAAAGTAAAAAAGGAGAATAAATTTTTATGACTTTCTTACTTTTCATATACTTTCCTTCATTCTCTTTGATATAAGTATTGATTGGTGAACAAAGAATAAAAGGAATCAGTTTTTGAAATTTCATAATAAGATTGATCTACAACTAGCATATATTCTGATCATCTCACAAGTTACCATCATGATAATAGCACACAATTACAGACATGTGAATTGTATTTTGCAGAGTTTGACTCAAATAATAAAAGCATAAGTGAGCATGATATGGACGTAGTAATAGTATATTAATTGTCAAACACGTATACAGGAAGCAAGATACTCACGTGCCAAGTGTATCAAACAAAGAAGCAAAAGGCAACTTTATGTGTCGACCACTGTGGGCATTGCCCTCAACATCTACGCGATCCACTGCATTTAAAGACTGATTAAAATTTGCTAGCCTTCTTAATCAATTAATATGGTATATATATAGATATGAAAATATATTACATTCACAGTCAATTGCATGCTCTAAGGCCTTGCAGTAAGGGTTGTCAGAAAAATGAGGATTTTCTTTGAGTAATGAATCTGAAGCTGAAGAATTGTTATTCTCAATGGCAGAGTAGTCTTCACTCACGGCACATTTATGATAATGAATCAGAACAAGAAGCACGTGAAGACTGCTATCCGCTATAGGATTTCTTGACCCTTCGCCGCTTGAACTGACCAAATAACTGAATGGCAATAAAACAATATTTGCTGCAAGGCAATAAATCAAAAAATTAAACACTTTCAAATAAAACAATATTTGCCAAACAAGAATCTTGAAGCAATTAGAAGGAAAAAAATAAATTACTAATAATGTCAAAAAAGCATATTTGACTTCAAAAAATCCATAAATATTAAATAGAAAAGTATATCCAGTCACCAGTTCGTACCAGCTGCAGAACCAACTCTCTGTAGCACACTACTCTGACTTCCGTCATAAAAGATGGGATATGTTGCCCTATTGAATGGAACCCTAGGACGGATAATGAAATTTAGAAGCAATTTGCGAACAACTAAACCAACCAGAGAGCTGTCCTGCAAAAACAACGATGCACAGACCTGTTATTTGCTATCTGCAAATAAAGAATAACTCAATTGATGTTAAAATCTCAACTTCTATCTAACCTGAGCCATTGCGGCATCAAGAAACGGGTTCACATCATTTGCTCCAGGAGATGGCCCACATAGAAGCTGAGTTGACATTGCAATAATCATGAAATTAAGTAGCTCCAGATGTAGAAGAAATGTGTTGGGACTGCAATAATAATAACAAATACTATCAGGATAGTAAGTTCACACAATAACTGAACAAGAATTAGCCAATCAAGTTACATATGAGTCGTGATATACCTCACTTCTACTGATGCTATAAAGTTCAGTACATTCCGCATAACGAGGTTTTCAATGGTTTGATCTGTATAAAAATTATTATAAAAAATTAAGAATTGAGTAACACTAGAAATACACACATAGAAACGAAAAGAGACTTGAAAGGAGAAAATGAAAAATAAATTATGAATTGCATGAAACATTAAGAATTTCCATTTAAAACAAAAGTAAAAAATCATGCACATATCCAGCGTTGTCGATAGAGGAAGACCGAAAATCTGCCATACAAACACGCCATTGAGACTTATTGTGCCGCTGCCGCCATGGCGGGCATTCCTTTACAGTTTGCCTATGGCAGTTGTCGAAAAATATGTCACGCCTAGTGGCATAGCCAGGACCGTGGTCTAGGGGGTTAAAAAAATAGGTGAAGTGAAATCGATTTGGGTCTTTTGGGCTGGTGGTGCAAAAAAAAAAACAGGGCATCCACAATGCAAAATTTATAGAGGTATATGTGCATTTTTTTTTAAGTTCAGGGGGTTCGGTTGAACCCCCTCAATATACTCTAGCTCCGCCACTAGCCACCATTTAACAACACTGTGTATCACATCAAATGCAATAAGTTGCAACATGTTACCCAAGTAGGCGCCAAAATTCAGCTCAAGCCTTTACATGAATCATATGTTAAATTGTTAATACACCACCCAAAACCATATATGCAACGAACTTCAATGACATTGATATGTATGTATGTATGTATGTATGTATGTTTGCATGTTTGCAGATCTTAATTCTAAATATGAAGTAACGATAGTTATAACATGTTTGATTTTGCATTGGAAATCTTCCAAAATCATGGTTCTAATCTATATATCTCAAAAGTAAAATCAAGCATGCACTTGTACATACCTCCCAGAACACTCTTCAGTCCAGCTTCATCACCATCAAAAGATAGATATAACTGCATACCACTTTCAATCAAGTGCTTCAGAAACACAGAACTGATGTACACTGCATTGGCAGCCTTTTCATAAACCAAGGGTGGCACGCCAGAAGTAGACATCGACTCCTGCAAGTAGCATGCTAGATGGAACAAAAGCTTTGCAAGATGTCTGGTGTGGGAATTGTTTTTCGCTGCAAAACAATTCAAACAAAAAAAAAAATCCCAAAGCAAAAGTTCACATATGAATTCGGCATGAGAAGCAAATTTACTCTCCTTAAAATCATCATAATGAGCACATTATACCCGATGCAATCAAAGAGATTAAGGGTGTGTTTGCGAGTTGGATTTTGGAGGTGAGGGCCAAACATATCTCGAAAGCCCTCCAAAAACCAACTCGCAAACACACCCTAAAACTTAAAATCAACCAGAATCACTTCTATTAAAAACGATATTTTCTGCGAGGGCATAAATAGCAAAGAAAACTCCACGATGACACGATGCTATTATCCTTTCGTGAAAGGAAAATCACACTTCAACAATCTACCATACAAATTAAACTCATGCAATTAGAATCCCAATATATAACACAAATAGCATACTAAAACTCCTTGCTATTATCATAACTTATCTAAAAACAAAATCGCATTCCAACATTCTAGTCATGGAATTTAATAAAACTAAGCTGTTAACTAATTCTATTATCAGAAAATGGATCAATCGAAGCTTCTTCATGAAGCCATTAATCATTCTAAGCCTAAAAAAAACTGTAATCAGAATATGACTAACCCAATAGCTCACAAGCTTGTTCAACGCGTTCAGAAGGCCATTGAACATTGAGAGGAAGCTCCAACAATTTCTGCCAAAACTCCGATGAGAAAGGGAAGGACTCATCACCGACAAAAGTCCCGATCAAATACTCCGCCGTCTCCGGCGAGAATTCACTACCCTTACGCGGCGTTGACGGTACCGAACCCATTCAGAAAAAAAAAACGGTTATATATTCTTTCGACGATAGTGTTCAAATCTCGATTGCTATGATTTGGTGGAAGATTCAAAGCAACGGCATTGTGTGAAAAGTTGAAGAGAGATTAAAAGGGTTTGATCTAAACACGAAAATGGAAATGGGTTTTGAAAATCTGGAAGGTTCGTGTAGAGAGAGAAGAGAATGGAGAGAGTGTGGAAGAAGAATGACAAGGAGGAGCTTCTTCGAAACGAAGGTTTTGCAAAGAAAAATGAATTAATTATAAGGACTTGTTTGGATCAGCGGTTATTATCAGTTAATAGTAACAAAGGTTTTCAACGTCACCGTTTGGTTAAATTGCTTCAATCCAAACAAGTAGGGGTCATCGTATCCGAACCAATCCAAAAGTAAAACCGTAAATCGAACCAATCCAAACTGAAAACCGCAAAAATTGCATTTTGTTTGGATGTATTTGGACGATATTTTTGTTCAACCGCAAAACCGCGAACCGCAAACACCGCGGTTAATCACCAAAATCGCATTAAGTTGATATGATATTCCAATATCACTAAAACCATAATAAATTTCTATTATATGCCAATATACATAGCCCAAAAACAATAGACAAATATATCATTGAAACAAAATTCACAGCAAATCTTGATAGTTTCATTATTCAATTATTTACTACCTTATGTGTAGGCATGACGATAAAACTCAAACATCTAGGTACCCGTCTAAATCGTATCCGCTTTGACGGGGAAAATCCGAGTTGATTGGGTTTGGGTTATGGTGTTCCCCGATTTTAATGAATATTTTTGTTGTTCCAAAAAAAGTAAGAGTATGTATGTAAACCACGGTCACTTTTTGTATTTAGTTTAATTTAATTTCAATATATTTTAATTATTGTATAAACCGCAACCACCGAACCGATCCTAACCACATTGGTTTGGTTTGGTTTGGTTTGAATGATTTTTAAAAACTAACCGAATCAAACCAAACCGCATGCAATTTTATCTCACGGTTAGGATGACTTTTACCCCTACAAACAAAACATAATTTAAATTTTCTTAAAATAAAAAATTTCTTTTTTTAGTTTTTTTTTATGGATGCAAACAAACTATAAAAAAAAATTGTCGCGTAATCTAATTGTTAAAATTGTATATTTTTAGATGAAACAATGATAACAGTAAGATTCGAACTATACTTATGCATTTTACATATAATATTTCTATTAATTAAATTATATTCACCGGATAACAAAATCAAATATTTTAGTAGGATCTTTTATTACATTATAAATATTATGAATAATAATGTCCTATATTCCATAAAATTTCATTTTGTTAAAATTAATTAATTGGTATGGCTATGGCCTAACTTTACTTTTTGATAAGAAAATGTGATAGATGTAAATGAGTAAATCAATCGTAAATGGACAATTAACTAAACTAAAGAAACTAAACAAACTATAAAAAAATGTAGGTAAATTTTAAGATAAGATTTGTTAGGAAATAATTAAATGATGTGGCTAATTTGTTAGCAAGTGTGCTTTTTAAACGGTTTGTTAGCAAGAGTGTTATTATTGCCGTATGCTCTTTTTTTTTTTCATGATCATATATCATTTTGTATTAAAAGCGATATTATATATGATATGGGTTAGTTTAATTTCTTTAAAAAAAATATAGAAATGGGAAAATATAACTTATGCAACTAATTTTAATGATACAATGTGCATTTAGCCTAACAACGCTTGACTTGACTAACATAATTAATCTCAGCCTAAATCCTATAATGCCAAACAACCATAAAATTTTGACAAATTTCTAATATCCTGGTTTTAAAAGTAGAAAATAATAGATATTTTATTATTTTAATTTATTTTTTGAAGAAAGTAATAAGGATGGACTATGAAAAACGCTAAAGTTGATGTCAGGACTGACCCCCGAATCAGATTCAACTGGTGGTAAAAACTAAAAAAAAAAAAAACACTAAAGTTTTTTTAGTTGTTGAAATTGAAATTACTTTTAAATGGTTTTTTAACTTTACTGTAAACTAGTCGCCGGCCCGTGCGATGCACGGGTTCGGCGGAACGACATATTAATACCAATCATGATCGCTGCCAATCATGGTCGTTGTTTGAGATTAGGGATACGATATAAAGAGCGGACAGAAAATGTAATTTATATTAAACAAACACAACAATAGAAGTCATAACTAATCACAAACTTGAAATACAAACGAAAACATGCCATATAAATTAGTCACAATGAAATTCATAACATAAAGTGTTGGACTGACTGATAGAAAGCTTTGTGCCCCCCAGACGAAGTAGGTGCAATCAAGGTAGTGCGAACGCCAATAAAAGGAGCAATCTTGAAATGAATAACCTTATTGTTAGATGCTTCTGTAACACCAAATTTAATTGTTATCCCTTCCACCAATCGATGGGTTTTGCATATAGCTGGCCATTGTCCATATATTTGGCAAGATCTTTGAGAACCATCTTCAATATGAAAGAAACAGTCCCACGAATATCCCAACCAATCTATGAGTGTTAGCTCGGTGTCCTTGTTAGGAAGTGCATTCTCACATAAACCACTCTCGGCGGAACGACATATGTATGTCAATCATGATTGTTGCTTTATATTAGCGGTATGATATAAGGTAATTATAGAAATGTTTGATGTGAGTTCAAAGACTAAATCATACAAAGGGGTTAACCAAATTAAATCAATGAATACAATCTCTATCCAACTAACGATGGCCCGTAGTATTGCACGGCTTTTGTGGAAAGTCATAACAAAACGAATCAAGTGAAGCATCACATCAAATTTTATAGTGGATTTTTCAAGACCCGTGTCATGTATAAAATTTAATTTTTGCCTAAGAGTATACTTAATATAATCATCATTGATAATGAGATAATACAATACAAAAGTGAACCACTCTATTGTTGGATGGTTCAGTCATATCGAATTTCATAGTTGAGCATTCAAAAACCCATGACATGTATAAAATTTAATTTTACCCTTTTTTTGTGCAATTAATATGGTTCTAAAGGACAACTATCAGTTGATCAAAAAGAAAACTTCATTAAGACTTCAAACAAAATAGTTGACATCAAGGACCAAATCAAGTAAAGATAACTACATACATTGGAACTAATCATGCGCCACAAAGTAGTGTTGGCGCATACAAAAAAATAATATTTGATAATGTCAATTATTTGAATGCTCGATTAGGATGAAATGATTTAGTTGCAAGCATTAAATAATTTAGAGATAGCATCAAGTTACGATTACAAAGTCTAAATTCATAAAAAAGAAAAATATATAGCATAAAAAGGATACATGCTTGTATTAAACAATGAACAAATGATTTTGATCGAGAAAGAGGCAAAGTAGATGAACCAACCCCCACAATCAAGACCACTCCTATGCAATAAATGTCTCTTGGGAGGATTAGAGATATGATACTTGACATAGTGCGCAAAAAATTTAAAACTTTATGTAAATGGGGCGCATAAATTACAAACCTATTTATAAGTAGCACATAAAAGTTAGTTAATTAAATTCGAAACATTAACATATTTAATTAAGAGTTGAATCACCCGTTATAAATATTTATTTAGAAGAGTCATTAAATGCTATAGAAAAGTTTACGATACATCTTTATAGATTAAAATTATACATTCTTAGTTCAAGAGAAGTAGTAGTGTTTTGTTAAGTACACTACAAATCTCTATGCAGACCCATCAATTTTTATTAAGTTAGTAAACTTGTACAGCATAAAATTGACCATGTTATAGTGGTAATTGAACACTCTTAACTTAATAGATTCTTTTAAGTTGCGAGGTAGAAGAGATTCTTAATAGATTCTTTTAATTGAACATCTCTCTTTGGATTGTTATTGATGTGAACCTAAATCAGGCATTAGTAAATAATAGACAAAAACATATCAATATAAAGAATTTTATCCAATCATTCAATACTAAACATAAAGTCTAAAGAGACATTTGAAATATTGTCTCTAGCAAAACAATCATATGGACTTAACCAAACATAAACATCACTATAAAATTTCTCTTAAAACTTTTAGACATTAATTTCAATGTAATCAATCATAAAATTCCATTTAATGGGAAGTGTAAAAAACAAATAGGGTTTTAATGTTTTTGTTAAGGATAAAATTGTAATTTTCAAAAATATTGAGACAAAACTGTAATTTTTAAAAATAGAAGCAAATTTGAAATTTTTAAACTCAATCATAAAATTCCATTTAATGGGAAGTGTAAAAAAAAAATAGGGTTTTAATGTTTTTGTTAAGGGTAAAATTGTAATTTTCAAAAATATTGAGACAAAACTGTAATTTTTAAAAATAGAAACAAATTTGAAATTTTTAAAAAAAATAAGATTCAAAATGCAATTTATAAAAGTACAGGGGTCAAAACGGAAATAATAAAAATGTGGTGTGTAAATGTAAATATATATAAGATACAGGGACAAAATTGTAATTTTATAGACTGATGATGATGTGGCTGGAGTGACGTGGCGGATGATGTGGATGTTGAGGTGTAAAAGGTGACGTGGCAAGATGGTACATGTGGCAAACAATAAATGGATGATATGGATTAAATGATGTCATGATGACATCATTGATGACATATGGTTGTAGGGTTTTCACCAAGTCCTTAGGGTTAACCCTTAAGAACCTTTACTATATTGTAGGATATTGTATTGTAACTTGTAAGTAACTACATACAAAGAAATTGTGCATAAATTATAAATATATAGATTAAAAATTAGTATTTAATTTCTTAAATAGTAGTATTGTTTATTGAATAGATAAAAGTCTTTGAGTGAATTAGTCGTGTGGGTAAGGGATGTTTCCATTTGGAGATCATTCTCCAATTTCAGTTAGGATCCAAATTCCTTATAAAAAGTCTATTTTGGCAATTTCATTCCTACCGACATAAATAAATGCTCAATATGTTTTATAAAAAATGTTAAGTGTTATGAATACTTCCAATTAGTAGATGTCCACTAAGTTTTTGCCCATGTCTTTGGTCCAATATATTGTTTTATAAATAGAACGTATATTACAATGTAATGTACACTTGTGAATATACAATACTAGAGTTTCTATTCTTCTCTCTTCTATTTCTCACATTCATCTCTATTCATCCCTATTATTGGCCATGTTTAGAAATAGTTTTACAACACGTTATCAGCACGAGCTCTAATCAAAGAATGAGTATCAATACTAGCATAAATGGAGATATGTGTCTTGCTGATAGTGCAACTACCCACACAATTCTTAAAGAAAAGAAATATTTTTCTTATTTGGTAAAGCGAGAAACCAATGTTAATACAATATTTGGGACTACAAAAATAATTGAAGGCTCCGGAAGAGCCAATATATCATTATATGGAGGAACGAACTTATATATTGAAAATGCATTATATTCCTCGAAGTCTCAAAGAAATTTATCGAGTTTCAAAGATATCCGTCTAAATGGGTACCATCTTGAAACAAGAAATGAAGAAGGTGTTGAATATCTTTGTATCACAAAACGTGATTTGAATAAAACATCTATATTGGAAAAATTACCCGCTTTTTCCTCTGGATTGTACTACACTTATATAAGTACATTTGAATCACATGTGATTGTAAACCAGAAGTTTACAAATCATAATAAATTTGTTATTTGGCATGACCGGTTGGGCCATCCCGGATCTATAATGATGCGAAAAATTATTGAAAATTCATGTGGTCATCAATTGAAGAGCCATGAGATTCTTCAATCTAATAGTTTCTCATGTACCTCATGCTCACAAGGGAAGTTGATAATTAGACCATCACCAACTAAAATTGGAAGTGAATCTCTCAATTTTTTAGAACGTATACATGGTGATATTTGTGGGCCAATACACCCACCATGTGGACCATTTAGATATTTCATGGTTTTAATTGATGCATCAACTAGATGGTCACATGTTTGTCTGTTGTCAACTCGCAACCAAGCATTTGCGAGATTGTTAGCTCAATTAATTCGGATAAGAGCTCACTTCCCTGATTATCCTGTCAAGAAAATACGTCTTGATAATGCTGCTGAGTTTTCATCTCAAGCATTTAATGAGTATTGTATGTCCATTGGAATTGACATTGAACATCCTGTGGCACATGTTCATACACAAAATGGACTTGCTGAATCTTTTATCAAGTGTATACAGTTAATTGCAAGACCACTTCTCATGAGATGCAAACTCCCAATTTCCACTTGGGGACATGCAATTTTGCATGCTGCATCATTGATTCGCATCAGGCCAACAAGTTATCATGACTCTTCCCCTTTAAAATTGGTTTTTGGTCGAGAACCCAATATTTCCCATCTAAGAATTTTTGGATGTGCGGTGTATGTTCCAATTTCTCCATCGCAGCGCACTAAGATGGGCCCTCAAAGAAGGTTGGGAATATATGTTGGCTATGAATCTCCATCCATTATAAAGTATCTTGAACCAACAACATGAGATTTATTTACAGCTCGATTTTCTGATTGTCATTTTGATGAATCAAATTTCCCAACATTAGGGGGAGAGAGTAAGCAGCTGGAAAAAGGGATCACTTGGAAAGAATTATCATTGTCTCATCTTGATCCTCGAATTAAACAATGCGAACTCGAAGTTCAAAAGATAATTCATTTGCAGAACTTAGCAAACCAATTACCAAATGCATTTACTGATCCAAAAAGTGTGACAAAATCATACATACCAGCTGCTAATGCTCCGATAAAAATAGATGTCCCAGCTGGACAATCTCATATTGCAAATGAATCCCAACCACGTTTGAAGCGAGGTAGGCCAGTCGGTTCCAAAGATAAAAATCCTCGAGTAAGAAAAGGAGCTAAAAATAAAGATGACCCAAGCGAGGATATAGAAAATCTAAAAGAGTCTTCAGACATAATTAACATTTCAGTTCCAGAAGAGACTGATCAGGTACCTGAAAATGATAAAAATAAAGAGATCTCAATAAATTATGTCACAAGTGGAATACAATGGAACCGACATGAAGTCAACGTTGATGATGTTTTTGCATACAATATAGCGCTAAATGTGATAAATGATAATGAGGATCATGAACCAAAATCTATAAAAGATTGTAGACAAAGTGAGAATTGGCCAAAATGGATAGAAGCAACTGAAGCAGAATTAAACTCCCTTTCCAAGCGAAATGTATTTGGACCGGTAGTCCGAACACCCGAAGGTGTGAAACCAGTTGGATACAAATGGGTTTTTGTGCGAAAGCGAAACGAGAATGGTGAAATTGCAAGATACAAAGCAAGACTCGTAGCTCTGCGGTTCTCTCAGAGACCTGGGATTGATTTTAATGAGACATATTAACCTGTAGTTGATGCAACTACTTTTCGCTACTTAATTAGCCTTGTAACACATGAAGGGCTAAACTTGCACATGATGGATGTGGTTACAGCTTATTTGTATGGCTCACTTGACAGTGATATTTACATGAAGCTCCCCGAAGGACTTAATTTACCTGATGTATATAGCTCAGGACTTCGAGAAAAGTACTCCATCAAATTGAACAAGTCCCTTTATGGACTAAAGCAATCAGGACGCATGTGGTATAATCGTCTCAGTGAATATTTACTGAGGGAGGGGGTATAAAAATGACTCCATTTGTCCATGTATTTTCATGAAAAGATCGGGAAATGGCTTTGCTATAATTGCAGTCTATGTTGATGACATAAATATTATTGGAACTTCCGAGGAACTTCCAAAAGCCATAAATTGCTTAAAGAAAGAATTCGAGATGAAAGACTTAGGAAAAACAAAGTTTTGTCTCGGATTACAAATTGAGCATTTGAATAATGGAATTTTTGTGCACCAAGAAGCTTACATAGAAAAAATACTAAAAAGATTCTATATGGACAAATCTCATTTGGAAGAGGGGGAGAAATAAATATATCTTGTAGTACTTGTAAAAGGATATTGTACTCTTTTTCTTTCACTAGAATTTTTTTCCATTGGATTTTTTTTTCTAGTAAGGTTTTAACGAGGCATATCCTTAATGGACATTCAAGGGGGAGTGTTATGAATAATATGTAATGAATATCCATTATTGTGTTGGTCTTATTGTCCTCTAATGTGTCCTATAAATAGCACCCCTAATTCTCATGTAAAGACACACTTGAGAGATACTCCCTCCGTAACACTTTATAAACAAAAATACACTTTCTAGATTCATTGTGTATTTAATGTATCTGGTCTATAATACAGGTCAGATACATTAAATATACAATGAATCTAAAAAGTGTATTTTTGCTTATAAAATGTTACGGAGAGAGTATAACATAATATACTTTCTTCTTTCTCTATCTTTGCCTCCTTGCTATTTTACTTTTATTCTTAACATTAAGACACATATTAGTATATATATAATTCTGTCTAAAAAGTCATGTAATCAATTTTTGAGAGTATAGACATAATTTTTTGGATACAAAAATTTTACTTTATTACTTTCTTAAGATATAGTTAGGATAATCTTTTCTTAAATTAAGATACAAATCGTGGGTTTAAAATTACTGTCTCGAAGTATAAACAAAAATGAGTCAAATAAATTTGATATATTTAATTCAAAATTTAGATCCAATATATTCATTTTCATTGACCAATTTTTACTTATATTTTGGACCAAAAAAAAAAAAAATTTTGCTCATCTTTCAACAAGCCATTATTGTATCACTCTCTCATTGGTGGTGATTTTAGCCCACCAATCAACTCTTTAACACATTTTTTTTTCAAATATTCACTATTTGATTCTCAGTTTTAAGCTAGCAATGAACCCTTGAGATGTTTTTACACAAGTATGGAAATATAGATATAAATTTAGATGTACACACAAATAAAAAAATTAAAATAAAATAATCACATTAATTAATATTATTATAATCTTTTCTTTTTAATTTTATTTTTATTATGAGTGTGTCTAAAATAAATTTAATTGAGCTTATGTCTTGAATAGAAAAGTTTTTCTATAAACTTTTTTAACACACATTTTAATATATTCTTTTTTGTAGGTAATCCATGAGTTCCATCAAATCACTGTGCGTATATAAATTTGGTGGACCAAAAGTGTGAAGTGTTCCTATCATTATTCATATGTTTCTATCAAGGGAGCCACACGATTTCAGTTTCAATCTTCATCCAATAAATTTAGGAGTAATAGAAAAATTGGTGGTGTTTTTATCAAAAATGATGGTGCTCAAAATGATAACCAAATAATACATAATCAGAAGAAATCCTTATACGTTCCCAAATGGAGGCCCTTAATCCGTTAAGGTAGCCTATTTTTAATAAGAATAAATCTATAGCGAAAATGAATATGATGCTCCAGTTTAAGGCATGGGTGGAGCAAATTTTTTTTTCCAGGGGATTGATAAAACCTTTTAAGAATGGTTTCAAATCCATTTTCTTTAAATTTTGGTATATACACTCATATATGAGGTTCCCACCAAACATTTTCCTTTATTTAATCTCTATTGTATGACCCATAAAAAATGACTTTTATATGGCTAGCTAACAAGAAATTTCCACGGAATCAGATTAAGTGCATGCAGTCATGACTGTGAACTGTCTGATTAAGATTAGACAGTTTTGATTCAAAACAATTTTTTATTTTAGTTCAATATAAAATTCTGAGGTGATATTTAGACCGTCCGATCATGATCATACAGCCTAAAATTACTGACTGCATGACTGCACCTACTTTTGAATTCACTCAATCCAGGTCCAACTTTCCACCCGATCTTAGCCTTGCAACAAAACCCTTCTATAATTTTGATAACTATGTCACGACGATGAAGTGAGCTCATCACAAACATGAGATATATTTACATCAAATTTGATACGTTGGCACTAATAATAATATTTTTTGAAAAAAATATATATAATTAAATATATTTACATGCATCGAATATTTAATATACTTTTAATCTAAAATGTTCGTGTTAAATAATGGTTAAATAATACAGTGATGAAAATTTGGTCCAAATAAACTCTCACACCGGATTAAAGTTAGCATGCATTTATATATGTAACCAAATCAAGAAAATACAGCAACCCAACTAAATCAATATTATGAATGAAGCAAACTAGAAGAAATCAAAATTCAGCCAAATTTAGAATTAAAACCTCTCCTATTTAAGAGGACTAGAGGCAAGATCACCAAGTTGCTCAGCCAATACATCTACATCTTCAACATCTACTTCATCTTCAATAACCTCTTTAAACAAATCTTGCCAAAACACATCAACATCAATCTCTTTATCTCTAAATTCAAGTTGGTTCATGAAATCAGCATGTCCCTCAACATCTTGACATGGTTCAAGTTTAACAAAAGTTAAGCTCTCTTCATCAACATATCCTAATTCATCATCTCGTACTTCATCAATAGTTTTTCTCCTCTTCTTAGAAAAAACTTCTTCTAACTCTTTTCTCCATTCCTTCTTCTCAACTAATTGTTGCAAGAAATTAGGATTTTGCATTGCTCTTACCAAGAAATTCATCATCTGTTTTTGTTTATGTTCACTTCTTTTAAGCCTTCCTTCCATTGCTTCGAGGTAAGTTCTAGTGTTTTGTTGCTGTTGTCTAAGTTTCATCAATTCAACCATTAGAATTTGTCTATCGCGCCTTAACCGATCGACTTCAATTCCGACTAATCCAAATCTTCCTACCTCAAGACATGAAGGGTCTAGAGCATGTTGTTGCATTGCTTCAGATTGATTTGTTTTTCTCCTTCTAAATATGTTCTTCAAAAGAACTTTTTGTCCTCTTAGAAACATCTCATTAGCAAATTCCCACCTATCTGGATCCACCTTTTTAAATCCCTAATAAATATCAAATTTCTTCATTTTTAAGACATCAGATTAATTAACAAAACTTCATATGCATAAGGAAATCCAATTATTAATAAAAGATACAAAGGGACCAGTCAAATTCTAGGTTATTGTGGCATTGCATTTGAATGCAAATCCATAATTGGTTCGAAATTGTGGTTAAGGCCACAGTTGCAGTTGCAGTTGCAGTTACGTTGCAAACCTTAATATTGTTGTAAAATACATATAAATGTGTCTGCACTTGTGGATTTGATGTCGTTGCAGAGACTAATCCCTCAAGACGCACAACTGTAGAGATTAATCTCTTAAGGTAAGTGAGATTTATTTAAGAGGTTGATATTTTTCCAACATACCATATTGTTACACACCGATCAAGAATTAAACCTTAAAATCAAATGGTTATAAGGATTGAAACATCTACATTCAAGTGCCACAACATGTTAATAATACCACAATTTAGAACTATATAATTCCATATCATGAAAACAAATATAATTCTCAAGTTGTCATATAGGTTTTGCTTCATCTCATCACAATATTAATAAGAAGACCAAAGATCACAAATAAAATAATCACACACACACATATTATCACCAATTAATCTTGATGAGTAGAAATTAAGAGAAATTGAAGTTATGTACTACTCACATATGTGTTAAGTTGTCTGACAAAACTGGAGAAATTGTTGTGCTTGAAGAATCTAGGGAGAAGACTATTGGAAAAGGCTTGAGGATCCCAAACAACAAAGCTATTGTTGCCTCTACTCCATGAAACTATATGATTTGTGGAAGGATCATCAACTATATCATATGTTTTTGTAAGGAATGGTGGAGGACCATTTTCATGAAGTCCTTCCATTGGTTGAGGACCACCAACCAAACAAAATGAAGAACTTCCTCCCATAAACTCCTCCTTAACTTCACCATGATGAAGATTCATATTCATAAAAGGATATGTTTTTGGCAAATATTGGGATTTGAATATTGAGAACTTAAACTAAATAACATTGATCATGATTAATTACTAAATATATCATATGTGGTTTCAATGTAAAATTTAAAGCTCATATGTTATGGTAATTGGAGTTTGGAAGTGTTTGGCATCATGCATGTGTTGAGTTTTGTTAAATTTATAATTATAAATGTATGTTGATGCATTGCCTTTGTTCTTTTAACTTTTTTCTTTATAGATATATTTAGCATTATTATATGTCATGTGACTAATGGGGAAGGTAAAGTGCAAGACAAATCCCACATGTCGACTAGATATTTTTCTCCTTAGGGAAACCCGTTGCACCTTACCTTACATAATCCATTACATCATTTTATTTGTTTGAAAAAAAACCTTTTTGTTTATTAAGTATACTTGCATGTTAGAAACTATATAAATAGTTAGGGCTGGGATTGGGTTCCAATTTATTTATTTTAAAAAATGAAATTTTAGTCATTAGCTACTTAAAAAATAATTACAAAAATATAAGATAGAGTCATTTCTAATATAATGAAATTATATGGAGTTTAAATAATGATGATGATAATGATACAAGATGATGAACAAGAGACATACTGTAAATGAGAAAGGCTATGATAGGTGCATGTAAATTTGTCTATCATTTACTAGTATAGTAGTAAACAATCAATAATTGAAAGTTGACAAAGTATTAAGAATTGAATTTGACAAAAATATTGCAAGCTTCACAATTTAGCTTAGGAATGAAATATGATATGGTGGTAGATGGAGCACGATATGCTGCCTATTCAAACATTTAGCAACAAATTAGAGATCGAAACGTGTAAGCAAATTTCCTTCTCATATTGAATAAAATATATAGTTTATGGAGATGAGAAATCTTGCAAAAAATTATAGAGATTAGAGAGATGAGACTAAAATTATTAAAATAATACTAATACTCCAATAGTAAGATAGTATGAGACTAGAACATGATCGAATATGCCCGACATCATCAAAATTCAAAAAGCAAAATCATATTATAATTGTAGTGTCCCATGTCTTGCTTTTTGTTGCCTTTTGTTTTTCTCTTAAGCACTTAATTTTGAAAATGGATTGCAAGCAGTCGATTGTCATGCAGTCAGGGTGCAGTCAATGCTCAGATTTAAATGCAGTATTGATATTTTAAAATATTTAAAATTTTGATGTTAAATCTAAGCTGTTCGATCTTAATCAAATGGTTTAGATTCAATTGAATGCATGCAATCAAGGGTGCTGACTGCACCCAATCCAGATCCCTTAATTTTGGTTTGTCTAATTCAAACTTTAGTATCAAATCACTTCATTTGGCAGACTATATATATTAGGAAAATTAAAGCATGATTAGGTGGAGACGTGGAGTGTTTCTCGTCACTCAATTAAGACCACTGATCTCGTGAAGTAAGGATAATAATTTAGGAGTTTAATAATTTTTAGAACTTAATTCAGTTGGTAGGAATGTTGTGGGTTAAATATCTAGTTACTTAGACTATTTAACAAATAAAAAAGATAATGAGTTTAATTACTTAAGTCATAGCAATAATATAAGTGTTGTTATGATATGAATTGATGGAAAATAAAATTGATTAGGTTGATTAATGAATTGATTAGATTGACAAACTAATCAATTAAGTTATAGATTTTTTATTTGGAAAAATTAAGCTGAATTGTTAGTCAACTAGAATAGTGGAATAATCAAATAGGTTATAGCCAAAATTAATTAATATTTAAATTGTTTATAAGTTACTAATGCAAAAAAAAAAAATGTTTATAAGTTAAAAAGAGGTTATAATCAAATTTTTTTTTGACAGTAAGGTTATAATCAATTATTAGATTTTGTATAAATGGTTTTTTTGTAAAATAATCGTTTAAGTGCTTAGAAAATTGATTAGATAAATTAATTAATTAATTGATTAGATGTTGAACAGAAACTTAATCTCTATTAATTAATTAAGATTGGTTGGTGGGCTTTTGCCCTCTTCATGTACCAAAAAAAAATAAAAAAATTAAGATTGGTTGGTGATAAGAAGTCTTATAATAGTTAATAGTAATAGTTTCCGTCAAAAAAATAGTTAATAGTAATAGTTTAGTTGTTGAGTTTTAATTGGTTTATGATCATATCATTTTGCTGCTTAAAAAAATAAATATTGTTGTGATGATGATGAATACTATGCAATTTAGTAGCATATAAAAGCAAGGTTATGTTTATGGTTGATGATGAATTGTTCAGCCTACATGTGTTTGATGCATTATAAGTTGGATATGTTGAGGGATTTTTTGCAATAAAATCCAAGAACACGACTGATGAAGCCTCTTTTTTTTTTTTTTTTTTTTTGGCAAAATATATTATTTGCCAAAGATATAGCTTTTGCCTTGCCTTGCCTTGGAATGACAATATCAGTCTAAACAGTAACGTGTGTGGTTTTGCTAGGCTAGAACAGAGCAATGATGAGATAGCAGAATAGAGCAAAATCACCTTCCACTAACGTCTCTATTTTCTGCTTCAGAGTTGATGACTCATCTCTTTCCAACTCAACACAACAAAGTCTATTTTTTGCAACAGCAATTTCCGGGCACAAGGATTTGGGGGGTTTGGGAGGTGGATGAATGAGAACAGTAAATTTTGGTAGAACAACAAGAGGAAGGTCAGAAAGAGTTTTGAAAGAAGACAAGAAGAAAATGCAGAGAGAAGAAGAAAGGAGATGAGAGAGAGAGAGAGAGAGAATAGGAACTAAATTTTAATTAAAGTATATTCCAAACAATTAGCAACAATCAGTAGCAATAAAGTATGTGCATACAGTCATTCGCAACACATTCCTGATTGAAATTCGCAAGAATAATCTTGTAGAAGTCGATTGCAACCGAGACAGCACATTACAATACATTAACATTTTATTTATGAGTGTTTACTCTGTTCCCAATACTGAAAACAATACTTGTAAATGCAACTTTTTATACAACACAGACAACAAACACGATGGCATGGATATACTAGTATATAACATCAAGACTTTAAAACTCACATACCGCAACATAAAAGGATGAGCCTATTTGTCAAAGAGACCGTTATTTTTTTCAAACTTCATTTTAGTATCAAAGCTATAGTCCTTTTTATCCAATGTTACAATCAGACAGAACCAAATCTTAAGCAGTAGCGTCAACAGTATGGTTGGCAGCATCTTTCTCCACGAAAGTCTTGATATATTGCCCTCTGCGCATTGAAAACACAATATGAGGTTCGACAACAAAGTCTATGACAGTCCCATATGCTGCTAATAAACCAGTTAAATCATACCTTGCAGGGAGATGATCATGTGGGCGATTGTATGGAGTCCAAACTGGTTCACCAACAAAAAATCGCAAAGCCTGCATAATTACAATCATGTAAGAAACATGGATGAAGTAGAGGAATCTCAGCAAATGTTAAAATTAATAAAAAGTTGGAAATGATACATAATTTGCTAAAAGATAACAAAAACAGGCATGCAATGTCACATCTCAAGTTACACCTTCATCTTTGCAATCAAACCCTTCTGTTTTCTAAAAAATATGTGAAGGTTAGACGCACAAAACGGGTGTCCAAAAAGGGCACAGACAATGTTCTAAAGTATTCAAAGACCCAAGTTCAAAAGCTAAATTTCCCAAATATGGGATAGTCTGACAGAAAAATGAGAAGCTAAGAGGGTATAATGATTTTCTATTAGCAACGGGCAAAAGTAGTGTAGCTACAACTTGCAAATATGCAATCAGTACCTTAATATAATTGCTCTCATCTAACGTAAAACGGTGATAAATTCCAGCAGGTAAAATGATCATTCCTCCTTTCTTCACCCATACACGAATCCAAGCCTCATTGCGATCCCTCACATCAAAATAACCTAAAGAAAAACAGGAAATAATTAGCAACTTGACAGGGTAGGCATGGTAACGAGAAAATCAAATCAAACAAAAAACTTAGCTCATACCACTTCCAGCAACACAATAGCGGATCTCCTCATCAGTGTGCAGATGCTCCTCAAAGAAGCTTTTGATCTTCTCTTCATAATTTGGCAACTTTTCTGGGCAGACCTCACAAACATCCTGCAGAAAATGTGATCAGATAAAAATGTAAAAAGCATGACATAGCCACTTAGCCAGAATGTTAAATTGCGGACATTTGACATCAAAGCAAAAAGAAAAAAGTTAGACTTCCCATTGCATATAACTAAACAGTCATGGTTTTGCATATTTTTTATATTTCTTTGCATATTAGCATGACTAACCAAGTAAGAGTAACCACGTTCTTCACGAATCTTTTTCAGCTCTGGATCTGTATCAGGGTTATCGGCATCTAATTTCCAGCTAAGAACTCCAAGTTCTGCAATGTTAACATGAGTTATAGTTCAGACGTTACTTGAGATTAAAACCCTACAATTAGGATATAAATATAACTGACACATGCAACAATAAGCTTACCAGCAAGTTGATCCAATGAGACAAACTCCTCGGGTTCTTTGTGATGGGGAAGTCGTTGATCTTCATTGCTATCATCCATATACCATGCTTGAATAACTTCTTCTCGGGGATCCTACAATAAATGGCATATGAAAATATGATTACTCTTATTTCTGCCACCTCTTAACAACTCAAAATGTAACAGAAGCAGTAGTGTACACATATTACTGAGGTGGCAATTTAACCACATGATATAAACAAGATTGAGCTTAATCCTTCTAAAGTGAGGGAGTCCAATTTAGAGGACAAAATAAAGGATCCCTTGAAAACTTAACAATTAAGATTTCGATAAAATACTTGTACATGGATAACACTTGTAGATGAAGTTGTCAAATGCTGAACAGTTGTTGGTTAATTATCGTATCAAGTATAAACCATTATCATTTTGCACTTTGTTTTTTAAAAATTCATCCTCTCAATTCATGTTTCAAATCAAACAAAGTAAAGATTGTATTTGTAATCGGAAAACAAAAACAAAACAAAAATCTGTTTCAAAAAACTGGCTGGCTTAAGAAATATTGTCATTTTCATACCACATCAACACCAATGCAAAAATAAGGAAACTTCATTTAAGAGCCACTTGCTAAAGGACATTCTTACCCCCATAAAATGACAGATAGCATCCAATTCTCATAACCCACATCCCAAACTATTGTCTGTGTCCCCAAAGAAATGACCCAGCAGTAAAGATTGAAACACCAAAGTAATACTTTCTGATCCTAAATAGCATAAGAAAAAGTTGGATCAACAAAAGTTGATGTATGTAGTCCAAATTTTGAACCAGATACATCAACTTTTGTTGAGTAATTTTCTAAATAGCTGATGTATGTAGTCCAAATTTTGAATCCGATACATCAACTTTTGTTGACGTAATTTTCTAAATAGTTGATGTATGTAGTCCAGATTTTGAACCAGATATATCAACTTTTGTTGACGTAATTTTCTAAATAGTTAATGTATGTAGTCCGAATTTTGAACCAGATACATCAACTTTTGTTGTAATTTCCTCAATTTAGAACCAGAGGTAGTGTTAAGTAGCAATTGCCCTCGCCCTATCAAATTAACTACTAACAATTTGCATAAACAAAAACTATTATCTATGTAGAATCTTATCAAACCTACTGCAATAATTATACTGAACATATGAGTGATAACAACAAATAAATCATTAACTTCATACTTAAGACATAACACCCTTTAATTACTTAATAGATTTTCAATTTTCAATTCAAAATTTGTAAAGATGCAACATAGCATGACAAATAACGGAATCATTGATAATTTTGTGATCGAAACTGAAAATTATATGATTTAAATCTAAGAAAAGAGATGAATAAAGGAGAAATGAAGAGGAATTGATGAATGAATACCTTGATGGAGGAAACCATGGTGACGATGATGATAAGAGTTTTTCGGTGTTTGAGTTTTTCTTCCCTCGATTGGGTTTATGCTTCAAATGCTTAATGTTTACGCCATTTTATAATTCCTACATCCTTTTATTTACAGAAATGCCCTTCTCCCCGTTGGGAAAATGTTTAGTTAGTTAGGTTTTTTTAGTACTTTCATCACTTTTGTTTTATCTGCTGGGGTAACTCATGTTCGTCCAAAAATAAATTACTCCTTCCAACTTTAATTATAAAAAAAGAAATTTACAAAAAGAAAAGTTTTCTATTTAATGCAAAAAAATAATTAAATATATAAGACTTTTTACAAATTTTTATATACATTAATTACTTTTTTTTAAAAAAAATATCTTGTATTAATATCATCTATTCATATTGGATTATATAAAATCAACATTCAATGTTTATACAAATAATAATTCAATTATAATCGTACACATTTTAAATAAATTTATAACTAAAACAATTTTTTTAATACATGTAATTTTTTGTAATAGTTGATATGAGAGGAACTATAAAACATCAGCATATTAGCTTTTCCATAACTTATTTGGTAGAAACATTACATATAATATGTAAGACTTAAATTCAAACTTTAATACTCTTTTTCACCTAAAATTGCATATTTGATCATTATTATAAACTACTTTCTTTTCCTTGAAGGACTTTGCTTGGATATTACTAAATTATTGAACACTTATTTGCACATATTTTTTATCAACATTGTATTGCATCGGGGAAGTGAATTATCCACCGTTACAGCAGGGTATTGTAACGAATGTAGGTCGTCCAATTTATTATGAATGTTGATATTGTTTTGTTTATAAACTTTTATTTAACATTAAAATCGTTTGATATTAAATCATCGACTTATTTCACAGTAGTGAATCCAAATCCTGGTGTCTCATCTCACAACTCGCAAATTTGTAGATATAATTGAAATTCCTTGTACTCTCCTCCTCCTCTCCTCTCTAACCCTAGCCGCCGTCCACTTTTTCTCTTCTTCTTGATATACTAGAGAGGGGTGATTTAGGGTCAAATTAGGCCTAAAATCACCCCTCCAAATCGTTTTCTTTCTATTTTAATTAAATAAGTGTGATTTTCACATATATTTAGTATTTCTTTCGTTTGTTTTTTTTATTTCATCCTTTGTTTTGATAGTATTGTTGTCCCGTCTTAGTGCGGAGTATTGTTGTCCCGTCTTAGTGCGGTGTTCATTTGTTTCAGGTTGAAAGATTAAGGTTGATCCAGTGCATGTCAAATCAATGACTTTTGTGTCATCAACGCTACAGATCCGGAGGCATAAGTATTCCGGAAACTTCAATATAGTCAAATATGTAGGCTTATGCAATATGCCGTTTTATGCTATTAACACGGATGCTGTGAGTTTGTTCGCAGATTCATCCTTTTTATTTTTAGCGATTTTGAATTTGTATTGCATCGATGTACTCTTATCAATTTGAATGAATGAATATCTTTTATTTAGTAAAAAAAAAAGCTCACAACTCGCGCACGTTTGGAATCTGTGGTTTAGATGGCACCTTCACTAGATATATAGCACACATATTCTAGCTTTGACTTTTGAGGAATATTTCTTTTGATAGAAGACTTTTTTTTAGAAAACCTGAGAATTAGTTTTTCGTAAATAATTATTTTAATAAAGGAGAGTTATTTAAAAACTATATTTTTTGTTTTGTTATATAATTGATGATCTTGGAATTTGACTTTCATAGAGATACCTAGTATTTGTACCATACATTCATATATTATCTTCACAACATCATTTGTCCATGCTTGTCTTGTATTCTTTATTGGAAAAATCATAGTCAAGAAGCTTTAAAATAACAATATAAGTATACAAAAATAATAATAAAGAACAATTTATAAAGAATTGCATCAATACTAAAAAGTTTATATATTAGAAAAAGAAAGAGGACTATTGCCTCTTACTGTGTAACCACAAACCACAGTCTTGCATCAATCGGAACGTTCATAGAATGTAAACTTAATTTTGAAGCACTAAATTCATCTGCATGCAGTATAAGTTCCAGGAATGTTGCAAAGCAACCTTTAACTATAACTACTAATTACTAAACAAAGTGCACGACAATAGACTGAAACAAGCTACCATGAAGAAGAAAACTTTAATAGAGCTTATCATATACACTTAAAATGGATGATTTAATTATAAGACAAACTTTGCCATAAATTTATTATATTTATACATGAATTTCACCTTGGATTGTGAAGTTGTTTAGGGATGTAAACATATTTGGATCAGAATGGATTGCCAGTAAGGCTATTCTACATTTTCCAAGGCTCTAGTTTCTAATGCTATTGATATTTCCTGCAAAGATGAAGAATGTGGTTATGTTAGATGAAACACGACGAGAGTTTAAATGGTCAATTCAAAATACTCCATAAGATTTGAACCGTACAACACACAAATGATATAGGCATATATTTCAACCATCTCATGCTGACATAACATTTGAACCATAAGATTTGTTTCTCTCTTTGTTCTGAATGAGAGTGAAGAATTTGGACCCTTGTGATAAATTGATAATCCATGATTATCTATTTGAATAATTATAAAAATTGGTGTATCATAAATGTAACTTGCCTTTAACTTTGCAGTACTTGAGAACAAGCAGCTTGATGTGATTGCCTGTCCATGATTTAAAAGCCATCCGACTTCACTTACAGTTTCGCCATCCTTGTTTTGTTCAAACGAACACCACAGTTGCTTAGGAAGTAATACATAGTTTTCTCCATCTCTAACAGTTTTTTGCGTTTTGTCATCTAAAAGCTCTTGAAAAATCGCCTAGATTTAAATAGAAAACTGTGGAATGAAACCAATAAAACAAGAACAATACATATATGAAAAACAAAGGATAAGAGAGATCCTTGCACTCACAGTATTTGCGGTGCCAAAAGCGGAGAAATCTTTAGATCCCTGCCAGATACCAGCAATATCTGAAGCAGTCATCAGTGGTGTAGAAGCAAAAGCAGAATCCCGAATGGCACAGCCACCTAGTTGATCGCCATTTCTGAATGGTCCATACCACTGTTCACGAAATACTCTAATACCTTGTAGCTTCAACTCTGTATTATTTAATACACGGATACGCTGAACAATCCTAACCCGAGATTCAAAATCTTGAGGATTGATCAAGCAGTATTCTAACTCTATTAAGTCATCCTTCTTTTGCCAGAGAGCAACGTAAGAGCCACTTGGTTGGTAAGCAAAGGCGGTAACTCCACTGTTTTCTCCGCCAATTTTTCTCTCATCGGAACTGTATACCGTAGCAGCATCGGCCTCACATCCAACTGTGGGAAGCAACTGAATGGACCTGTACTGAAGAACATGATCTTCTGTGTCAGCAAGAGTGGGACATTGAGTTTGCCAATCAAATACTTTGACCTCCCACTCTCGGTATGCTTCAGGCACCACCGACTCTGGAAGTTCGATTACCGTTCCTTGATTACTGAAATCTGCTCCAAATCCATCCCATTCACCAGATATTCTTCTGGCAAATTGTGACCAAGCTTCGTTACTTCTGTCATGTACCTAGAGAAAAGTTCCAAGTCCATCATAATATGGAATAGCCAAATTGGTATTTTAATTACCTAGTAATGGTATTGCATGAATTCCAAACAAGACCAAACAAGCATAAATTTCTATCATTCTAGATTATATATCCGATATCCAAGGTGGAAAAAATCAACAGCAGCAACAAGTTACAAAATCACAGCCAACAATTAAGTTTGATAAAAAAACAAAGATTCAAAAATATAGGCTACATGACATCAGTCCTCCACTAATACCAAATTTGGTCCTTAAAATCAAAGATTGCATACAACCAGTGTCATCCTTCAAGGACCGACTTAGCTAAAAATGCGACATTAAACGACTAATTTGTTGTACATATAAATGGAAGGCCGTTATAATGTCATGTGTATATATATTTACTCAAAATTCAAAAACAGAAGGATTAAAACAAGTTGACAGAAACACGTCTATTCTTACTTCAGTCAGTACACCTATGATGCTATCAGTTTCGCCAGTTTCTTTCACTGCTTCCCTTGCATCTTGATTGGCAACAGACATCATAGTTCTCCTGTTCTAGATTCAAACACTCCAATTTACTATTGACAGTTTCATCAATATAACAGTATGCTATAAGACAACACACACACACTAGATAGTATAAGTGAAAATGGTGAGGTGGAAAATGACAACTTAATTGGTAATAATAAAGTTTAGATACATTGAAATTTTCCACTTGCCCATTTTTCACTCCAATCAACAATACAAAGGAAATTAAATCAAACCTAAGATAAGAATGAAAGCAACAACATTTAGAAAATTAAGAGCGTGTTTGAATTTGAATTGACTTATTTGAGATTATCAACTGATATAAACATATGTGACTATGGAAGTTCATAGAAACAGCTTACGACATGTCTATAAATTGTTTCGAGCTTACTTTCATAAGCTCTCCAGAATAGCTTATATGAAAACAATTTGACTTAATTTTATCTTTTGTTATAGAAATAGCTTATACATAAACACTTATACGATAAATTAAGCTATAAGCGCTTAATTACATGGACAAGTATGAATCATGGAATATTATTACCTCATCCTCCAATTGAAAGAACCCAGCAATAAGAAAACCCCAAAATTCCTATTTTGCAGCAGTGAACCCTAAAAACAGAAAGATAATATTTTTAAGCAAAACATAATTATTAAAACCAATCATGAAGCTAAAAATAGAAAATTTAATTCCATAAAAGGGGTATGGAGTAATCGATGAAACAAAGTTTGATGAGTGGAGAGATAAAAGAAAGTACATGATGTGGTGGATGAGTAGAGGATGAAAAACGGCGTCGTTGAAGAATGGATGGAGAAGGTGAAGTTGTGAGGTTTAGAGAGAATGAGGCCATTACAGTTACAGAGCAACAATAACTAACTTTGTACTTTAACTTAACGGCAGAGAGGGTCCTAATTCCTATGTAGTCTCCTCGGTCTATCCTATGTAGTCACGCTTCAACCAGACATACATCTCACCTATCAAACCACCTAAACCTCTATGATTAGACGTGTCGTGGTGTCCAATACTTGTATGACACCCGTACGACACTTCTACAAACGTGTCGGAGAGGTGTCCAAAAAAATAATCTTTCCTTTATTCCGACACTCCTTAAATCGGTGTCCGACACCTATAAGACACTCGTACAAACGTGTCGGGTAAGTGTCCAAATTTTATTTTTTATTTGCTTATATTTTTCTCAGACATATATACAACGATTAAAGATGTGTCAAAATAATAATATTGATCAATGAGGGATTAAGGATATTACATTTTGATTACATTATTTTTAGTTTTTCGATAGTACTTGGATGAGTAAATGTCAAATGTACTATCATATATTCTTTTAAAACTTTTTTTATTGAAAAATTTGTTCAACTTAGATGCATATGTATGTATTTTTAATTCTAAACTTATATTTTTTATAAATATGTAGCGGTGTTGGTGTCATATATTTTTTACATTAGCGGTGTCGAAGTGTCCGTAGTCGTGTCGTGTCGCGGTGTCCGTGTCAGAGTCCGTGCTTCATAGCATATCACTTCATTTTTTTGATAATTCGATAAAATATTTAAAGGAAAATGTTAAACAATGCACCTGGTGGATTGGTTAAGTATATTAATATAATTTTTTTTTTTGGAACTTGTGCATTTAAAGTGTTAAAGATGCAAAAAGTTATCTTTTTAGCATAATTTTGTCTTTTTATTTCCTTTTTATGTATGTTTAACTAGTGCACCGGGTGCACCGTTTAGCATGACCCATATTTAAAATATAAATTTATGTACAATTTTTTTGACCAAAAATATATGTTACTACTTACTACAACTTTAAATAAAATGTTAAAAGTGTTTATCAAAAGAAGAAAACAAACTAAATAAAAAGTGTAAAATATGTGATAAATCCATCGCAAGAAATAAATTAATAATGATCGGATCTCAAAAATAAATGTTGATTAAATAAAACTGATGTATTTGTTATGAAATTTGAACTAAATTTATATTATTGAAAAATTGATCAATTTTTTACTTATATTTGATATTGAAAGGATTATTTTATTAATTTCACATTCTATATTCATGTTTTTTCTCTTTATACATAACACACAGGAGAATTTTGGAGGGTGTTCAAGAGGTGCGACCGCACAGGGCATCAAAATTTTAGGGGCATCAATTTTTTTACCTAGTACGAGTGTATGTGCGTGCGTCACTTGCGTGTGCGTGCATTTGTGCGCCTGATTGATAAAATAAATAAATATTATAACTAAACTTTTAAACTAGACTTAGACTCTATGATTTTGATAGTAAAATCTATTTGAAAAATTAAAAGTTAGCAGGGGAATTATAACAATTGAAAATATAATATTTTTACTTTTCTTTCGCATTTTATATTTTAATGCGACTTATAAAAAAAATGAAATACCAAAATTATAATTTGTACGGGGCACCCAAAATCTCTGGGACGGCTTTGAACACACAAAGTACTCTAGTTCCAAGTTTGTGTTTGTTGTTGCGATTGAATTCAACTTTCAAACATTTCTTGTTAATAAATCTAAATTTGCATCAAAAAACTTTTCAACTTAGAATCCTTTAAGGATTTGATTCAAGTTGATCTTCAAATTTATTTGTTGAAAACACACGCATAAATGGTATTACACAACTTAATATAAGAAGAGAAAAAAAAAATCTATCTATTTTGCTCCAAACTTTAAATTAAATATTTTTTTATTTAAATTTGCAAAAGTACACGTAAAGAAGTACACACTTTTCTTTTTGATATATTAAAGAAGTACACACTTGCTACTTTTAAATTAACTTTTATTGCAACAGTTACTATACTAAATATACCACTTCAGAGTTGATGTTCCACAAAAAAATCAGCTCTTGGACAACTTATAATTTGGGTTCCACTCCCGCATCATAAAAGCATATTCTTATCTCTTGGATTTCGACCCGCATTCCATTTCTTGCATTACAACTAATTTGAGGCATAGCATTAGCAAGATTAAATGTTGGCAAGGTTAAGATCCCGGTTAAATTATGGCATATAACCTAATGAGTTAAGCAAATGATCAATATCAACAGAAAAATAAAGATCTATGACCTTTTTAAAATATAGTTTATAATCAAATACTTCATAGGCACATGTACCGTGACTCTCCCCTTCCTTTCTCCAAAAATCAATATTATTCCCCAAATAATTAGGCCACACGGCATTCAAATCATTCACTCTAAGACTGGATCATACCTCTGGCTAACATGCCACTAGAGCGAAAGAACGAGATAATCATAAATAAGAGCTTTTGACATTGAGACTATTAGAGTGAGGAGGAGAGTAAGCAATAATGTTATTAAAGACTGTTTATGAAATGCTTTAGATTTTGTGCATACTAATGGTGCTGCACAGAGCCGTTCCTGAGATTTTGAGTGCACTATGCAAGTTATAGTTTTGGTGTTTCATATTTTTATAAGTCACATCAAAATATATAATGTGAAAGAAAAGTAAAAAATTATATCTTCAATTGTTATAATTCTTCAGATAACTTTTAATTTTTTAAATATATTTTACTATCAAAATCATAAGAGTTTAAGTCTAGTTTAAAATTTAGTTATAATATTTAATTTATTCATTTTATAACTCAGACGCACGAACACACGCGAGTGCACGCACGCACATACACTCGCACTGAGTAAAAAAAACTGATGCCCCTAAAATTTTGGTGTCCTGTGTAATCGCACCTCTCAAACACCCTCCGGAAGCTTCCTGGTGCTGCATAGTGCAGGTGGCCATAGATAATATCATTTGACATTGGTAGCATGATAGTGAGAAGGAGAGTAAGGAAGAGTGAAATTAGAGAGATTTTGATGAATGATGAAATGCTGTAGTTATTTTTCATATATGACATGAATATTTGCTCCCTATTTATAAGTATGTATCAAATTGATCCATTGGATTTTCAAATTAAGGTGGATGGATTGGATCCATCCATTAATTAAATGGATGGATTGGATCCAATCCATTTATTAATTTTTTTTACTAATAGATGGATTGGATGGATCCATTAGTGAATGGATTGGATGAATAACGGATAAATGGATAATTTTGACACCACTAGTATCAATGCTACCATATTTTCTATAATAATAATAATGTACCAAAAAAAAAATATTAATAATAATAGAGAATATATGATGCAGTTTTATAGGGGTCTTCGTGTGTCATTTTTATTTCTTTCTTATAAGTTGATTCATGCGACATGCATGATTCTAGGGGTGGGTAATGGGTTGGGTAGGGCGGGTTTGGGCCAAAAAATAGCATCCATCCCAACCCGCGGTTGCAATAACAAGATCCAATCCGACTCTTTTTAAAAGTTCGGTTTTTGCGGGTTCGGTTTGTGCGGATTGCGGTTTGACGGGTCGGTTGTTTCGGTTTTGAATTAACGAATGAAAAATTATCTAAAAAAAATAAAAAATAAAAATCAATTGTGCGGTGTGAAGAAAACACGAGTGCAAGTGAAACAGAATGAAGTATAAAGTAAAATAAAATAGTAACAATAAATGTATGGTGGTATTAATATTTGAATGAGAGAAAGTTAATGACTTTCAACTATTAGTTAATGGTTTCTTGTTTTTAATTTTCAAGGAAACAAACGGTAACAAGTTTTGAGTTTGTGTCTCGAGATATGTTCAGTCACTTCATCATGTTTTATATATTAAATAAAATAAAAGCGTACGATTTATGTAACTTGGGCGGGTTCGGGTACCGTTGAGTTGATTTTAGAAAACCGAACACGCCCATTTCAACCCGTCTAAATCCGGAAATGTGTGACTGAAAACCCGATGATCCGCAGCGACCCGCCCGCTTAACCATTTTTTGGTTTGGATTGTTCGGTTTGAATCGGTTTGCGGATTTTTACCCACCCCTACATGATTCATCTACTACTGCTTCTTCTACTACTATAATAAGATTAATTACTCCTATATTTCCTTTAATACCCTCATATTATCTAACAAACTCGGTAATTTTGTGGGCTATTGTGTCATGTTTGCCAGTAATTATGATTAGGTAGATTTTGAATTTTTTATTATCTTGCCATACGTAGTTACTCTCATAGCCTTGGTTCAACTTGATGGAGAGTGAGATTCTAATGTTGGATAAAGTATAAGAGGTGGGAATTCACACTTGTAAGGAAGAATTGTTGTGTTCAAGTGTGAGATTATAGGAATGAACAAAATATTGAATATATAAGAGAAGTGATTCAACATGTTTAAAAAATGTGATCCATATACCTAATGTCTTAATATTTTGAGTGAAATATGACATGCTTCCCAAACTCATCAAAATTATGACATGCTTATTTTATTTTTTTATCTGTACTGATACTGTGATCATAACTAAGTCATTCCTACATCTAAATTTTTGATGTTTTTTATATTTTACTGAACAAATTAATTTTGAGTACACGTTTAAAAACAATTTTGATCAAATCAATTCAAACAACGCGAATTAATAAGAATCACTTTTATCTTAATATATTCGAATACACTGTAAATATTTTTACTTTCAACTAATTTTTTGTCAATTTGGTCAAAATCAATTATAGCTACCGTAAAATCAAACATGCAGTTCAACATAATTTTTTTTTTCTGAAGTAATATAGTTCAACATAAAATTGAAAAGAGAAAGAATCCTAAATAAAATATTGCTAATGCTCTTAAGATTATTTATGACAATTTCTTCCCATGCTTATCTGTTTCAGGTTCATAGATATGTCTTCTCTTAGCTATACAATAACATACCAATAGTTCCATCACAAACCATTATCTTATAATGTCTAAAACAAGATATAGTTGCATTTGCATATGTCTAAGGGCTCTAATGAGCTGCAAGGGGCACTCCAGTTTTCTCAGTCAAGCCCTTAATGTATTCCTTTCTAGCTGGGTTATTTTCTTGTGGTCGATTATATGCCGTCCACACTGGCTCGCCCTTAAACAACCTCATTAACTGCACAAAACCATCAACATATGCAGATTACAAAACAATTAATTCTACTCAACTGATATTAAGCGTTGAATCTTGATCTATTTAAGTTTTAAACAACCTTGAAACTGCACGACTTTCTATTCTATGGTACTTTCCACTGCACAAAAATGAAGCCTTAATCAAGAGAATTGCTAACTGTAATTGCGCGTACCTTCACATAGTTACTTGTGTCGAGAGTGAACCTGTGGTAGATTCCTGCTGGTAATATGATAAGATCACCTGCCTTGATCCAAATGCGAACCCAGCGATCGTTTTTGTCTCGAACATCAAAGTAGCCAGTTCCCTCCAAACAATAACGAATCTCTTCATCCTGATGAATGTGCTCAGTGTAGAAGTTCTTCAACTTCTCTTCATAATTTTCAACTTTCTCTGGGCATAAATCAAGCAGATCCTACAACATAATCAAATAAAACAGAAAAATATTCAAAAAACAAAGATGATACTGTTGAGTATGGCTGATATTCACTAATAAGAGGATAGACACTTGAGCGGAGCGTAGCAAAGCGATTGGAGCTGAAAGCACAACGAACATACCAGGGGATTTGCCCAAGCCCCCCAGTACGGTTTACGGGTGAATTGGTGCAAAAATCTCAAAGACCAAAGTTCAACCAAAATGTATCAACTTCAACAGACCAAAAATTAATCTTAAATATATCTCTAACAACTATATTCTGCAGCTGTTCCTAAATATTATTATTCAGTCTCAAACTCATAACTCATAATAATTAGAAGGCCATTTATAAATAAACTATATAATATGTTCCCTATTTCAATCTCAGAAAAACATGTTAAACCCTTGTATCATGAAAAAACTGAATATGAATAACTGAAATTTAAAAAATTAACTGAAAAACAATAGAAATATTATTACCATGTAATTGTATCCCCTGGCTTCTCTAATCTTCTTCAACTCTTGATCATTGTCATAATCATTAGGATTCAGCTTCCAGTATAAAACCCCCAATTCTACAAAAAATTACCATTTCCCCTCAAATTAATGTCACAATATATATTAGATGTAATAGTTAGTTGCAATAAAATAAGAGATTTAATCGGTGACTCGTGCATACCGAAAAAATTCGATTGGAAGTGAAAAAACACCTTGTATGTTAATATGATTAGTTACTACTAAACGACAGTAGAAATTTCGTAATAAGCAACAAAAAAAAAAACTATACAAAGAGAGATGATGGTGATGAATAGTACCTGCTAATTGGTCCAAGGAAACAAATTCATTGGAGTTGTCATGGTGAGGAAGCCTTGGATCTTCATTGCTATCATCCATGAACCATGCCTGTCACAATTTTTCAATTAACATCACAAATCTTAAATTGATTGAGTTTAATTAATTAATAGAGAATTAAAACTCACCTCAATCGCCATGAGTAACAATTTTCTAGTTTCAATGACTCTTCTCTAGCTTACTGTAATTCGTTTCCTACACAAAAATGCTGATAATATATATTTATATTTGCTACGAGACATTAACAAAAAATTAATTTAAAAACTGCATAATATTATTTATTGTGGTGTATTTTGTGTTTTACAAATTTTATTGTGGCATTAATAAAAACAAGAAATATTATTGTGGTGTATTTTTTAACACCCGTGAAAAATATCAACATTGTCGTTTTATGAGATTGTTTGTTTCTGGGTAGGAGCTTTCACAAATGGCTTTCTAGTCTCTTCTCTAGTTAACTCCATTTAATTTAATTTTATGGCAGAGAAATATATATACCATAAAATATAGTTAAGCAGATTTTTTTACCAAAAATTAAATAAATTGTACGAGTGGAGTGGGGTTTCCTTGTGGACTTTTTTACTCCTAAAATTTTAAAAATAAGAAAACATGTTGAATTAAGACCTAAATTTTACTAGTAGTTTTCTAATCACAAAATATTTACATATACTTTAGCTTTAACATAATCAAATAGCAATATTAATCATTGTGTGTAGAGTTGAAAAAAATTAAGATTTTTTTTTGTTATATTAATCATTGAACTTTTTATTAGCACCTAAGCTTTGAAACCTACTTCGAAATTGAATCCTCTCCTTCTCTTTTTCTCCAATTTCTCTCGTAACTTTTTATCTCTCTTAAAACTATGGGCTCCATTGCTTGACCTACAACCTGAGCACCCTATTTTATAAATAGTACTACGTAGTACATGTCTTCTTCTTTTATTGACTAACTAAACAAACTTTTACGGTTTACACATTTGTTCTACCAGAAACGCACCAACATCATTTATGGTAGTACTGAAGTAATTCAGAACCAAAATAAGCATCAACATCACTGATCAAAGCATTTCCTCACTATAAGTGAATGTTTCTCTCTTGAAAGTATAACAATTACTCACCCCGAAATGAATTGTAACAATCACAATAAATTTTGATTGCAATGCCAAGACTTCAAGTCCCAAAACCTGCAATTTGTAGGCGACTTTACCTAACTATAGTTACCACTCATAACCTGAAGATCTGATCCCACAAGCACAGCTACATCCATCAACCTGAAGATCTGATCCCACAAGCACAGCTACATCCATCATGAGAATTCTTCTTACTTTATAGAGTCTACTACTACATGGATGCAAAATAAAGGTAGCGACAAAGTAATAAAAACAAGAGAAAAGAGTCCAGTTTAGGTTGCACAAAAGCTATTGACAATTAAAAAGAGGCAGCAGCACAGTGAATTTACAATACATATCACACATTCATGGGAAAATGGCTGCTACCGACGCTACATTTTACTAACTCAGAAAACCTCAAGTTACGGAAACAAGAAATTCCCGAACGATGAAATGAAATTAGAAGACTGTTATTACAAAATTGATCAGGTCAGCGCGACACTAGACTATCCTAAACATAATAAATTTACCCAGCAGTTAAAGCTACTAAAAACTGACCACTCTAGTCTAGGCCCAATCATTCTTTTATAGGTTCCCCAGAAGCTATGGTCTTTTCTCTTCATTAATACTAATACATCCATGGCTCAGCTCTCTTCAATCGTCTACGAGTTCCAAATCTGCACAATCTATCTAGTCTCGAGTTTTAGCATTCTTGAACATCTGTCAAAACAACGAGATTACATAAACACATGACATAAAACATTGAACAATAGTTTGGTAATCTAGCATAAAGGCTGGTGGTGCTTCATCAATTAGTGGTTTACCCTTCAGTACTAAATCACCATCACAATATTATCATCTGTAAAGTTGTAACCAGTTAAAACTTAAAACAGTAAAAATCTGCAAATTAAGTTATATATAAGCACTGCAAACTAAGATCCTCATTTGATGCTTGTAATATAAGTAGAGATCTTTTCAATTTCTTAAACAAATGGAGAACTTCACAACTATGGTTTTGGGTTATAATAACCTAGTTATGTCATCAATTATGGATATGCGTGCCTTAATATATACTAGCAGAAAGATGGCACTAACGCGTCCGTCTGTCTGCATTTCTATTGTGTTTAGTATGTCTAAATGATCGCATTTGATGTCTAATATTCATTTTGAGTTTAAAGTATTGATAGAAAATCGAATATTATTTGTTTGGAAATGATATTGTTTTGTCATCCTTGATTTGACTTAATAGGGAAAAACAATATTAAAAATAAAAGCAACATATTTTAGTTATATGGTCGAAAACTGCTTTCGAAACCAATGAATTGTGCGCAAATTTTCAATTGCTTCCTTCATTTGTTTTTTAATTGTATCTGATAATAAGAGGAAAATTGGAAGAAAATAAAGTCATACCAAAATTATGTATTGTCTTTATATGTAGGATAACTGATTTATTTATTATTTACGAAGACCCTCTGATTAATAAACTGAGAGGTTTATTGTCTCTTTTGTTAGCAAAAAATTAAACGCTATTAATTTGTTACATTAACAGTTGAAGAAAAGATTGAGCTTGTGACAGACCTTTATCATTCAAATCAATGGGGAGGGTAACTTTTGGCTGGTTTTCAGCTGAACCACTGGAAACTAGAGGCAGTCTAGGCTGTGGTGGAGAGTCAGTGCTACTACGACTTGAATTACCATTTGAGGCATGGAGCTTCACTGGAAGGTTCAAATACATCTCAAAGTTAGATGAAGTTATGCCAGTCAGTTTGTTGCCCTTCGATCTTCCCCTAAAACGGCAGAGTAATAAAATAATTTAGTGTGTATTCATTAAAACTAAAAAAGTGGTAACACAGGTAATGTAATTGATGTCAATAAACAGATGACGGTTTAGTACTGCGGATACCTGTCCTTTCGCTTTTCACGATATCGCTGCAGCGAAGCAATTCTGCTTGCCTGACCATCTACATCTTTTATAAAACAAATAAATATTACTGATACTTAGGTTCTCATAATTCGAGGTATGTAAGCTTGATACAAGGCTTTAAGTTTAAAAAGGAAATTATTCTTTGTAGTTCTTAGAAATTCTTGTAGCTTAAGTTCAGTATCATGCTACCATGTGAGTGCATGGACATGTGTAATGCTATCCATTTAATACATCAAACAAAAGACTTCCTCATAACACTATTACTGCAGTACATTATAGTAAAACCAAAAAAAATTCTGCATATTGTTTCTTTTAGCCAGGAAATATACGGAACGGGTGCACATAGTGCCCAAATACATAAATGGCTAGCAATCTCTCAGGTGAAAATACATGGGTATGAGTTCCTGTATTCACACATATTTTGCACGTGCATGGGATCTTTTGAGGGGTAAAAACTACCGTGACTGCTGAGTGCTGAATCCAGTACTAACAAATGATCAATTTATAATTACATTTACGTAAATTGTAACAGAGGCGAAAATCTACAAATACTCTAATTGTAGCATGTTTTTGTACAACTAATAGTAACAATTTTACTGAAGAATGCATGACGGTTAAAAAAGGCAAGAAGCTCATGCATTCCAAAGTGGGGCTGACATCTAAAACTAAAATAGAAAAATAGCAGTAACTTTATAACCAAAGGATAATAGTTACAATAAAAACAAAAACTTTTTCCACTAGATAGGACAGGCTACAGGGATCAAATGGTGTATGGTGTTCTATCAATGACAAATCTTACGTCAAGTAGGTGAATCTTGCATTGTCACTTGGGAGGTGGCATTTAACATGCGACACTATTAAAGTTTCCCATGATGGACCAGTCTATATTATACCAATAGATCAAATATGAACACAGATCTTATTATAGTCTCTCCATACTATATATTCTTTTACAGTATCTTCAACCTTTCCTCCAACTATTATCTCTTCCAAATTCAGTTTTTAGACTCTATTAGAGCTAATCGATGCTGCTTTGCTCACCTGAAGATTTAGAAAGTTAGCTATAAATTACTTCTTGCTTATATGGATTAAGTTTATCAATTTCCCTTATCTTCCTTTTGTCCCCATCCAACAAGACTGAACAACCCCATTTTAATGGGTAGGAACCACAACAAAAAACACCATAACTAACCAATTATGTTTGAAATTATGTCTTATTTCAACATTAACCTAGATCGGTCACTTATCAATTTTGCCTCCAAATAAAGATTAGCTTATATGAGATTATAAAAAGATCCAACAAACAAGAAAAAAATTCAGCACTGATTAGCTTGATGAGAGTCTAAGAACTGAATTTGGAAGGGATAATAGTTGGAAGAAAGGTTGAAATTAGTGTAAGGAAAAATAGTGTGGAGTGACTAAAATAAAATCTGTGTTCCTATTTGATCTAATGCTAAAATATAGACTGGTTCATCACGGGAAACTTTAATAGTGTCCCATGTTAAATGCCACCCACTCAGGATGCCAAGGATAAAACAAAAAAGGACCTCCAAAAACTAGCCAAACCAATAGAAAAGACATACAAGACATATTAAAAGAAATTCAATAAAGGAAACTACAAATTCAGCAAGTAATCTATCAACAATTTTCTACTTATCTGCCAAAAGAGACACAAGATAAAGTTCTAGAGCAGACTGCAAAAATTTAAACACTTAATTGTCCCTACCAGCATCACGAGCTATGCTCCCTTTCTCCCTGTATTGCAGAGGATATTCCACCATCTTATCTGTAAAATCAAATTTGTAACACCAATTATGAACTCAATAACTTCAATTCAAAAATATTGGTTCCTGACTAATGAACGCTGCCATGATTTTAAACAAGTAAAAAACGCCGAGCTTGTTCATCTTCTAGATGCATGGTCTCAATAACTTCAACTCAAAAATATCAGGTCCTAACTTATAAACGTTATCATGATTTTAAACAAGTCATTGATGTTGAGCTTGTTCAACTTCTAGACATAAGAACTAAATAGTTTTAATTCAAAAAATCAGTATTCAGAGTAAATTTGGTCATAACAATGTCTGCACGTCCAACGATTTTTGCACTTGCACAGAAAAGGATCGATTAATAGTATGAAAGACTGATAGAACATCGCATGCAAAATAGTATGATACAAAACAACTATTAGCTTGAACCCATTTATGATAAAAGAAAGGTGACTTAGTGATATCTCACTTATAAAGTAATAAATTGTATGGTATGTGAGCTACAAAAAAGCCTATAATAATTTTCTGCAAGTGCTTTCATAAACACTAACGAATTCTTTGAAGTTCCAGAAAATTATGCAATATGCATTGAAAAAAGTGATTCCTTTCCACATTAGAGTACTAGGTTTGAAAGCAAAATTAAGCAATTTTTCTACCTGTTTGAGCAACCTGAAGAATTGTTGTGTCATTGGGAAAGAGGACATCCTTATCAATCGGCATGTTGCAAGGAGAAGCCCACACTGCTGCATTTTTATTTAAAAGATTATCCTGAGGAAACGGGGATGGACATGCAGCAAGCTGCATGATTGATCGTGCCTGCAAATAAAAATATGGTTACATTATTGGAAGGTGAAATTTTATTGATGTATGGCAAGATATTCATGCAAGAGGACACATATTTACCTACCTTGTCCGGTGAGACTCCATCATAGACATTCACCTTACCACAGTAGAAAATCGTCATTTGCCCAAACGACCCACTAGCTGCGCACCCCCTGTGCTCACATCAAATTTACAACCAATGTTTAGAACTTGAATGGATAATAGATAAAATCAAACAGTAGTCTGCGTTCAAATAAACGAGTATGGATGCTAAAAAACAAGCTTTGACATAAAACCAACACAAACACGTAGTATAGTTTTTCATCTAACTTGTTCTTAGTCCTTTAATATTCAAAATAATCAATTAGGGTTTTCCTTCTCTAAGTTGATATCTTGCATCCACCTCAAACATGATATCTAAATGAAAAAATGTAAATTAAGCAGCACGAGATTGTCAGTACTTTGATGGCACTAAAACCTAACCATGACATTGTACAAGTTCTGTTATGAAAAGAAAACCAAAAACAAATGCAAAAGTAACACAACAAATTCAGAATAACAATGATTAAAGTTATAGGAATCTATATATTTGACAATGACAGGAAGAAAGAACCCACACAATACATCCTTGGAACAACGAAAAAGCCAAACTAGCCCTAAACATTTTCCATTCATTCCATCTAAATACTTCCTCCGGTCTCATATATAAGCAAAACTTACTTTTTTTTAGATTCATTGAAAAAGTAATGTATCAAGTCCAAATCATAGACAAGATACATCACTTTTATAATGAATCTAAAAAAGTAATTTTTGCTTATATATGAGATCGGAAAGAGTAATATACTAGTATCTCAGAAATATAAAATGTTCATAAACTGCAGACAAACACAATCTGACCCTATAAACTTTCACAACCAACCCACCAACAGATTCACCTTCACTATCAGATGCTAAAAATTTACTTTCTGTATCAACCTCTCTCACATCACGTAAAACTATACAACAATGTGCCAATTTTCCAAGCTAATGCCAAACAAAATATAGCTATATAAATAAAAGTTTAATGGATACGCACCATCGGTGTAAATTAATTTTACACTGACATCCAATAAAAATGATCAAATCTTCCATGTCATATCAAGAAATTGGGGTGATTGGTGGAATAAAAGTTTGCTATTGGTTAACAATGTAAAATTGTTTTACAATTTACAGTTTTACACTATGTGCATATTCCTTTTTCTCCTAAATAAAACAAAAATTTAATGTTTCAACCAACCAAATTACTTTTACTATACTATCATCAACTCACTCTCACTTAACTTCAACAATCCAAATCATAATTTGTCCTAAGAAAGTAACAAAAGCAACATCAAGAACTGAAAAACAAAAAATTAGCAACACAAATTAAAAAACATGAGTGAAAATGAAGAACAGACCCAGAGGGTTTAACAACATTGGCATCATTCGTTTCAGTAGGTATTTCCGCAGCAGTTGATTTGTTAAGATCCTCCGCGGCATGAAAACCGGTATCATCGGGATCGGAGCTTTTTGCCGGAGCTTCATTCAAATTCCCCTACATTCATAGAGTAACAACAATTAAACTTAGAAAGTATAAACCAAACAAACAAGAGAGAGAAAGTAAGAGAGAGAGAGAGAGAGAGAGAGAGAGAGTGACCTGAGGAGGTGGAGGTTGAGGGTGGTGGTGATGATGGTGGTGAATGGCGGAGGAGACGCCGACGGGAGCAGGGAGATCATCGTCGGAAGGTTCTAGAAGTGCTTTGAGAGAAATGACTTGCTGGATCGCTTGAGATTTGTTCCAGGAAGGCCTGCGCATCCCTGTACGAACACGTGTCGTCTTCTTCACTCATTTTTTTTGTTATTTAGAATAAAAAAATCCGCATCCCGATTAATTAATTAATATTAAATTAATTAAATATAGAGAGAAAAAAAAAGAAGCATTGGGTAGAAAAATTAAATGAAGATGTTCTCAGATAGATACCGGAAATCATGGAGTACAAGAGGATAAAATCGGAAGAAAAAAATAATTAATTAATTTTTTGTAGAGAGAGAGAGAGAGAGAGAGAGAGAGAGAGAGAGAAAAAGAGAGAAAGAAGAGGACCTTTATCTTTGAGGAATCTGCGACAGTCTTCACGAGTGAGTTGAGAAATGTCATCTTCGGTGAGTTGGTTAAGGGGTTTGTCGAGGATGGATCGGAAGGAGGTGACGGTGCTTCCGCCGTTCATCGATTCCGATTCCGGGAAGGAAGGGTAAGTTCGACCATGTACTAAAATTTATGAGATAGAGAGAGAGAGAGTGTAGTGGTGACTGGTTAGTGAGTGAGTGAGAGAAGGGTGAAGTGAAGGACTTAAGAAAAGTGAAGGGAGGGTGTGAGTACAGTTTGCAGGGAAATGGATTCTGTGCAGTTGGAATTTTGATGCAGTCATTTTATAGCCGCCTGATCACGATCGGACGGTTTAAACAAATGCAATCATTAAATAAGTCTTTAAATTATGACCGTCTGATTTTGATCGGACCGTTATAAATAGCGTGACTGCACGACTGCACCAGAAAACTGACTGCATGGAATCCGGATCCCTGTTTGCAGTAGGGTCTTTGGGAGGAAAGAATTGTGAAGGGTAGGGGGTGCTTTTTTTAGGACTTGTGAACAACCCTAAGCTGCCACGTACGCTTTTCTCTGCATTATTAGTCTCTAATCTCTTTTTTTTATTATTATTTACCTGGGAGTTTGAATCCCTTTCTAATTACTAGTATTTGAAGTGTTCTTGGGTTAATAATGGCCGGATCGAAAACTTCTTTAAGTGGACTAGTATTTGTCAAGCTTTTAACGAATTTAACAGTTGTAAATTTTAAATAAAAAAAAAAAACACATAAAAAGTATATGATTAGTAAGTAGTAATTATATTTTTTTTAAAATGAAACATTAAAGATAATAAGAGTAAAAATAAAATTGAAAGTAAAAAACTACAAGCTCAAATGTTATTTTTAATAAGAGAAATTTTTAGGTGAGTCATCACCTAAGCATTAATTATTAGGCACAACCAATCAATTCATGACAACTCATTAATATATTAAATAATTATAAATAATTAATAGAGTATTAATAAAATCAAATCTAAACCAAATCTAAAAAAAAGGTAGAAACAAAAAAATCATGTACTTATTAACTATGCTTCCCTCCTAATTTGTATGTGTTGTGCCCATCACATAAGAACAAAAAATAAAATAAGTAATTAATAAAAAAAAATATTTCAAACATTTATATTTCTTTTAAGAAAAGCTATAATTTTTTTAGTCTTATATTTCTCGGAAATTAAGTAATTATTCAAACATTCAAACAATTATGATTCAAGTAGATAAAAAAAAAAATAATAGCGGATAATTTTGATAATTTAAGTTATAACGGATGAACTTATAGAGAATACCGTATAATATATACACATCTATAAGCTGGTTGATTCAATTTGTAGTGTTTTAGTAAAATTAATGGTTGAATTACTTTATAAATATGAAATGACGTAAAAAAAATATTTAATTTTTTTTCAAGTAAGAATTTGGGAGAAGAAATGATAATAAACTATATGTAAATTGAATTAGCTTATCAAAATACATTAACATACCTATTAAAAAAATTACATGCTCAAATGTTACCAAACAAGTCATATTATATTAACTTATAAGTTATAAACTATAAACTCAAAATTGAGCATTGTGAAATAGAGTCTATAGAAATACGTATCAAACTATAATCACAACTTAAAATCAACATAAAATTAATAAAACTCGATCGATGTATTTAACAAATAGTAAAACAATAAAATTGTAGTTAGTACAATAAATTAAAATATCCTCCAGCCAGTTAAACTTAAAATATATAGGAATAGTGCAAAATAAAATTGTCTTCATCTAATTATAACTTATAATTAGAATAACTAAATGTAAATGCTAACAAAAATTATGTCAAATGTCATTTAAATTTTTGATGCTATGGAAAACAACCCAGCCTTGAGGTGAGGGTACATACCAGCCTTTTCCTTGCTTTGGTTGTCACGACACATTAAGTAAAAATTTAGATGAAATACAATTGTTCATGACAAATTAGTCCATGAGTTTTTTTATTTCCTTATTTTTTAGATTTTGTCCTTATTTGGTTTTCATTATTATATTAATTATTTATAATTATTTAATATATTAATGAGTTGTCATGAATTGATTGGTTGTGCCTAATAATTAATGCTTAGGTGAGGACTCACCTAAGAATTTCTCTTTTAATAATATCTTAAAAATATTATAAGCTAATTAAAAAAAATTGTTATTAATTAATTATAAGTTAGTTTATGAGACTTACCAAAAACACTATAATAAACTAGACAGTAGACATATGATCTATTTCCACTTCTAAGATGTGTGTTTGGTAAAATTAAACTATAATGTAGCTTATAATTGAGAAAAACTAGTTTATAGTTGATATCTAAAAAGATAATTGATTGAAATTAAAGTATTTTGTAAAATTGGCTTTTGAAAATAAAATGACACAAAAGGACGTGTATGCTTAGTGGATAGTTTTTTATTTTATAAAAACTAATAAAATTAAATTAAAGGTAAAAAATAAAAGAAAAAATGTAAAAGGTTTTAAACTCAAACGCTACTTGAAATAACATTTTTTTAAAAAAAAACTATAAGCTGATGAGAATTTTTTTTTTACCAAACACATTTTATTTTATCAAACAAACTTATAAGCAAGTATAATAAGGGTCCGTTTGGATTAGCTTATTTTTGATCTTATGTAATATAAATTAGGTTTTGTGTTATTTTACAAGTTCACACTAGTAAAAATTGTATTTTTATAAACTATTTTATTATAAACTGTCTTGACAAACTTATAATAATACATAAAAGATTATATAAGTTATTTGCATGAGCTCAAAAATAAGCTAATCCAAACAGACCCAAAGTTATAAGCCAACTTATTTTGTTTATCAAACAGACACTAAGGGTGTGTTTGGTAACACAAATAAGCCAGTTTTTAGCTTATTATATTAATTTATAAGTTTGTTTCATAAAATTAGAGGTGTTTGATAACAAACTTTTTTCCATATGCTATTTCAAATAGCGTTTGAGCTTATGGCTTATAATATTTTACCTTTTCTTTCAATTTTAACCTTATTATTTTAATTTATTTATTTTTTAAAATAAAAAGTTATCCACTCAAAAAAATAATTACCTCCACTCATATAATTTTTTTTTTGAAGGACACTCATATAAATTAATCATATATATTTATGCCATTTTATAATTACAACAATTAAATTTATCAAATACTTTAATTTCATTTTACTAATTTTTTAGCTATAAGCTAAAAACTACCTTAGCAGCTATTGTTTAATTTTACCAACAGAGTTTAAGTGTGTGACACGTGTAACAGCCATTAATTCGGATTAGCGTGTGATTTTTTTTTTCAATACAGAAAAACTCCACTTATTCGAATGATCACATCGAGTGATAGGTTAGATAATTTCAATTTGGGCCAAGTTACGCATAAATCAATGACATTTTGCTAATTACACCCTACCCTTTACTTTTTCCAAAGAAAAAAAGAAAAATACCTACCCTTTGCGAGATACAGAGCCAAATGGACTGGTCCATGTGAAGGATTTTCAACACAGTTTACTCTCCATATTCTGTATGTATGGTACATAACAATTTCAATTTTTTTTAATTTAATTTGACATTTATCTAAGTAATAATATTATTGCAGCCATTCCATAAAAATAAAAAAATACTAATAAATTAAAATTATTGCAACCATAAAACCAATGACACATTAACTTATCTCACATTCTAAGCCACTAGGTTTGGTCTAGTGGTGAGGGGTTTGGGTAATATGTTATAGGTTCTGGATTCGTTCCCCAGCTCATTGTAAACTCAAAAAAAAAAACTTATCTCACATTCTTTCCAAAAAAATCACTAGATACACCACAAGAAGCAAATGCTGGTGTGCTAAGGAATCAACTAATAATAAGGTAATAAAAACAAACACTAGAAGTTGCTGTAACCCAAAAAATATACTAATAGTAGAAGTAACAGTGTGATTATATTTGTTTGCATGTATAGTCGTAAAAATTGCTCTTTTAACCCATGAGTTACTATTAGGCCCTTTAAAAACCCCAAAATATCCTTAATTATTTGGATTGAAGGATTCAAAAATACAAAAATGCTCCCCAAAAACTCTATTTCGGAAATTACGTTTTGAAATTGCAAATTTTTTTCAAAATTTTAAAGCGTAACTTCCAAAAGTATGTTTTTTTAACTTAGATTCCGAAATGGTTTAATATTTGTTTGCTTCACTCAATATTGCTAAAACAAAATAACTCACTTTAAAACCTACATTTCGAAATTAATTAATTTTTAATCCTAGATTCAAAAATATCTTAAGAATAATTTCGTCAGGTAGAGAAGTTTGGAAAGCAACATAAGAGATTTAAAGAGCAATTTTCATACTACACTGAACCTAAAATGAATAACCCAAATGCTCCAAGGGCCCATTAGGACCATCCTATACACTACAGGGCATGAATTTACAAGCTTAACTCCACTAAAAACAACTCCCTCCGTGCCAAAAATATTAAGTCGATTGACTTATGCACGTATATCAATACATAACTTTGACGATTAATATTTTTAATTATATAATAGTAAAAATTATAAAAATTTGATATTTTGAAAATACTCATTGGGATGAATTCAACAAAATCTTATATGTTAATTTTTATTTTTATTTATTAGTAGAAAAATAAGGTCAAAGCAAAATATACGAATAGTACACTTAATCAAACCGACTCAATCTTTTTGGGACGAAGGGAGTATATAATTTTTCCTTTCATGCCCACTAGTCAGTAATCACTAAAATGGATTTTGATTATCTACATTCAAAAATCCCAAATTCATCTACATTCAAACAAATTTTAACTAAAAAAGAGAAAATGTGGTATATTTAAATGCATTAATGTTTGTTGCAAAGACCAAAACACCCTCAAATTTTGCCTAAATGTAGGAAATGTAGGAAAAAGTGACTTTAGAGAATCTAAATCTAACTTTGCAGATGACAAAATGCGATCGGAATGAGAGACCTTCCTATAGATAGTTAGCCCCATAGAAATTAGCCTTTGACAAATTTTATGGAAATGTGGCATTTATAATATGATTGTATAGAATTTTTTAAAAAATATATAAAGTTAACGCATTGAAAACTGTGTTGTTAAACTTTTTAATTAAAAAATTTATTTAAATAGTATGCTTAAAGAGTGCACTTGTTAGCAAGACTCATAAAAAATACTATAATATACTTTTTTTTGCTTCTATTTTCACTCTTCATTCAAATTATTTTATTTATAATTTTATCCCTTTTTTATATGATCAAATAAATAAATTTTTGTTTTATTTAAAACCAAATTTCAATGTAGTCTTCTTATTAAAAATGAATTGGTTTAAAATAAATGATATTTTCAAAATAATTATATGAAATTTCAAAACACGAGACACGATTATCAAGATTCAAAAAACACAAACAAACAAGCACATGAGTGTCCTTTACATCCTTTGTTTATGATGTCTCGTAGAATTAGAAATTTATATTTAATAATAAATTAATAACACAAAAGATTTGATGTTTAAAATGTAGTAATTCATTTCAAAATAATATTGTTATATTTGTTTTTTTTTTAAGAAGTTAAATTAGCCCACTCAAATTGATTATATTTATATTTTTAATATGTAATTTTATGACATTTGTTGACATTAATAGTAAATAGTGGTTCAGAGTTAGAGCTATTAAAATGGACTATTAAGTTTGTATAAGGTTGACCAGAGTGGACTTTAAACTACATTGGATCGGGTTGAAAAGCCCGAATAAAAAAAATGGTAGAAAAATCATTTTATGTATGCAGTAGTTATAGCTTTTTTTTTTTTTTTATTGTTATATGTTTTACATTATTGCCTCAAAATATGTTTTACATTATTAGGGTCATGTTTATTTTCATCATTAAATCAATATGTCACATAATTGTAATACTTATTAATTATTTTTTTAAAAAAAATATACTTATATTGCATAGTAAAAAACTTATATTTATCATAAAAAAAAAAAAAACTTATCTTACTTTCGTCTCCATACATTTATTAAAAATGACTATATCAGCTATGATGCCCGGATGCATGACACGATACTGATACGATATCGATACGGAAAGTTTTTAAAATTTCTGATGGGATACGGCCGCGATACGCTGATTTAAAATTAAATTAAAAATTAAATATACAAATACACAATATATAAACATAACAAAAGTTGATAAAGATTACAAATTAACATTCAAATTACTCAAACTGATCAAACAAGTGACAATTACATATTTTAAATTAATTAATTACTACCTAAATAGGACATAACCAGTCCTATACAAGAAAAGGCATCATCGGTACTATCCAAAAAATATATGGTTGTCAATCCATAAATAAATCATATTCTAACATTCATTATTTAAGATGAAACACAAATTGTATCAGTCTCATCTTCTCCATTTCTATCATAAAAAAATATTATTTTCAGATAAGTATCCGACACGTATTGGTAATTATTCTTTTTTTTAAAATAATTTTAATTGTCTAATACTTCACAATAATGGATATACTTGCTTCATAGATTCTCAACAATCAACAGAAAAAAAATTCTCTCAAGTGTGATTTACACTTGCGAAAAGAGAGTGTGATTTGTCACCATTGATCAAAAGAGAAAAACATACTACAAAAAATTTAGATGAAATAAATTTAAATGACGGTAGATCACATATAAATCTCAACCATCTATTTTATTTGTGTCTCTTATTTACTATTTTGTAAATTTTAAATTTGGACCATCAAAATAGGTGACTGAAAAGCCAAAGTGAATTCACTCGATTCATATCCACATTTTATTTTCTGAAATGTACACAACTGAGAGAATCTACTCCGCATTATACTAGAAGATTTTCTAAACGTTTCGTAGGAACAAAGACACGAGCCATGAGGTATGCAATGAATTGAAATGCTACAGCCTACAAACCTACCTCGTTGGTTTGCTCTGTAGAAGCAAAGCAAAAGCCATAAATTGAGGCATCTAACGAATGCTGGTACTACTCAATCACACCGTGTGAATTGGCCATATATGCTTTAAATTTAATTCTGGATACTGCCGAAGTAGTAGGTTTAGTTTAGGATAGGCCTGCTGCACCTGCATAAAGTTCATGTACCCTTTGGTAGAATAATCACACAATATCTACCGCATAATTTAACATTTTTAGATTTATTGTAAAAATAATGTATTTTGTTAATAATACAGATTATATTCATTATTTTTTTAATAAATTTAAAACGTTCAATTTTTCTTATAGATGAAAAAAGAGTACTAATTTATCCGGTTTTAAATGCTCCTAAAGAAAGTTTGAATATGGGGTTAAAATTAAAAAAATAAAATTTGATAGGATAAATGTAGAAATAATCAAGTGTGGAACAATATGTCCGACTCAATCCAAAATGTGTGTGAAAGAGCCAATCATTTAATCAGTAGTTGGTGCAATGTTCAACAAGTCCGTGAGTTAGTTGATGTGCTGCAACAAATATCTCAGCAAACTGTATGGATCAAGCCAAGCATTGAAAGATATAAATGTAATGTGGATGGTTCTTTTTTCTCTACTCGCAATAAGGTAGGAATTGATATGTGCATTCGGAATGACCAATGACGTTTTGTGAAGGCTAAAACTGAATGATCATAGCCTATCTTTGATGTGAAAATTGGAGAAGTCATGGGTTTTTTGAGTGCACTCAGATGTATTGATGAGCTGCAACTTTATGACACAAGTGTGTAAATAGATTGCAAAAGGGTAGTAGATAATCTTTATATCAAAAGAATCCTCAATTTTGATTTTGGTGCGATGTTAAATGACTTTGGAGTTTTATTATCCTCAAATCATGTGAACTTCAATGTTAAGTTCATTATGAGATAAGCCGATGGATGCCTATAACATTGCTCGGGTGGCTACAACTTTAGCTTGTTTTCATAATTTGATCGATATCCCAACATGTATCTATAATATTATTATGAATGAAATAAGGTAGGTCTTTAAGTCTGAGTTTGAATAGAGTAATAGAAAAATTTCTTTGTAAACATTTTTTGTTACTTTTATAAATTTGAAAAGTTTTATGTCAAATTTAAAATTTGAAAAATAAGAACCAACTTGCTTTTTGGTGTCATATGAAATTCCTTAAATTAAACTTGGACAAAATATTTCATAAATTTTAGTTATTTTAAACTTTTCCAAATTATTCATCCAAACAAGGAAATTTAGACAAAAAAAACACGAAACCCTAAAAAATATCACTTTACCTTAAAACATTTCTCCATCCAAACATACTCCAAGGGAGATTCGAAAAGACGGAAGAAAAAACGGCAAAAAGAAGTTTCCCACCAAAATTCAGTTCAAATTCAAACAACAAACAAATACTAGACTTTTGTCAAAAACAAACGAAGACTAGAGCGAATAGTTTTAGAAAGATAATTGTCCTACACATAGCACATATGTAAGATCTATTTATCTATGAAGCACGGATACCGACACGGACACCGGACACGACACGGACACTGACACGGCGACACTGATAATAATTTGAAAAAATAACATAATTCAGTGTAATCATAAGTGTCGTGTCGGTGTCGGACACCGACACTGACACGTGTCGGACACGGACACGCTTAATTCTAGAAGTGTCGGTGCTTCATAGCTATTTATTCATTTTTCACACTTTTATAAACAATAGAACTTGTGATCGTTTTAGGAAATTCATTTTCAATTGAAAAAAAAAAAAAGAACATTGCGTAACACATAAACATATCCACATGTTAACCAACAAAGAAGAACAATCAACTTACAATTAATAGGAATATTTAAGTAAATGAAACATATTTTACCATTTGAGTAAATGAAATATATTTAAGCAAATGAAACATCTTGAAAATAGTTAATTTTATATAATATTTCTATATGTTTAAATTTATTTCATGAATATCTTTACATTAAAAATGAACACATTTGTTTCTTATAAAAACACCAAAGGAAGTATTATTTTACGAAGTGTATAAAACTCAAATGACACAGCTGAAATTAAAAAAATTAAAAAAATTAAAAATGTAACTTTAAAAAGGTGTTGAGTTGAAAAAATTTAGTGCTTATTAGGTATTATTATTTTTAAAAATTATAAATGGATGATTATATATGTGGAGTCCAGTTAAATACTAAAAATAAATGGCTTCATTGTGGATGTTCTTTAAGACAACATGACTAAAAAAATTACTATTTCCGATTCTATATATAAGAAAAAGTTTAAATATTAAATCTATTGTTAATATATATATATATATATATATATATATATAAAATAATAATTACACTTTAATGGAAGGCAAACAAGCAACAAGAAATCTAAAAATTAATATTTTCAAATGGATGAAGTATTTTCATCGTTTTTTTTACTAAACCGGTGTACTTTTTAAGTTTATTATAAAAAGGGTGTAAGTCGTCAATGTCATGTACGACTTACCCCCAATTTAATTTTTTTATCCAGGTTTTAGCAAAGTCGTGGATGGCAGCCACGACTTTGATTTTTTGTTTTTTAATTTTTTTTGTAAGTCGTCAATGCTATTGATGACTTTCCCTTTTTTTTTTTCTTACAATTATAAATAAAATTTAATAAAAGAGGTAAATAAATATTGCACATAATTCAAATATTACACACAATTTAAACAACTTGAAATAAAGAAATTTTATTACAAAAAATTTAATTATGAGATTAGGTTCCACAATGAGGCCGTCTTCTTTTTCTTGGTGGTAAAACTCTTCGTTCTTGTTCAACATGGACGTTTTCACCTCCTCTTCTACCATGTCTTTGTGGTTGCGGTGTGGGTTCTTGATTGTAAAATAAAAAAAGGATAATAAAAAATTGAAAGTCGTGGCTGCCATCCACAACTTTACCATAACATGAAGAAAAAAAAATTGAGCTGGGGGTAAGTTGTGCATGTTATCGACGACTTACACCCTTTTGGTAATTTATTTGAAAACTACACTACTTTGATAATAAACTTGAAAAAGTACACCAGTTTAGTAAAAAAAAAAAAAAAATATTACTTTCGCATCAATTTTCGACCCACAAAAAATAGACGACTAATCCGACTCGTGCGTAGAGGCATTCGCACTGGTAAAGCGTTGTTTTCCCTGTGAGTCAAACCAAATATTCTGAGTGAGTACGTCCTTGAAAGAAGCTCCTTACCACTTGAGTCCAAGCAACTTGGTTGTAAAAAAATCATTTCTATCCAAGAGTATTTTCATCCGGAGTAATTAATGCTATAATAAATGACTAGAGAGTTTGTTCTCTATTCTGTGATATAGGTGCCAAATTGAATTTATGAGGCCGTTGGTGCCCAGTACTTCTAATTTACCCATGTTTTTGTCGGATGAATGTGTTTTTGATTGTGTTCAACTTTTTTGAGTTATTTGTTTTTCGTTTGACTGATTATTTTTGCTGGAGTAGCTATAGTTATGATTTATGAGCCTTGTAATGTAAATTTAGAGAATAAGTGATTCTTTTTTTTTTAAAGAAAAGATAAATATTGTTTGTTTAAAAAAATTTATTTTGTAGTTTTAAATAAAAATATTAAGTAATTTTTCATACAACTACGAACGGAGGAAGAGCTTTTGTAACAATTGCGATCGGAAAGTGACTGAAACCAATTGATGTTAGAAATAACTCTCGAACCATATTAAATTGATGGTAAAAAAAAAAAAAAATCTTTTCAAGTGATGGTTAAGTTATGTACATTTATTTTTCAAATTTGCATAATTACATTAGAGACCATGAGTCCTTTGTAAATAAGAGTAGTTTAAAAAATCATGCATATTGCATAATGGTAATATGTGACTCATAATTCATGAATATTGTTTTTAAAGAATTAATTGTTATTTAAAAAGATTAGCGGTGGCCGGTGGAGTTTATTTTCAGTTTGTCTTTCACTTACGTATAATTATCTTATAAATAAATATATTCTAAATCCTAATATGTAAGGATCATGGTTTGAACTCGTACTTCCGATTATTCATCTTAAAAAGTGAAATTCCAACCATTATGTTATTTATTAATTTAAAAAAGCATTTTGCTTAATCGATTAGATACTCCTATTTAATCGATTGAAAACACTTGAATGAGAAATACTGGGGAGGTTTTGGCAATGGCATTAATTGCATCCAACACAAAGGGTCAGATGAAATGTTTATCCCGTACGAGACAGCGCCCCTGTCCATACTCTCAATCCCATACGTACAGACTCAACACAACACCCCTCATTAGCTCTTTCTTCTCCATCTTTTTGCCTCAATTTCTTCACTGTTTATTTGTAAAATGATCACCATTTACTTCCTTGTTGCTCAATTACTACATTATGTACTTTCTTCTTTCACTATTATAAGTAAATTTAATTTTTTTAATACATTTAAAAAGTGATGTATGTGGTCCAATTATAAACTAAATACATCATTTTTTTAATGTATAAAAATAGTCAATTTTATTTATAATAATGATCAGATGAAGTACATCTTTAATCCTACCACTCGCTTCATCTCATAAAGATGTTGCTTTAGATTTGTCGTAGTTCTTGCAAAAATGATTAATTGTGTTGGTGTTGACTTTGGTTCAAAGTTTTACTATTGAATAAGATATCACTTGGAAATATATATGTTAATGAGTGAGAAATATTTCCTTCCTATAGGATTTGATTTTGTAAGATTGAGATAGGTTTAAGTTTAACGAAATATTATAAAATTTTGTTTGTGAGTTGGTTTTTGGAGGGAAAAAATTATTATTATTTTCTAAATTAAAAATATTATAATTTTTTTTAAAATAACTAAATGTCGCTCTTGGTTTATAAAATGTAAGTACAGAATAAAACAATTCAGTACGGAACAATATAAAATAAATTTTATCTACTAATTGCAGACTGCAGTATCATGTGATCTATTATTTTTCAAATTATGTTCATCACTTTTAGAATATTATTATTATTATTATTATTCTTTTTTCGCTTTGTATTTTACACAATAAAAATAATAATTAATACAACATAAAAATTGAATATGATCATTATTTTGAGACAAATTTTTCGTTTAAATGTGCCAGTATTAATGGGACGGAGGTAGTATCGTGGAAGGAAAACAAATGGAAAATGTATATGAATATATTTAGAATGGATGATCACTTCTTGTACTCATCAAAGGTACACGCATTGTTTTAAGTGTTGTTTCTTACTAGAGGTGGGTTTACGGGTCAATGTCCGCGTGCCGACCCATTTAACCCGCAATCTGCACGGGTTTAAGATTAATTTTATTTTTTGTCTATTTATATTTTTGCTCATGTGGATTGGACCGTTAAAACCGTGGATTATGCGGGGTAAATTTGCGGGTTTGCGAATTTGGCCCGTGACCCGTTTATTTTTATATATAATTAATTACAATTTTTATCTCTTATGAAGTATAACTTATTCATGTCCAAATCCTACTTTTTTCTAAAATAAAATAAAAAAGTCTAGTCTAAACTCTAATTATAAATATAAATAACAACATACTTCTATTTTTTTTGCAGAAACAATGATGATGAGAACATGTTGAATTTGATTTTGGATGTATTACTTACATAGAGAAGATAGATAAACTAAAAAATGTCACAAACTTCATTTTTTTTTATTTGTTACATACAATTTATGTTATAATATAAAATTATTAACAATACATTTTTTTTAGCTTATATTATTTCAATATTTTGATTGATTTTTTTAAATTACCGCAGGTTAACCGTTTAATCCGTTGGATAACGCAGACCTACCTATCATAACTTGTTTACATTTGCTGGCAGACTTGTCCGCTATGTTTAATATGTGGGCTTATGCGAGACAGGTTAAACAGGGCGGGCTATCCCGCATACCCAGCTCTATTTCTTATAAACAAAGCTTGTATAAGGACGAAACTTATGAGCATTGTTTCAAGTGTTGTTTCTTTCACAATGAAACAATTTTATTTTTGTAAAAACGAGGACCGGAGCCCAAAAGACAAGAAAATTAAAAAGCTAGACGGACATTCCTGAACATGTAAGTTTCAGAAGACATCGTCAAAAAGAAGACTCTGAAGTTCCCTAAACGGAGACTCGAGAAAATGAAAATTGAAAGAACTTGCCAATTCAACTTTAGGTGTTGTCTGATACGACGCACTAAAGTGAATATGTTTTAATTGAAGTTATTTTGAAAAATTGTTAAAAATAACTACCTTTTATTAAATTAATAATATTTTTTGTGAGCGCGAAAAAAGAATCTAAATCAAGGCAGCTAAATTTCGTCCATAAATAAAATCATGAAAAAAAGGCTGCATCTTTTATCATCCACTTTATTTTTTATTTTTTTTTGTCATAAGCGAAGTAGTACACATCATCTAAAACTCAAATTTACTTATAAATGTACAATTTTAGATTTAAATTTAAAAGAATTTATTCAATCTAACAATATCGGTCTTATCTATTTTTTCGTTTCTCATTACTCTATTGTAATTGTTAATTAAGTCCTTTTTTTGTCAGTCGTCTTATATATAGTTAAAATTTTACATTTTAAAACAAATGAGTAAAATATTCAAAATTCAAACCATAACTTCTACGTATACAATGCAAGCACGAGAGATTTAACATTAGTGGATCAATAGATTTCTAGTTTCTATAACTAGAAAGAAAAAGACGTGCACATGTATGTTATAGATACCATGAGAAATTAACAGTACGCTGAAAAGAATATTAATTACGTTCAAAAGAATAGTGTATATATTTTTCTCATCCCAAAATATAAGTAAAAATTGTTTAACAAAAGTGAATATATTTGGTCCAATTTTGAACCAAATATATCAAGTTTTTTACTCACTTTTGTTTATATTTCGGAACGGATGGAGTATGTTAACTACAAATTATATTACAAATTTCTCATAAAAAATTGTGCGAGAGAGTGACCTCACAATTGATCTTTATCATATCTTAAATATTTGCAATTACAACAGCGTAGCAGTGAAAATTTATACAGTTCTTCAAGAGGAGGTCAATAACACTCTAAGAATCCAAATAACACAAATTTCTCGCATATCCCAAATCTTTAGTAAGCCTCGTTGCAACAGTCCACCATGCTCTACTCGATACACTCAAACAACTCATCCACTTTCTAAATATAGTGATCCTCACGCGTAAAATGACAAGTTATCATTTGGTAGAATTATCACCAATGACTAAACTAAGAAAACAAAGATAATAATCGAAGTAAGATTTTGTACTTCTAACACAATCTTAAATAAGTTGATAAATTATTTGCTAACACAATATTTTTGATATGTAATTATCATTTGTTTTTATGGAAATTGCAATGAAGGTAAATTAGTTCTCTCAATTTGAAAAATTGTAGTTTTGATTCTTAATTAAAAATTATAAAACAAGCTTGTTACTTTTAGTTCTTTTGTCCCACCTTTTTGGATCCCATTTCTGTTATATATTCTTGTGATTTATAGTAGATGTGAGTATTTATGAGTTTATGGTTTGATTCAAGAAGAAAATTGAACCAAAAACAAATTGAGCTGCCACAAAAGTTTTAAAAAATTGATTTTAATGGGTTGCTGGTTCCAAACGGAACTCTTATAAAAGTTAATTTGGTGCACCGATTTATTTATTTTTTGTATTTTTAAATGTCTTTTTGTACATTTAAAACAAATATATTTAAAACTAAATACTCATATACTTTTATTTCATTTTGTATTAACAATAACTAAATTTATTAAAAGTTTGAATGACTAACTTTTTAATTATAAACTATCAATTTTATGAGCTATCAACTAATTTATAATTTAATTTTATCAAATAGAGTTGGTAATTTTATCAAATAGACTTTTATTCTTTAGCTTAAGGTCATTTTGCAAAATATAAAAATAAAATTATCATGGTGTTAATACCACTGTATAGTTCAATGTTAATACCGCACAAGTTGCAAAACACAACACACCTTATTATGACAAATAATTCAGAAGTTTAGTAGGGTCCATGCCCCCAAACCTTTTGGGTCCACTAATTTCTCAGATACTCATACAAGATTTCTCACACCCTCTTTCGGGTTCTTTCTTCTCTTTTGACTTGGACTCTCTCTCTCTCTCTCTCTCAACAAAAACATACACACGCAACTATCTGCAACACTTCCTGCAACAACAATTAATAATACCAAACACACACCTTCCTCTCAAAACTATCTTTCTCATTAATCTCTTCCTCTTCTTTTCAGTCAGCTTCACTAACTTACGCATTCCACTTCACCAACATGTGCGTATTGCGCCACCATCATTGGTTGTTACTCATTTTCCTTTTTCTCTTGTTCTCTTCTACTTTTCCCATAACCATTCTCGCATCACAACCAAGTAAGTTCATTTCAAACTTTAAATCATTTTCCACTTCCATAGTTTTCACTTAATCAACCACATACACTATTTGGATTAGACGTCTCTTGGTTGAATTAGACGTGTCTTGGTGTCAAATACATTTTTAGACACCAACACGACACATATGAGTATATTGTATTATGTTATTTTTTCAAATTATTATCGGTATGAACTTGTAATATCTGTGTTGTGTTCGAAGTTTGTGTCTGTATCGATACTTTTCAATCGAAAAAATTCATTTTTTATTTTTCATTTTCAGATAGTGGAACAGTGAAGCAAGAAGAAAAGGAAAATGGGTCTCCGACATCAAAGTGGAAGAGAGATGTGGCGGAGCAGAAGAATCGTGGCGGTCCAGGGTCGTCACCGCCGTCGTGTAGATCCAAGTGTGGTTGGTGCAACCCATGTCATCCTGTTCATGTTCCGGTTCAACCCGGTTTTATCATACGACTTGAGTATTATCCAGAAGCTTGGCGTTGCAAGTGTGGGAACAAGCTTTTTTTGCCTTAATTATTGAATGATGATTGATGCCAATATATATTTATATATATAAATAAAAATAAGCAAATCCTAGTACAAAAGAAAAAAAAACACAAACGTTGCCAGAACCGAACAGAGAAAATGTTGCAGAGCAGCCATCTTAAATTTTTTACCCTTTTAGGCTTTTTTTGTTATCATCATGCATTGATTAATGTTGCTAAGGTTGAGGTTTTGGATGTGCTTCCTTCTTGTGAATTTTGGATTAACCTTTTTAAGGGACTTTCATTGGGAATGTAAGATGTTTGGGGTTGGGTGTGATTATCGAGAATAGACCCTCTCTATTGTACATAGAAGATGATCATTTATGTTTCCTTTTTTGTTTTTTTGGTTATGTTTGCATTTACCTCTTTATGACAAAATATGTTATGGTTGTAACTCGTAATTTGTAACTATATGAATTATTTGATTACCCTTCTCTTCACAAAACAGAGAACCATCTTGTTTTTCTTCTCTTCATATATACATGGAGGGAAAGAATTGAAGAAGGAACATCTATCTTAATATTAATGGCATGGTTTAATTTTTATTTGTTGATGTGTTTGTTGTACTTTTTAATGTTGATGAGTTACATTCTTAATTTTTCTTTGTTTGGTTTTTAGTTTGTACTATTGCTGTTGGGAATTTAATTTTAAATGTGTGTGTATAAGATCTGTCTCATGTTCTCTTCTTACTATCTCATTCACTATATGCTATAGATTAATTATTATTATTAGGCTTTCACTATTTTCAATTAAATGGCACATGACATGCCAAATAGAGGTGTTTTCCTCCTATGTAGATAGCAACGTTTGACACATTTTGGTGGTGTGGTTTAATGTGCCAACAAAGAAAGATAACAATAAATCACGGATTATGGCACTTTGTTTTTTTTTTTTTATTGCCATTGTGTTTATCATGTTTGATAATTATTGAAGTGAAGGAATTTCTTGTTTCTCTTTCTTCTGTAAAAATAGATCAAATTTGCATTTAAATCCAGAAAATATTTTATGCGTTTCTCCCTAATCCCTATCTTAAATCTTCCATTTATATGGACTCGGATCCTACGCCGTCGGTGACTGTTGTAGTCGTGCAGTCATATGTTTCTGACCGTGTGATATAAATCGAATGAATATAAATACTTGACTGCATGACTGTATGTGGTCACTGACTTGATAGAATCCAAATACTCATTTATATACACTAGTTATAATGAGTTGGAGTATAAAATATTATATGTGAACACTCTGACGCTCAAGTAAGTAAGAGAGCAAATAGTGAGAGATTGAGTTGAGGTGATCGAGACTGAAGAATTGAATTTGAGCAATGTCAATTGAGGGGGAGGCGAAGTTACATGTGAACACTCTGACGCTTAAATAAGTAAGAGAGTAAATAGTGAGAAATTTTTATAATTCCTTGCTTCGGTGAAAAAGTATATTTATAGAGTAAATGAGTTCCGCAGTGGAACCTAACTGAGCCGTCATGGACAACGAGTTTCAATGAGCGAAACTTGTGGCAATATTCATTGATGGCCATTGATATATAGATGGTAGTCATTACCGAAGAATTCTAGGCCCACATATGTTGTGATTCGTAGAGTAAATGTGTTTTGAATTGAAAATAGACGAAGAGTACAAGAAAGATTGAACTTTGGCCTAGTTCAAACTAGAACTATTGACATTTTTATCACACTACTACAAAAATTATAAAAGAAACATGTCAACATATTTTTGTCTAGTTGATCATTTTTTTAGCTAAAATTAACTATCCTTAAACCATCACTTCAAATTCAATATTCACACCAACCACATACGACGCTTGAGTGAGTTAACAATTAGCGTAACTGATGTTACATTTCAATTTTTGAAACAATCCATAGCATCTGCTAATTACCAACTTTATGCACTTATATTCTTGCTTCTTTTTATGTACTTTGACTAATGTGTTTTCTATGAAAACGAAAGAAAACTTATCAATGACTCCATGAGTATGAACATAAGAAAATGAGCTAAATTTGTAGTATTGCACAAAAAAAGAATAGGTGATAAGACCGTAGATTGGTGATTATATCCCTTAAATACAAAGCTAGATTAAATTTCTCAAATCACTAATTGAATCCATCGTTCACAATCAAGGCATTTAGATTATACTCCTGCTGTCTCAATTTGATTGAGTCAGTTTGATTAAGTATACTATTCATATATCTTGCTTTGACTTTATTTTTTCATTAATAAATAAAAATAAATATTAGCATATAAAATGTTGTTGGATTCATTTCAATGAGTATTTTTAAAATATCAATTTTTTATAATTTGTACTATTATACAATTAAAGATATTAATCGTCAGAGTTATGTGTTGGCATGCGTGTAGCAGTCAACTGACTCATTCTTTTCGGGACGGAGAGAGTACATTTTATAAGTTGTTTTTTATTCGTTTAATAACTAGATTTACACATGACAACATTGACAAGTGTGAAAAAGTGAAGAATTTAGAATTCAAAATATGATCTCTTCAATAATATTCTCAGCAGTTATTGACTGGACTATTTTAACTGGAACAAATTTTTTTTTTTTTTTATAGAGATTGATTTTATATCTAGAGATGAAATTCTTTTTCTTTTGATGTGGTGATTATTTAAAAATTCATACATAATTAGAGATTTAATTTTATTAATAAATCAAACAATTTCTCTTTGAAGCCCGAATTCTTTTTCCTAAGGTTCCATATACATGACCTCACATAGGAAAAAAGTAGAAACACTCTAGATAGTGATACCTTGGCCCCATTATTCAAAATTGTGCATATATGAAGAGGCCATGCATCTTCTTCCATATTGCTAGTAGTTGACATAAAATGAAACTTTATCTAACTATGCAGACTATTAATCATGCACCTCAAATATGACTTATAAGACAATTAATTTGTTAAATGAAGACTCTAATACTCAACTTATATTGTTTGTTGGATATCGGTGCATTTTAGATGAAATTCAATTTTATATCATATTTTCATATTAATTTAAATTTAAAAATTCATATTTTAAATAAGTTTTGTCTAAATATATCAGTATCCAAAAATGTAAGTTGGATATAAAAAATTCAGCATTTATTTATATTTCATTCTTTCCTTTTCTTTTTTAAGAACTATATATTAAGGTTTATGTCACTTTTTAATGAAACTGATTCAACCTTATTTATAACTAGGTAGTGTATGGTTTTCAATTCATTATTCTAACCTAAAAAAGAAGAAAATAATGGAGCAACCAACTAAAAAGAATATAGTACTCCCTTTGTCCCAATTTCATTGAGCTAGTTTGACTAAGTATATTATTCATATATCTTGTTTTAACCTTATTTTTTTACTAATAAATAAAAATAAATATTAACATATAAGATGTTGTTGGATTCATCTCAATGAGTATTTCCAAAATATCAAATTTTTATAATTTTTACTATTATACAATTAAAAATATTAACCGTCAAAGTTATGTATTGACATGCATGCAATAATTAACCAGCTTAATCTTTGCGAGAGGGATGGAGTAATATATTTGTAATGGATGACATGTGAGTGATGTGGTTGAATTCGAAAGTGAAAAAGAGAGAAGAAAAATAGGAGTACAAAGACACACGAGGGGGTGAAACAGAGTTACAGAGTTGCTTTGGCTAGCTAGACTATTGTCAGTGTTGTTTGTATCAAATGTGGTAAAAGTGAAAAACTGGCAAAAGAAAGCCCCCATTCACTAACATCCGCTACAAGTCACCACCACACCACTCATCTATTACATGGCACCATACATCATAAGTACCTCTCAACCTTTAAACTTGCTTCTTCTTTCAAATCCCTTTCACTACTTACTACCACTCCTAAATTAGTAAGGTAATTAAGGTGCCACTACTCACATTATTATTCATATTAGTTTTTGTATTTTAGTACATTTTATATTATAATAAAATCATGATTTAATTATTATTTTGGTCCTTTAACTTATTTTTTGGTTTCGTTTTGGTCCCTTAATTATTAAAAGTTTCGTTTTAATCTCTTAACTTATTCTTTGATTTTATTTTGGTCCCTTAACTATTAAAAGTTTCATTTTGGTCTCTTAACTTATTTTTAATTTTATTTTGGTCCCTTAACTCTTCTTCCGCCAACCACTTTGGTCCTTCATTTCAAGGGACCAAAATGAAACCAAAAAATAGTTAAGGGACCAAAATGAAACCAAATAATAAGTTAAGAGACCAAAATGAAATTTTTATTAGTTAAAGGACCAAAACGAAATAAAAAAATAAATTAAGGGATCAAAACGAAACTTTTAATAATTAAAGGACCAAAACAAAACCAAAAAATAAGTTAAAGGACCAAAAGAGTAATTAAGCCTAAAATCATTTTTGAATCATGATTCTTAACTCATCTAAAACAAAGTGTGTCGGCTAAATCAGGAGGGGGCTGAAACCACTTGATGCATAACCTCTTATTTAATTTAATAGTGAGATTTATTGATACAATAATAAAAATAAATTTGAAACAGATGAAAAATGTATCTCATTTATACACCAGATATTAATGTTATTTAAATAAAAAATGATCACAACTCATCCCCAAAGAAACAAATTTAACAATGAGAAAAATACACAATGATATTATTGGTCCAATTTCTTTTCTTCTTCTTCTTAAACTCGGTATATTCGGGACTAATACAAAGCATCATTCTCATCATCTACTAATGAAGATTCATTTGAAGTCAGGACAAATCTCTATCTATATCGATTGACCAAACACAATAAGTTACATCAGAATGATTCAAACCTTTAGAGGCCTCGAGACGAGCACATTTTGAATTAACAAACCTATACCGCCACATAATAAAAATGACAAATGCTAACAAATATCTCGACATTGATAAGAACTAAATATTAAAAATAAAAAAAATTTCTTATATTTCCACCTTATACCCTAAAAATATTAGGTGGCACACTAATACATACAATAATGTACAACAAAAGAAGTCTGCTTTTTCACGAGGCCTGGCAGAATTGTTTGTTTTTTATTTGTTATTTTGTGATCTTTCACTTATAATATGTCACATTCCCACAGAAAATCACGTATACAATAGTGATTTTTTCAGAGCTTGATAAGACAGATTGACATGGGTGAGAACTGGTTGCTACCTAGCTCCATTAAGAATAAGAATCCAAAGAGTGTCCATTGCACCAAACACACTCTCACCTTATTCAACAAAGTTTGGTTTGGTTTCTGAAAAAGAGACAATGGTTTAGAAATGACCTTTGATTTGATAGTGTTGTTGGTGTTGCCACTGAAACTGGGAAAGAAAGTTATATTTGAGTCTTCATCAACTTGGCTCAACTCAAATTACTCACATCTTTATTCCCATCCATCAATGACTTTTTTCCTTTACAGAGAGTATTTTCTTCATGTTATTCCATTTTAATCGTTCATGTATTAGCTTTTGAATTTTGACCATGACTATGATAATTGATAAGATGCCATGGTGGAATATTGTACATATTTTATGGTAGGAATTTTGACCAATATCATTGAGCACATGCATCTTTGACAAATGAAAAATTTGGAATCTGTCATCGATCGTTTTGGTCATTGATACGATCAAGATCGTTGACTATCATCAATGACCAAAATCATTGACGACAGAGATCATTTACTTCAACAAACAAGGGAGGGAGTTATAGTAGCATGCAGTCTTATAAAAATGTTGCACTAATGGAAAAGAATAATTTGAGCATTAAATGTCAAGGTATAAGGAATTCAACATAAGTACTTTAAAGCATTGAAAAAGAAGCTAGCATAATAACTACGAAGACCAAATGTTTCAAAATTATTGAAGCGAAAACAAAAGCATGTTTGTGCCTAAAATGATGGTTTACTAGTCCTTGGACCCATGCATGCATACATGGAAGGATCAGATTCATAATTCATTAACTCAACTCATCTACCAACCTTATAAATAGATTCAACTTCGACCCACAAAATGAAACAAATTAAAGACATGATATTTCTCATTTAATTATGTCATGGTCGCGTTGAACAATAGAAATACAGTAGTAGACAATTGGTATAATTTTGGCCACAAACTATTTTCCAATCTATTAATTGCATATTGTTGAATCGCAGGCAGGTATAAAGTTATAATGATGGTATGTGAGAAAATATACATAGTTTTTATTACTGTGAAAAAAATAGCGAACAACTAATAATTTAATTTTAATTGTGAGAAGTCGCTTCAAGTAAAATGGTCAAATATGAGAAAACGTGTTTTAATAATTAACACGTTTTAATATCATTTTATGTGATTTTGACTTTTAAGCACCAAAGGTTGTAGACCTTTTAAAAAGATATTGTGTAGCATAAGTTTTTGAATGTAGTTTTTACAAAAATTGAATTTTACCATACAAAACAATTTAACAATACGACTTGTTATCCGTCTTCTTTTTGTTCATGTGTAATTATCTTATATAAAATATAATCTTCGTATAATAAAAAAATAATAAGGAAGGTTTTGTGCTTTAAAAGGGCTGATTATCGTTCACCAAAAGAAACAAGCAATGTAACCCAGCAAACATTATTGTGCTTTGGCTTAAAGGATGGCAAAGTCTTCATCAATAATATATAATGTTCGAAGCATAGGATAAGCAATGTTACAGCTAACAATATGTTGATTTTTTTATTATAAAAAAATGTATCTGACACTGATTGAAACATCACAATGCTACTACTCATTTTGTTTATAATAAGACTTGTCAGTTGTCACTAATGTGTGACCAATTGATAACTAATGTAAAATTCTGATTCCTTCCATGAAACTTCATGAAGCTGATTTCGTCAAATCCTCTGCACTACATGCAATAATAACTTTTGTCCCGTAGAGGGGTTATTAATTTCATCTCATTCCACTGTGCTTTCTCATCAATCATCAATAAATAGAGCAAACAAAAGAAGAAGAACAAATAAGACCGGGGTTATAATAGGATTACAATAGCATAATTTGTCAAAATGTCACATGAGAATATATGGTAAAATAATTTTTAATGGACTCAATATATTATAGTAAGCCTTATTAATTAGTATTATCCAACTGATGCACTGTATAGAGAAAAGTTAATGTAGTACTTAAAGTAAAGTCATGAGATTTTTATTTTATTTTTATCGAAAAATAGTCATGAGAGTTTTTTATGGGAAAATATTATCCAATTAAACTCTAGTCGGTTTAATTCGTAACAATAAGTTATCGAGATTGAACTAAGGCCTTCACTGTATAAGGATATGTGAGTTAAGTTTCGAGACACTACCATAAACTTTAGTATCTTCATACGGTTCGCTCTATTGAAAGTATTTTTATTCTAAATTTGAACACTAGTCACCATATAGTGAAAGATCAATTAATCTATTCTGCTAGACTCAAACCGGTTGATTACATGGTATTAGTTTTCTACATTTGTTAATTTTAGATATATGTTTTTTTTTTTTTATTTTGGCACTAGCTTTTTAGTTTTCAGGTAAAAGGAACCTCGATACTCATGAGTTTGGCCACGAGATTAGGAAAGTCCGGCTGTTTAATAAAAAAGGCCTTAATTTATTGTCTTCTTAATTGCTACACGAGTGGAATACAGCTGACTGTGCCTAGTTTGGGCCTTCTTTGATCATCCAGTCTAGCCGTAGTTTGTGTTTAATTAGAAAAAATATGCTCCATTCAACAAAATAAATAAAAAACAAAAAAACAAATCTACTTTCAACACCCCTTGCATCTAGGATTTATACCTCCCATATACAATGTGAAATTCCAAAAGTGCCACTAAATATTTCAATAATACTTAACTTTTTCTTTTAAAAAAATGGGAAAGATTGTGTATTTTGTTTAAATTAATCCATTTGTGTCAACGATGTAAAATTCTTTTACACATACATTAACAATGCTTAAAAATTAAATTCTATTTTGTTTTATTTTGACAATATCAGTTTTGTAAACTTCACAGAATAATATAATATAAATATGTATTTATCAATTTACTTTAATTGTTTAAGATGTATTTATCAATTTTTTAAAATAATCAAAATTATCATTCGGAATAGTCTCTACACTAAGGCCAACACTAATGTTTGTTTTGCTTTAGTAAAAAAGAAAAACTATTGTTTGTACATCCCTAGTGGGGGTATATTTTAGAAATGTTAAATACAATAGGGCTAGTCTCTTTATTCCACCAATGATGCCAAGTTGAAAAATTGGGTTAGCATTTTTTCTTTTTAATTTAATTTCTTAGTATAAATGGGCTAGCTGTCTTACTACCAAGTAGATTTCTTTCCCCACCTCTCAAAAACTTTTTTTAACCTTGAAAAAGTTTGGTAAACGTTTACCAAAATTTTTTTAATGTAAATTTTATTTAAATTTGCACTAAAAAAACTTCGGGTCGTGTTTATCAAATTGTTTTTGCCTTCAAAGGGGGTGGGAAAAGAAACTTTCTACTACCAATGCCTAATCGAAAAACGCGTTCTAAATATTTATTCAAAAAAAAAAAAAAAGGAAGATTAAGGGATATAAAAGAAGCATGGGGCGAGAAGAGAAATTTTCATAGTGCTTTGTGTCGTAAGGGCCTTACCTCAGATTATAGGAGTTGACACAAATTCGAAGTTTGAGATTTACTTACTTCTATTATTGGATGCAAACTTCAAACCGAGGATTTTATGATTGAAGAATAATTTTTAAACCAAGAAGCGCAACTCCAGAAACGGGTATTCATATTTCTGAAATTAAAATTAATCTAAAAGAATTGTGATTTTTATGTCAATAATGGTATCGTTGAAATTAGACTTATTTTTCCTTGCAACTTATTTTTTGGATTTTTATTTTTATAAGCAAAGATTGAATTGTAAGAAGTACAAGTGGTACTCAACCCTTACAATCACATAGAGTCCCATAAAATCAACGGACACATTCTAAAGGATTTTTACACAAGTCGGTAAAGGCGACATTATCATTGATCCCTCAAGAGCCTATAAACCAAAACCAAGCAATATTCAAAATTTGGTTCACTAAAGATAAAACATTGACCAATTATCTTCGAAATATGATATTATTACGCACCCGCCAAATGCACCACATCGTTGTCAACCATATAATGTGTTCAAACCTCTTATTGTTGTTACCTTTTAAAAGTTCACCAAAGAGAATAAAGTGGTTATGAATATCAACAAAAGGTACGGTCGTTGATCCCATCCATATGAAGAAATAGATACTAATTCATAGTTTGAATTTTAAATCCTCCACCACCAACTCAATTACTACTCATATGGGGCATTTTTCTAATTGCTTTTAAAGTTAAGCCTTAATAATCTTTGTTTAGTTTTTTATAAGTTCCTTTCATTATATGTAACCTCATTTGAGATATGTGAGATAAAAAAAAGTGGAAATAGCACACGTCCAAATGATTAAGCTCTATGTTATTCCCGACTTTTCCCTCTACATACCAATTGAATTATGGCACTAGATGAATCTATTATCTCTCATCATCATGCATTATTTCTTTCAAACAAAACTAATGATCACATTTTTCTCAATAAACCATTCAATTTCAAATGAATGTCATTTCAATGGGGACCCTATATATATATAGAGTAATCTATTGTTGAGTCCTAATCAACTTTTACTACACGAGTGGTAGGGCCTAAAGTCATCAAAGAAAGTGACAATCCATATTTTTTATCAATTGCAATAGACTTATGAAAACATTTGATATGTAGTAAACCGTATACATAAAGATGTAACTGATGAGTGATGTATAGGTTTTGAAGGTATTACACCAATGATTATTCACATATTTTTGGATTGAAAGGATGAAGACATGAATGAATCACAAAACAACGAAACAAAGTTTCTAGCCCATAATATCCCTTTGCAAGATGTGGGCCAACGGGTTTGCCCATGGGTCTTAAATGTGTGAGAAATAAAATCTCATAGTGAGGAATTTTTTGGGTAAAGTTTTGTTTTTCCAGATTGTTTATAATTCCTCAATTTTATCGAAAGATATATTTTGGTAGTCGATATCCTACTACCAAGCTTATTATGAACAACACTAGCCGGTGAAAAGTCCTTACCATCTTTTTTTGTCAGTTTCTCACCCGCGCCCTAAAATGCGGGAGTTTACCGGAAGCCATTAATTAAAATTGATATCAAGGTCATCTATAATTGTTTTGAGGCCTACAAGAACATATTTGGAGAAACTTAGCATGTATGCAGAAAGCACAACAATATACCCATTTTTCGGATTTGGATCCTCACCAATTTTCTCTCAAATGTTTTCTCTCCTTTTTCTTAATCTAATGGTCGTTAAATTATAAAGAATAAAAAAATACTCAAGAAGAGAGAGAAAATAAACAAATGAATGGTTAAGATCACATTGGAGAGGATCCAAATCCCATTTTCCTCTATAATTTTTCATATTACATAATAGAACACCAAAATAACCTTGAGCTATATAATATGTTGATATTTCTTCCAAAATATCCAAAATGATGTTATTTGACCTATATAATAACAACAAAAGAGATTTTTTGTCTTGTCATTGATGAGTGGTAGCGTGGTTAATGGACAGTACTATTATTTGCAAAACAAACAATTTGAACCATAAATTCCCACACATGATTGTGCACATCATATTGCAATTATCAAAGTGAAGACAATATAAATGATTGAGTACATCATCTTACAATTGTTAAAATGATTTTAAATATCCAAAAACTAAAGCCTTTTTTGCATTTTGTTTTCATTTTAAAATTTAAAGTATTGAAAACGCGAAATTCTAATGCAGACATGGTTCATCATAGACCAATACTTGAAAAATGTTCAAAACTGCATCACTTGAGGGATCTATACTTGTGACGTCGAGTTTGTTTGTTCCATTTTCTTAGCTCAGGCTCCTATCAAGCTTAGCTTCGCGCATGATAATGACAACATTTTTTATTTTGTTTTGCAGAAGGAAGTCACCGCTAGTGCACTGCACCTCGCCCAAGGTTCACATTGCTAGGTCAATTCATGCTTCAACGCACTCCCCCATTTCATGTTTTGTTCAGGTAAATTGTCCATAATTTTACTATTGAAATAATAAGTTTATTGATATAAATTCGTTTAAAATACAGAAGATAAATATATACCTCAGATTAAATTAACTGTAGTTTAATGATTATATACTGTAGTTTGCATCTCAAGAAAAATACCCTTCCAGGAAGTTTACTATTTGGTGAGTAAATAAATATTATAATCCTTCAAATTAAATAATATACCAAGAACCAAAAAACATACTCATCGTTTGTCAGGTACTAATACTGTTTAAGGTTCAGTTTTTGTCCATGATGTTTTTTGAATCCTAATTTGTCTTCTAATAATCTATTGTAACTTGTGTGACAGCTTATTATTTAAGAATTAAAAATTATAATTCTCAAAGGTCATTTTATACAATAGTTTAATTTTCTTGCAGCTCTTTAGATAAAATATTATGTGCTGCACTTGATTAAAGATAAAGTACATGAAAATAGACAATGATGGCTCACAATGTGCAACAATAGTTCCATAGATCCAATCCAGGAGCCAAAAGCCCATAATTTTTTATTGTATTAATCACATAAAAATCAATACTTTTGACCACTTTTGTTATAAGGTTTCAAAACTCATATGTACAAACAACATTGATAGGATAAGAGAATTTTAATTTTTGTCTTAACATTATACTTTCCCTCTAATATGATTCTTTCTCCATTCTTTTTAGACTGTTCCTTAGTCCAAGATACTCATTTTCTTTCCATAACAATGTGATGAAAAGAACATAACAACTAAGGTTCACATTGGGTGCACTTCAGTTCAAAAAAATACATCTAAATACCCCAATGCATGTTTCTCAAGATTAAAGTAACCCCAATCGGCATAACTTTTGCCTTTAGTTTTTTAGCTTACACCCCCTTTTTACAATGATAAACCCCACCATGTATCAAAAAGATCTATAATGCTAAGGGCACCATTGATCCTTATATGTCTTCCCATTGCAAAAAATTCATCCCCTTAAAACCTATTTCTGTTGTTCTTCTCGGCCGCGATGGATAAAAGACTCGACACACCTTGAGTCCACACATCATATTCCCTTTGGTTCATGCACTCGAATTCAACAACGCCGCGCGTTTGTGTCTTCAATCCAAAGTAGCGGCGATCCTCACCTCTTTCTAGCAAGTGGCGTCCCGGCCAAGCGGGCATATCTTTGATCAATTCAATCACCACATCTATAAATTTGAAACAAAAAAAAAATGTTGGAATTAAAGAAGAACCCTTTTGATCTTGCTTTTCATTAATCCCAAAATGAAACAAGACCCACCTCCAAATCTGTTTTTATGTAATTAGAGGTGATAGAGTAAGACAAAAGTTATTGAAAACTCACTCTTTTTCTTTTTTGTTATGGTCCCAGCAACGTGCCTACTCTTCATTTTAAGAGTAACCTTCACATAAAGAATTTTCAAAGGGTTAATATAAATATTGTAAGATACTACAAAAGTAAGTTGATACATTCTTCTCATCATACTAAAGGCGCCATCATCCCTACTTAGCAACTTTTTCATGATCAGATTTACAATTGTGATTAACACTAAATGATGCTCAAATAATTAAGTGATTGATTATAAGATTATTAAGCAAAAGTGAACTATTGTGAAAGAAAGAGAACAGGACATACCTGATTCATCCTATTTATATATACAGATACAACTTTCCAGTGAAGATCACCTGCACAAAACTCAGGAATCAAATTGCTTTTCAAACACATAAACATCATAAGACTGAAAAAGAGAAAGGAAATTATTCTTGTCAACATAAAACCGTTCCCAATTATGCAAGCATATTAGAGAGAGCATGAAAATATTCAAAATAACATCTTACAACAAATAAAAGGTAAAATCTATGTGCACAATAAGATCAATTTAACAAGGTCACTAATATTGGTCACGGCAGAACCAAATACACAATAAGAAATATACCTTTGCGCGTGCGCTTGAGAAGCTCACAACCTCTAGCTAGCAATTCTCTGCTACAGATATCCAAGAAATTCTCTTCTGGAACAAGCTCACCGCTGAAAGTATTATTTGCACCTCCATAACCATTTCCACTAGAAATCCCCAAATTTCTCTCCACAGGAATCACTGCTGCAATATTCCAAACTTCCTTCAAAGCCCTCGCTTTCAATGTGGCAGCACCACGCAAAGCTACAAAAACACAAAAAACAAAAACATCAACATAAAATCTTTTTCAAACAAAACTCAATACACAATTTCACAAAAAAAAAAAAAAAATAATGTTTCTTTAAAATTTGATTATCATAAACAACAATCAAATATACATGTTGCAGCAGCAGCGGTTAAAGTCATGATATCACCGGCAGATCTAACATTGACGGCAGAGCTAACCACCGCAGTAAGATGTTCCCTTTCCGCTCCCAGAGCCTCAGCAGCTTCAACACATTGAGCCGCCACCAACGTGGCTGCAGATGCCACAGCCGAATCTGTCTTTGCCGTCTGCTCATCTTTTCCAGACCCAGACGATGCTGCGGTCGCTGCAGCAATAGCAGCAACAGCGGCCGCAACAGCAGCCACGGAAACCGCGGCATGAAGCTCGGCATTATGAGTCCTAGCTTCTTCTTTCTTCTTCTCCTTCCTATCCTTTAACCACCTCCCAACCGTCTTGCCGCTGCTGGGAGGTCTCCAGTAACCATTTAAGCTAATGCTGGCGTTGTTGGGACGGCCATACTGCATAGAAGAAGAACGCATAAAAGCCATTTTAAGGTTGAAATTGAAACAGAACACAACAATAATCACAAAACCTTATTCAATATTCATTTGTTGTGTATATTGAACCATGATCTATTCCTTGTTCTTAACAAAAACAAAGAAACATTAAACATCTTTGTAAAAAATTCAAAAACAACAAAATCAAATTTCATTGCGACATTGGCCTTCATCCGCATACCCTTCAGCCATTAATTGTAAAGAAAGAGACAAATTTGGTAGGACAATTTTTGGGTGGTACTCTAACCAATTTGACGATGTTTCTGTTAACTTGTGGGGACCAGATAAATTAATCAATACATAAAACAAACAAAAAATTTAACATTAAAATAAAAACAATGTTGTCTAAAAATAGATGGCCTAGCTCAAAATTACAATTTTAATTCCACACGCTTTCTATAAATTAATCATCAAATAACACTTTGTAAATAATTTAATCATTTAATTTTGTTCAATAGTAGTGTACTATGCTAAAGTGTTACTCCCTCCGGTCTAATATATAAGAAAAATTTTACTTTATAGATTCATTGTAAAATGGATGAATCTAGACTATAATATTGTATAGATAGATTCATTTTACAATGAATATAAAAAGTTAAATGTTTCTTATATATGAAACCGGAGGAAGTATTTTTTTGTTAACCAAGATATCGCGCAATTATAAAGACTAATCTCTCAAGGTAACTGAGAAAAAGGGTTGAAACTATAAAGGACTCAAGTATTTATTGCTTGTGTCAGATGTTATTGGTAGTGTTCTATAGTGTTTTACGTTGGAGATATCAAATGAAAAATTAAAGTTAAAAAAAAAACCTTGATATCGTCGATGATTTCAGATGGTGAAACAGGAGAACTATCGGTTAAAGGACCACTACTATGAGAGAGTCTCCCTGAGGTTCTTGGAGAAACAGAAACATCCTCCTGCAAAACAAAAAATGTTTTTTTTTTTAATAATAAGAAAGAGACAAAGCTAAAAACCAAAACAACTTTTTTTGAGAGATAAGAGAAAAACAAAAAAGAAAAAAGTCTTTTTTTTTTCCTTACGGATTGTGACATGATGCGTTCCATTATCATCTGAGAAGTTTCTGAGGAAGCAAAAGAAAATGGGTTTAAGGAAGGAGTGTCTTCTGTTATTTCTCCGGTGAGGTGTTCTTGTATGGTGATTTGGTTAAGTGGTTTTGAAGAAGATGAAGAAGAGGAGAGAGTTTTGGAGATTTCTTGAGCTGATAGACTCCATGAACGAGAGAGAAACTCCATTGGTTCACATGGTGTTTCTGGTGGACGGAAGATGGTGGAATGAAATGGGTCGGGTCTCCATGATTCGGTTTGGGTTTTGTCCATTTGGGTTTATAGAGAGAGAGAGAGAGAGAATGAAAAATGGAATAGAAAGAGAGACAAAGCAGTCGATTTTGTATTGTGTCAGTTCTCTGAGTTGATATAAAGGTCAATTTTTTTGCATCTAATAGCTACCCAACAAAACTTAATACTAAAAGAGATGAATTCATTTATTTAGGTTTAGGAAAATGGTTTTAGAAAACAAAATCTAATACATTTATTAATATCCAATTTTTATTTGACAATATTTTCTTTTGTCAAATTTTTAAATTAGAGATTTATTATTTTTGCAATGCATAAAATGTAGTACAATTGATTTTTTATTAAATTTTATCTTTGTTTGACTAATCATTAATTATAATCTTATTTGTTAAGACTTTGTTTTACTACTAGTTAACTAAAGATGAGAAAAAAAGAGTGAAAATAATAATGATTTACATTATTCAATGTCTTTTTAGTCAAACACTCAATTTACTAAAAATATCACAAAATTTCAAAGAGATTGAGTTTCATGCAAGAGTTAAACTTAAACTTTATTGGTCGAAATAATTTTTGACAAAATTTCAATTACATTGTGATTTTTCAAAACTTCCTTCTTCGAGGTTTTAAAACAAAAAAAAAAAAAAAGTTCTTGAGACTATGGATTAACATTAAAATTTTGGCTAAAATAAATTATCTTATTCTATGTATTGCACATTCTAAAATTACCTTAAATAAGATTATGAATCCATTGGATTAACTTATTTTTGAACTTATGCAAAACAATTAGTATAAATAAATACATTTTTATGAATAATTATTACAAGAAATCCTCCTACATCATTTATCAACATTGTTTATAAAACAAAAGTTACAAAAATACAATTTAAATTAATGAGAACTTATAAATTAACCTAAAAACTCAATTATTTGCATAAGCTCAAAAATAAGTAGCTCAAACTAGTCTGTATCATAATTGTAGAAAATATCTTCAATAATAAAGCTATATAAATTGCTAATTCAAAAAAATTACTATTTACATTATCGAACAAAAAAATATAAATTACCACCTATCTAAAATGTAAACTTTTTTTACGTATAATACCAGAAGGAGTATTAGACAACCTAAATAAAAAAAATCACAATAGTTTTTTAATATATGGAAATAATAAACAAAGATGTTTTGTTAGTTAATAAAAAGACAATAGAAAAATGTTTACAATCTTTTTTTTTTAATTTGTTCTTTTATAATTTGAGAGTAATTATCCTTTAACTAATAAAAATCAATTATTTTTATGTGACTTGTTCTCATTAGTAAAAAAATAAATATCCTCACATTACGCAGGATAAAGAAGTAATCACCTTACAATTTTAATATATTCAGAAATAAGGGAATTTCACATTTGCACATATCAAAATAAATACTATTTTTTTCAAGCTAATATTACTCTGCAAAGTAGTTTGCTATCAGAATTTATTTTCCATTGTACTTTATGCTTTAAATGAAACTTAAGTCACATTACTAAATTTACTGAAGACTTGTAATTTTTGCAGTAATAATGTAACTATTGTTAAATATCGTCAGATTGCAGTTTATTTATTATTGCTGAGATTTTGTTTCTATTTTTAAAGAAATTTTACTGAAGACTCATAATTTATGCTTATTTGTTTGTTCAAGTTAATTTTTATACTGTAGATGTATTTACTATACACATGGATTAACTTTTCCAGAAAATAACGTCAACCTGTACAATATAAATCCTTAAAATGGGAAAAATTTCATATACCGTACCCTTTTTATGGTAAAAGGCACAATTTTAATTTATTTTAGTAACAGTTTGCTCCTTCTTTAATGAGAATTGATTCTCTCAATTACTTCCTCCGACCTTTTTTATAAGTAAAAGTTATTTTTTAGGTTCATTGAAAAAATAATGTATATAGTCTTAGATATAGGCTAGATACATTACTTTTCCAATGAATCTAAAAAGCAACTTTTGCTTATAAATAAGGTCGGAGGGAGTACTTGAGAAAAATAGTATAATCCACCATTGGTTTATAAGAAGAGAGAAAAGAAAAAGAGAAAAAAAATGAATTAAAGGGTAGAGATTGAAGAAATTGAAGAAATTAAAATTGAGAGAATCCACTCTCTTCTTTAATTATACTATGAAAAATATAAAGATTGGGGAGCTAGGGACATGGGTGGGACTTGGTATATTGATTTTAATTTGATAAAGGTCATTATTTTTGTTATTATTTATTTGTTTATTAGGGAAATTCCAAGGTTTGATTTTTATTTATATTTTTACAATTTTTAGGTGGATTTTTATTCTAACAAATTTAACCTTAAAGTTTCAAACTTTATTAAATTTAAATTTGCAACCTAATTAAAAGATCTTTAAAAACTAACTGTGAAGTACCAATTGAAAAGTTAGACATTTTTCTATTGCAAATTTGTCCTAAATAACACTTTTTTAATTAAATTTAAATTTTAAAACATACTACTTGTCATTGAGGTTTAACTAAGCTTTTATTTTTGTTACAAGGTTTAACTTTAACTAATTAAGTTTAGATATAAGGTTTATATATAAATTGCTACTCTTTACTAATTTTAAATCAGTCTCTACTTTTTAAAAAAAAAAAGAGAGATAATTAAGTATTTTAAATGAGTAATATAATTTTTGTCATTCAACTTGTTGGTTTTTTTAGACGTGGACGAATAAAGCCATTTTTAGGACGATTTTAAGAGATCGCATGATCTAATGAGAGTTATTCATGTGTCCATCATCACCGCAAACATAGTTCGCAGCATAAGAAAACCACCATTGGTTTAGTCAAAGTTCATGATCCTTTCATTAAAACTATATTTTCGATGAGATTGTTATTACAATGTGTCTATACATTTGGAGTATGATCATCAAAATTCTTTTTCTCATTCATTTTTTAGTCCAAATATGTGTTAAAAGCATGTCAAATTCTAATATGGATCACTTTTTCAAATGGTCTAGGTAGACCGGTATCTAAAAAATATTTAAAATATTATCGATAATATATATTTATGTTTGAAACTGTAATTTAATAATTATTTTCATTTTTATGATTAAAATAATATCTTAATTAACACCGATTTAATCAAAGCAATATATAATATATATTTTCAATTCAAAATATATAATAAATATGTAACTTGTACTAAATTAATGTTAATAATCATTTTTCTAGTCATAAAAATGTAAAGAGTCGAAACTTTTACTTTTAAAAAATATTATTGACAATCGTTAGAATTTTTGATAATTTTAAGTATAGTTCCATAGTCGACCACTTATTAATCTGGACAGACAGCTTATATTTTAAACCAAAATTAATTAATCTAAAATTCCAATCTTAGCCCTCAAATAGTGGAACTATCAAAATTATTATTTAAATTTTTAAACATATGTTTCAAAAGCATATTACCATCCGGTTTTTTATATCACGTACGGTACTAGGCCTATCCTGATCTCCTATGGTAGTTGGAGCCTATCTAGGCACGTAATGGAAATATTTTAGGAGAAAATCTTCCATAGTCACAAATACAAACTATTTGAATTCAGACACACACATATAAATGATAAAAATTAAATTATAAATAATTTAGTCATATCAATTTATATCAATCATTTCTTTTATCTTTAAATTTTAATTAACTTTATATGTGTGTCTAAATTCAAATAGTTTGTACTTGTGCCTATGATAGAATTTATCATATTTTAAATGTACCAATACATGTAAGCATTTGCCTATAATATATATATATATATATATATATATATTTTTACATTTTTTTTGTTTGCTACAAAATACTCTTGATTTTAATTCTTAAGTGACATGAGATATTTTAAATGTAACTGATTTTACCTTAATTAGAGTGGAAAGAGATTTGTATTTATAGGAGCTTCGACATTTAAATTAGTTAAATTAGTAAGAGTGTGAAACAGAAATTTTAAGAATCAGAGAATAATGTACTTAACTCCATTGTAAGAAAGAGGTATATATAGCTCCATCACGTACTAGGCCAAAATCATTGGTGAGCGTATCAATTATGGACGTCGAAAAATAATTGAGGAGCCATAATTAACAGTAAATGTCAATTACTATGACCGCCAATGAGAGACGCGAGTCCTTGGAACTGTTATGGGCCTTGTTCAAGGTCCGTGAAGGCCCAAAACAATATAAAAATCCAAATATAAATGACACTCATTTTACACAATTTTTTTACTACCACTACTGTTTTATTTATGCGACCTTCATTTTGACATGGAAGGAGAGGAGTCTAGTATGAAACTGGTGCATACTGTTGTTTGCGGAGGCCGCAGGTAATTGATTAAGATGCGGCAGGTTTTGTTGTTGTTGCTCATCTCAAAGGCAGACAAGTACTACTGGAGTACAACAACAGTGTGACTGACACTTTCACTTTGTTTATTATTTCGCGTGTCGCGTGCTTTGCTACGTCATCATCTTCTTCATTTCAACTGCCACTGCAGGGAGTAACTTTTTTGCTTCTCCTTCTCTCTTTTGTTTTTTAATTAATCATTAAAAAATTGTTCTAGTAACCAATCGTTAGTTGGTTCAGTGGTGATTGACACTGAACTTGGTAGGGAGGACCACGGTTCGATCCCCACAACTGCGATCAGGAGGGGCTGGAACCACTTGAGTCCAGAACTGACCCCCAAACCAAATTCAACTGGTGGTGAAAAAAAAATAAAATAAATTGTTCTAGTAAAGTAGTAGCAGTAAGTAGTAAATAGAAGTCCTTATATTTGAACTTTTTTGCATATTTTTTTTTCTCTTTTCTTAGTTTTAATTCTGATTTTTAGAAAGAAAATTCTGACAATTTAGTATTTGACTATGAAATAAATCAAGTTTAGTAAATAATTATTAAACTCAAATTCATTTTAGGGGAATTTATTAATCTCTAGAGTCCAAAATTTTGTTTTTGAATTTCACATATTAGCCCCACACACATGTTTAGCTTTGCCTTCTTTAATCTGAGTACTAATTAATATGAAAATGGAACAAAGTAGGAATGTGCAATGACAAGGAATATTTTCATACTCGAGTACTATGTGGGGGCTGTACTGCTGGATAATATATACTATATTGGATTAGTTCATACAAAAAATAAAATTCTGTTCCATAAAATTAACTAGTTCATAGGAAATTAGGAATGTTGTATTTTAAATACACGAGTCGATATTTAAATTATATACATATTATCTATTCATTTTATACAACTTTTATTTACTATACTACTTAAAAAAAAATGCTTGTTTTAATTTTCTCCGTTGACAAATAATAATTATGGTTTTTTAAAATAATTTGCGCTTTGATTAGATACTGAGTTTTTTTTTATGTATATAAAACAGCAATTAAAATTCATTTTTTATTGCCATATATACTACACAGCGGCGTCTCCATCTTTTTGGAGGCTATGTGCAAAATTGTAAAAGTGATCCTTTGATAAAAAATTAATAATTTTTTATTTAAAAAAAAAAACCATCATCAATTTAAATTGTAATTAACATAAAAAAATAGTAATTATTCTTGTAATTAACATAAAAGGGATTCATAGTCTAATAATAACACTAAAATACTTTCTAACTACATAAAACGGATCATTCAACTAGCATTTTTTAAAGCACATTCAACAATCAAGTCTTCATATTGTATGTCATATGACTGATGGTGCTAGGCCGCCGATGATAGTCGTGATTGTTGGTGATGTACTGAACGGCAACGCGATTATTGCTTTCTTTTCTTACATAAACTTCATTCCCTTTTTGTTAAATCGTTATTCCTATTTCTTTTTTTTTCTCTTTAGAAAAATTGGGCTTGGACCTTAAAATGTTGTAACATAATTATTTTTTACACCCCTTATTTATTAATACTATTACTCTATATATTTTTTTTGAGATCCTCAATTTTCGGAGGCCCTATGAAACGGCTCATGATGCACATGGCCCCAAGCCGCTCCTGATACTACATTTGAGTCGCGATCCTCTAAATTTTTTATCCTCTCAATTATTTTGAAAATATAAATAAATACAATAATATGAGATTTGAAGTGTCAAATTATTTGATATACATTTAAAAATTATTAAAAAATAAAGAAAAAAGATTAAAATGATTTCAACTCAGTACCTTTTCCAGTTGTGGGTGGGGGGTAGTATCCCACTAATAAATGGATAGCAATTTGTAGGGAAACCATGCATTAATGGATAATGGGTGCATGTATATTATCGGTACGTGTCATAATATGTATTGACAGTATTGTACTTGTGTTGTGACTCATGAAATTGTGGCCGTAAATAAGCGGTAGAGCATAATATTTGGAATTTTGGATATAAAAATTGAGTTGATAGAACTAGTAGTATGACTGTATTAGGATTAGGATCGATTAGGGTGGATTGATGTTTAGTTTCTCGATAAATAATGATAAATGCATTGACAATAGCACTAGATATTTTTTTTTAAAAGTTAAATTAGCTTATTTAAATTAATAGTGATGAAAATTAAATTCGATATCTTATGAAAAGTATACTTCAAGTCACGAGATATTACCTAAATTTTCTTATGCATATAATATTATTCAACAATTAATTTGTTAATTAGCTATATATACTTTACTTCTGATTTAACATAAGAGATATAAATGACTAAAATGTTTCACTTTAAACTCTTTAAAAAAAAGTAAAAAGAAGGCTTAAATATGTTTTTATCCCTGCAATATACACTTATTTTGAAAAGAGCCCCTGTAAAAAAAAAAAAAGATTTTAGTCCCTGCAATTTTCAAAAACTTTGAAAAGAGCCCTTGAGCCTGATTCTCTTTATGAATATTCATACCGGTGCAGTTATAAAAAGTGTACCGGTATGAAGAGAATCCAGCTCAAGGGCTCTTTTCAAAGTGTTTTGAAATTGCAGGGACTAAAATCAAATTTTTTTTACAGAGGCTCTTTTCAAAACAAGTGTATATTGCAGGGACCAAAAGCATATTTAAGCCTAAAAAGAATAATTGATCGATGAACAAACTGACTGTTGATATCAATTAGAGACGCACTATATTGATAAGATTTAATTAATTCGCACAAATTGTTAGCTGGTTGATGAATTTGGTAAATGATTACGGTCAGTGACAAAGCCATGATTAATATTAAGTCCGAGCACAATTTTAACTGCAAATGCACATATGTTTATTGGTATAAAGTTTTTAGGTCGGGATTCATTCATATCCGACCGTTTTTAACTAATAATATATATTATTTATATACTAAAATTATAATAAAAGTAATTAATTTTAAGAATTTAATCTAAATATTTGATTCATAATAACTACATAAATAAATGTCATAAACTCCCAACAATTCTATATATGAAATAAAGTAGAATTATAACATAGTTTACATATTTGAGATTAACACAACAACATTCAAACATATTTTTTTTGGTATTTTGGGTTGTCTTTAAGTATGAGGTAAAAGATTAAAATCAAAGAAAAACAATAATAATACATTTTTTTACTATAAAAAAAGTTGATATTTTTAATATTGTATATAAACAAATAAAAGAAATGAAGTAAAAAAATAAAGGGAGAAAGTGAGAGTTGACTCAAAGACCTCTACATGCTCAACCAAAAAACTAACCACTAGACCAATGTGCATCTATTGATATTAAATAGTTTAACTAATAAATATAGGGTCTTGCTAAACGGTGCCCCCGGGCACTCTTTAAGGATTCCATTTAAGGAAAAAAATTTTATTTTTAAAAATTGAACATTTTAATTTTCAATGCGTTGACTTCACACATTTTCATAATACTTTTAATAAATCCTTACTATTTAAAGGCTTAAATAGTGCCCCGGGATACTGTTTAACATTTACCATAAATATATAAAAACAACCTTTTGTGTTACGGTTCATCATCTTCAACCTCTCACCAAAACCTCAAAAATCATTTTTTTCATTCTTGCACCAAATTGGACATGTAAATATACCATTTTGCTCATAATTACATCAAGATTACGAATATACACTTAAACTTTACTAATTCTTACTCAAACTTCGAAATTTAAAATTAAAATAAGAATCCTAAATATTAAAAAAAAAAAAAAATTAAGTGAAAGCTTGGGCACCTGCCCAGCCTTGCTAGGCAGTGAATTCACCACTGATTACGGTTCGATTCTTCGCAACTGCAGTTGAAATAAAAACTTGAATAATTTGATATCAAAATTGACCACAAAGTCAAATTAAACTAATCACACTTTCCTGTTCAAAAATTACGTCTAGAGCCCCGAGTGGTTTTGACCTGCAACGTTATTCAATCAATCATGCCCCTGCTCCAAAGTCTAACATATTGAATCATAAGCACATTACACTATCATAAAATAAAACACATTACTACCCAGCAGCTGTTTTTTGTGGGTCACTGATGGATGCAATCAATTTGACTATTTGAGTTTGCAATTTGGAATGGTGAAAGACATTATGAGATGGGACAGAACTGAATCAGTTAGATTGAGCAAAATAAAATCTACAGTATGATGACTTTCCAAAAGATCAAGTATTATAGTACTGGCCAATTCTAATATGGACCACTTATTCAAGTGGTCCATGGTGGACCAACGCTATAACGAATACGAATTTTACAAAATCGACCGTTGGATTGAAAGTTTATATCATATAGATCATCCACAGAAAAAATTAGAAAAATTAAAAATCATTTGATATGTTTTTGGGACTCATTAAGATTTACAGTATTTAATAAACCGTTAATCTTTATGGATCTCAATAACATATCAAATGATTTTCAATTTTTCTAATTTTTTTTATGGATGATCTATATGATATAAACTTTCAATCCAACGGTCGATTTTGTAAAATTCGTATTCGTTATAGTAGTATTGACCACTTGTCCACGATGGACCACTTGATGAGGTGGTCCACCATAGCATTGGCCTTATAGTACTCCGTATTATCAATTGTATTAGAGAAAATTTTAAAATCAACCACTAATTTTTTAAAATTTTTTTATCGATAATATGTATTATCATTTGAAATTATAAGTTAATGATCATTAAAAAATATAAATTTTATATTTAAAAACATAATTTTTAAACATTCACTATCAATATATATTATTTTCATATTTGTCATCCATCGACATTTTTTTTTATTTTCTTTTTTGGGTACAAAAAGAGAGGGACAATGCTTGAAGGAGGAGAAAAAAATAACAGAGTAAGCCAAATATTTTGGAGCATACAAGGGTCAAATGTGTCACATAAAATGAGTCTGAAATTTTTTTGAAGAAGCCTAAAAAATAACGAAATCCAAGAGTTTAACGATATAAATAAATTGTTTAGTCAATCATTTGATCTATTTTCTTTACACTAAATATGATTGATATGAATCTACCAATTCATATTTTGTATATCACGAATATAGCAAAATCAAGGTATGAATGTTTATCAATCGTGCAATTATATATTACAATATCGACTAGTACCTTTGAGCCACTATCAATTTTAAAGTGCATAATTCCTCACCTCATAGCTAAATTATTCATATTTGAAATACATGTCTCACATCTTTGCATGAAGCTAGTGCATCACAAGTCCCTTACTAAAAAAGTAATATAAATATATTGACATTGTATAATATGCACAAATAAGATAAATTTACCGTGCACAAATTTATTTCTACCGTTAGATTAATAAGTCTTAATCAAATTAAACACAATGTGACATATTGATCTTTTCTTTTCTTCTTGAAATTCACCAATGACCAGAGAAGACATTAACCGAACTCGAAGAGATGTCTCCAGACACTAACTTCCGAACTCGAATCAAAAGTGATCGGTCCATCAGAATCTAAAAGCAACTCCTTAAGTCAAAAGTTGGTAGACACCAATAGAAAGGAAACTAACAGTCAACACCGATGCGATATAGTTCAACCAGATACAAAAAACCTGCAAATCTTAATAAATTTGGACATCATCAGTGACTCAAAAGTAGTCATGCAAATCTCAACAACTTTAAAAAGCGGTCAGTGAATCAAGTATCAAAGAAAACCTATCACACACAGCATCAACCACCACCACATCACCTCTATCCCACACCGGAATAAAAACCCACATCTGTCACCACAAAACCTTAACCACCAAAACGCCGGCAAAGCACCAAAATCAGATCCATAGTCAAACCACCCCAACCGTCAAACACGTCAGGAACTCCATCACCACCCATAACAAATAACAACACTAAAGTGCCGCTGCCGACAACACATCTATCAAAACGTGAACTAAGGAGCAGAAAAACGGCACCGGAAAAAACTCTGACGCCGACGCACCACCACCACCAAAAGTGAAAAAAAAGAAAGCGGAAAAAACGTGATGCGGAGGACGCACCACCACCACCACTCGAAAACCAAAGCAAAATGGAAAACAATGTTGCAAAAAAGAAAAAAAAAACCTAAACCAGAGCCTCGTCGGAAAAGGACAAAACACCATGAGAGCCACCACCACACTAACTCCTCTGTCGGAGCAATAAGAAAAGCTTCACCACGAAAACCACGGCGCCGCCGAAGAGCACGATTACCACCGAAAGAAAACCTAAATCTGTCGAAAACCACACATCACTCGCTTGAAAAACTGGATACAAGGTGGTGCGGAATGCCGACGGCCACCCATATTGATCTAATTACAAAACTTTTTTTTATAGAAATCTAATTATAAAACTTATTGATTCAATGGTGGTATAAACAAATTTGTCCATGATAAATATTTATCTCATTTGTGCAGCATATATATACTTTGGTATATACATTATGGCCAATTCTAATATGGACCACTTATTCAAGTGGTCCATGGTGGACCAACACTATAACGAATACGAATTTTACAAAATCGACCGTTGGATTGAAAGTTTATATCATATAGATCATCCACAGAAAAAATTAGAAAAATTGAAAATCATTTGATATGTTTTTGGGACTCATTAAGATTTACAGTATTTAATAAACCGTTAATCTTTATGGATCTCAATAACATATCAAATGATTTTCAATTTTTCTAATTTTTTTTATGGATGATCTATATAATATAAACTTTCAATCCAACGGTCGATTTTGTAAAATTCGTATTCGTTATACTAGTATTGACCACTTGTCCACGGTGGACCACTTGATGAGGTGGTCCACCGTAGCATTGGCCTATAAATTATATAGCTAGATAGTACAATTGAAAAAATATAATTTTAATTATATTGTAAATCTAAAATGAGAATTATTAAAAAAAAAATAGAGATCAAAAGTCTATTTTAGCTGATAATTTATTAATTGTTGCAAAATAAATAATCTAAAAATAAGATAAAAGATGTATGAATATTGAAATTTTTTTAAAAATATTTTTGTTTATTTTATGTGTATTTTTAAAATATGTATGTAAAATACATTAAAAAATACGAGAGAAATAAAATACTGAAATAAATACTACTACTTTTTAATCTTATAGGAGTACTACTGTACAGTACGTTTTCAATTTTGTTTATGACAAAACCAACAACTAATATACCTCAAATATTAATGAGATGGAACAGACATAGCTTTGTCACTTTAGAATTATTTTTTTTGAATGTCCCCCTTTTACCAAAATAACACCAAAATGCCCTCTTTTTCTCAAAATTTTTCGGAATGTCCTAGTGGGCCTTGGGCAGGGGTATGGCGCCCACGCAACGCTGCGGGGCCCTCCACGCAACGCTAGAATTTTATTTATTTTTTACGAACTCTTTTTTCTAGTTTTTTCTATTATGTAATAACTATCAATATAAATATTAAATATTACAACCATAATTGTCCACATTCGTACGAAAGCACAAAAAAAAAAAAATACATTAGTTATTTCACGGCTTACATAATTTTTAAAATAAGATGAGAATTTAATAATATATATTTAATATAATTTTTTTAAAAAAAATTTAAAACCCCAAAACCCCATAACCCTAAACCCTTTAAACCTCATAACCCATAACCCTTTAAAATGCAGAAAAAAAAAATAGATGGCGCCATCTTAGTGGGCGCCATAACTTCATATATGACACACTTTTGGTGAGTGCCATACCCCTATCCAAGGCCCATTAGGACATTCCGGAAAATTTTGAAAAAAAATGACATTTTAGTGTTATTTTTGTAAAAGGGAGTCTGTCACTTTATCTTAGCTCAGTTTAGTAGCTACTGGAGATTTTAGTGAAATTTTCTAGCTCTAGCAGTTTAATGATGGATTGACTCGGTGAATGCAATTAATATGTTGGAAAAGGACGACAGTTCAATTTTCAGTTTTCAGTTGAGAGATCAGAGATAGATGTCTTGTTCACCAATCAATTTCTACAAGTCTGATGGCTTGGTTGAGAAAATACATTTTTTTTAGCAAACTGGTACTTTCTCCGTTTCATTTTATTTGAGCCAATTAACTATCTCATATTTGTCAATATAAAATTTTAACGATTAATATTTTTAATTATATAATAGTTAAAATTATAAAAATTTGATATTTTGAAAATATAAATCGAGACGAATCAAATAAGATCTTATATGTTAATATTTATTTTTATTTATGAATAGAAAAATAGAGTCAAAACGAGATATATAAATAATGTCTACAGTGAAAATAACTCAAATAAAATGGGACGGAGGGATTATTACTACTAAATTGAATTTAGAAATTGTGAGAGTATTATCCATTAGGAGAGAAATAATGCATATGCTAAATTTAGTAGATAGGAATAATAATATTCATCTATAGCTATCTGAAGTCACGATATAGGACACGATATCAATATGATATGATATTGATACGTTGATATAGAATTTTTTTTAAAATTCCCAATTCGATGTTGTCGCGAATGTTATTTAAAAATTAAATTTAAATTAAATATATAAATACACAAGATATAAACATAACTAAAATCAATAAGATTAATAATTAAAAGCAGAAAACATCTATTTTTATATCAGAATTTTAGGACAAGCTGAAATGCTTAACAACCTGTTATATAGTAGGACACCATAAGTTTTTTTTTTTTTTTTTTGAAAAGTAAAATATTATATTGATAAAGAAAAAGCATAAGAAGTGCTTAATATACAAACAAGCAGATTTGATATAAAAATATCACAATTATTTTTTATTTAAAAATAATGATTTAGCCGAAATTTTTCCGATACGCGTATCGGACACGTATCACATATTACTTTTTTATTTAAAAATAATGATTTAACCGTTAGGACACGATACGTTACAATTTTTTGAGTATCGAAGCTTCACATATAGCTACGAACAAAACTATCTTTAGGCACAAGAAATAAATTTATGGATCATGCTAATTGGTGTCTCTTGGGTATTGGTTAAGAGAAATTCTAACATAGATACAAACCAAAATAAAAAATATTTGGGCACACACATAATTGAAAAAATTTAAATATAAAATAATTTAATCACATCATTTAACATCTCATCATCATAATTTCTATTAATTTTTTAAAAGTTTTGTGTGTGTGCCTAAACATAAAACTGGCTTGTGTCTAAACAAGTATCTCTCATTGTTTAAAGAACCAAAAAAAGAAATTTTTTATTAAAAATTATCACTTTTTAAATTTTTAAAAAATTGATTGTACAAATTTCAAAATCATATTATTATATTTACTTTCTTAAATAGTGTTTCGAGGACGGTGTGACAATGTTCAACATTTTTTAATTTTATTATTGAAATAGTCTAGTAGAGTTTAATCTAAGAAAGTGCATAAAAGACTGAGAAAAGCTGAAAGAGATGGAAAGCATCACAATCAGAAGGACGAGATGAGATAGAGACAAGTAAAGATGTGTTTTGAGGTCATGGATTCTGTGATCTAAATTTGAAGATCATGTCAATTTCAAGATAGAGAGGCCAAGAAACACATTAATAGCTCTTAAATAATTCCTAGCAACCAGGCTGCCATGACCCTATTTCTAGTTGGTTTGCCGATGGGACACATTTTAATATTTTACTTCTACTACTACTTCACAATTGTTCTATTTTCTTGTGGTCATTGGCCCAACTGGAATGTTTTGGGCCTTTAGAAGCTGTAGCTTTAGGCCCGACCCAGTTCTTTTTCGTGTCCCTGTATTTTCTTATGTACTCCCTGAAAGTATAACTACAATTTAGAAAGCAAACACTTTTCGTACTATAAGTAGCAATGGCAATGATTTTCATGATTTTTTCATTCATGGGGGGTGCCGACATTCAGTTTGAGTATAAAATATTGACACTCACTACTTAGAGTGTGAAAATTGCTCGCTTTCTAGAAGGCGAGTAAGGGTGTTTAAGTAATTTTAAAGGGTGTTTGAGGAACCTCGGGGAGTGCGAAAAGTAAATCTCGCTGTAGCTTTAGGCCTGGCCCAGATCTTTTATTAGGAGATTCTACATTTGACCCAATAGAAAGTGAAAATTATCCAAAGAATCTTGGACTCCAGCCTATCCCAATATTAATATTTTCATGTGATCTTTGCAAAAATAATATTAATGAAACATAAAAAAATGATCATCTGAAAATTTCTTAAAAAATATATTTAAAAATGTAAACTTAATAAAAATGATATATTTAGCTAAAACTTTTTTAAATTATTTGGTTGTTTCAAATTTCTTTACATGAATCATACTATAGTTTAATTGATAATTATGAGGCACTAAAACATCAAAGTGACACAAAAAAAAAGTGAATAATTCAAAATGGGTCATTGACATATTAGCCCACATCATTTACATGGGTCGGGCTGGGCTCATTAATACACGGCCCAATAAACAGTTACACACAAAACAATGAAGCTTTCTCTTCCCACCCCCCTATATCTTTTTCACCCCTCAATATTCCTATTTTGCCATTGGTTAAAAAGTTCGGAACGTGTTTTCTGAACTTTTACTAGTGTAAATTCAACAAAAATTTCGGAAAACACATTCCGAAGTTCGTATTCAAGGCAAAAATCGGAATATTGGAGGGTGAAAAAGATATAGGGGGTGGGAAGAGAAAGCTTCCAAAACAATCTAGTACAATACAAGCATCACACCACAAGTTGCTTGAGTAATGTTAACTTGTCACTGAATTGATATAATTTTCTTAATTAGTAGTGTGCTGTAATTTTGCATTTTGACTTCATGGTTTCAGCTGATTTGATTACCTCTTGATAAAAATTATATTGTTGGAAAAACTTGAGGTTATAATAATATTAGTTAATTTAATTCTTTTCTTGCATATTACTTTTAACATTAGTCCAAGTAGCATAGTTTGATAGGTTCCATGTATGTGAAGAAAATCTCTACTCTTTCAGCAAGAAATGTATTTTAGTTTGCAAAGTTTGCAATCCTCTTTTCTTTTCCAACCACAAGTAGCCAAAATAGTCATTAAAAACAAAATATACTACGTGTATGTTTGGTTTCAATTCTGAAGTAGCCAGAATTGATTATAGACATGTAGAATTGATTCTGTCTCCAAAATTAATTTTACTTGAAGCTAGAAATCGTAGCTTATGATTCTAGAATTTATTTTTACATTCAAATTTTCTGTTAAACTCACTTTTGCATGAATATATCCAAACATAAACCACCTTAACTGAAAATCAATTTTGTCCAGAATCAATTTTACAGAATCAATTCTATCAATATCAATTCTTACCACCGCATATTTGTTGAATTGAATATGATAATTTTCTCAAGGATTTAATTAATGTTTAAATATGGCTATAAGCAAACAATTCTCTACATTATTTAGGATTAGAAACCCACTTGCCAAGAGAGCAATAAAATATAGTAATATAACATATAATATATACAAAGTAACACTCACCACTTTGATCATAAATTATATATGACCAATGTTCAAAACATGAAGGAGGAAAAAATAAACAGAGAACTCTGTTTTAATTAATCTCAACAACAAGCACAAAAACTAATCCTTTGGCTGAACCATGGTTCTACAATAAGGACAATGAGGGTGTTCTTCAAGCCAAGGGAGAAGACATGCTGAATGATACTTATGAGAGCATGAAAGGTTCATAACTTCTTCATCTTGATGGAAATCTTCTAAGCACACAGCACAAACTTTTGTATCTTTCTTAAACTTGTTTCCACGTAATAACCATGAACTTTCTAGTAACTTCCTACCTAATCCTGCATCTTTCTTATGGAATCTGCTTTTACTTTCTTTTCCTTTTTTGTGATTTTGTTCAATTGACCTGTCATAAGAAATCAAGCTAATTCATGTATTAAAAAAAAATCTGTGCATTCATGTGATCGTAAATGTCTGACCATATGAACAAGATCAGACAGTTTAGATTTTATCTCAAAATTTAATATCAAACCAATATAAAAAATAAAACTATCTCAAAATATGAATCGTCCAAACAGCATACAGTCTCGAGTGCACTGAATCCATTTCCCAAAATAATACTAGCCGAGTAGTTGTACTATATGTCACGTTTTCCTTTTTTGGTATTCCTATTAACTAGCCAAAAATTATTCCTCTCAAAAATTAAATTCCACGGTTTATCTTAGAAAAAACTTATTCACCGGTCACCACTTATATTCAATTATTTGATTCATTTGATTATGTCAGGACTAACTTTGATGTTAAAAAATATGGTACTATATGCAAAATTTATAATTATTTTCTTGGTATTAAAATCATTTTAGTATTTTGGAAATAATTAGAAAATAAAATTGATGAAAGTAAAAGATAAATTCCTAAGGATATAGTATCATGGATAATTTAATTGGATAATAGACACATGTCTATAGCCACAAAGCCAGGTTACATGGTAGATAGGATTCTTATAGCCTACTTGATGAAGTAAGTATGCAGAATGACCTCATAACTCATCATAGCTAGTTGAATATATATATAGGACCATATTTAATCAAAACAAAATTAAATCATGTGAATCATCCTTGATTTCCTTCAATTTAGAGAGGTTTTTTTTTTTTTTTTTTTTCTATGCAAGGCATGTTAGTGTGCATAAGGAACATGTGAAAAATTAAATTAAAAGGCTAAAAATTAAGAATAACCAATTTAATTTTTATCTAATTTTTTTTTTAATGGATGTCTTGGAAATTGAAAATGAAGATGGAAAAGATACCTGGGAGAGTAACCAAGTTTCTTCTGAAGTCTTTGTTTGGCTTTGAAAGCACTTTCATCTAAGGTAGTAGTCATTGAAGTCCATGGTGTCTCCAATGATTCCCTTAGGTAGGAGGAGTCTCTGTAGGTAACATAGTGTTGTTCATGTCTGTTGTGATGATTTTCTGATCTTTTTCTTGGTGACAATCCAACACCAGGTAACCTACCAGCCATTCACACTCCTCTTTACCTAAGCTTAATTATTCTCATCACAATTTATTGCTCAGACCCACAAAAAATAATACATCCAAAGTTTTGATTGATGGTTGCGTGCTAGATTGGGACAATACACTAGTAGCTTGTAGTTTACCCCTTGGTAAATACAAAAACTTAGAAGGGACAATTTTTAGAATTTGGATTCCTTGCATAGCAGGTTGTCGCATTCACGCACTCAGTTATATCGGTATCATTCAATTAAGATCGAACGATGTAGATTTCAAATAATTTTTAAAATAAAAAATTGAGTTTTGAAATATATATTGTGAGATCTTGATTCAATTGTTATTAATTTGATTGAGTGCGTAAATGCGGAAAACCTGTTACTTGTTAATCTAATTTCCAATTTTCATGACTCTACATAGACATTACTAATGATTTAAAATGTGTGATTGATATTCATGTGCACATGAGAGCAATAATGCTTTAATTTTTGGCTTTTGGTGAGTGTAATGTTCTAGGATGTGGCAAGTGGCAAATGTCAAATATTTTTTGTGAAGAAACTTTAATGGTTATATTTTACTATTAGAAGGATGAATATTTTTTTGTCCACAAGAAATAGATGGTTTGTAAAAGGATAGCCCAAAATGGAGAGACAATGTTGTCTGAAGTACTGTACTACAGTATCATAACTGTTCTTTGGGAGAGTGGATCAGTGCATCCAACGGTTAAGCAAGTCAAGCAAATGAGTCCACATCTTCTAAACCTATTTTTTCTGGTTATTATTATAAGCAAATAATTATTTTATAGATTAATTGAAAAATTGATATATTTAGTCTAAAATATAGATTAAATACATAAGTTTTCTAATAAATAATGATCGGATACTCTTTAAAAGGTCTCATTATAAAATTTACTTTAGGTCTCTAAACTTATTGAACCGGCTATGAGTGGGAATTGAACATTTTCTTTTCTTTTTTATCCTTTGATTTTTTGGTACTCAAATTAGGTGTTCATTTTACACAAATGGTGAAAAATCCAGATATGCCATCGGGACAAGGTAGAAAATCATAGTCAGTTGGTTTTAGTTTCGAGGTGTATTGAAAAAAAACTCAAGTCTTAGATAAAATTAAAATCTATAAATAATTTAAAAAGTGTGATGACAGTAAGTTGTGATGAAAGTAACTAGTTACAATTGATCATTAAATATAGGTGTTTGATCGTAAGCTGTGATGACAATTCTCGCATCCGTATGCAATTTAGACATGACTTTTTGAAGCAACAAATCCAAGCTTCAACCAGTCATACAATAATTATCAAAAATTGATTTAAGTGGTAACAGACGTTGAACTTTTAAATTAGTGGTCACTAGAGCTGTCAAAGGGGTCGGCCTGACTTGGTCCGGGGGGCCATGACATATAAAGGGGTTTAAGTGGGCCAGCTCATTAAGCCTCATGGCCCGGCCCGTTTAGCCTGACCCGATAAGCAAAGGGCTACATGGCCCGATAGGCCGGCCCGATAAACTTTCAATTTTTTTAAAAAAATAAATTCAATGGACAATAAAACTACGTATGTATCATACACAAATCATTAGTATATATGAATGAACCGAACCACAAAGTATTACTCCCTCCGTTCCTTTTTGTTTGTTGTTTTAGAACAAAAAATTTGTTTCAAATTGTTTGTTGTTTTGATAATTTAAGGTTATATTTTGTCTATTATACCCTCCTTCCTATTTTTTTTTTTATTGACTAAATTTTATATAATCTTTTTATTGTATTTTTTTTTTTACTAAACTTCTTCATATAATCTTTTTATTGTATTTTTTTACTAAACTTCACATATTTTGTCAAAAAAATTGACTTTTTTTTAAAAGGCCAAAAAAAACTGGTTTGTTAAGATCTGCCTTTAATTTTTTGGAAAGAGAAAATGTGTGCAAAAAAATAGGAATTTTTTTTGTGAATTAAAATTAGAGTATAATATATTCCAAAAAAAAGGGTATAATAGGAAAATAAAGTGCAAAACAACAAACAAAAAGGAACGGAGGGAGTAATACATTACCTCAAGTGCTCGAAGGTTGTTATATTATGTTTCTTTTATTTCATGACCAATTATAATTTAATTAATTTCTTTCTTATACTTTTCTATTTATAATTATTGATTAAGTTGTTATTAGTTTTTTTCAAATAAAGATAATCATAACAAATTTGGTTTAAAAATTATCTCATAACTAACAAATCTCATATTTTGTTACTTATTTATCTAAAGATTTTATGGTAACTAAAACTCTTTATTTTTAGCTAAAATTATTTTTAGAATTTTTTTAAAAATATTTTTTTAACTCTTTAATGGGCCGGTCCAAAAGCCCGTGGGGCCAGCCCATGACGGCCCTTTAAAAAGATAGGCTCGAGGGGCCAGCCTAATAAGGCCCGGTCAATTTTTTTAAAAGCCCGGCCCGTGTAAAAATATAGGGCTAATGGGCCGGCCCCATAGCCCGACCCATTTTTACAGCTCTAGTGGTCACAAATTTGATATCTTGCATATTGAAAAAATTCGGTTAAGAAGAGCTAGATAATTTATATTACTCCCTTTAATCCTTAATATAAGAAATTTTTGTTTAGATTCATTGAATAATTGATGAATTTGGGCTATATCATATATTAGATTCATCAATCATTTATTTTTTTTTTTTTTGGTACATTTCATCAATCATTTATATTAAGAACTAAAAGGAGTAATTACGTTTCACACATGTTCTCAAACGGATAATATTAATCACCACTATATTTTCTGACAGATTAATCACTATTAAAGGGTATGAAACTTTATACCTATAAAATAGTAAATGGTCATGTTAACATGTGCTATAAGGACACATGATAAGATATCCTAATATAGAAATTATGCATTTAATAATGTAAAAAATTTAATACTTAAAAGTAAACATATACAAGTTCCAAAAAATAATTTCAATATTTATTTTCATAATATGTACCCTTAGAAAACATGTTAACATTATCCAATAGTAAAAATAAAAGTATGATTCCAAAGTTTGAAAGAGTGACAATATGATAATCAGATAATCGAACAAGATAAATTTGCATTCCTTTATTTATTACCACTATTAAATAATAAGATTAAAAATACGTTTGCTCTTATAAATTACTACATTTTGTTTTTAATCTCTATAAAAAAAAGTGGCATGTTTTAGTCTATATAAAATTATTATGCACGCAGTTTTAATCTTTGTTATTAAAATAATTTGTATTTTTGAATTATTATTTTGGAAACACGTTTAGAATATTATAAAAAGTTCGAAAAAAATAGGTTTGAAAATTATGTTCCAAAATAAACATTGGTTCGGAAAATAGATTCCGAACGTAGTTTCTAGGGAAAAATGAAAATTTGAAAGGTCTTAGAAAAATAAGGGGTCTAAAGAGAAATTTTTGCAAACTTGCTTCAATTCTTGGGCGATCGTTTCTCTTTCCACCTCCAAATTTCTCTTCTCGCGTAGAAAAATTTCAGGAAACATTTTTCAAAGTTTTTTTCAATATAATTTATTTTTCTCCCGCCAAATTTGCCTTTATTTTTAGGAGGGTGAACTATTTATTTTGTCTTAAAAAAACTTAGAAAAACATTTTTCGAAATTGTCTGTGCGAAAAGAGAAATTTAGGGTGGTAAGAGAACAAATCTTCTTGGGCATGACAAGGCAAGAGCAGGACCCAATATGCATAAGGCCCAAACCATAGTTGTTCTGCCCAAGTAAAATTTTGTTAATCTGAGAGAGGGTTGAGTTATCATGCATAAATAATATCCTTATGTATGGTGCATAAATAAATCTCCACCATACATGCTTTAGTGCATTTGATTGATCAAAAAATTTAATTGATCAAAAAAGCATTGGATGGTGGAGATTTGTTTATGCACCATGCATAAAGATATTCTTTATGCATAATAACTTTAGCCTCTGAGAGAATCTAAATATAATTTAGCTACTATCTCAACTGTAGAAGGAATTAAGAAAGATCATCTATAAAGTATATCTAATTTAAGACATCGTGCAATTCAATCTCTATCTTTCACTTTTTTTAATTATTTTTTTTATCTCATAAGTCATAAGTTACATGAGTTTCAATTTCTTTTTTCAGGTATAACTTGAGTTTCAAATTTAAACCAAAAAATAAAAAGACATACACGTTATGATGTCTGTGTTTTTTATGTTAAAATAAAACTTATTTTCTTTCAAATGAATCTATATAAGCGAGAAGGATTTGTCTTTCTCTCTCCTAGCAATGCTCTCCTCTCAACAATTCTCACTTCTTCTTCATTTGACATTAAAAGTAATTATTACAATAAATTTCTATAACATTAATTAATTGGTAATTGATAAAAAAAAAATTGAAAATTGATAACTAGATCAAATAAATTTCTAAAACATTAATTAATTAATTTGGTAAGTACATGTCAAAGTGTTTTTTTTGGTATGATAAATTTTATTTTTTGATTTCATATTAGTTATTTAGATATAAAATATAATTATATATTTTTATATAAAAATATATTAAAATAAAATCAAAAATATTATGTACAATGAAGAATAGTTTTAGGTTTTCTTTTTGTCAAAAATACTTTTAAGTATTAAAAGTTATTTTATATTAGTAAAAAATAATTATTTTATAAAGAATAAATTGATGAATAAATGTTTTAAATTTATAAGTTTACTATTTTTTTCATAATTTTTTTATTTGTTAAACAGAAACAAAATGGTTTTCTTCATCGATTTGCTCTATTTATTTTTATTTGAATACATCAATTTTCCATTTTTGAAAAGTCAAACATATTGTTATCATTAACAAAAAAAATCGTGGCTTTATGAATTTGTATGGTTTTGTCTCTAATTTAATTTCAAATTCAAATGTACAAATTTTTTTCAGTTGCTGCAAAATTCAAGGGAGTAGTTGCTGCATAATCTAAGGGAGTAATTATTTTGATTACTTGATATTTTTGTGTATAAATAGCATGTTTAAGTCTCACACTTTACCCACCATTTTGACACATCATTTTGAGTCACGGTTCATCTTTTCAAAACTCTTCCGTAAACTTCTATTTTTTCCTTCCTCTTTGATACTTTGTTATCTTGATGATAATGCCAGAAATAATTTTTGAGTAACAAATCAAGTGATTACAAAGTTGACAATGTCATCAAAATTGAGAGATTAGTTATAGTTATTTTTTTTTGTTGGTTCAACCAAAAAAAATTGTAATGTATTTCATATTCATTTTAATTGTTATTGTATCGAGTTCTACATTCAATTTGTTGGTTTCAAGATCATATGAAAGGTTAATGATATTCTTTATTTTGTTATTTATTAAGAAATTTTATTGGAGTGTTAGTCTTTATAAGTGTTCATTTTTGTTTTTGACACATATATAGAGTTATTGCTATTGATGTGAGTTTTTTCCAGATCCCATCTATAATAATATGGTCATTTCTACTGTTGTAAATTTTTCCCAGATTTCATATATGATTTCATCATCCGCGATTATTTAGATAATACTTGATCTATTTTTTATTTACATATTTTAAAAAATTTGGATCTAGGTATGTGTTTTTTAATTTTTACACTAGATAATCAAAGAGCATAAAAATTTCCATACATAGTTAGTACCAAATTAAGATTCAAATTAATATTGTACCAAAAATAAATAAATTAATATTCAAATCTTAGCAGATTCTTTTTCATTTGTCTAGAAGAAATCAACGATTCTATTAACCAGGTTAATTACTATATTTTAACTAGGTGATTATAATTTTGTCAAAAAACAAAACAGACGAGATTAATCTATAGTTGTTACAATCTATGGGACATTCCATTCCCAAACATTCTCTTTGACTGTTTTTTCAATTATTTATGATTTTACTAATTTTATTTCAATTATATATTATAATTTTTGGAGCTCTATATTTTGATTTGCTAAATTATTTTACTTTTGATCAAAGTAACAGTAATATTTTGGAAACACGGTCCAACTGAGATATCTTCATTCCAAAGTTGTTATTTTACCACTATGATATTTTGTGTGTGCGCGCAAATGACATGTCAGTGTTGTGTTATTTTAAAATTGATCAATTCATATCTATTATTATAAGAATTATAATGAGCATTTATTTTTGCACATATTATTATGGGGTTATACTTATGTGGCAGTCAAACTTTGAATTATCAAAAAATTCTTCCCTTGAGAATCAAATGATTAATACTAAAAAATAATATTAATATAGGGTCTATATTTTTATTCATATATTAATACAAAGACCGTTTTATTATAATTTATATGAGGTTCTATATTTATTCAGGTAATTTATTTATGGTACCTTTTGACTAAAAATAAATGATATTCATTCTTTCAAATTGATAGAGTACATCAATGAAAAACAAATTCAAAGTCGCTGAAAATAAAAAGGATAGATTTGCGAACACTCTCACAACATCCATGTTAATAGCATAAAATGACAAACTGCATAAAGATGGAAAAACTAAATATACCACACAAAGACAGAACAATAAAATACACCGTACGAAGACGGAAAATCAAGATAACGAATATGTGAAAAAGAAAATCACACTATATTTGAAGTGCCTATTTATTTTATTAAGATGCATGATATTCATTTGTTCAATTAAATGATAAGTTGTATGAGGTCTATATTTTATTTTATTACAATTCGTATTTATTTACTATTCATATTATGAGATTAATTTAATTGTTTTCTTTGTAATTTATACGAGATCTTTCTATTTTGTAATTTATACAAGGCCTATTTTATTTATAATTTATACTAAATTTCTATTTATATCCATACATTATTATGGGATCATTTCTTTTTGTAATTTATATGGGATATTATATTTTATGAATATATTGATACGAGACATATAATTTTACTCATATAGTAATATGAGTGCTGAGTGCATATTTTTTTGGTAATTTAAATGGGGGCCTATTATTATTCGGTTCAAACTTTCAAAATAAAATTTTCACTAGATGCAGTATCGTGTATTTAAAATTTTGTTAGTTGTTTCTACTTCAAATTCGATTGTGTAATGTTTTTTTTTATGTTGTTATTGTCCTTTTAAGCTATGAGCTTAAATCAAGTGAGTTTATCACAATTTATTTATATGGTTTTTACATCTTTAGTTATATTTTATTATAAAATTTTATAATATTTTGTCTACATATCTAGGACCAATGAGTCTTAATAATTTTGTAATATTCCCAATGAGTCTTAATAATTTTTAAAATAATATTTTGTCTACATATCTAGTATTTATCAATGGGTCCTAGGCGAAGGTCTTAAGACTCATTGGTCCTGTATACTTTATTTTATTTTTTGCCATTGAATTTGATCTATAGTTAGTAGTTATCAATTTCCAATTTTTTTTTTTATCAATTATCAATTAATTAATTAATGTTATAGAAATTTATTGTAATAATGACATTTAATGTCAAATGAAGGAGGAATGAGAATGCATAAGAGGTCAGGATTTATAAGGAAAGACAAAGGTAAATTCTTCTCACTTATTCATATTTTATTATAGATTTGAAATTTGTTAATGTAATTAAGTCATTTATGGTGAAAAGAATGAGAGAAGAGAATTGATCATAGGATGCCACATGTAAGGAGAGAGAATTAGAAATCCTTCTTGCTTAATGCTTATACATATTATAGATATAGATTAAAACACATGAATGCAATATATTGTTTACAAACATAGTATGATAGTATACTTTATGAATAATGAATGCAATATATTGTTTACAACTATATAGTAATTTTTTTCAATCTCTTTCAATCATTAATGATATGTATAAATTAATTACAGTTGATCGACATGATGTGGACCGCAAATAAAAGAGGAAAAAAAATTAAATAAAATAATTTGGTTTAAATTTGCAAAATGTAATAAGTTTATATAGTTAAGGATATCACAATATTATGCTAAGCACTTTTGATTCCTTTAATATTTCCAACTTATATTTTGACAGAAAGTGAGTTTATCTTCACAAGCTGATCGTTCATCTCATAATTTGAAGCTAATGGGCATGTATCTAATTTTAGCCACAGAGATTCAACCTCTAAGAACTAAGATGGTGCGAGTCATGAAATGAACTTCTGCTCTAACTCATTATTATCTAGAACTGCAAAGACCCACTTTTGCACTTATTCATTTATTTATTTATTTCTATCAAAGTGTGACTCTTATTTTTCTAGATTGCAAAAGTAGGACAGGCTAGCAATGTCACTATTATAGAGTAAGTGAAGCACTATTGATTGTTTCACTACTTAATAGTGTGTATAATTGTGGTTTATTAATCCTAATAATCACTTGAGCAGGGTGGAAACAACTTTTGGCAATATTTCAGAAACTATTAAAAAACATGGTCCTTGGACTACTGCATGGGTAGGAGAAGCTGGCGGGGCATTCAACAGCGGTGGTCGCGATGTTTCTAACACATTTCTGAATAGCTTTTGGTACTTAGATCAACTTGAAATCGGATCCGCCTACATTACTAAAGTTTATTGTAGGCAAACTTTAATTGGAGGGAACTATGGCCTTCTCAATACCTTCAGTCTCACTCCTAATCATGATTACTACAGTGTGCTACTGTGGCATCGGCGGATGGGAAAGAAGGTTCTTGGTGTTTCGAGTGATATTTCTTCGTCATTTTTATGTATTTACGCCCATTGTTCAAAGAGAAATGATATCATGACACAATATTTTTACACAAAACTTACACAAGGGCAATTTTGTAATTAAAATTGTATACAAAAGACAATTTTTCTCTTTCTTTATTCACAAAAATGTTTTGTGTAAGTATTGTGTAGAAAATAATGTGTCATAATATCATTGCTCAAGCTCTTGTTCAAATGACAGTAATGGTGTAACACTACTGGTGACCAACTTAAGCAGTCAAACTCACTTCATACTCAATGTCAAAAATCTTGTAACCGAGGGTCAGAAGTCACATTCAGAGAAGAGTATCATTTTTAATAACTGTTTTGTTGTATCCATGATAGTATACAATCACAAAATATAACTTGTGTTATTTTTAATCTCTAAATTATCGAATAACAAAATCATTTTTTTTTTATAATTAACATAGCGACATCTTATGCTCTCCAAGATGAAAAGTTAACAATAATAATTCACAGATTTAGTTTTTGAAAATTAACATCAATCTTATATCTAATTTCAGAATATTCTTATTTAAACTGATTCTCATGTGGTTTGAATCCTTATGTACAAAGAAATGTAGTAACAAGAAAGGTGACTTAAACTTCTTCTAGAATAAATATGAATACAATACAACAATGTTGTTTACAGAGAATAGGATGTTGTAACACATGTTGTTGACCCACAAGACTGGATACATTAACTTGTTGAACTGCAGAGGACCATTTGGATGCATATGCTTGATGAAGATAGCAGCTGAAGATATTAACTACGTGACAGAACCCCTTTTGAACTGCATGTTTGAGAAAAGTTACAAAGTTTAATAGAAAAGTTATAAATCTGAATGCAAAAGCATATACACAAACAAAACCCCAATTAGTTAATATGATGATCGATATTCTTTAATTTATATTGTTGAGGGTATTCTGCTAGTTGAACCAATGTTGTCAAATAGAGGCTATAGGCCTATAGCATAGCAAAATCATAACCTAGATGTGGTCGGCCAGATAAATCCTGGATAATGTAAGGGAGGAAAGGTATAGTGAACTAATGCTTCATCAAGTGGAGCAGAGAAGTTACCAAACCGGTTAATACCCTTCCTATCACCAAGAGCTTGCAGCAAAGCCTGGAGATATTGAAGCATGTTCGCCATTAAAAAAAAAAAAAAAAAATAACAACTGTAATAAGTAGAGCCAAAAAGAAAAGAAATAAACAGCTCACTTAGCTGTTGGCAGTACCGTTCCAATAGCAAGAGCGACATCTTCATTTGTGTGATGGTCATCAATATGTATGTCACCTGTAGTCTTTACATGTACGTCAAACAGTCCATGTGAAGCAAGTTGCTGAAAATTCAAAACCAAGTTTCTTCGCGTAAATGCATTATTCATTCAACAATTTTAACTTCTAAATCCATAATACCAACATCCTTAAAAACTAGTTTTCAAGTTAGAATGGAGACAAAAGCAAGACGAAAAAACCTTATCATTACAATATGATTCTAACAATTCAAAATTTTCCAAGTAATACTAGAAAGATTCTTTGTATATACAAGTTCACCATTCATCCCAATTGCACCTAGCTCTTTATCTAATATCTAATACATGATTCGCATGCTCAGTATTCTACTATAATAAAAACTCACAATGGAATAATAAAAATTAACAGAAGCATAATAGCAATTGAGTTGAAAATAAATACTAACATCAAGCATATGATCAAGGAAGGAAGGGAATTCCAGAATTAGAATCAGCAATCCCAGTTCCATCTAAGTTAATTTTGACTGATACATTGGTTTCCTTTAGGGGTGTGCAAATGAACTAGTTATCATGAACCAAATTACTATCCAAATTAAACCATATTTTAAAACCCAAACCAAAGTTGAAAAAATAAACTAGTGCTCCATTTGTAAAAAACCAAATAAAACCGGTTTCAAAAAAAATCCAATTATGGGTATCCAATTAAGATCCATTTATTTTAAAGAATAGATTATTTTTTTATTTTCTAAAAATTAATTAATTAATTAATTAATAAAATAGATTTATATGTAATTTTAAAAACAAAAATTTTATTTGATTAAGAAGTTTCATATAACCCTCAACTTTTTTAAAGAGTTATTCTGCAGGAGACAGTTGGTGACTCCTAGGCATGATGATGCTAATAACTCGGGCCTGGATGATGAAGCAGTAGCAGAGCTGTCCAAGCCGGTCACAAAAATAGAGGTCCATAATGCTCTAATGAATATGAAGTCCTATAAAGTGCCGGGACCAGATGGCTTTCAACCAATCTTCTTCAAGCTATATTGGGAGGATATTGGTGATGATCTCTGGAAGTTTATTCGGCTGGCATTTGAGGAGGGTAGGTACGATCCAAAAATTTGTGAAACACTCATTGTATTATTACCTAAAGGAGAAAGTCAAACTACATTCAAAGACTTCCGTCCGATTAGCTTATGCAATGTTACATATAAGCTTCTGTCAAAAATCTTAGTGAGTAGATTGAGACCCTTTCTAGATGGTATTGTTAGCCCGTTGCAGAATAGTTTCATCCCTGGGAGGAGTACTAAAGACAATGCTATAGTCCTCCAAGAAGTGTTACATTCTATGCGCAAGTCTAAGAAGAAGAATGGAGATATGGTGTTCAAACTTGACCTGGAAAAGGCGTATGATAGAGTGAACTGGAATTTTCTTAAAGACACGCTTGAGATGTTCAACTTTCCGCCCAAAGTGATTTCCCTTATAATGTTTGGTATCTCTGCTTCGTCTAATACAATTCTTTGGAATGGGAGCAAGACTGACGCGTTCTCACCAGCTAGGGGATTAAGACAGGGTGATCCTTTGTCCCCATACTTATTTGTGTTGTGTATGGAGCGCCTCGGAGCGATGATTTCTAAATGTGTCAGTGATGGTATCTGGAAACCCGTACAGATCTCTCAAGACGGTACTCAACTTTCGCATTTGTTCTTTGCGGATGATGTTCTTTTGTTTACTAAGGCAACCGTAACTCAAGCGAGGGCTGTTAAAGAAGTGTTGAATAAATTCTGCAATCTGTCTGGGCTAAAAGTCAGCCTCGAGAAGTCTAAATTTTGTACATCTAATGGGGTGTGTCGTCAACTCCGTGATAGGATAGGTGTTGAATCCGAAATTCAAGCCACCGATCGTTTTGAGAAGTATCTCGGGTTCAAGATGTTCTATGGCAGAGTGCGTAAGCAAGACTTCAGTGGTATTTACGATAGAGTTTCCTCTAAGCTGGCGTCTTGGAAAAGCAAACTTCTTAACAAGCCAGGTAGGGTCGTCTTAGCAAATACTGTCATCTCCTCGCTTCCATCTTATCATATGCAAGTTAACTGGCTTCCTCAAGGAATGTGTGATGATTTAGATCGGACCGTGAGACGTTTTATTTGGAAAGGCACAGGGGATTCCGGTATGCATCTAGTTGGCTGGAATAAAATTACTCAACCACGGCGATATGGTGGATTAGGCGTTCGCATTGCCAGACTGCAAAATGCTTCACTGCTTGGTAAACTGGTATGGGAGATACTTCACTCCCCTTCTAAATTATGGGTATCTATCATCAAAGAAAAGTACTTGAAAGGTCGACTTATTTTTAATGCTTCTTTTGTTGGTGGATCGGTGGTTTGGAACGCTATTTCGAAGGCTGTGAACATGCTAAAAGACAGGTTTACACTTAAAATTGGTGACGGCAACTCCAAGTTCTGGTATGATCCTTGGGTGTTCAAGGATAAACTTTGCAATATAGTACCGTATGTCGATATTCATGACACCACGAGGACGATTAACGAAGTGTGGTCCAATGGACAGTGGCATTTTGAGGAATTATACACTGGCATTCCAGATTTTGTGAAGAGTGCCATTGATCATGTGAAACCTTGCATAGTAAATGACCTTCCGGATGTCTGGGTTTGGCAGAGCTCAAGTGCCGGCATTTTCACTACTAAAGATGCGTATGAGTGGCTGTTAAAGCCGCTCCCTATTAACGACCATGTCAATTGGAAGTGGATTTGGCAAAGTAAGCTCCCTGCTAACATTCAATTCTTCGTATGGCAGGTGTTACACGGTTCTGTCCCTACAAGAGGAGTTCTTCATCATCGTCGGGTTTGCAATTCTAATCTATGCCCGAGATGTTCAGTATTTCCTAAGTCCATTGAGCATTGCTTGTTTAGGTGTGTTGATGCTATTTGCGTTTGGAAAGCCTGTGGGCTGGAGTATGCGCTGGCTTCACTGCATAACGATGATCTCTTTAGCTGGTGCAGAAGAGCCTGTGCATCCTACGGGGTTGTTGTGTTCATCATTATGTGGGTTGTCTGGTGTACGAGAAATCATTTTCTCTTTAATGGCCTACAAGATAGCGTGTCTGAAAGTGTTGCAAAAATTAATTCCTTGCGTATTTTCTGTGATTCTGCCTTTAATACTCAATTGTTGGATTCGACCCGGACAACCAACACTCGGGCTGTGTCATGGTTACGACCAACTGAAGGGTCTGTTAGTTTAAATGTAGACAGAAGTCTCCTGGGATCGGTACATACTGCAGGATTTGGAGGTCTGATACGCAACAACGCGGGAGAGTTTTTGGGAGGTTTTTACGGAACATCGACTCGACCAAATATTCTTTATGTAGAGATCATGACAATTCTACATGGCTTGGAGTTGTGTTGGAGTAAGGGTTATAGGAATGTGGCTTGCCTATCAGATTCTTTGCAAGCTGTCACTCTAATAAAGGAGGGTGTTTTACCATTTCATAGTTTTGCTAATGAAATTCACCAGATAAGTCAATTGAGAAGTAAAGCTTGGAATGTGGTGATCGATCACACGTTCAGGGAGGGTAACAGATGTGCGGACCTTTTGGCGAAGATGGGAGCAACGGCGAACTCTACACTTGTGTTATTGAGTGACCCCCCATCTGATCTTAATCCTTTGTTGCAGGCTGATGCGAGGGGTGTGTCTATTGTGAGGATGTAATCCCTCTTTTTTTTGTTTTGTTTTCCTTTTCTCTCATGTAACCAAAAAAAAAAAAAAACAAACCCAAATTTCTATTTTGATAAAGCCCAAACATTATTTGATTAAGCCCAAAACATTCTTTTCACACCTCCCTAATTAATCTTTACATAAAAATCTATAATTAAATAAATAATTAAAAATAGAATTTAATAAATAATTAAAATTAGGTGGTGGGGTGGCCGGTCAACGCCGGACCTCCGACTCCGGCGCGGCGGTCAACGGCGGCGGTCATGAATTTTCCGGTTGTTCCCACGCGGCTCACGGCGGATCACCGTTGGCCGGTACGGCGGCCGGTGGCGGAGCACCGGTGACCGGCCACCACCACCCACCCTTATTATATTAATTTAAATTTAATAATAAATAATTCTACTTTTTTTTTGGTAAGTAATTGAGAAAAATGCAAAGGAGATAAGATCCCATTTTTTGGTAAGTAATTAATTCTACTTTAAATGCTATTTAATTTAAAAAAACTGTTTTATGTCCAAAAAAAACTTTTACTCCATAAAAAAAATCTGTGTTTTATGGATATGATAAAATCTTTTTTTAAAAAAAAAAAAAATTAAAATCTGAATTGTTAGTTTTTTAAAAAACTAATTGATTATTTTATTCTCTTATTTTTTAATACAATTAGTATTTTATTTATCTATATTTTACATAACTCATAAAAATCAAACTCACAAATTATATTATCTATATTCTACAATTATATCATTCATTCACAATTTCTTTTTTATGTTATCAAACAAATTATATTTGTTGTAAAGAATAAATAAAAAATTATAATTGCACTATAAATAATAAATTTTGACATTTCGGTAATTTTTTTTCTTTCTAAATTCACATTTTATAACCTATCATAAGTTTTTTTTGAACAAATAACCTATCATAAGTTTAAAATCCAATTTATAGTAAAACCAGTTATAAACCAATTTATAACTCGTTTGGAACCACTTTTCAAAGAATAACCGACGCGATATCTCGATTCATCAAAGCAATGTTTCAAGACCACCTGATTCGGTTTAGTGATAAATTGGGTATAGAACAGTTCACATTGATCAATACTCTCGACTTGGAGTAGGCATGCCAACATGGTGCACCCTCCAACCCAACCCGGCAAATCCTAAGCCATGTTCCACCACCTTGATGCCCCGACTTAGGTTACAAGTTGGAGCTACCCAACTCAGCGAGCTAACTACTTTGTCACAAGCTTATAAACATCAATTTCTGCTATGTTTTAAACAATGCGGGACTTATCAATGCTTTCTTACAATTCAAACATGCTCAATATTAAGTTGATGATCATGTAAAAGAGATCATTATTTTAACCAAGCTATCAACACAAAGTTGAGGAGAGAAATTATACAAATTGTTCAGTGTCATTTTGTTAAAACAATCGATGACCGTTGAAGGTACTGAGAGATTGTTCCATGACTAGAACAATATTCCTTGACTCATGTCTTTCGTGAAACAAATAAAACGATAAATGCTTATGTTAAATATGAGTTACGAATCACATATGACTAGTTTTGATTCTTAAGTATAACAAATTTTAGTCAGATTTCATCTAAAACATTGAGTTTATTTCTGATTGCCTATTTTACTTTTGTTGGTTGATACAAACCTTGATGCCTTTCTTAGGAGCTTTTAGATTGTTGTCTTTTGTTTTGTTGGGGTTTAACCTCTCACATGTAGTTTAGTTCTTTTTGAAACCCATGTGAACACCATTATAATTTAGAATCACTAAATATAGTCTATATATAAAAGATTTTGCAAGGTTGTTGATTCAACGCTTTGTTGAATTAGTAAGTCATGTTTTCGAGAAAACAAAGCTTCAGAGGTTGGAGAAGCTTCAGAAGCTGAGCAGAGCTTCAGAAGCTACAGAGCTTCAGAAATTGTAGAGCTTCAGAAGCTGAGCAGAGCTTCAGAAGCTACAGAGCTTCAGAAGTTGTAGTGCTTCAGAAGCTGAGCAGAGCTTCAGAAGTTGTAGTGCTTCAGAAGCTGAGCAGAGCTTCAGAAGTTGTAGTGCTTCAGAAGCTGAGCAGAGGTTCAGAAGTTCTAGTGCCTCAGAAGCTGAGCAGAGCCTCAGAAGTTGCAGAGCTTCAGAAGTTGAGAAAGTTTCTGAAGCTAGTAATAGATAGTTAGTTTGTTATAGTTTTTTTTGTTTTGTCTTAGGTAGTTAATATACGATCGCTTGGCAGTGAAGCAAGCCCCATTTTGTATATAAATACCTTTGCCCCATGTGGATGAATGCAATCAACTCTTTTTCTTAATTCTCGTCTCAATTCTCTCGTTCTATTCTCTCTAATTTCTCCCAAAATTATCACATTGTCCCAACAAATTGGTATCAGAGCCTGGTTGTGATTCACGTTTTGCATTGATTCTTTGATCAAGAAACAATGGCGAACAATGGCACAACCTCATCACAATTTCCTGCAAATCTTCCAGTTTTCAAAGGTGAAAACTATGATCGTTGGTGTGCGCAGATGAAGGTCATTTTCAGGTTTCAAGATGTTCTTGAAACTGTTAATGATGGAGTACCAGACTTGGCTGCAAATGCTGATGAAGCAGCAAGAGCCTTGCATCGCGAGTTGAAGAAAAAGGATGCAAAAGGTCTGTTCATCATACATCAGTGTGTGGATCCTAATATCTTTGAGAAGATCATTGAGGAAGAGTCTTCTAAAGGTGCTTGGGATACATTGAAAAAGATTTATGGAGGTGATGAAAAACTGAAGGGTATCAAGCTGCAAGCTCTGAGGAGACAATATGAAATGTTGGTGATGAATGATCAAGAAACGATAGCTGAGTATCTTTCAAGAATGTTGAGTATCACTAATTTGATGAAGTCAAATGGTGAAGCTTTGTCAGAGAGGTCCAAGATTGAGAAGGTTTTGAGAACCTTGACTGAGAAATTTGATCACATAGTAGTAGCAATAGAAGAATCAAAGGATTTGGCCACTATGAAGATAGAGGAGCTCCAAGCTTCATTGGAGGCACATGAACTGAGAGTCAAGCAGAGGAGCTCAAATAAAGCTATTGATCAAGCTTTGCAGGCAAAGTTTCAGAAAGGTTCCAAAGGGAAAAACAAGAAAAAGAAAGAAGATTCAGAGAATGATGGCAAGAACCTTAAAGATTCAGAGTCTAGCAAAGGTAACAAGAAAGGTTCAAAGAAAAAGATTGATAAGAAGGATGTGAAGTGTTATAATTGTCAGAAGCTTGGCCATTATGCTAGAGAGTGTCACTCTAAGAAAGTTGAGAGAAGTGACAAGGATGAAGCTCAATTGGCAAAGGGAAATGGTAGTGACTCTGATGATTCCCTGCTCATGACAACTACAAACACTGATGCTGATAAATCCAACTTGTGGTATCTTGACACTGGCTGTAGCAATCACATGACTGGCAACAAGAAGTGGTTCTTGAAGCTTGATTATTCAGTGAGACGGAATATCAAGTTTGCTAATAGCAGCCAGATCACTAGTGAAGGTATGGGGACAATTCTTGTGCAGAGAAAAGATGGTCAGGAATCCTTCATTAATGAGGTATTGTATGTTCCTTCTATAACAAGTAATCTGATTAGTCTTGGTCAATTACTTGAAAAGGATTATACAGTGACAATGGCTAATAAAGAATTGAAGATTCATGATGCTAAAAGTAGGTTAATCCTAAGAGCTCCATTGTCAAGCAATAGAACCTTTAAGGTTGAAATCAATGTGATTGATTTCAAGTGCTTAGCCTCAGTCACTAGTACAGAAGAGAATTGGATATGGCACCACAGGTTTGGACACTTAAACTTCAAAAGTTTAAGCATGTTGAATTCCAAGAAGATGGTTCATGGCTTGCCTCAGATCAGAGCACCAAGTGAAATGTGTGAAGAGTGCTGTGCAGCAAAGCAGGCCAGAAATTCATTCAAGAATGAATTACCTATGAAATCAACTCAGAAGCTAGGAATGGTGTACTCAGATGTGTGTGGTCCATTTGAGGTGAAATCCATTGGAGGTAACAACTATTTTCTGACATTCATAGATGATTGTACTAGGCATGTTTGGCTCTACCTTATCGAAAAGAAAAGTGATGTATTTACCAAGTTCAAGAAATTTAAGACACTAGTTGAAAATCAAAGTGGATTTAGTGTTAAGAAATTGAGAACTGATGGAGGTGGTGAATACACTTCACATGAATTTGCAAAATTCTGTGAAGATGAAGGTATAGAGCATGAAGTCACTGCACCCTACACCCCTCAACACAATGGTGTAGCTGAGAGGAAAAATAGAAGCATCATGAACATGGCCAGAAGTATGCTTAAAGCTAAGCATATGCCTCATAAGTTTTGGGGTGAAGCAGTCTCTACAGCAGTTTACATCATCAATAGAAGTCCTACAAAGAGGTTACAAGACAAGACTCCTCATGAAGCTTGGACAGGTTTGAAACCAAGTGTTAGTCATTTTAGAATATTTGGCTCACTTTGCTTCAAACATGTTCCTGATCAAGTTAGAAGAAAACTTGATGATAGAAGTCAGACAATGATATTGTTAGGTTATCATCCCACTGGTGCTTACAAATTGTACTCACCTAGAGATAACAAAGTTGTGATTAGCAGAGATATCAGGTTTGATGAATCAAAGGGTTGGGATTGGACTGAAGGCACAAGTGCTGAAGGCTCAATGCTCAACAGAAGACTCATGCTTGAAGAAACAAATCAAGAGGAGATAGAAGTTGAAGATGATCAACCTAATGCTGCACCTAATCAACAGTTGAGAAGATCAACTAGAGAAAGGGTACAGTCAATAAGGTTGAATGAGTATGATGTGTTTCCTGATCAAGCAATCACTGAAGATGGAGAACTGGTCAATGAAGCAATGATTGCAGAGTTGGAACCGGTGACTCTAAGTGAAGCTTTGAAAGATTCAAATTGGTTGAATGCTATGAAAGAGGAGCTGAAGTCAATTGAGAAGAATAACACCTGGACATTGATGAACAAAGCTGTAAACAAGAGACCTATTGATGTGAAATGGGTTTTCAAGCTGAAGATGAAACCAAGTGGTGAAATTGCTAAGTACAAAGCAAGGTTAGTAGCTAAGGGTTTTCTTCAGAAGCCTGGACTTGACTTTAATGAAGTGTTTGCACCTGTGGCAAGGCTAGAGACAATTAGGCTAGTTGTTGCAGTAGCTACCTACAAAGGATGGGCTATGCACCAGCTTGATGTGAAATCTGCCTTTTTGAATGGACCATTAGAGGAAGAGGTATATGTGAAGCAGCCACCAGGATTTGAGATTAAAGGTCAAGAACAGAAAGTGTACAAGTTGAACAAAGCTCTCTATGGTTTGAAACAAGCTCCAAGAGCTTGGAACAAGAGAATTGATAGCTTCCTGCTGAATTTGAGTTTCACTAGATGCACATCAGAACATGGAGTATATGTGAAAGGCTCAAGTCATGATGAGATTATAATACTGTGTCTGTATGTTGATGATTTGTTGATCACAGGATCAAACAAAGCTGTGCTAGAGAGATTCAAAGCAGACATAATGAAGGAGTTTGAGATGACTGATCTGGGAGAGCTATCATATTTCCTTGGCATGGAATTTGTGAAAACAGATAGAGGCTATTTCTTGCATCAGAAGAAATATGTCATTGACATATTGAAGAGGTTTCACATGAGCAATTGCAACCCTGCAATTACTCCTATGGAAACAGGTGTGAAGCTGAGCAAGAATACTGAGGATGAGTTGGTTGATTCAACACTGTACAGACAGATCATAGGATCATTGAGGTACTTGTGCAATACTAGAATTGATTTATGTCATAGTATTGGTCTGCTGAGCAGATTTATGGATCAACCAAGGATGAATCACTTGACTGCTGCAAAGAGGGTCCTTAGATATGTGAAAGGAACCATTGATCATGGCATTTTAATTCCAAACCAAAGGAACAGTAGCAAGAAGCTAATGGCTTATGGTTACTCAGATTCAGATTGGGGAGGAGATCAAGATGACAGGAAGAGTACTGCAGGATACCTGTTCATGATAGGTAATGCACCAATCTCTTGGTGTTCTAAGAAGCAAGGGATAGTGGCATTGTCATCATGTGAAGCTGAGTATGTGGCAGCTTCATTTGCAGCTTGTCAAGCAAATTGGATTGAGATGTTGCTCGCTGAATTGAAGGCAGTAGAGACAACAAGGATGAAGCTACTTGTTGACAACAAGTCAGCAATTGATTTGGCTAACAACCCAGTTAGTCATGGAAGAAGTAAGCACATTGAGAGGAGGTTTCACTTTTTGAGAGATCAAGTGAACAAAGATAAGCTTGAGATGGAATACTGCAATACTGAGATTCAACTTGCAGATATTCTAACCAAACCTATGGCAAAGGCAAGGTTTGACACTCTGAAGAAGCTTATAGGAATGAATGCTTTGGAAAACATGCCTTAGGAGGTGTGTTGAATTAGTAAGTCATGTTTTCGAGAAAACAAAGCTTCAGAGGTTGGAGAAGCTTCAGAAGCTGAGCAGAGCTTCAGAAGCTACAGAGCTTCAGAAATTGTAGAGCTTCAGAAGCTGAGCAGAGCTTCAGAAGCTACAGAGCTTCAGAAGTTGTAGTGCTTCAGAAGCTGAGCAGAGCTTCAGAAGTTGTAGTGCTTCAGAAGCTGAGCAGAGCTTCAGAAGTTGTAGTGCTTCAGAAGCTGAGCAGAGGTTCAGAAGTTCTAGTGCCTCAGAAGCTGAGCAGAGCCTCAGAAGTTGCAGAGCTTCAGAAGTTGAGAAAGTTTCTGAAGCTAGTAATAGATAGTTAGTTTGTTATAGTTTTTTTTGTTTTGTCTTAGGTAGTTAATATACGATCGCTTGGCAGTGAAGCAAGCCCCATTTTGTATATAAATACCTTTGCCCCATGTGGATGAATGCAATCAACTCTTTTTCTTAATTCTCGTCTCAATTCTCTCGTTCTATTCTCTCTAATTTCTCCCAAAATTATCACATTGTCCCAACACGCTTGTGCATTGTATTGTCTCATATTTTTGTATTCTAATTGGCAGGGTAATAAACAATTAATCAATCCCTTAATCTCTATTATTTTGTTTTAAATGAAGTATTATTACGTGATGAATAACAGAATGTCCTTGAAGGAATATGTAGACTACATCCACATGGGGGAGTAGAGAACTCTAAACTATGGACTCTCCTATTGGGCCCACTTAGAGAGGATCTTTTTGCATTAAGAGATCAGATTTATGCTTTAAACATGTCTTATAGGAGTGTATATAAGAACTTTCCAAGAAAATGTATCACTGGCCTGTCCTATACTCATTTCAAGATTTTGGACTTTTGAGTTGGATTCATTGAATCATTACAGACATTTAACTTGGAATTTTTAAGAAGGAAAATCTTTAGAAAAAATATGAGAATTAAAATGTTGTCCAACACATTATATTCATACTAATTAGATACAATTTGATATTTTTACTGTTTTCCTTTTCACTTTTTAAGTCATATTATTAGTGTAAATATATTTTGTCAGACCCATTATTTTGATCAACTGTCTCGGCTAGGGGTGGCAAAGTAGATAAGCCTGCCCCATTTAGGCTCGGCCCGCTTAAGCCCGCCTAAAAACGGGACGAGACGAGCCGAGCCAATTTAGGTGGCCGAATTTAAAATCACATTCCACCACATTTATTGGCGGACAAGCAAGTTGGTAGGCCGGCCCGTCAAATAATTTTTATTTTTTTTATTTTGACACTTTATTAGGAAAAAAATGCTAATATTATTTATAAAAATTAGAAATAAACAAACTTATGAGAAAAAACTAATTTATGAGACAAATCAAACACGAGCGCAACATCAAACCAACACATTTAACAACATAGTTAACAAATTCAACATAATTATAAATACAAAAATAAATTCAACATTACAAATCCAAAAATTGGCACCGGTTGTAAGAATGAATAGAAAAAAAATTAAATTTACTTTAAATAGGTGTTGTATTTTATTAGGTTGAGCCATCTTTTTTTTTTTGGTACATAGCCATCTTATTTTATTCTTTACTTAAAAAAAAGATAAATTTTATATTTTTATGTAACTCGCAGGCCGGTCCGCCCCGCCATCGATCCGGCCCTCTTTTTAAGCGAGTTCGGCGGGGTGGGCCAACTAGAGTTGTCGAGCTCAAAACCTAGGCTCAGCCCGCCAAAAATGGTGAGGTAAACGAGCCGGCCCGGCGGGTTGGATCCGTTTTTCCACCCCTAGTCCCGGCCCACTCTTTCGACTCTCCCATTATCTCGGCATATGACATTTCACCGATTTGTAATTTGGAAGAACTCTCCACTAACCGGCCCATTCTAGTAATTTCTATGTCAAGAAGTTTAGAGAACATTTAAAGACCGTCTCTTGTTTTTTCTCTTCGAGACAATTGTTACACAAATCACTGATGTTGACTCTAATTTCTCGCCGGTAGGATACCCCTCACCTATCTTAACAAGAACAATTAGTTATAAGTGAATATTTTTGTGAGGTTGGAATACTGTATTAACTTTTTATGTTCAAATAATATTACTCTAAAAATATTGTAACAAGACTAGTGCTACGATGGATCACCTTTATAAATCATAAGTAAATTATTACGTTTTTTTTGTTTTTGTCTCCTCAAATTATTGATATTATACTATATTCTATTAAGTTGAAGATCCAAGAAACATATTTGCATATGTAAACTGACATTTACTATATATGTACCATGTACTATTTAACCTTATTTCAGTTTAGTGTCATCTATAAATTACAATCAACATAATTAGGGGAAGTATGATGAGAAGGAAATGAGGAAAATTCCAAAGGAGGTGTTTCCTCCAACAGGACACCTAGTCAAATGAGGGAGCATGTAAACATGTCATGTGACTGTCAATGCCAACTAATGGTTTGTATATGAAATTATATCCTTCAAAATAATATGCAAATTAATTACCACTCTATTATGAGTAAGATGGGGCCTATCTCTATTAATTTGATGTTCACCTATGTTTATAGCAATATCGATCCATGGTTTATCACACTTTTTGTCCCTTTTGTCAACTTGCGTGCAATTTATTGAGCACTGTACGTACTACATATTATTACTCCATTCCATTCTATTATGAATGATATATTTTATTATTTCACACAAATAAAAGAAAAGAAAATTGAAACAATTTTACCAAGTTAATTTTATAAATTTTTTGTGTTTTCACTATTATAATAAATTGAATAAAAAGACATTAATTTGAGATTGATATGCCTAATATTAATTAAAATATATATAGTAATTATATTTTTTTAATATGTTTATATGATTTGTTGGGTTAAATGGAAAAATGTGTGATTTGGAAGTTTAGAGGATGAAAGAGTTCAGTTCAATAGGGCTAAAAGTCTGAAAAGAAGAAACTATAAAGAAACCAAATGGGGGTGGTGTACGCCATAGCATCAGATACTAACAAATGCCTAATTCGCTTCCTCCTACTCATAATTATGAAATATAAGGTGCTAGTGACTAAATATGAGTAGGAGGAAGCGAAGGAGGGTAGATAGAGGTTGAAGGCCGAAAAAATAATCAGTTATGTAATAACGTGAAATTCTCTTTGGGTCAACTTCTTAATAAGGTTGAAGGCCGAAAAAAATTGCCTTAATTTTAATATTCATTCTGTGTAGTTTTCACTCTTGATGTGTTTAGCTACTTTAATAGGTGATGGTATTGGTGATATCTGACGAGGGTTTGATTACTTTTCTCTTGTTTGATAACTCTTGATTTATAGACACTTCGTATACTTATTATTATTATTATTATTATTATTATTATTATATTTTAATATAAATTGTCTTGTTCAAAAAATAATAATTTAGTAATAATTACACATATTAATTTATATTAGCTTGTGCGAAATATATAATGAGTTAATGCTTATTTTTAAAAATGTGACACTCTTTCAATTTACTTTTTATTTTTCATGATACCAAGACCTTGTGAGAAGTCATCATAAGATTCATAACCTTTACATTTCTAAGGATACTTAAATTAGAGTAATGAATATGTTGAGTGCTTAGCTAAATATGATGTCTTCTTTAAAGATGTTCTTAAATCATAGCTGATTTAACTCTCACAACCGCATCTTATTCACTTAAATTATAGTCTTTGTTATTTTTATTTTTGTCTTCATCATTGTCTAAAATAATGAAAAGGAAGTAATAAATATTGACTACACGGATAGGATGGGCACGTGCACATTGTTAGGACCCCTACTCAATCACCACCTTATAATGGTTCCTTCAAATTTTCTATAATTCATGACCCCTACAAATTATATCCACCAACTCTTAAACACAAATTAATTTGAGTATTTTACACGGATGCTGCATGTTCTTCACCTATTTTCACATGCTTTCTGATCCACCCCCATCCCATATTAACCCACTTTTGAAATCACCAAAACACCCTTTACAGCCATTTAACCCTTTACTGTCAGTGTGGGGACAGCATGGGAATATAAAAATTCTTTTACACTTTGGAGAGCAAGGAATCTCTTCTTTTTCTTGTCAAAGGAATTTACCTAATTAGTAATTGAGAGTTATATTATCCGAGATTTTCTGCTGTAATTTGCTTCACACAGTTACACATAATTTTTAATTTGAATCATTGATATTAGATCAGACGAATAAGATTAAAAATTGTAGTTTTTATATCAAAACAATTTTAGCTGTCGATTTTAAATCGGACAACTGAAATTGATTACACAACATCCTACTGTAAATGCAGAAAATGCGTTTCCATATTATAGGAACATAAAATTACACCGCATATAATTTTTTTATGTGTCACTCTTATAGTATTTTTTATCTTTTATATTTTACACGTTTCAATATATACACACAAAAATTAAAGAATATCATATTTGACGTCGAAATTTTGATATGAAAATATTATTTTTCTCTATGATTACATGACATGGTGGCCCTAGCATAATCTAGAAATTGAAGTTAACATTTAGTGCAAAAACCGATTCAAAAAACATTTAGTGCAAAAAAGATTTGATGTAACAGTGAGTTTAGGCTGTCAAATAATGTTATATATTATAATAATGTGACACTTTAAGAGATCTACAAATAAAATCATGTTGCAACTTTCTTATAGGTTGTTGCTATAATCCATGTTAGTTTACTAGATACTACTTGTTTGAGACAAATATGGGAAAAAAAGGTAAATGGCTTAAGAACTTCTTGACAGGGAAGAAGGACAAAGAAAAAGAGAAAGAAAATCAGAATTTTTCAAATGGAACAGAAAATCCAACTACTCCAGTTTCAACATCAACAACAAAGGAGAAAAAGAGATGGAGTTTTAGAAGATCATCAGCAACAGCTACATCAACAGTTTCCAAGGAAATGAATAACTCAGATGTTATTGCTTCAAAGACAGTGCAAAGTACTGTCACTGATATTCAGAATGAGCAGAGGAATCATGCTATGGCTGTGGCTGTTGCTACGGCTGCAGCAGCTGATGCAGCGGTTGCGGCTGCACAAGCTGCGGCTGCTGTGATCCGCTTGACTTCTGGTTCAAATGAGACTTCTAGAAGTATTGAAGATTCTGCTGCTGTTAAAATTCAATGCGTCTTTCGATCTTACTTGGTATGAAATTAGTTCTCTGAGTAAATTAGCATTTTAGTCCTTGAATTTGCAAAATAGCAATTTAGTCTCATAAATCGAACAATTTCAGTCGGTTTAGTCATTTTTCCAAATTTAGCACCACAATTTAACGGTCGGCCAATTTAGTCCTTCAAATTTGGCCGACTTTTACAATTTTGAGTATTGAAATGCTTATGATTGATATGTGCAAATGTTTATGTGACAGGCAAGAAAGGCATTGTGTGCTCTAAGAGGATTAGTGAAGTTGCAGGCACTGATAAGGGGTCACTTGGTGAGAAAACAGGCTAAGGCAACACTAAGATGCATGCAGGCTTTGGTCACAGCACAAGCTAGAGCGCGAGCTCAAAGGATCCGAATGGTGTCGGAAGGAAATCCTAATCCAAATCAATCAACTAACAGAAATGCTATGGAAAATGACTTGTTCAGGCAAATATATAATGTCAGTTCCATAACTAATAGTACTTATTATCTTTTCTTAGTAATTTGATGGTTGAGTTTTCTGAATTGATGTCATAAACATAATTAGAAGTTATCTAAGGAATAAAGAAGTATTATATAGAAATTTCATTTTGCATTAATTAGAAAAGTATTCTATTATGAGTCATTATGTATCACCGACAATTTATATTGAAGGCGTGTCTGAGCGTAAGACAAGTGTTGGTGTCTAACATCGACACTTCTGATTACATATAATCATTTCTATTTTCTTAAACTATTAGCGAAGTCTATGTTTCAACGCAGTGACGTGTCTGTGACAGTGTTTCATGGATCATTTGCATTAACAAACATATACTTATAACTCGACTAGTACTAGAAACACACGATTGCGGATTCTAACACTTTAAACTGTTTAGTCTATCCAAATGAGAAGTTATCTAACTGTCATGAAATGTGGTTTTGCGCATATATAGGAAATGGACAGAAGCTTGGAGGACAACATCAAGATTGTGGAAATGGACTTTTGTGAATCAAAAGGTAACTCTACAAGCAGAAGCAGCAGTGTATATAATCATGGACAACATTATGAACAATCTGAACATAGATATTCCACAAATGGTTCTTACTCAAAAGAAGAAAACTACAAAGTATCACCAGCTCCATCAGCTTTAACAGAATTGAGTCCAAAAGCATGCAGTGGACATTTTGAAGATTGTTTCAGTACAGCTCAAAACAGTCCTCAATGCTATTCTGCAAGATCGAAAACCGACGGTTCAATTTCGAATCATCCTTTTTCTTTCCCTAGGCCATCTTATGCTGAACCTATGGCCTATGATTACCCTTTGTATCCAAGTTACATGGCTAATACAGAATCATCAAGGGCTAAAGTTAGATCACAAAGTGCACCAAAACAAAGGCCAGATTCATTTGAAAAGCAACCAAGCCGGCGAAGAATTTCGGTCGAGGGAAGAAATGTACCTAGACCAGTGAGGATGCAGAGGTCATCTTCACAAGTAGGTGCAGCTGCTCAGAATTACCATTATCCATGGTCAATCAAGCTTGATAGATCCGCGGTTTCGCTCAAAGACAGCGAGTGTGGCTCAACAAGTACAATGCTCACAAATACTAATTACTGCAGATCTCTTGTTGCATATGATGTGAGTAGTACTAACTATTTTCAAGCCACTAGTTTTTATCATACATAACATTAAGAAAAACTATGTTTAAGAAGAAAAAGATATAGAATAAGTCGTTAACCGCTTCGTTACGTTGTTTTGATTGCAGCCAGATGGAGATAGGTACTAATAGAAGACACTTTGCAAGAACACCAACAATTTAAAGTTGAGGATTTCATTGTTTTGAGTTTTTCTTTTATTTTAGATTTCAAAACAAAGTAATAATTCTGTTTTTATAATATAGAATTTGTGGGATTTATTGACACAACTTGTGTAGAGTTTCTTGTTCTATTCATTGTGTGTACTGTCTGTGAATTAGTTTGTGTGAAGACATTGTAATGGTTTTTTTATTATGTATAAATGTTGCCAAGTTAGATATATTTCCTAACAGCACATTTTTATTAGAGTTATTTATAATTTTCTATTATCTCTTTTTCTCTTTAGTCCTCATTTAGGTAGAAAATAGAATAGTGACATCACAGAAGGACTGAATGTTTTATATATTCAAAAAGAATTTATATAGAGGGACACCAATGTCACATATTCTAATTTCCCTTTGTTTTTATTTACATACATATAGTTGAGCCAAACCCTTAACAAATACCTACAAAATTACCTATACTGGTACATATCGTTTACAGAAGTTTCCATTATTTCATCATATAAGTGCTAGCGCCACAAATCCAAACATGTACTGAGTCTCTTGAGCTTTTGCAAAATCACAATGGCTCATTGAAATTCTGTCAAACTCACCGCTAATCCAAACATGTTCGAGACCATTGCTCAAGTCAAGAAAGATTTATTTATCATGCTACAATAGTAGAGGCCGGGGAAATGTCCAATTTTGTTATGTTCCGCCTCAAGTGCATTACACCATGTTCTGAGGTATTATCTGCTTTAGGCCACGTGTGAACCCTCACAATTTTGTCCTTTGTAAAAGACATCTCGGTGGATTGATGAATGTGTATCATTAACCTCAATTCTCAAACAATGTGAGACTTTTAGGTATACCAAAACAAATTTCATGCTGCACATTTACATTGTCAAGCCCAATAACATCATTGTTGAACTAAGGACACAAAATTTATAAATTTTATTTCATCAATACACAAAATGTCTAATTTACATCATTATTACAAAGATAATGAAGATCTGAACTTGTGATCCTTACGTACAATACTAGATCATATCCAATTTGTCTACACACATTAGACATATTAGAAAATGCAATTAAAATTTAAAAATCATCTACATAATGGAGGATGGTTGCATGAAATACATGATTGGAGCATGACAAAATGTTACTACTTTTCTTGCAGATCTGATATGCTATTTACACCTCTTTTAATGTTTGGAAGCAAAGAACTATAACCCATAATTTTGTGACTATTACCCATAACAAAAATACAACAAGGTACGGCTCATTCCATTGTCTTGGGCCCACCAATCGTATTTTATATTTATTTATAAACCAAATAATAAATATAGGGCATGTATGAAAGAAAAACCATGCCCTTTGAAAGAAGCGGAGTATGCATCATTTTTCTAAAATTAATTAAAAAAAAATTGGGGATGAAAAAACAGGTCAATCCGCCCCGCCATCATACAAATCTATTAAAAATGGTGCGGGCCAGGCCAATTAGAAGTAGCGGGTTGATTATCTCAGTTTGTCTTGTTTTATGACGGGACGACGGATTGGCGGGTTATCCTGTCCATTTTTTAAATTAAATTTTATTAATTAATTAAAAATTTACAAAAATAATGTTAAAATAATTAAATTAAAGAATATTTTATGTAATAAAAATATGTATCTATTGTGTTGATAAAAATTATCATTCGAAAATTCAAAATACATCATACAATATCTAGATTAAGCAAAAAAAATAGTTAATAAGTTCACCAATTCAAAAAAATTAGAAACATGAGTTTAAAGTCATAAAATTAGGATAATTTAAAAAATTGCTCTAATCAAAATATTTAAAAATTTGTTTTTTCTATTTTGAGTCAAATATAAGAGAAAATTTTAAAATTTGTTTGTAACATATACATAAAAGAGGTGAATTTTTTATTTTTTTAATTATTAATAGATCCGACAGGTCAACCCGCCCCATCACCACCCACTTTTCTAGCGGGTTAGACGGGCTGAACCAATGGGCCCAACCCATTTTATCATCTAAAAAAATATCTTTGTTTGTGGATTGTCCTTGAAAGAGAAATTATAAGATTTGAATTTTCTACATTCAAATTATCTATATTCATCTATATTTAATTTACTTTTAAGGACAATTTTGTCATTACAATCTATCATACAGTATCTTTTCATTCTTTCTCCTAGCATTTTTACACTAAATACAAGTAAATATAGGTAAATATAAAAATTTTAAATATAGAAAATCCAAATCCTTAATTATAAACTGTTTTATCTTGGAACCAACAAAAAAAAATCATACCAAAAATAGTTGTTTAATCTACACTCCTTTATAATGTTTCAAATAGAACATAAAGTGCGTTGAAAGTTTCATATACTATGCCATCTTCCAACTAATTAAAAATAAGTCAAATGGAAAACTAACTATATGAGAAAATCAAAACCCTTTCGTCCTATTTTATTAACTTCCTATTTTAGTTTTCATTTTATGTTTTCACCCACTCAATATTTTTACTCATATAATAGCTGCGAAAATCTGCCACGAACTAAGCATGGCAAAATAACCCATATCTGCGAGTATCCATCTGTCCCGCTCTAATTTTAACGGGGAAAAACTCAAGTTGATTGAGTTTGGGTTCGGATTTGGGTTTTTCCCGATTTTAAAAGTTGGGGTTGGGGCGGGTAATAGGAATATTGATACACACTCCGAATTCGTCCCCGAACCCGCCCCCCGCTTATATTGAATTACATTTTATTATTTATAAATTAGAAACCCTTAAACAAACTCTATATTGCATTCATATTTTATTATTTTAGATTATTACATTTATATTTTTTAAGTTGAGTATTAATCAATTTATTTTCTCAATTTATTTTCTATGTATAAATATTGTTGAAACAAAATAACTTTCTACTTTTAATTATTTTTTTAATAAAAAAAAACAACAAAGTGTAGCTCAATTTCATATGGAGGTAGAGCGAAATGGGGATTCCTGAACCCCACGAGGATATTCGAACCCCGTTGAATACAAGTTTGAGATTTTAATTTTCGTTCACGTTAAGAATTGAGACAGGTTCGGGGATACCCGAACTTTATAGATTTGAATTTGGAAATAGCAAAATTCGTTTATTAATAATTCATGTATAGGTTCGGGGGTAACTTATGGAGTGATAACTCATGTATTAATAATTTTAGACAATCACCAATGGTAGGTATATATTTTTTAAGAATTAATACCTAATAGGTACTTCCATTAGAGCAAAACACAAATGAGTATATAATAGGTATTGGTTCTACAATAAACAATGATACCTATTTTATTTTTGTGAGATCCGTTTATAATGATGTATAGTTGTTGGTAAATGTGTTATTGGTGAGACCCGTTTAAAACTTTTTAAGAGGTATTGGGTTGGAGGGATTTAATACTTATTAGATACTATTATTTATTGGGAAATGTTAACTTGTACCCTTAAGGGCACATGTTAAGATGACCAATATAGTAAAAATTTATTACAATACTTTTGTAGGTGGTTTTTGTATCATTTAATACTTTTGTATCATTAAATGCTACATTTCCTTTTTAAGGTAGCTTATCATGTGCCCTAAGGGCACATGTTAACATTATAAATGAGTGATATATACACATGAGTCCAATTAAATACTAAGAAATGAAGTTCTCCATTGTAGATGCTAGCATTGTAATCCTTACCCGCAATGTCACCATTCATGTTTTCACATAATAATTGGTCGGACTTAGTCTTTAGAGGTCATGTCTTCCTTTATAATTAAGTTTAGCTTAAATTAAGTTATGATAATTAAGTTTTTTATTCCATATTTAGCTTAAATTTCAAGCATACTTAAATAGGAGGAAGTGTTAGTTGGGCACAACCCCAACACTTGTCATTTAGGCACACTCACATTAAAAAGAAAAATTTAAAGATAAATAATTAAGTCACATAAACTATCATTAATCAATTTTTTTATATTTAATTTTTTTAAAAGTGTGTGAGTATGCCCAAATGATAAATGTTGAGGTTGTGCCCAACAAAAACTTTATCCTTAAATACCATAATGTATAGCTAAGCTTTTCCTCCCCCATGAATTGTATCACATACTACCGTCTTCAGTTTAACTCATTATGAAGACTTAGCTTTTGTTTCCACAATGATTTTGTAAAGAAAGAAAAACTGAATTTATTTACTAATAAAAGAAAATTATAGTTGATAACAACACATCTATATATATTCCCCTTGAATAAGTTGAATTGCATAATAAAAACGGTCACAACATTGAAACGTAACTAGGCAAACATATATATGCAGCAAAGTTTGCAAACAGGAAGAAAATTAAAAGAAAATATGAAAGCTACTTGAACAACAGGGACATATGGAATTGAAGAATGCTAATTGGACGTCTAAATTATCCATGTTATATGCTTCTAATTATTCTTTCAATTTCATACCATTTGTTGACTTTGGGCACGTTTTGTGTCTAATATCAATTTTATCAAATTTCAAAAGACTTGTATTAGTCCATAAGACCTAATTCAACCGACAATTGTGGATATTGTTAGATTGAACATTTTGAATTCAGAACCTCTTAATTTGTTGTATTATAATTCGTTGTTAGTTTCAAATTTTTACCTTTTTGATGATCCAAACTTTTGTTCATAACATACCAAAAAATTTACTATATTGGAATTGAGCTAAACTTCTTATCAAAAATAAAATTAAACTAAACTTGAATTTTTTTGAGTAAATACAATGCAACTGAAAATATACATGAAAGTCAAATATTAATATATAGTCAAAGGAAATAAACATGTGTGCTATATAAATAAGCTAAATATGGTAAAAACCGTGTTTTTGGTGAGATATAAAGCCACCAATTTTCTTCAAGTCTTCTTCTTCAACACAGCATTGCCATCGTTTACATTGCATGCCAGTTCATTGCTACTATGTTTTGCAATTAAAAAATGAGCATACTAGACTGCATAGTATCTACTGTGCACCATCACCAGATGATCCCTACATCTACACAGTTGCTGGTATAGACATAAACTGTGATGATACATTAGATGAAAGTGTAAATACTCACTCACCTTTTGAGGTATCCTGTTGAAGTGGGGGTGAAGATGGGAAGTGTAACATCACTTCCTGGGATGGGATGCAATATTTTCCTGATTACCTTCCTCCCATACTTACCACCTAGCTAGCACAGTGAGTGCTTCACAGACAGGATTATTATCACAAACACATATTCATTCATTCATTCATCACATAACAAACATGAAAATCTTCCACTTTCATGATGTGGCACAGTGAATAAAAGTTTGTACATTTTAAGATGTACGATGAGAAAACAAGTAGAAAGAACCCTATTGACAAGTGGTATTGAAATATCCAAATTCTAATTGTATTTCAATGCGTCTACTAATTGGGTTTTTTGCATTGTAAACTATATAAAACAATAAAGGTTCAAATTTCATTAACTTGTACTTTTCCTTGACATTTAGCTTGCAGTCATCATTGACTGCTGGCTGCTGCAACACTACTGCATTGTGCCTCCCACTCAGCAACTGGATCCCTTTGGCACATCCGAACTAGCTGATTCAAAATGTGTGCTACCTTGGATTTTCTTGATAATATTCTCTTTGAGAGTTTAATCAAATCATTAGATGAGATACTGCACAAATATATTTTAAGTTATGACATGAGCAACAACAGAAAACTACATTTGAAGCTTTATGAAACAAGAAAGTTACATTTAATTTAATTACTATACATAATAATAACTTGCCTCATTGCACCAAGTAATTCCATCATTCCATTACGAAAAATCTCTAACTCGAACATTTCATCTTGACTTTCCAGGCTTAGAGGGTTTTGTAATGATGTATTGACAAGAAGTATGCAGGGTTTCAAAAAACTCTGAAGATTAAATGATATTAGTAAAGGAAAAGATAGATTTACTCATAGTAATAATAATAGCATAATATAAATATTGACATGAACCTATTAAATTTTTGGTGACACCGATACCCCGGAGTTTGATTGGATATGTACTCATTATTCAATCATGTCATATTTTTATACTAATTCATTTTAAAATAAGTTCAAATTTTAAATTAATTTTTCTTACAAGTTACCGGTATCCAATCAAACAAACTCCAAAGTACCTAAAATTTCAAAGCATTATGCAAAAAGAATCAAATTGGCGTACCTCCATAATGGAATTATCCAACACCTTATTAGGATCTTTCACTAAACTGTCCAACCAATCCCAAAAGCTGTCAGGATTCACAGACACCTTAATTTCATTTTTAGCCTCGGCAAGACACACAATATCTAGAGAACTAGGACTTAATGTGGCAATGACCAAAGGGTTTTCAATATGTTGTAATATCCGAGCCACTACTTGCAGACCTATATGGTTATTGTTCCATCCTTTCCAAAGTTCACTCCAGATATCTGCTGGCAAATAATTGCTTACATTCACAGTACTCAGCATGGCTTCCAGTAACCAGAAATGATTTCTAGAACTTAGATGAAGCATACATGCAGCCATGACAATTCTCTCAACAAAAATTTCAGTAGATATACCATCATCATGTGTACTAGTCCATTGATCAGTCCAATTTGGATCCTGTCTGGATAACTCAAGCAGTAGATTACCGAGGTATTCATGCATCCTTACTAAATTTGTTTGATGAGTCCTGCAATTCAACGTCTTAATTGAATCTTCCTCATGATGGATAAGCCACTCAGTCATAGTTGATTTTGTGGCATATATGACTCCATCCTTCACTAGCGATGTCCACAGTAAAACTCTATCTATTAAGTATAGCAAACTAGTGGGAGATATGTCGTTCATATCTGTCTGTATCCTTGACAATGTTATAGTCTTCTCTATAGCTCCATAAAACAGCATAAATTGGTTCAGCTCCTCACTCTCTCCTGTTTCAGATTCCCCCATCAACCTCTGAAAAACGGATTGCCATGGATTTTCAAGATCCAGTCTGAGTGACATCAACTGGTACACTGTCCCTTCATTCAATTTAGGTGTACCAAACATCATCACTAGAAGATTTGTAAGTCGACCATAATTCAAGTCATCCTCACACTCTAGCTCATGATAAATGAAGAGTTTTACCATTCCCGCACACGCTTGAGATTTTCTAAGTATAACTATATCTTTATTCATCTTGGCATTCCAACCGAGGGGAGAAATCTGTTCTAAATAAGCTGCTCTTAATAGACCCCACAAGGTTTGCCCTGCATTTTTATTGAGCGAAGTTGCTAGTTTGAATATATGCAAGAATGTGGAAAATCGATGAGCCTTAGGCATTTCATCATCATCATCATCACGGTCGTAGAACATCGTTAAAATTTTTAAAACACGGTTTCCAACAGATGCTAATTCTGATTCCCAACACGCCGTCGCAAAAGTGATTAAAGCATTAAAGTCGATAGAGAACAGCCATGTTCCATGTTCAGTAAGAAAATCAGCAGCCCCTTGTTTCATCCAACTGAATTTGGGGCAGAGTAAAAACCAAGTATCATTGACCTTTCGAACACCTAAATAGTTCACCGCAAACTTTAAATGCTCACTACAATCTCCAGCTTGATATGCAATTGCAGAAAGACTTCTCAGCTCACTGGTATCTCCAGCTTCATGAAGACTTATCAGCACAAGATCGATATGATTCTTCCAGAGTGTCCAAATGGTACATAAGGTCTCAATAGAATATTGGTTTCGCAAGAGCAGTTGTTTAACTATACCTTCTAACAAGTTGCTATTATAGTGATGGTGATAGTGATATTCAGAGATGTTCACTCTAAAATGATTGTCCAAAAGTTTTCTTAAGCATAAAATTTGTCCCCTCACCGAATTATTGGCAACACACACTTTAAAATCCCTGAAATCACCCTGTTTATTTGATAAAATTTTAATTTCCGCCGCTGCACAAAGGTAAAACTCGCTTGAAACTTTAGATGCGAAGGAGTGTGCTTTTTGTAAAAAATGCTCCTCAACTTCAAATGACTCTAGAGGCCATCCCTCTTTTCCTTCAGTCCAAATCAAATTGGCAAGTATGCTAAAAAACTCAATGTCATATGCTGCTTGCAATTGAGCCAAATCAAGAACCGAATCTGAAACATACAACATTCCTTCTGTTTTGGTAAATGAAGCTAACACAATAGGGTTAGAAAAAACAAAAAATCAGAAGCCAATTATCCAAGAACAACAAAGAAAAGGGAGCAAAGCACTGAAGCAACAACACCAAATTAAAGCAAAGAACACCAAACTAAAGCATAGAAAAAATCCCCAAAAGCAAAAACAACACCACCCAAAAAGCTGCAACAACACAAAGAAGCCAAAGAAAAACAACAGCCCCAGCCAGAATTAGCTTATGAACTGTGATAAACATGTCTTTATAACATACTATTATTCTAACCATATCCCCAAATTTTCAATCTCTAAGAACAATGAGGTATACATGATTTGTTATACATGTGTGTGCATACTATTATTCTAATCATATCCCTAAATTTTCAATCTCTAAGAACAATGAGGTATTCATGCAGAGAATAATAAGAAAAATTAGTTTTACATTACCTGAAGAATGTTGAGAAGATGACAAAGAATCAATGTTGTTGGAGGAATCCATAGCTGGTGATAGTTTCTTTGAGAGAGAAGTTAGAATTCTTGTTGGAGAAGAAAAGGGTGGGGAAATGAAAAACAAAAAACTATTTGAACTGAAATAAACAATCACTGTATAACTAACCCGTTTCCGTTCAATCTCTTTTCATTTTCATTTTATCTTTATTTGAGGCTTTTTTTTACCAACAAACTTTTTTTACACCAAATTTTAGTCTCTACTAAAATCAAATTAGTTTTTGGTCAGGCAATGATAGTCAAAATTTGAATTATCAAGGTAACATTTTTTTTAGAATCGAAGGATTAATAATAAAAAACAAATTAGGTTAATTAATTTTAAATTTTTAAATGACTTTTTGCAGACATGCTTAAAATATTACAAAAAGTTTATTTACTAAAATTTAGATTTTTTTTAATAAGGGACGAATTCAATATAATTTTTGAAATGTCAAAACTTCAACATAGAATTAACAAAAATAAGACCTTGAAATCAAATTTTGAAGTAATTTTTTGTGAACGATCCTTTTATAATTTTCTAAATATGCATGCAAAAACTCCATTCAAAAATACATAACGACTTAATAACATAGACTAAAACTGAGTCCATAAAAATATTGTAAGACTTAAAAAAAAAATAAGAACTAAATTTAGAAAGTAAGAGACAAAAAATATAGGACGAATTATTTAAGAGAATCTGAATTATATTTTTGTTATAAATATTTTTTTGTCTAATTTTACTTACTTTATGATTGAACTCTAAATGATCCAACAATATTTTTTTTGTACCTGAATGATTAATGCTATTTTTTATATAAAAGCTTTGTAATGGTTTTTTTTTCTTTCAAAAACAAAGAGAACTTGAATTAATATATAAAACACAATTTAGTGAAAAAAAAAATATCTCAGAAAACAAAGCTCCCTCCATATATTGCTAGCAAAACCAACCGACTGAACTAGAGCTACCCCTCCTTTAAGATTCTATTGAATTGTATAATAGTATGACTGTATGACTTTTGAGCATATAAACTAATATTCAATTATGTAGGGGTAAGAAATTTAATAAAGGAAAATAAAGGAAAAGGATTTGATACTGTAATTTTTCATACAATTTTCACACTGTTTTCAATTAATTAGGACCGTTCGATCTGAAATTAATGGTTAAGATTGTTTTGTGTTGATTTTATCAAGATGCTATCTCAGCCAACCAATCTGAAATGTATGGCCGAGATCTGCTACTTCGTGTAACTGTGTCATTATACTACAGTACAAAATTTTAGTCCGAAAATAAATAACATTCTCACCTTAACCTGCACCTTAGATTAGATTGTTTTACATGCATTTGATCTGATAAAAAAATAAGATTGAACAAAAAGATTTAGTAGTTTAGTAGTTAGAGCCCGTTTGGCCTAACTTATTTTTGAGTTTATACAAATGACTTATGCAATTTTTATGTATTATTATAAGTTTGTCAAGGTATAAAATACCTATAAAAATTCAATCTTTACTAGTTTGAATTTATAAAATAAACCAAAAATCTAATTTATATTGCATAAATTGTTTACATAAAGTCAAAAATAAGCTAGGACAAACAAGCTCTTAGACTCAAACTATAAGTGTGGTGACGTGAAATAGATAATAGTGTTTGAACTTCAACCCCTCCAATAATATTTTTGGTGATTATCAATTGAATTACACTTATAGGCCGACTAGGGTTATTTTTATTAAATAGTTTGTTGAATAATTAATTTACTATTTTAATTGTCTAATTGACCGGAGAATTATTGACTATGAAACACGGACACTAAAACGTTGACACATATAATCATATGCATACCGAAATATGCTTAATCCGAAGAGTTTAGTGTGGCACATGTAGAGGCTATTTTTAATTTTTAATATATTTTACTGATGCTCTAAACGGGCAACCTGTGAATTCAGCAACTTTATATCTTATTTACAAAATTTAACAAGTTATCTAACAATATTAAAATTTTAAACAACAAAAATAAAAAGATGAAATAATAAATTTATAAAAAAGGTAATAAATTAACTAGAATTAAATCATCTACATCTTCTGCAACAAAAGAAAAACATTTGGATTGAAAACATTCTTGATTGGAGTTGGAGCACAAGGTTGAGAGAACTAGTGCTGCCTCTTTTTCTCCACACCTTCAAATTGTAATTTTCCATCTTTCCTTGTCTTACCATCAAGGATCTGCTTTGATTTCATCTTATTGACCGATCTAACAAGAAATGAGAACTCATTTTTATCTTTATTATCCTTCTGCATCATGCCATTGCCAGAATCTTCAAAAGACATTTCCATTACTTTGGGAACTGAAAATTCCATTTGACCCTTCTTCTGCTTTTGTGCTAGCTGCTGCCTGGCATATGCAGCACTCCTGATAACATCCACAATTAAAAGTGAGTTTTCTATATGAAATGAAAAACTTCATATACAAGCATCTTGAACTGCAGAAAATACATTGCATTTCAATGTCACCTTTTACGTTAAACAAAAGAATAGTACCAGAACAACCGGGTATTGAATGGATTTGAGTCCTCTAAAGTGAATATTAAACACACACGTGATTTGTTATACATGTGTGTGCATACAAGATAAACCATCGATGTTTTCATCAATGGTGGGTGGATATTAAGTGAGTTGTTCCATATAGAAAAGCCGAATCGAATAGGTGTAAGCAATAAAAAGTAAAAACATGGTAACTGACAAGTTAGTATTTATTTAATTAATAATTAATTAAAGTTGTGTTATCAGCTGCTAGTAATAACTTTAACAGAAGCAACAATACACTATTTATTGAACACAGATAATACCTTTTAAATTGCGGATCGGTGGGATCAATAGCATAGTCAGAAGAGAAACGAGGTGCAAAACGTGGATCATCGCTATATGTATTGTTTGGTACTTTACACTCATCAATAATAACATTCTCCTTCCCCATTTTGTCCTTCCCTTTTTAAAATTTTAGATTATATCCCTTGAGACCGGTTTCCGTCCCCTTGTCATCAGCAAGCAATAGTTCAAGCCCTTCTTTGCTTGCTTTGTCAACTACAACCATATTCATATGTTGAAGCTTGTATAGAATAACAACAAAATTGGTTAGGCCTCACACAATTACTTAAGGAGGACAGTTTTAATTAAACGAGGGAGACTCGAGATCCCTTTGATCGGCTTAAGATAGCTTTTGTTATTTTATTATATTATTGAGAGTAATGCTTCCAGCAAAATAATAGGGGAGAATTAATGGAAGACAGGATAGCAATTGCTTACATGAGTTGTACACTATCTATCTGAGATGGAATTAATGTGCTAGCAGTGCAAAAATGGAGGCATTGTTTGCTTGGGAGACATTTTGTGGTGCATATTGCATACAGATTAGAAGAGGTTAAAATTTCTAGCTGATCGGATAATTATGGGGGAAGATAAATAGAGATAGGGGTCTGACTGAAAAGCGCGCACTGCAGAATGTGCAAGAAGTTGCACTAAGCAGCACTTTCCACAGTCCAACTTCCTACGTTCCACTATTCTACAGTCACACTCTTCACTTTCTCTTTCGTCTTCTTACGTTCATACACCCTCCCTACTAAAATATCCTCCTCGGCCCCTTTTATCTCTTGGGACCTATCCAGAATCCTATCAGTTAGTTGTGGCTAAAGTAGGAAGTTAGTTAAAATAAATAGATGAAGCATGTTGCCTATAAATAGAGATTAGTGACTAGAGAGAAAGCTATATTATCATTTGTATAGACTAGGGGCCTTTTTTGGCATTAGGAGAGTCCAAAGCCTCTCGAATACCCTGGGAATTTATTCATTCCAAATTTCCAATATAGTTAGGACTTTTGGGAGAGACTCTCAAATTGCCCAGACCATGTTTTTCCTTGTTTCTGCATTTCCTATTGTGTTAAGAAACCAAGACCTGATATCATGGTGATACGAACCTGAATTTCCACAATTAATATAGTGCATTACAATACTATGTTTTACTCCATTTTTCCTGGTATTCATGTTTATCATAGACTAGGACAGTGCTGACCTGCTCATCAGTAAATTTCCGTCTCAAGGTCCTTTTGCGAAGGGGTCATCATCATCCCAAGTAAAATCAACTTTACTGTGCTGAAGTGCTCGACGACTGAAATCTTTGACTGGGTAGTTTGTAGGTACCTGAGCATTGAAAGGAGTCAAAATCTACCAATTATTATCATACAACATAAATAAGCATACACAGATGTTATATAACTCTGTCACAACATCCCTAGGCTCCAGTTTGAATTCCCAAATGTCAGGAATAAACCTTAAATCAAGGGGACTAGATAAAACTCAAGACCATTACATTCTTTGTAAATGTGAGCTGCTGTAGTACTTGAGTCAAATTCCACCACAGCATGATAAAACCTGGAGAGCCAGATAAAGAATCAAGTTACGGGATTCTATAAGAGGAGAAAAGAGAGATGCGCATATGACATAGTAAACATATCTATGAGAATACAGAACCAGGAATTCAGAAAAAGTTACATTTTCTAAAGATATGCATTGCGATATGAGTATATCTATATCATTAAAGTTAACAAACCTATGCTGCAGACAAAAATACATAATACAGTATGAATTAAACGCGAGACATAATCTTGACTCGTAACATCCTAGAGTGAGTAACATTTGTCTTCGGCTCTTCGCTGCTTACCATGTGTAATAGGGAGTGTAATCTCTATCAAATAAAACATGCACGACACTGACATTGCATGCTACATTACAAGAAAAGAGGACAACAAAGATAGGAAGAAGAAAAAAGAATGATAGTCTTATTCATCATGTTTACACACTACTCTTCCGTGTTAAAGTATGTTTGGAACATCATGCAATGCTTACAGCTTGATTGAGTGAATGCTTGAAGGCAAGTTTAACAATATTCAATTCTAAATGTTGATAAGAAGCACTATGAAACTGATAAAATTATTATAAAGTTATGCTTGATTCAATCTGAAATCAAATTTAACAGCTTTATCTATATGCCATCCAAGCCAATAATGTGTCACGGCAAAAGTCAATTTTATCTTCATTGTCAGATAGAAAAAGTCCACGAATATCACTTTTTCATACTCCCTCCGGTTTGAAATATAAGCAAATATTCTCTTTCTAGATAGACAGCTACCGTTACGTTACGATCATTCCATTAGGTGGGACAAATTAATTGAATACTACATACAAGTCAACAGCCTACAACCAAAACAAATTTTATATTGACAAAACCAAACGTTCCAAGTTCCAACTGTTAGCATTTAAATTAAAAATTTATTACATCACATTAGACTTAACATACACACCTTCACATAATTCCAGTCCATGTTGACAAGAGCCAGCCTATTAGTATCTTTCTCAATCACTGCTACCTCTTCCTATTTAGCAGCAACAACAACAACAATAATGAATTAATGATAAAAATAAAAATTGAAATATTGTCTTTGGTCCCTACAAATATCCTACTTTTTACTGCTCCATCCTTAATTATAAGCAAAAGTATGCTGCTTTTCAGATTCATTGAATAACTGATGAATCTGATACCAAATTTATCAGTTATTCAATGAATATGCGCATGATCATAACAGTAGTACCTGCATATCAAGTGTATATGTATCTTCTTCTTCATCTGTGGTAGTTGAATTTGATTCATCAGTCACTTCCGAGTATGCTTCGTTATCTTTATCATTCTCCTCCACCAATCCGTCTTCATCTTCTTGTATGTAGTAATGGCTTGTTGTTGTTTTGTATGGGCCTGTCTCTCTTGTCGATTGGTGCAGAAGAAGAGAAAAAAGTATTGTGATTGAACATGGGCTTGAAGCGAGAGTCTAAACCCTATTTTCACTTTCTGCAAAAATTATTTTTTTCATTCTATGGGTTTTTCGCGTGCCCTATGAACCGACCAAAGGGTTTTTGACATTAATGCCACACTTTGAAATAGAAAATCCCAAAATGCCACACATTCAATTTTTTTTTCCAAAATACCACACTTTGAAGTGAGACTTTGACCCGAAATTTTTCTTATTCATAGTCGCCACATGATGTGGCGACTTTCTTAAGCATTCTAAATTTTTTTGTCTTATTATGTTGGCACGGAATCTCATGATTCTTTGCTTTTTTTAATTTTTTTTTTCTTTCAAAAATCCCTCTTTTAATTTAAACCATCTTCTAACTCTAACCCTCTTCTAAACCCTAAATAAATTTTTTTTATAAAATTATAAAAAATTATTTTAAAATTAATAAAAATATAAAATTATAAAAGCCGAAGAAAAAAATAAAAAACTCTTATTTATTTAATATTTAATTATTTAAAATAAGAAAACTCAACACTTGGACAATAATATTTTAACAACTAAAAAAGAAGAAAAATAACTAGTGTTGAGTTGATGGACCCGAAATATTTGGACATTTGCTACGAATATGACCCGGTGTTCCACATAACCCACATTTTCTTGGTCGTCGATTTCGATGGGGTAATTGGCGAAGTTCTTGCAATTGAGGAACCGGTTCTTCTTCTTCCTCTTCATTAACTGGGGTGTTTAGATCAAATCTTGAATTTTGTCCTGAAGATTGTGCTTGTACAGTCAAATCACTATTTAAAAATTGAGACATAGAATTATAAAAATTTGGACTAAAGTCGACATCAAGTGTAAGTTGTTGGAGAAAGTCATTTTCAACAAAATTTCCTAATTCGACTTGAGATGATGGGAACCCAAAATGTTGTTGTTGTTGTGGTGGTGGTGGTGGTGGGTTATGTGGAACACCGGGTCATATTCGTAGCAAATGTCCAAATGTTTCGGGTCCATCAACTCAACATTAGTTATTTTTCTTCTTTTTTAGTTGTTGAAATATTATTGTCCAAGTGTTGAGTTTTCTTATTTTAAATAATTAAATATTAAATAAATAAGAGTTTTTATTTTTTTTTCTTCGGCTTTTATAATTTTATATTTTTATTAATTTTAAAATAATTTTTTTATAATTTTATTAAAAAAAAAAATTATTTAGGGTTTAGAAGATGGTTAGAGAGGGTTTGAGTTAGAAGATGGTTTAAATTAAAAGATGAGTTTTTGAAAAAAAAATAAATAAAAAAAGCAAAGAATCATGAGATTCCGTGCCAACATAATAAGACAAAAAAATTTAGAATGCTTAAGAAAGTCGCCACACCATGTGGCGACTATGAATAAGAAAAATTTCGGGTCAAAGTCTCACTTCAAAGTGTGGCATTTTGGGAAATTTTTTTGAATGTGTGGCATTTTGGGATTTTCTATTTCAAAGTGTGGCATTAATGTCAAAAACCCCCGACCAAAATACCCTTATGTGACTTAAATCACGGATGTTGTAAAAATGAGTAATTCTTGAGTAATTTTCACCGTTCATCCGTGACTTAAGTCACAAAACCATTGGTGGTCAGACACATTTGTTTTAGTCAAAGGCTTGCCACGTGGACGGACAAATTGCCTATAAATGGATGGGTTAGAAAATTTGAGGTCACACCTCTCTTTCTCTGCTTCATTTTTTTTTTAATAGTAATGTTACTTTATTTAATTTTGGTCATTTTGTATGTAAATGGGCACATAGTCCTCCGCCGATTAGTCATAAAATATCCATCGGTGTGTTTATTCACAGGTAATTATCACTTGATTTATTTATTATTTACAAAAATAACCCCTACACCCTTAGATCCCTAATTTATCCCCAAACTATTTCATATATCCCTAATCACCTCCCTAAGCTTCGTTCTTGGAGCAAAAAATAATTGTAGCTAATGTGTATGGGCTATATGGAGAATTAGAAAAAGGGAAATTTTTCAAAATGAAGAAATAGAATTCAAAGGAGTAGCTACTGCAACAAATGAAAGTGTGTTGGTGATATAAATTGCATTGGAACTTGGTTCGTGTAGGCAATGGTAGAAGACAAATTTATACTAATAGTTATATTAAAAAAAAGTTATATTTAATAATTAGTGTGTATATATATGCTATTTTTTTTAAACATTTTTTATTTTCATATATTAAAAAAAATAAAATTAGAGTCTTCCATTATTTAATTCAATTTAAACTATTCCAAATATATAATTCCAAAATAAAATAAAAAAGATATTTTACATATTTCCATTTAAGTTATTATGTGTCTTCCCTTCAATTTATTCATTGTAATCATCTCTGAAATCTTTTTGTCTTGCGCGCAACTCTTCATGCACTTTTTTTTTGTAAATTTGACCATATGTCTCACAATTTAATTGAAACTAATCTTGCTATTCACTGTTCGAGAGATACAATTCTCTCTAGGTTTTTTTTTTATAATATTTTTGTATTTTTTTTATCGTAATTAGTAATTGTTTTCTTTATCATATAAATAGGTCTTTTGGATCCAAATTCCATAACTGATCAAGACAAATACATCAATGATTTACGAATTAAATATCGAACTTACACTACAAGAAAAACAGGTTTTTGCGACGGCCAAAAGCCCTCGCTAATGGCTAAAAGTCGTCGCTAAACACTTATTTATTGGCGACTACTGGTCGTCGCAAAAACGGGCGCCGGTAAATTTTACGACGGCCCAGGCCGTCTGTAACGGACAGGACGAAATTTGTGACGGCCTGAGGTCGTCGCTAATGGCTAACGGTCACATCCAGGAATTTCAGGTAGCGACGACTTTTGCGACGGCTTAGGCCGTCGCTAAATCTGAGCGAATTTCTAAAAGAAAAATTTAATTTTTTTTTTTTTAATTTGGTATTTTTTGTTTAATGGCTCTATTTTAAATTTTTTTGTAACGGCCCAATTTTAGCCTTTTTGTAACAACTCAATTTTGACCGATTTTTAGAGGTTATTTGGACCCATTTTATTGTAATTTTTTCTATAAAATCAAATTGAACAATATTTGAACTCATTTGGCTGTAAAATTTTTCTACTAAATTCAAATGGACAATTTTTGTGGTATAACATATTCAACAAAACACGCACCACACAATTGTATGATTAAAATATTTTTACAAACCAATATTTTAAAATTTACAATATAACATGATCAACAAAAATCAATTTTCCAAAAATCAATATAACATGAAGCTTCTTGGCTCTTGCATACCTGCATTCAATAAACATTGATGTTTACGAAGTTAGAAAAAAAATGCTAAAGTAATTATATGTTAAATACCATACACTTATTTATAAAAAAATCAAATCAAATATTAAGAAAAACACAACAACTTCTTGAAATAATATCACTACCTATCTCAATGTGTACAAGTTCACATAGATCTAACATTTTCAACATCATGAATCATGATTACTAATACCCTTAAAAAGGAACGGAGGGAGTATATTTTATGAATATTATATTTGTGATTCTAATTTTTTAAATTTTCATTTTAATGTTTGCTGACGTTGATTTACAACTTGAAATTCCATCAGATTTGGTCATTCCAAATTCTGGTGATCCTCTTGCTTCTATCGTTGAAAGCACATATGCACAACTTTTTATAAAACATGAATGATATAACATATTTCTCGTTTGAGGAGTGTTATTTGTACACCTAAAAAATTGTTCTTTTGGGACAACTCTTATTTCCTTTTGTAACAAAAATGATAAAGTGAGAGGAGGAGAGAGAGTGAGAATATAATGAGAGTATGAGAGAGAGAGAGAGTTGTCAAAAGTTGTCAACATTTTGGTTGTACAAATATCATTTCTCTTCTCATTTTTATCTTGGAAATATTTTAGATTTTGTTTTTTAATCTTCATTTAGTATTGGAGGTCGTATCTTGAATAAGTAGAAGAATTGCTTACTCTCCGACACTATGCAAGCTTTCATTTGTATATGTAATTGGTCATACCTAATTTATAATTTATTTTGTTATATATTTTGAATTGTTAAGTTGAAAATTTATTTTATGATGTAAGACTTAATTATATTGGCCATAATGTTGTACTTCATGATATATTTTGTAGTATTTATCTCCTATGAAACTATGAGTGAATGACACTCAATTATTTGATGGATACTAATTTATAAAATACAATGTGTAGCTTTGTTGTATATATACTGCATTTTTTTTAATAAAAAAATGTGGAAATTAGTCGGGCCAACCCATCGAGCCACATAGCCCATTATTAGTTGGGTTGGACTCAACTTTAGCAGCCCATGAAGCAAACTGACCAATCCACTTAAGCACTTTTATATGTGTTGACCCACTAGGCCGGGGTGAGTTGGGTCAGACCGGCATAGCTCTAATCTTATCTACTAGATTTCTTTGAAAAAGGCAACAACAATGGCACTATGCAAAGAAGCAATTGACAAGCATGGAAGATGAAGATGAGGCAGGCGTCGACATGGAAAGAAGTGGATGAGAGGGAGCCGAAGATAATGGCGGTGCCGGAGAGAGTTTATCGGTTTCTCCAATATTTTATTTTTTCTAAAGCTCGATGGTTAGGAGGGTCATTTAAAGTCAAAGCAAAACTCCGTATGGACTAAACCACCAAAATTGGCACAAAAGAGAATCAAACCTGAGATTTTTTACCCTACGATCTTGATTAGATGATTTATATGAGAATGGCTGTGTGCAGATACCACAAACTGGATTACTCACAAACTGAATTTTGTTATTATGCAGCTAATTTTTAGATGTTGTGTAGCTTAATTAATTAGGAAACTTCTTTAATCAATTAGCATAAAAAGTTTTGATTACTTTCACAACAATTAATCAATCACAAAACTTATTTAATTTGATCAATTAAGTCGTGTTTGCCTAAATTTCCTTAGTTTTGTCTTCTGCAAATTGATTAAGTAAACTGACTGATCAATTAAACGAGATATGTGTGTGACAAAAGTACATTCACGATAGGCTGGGCTTTATCTAAGTGCCAATCAGAGTCATTTGTCTATTATAATGTACATCTGCTAAAAAATTGGCAGTAACAGTATATAAATACATTAAAGATAAAGACAAAAACTGCTAATGTATTGTTAACATATTCATTAACTAATTTCCGAAATATGCGGGGGACCAGTCATCCCACTTATCCACCTTAATGGTAGATCTTTTAGCCACTAAACTACTTAAACAAGTGAAAAAGCGAAATACAAAAATAAAACGTAAACAAAAAGTAAAATGAATTCGGAATGCTCATAAGTGAATTCTTATCATAAATAATGGCATGACATAAGTAGTAATGTTGTAAGAAAAAACAAAAGGATATTGTAAAGTGGTGGAGAAGAGTTGGAGAAGAACTAGCTAGAAAACTAGAAAGACAATAAAGTTTTGGAGGAAGAAGGTCGGTATGTTACTATTTATAGGAGAAGAGTAACAACAATGACTTACATGCAACAAGACAAGTGGTTGAGGAAACTGCATGCAACAACACAAATGGCAAAGAAAATTACATGCAACAATAGAAATGTGATACATCCAACAAGCCAAATGAATCACATGCAAGATTCCTACAATAGATGGACTTAAGGAAAATATCTAATTCTAACAAATGTACATGGAAGGACCTTTATGCAAGTATGAGGAAACCAAAACAATAATGCCCATAAGAAAGCACATAAATCAAGTACTGTGTCATTTATCTTTCACTTTTTATACTAAAATATTATTTCTCAGATAAAAAACCTCATTTTAGGAGAATCAAGTTCTAGCTAGTTACCTTAAATATAAAATTAAAAACAAATTCTTTCAATCTAGTAAGTTGTCAAACCATTATCATTGGCCAATATATAATCAATTAGCTATAATTCACACAATCTATTAATTAGTGCATAATGACAAGGATAATAAACAATGAATTAACATAAATTCAAATAAGTGAAAATTTAAGAGAAACTTACTCTCAATAAACAGAAACCAAACTTTCTACATAATCCTTTGAATCATAGAGCCTATATATGTAATGTTTACTTTCAATCATCTTAACTACTGTTTTATCTTTTAAATTATAGAAAAATGCTTCGTTGCAACATCCACTTGCAAAAATTGCGATATCACCATTTACATAAAGGCACACCAATCGATATTGTATACCATAATCAATGTTATTCATTGAAAGCTTCTTTGGAAGTTGCATTGCAAGATTTTGGTAACTGATCTCAAATAATTGAGTCCAAGACTCTTCAACTCCATACTCCTTCATCTTCCATAAAATAAATTTAGTTTTGTTGGAATCCTCATGAGAAAAACAAAGAGAGTCCATTAGAACCCTAAGAGTCGGCTTATAAATTGCCATATGATCACAACCGAGAGTTGGCGGCAAAAACTGTTTGTATGTCTCGGTTGAAAGGTCGAGGGACACAATCACAAATCGATAAATACCATTGATAGACTTGTCCAAAGCCAACCAATTAATGGTGCCATAGAAATGCACACCATTATTAATTAGCCTGCGTTCCGTATAATAATGATGCAAATCCAACCTATTATGAGGAACCAAAGGAAAATTCTGAATATTTCTCCAACAATATTTATCACCTAGATTGAAAACTTTAACCTCGCTATATTCTAATTCAGCGCGAAACGCAACAACCTTATAAGTTCTCGTTGAAGCATCATAACCAAATGTGAAACTAAACTTGTGGCCAAACGGGAACTCAAAATTTCGAGATCTTGTTCTGGTGGCAGGGTTGGAGATATAGAAAATACACTTTAAAAGTGGCCTAGAAAGAAAAAAGAGCAATCCATTACATGAACCAACGACCCAGGAACGAATCTCAATAGTCATACGATGGAAATCATCGCTGGAAACGGTGGCGGATGACTCTTTGTATAAACGGTGCACAGGGAAGGGTACGACATTGTTCGTAAGTTCTGGTTTCTTTTGAAACCAAGATAAAGTGAGGTGTGGGTTTCGTGAGGATACCTTAAGATGTTTATCGACAAAGTTTGAATCGTATGTGAGATTGTTCCATGATTTGCACACACATCTCAATCGCATCATGTCTTTTACGCTAAGCAGAGATAGGATTTCGGTGACGAGTTCCATCGGGAGGAACACCGACTTATTTGCTGCATCGGAATGGTGTTGTCGCATTCTAGCCATAATAGTGGGTGACAAGAAATTCATTAAAACCCTAATTAACTAACTAACACAACACAATTGACAGCATCTAATGTGTGTTATTATTAAAAGAAACAAAATTTAAATAAATAAAAACAGAATCAAATATCGTAACAAAAAAAAAAAAGAATCTAATATAATAAGATGACAATAAAAATAAAAATAAATTAAAACAGAATCTCATAAAATCTAAACAAAGTATTCTGGTATGTGTGATGTAATGTAACGCTGGATTTCAATGTTAAGTTCTCATTGTTCGATTTGGATTGTGTGCGGTGTCACCTGCTGCAAAGATTTCAATACATTTTTTACCCTGCGATCTTCATTAGATGATTTAGATGCGAATGACTTTGTGCAATTACTAGTAATGATTACTCACAAACCGGATTTTGTTATTATGCAGCTAATTTTTAGATGTTGTGTAGCTCAATTAATTAGGAAACTTCCGTAATCAATTAGCATAAAGAGTTTTGATTACTTACACAACAATTAATCATAATGAGTTTTGGTTTGCAGGTATTTGGTAAGGTATATGGAAAACTAGGAATGATAAGGTATTCAAGAATAAGGAGGTGCAGGTGGACAAAATTGTAGAATCTGTTAAGATATTATCCTGGAATTGGCTGAAGTTTAAAGCTTGTAACTTAGAGTATAATGTGGTTCATTGGTGTCTGAATCCTAGAGAGTGTTTAGGTTGTCCAGATCGATGATGGTTGCAAGCTGATAGCTGCGTCTCACTTCAAGGGACTCTGTCGGTCGCATTATTTGGCGCATCAGATTTAGACCAAGTAATGAGATGATCTTTTGAAGACTATCCTAGGCATTGTGGTGTGGATTCAAGTTCACATATAATAACTGTCACATGGTTTGGTAAGGATAATTCAAGAGTTTTTGTCAGAAATTTATAAGGAGTAACAGGGTGAAATCAAGTGGCAAGATTCTGCTTCTGTTAGCTGCTACTTTGCATATCAGAATGGTTATATGTCTTACACTAGCAGGGTAGTTTAAAATTTTGATTAAGGGGTTATATTGCTAGAGTTTTGGTGCAAGTTTTAGTGGCTTCCTGGAATGTTAGAGTTTTGGATAACCGCGATTTAGTGGTTATCAATTAATTAATTAACAGACATATTCTTATAAAAAAATTTAATAAATATATTTTTATCAGAGCTGGATAACCGCATCTAAAAATCAAATTTAAAATAAACCATTATTTACGATAACGGACACGGAACGATAACAAAAAAAAAAGCGGACGGATGGGCACGGGAGTGCCCGTCGGGACGGTAATAAATATAGGGAATGTATGAAAGAAAAACTGGAGAGGTGGAGTATGCATATTTTTAAAAAATTAATTAAAAAAATAGGGATAAAAAAGGGGTCAACCCAGCCGTCGCCAATCTGTCAAAAATGGTGCGGGCCGGGATAATTAAAGGTAGCAAGTTGAATATCTCACCTCTTCCCGTTTTATGGCTGGCTACCCTGTCTCTTTTTTAAATTAAATTTCATTAATTAAAAAATTTAGAAAAACAATGTAAAAATAATTACAAAATATTTTATTTAACAATAATATGTATATGTTGAGTCTATAAAAATTATCATTCGAAAGTCGATAATCTATATCATTGTATAAGGAGAATGTCCTTTTGATGTAACATTTCTTATTGTCACTTTTGCCCTTCACTCTATTCAAATATTTGTATTTGTTGAAAAAAAAAATTGGTTTTCAATTTTTTTTGGTAAAAAGAAAAGTATTATTTTTTCTTAATAACTAAGCATGACAAAAAGATGAGGTTAAGTAGTTATCAAGTAACAAAAATATTTTTATTGGAACTGCACTTTATAGAAATTAGGAAAATAAAATAAGAACAAGCAAGGAAAAGATAACAGAGAGACACACACTACAACATAACAACGTTAATAGAAAAAGTGGACACAAACGGGCACGAATTAAGCAACAAAAAAAAGTTAATAAATTCACCGATTTAAAAAAATTAGAAACACGAGTCTAAAGTCATAAAATTAGGGTAATTTAAAAAATTACTCTAATCAAAATATTTATAAGTTTTTTTTTTCTTTTTTCTATTTTATGAGTCAAATATAAGAGAAAATTTTAAAAGTTGCTTGTAACATATACATAAAAAGAGGTGAAAAAATTTATTTTCATTACTACTACTACGGATCAACCCGCCCTACCCATCACCAGTCCACTTTTCTACCGGATTAGATGGGCCAATCCAACAGACCCAACCCATTTTATCATCTATAAAAAACAAAATCTTTATTTGTAGATTGTATTTGAAAGAGTAATAAATTGTTTTATCTTGCAACCGTACCAAAAAAAGTTGTTTAATCTACACTCCTTTATATAATATTCAATGGAATATAAAGTGCGTTGAAAGTTTCATATGCTATCTACCAACTAATTAAACAAAAGAAAAATGCTAACTAGTGTCCCCAGACACTTTTTAAGTACCTTAACTAATAAATTTTAGTAAACATTTTATAGGAATGTGTGAAATCAACACATTGGAAATTGAAATATTTTACTTTTTGCATAAATTATTTCTTTATAAAGAAAGCTTATAGAATGCCCCAAAGGCATTGGTTAGCAATACCCTAAACAAAAAATGAGTAAAAAAAATTAAGTCAAATGGAAAACTAACATTGAGAAAATCAAAACCTTCATCTTATTTTATTAACTTCAATTCCTATCTTAGTTTTCATTTTATGTTTTCACCCACTCAATATTTTACTCATATAATTTTTTTCTTTTGGTTACATTACTCATAATATTTAGCTGCGATAATCTGCCACGAACTTTCATACTACCCTTCGGAAGTGATTAGTAGTATATATAACATGATTTTATAAATTTAATTTTATTAATAAAAGAATTGTTTGCTGGCATTTATATTTCATTGGACATTTTTTAAAAAGAATGACATAGTATAGTATAGTTTGTGTTCTACTTTTACTCAGTCCAAAACGTTTGGTTACTAGTTACAAAACCCGTGCATTGCACGGGCTCCTACAGAAATTTTCGTACAATTTTGTTACACCTTATTTCCATTGTTTGAAATTATTTTTGTTGTTCCTACAAAATTCACAAAACTTATTGATTTAACTTGAATTTAATTTTTTTTGTGCTATTTTGATAGAGTACTGAAATTATGAAGTATAAAACATTATGACATTTAATTTACTCCCAATTTACATTACTACTGAATTGGGTTTTTTACACATGTTTATTCATTTATATTAAACTACAAAAATAATTATTACTAAAAGAAACTTTTGAAAAATCAAGAAAATTTAGGAACTTCATATATTATATTAAGTCATACACGACATACAATTATCACTGAGCACATAGGTTCATAAGCTATACCACTCAATAAGGCATAAGCTATACCCCGATGAGGAAGTACGTTACACAATTAAGGAAGAAGGTGCTAAACACAAAACAGACCAACTCCATAACGAAAAAACTAACAAAGCTAGGAACAAAACCCATATAAAATAGTCAAAGTTCAATACACTATTACATCTCACAAAAGTTATGCCTTACCTTCATTGCATGAATCAATAGTTATGTATGAATTAATGGTTGGCATGATATTTGTTGGAGACACATTTTCTGAAATTTGTAGTAACAAATTAGTTATCATGGAAGTTAGAATGTAAGCTAATATTAAATGAAAACACCTTAAAACACTAATATAAAGAAAGTCATAATATAACCTGATGATGAATTGATATTTTCATTTTTCTTTTTCTTTCTAATAGCCATTCTTCTAAACCTTGATATCTTGGAAGTATGATCATCCATCTCCATAGAAAGTTTTTTTGCATGAGATAAGTTACTTTTTCTTATGGCAAATTAATATGCTTGTTGTGAAATTTGGAGGTAGAACTTGTGTCATTTTGTGGGTTTTTTTTTTTTTATTTTTCGGTGGAGGATATGGTTTTGTGCCATTGACTATTTACTACTTTCCATATAGTATAGATTCCAACTACTTGTGATAGTGATTGAACATATTTATATTCTTTGTTTTATAGTGAATTGTTATGGAGTTGTTTGACTTCAAAATATTCTTTTTGTAGAGATATGTAAGATATGCTTTTGGGTATGGTTGAGCCATGTGAAAAAAAGATAGTAAATAATGAAGGAATGATAGAAAAGTAAGATGGTAAAGGAATCCTTCCAAAATATTCTCTATTAAAAATTTCTCTATGTATATGTCATCTTGTGCTCAACCAAAAACGTGAGTACTATGTCATATTTTGGAGAGTTGATTCTTTACTAAATATTGTCTTCTAGTCAAATATGTTAATAATATTTTGTGTGTAAATTGGTTCCTCATTCCATTAATTACATTAAACAAAGTCTCCATAATATAGAACATGAAAATAAAAGTATGGTCTTCTTACTTAACACATCATACCATAATTAAATAAGTTAGTGACATAGCATATAGAAATAATATAATAATAAGGTCTAATACATTTGATAAACAATAAGGTGAAGTAATCACCATAATTAATAAAAAGTCTGTACATCATTTTTTTAATTAGCCATAAGAGTCTTGCAATTCAATTAATTTCTCCCTCAGAGTCTACTTCAGTGTCTTGCAACATTTCAAATCCTGCAAATCTTCTTGGGATGTTTCTGATTCTCTGTAGCCTCTGAACACCTTCAGAAATTCTTTCTTCAGAATTCTGACCTTCAGAGTTTGCTTCAGAATTCTGACCTTCAGAATTGGCTTCAGAATTCTGACCTTCAGAATTGGCTTTAGAATTCTGACCTTCAAAATTGGCTTCAGAATTCTGACCTTCAGAATTGGCTTCAGAATTATGGGCTTCAGACTTGGCTTCAGAATTATGAGCTTCAGAGTTGGCTTCAGAATTCTGAGCTTCATAGTTGGCTTCAGAATTCTGAGCTTCAGAGTTGGCTTCAAAATTCTGAGCTTCAGAGTTGGCTTCAGAATTCTGATCTTCAGAATTGCCTTCAGAATTCTGACCTTCAGAATTGGCTTTAGAATTCTGACCTTCAAAATTGGCTTTAGAATTCTGACCTTCAGAATTGGCTTCAGAATTCTGACCTTCAGAATTGTCTTCAGAATTATGAGCTTCAGAGTTGGCTTCAGAATTCTGAGCTTCATAGTTGGCTTCAGAATTCTGAGCTTCAGAGTTGGCTTCAAAATTCTGAGCTTCAGAGTTGGCTTCAGAATTCTGATCTTCAGAATTGCCTTCAGAGTCAGAGTCAGATTCAGAATCACCATCAGACTCAGAATCACCATCAGAGTCATCTCCATCTTCTGAATCATCTTCAGAGCCTTCAGATTCTGACTCTCCTTCAGAGCCATCCTCAGAGATTCTCACATCAGAATTTGATTGAGACTTGTTCCAATCCCAAGTTTCAGATTCCTTCACAATGACGTCTCTGCTGAATTCAATTTTATTAGTCTCTGGACAATAAATTTAAAATTTAGTGGCCTTCGACTACTTGTAGAAGTGCAACATGCTTACTACCTTATATCTTGTAACCCCTTCATACTCTTCAAAATTCCCTCTTCAAGCATTTCAAGACTATTCAATTTGACATAAGCTTCAATTTCTTATGCTCACTACAATTTTGGAAAAGATGAATTATTTCCTTTGAAATATTATCTTGAAGGAGTTCAACAGAGCAAAATAAGCAAATAAAGAGTGATCTTCAGCAAAATAGAGAAATGAGAAAGACATTTTAGGGGGAATTTTGAAATTTGAATTTCAAACTTTAGTCAAGGCACATGCCCTGCAAAATTGGAAAGTAGCAGCATGTTCATTCATCCAAATATGTGTCTTTGTGAAGCTTAACAATGTAGGATAATCATTAAATGTATCAAGATGGAAAGTTCACCCATGTTATTTGTTAACCACATATCCTCATGAAGGCCACATTGATTTGATATATTTGTTCTTGCCATTCATTTTGACATAAATTGAAATATAATTTCAGGTTGGTAATATCAAAAACTAAAATTGATAAATGGAGGTAAGCACTTAAACAAATCGATGATCAAATTTTGACTAAAATAAACTATCTACAAAATAAAGAATGCAAAAATCATCAACTTCATTAAACTAATCTAATCAATCAAAATTGCATATTTCTAAAAGATGTCTCAATATGAAAGTAGACATAAATATCTTATCAAAATCACCTAAAGCTAAGTTTTATTGACCAAATTACATGCTTTAAAATTCAGGTGAGTATGTCTTTATTCCACCCTGCAAATAAAACCCCAAAATAGAAAAAATATAAGATTTGAGTGCATCAATATTGCATAATATAAAAGTTGCCATGAATCATTTAAATAGAAGAAAAAAATATGAAAGAAAATTAGGCTAGGAGACAATGTAGAGAAATAGAAAGTACCATCAAATGGGTTCTGGTATACAACAACTTGAGCTTAAATTACCTACAAACAGGCCATGAATCATTTGAATAAAAAACAATGAAAGAAAAGAACAGAGTTTTGTCATGAATGATTTCATTGAACTCTTGTTCATGAATAGTCTCTCCCATAAGTTTTAGTTTACAAAAATTATGCAATTGTTTTCAGCAAGATAAGAAAATCATATTGTAAGAGAATTATTCTTAATAATATTAATGCACAATTTATAAGAGACATTATTCTCAATATAAGATGAATTATGATCTCGTGCATATATCCAAAGGCTGCACAAATTCATATGAATTGGTTATTTGTTCATAATTCAACTATAATTTTATATCTTTTCTTTTTTGAGTAATTAAAAAACTAATATTAGTTTGGGAAAAAGGTGTGTCATGTATGGTATTAATTTCTCATCATATTAATGTCAATATAGTGTCATACCTTTGCTACTTTGAGTACATAGAACCAAATAAGATACATCAATTGAGCCTTTCTTTGCCTCCTTTGTAAAAACATTAACAAATAATAGAAATTCAACAAATGTTAGAAAATCAGTCATATAATGATTCAAACACAATGCATTTAAAGGGGAAATATTAACTAAAGATTATATTCATGAAGCTATCTTGTTGCGTTTTCTATGAAGCTATCTTCAAAATGAATGATTCAAACACATAGCTCCATCAATTTCAACTAATAACTGGAAACAAAAAGTCAAATACTAAATGCGCAAATTGCAATCAACAAACTCATCGATGTCGCACTGTCTTGAAAAAAGCAAGTGTGAATTCATACTATTCAATGAAAAATTAAAGTTCAATGTCAACTTTAAAAGCATATATCAATCTAATTTTTATCCAAAAAAAATTTAAACATGATTTAAATTCCAATTTTCAAAAACCAAAAGAAAAAAAAGGATGTAACAACAACTACATGTGAGAAAAAAGAGCAGAAAAATGGGTACTGGAATGAACAACTTTGGTCAACCAACATACACCATGTTTCTACAACATTTTGTTTTCTGAAGTTATTCCCTTGTCGGAATCATGTATAGCTTCTGCCGAAATCGGTACATTTTTTAATCAAACTCTACTTCCAAAACAACATGAATGAAGAAAATGAAGGATTTGGAAAAAGAACGAAATTGAAATTAGTAAGATTGCTATAAACCATGCATCTAAATAGACAATCATATAAAAAACAACACAAACCAAAACAAACTTCACAGCATACACAATACAAATCTCATTCTAATCACATTGATTAATGTGTATATCAATTGACCAAAAAAAATTCAGAACTCATTAAACAGAACAATGGTGAAAAAGGATTTTGAAAAGTGGAAGAATAAGAGATTAGATTGTGGGCAGGGTTTGGCTTCAACAAATTCCCCTACTTATAGACATTATATAAAATATTAAACTATTCAGCAATTTGGAAAATTGAAATTGAAATTCAAACTTACATAGAGATTTATTGAAGAATCTCTACCATCTGGCTTTCAATTGCTGCGAATGGAAAGAACTCGATGAAGAATCAGGAATCAAATTTGAATTTCTGAAAAATGATAGCAAAGGGTAATGGAGAGATGCCTTATTTGAATTTCTGATTGAGGGTTATGTTGTTTGTGAGAGAAACGAAAGGTTGCAGAAAGAGAACAGAAAGGATTCGCGTGGTAGCAGAGAGGGAATCAATTAGATTCTTGTAAAGTTGACCTAGGGTTGTGTTTGTTGTGAGAGCATCTCAGGAAATGGTAGGTATTGTAGAGAGTGAAAGGAATCTCACGCTGCTTCGCTGAAGGACAAAGGAAACCTTTTTTTTTTTCGCTTGCCCTTACATGAGAATTGGGTCATTATATTGGGCCGGATCAGTGATGGCCCAAACCAATTCTTCACCTCATGCTTCTTGCACATGCCTTGAAAGCTAAAAATGGCTAAATTTTTGGACTGTTGTGAAAAAGAATATATGATGTGGAGGGCTTCATAGATTGACACTTGTAAAAAAAGACCCTAAGTGTATGTTAAAGATGTCTAATATTAAGATACTGTACAAGTACATTGACTTCAGCTATGCGACATTCTAGAAAACTAACAGCACTATATGCCAAGTTTTTACTCAGTCCAAAACGTTTTTTGTCGATGCATGAGGAGCAGTATGTTCTTTAAAACAAGGAATGCACTTAATTTAGAGGATGATCATATCTTACCTAATTAGAAGGATTCTGGCTAGTGAAACGTCACGTCTGAGCAATGTTTCAGAAGAGGACGATTATATCCAGACGCTTAAGTAAGTATTTGCGTAAAGTCATAAGTTTTAGAGTAAGAAATAATATATCAAATTCCTTTGCACGAAAGATTTACACATATAGTCTTCGGCGCGGAGCCACAACCATCAATATGAGTGCGATTGCGACGATTTGGCCATTAATAATTGTCGGAATAAAAACTTGGAAGTTGGATGTCATGATTAACATTAAACATCAATCATTCCAATGTTGGCCGTTATAAAAGTGAAGACTTCTATGAACGTTGGGCAAAACAAGTAGTCTTGGATCAGTGTATTACTTGGCCGAACACGACACTAGATTGGGCTTAGGCGTAATCCAAAACAAAGTTAACTTATAGGGTCATAACTGTATCAATAACTTTATGTGTATTAGAACTACAATGCTACGTATCATTCATGTTTTCATATATAATATATTCGTCCTTGGTTATCTTATTTCATGGTGTTTGACTGTGATCGACTCTCTAAACCTAATTTGCTAATTTATGATAATTAAGTTATCTATTATAAAAGAAAGTTCCTTATCTCATATTTAGCTTAAATTTCAAGCATACTTAAATAGACCATGTAGCTAAGTTTTTCCTCCCCATAATCTTTTATTTTTTTGGTAATTTCCTACCCATGAATTGTATCATATACCCTACCGTTTTCAGTTTAACTCATTATGAAGACTTAGCTTTTGTTTTCACAATGATTTTGAAAAGAAAGAAAAACTAAATTTAACTAATCAAAGAAAATTATAGTTGATAACAACACGTCTATATATATGCCACTTGAAAAAGTTGAATTGCATATTAAAAACGGTCACAACATTGAAACGTAACTAGGCAACATATATATGCAGCAAAGTTTGCAAACAGGAAGAAAATTAAAAGAAAATACTGTATGAAAGCTACTTGAACAACAGGGACATATGGAATTGAAGAATGCTAATTGGACGTCTAAATTATCCATGTTATATGCTTCTAATTAATCTTTCAATTTCATACCATCATTTGTTGACTTTGAGCACGTTTTGTGTCTAATACCAATTTTATCAAATTTCAAAAGACATGTATTAGTCCATAAGACCTAATTCAACCAACAATTGTGGATATTGTTTGTTCATAACATAACAAAAAATTTACTATATTGAAATTGAGCTAAACTTGTTATCAAAAATAAAATTAAACTAAACTTGAATTTTTTTGAGTAAATACAATGCAAAACAGAAAATATACATGAAAGTCAAATATTAATATATAGTCAAAGGAAATAAACATGTGTGCTATATAAATAAGCTAAATATGGTAAAAACCGTGTTTTTGGTGAGATATAAAGCCACCAATTTTCTTCAAGTCTTCTTCTTCAACAAAGCATTGCCATCGTTTATATTGCATGCCAGTTCATTGCTACTATGTATTGCAATTAAAAAATGAGCATACTAGATTGCAGAGTATCTCAGCATAATTGAATTGAATTAATCCACAAATTAACAATTTAGTATAACTATATTTTTATACTAGAAATAACTCATATGTAAGAATGACAATAATTAATTAAAAGGTAGTAGTTGTAATAAATTATTTTAATCACATGTCATGTACTAATACTTTATCTAAATCCTTTTTTATTTTAAATAGATACTAAAGTCACAATTTGAAATTGTCATTTCTATTATTTTTATTCTAAATATAAATAAATAAATACTACCTTGAGTGTATAATTTGCTTAGCTTTTCGAATTGCTTATGACTTTTACATAGTAGTATCATTTTATTTTTTTTGTTGATAGGATCAATATCATGATTTAGGACTAGGACTAGTTTATCATAATTCATGTGTTAAGTTATAAAGCCGGCAGTGTTCCATTTTGGTTGTTCCATCCGCCACATATATATACATCAAATAAAATAAAACTCAAATTTCTCATGTAACCAAAAAATAATAATTTAACTCAAATAAAAAAGTATTAAAAAAACAGAGTAAATTAATCAGTCAAAAGTTAAATTATGAAACCAAATGGTAAAATACATTTGAACCTATAATAATAATAATAGGTAATTTAATCACAATTTGAATATATTCAGTATAAAAAACAGAAAAAGAATGCAAAAAGTCTAACCAAATTATACACATTCATCTATAATCTAATCATGAAAGCTGTTTAGATGTAATGTATGTACTTAAGTGTCTAACCAAACCAATTACACTATTATTTATTTAATGAGTAAATGTCAATTTGCAGCAAACCAAACACAAATTTCCAAAATTTCTTCAACTTACACACACCCTTATATAAAGCCATATTCCCATAACACAAAATCAGAAAACAACCAAAAAAATTTTAAACCATTCCATTATCACTAATGGAATCCTCTTATAGTTATGGCCTTACCATAAAATTCTTAGTTATCCTCCTTACCATTCTCATCTCCATCAATCCCTCATACCAATCTCTACCAAAACTAAATCCAAGACTCATCAAAGCCTATACAGCACTCCAAGCATGGAAACAAACATTCACCTCTGACCCTAAAAACTTCACCTCAAATTGGTATGGCCCAAATGTATGCAACTACACAGGTATCTACTGTGCACCATCACCAGATGATCCTTACATCTACACAGTTGCTGGTATAGACATAAACCATGCAAAAATATCAGGTTCATTACCAGAAGAACTTGGTCTTTTAACAGACTTAGCTCTTTTCCATATAAACTCAAATAGTTTCTATGGTTCCATTCCAAACAGTTTCAGTTATCTTCACCGTCTCCACGAACTCGACATTAGTAACAATAAATTCTCAGGATCATTTCCCGAACCGGTTCTCTGCATTCCTTTATTAAAATTCTTAGACATAAGATACAACAATTTTCAAGGAAATGTTCCTGAAAAACTCTTTGACCTTAAACTTGATGCTCTTTTTATTAACAACAATAAATTCCAATTTTCTTTGCCTGAAAATTTTGGAAACATGCCGGCTTCTGTTGTGGTGTTCGCGAATAATGTTATTAAAGGTTGTATTCCATCGAGCGTGGTAAATATGAAGGATACAATTAACGAGATTATAATGACGAATAGCGGAATGAAAGGCTGTTTGCCGGACGAAATCGGGAATTTGGATAAAGTGACGGTGTTTGATGTTAGTTTTAATGAGTTTGTTGGTGAATTGCCTGATTCTATTGGTAAAATGAAGAGTTTGGAAGAGTTCAATGTGGCGCATAATCGATTTTCGGGTGTGGTTCCCGAGAGTATATGTAGGTTGCCAAGGTTGGAGAATTTTACTTATTCTTATAATTTCTTTAGTGGTGAATCAGAAAGTTGTGTTAAGTTGGGTAAGCATAGGGATGATAAGAAGAATTGTATTCCTTATAGGCCTTTGCAAAGGTCTAGCTATGAATGTGAAGCTTTTTATGAGCATCCTGCTCATTGTACTGGTGTTGGTTGTTCTTTTACAACTCTTTCACCTCCTCCACCTCCACCACCACCGCCACCTCCCCCTCCTCCACCACCTCCCCCACCTCCTCCACCACCGCCGCCGCCACCTCCTCCACCACCGCCACCACCTCCCCCTCCTCCACCACCACCTCCCCCACCACCACCACCTCCTCCACCTCCACCGCCGTCACAACCTCCTCCGGTGGCTTACTACCACTATCTCTGATGAGATAAGAGATTCATTTGCAATATTATTCTTTTCTATTTTTCTCTTTGAAATTGGTGTGTTATTTGTTGGAGATACACATAGGAATTATTAGAGGTAGTGTTTTGTTTACTTGGTCACAAAAGTTTTTTCCATGTACAAATAAATTATAAAAACATAGTAGCTAGGAATTTAGCTATTTCTATTTGAATTCAACCGTTTGAGTTGAAAGTTGGTGAGGGAGCTTTGTTTTGATTTTGAAAACATGTTATGAATGTCATTGCACATATAATTATAGTCATACTCACAAATGAATACTAATTAAGCTTCATTTTCAATTTTCACGTACTAATAATATAAGAGTAACTACTTACACTATCCGGTTCAGAGTCAGTTCTGACATCAAGTGCTTTCAGCATTTTTTCGACCGTAGTTGTGGTGATCAAACCGTAGTCCTTCTCGACACATTTAGCGACAATCACTACTAAACCAACTAACGATTTGTACTACTTACACTATCTCATTACACGAATCTTTGAAGTTTTTCTATTAAATTAAACTAGTACTATAAATCTCATTACATGAAAGAAAAAAAATATCAAAGGGACATAATAGTAGAAACTTGTGAAAATAATGCAGAATCGGATATTCACAATTGTGTAAAAACTCCAAGTTTAAACCATATTTAAGGTGAAACTAACAAAATTGTTGCTTCATAAACAAAATCGTCACTTGCCGGTCAATGATAGTGATTCATTTTTTATGTGGTTATCATGAATGAATGTCGGATATGTGCAGTCATTATCATTCACATTTATTAAAATTAATCTCATACTGATTTAAGTTTACCAATTCAAATGTCACAATTTGAATTGAAACTGGTCAAATATTTCTAAAGAAACTCACCAAGGCAACCTGCTAAATATATAATGCCAGCACTAAGTATTTTTTAAAATTTAAACTACCACTACCACCCCCCTATATATTAACTATAGTAACACTAACTAAATATTTTTGATAGCATTCTTTGAGTTTTGAGATTTGCTCTGACAATGGTGAGTCTTATAACCTAATTTGCTTTCATAAAAAAATAACATCAATTAACAATTATTTTGCAACTGTCTTATATGAAATTTATATGGTTCGTCTTGAAGTTAAAAAATCAAACTATTTTTAATGAATTGACACCTCACGAGCAACTGTTTTATTTAATAACTTGTGGACAATACGAAACTTATTAAAATTACTATTAGGATAGTTGGTTAATTTGATAGTGATATTCAACCGTGGGTAAATTTTTTTATAATTTTTTTTCTTGAGTATTTCAATTTTTAATGTTTTTTTTTTTGTTACATTAGTAGTATATGGTTCATGAGGAAGGGGGCCTGCTTATTTAGCTACAATGTCTTAACTAAATCAGATTCTTCTGAATGATCCGTCCTAGAGATAATTCATTAACCACTCGAGCTCAATAACTTGGTTATTTCAATTTTTAATTTTTGCTACCAGAAAATTTATTTCAAGTTTTCAAAAAATTTATTCAATTCCATAAAACTTTTAATAGGGAAAATAAATAACTTTTAGTACAAGAAAGTTGTTTGTTTTAATAGGGGGTGAAGATATAAATATAGGAGTAAAATTTCTCCTATCAAGCTTGTGAAAAAGGCTTTCTTTACAAAAACGGTGCAGAAAAAGCAGAAAAAGCAGAAAAGCCCAAGCCCATATAACATGGGTATCAGAAAAACCCTACTTCACAAACCGAAAACGGTGGCAACAAAACATCGTTTATATTGTGTGCGCCATTGTTGTTGTTTGTTCTGTAATCTCAGCCGTCACTCACTCTTATCTTCAAAGAGTGAACAACCATGGCTGTTGGAAAGAACAAACGTATCTCAAAGGGGAAGAAAGGTGGCAAGAAGAAAGCGTTAGTACCCTTTTTCTATTTTCTTTCAAAGTTTCATTTTTCACATTTTGTTTTCGATTTTACATTCATATTCAATTTTGGGTTTTCATCTGTTCGCAGAGCTGATCCTTTTGCTAAGAAGGATTGGTATGACATTAAGGCTCCTTCAGTTTTCCAAGTGAAAAATGTTGGCAAAACCCTCGTTTCTCGTACTCAGGGTACCAAGGTATTGTTTTTCTTCTTGTTATGTTTTTTGATATTTGATTTGTACATGGTTAGGTAGTTGTTGAGTTTTGTTCTGCTTTAGTTTTGTACAAATGTATGATTCTACATTGCTTGGTTACATTATCTGTTCCTTTTATTGATACATTGAGTATTTAGGCCATGTTTGGATAGTTAGCTTAATTAAGAGCTTATAATGCATGTGCTTATGTATAAGCTTTTTTTTTTATAACAAAGCATAAAATAAAGTCTAATTGTATTCATATAAGCTATTCTGGAGAGCTTGTGGAAGTAAGCTAAGAAAATGGCTTATGGATATGTCATAAGTTGTTTTCATAAGCTTTTCCAAACAGTCAATTAAGTTCTTCTGTGAGTAGATTACTCAAATACCCTTCGACTGAGTATACGGAGAGAAGGTAAGCAGTGTAGCTGTAGTAGCTGCTTGCTATTTGTACAGTTTTGTTATCCTTAGATCTCTATAGGATGTGGAAAAAATAAGTAATTGTTTATAGCTTTTGTGCTTCTGTTGTATCGAATAACAAGGATGCCTAGTCTTTTATGGTCTATGGATTTGCTGAAAGTTGTTCCATTGGATTTTTGCTTACTTATATGGAAAATGATTGTTTTGAATTGCAGATTGCTTCAGATGGACTCAAACATAGAGTGTTTGAGGTTTCATTGGCCGATCTTCAAGGGGATGAGGAACATGCTTTCAGGAAGATTAGGTTGAGAGCTGAAGATGTTCAAGGGAAGAATCTTTTGACAAATTTTTGGGTATGATAGGTTGCCGAGTCATCTTTTGGTCATAATGTTGTCCGCTGTTATTCTTATTTAATTTAATTTAATTTTTTTTCTTCTTTTGATTGATAGGGGATGAATTTCACAACCGACAAACTGAGGTCATTGGTGCGTAAGTGGCAATCTTTAATTGAAGCCCATGTTGATGTGAAGACTACTGATAATTACACATTGAGAATGTTTTGCATTGGATTTACCAAAAGAAGAACTAACCAGGTGAAGAGGACCTGTTATGCACAATCTAGCCAGATTAAACAGGTATATACATTGATGTTTTTCTTTTCAATTCATACTAATTTTCTAGATGCATACATTAGTCTATTCAGCAAGAGTTCTTAGTTGCACTTTTCTTTTATGAAATGCTGCTATGTAAACAAGAAGGAATCAGTGGGTTTGAACTCAAGATCATGCTTTATTTTATTTTTAAGATATTGTGTATTGGTAATTAAAAGTACACGTTTGTTTGTTCAGATCCGTAGGAAGATGAGAGAGATCATGATCAACCAAGCAACATCCTGTGATTTGAAGGAATTGGTCCGTAAGTTCATTCCAGAAATGATTGGAAAAGAAATTGAGAAGGCTACATCTAGTATTTACCCTTTGCAGAACGTGTTCATTCGTAAAGTGAAGATCCTTAAAGCTCCCAAGTTTGATCTTGGAAAATTGATGGAGGTATTTTTTTTTAATAAAACATTCTTTTTATTTTTCTCTGCATTTGTTTTCATAACATCGTTGCCTGAACAAAATATTTGGTTGTTTAGTCACTGATGTTCTTTGCTTTGTTTTCAACTACATGTGATGTTCTTTGCTTTGCATTCATATCTGATGATTTGTTTTCATAATATTGTTGCCTGAACATATTATTTGGTTGTTTAGTCTCTGATGTTCTTTGTTTTGTTTTCTACTACATGTGATGGTTAGCTCTGTTTAATATAAACATATTATTTCAATCTTACAAAAAGCTTCTGCTTCTCCATAGCTATTTCATGACTTCAAAAACCAAATACTTGCTAATCCAAATTGTTGGACTCGTGCCTTTTGAATTTAAATAATTTTCTTCCCTTATCTTTTAAATCGGATGGTTCATTGCTCCTTGCAAATCAACATGTCTTAGTATGAAAATGCAATTATCACAAATACATGTTTATAACCACCTGAAAAGTGAATTGGTTTGATTTGGTTCCTATTTGGTCCTCGTAGGTTCACGGTGATTACTCTGAGGACATCGGCACAAAGGTAGACAGACCTGCCGAAGAAACAGTGGCAGAGGAACCTACTGAAATTGTTGGAGCTTGATTTAGAGATAATGATCCTTGGATTTAGGCTTCATGTTATGTTTTTAAGTGATAACAAGTTTAAACTTTAGTCTGATGTTTCTATGTAAGCTTTGAGTGCACAACATTTTTTGACTCGGAACATATATTTGGATTTTGTTTGGAACCTTGAAAGTTATATATGCATGCTTATAACAATTTTCACATATTTGCGGGGGTTTGGCAGTTTGGTGATTCACTAATTTGGTGTGATGACCTACAATTTTCACACAAAATATTTTATCGGTTATCACATTAAAATACTGTTTTTCTCCTTTGTTGTGTGTAATATTTCTGTTTCCCTCCTCCACCTTGTTTTTGTGTCTTGTAATCGATGGAAAATAGGTTCTTAGTCTTGCTATTCTTGCCCTAGCTAGTGGCAGGGGTTCTAAGGGAAGGAAAATCACTTTGCTTTTGCACTTTTGATTGTTCATACTTCCATATTGTCTCTTTGCGTTAATAGAGAAGTTTAAAAACTAACTTAAATGATACAATGTTAAATTCTTCTAGACATTTGATCATGTTGGTTATGAATGCTGGGAACATATGTAGCATCATTTATGTTTATTTAGACATTTTAAATGGCACAACACCATAGTTGACATGTTTGTAAACAAATACATTAAACTTGAAGATCACTTGAGAGAACACTGAACATAACCATATCTCTACTTTTTCCCTTGATGAAGAGATATTTCCTGAGAACTCCCTCCCTTCGAAAACCAGCCTTCTCCAGCACCCTCTGAGAAGCAACATTTTGAACATCAACTTGAGCTTCAAGCCTCTCCAAGTATGGAGACTCCTTAAATGCAGCTTCAATCGCTTGTTTCACGGCCATTGTGGCAATCCCTTTGCCCCAGTACATGGAGCTCAGAGCATAGCCAAGTTCAGCAGATTTCTCCTTGCATCTATCGTTACCCGACCAAAAATTGATGCACCCAATTGCATGGTTGCGAAGGCAAATCACTCTGAACCATAAAGATTTGCTTGCTATGTTTTGGATGAAGTTGATGCCTTCTTCTTTGCTGGTATAAGGTTCCCAGGTGCAATACCTGGCCACTTTTTCATCACTGGTCCACAGTATTAGATCATCAAGATCAGTAAGACTAATGGGTCGAAGGGATATTTGAGTCAAGTCAACACCACCCTCTTCTTTGGCCTCTGATTTGGAATAGCTAGTAGTTCCTTCCATCATAGATTATTTGGCTTTGATGTATCCAAGGCTTGAATATTATTATATAGGAGCAACTAGGTAGATCTTGTTTGCGGAGAATTTTGAAGTTTAGAGAAACAATAAATTACAGTATAATATAGTTTTTTTGACCAAGTATAGTATAGTTTTGCCAGCCGCCATGATTGACTATGAATAATAGGTGTTAAAATTTCATTGCAGGGAAGGATTATTGATCTCAGAAGTGCCTAAAAAACTGTATGACATATATAAACAACAAAAATATGTGAAATGAGGAAAATCATGAAAATTTGTGGGACAATATTTGTGGTCTTTGTGCATTTGCATTAAACTTGAATTGATTCATATTCATAAATAATTATCTGTACAAGTTATCATTTACTTATTATAACATTGAAAACTGCCTACATCTTTTCTCTTTTTTGACTCAATTTCCCTACATTTTTTCTTAACCGATAGAATATTAAAATAATAATAGGCAACACAATACTGCATAATTCCATGCATAACTTTGCATTGGAAAAAAAACCTTAACAAGAGCCACTTAAACCAGTATCAAATTTGTGGCTCAATTACACTAATGTTATTTTGACACCCAAAAAGTTGTTGGACAACTCTTTGGGCGTGGGGCCCACCACTGTTTAGCTTTTTTTATTATTTGTAGCATGCGTTGATTTGCGTGCTAAGGAAGAAAAAATAAGTTGTCTACTTGGGACAACTCTTTTTGGTGTTCAAATAACACTTATGCACAGTTCTTACTATACAAAAGTGTGGTTATTCTCATATTGTTAATCGTGAATCAAGATGTTTAACAGCATAATAATTCCGAGACAGTTATCATCTCATGAGAAATTAAATATTGAAGAAAAAGAGTGAAAAGACAGTTTATTTTATGATCCATGCTTTCATAAGAGTGCCACACAGAACTACTCCTCAGCTTAACAGTACAAGTTTTGTTTAAAGCTAAAAACATAGAGATCTGAAATAAGTTACTATGATCATTTAAACACTAACCTCAAGCCTAATCTAAGAATTGATACGCTAGATTATAATACAACATAGTGAGAGACTTGATTTTGTTAGTCTTCATTAGTTGTAGTCTTTGAGGTTCCACAGAAGCACCCTTTGCTGCGCTTTTTGCTACTACTCTTGTTTCCAATGTGAATAAAGTCCCTCAGAAACACCACTGTTTTTCCAGAGAATCTGTTCTTACCTTTGTGCTTCTTTTCATCACTTAATTTCAGCAAAACATAATGAATGTTCTGCACCTCAAACTGCAATCTTCCTATCTCTTCCGAACTTTTTCGTGCCTGCTCCATCACTCTTTTTCTTTGGACGAGTCTACTCTTTTCCAACTCCACTGAAGTATCTCTGCTGGAAGACGGAACACTCTCTTTGATCTCCTTTGTCAGTTGATCATTAGTATCTGCTAATTTCACAACAGCTTCTTCAACATCTTCTACTTGTCTTTTAACTGTTTCATATTCAGTGTCATCTCCTTTTTTGCCTCTCTTCTTTGTCTCCATTTTCGTTTTCAAATCTTGCACACTCATCTTAAGAGTGTTCAGTTTCTGTGCATCCGAGACAAGCCTCTCCAATATCTTCCTCCTCTTGCCATCTTGCGTTCTCTCCTTTATACTTTTCGCTAGGTGAAGCTTGTCAACACCTAATTCCTTTTCTGCCTCCAATTCTGAAGAGGTGTTCATGCATTTTCCCGAATTATCCGACTGATGGCATGTAATAATGTCCTCCGTTGGATCAGAATTCCTTTTCATTGCTTCGCTAACCAATGAACCATCACCAAAGCAGTCCTGCTCAGCGGTTTCCCATAATTCAAGCATACCATCGTCAGTCCCGCTATTCTTTCTCCTGCGATTCTTAGAAGCTGGATTGTCTGATATTTGATCAAGAGGAATATCTTTCATCAGTGATCCATTTTCGGATTTTGTTCTCCATGTGTTGAGATCGAATGTGTTCTCGTCTTTGAGTAGCTTCTCCACTTTTCTGAAGTCTTTTCCTCCTGGATTGGCTTTAGAGGATAGATTTTCTTCCTTGACACGTCTTTCAATTTCTTCCACCATAGACCTTTCAACTGCTCTAATCCTTTCCTTCATGCCTATCAAATCTGAAACGCCATCTAGTGTCAAAGCACTTTTGTTTTCTGTAACACTTGGATTGATGTTTTCTCCGATGCAAGTTTCAATTTCGGCATCCTGGACACATTAATGAAAAAAAAGAATAAGTAGAATACAATACATAATCTTCATAAGCTCATTTAACAAGAGAGTAGGATGAGTAAAACTATAAAGCACGTGGTAACAAGCTAAAACAGAATACCACCTTTTGTTCTTGATTGCATACAGAAGATGCTTTATTTGTTCGAAGGACGGTGCGCTCCAAGGAAGCGAAATCCTCTTTCAAAGAACTAATGACCGGAACATATGCAGACAAATGACCCTTCAGTCCTCCAATTTCACTTTCCAAAAGGCCAACTCTTTCTGTCATTTTTTCAATCTCCGAGCTCTTTGCGGCACTCTCATCTTGAAGTCTTGTGCAAACCCCGGTAAGCTCATTCACCTTATTTTGCAACAATGCTTCACTAATGGATGAAATCTGAAGATCAAAATAGAACGTAGCGGCCTCTGCCTCCCAAAGTTGAAATTCGTTTGTTTTATCCATCAGCTCTGAGCTCAACGTTTCTTCTCTAGCCTTCTGTTGTTCCACTTCCTGGTGTAATAATCTCATCTCTAACACGATACTTCTATTTGCTTCATTGAGGAGTTCAATTTCTTTTTTGTGATTCACGCAACCTTCCGATAGTTCAAGAATCTGCTTCTCAAGATTTTCATTGACCAGTCTTGACTCTTGTTGTTCCATTTTCAGTTTTTCAACATTTCTGCAAAACTCTGCGTTCAACATTTCCACAGCCTTTAGCCTCTCCTCTTTTTCTAGCAGTTCTGTTTTCTTCTTCATAAGAAGATTCTCTGAACTTTCAATTTGATGACTTAAATTGTCATTTGTATTTCTGGCTTCCTGCAGATCTTTATCCATCGTCTCAACCGACTCCTTCAGATAAACATTCACCGCTTCTTTTGCCTTAAACTGTTCCCTTAACAGACCAAGCTCCTGTTTGAGGTTATTGTTCATGCTGTGAAGATCACTCAGATGTTTGGAAAGCTCTTTTTGTTCCAAGACCTTCTCAAAGAAAAAGCTCTCATAAACCATGCTAAGGCTTTTTAGATTCAGTGCTTCATTGAACATTACATTGTTCTCCTCTTCAGCAGCAGACTTTGCATCTTTGAGTTCTGAAACACTCTTAATCAGTGAATTTTTCTCTTCATGTACCTTCCGATTTTCTTCTTGAAACATAAGATTTGTTTTCTGCAATTCTACTAATTTCATATGAAGAATTTCCATTTCGGATTTCAACGCGTTCTCCCTTTCTTCTCCCTCGGTCAATTCAAACCTAAGTTGCCTGTTCATCTCCAGTAGTTCAAGCTTAACTTTCTGCAACATCACATTCTGCTCTCTAGCATTTTCAAACTCGTGCTCAAGGTTCCTTTTCTTGGAATCCAGTTCTTTACCTTCAGATTCTTGATGTGAAAGTACTGTCAGGAGGACAGAATTCTCTACAAGTAGCTGCAGCTTCTCTTCCTGAGTTTTCACAAGAGAACCTTTCAATCCCTCAATATTGTTCAAAATATGCGATATGGAAATTTCTTCTTGCTTGAACCCTTTGTCGTGTCTCCTGTCTGGATCAACAAGAAGAGCTCCAAACACTTTATTAATCCCCATTTTGAATTTTCTAATTTCATCAAGCAAGAACTCTACCTCCATCTGCTGCATAAGGTTTTCACCCTCCAACTCAGAAATAACTTTCTCCGAAAATTTCGATGCCTCAACATGTTTTTGACATTCAAATAACAAGCCCATGTTCTTCTGCTCTAAGTCTTCCATACATTTTTGTAAAATAAACATCTCAACTTGAGCATTTACAGCTTTACCAAGTTCTTCTTCAAATTCTGCTTTCCCCAACTGACGCTCTTCTTGTAGCCGAACAACTAGATTCTCCAAATTCGCCAATCGGGATTCACTTGAATGTTTGTGATTAGCATGCTTTGCTTTTTGTGCTGAAAGCAAAGCATGAAGTTCTTCCACTTGATTGACACTGCTTTCTTTGTCTTTCTCCATATAAGAATATTTTTCTTCAAGTTTAGTAAACCTTTTTTCCAGGTTACTTAATTTCTCTTCGACGCTCTCCAATTGAGATACCAGGATGCTCCTTTCATTAAGAAGACTAGACTTCTCATTATTCAGCAAATTGCAGAATTCTTCCAGGCTACTTGATTTAGTTCTTAAACCTTCAAGCTCAATCTTTGAATCAGAAAGGGATTTCTCTAGCAAGGCGTTCTTCTCCAATAACTTCTGCATACTTTCAGTGATAATTTGCAACTGTGACAATAGAGCCGATTTTTCACCAACAAGAACGGATTTTTCTTCCTTCAGAACATGGCAGGACTCTTGAAATTTCTTCACTGCGTCTCTTACTCCATCAAGCTCATCATTCAAACTTGACAGGGAACATTGCATAAAGGCTTTTTCGCTCAAAAGTTTATCCACATCCTTTGACTTTTCACGAAGAGCTTCTTTCTCACCTCGTTCAACTTTGCACGCCTCCTTTAATTTTGAGTTCTCATTTTGTAAATCCATCACAGATGCTGCAAAACATTTAGGATTCAAACCAACAGACTCTAGATCTTCCAGTATAGCCCGGTATCTATTATTCAAACCATGGATCTCATCCTTTATTTGATGAGATTCCTTTAGGAGGTAATTGCTTTCTTCAACTTTTCTGACAAACTCTTGTTCCAGATTCTCTTTAATCTCCTTCAACTTGGAAATTTCCATTTGCTGATCTTTTAAGGTCCTAGTGGAAGAGAAGTTAAGCACATGCAAAGTCTTGTTTTCTTCCACAATATGTTGCATTTCTTCTTTAAAACCTTTTTTGGAAAGTTCAAGGTCCTCCAACAGCTGAATCCCATGTTTAAGCTCCAAAGCAAGAGATCTTTGTTCGTCTTGTGACTGAGAGTACGACTTTTGCAGAGTCTGCAGAGTAGATTCAATTTGAAGAAAACGAGAATGCTCTTCATGCATCAGAGTCTGCAGCCTCTCAAACTCATTATGCTTCTCAAGAAGCTCTCGGTCTTTTAAAGAAATCTTCTGCACTAGATTGTCAGCCTCTAGCTGAAGAGACTGATTTGATTTCTCCATTGTGTCACAATGTTTTTCAGCGGTCTTTAGTTTTTCAGCGCCTAGCTCAATTTCTTTTTTCAGCCGTTCAGAATGTTCGTGAGCGTGCAAAATTTCACTCTCCATTGAAGATATTGTCTGCAAACACTGCTTGTACAGGACAGATACAGCGTCTTTCTCTTCATTCAGTTCGGCGAGCTTTTGCCTCAATGCTTTGACTTCAGACTCTGCTGTTTCAATTTGCTCAGTTAGCATCCTGGAATTCTCCTCGGCAAGGGTAATCTTAGACTCCAAAAAAGATATCTTTTCAAGGGATTTTTCATACTGAAGCAGACCAGCATCCTTCTCGGTCTTCAGCCTGGCAAGTTCTTCCTTGAGACGTTTAACTTCAGTTTCTGCTTTCACCGCCCTCTCATCATACCCCTTGGCTTCCAGCTGAGCCAAAGATAACATTTTCTCCAGGCTAGTTATCCTTTCCAGACACTGGTTGTATTGAACGAGACCAGAATCCTTCTCGGATTTTATCTCTGCTAGGGCTTCCTTCAATATTCCGATTTCAATTTCGGCTTTGCTTGCTCGTTCATCAAGGCCTTCGGCAACATTTTGTGCCTTATTAAGCTCTTTTTCCATTTCAGATAAACTTTCCAAACTCTTCTGATATTGAAGAAGGATAGAATCCTTGTCAGACTGTATATCAGTCAGAGTTTTCTTTAAGGCTTCCAGTTCAATTTCTGCTATCCCCGCCTGTTCAGACTCAGAATGGTTCTGAATCTTCGCATCCTGTTTTTCAGCCGATAACTGAGAAAAATCGAAGATCTCATTCAGCTGCTTTAGACCCTTTCTGCTTAGACCTAATGCATCTTTTTGTGCATCAACTTGCTCCAAGAATGCACGAATTGGATGTAGCATTTCAGGGGTGCGTGGTTCACCCTCGGGCCCTGAAGAACTACATGGTGAATCATCAGCCAGCATATAAGGTTCTTGGTTGGGAAATGCTTCTGCCATAGTTCTATGTGCCTGACGTAGCTCCCCTGTTGCATGATTGTATCTCTCTGCTAATGCACGGTATGCTCGGTAGAACTCCTCGACTAATTTCATGAGTTCTGGCCGCTTCTTATAGTACATCTCTGCCCTTCTTGCAAAGGAGTCTGCATCCTCTTCAATAAGCTTGATCATTGCTTTGACTTTTACATCCATATCTGCCGAAAGTATAAACATATAAAATCACCACTTAAAGGTTGCCGAAAAAAATATTAGAATAAATGATTGCATTTAGATGAAATCTGACTTGAAAAAAAATGAAACAGATTGGTATACATGTCATGCAAAAATGAAATGCGTGTGGACCATCTTTGTGATCTCAAATGTTCAATTCCGGCAAATACTTCCCTAATTCAACTTGGCAATTTACACGGCTTTCAATTCATAGAATCAATTAGGAAAGTTCATCTAACAATATAATTGGTTTAATGGTAAAGTTTTTCTTTAGGATACCATCGAAACTTGACAGTTATGCGTGTTTGAGCGAGAGTAGTACCAGTGTTCATAAAAAAATAAGTGTTAGCCCAACGATAGACATTGAAGATATATGGAGACAAACCTGTAAGATTTTCCTGAAGCCATTTTGAATTCTTTGGGCTAATGTGACTATCCCACCACCAAGAATATAAGCGCCTGGAGTCAGAATGTAACAAGGTTGCCATAACTCCAGCAAATAACAACAGTAAAGCAGGTTTGGATTTCGCAACACAGCAAAGGCTAGATAATGAATCCAGGCCTGAATATCAGTATATAGATTTCCACCACCAATTTCTATATACTACGACACTCTTTCGCTTCTCGTCTTTCTTTACCTAACCTAACATCAACAAAAAAAACACATGCCATATATTTAATAAGAATAGTCCAAATTCATGAAATTTAACTTTACTTTCATGATTTAATCTATAAAAAAAAATTATATACTTTATTGACATGGATGTTGCATTACCTGCCCAATTGAACACAGCTCCAATATCTTCTTTGTTACAAATATAATTTTATGCTCAGCAGCTCCAATAATTCAAAATCAATACAACTGTAAAAAAAGGGCAAAAAAAAGAACATACATCAAAATACTATCTCTATTGCAGAAATGAAGAGATCAAGAACATGAAAAGCAAAAATATCACAAACATCAAATAACTAAAAAAATAAAAACTTAATTAATCAATGGAGGAAATGAGAAATCTAATATTACCATAGGTAGAATCAAATGTACAAAAGTTATTGTTCAAACATGTTTCCTTATTTATCCAAAACAAAGAAAAATGTTCTTTATCAAAAAAAAAAAAACAAAGAAAAATGTTGCTTGTGGTAAACAGTGACATCAAGAGAGTGAAGAAAAAGACCACATACAAAGAAAAGCATGAAACAGTGACATCATAGGAGGAAAAAGACGGTGTTCATAAGTCACGAGAAAAACATTTAATAAGCTCAACAAAACTACAAACTTTCATAAATGTGAAATGAAACATAAAAACTAGATCCAAAACAAAACTTACCAAGTGAAAATGAACACTAATCAAAATCCAAAGTAGAGATCCAAAATCATTAAAAAAAAATCAAATGGGCATGAACAAAATCACAAAAAGAACCAAACTTTAATCTCTATTGCAACATTCACACCCCAAAACCATGAAATCTGGCAAATGGAAGCTTCACTAGTAACTATGATAAGAACACTGATAATAAAAAACAAAACTTTCCTTACCCCATTTTCTCTCTCTATCAATGTGACACAAAAAGTAGCATTTTTTTCTCTCTCTACGAAGTGGGTTCTGTGGAATTTACAGATTCTGACACACTCAAAATGACTTGTCAACTTTTTAGAGGACGTGATTTTCAGATTAAGAATAATAAGATTAAGGTAAAGATTATCACTTTAAGTAATGTGATTAATATCGTATAGTAGTATTTTATTTTTTTGACCAAGTATTAATATTGTAAATACAATTTGAAATTTTGAATACCCTAACAATAGTAATAATGACTAATGAGATCATGTAATGTAATTTAATTATATTATTATGTTTCGGTTAAACTGATTTATTTTGATTAATTAAGGTGTAACAACAACAACGTATAGTTCAGGTTTCAAGCTGTTTTTCATCGTTATTTTCAAAATTTGAGTTTAATATTACTGTATTATTACGGTAATTCAAATGACTAATCTACCCTTATTTGTTTATTTTATTCCGTTGGCTTTTGTTCCGTTTTTCAAATCACTGTCTTTTTCTTGTCTTCATTATGAAGTTTACATTTGCATAAAAAAATCTGAAGTTTCCATTTTAGGACACTCTTGGTGCATTGTAAAAATGTTAGATAAAATAACTTTATAAAAATCAAAAATAAGAAGGAAGCAACAAAAAAAATTGTCCAAAAATAAAATAAAATAGGAAGCAAGAATATTAGTACTATATAAAATTTGGTATTTAATCAATGTATTTTTTATAAAAAATAAATAATAAATTTACTCTAATTATTTCCTGATTTATTTATATTGACCGTAATAACTATTTCGGATAAACTAGATTAAAAACGATTTATTAATTCAATATAAAAAGATCATTTCCAAAAAAAAATCATCATGTAAAGATTGTTTTCACATTAATTCTTTTTTTTTTTGACAAATTCACATTAATTCTTTTCTGGAAAATACTATTTAGTAAGAAAATCTACGGAGAAGAATTGCAAAAATAAATCTCCACCCTTGTTTACATCAACTACCCTCCATGATTTCCACTAAAAGAGGATATTAAAATTACATCATCCTATAAAATAATGACATGTGTTATTCTTGCATTTCTTCTCTAAAATAATTCTTAGTAAATAGCAATGCGCTCTTCTTTTTTATGTGTTTATTTTATGAAAAATGTTATATGGTAAGAAAATTATTTGTAAGAAAAAGAAAAAAAAATTATGTGATAATATTTAATAATTATAAAATATAACTATTCTCTTTTCCACGTATAGTTAATCAATTTTTAATTAATTAAATTCTTTATTTTTGTGTGTAAATATTTTTACTAAATAATTCTTAATTTAATGTTTGTTTGACTCCCATCATTTTTCTTTCTTGCATATATACACTTTTTTATACAAAACAAAAAACGACAGGAAGGGAAATATCATGAAAGAAGAAGAAAGAGAGTGACAGAGCAAATCTAGTCGTATATCGATTTTGAAATTTAATTAAAAGCTATTTTGTTTTATATGTCCATTCCTTTCACCATCTAAAGATAAAGTCACTTTCCTGATGAGAATGATTAAGATTATATTAACCATATTAATAATTTATTTATTTTTTATTTTTTATTTTTGAAGAAGTAATTTAAAAATATTTTATAGTTAATTTTTGGGTACTTATCTTTCTATTAGTTGTTAATATTAACAGACTCAGAGCCGGCTCTAATAGGAAAATAAGAGATGTGATGACCGTAGGTTATTATTTTGGAGGCCCATAACTTTTTTATAACTATCTATTATTTTAAAATAATGCCAGATATATGATTAATCAAGTATATTTGTTTGCTTATATGTGTCAATGGAATAAAACAATACACTTGCTTTGAGCTTAATTTGAGGATTAAAAGGAGAATACATCCTCTCAATTTTTTTCTTTTTAAATTTTTCTCAATTTTTACATTTTAACCATCAATCACCTTTTTTCATTTCTTTTAAAATTAAATATCACTTTATATTTGTAATTCAATGGTCAATTATCTATATTATTTTCTCAAAAAAAATTTCCACTTTAGAGAATCCACTCTCAATTAGAAGTGTTACAATTTACTTTGCCAACAGAAACAATGTCTGCCATGATATTATTAAATTTGTCAAATATGTAGGTTGTTATCCGAATGTGTGAATTGTTTATAGAGTTTTACTGACAATGTTTGTGACTGCATCCGCGGAAAGAAGTTTTTCAAACTTGAAGTTAATTAAAATCTACCTGAGATCTTCATTGTCACGATAGAGATTAAACGGTGTGAAAATTTTGTCAATTGAAAAGGATATGTTGAAGAACATTGATGTCAATAGGGATGGCAATGGGTAGCGTACTATAGTCCGCATCCTCATACCCGCAGTTTGAAAAAATACTCGTACCCATCCCCATACCCGCGTGGGTGACAATTTTTGTCCCCGTACCCATGCCCTATGGGTACCTAAGTACCCATACCCGTACCCGTTACCCGCATTTTTATTAAAAATAAATTGATCAATTATAAAATATCATATCATTTTAATAGAATTTAAAAAAATTAAAAAAATTTATTGTTGATTCATGAAAATTATAAACAAAATTATTAGTAAAATCATCCTAAAGTTCATTTCTCTATTGACATATTTACGTTATGTTATAAATAAACATTTTTCTATTCAAAATGTGTAATAATATAATAATGTTGTATTTTATAAAAATAATTATATATATTATTATATAATAATATAATTAAAAAAATAAATATATACTATATGTGTATATGGGGTGGGTACCTAAGGTACCGTACCCGCACCCATACCCGCTCAATTTCGTGGGTAATTACCCATACCCAAAATACGGGTTTTTACCCTATCCATCATGGGTATTTTTTATGGGTACCCACTGGATATGGGTAAATTGTCATCCCTAGATGTCAATATGATTATAAATGTTTTTGCATCTCAAAATGTTCGAATAAACCTCTTCTTATGAACTCTTGAGTAAAAGTATTTTTTTTTTATATTTTGTAAAACTATTATTATGTATTAATGCATATTATATTAGATGTAATATTGTTTTTCTTATGTTTGGCCTAAGACCCATAAAATGTCAATAACGAGACTGAATAGACCAACAATGAATTAGTTCAAGTGATATGAGTATTGATCCTCTTAAACATGTTCGATTTCCAGCTTATGCGTATGGAGAATATTCGATTGAGAGGGGAGACTATCACCCTTTCTCAACCTAAGAAGCTTGCATTTAGGATTCAACTATTAAACTATGTCCATCCAAGTAAATCTATTTGAACTATCGAATTGAATCGAGTTCGAGTTGTCAAATTGAACTGGAGTGTCTGGGAGCTTCATCGAGCTGAGGTTGAATCAAAAAATTTGTAATAAACTTGAATCAAATTTCAAATTGATCAAATTCTTATCAAGTTGAACCAATAAGGGTGTGAATCAATTTGGGCATGTGATTTGCAGCTAGCCTAATAAGGGTGGGCACACATCCTATGTCTTCCTGACGCCACAACGCCGTAGATTTGCAGCACATGCACATCACCTAGGCGGATCTTTACCATTCGTTTTTATTTCCAAGTCCAACCATGTATTGTGGACCACTACCCACATGTCTCATTAGAAATAGAATATTGTGTTCATTTATTTATTTTTGCCAAAAAGTAGGTATTGCTATTTATTACACTACATCTATTATATGGTTTTTCTTTGTAGTAACATTTTTTTTGGACTCAATTTGTAGTAGCAAAATAGGACTTGTCTTGTTTGGATTACTTTTATTGAAGACGGATGAAGTTCTCTTCTTTAACATCTTAAAATTTTAAAAATTATATAAGATAAGATAAGATGAGAGGGAGATTTATTTATATTAATCAAATAATATATCTATATTAACATTAATCACATGATTGTTCTAAACTTTTGTGTGTGTTTTGAGATATTCTAAACTTGTTACAAAATTGACATATGATTTTGTTAAAAATGAAAGTAGAAGGAAATTTCTTAAATTTGTTTACTCAAGTATCTAATAGTATAAGTTTATATCAAGATTTTTTTTCCTCACTTATTCTTTTTCATCATTATTTTTTTTAAGTATTAACTATCTGATTCCTAGAGAAAGAAGGATCTTAGTAATTTGGAATTCAACAATGAAATGCGTAAAATTTAACAAATAAATTGTTTCATCAAAAAATCGAAATTGAGTTTTTTCTAAATGATCCATCTTTAATAAAATTCATTAACCACTTGAGGCTAATATATTAGTTTCCTATCTCTCACTATTTTTCAACCATTTTATCTCTTCAAATTTAATTAATATATACCTTTAATATAAAAATTCATGTGTGCATTTAATTATAGATATTTTTTTTACTAATATATCTCTACAAATATTTATATCTCTACAAATATTTATATGGTAAAACATACAAGTTAATGTATGTACTCTAGGACAGTTGTTAAATTGATTTATGACTCTGTCAATGTTTGGCACTACTATGTGGCTATTATTCACAACATTAAAGATCTTCTTGTTAGAAATTGTAGAATCAAAGTGGTTCACATCATTCGGGAAAATAATGTCTATGCAGATTACTTAGTCAAACTTAAAACAAGCAATTTGAAGGTCTTCCCCTCAATAGGCGTACCGCCTATTGAAATAAGTCTTCTCTTACTAGCAGCTAGCTGATGTTAAACTAACCTTACATTTTTATGAACATGCTTGTTTTTCATTTTTATTCGGTCAATTATTTGAATTTTATATTTTAAGTTCTTAGATTATTTTTTTCCCGCAAACTAACCTTACACCAAACACAACATGTGTAGGAGTGTGGAGTATGTTTCTCATGGATGGGTACGTATAACCTTTAGTACTGCTTCACAGTTCAGCTCTCACTTAGCTTAGAATGTAGAATGTGAACAAAGACTAATTGGATTCATGTTCGACAATAATGTGACCTTCTTCTTGATGTTACTCCCAAAGAAAGCTACCATTCTTTTAAAATTTAAGACACTAATTGTAATTGTGTTACACCACCCCACATGATGTGATGTGATATTCCTCTACTATTTGATCATAACATTATTGGTTTGTGAATAAGACGTTTATTTAAATTTGAACCCACATACATATATACCATAGTGGAAAAATCGATCTACCTCTTTTCTAAGTCTTAATTCACATTCACTAATTCCTATTGTATAACAATCCCCACCAAGTTACCAACCACATCTAGCGTGCAACTTGTCCTTGAAACTCATAAATCATTTTATGGTATGGTCCCATATATTATACCTATCTAATCTAATAAAAGTAATGAATCATATTGTTTTTTCGTTTCTTAGTACCTCTACAACAAAGATGTGGCACCTCCATCATCCCTGCCTCAAAGTTTCTGAAAAGTTACCATAAAATAAAGATTATATTAATTTCATTGATATAGGAGGGGGGTGGGATCATGCTAAAAGTTTAGGAAAAGGAAAAGAATGAAGGGAGGAATTAACAAGAAAAAAGGGCACTTTGCTTTCATTTCTTTTCTCACCAACCCACGTGCTGCAACATTAAGTTTTGTTGTCTTCATAGATGACCCCGAGTAGATCTACTTAAAAATTATTCGAAATTTTGACGATATAATCGATCTACAATTAAAATAGTGATTTGATTGATGTCAGTTTAATGCAGATTACATATTTATTTTTTTGTTATTTTAATCAAACTAGTACTATCAATTGCGTTATTATTATCTCAATCATAAAAATAAGAACCAATAACTTCTACTTCCAAAAGACGACATCCATCATATTGGAATTTTATACATTTTTAAATATTAATTCACGGTGGACCATTATTCACATTAGAATTCGCCTATTTTTCTCCCTTTTTATTTTGGTGGTACAAATAGTTTACAATGATCATTATTATGTAAAAGTCATGCAAGCTGAATTGTGTAAAATTGTAAATCTCATACAAAATACATGATGAAGTTTTCTTTTCCATCCCCCCACGTTTCTTTTTTACCCCCCGAGTTTCCTATTTTGCCCTTACGAAAAACTTTGGTTTCTATAAACCGAAACTTTTTTTGCCTTGAAATACAACTTTGGTTTTTAGAAACCGAAATTTTCTGAAATTTAAACTAAAAAAATTTTGGTTTCTACGAACCGAAATTTTTATTAAGGGCAAAATCGGATTTTTGGGGGGGTATAAAAGAAGCGCGAGGGGCTGGAAAAGAAATTGTCATACATGATAGGTGAGTGAGTGTTTCATTTTTGAATGAAAAAATGATTTGTTGAACAAAGCCCAAATCCAAAACGGAGTGGGCTAAAATTACAGACGTGGTTTCTTCTATCCACACCCTATTGCTCTCGATTAGAGCGTAATGTGCTAGAATATGAGGTAACTTAATGTTACATCTTTGAAATGTCTCGCTTCAACACTCTAGAATTGCCTTAATTTCATTCTAACATTTCTAGCTACTGTACACCAAGGATTTCGATGAAATATATTCAATCGAATGGCTTTAGGATGCACTTCACAATCGGTTTCAAATACAATGTTTCGAAAGCAATAATCCAATGCTACTAGATCAATCGTATTCAAAAGAGCTTTTGCCATCGAATGTTAATAACAAAAAACCCTATGCAAGTTTCTTCAACCTTTTATCAATTGTTTTTCACATCTCAACATGGGATGAGAGAGTGATGAATAGAAAAAGAATACTAAAATGAAAAAGAAAAAAAAAAGACAAAGGTTATTTAAATTTTGTAATTAGTGTTATGGAATGAAACTTGAATCACATCATCTGGATCAGTTTGAAAATTCTTTTCAAATTTAGATTGAGATTCAATAGCATTTAATTCCCGCCGATGTTCTTGGTCTGTCACATACAAATGAATAGAGATCAATAAATAACAAACATCAACATAATCATCAAATACAAAAATTAGAAGCATTCCAAACCTGAGAATCTGCAATGCTTCTGTTTCTTCAAGCTCAGATTATTTTTTTCAGCTGCACTATCCTTTCTACCGTATTTATTTTCGCACCCTTCACATTTACAACTAATGGAGCAACCGACACGGCCCTTCAAAAGAAAACCAACCACCAATTGTAACTCATATTATATATGAAACTCAAAAAAATACATGATATTGATATATGTAACAATGAAGAAAACCTTAGAACAAGAACAAGATTTTTTGCAGCTTGTTTTCCTGCAATGACATGTTGTTTTGCATATCTTTGATGCTGGAGTTTTGTTGGGGTTATCCTGCAAGAAAAATGTCATTATATAGGACCAAATCCAAAAGTAACAAACAAATGTTTGAGTTTATTTTCTAACCCCAATTTGAGGTGAGGTATCAGGACTTTTTATGACTTTCGGAACAAGTAAGTGCGAATCGCTAGACTCAATCTTCCTGCGACTTTGCAGAATTGTTATATATTCATTAATAGGTTTATTTAAGCAGTCTTTACACTTGCAAGGTTCTGCGCAGTAGACTCCGGCAGCAAAGCATTCGCAATAACTGAAAGAAAAAAAAGGGTGGGAATAGTAAATAAAGAAGGTTAGTCTGAAAGCCATTAAGCACAAATTCTTGTCAAACTACACTTAGCTGAAAGAGAACACATTAAGCATAAAACTAAACAGGACACATTAAGCCTCATTTAGCAGAAAGAGAACACATTAAGCATAAAACTAAAGGATATTGCCAAGAGTACAAAACTCAAAGGTTGTCACAAAAAAACAAAGGAGCATGTTTTTCAACTTACGGTTTCAAACAGTTTGATATCATACAGTTACAGTTTCTGCATGACCCTCCTTCCTCAGTTAGATCAGAACTGTGCCTGCAATGTCAAACTTTAGTGTTAGGCTAAAGAAGAAAGTTAAAGCTAACATATAATAACGGAATAAAGATTATAAAGTAGAAGAATCGATAATCAATGACTACACTTTCCACTTCCTTTTGGGGGTATTCTGACTGAAATCTTCACCAGCATTGTGAACTGATGACTGAGTGAAATCTTTGGTAGTCTGAACTTCAATCTCAGACGGCCCCAAATATCTCTCCGTTGATGCAGGGACCTGCGATAAGAAATGTCGTTGGCTAGCAGAAAGAAGCAAGGAAGAAGTACTGCTTGGCAATTCAGGTTTCCTTGCAGAAACTGACGACCGAGTGAAATCATTAGCCTGAACTTTAATCTCGTATGGCCCCAAATATTTCTCTGTTGATGCAGGGACCTGTGCTAGGCAATGCCCTTCCCTAGCAGAATGAAGCAAAGAAGAAGTGCTGCTCGCCGATTCAATTTTCATTGCAGAGGACATATTTAAGGCTGGAAGTGCAATCACATAAGAATCATTTATTGGCAAAATACACCTTTGTGAATCACTAGTGTAATCACTAGGAAGAAATGAATTTTGATTACTAGCAACATTCTTCTCATGCAATGAAGATGCACAGCTCGGTAGTTCAGGTTTCGTTCCACCATCAACCAAATCCTTCATAGAGGCATCTTCTTGTACATAGCCAACACCTGTTTCTTGCTTGCCAAGCAATTCATCAATAGAGACAGCCTCCTCAACTGAGAGTAGACTAACGATGTATTCGTTAAACCAATAATCATCCTGCATATTGCCAAGCATAATAAAAACATGAAAAAATTAAATAGAGTAAGGGAAAATTTCATGCATATATATATATATATATATATATATATATATACAAAAACCAGGAAGGTCATCAATTGTTGCAATAAGAATACCATGGAGAGACTAACCATATCAGGTCATAAATAATCGCATTATATCACAGAAGTTAAATCCTTAAATTATTCAGGAACAAACCCAACAAGAAATCAAAGACTATTGACCCTAAACATAAAGAATGTAAACACTTTAAAATGAAAAGAAACATAAACATCAAAATCAACTTGGCAAGAAGCAGAGAAACTAAGCAAATGGGGCCGGAAAATTTCACAATTCGAAGAAAAATAATTTTGAAAGAAACAGCAACGAATTTTACAAAACAAAACAAAACAAACCTCTTCTTGATTGTTGGAAAAAGGGGGGTTCTTGTTCTTTGGTGGATCCATCATCTCCAAGAAGAAACTTTGATACTATCACTCACTCAACTATTCATTCAGTAGTGTAGTGGATTAGATATTACTTGTATTTAAAGTTACCCTAACAGTTAGACCTAATTTTCTAGTTTAATAACTAATAACTAATTAAAGACCTAATTATAATAATCATATATATATATAAATATATAACAAACTCTTATAGAGTCCAAAAAATATTTTCTTTTCTGTTGCCGTTAAAAAAGAAACAAACTTTACTCTTGAATTTCCGATTGTTACTCTTCTTCTAGTTTTTGAGTGAAAAAGAATTACAAGTTCAAAATGAAAAATTGGGGCGGGAAAAGTATGAGAAAGATGAGAGCTTAACCTAAACCCTCAACTGCTATTGTTACTTCGCTGGTTGGTTGCTTTATTTTATTTTTAGGATTTAAAGAGGACTGAGAAAGTATAAGGATTTTTCTTTGGGGTAGAAGAGCATAAGTATTCTAAATCCTCATTTTGAATTAACTTATTTTTCATAAACATCTTATCCGATATAAATTAAATTTTATCCTATTTTATAAGTTCAAAATTAGTAAAAATTATATTTTTATAAGTTATTTTATCATAAATCACCTTGACAAACTTATAATAATACATAAAAATTGCATAAATCGTTTGTATAAGTTCAAAAATAAGTTAATCCAAACGGACTCTTAAGATTGAATTTGAGATCTCTTACTTATTTATTTTAAGGGTGAATTTTTAATTATCAGACTATTTAAAAAAAAAAATCTAAAATATGTGTTATAAAAAAACAAGAATTTAAGATATGATTTTTTATCATTAAACAAAAATTTTAGAGTTGTACTATTGTATATTTTCTCCGGTTTAGTATATTAGCAAAAATTTACTTTTTAAGTTTATTCAATAACTAATGTATTTAGGTCATAATATAAACTGAATATATTGATAATTGAATGAATTTAAAAAGTGAATTTTTCTTATATACGAGACTAAAAAGTAACATTTAGATGTATAAATAATATAAATGTTAGGATCACTTTCTTTTAAGAGTTTTCTATAATGTTCAAATTTTCACAAGAAGTTTAAAACATTTGTATCAATATTCGTGCATTTTATATTAAATGTATAATTTTTTAATAAATAATTTTTTTTCAATAAAAAATTACTATTTTTAGTTGCTTTAACATATGCACTATTGCACATGTGACAAACCCTTCTTTTAAACACTCTTGACACACTCTCTAAAAAGATACATGTCATTATGTTATTGGCTAATTGCGCCACGTCAGCGTTTTGTTAAAAAAAATTAACGGCGGAAACCAATTTTGATTACGGAAAAAATTGTAGGATTTTTTTAAATCATAAAAAAAATGTAGGAACTATTCTTGACTATAAGACAAAATATAGGCACTAAAAATATATTTAACCCTTAAATATACAAGGACTAACATCAACTTATAGTTTAAAGTATTTAAATTCTCCAAGCTCTTGATTTTAGGACATACAATTCAGCACAAGATCTTCATGGCCCATCACATGCAAAGAACTACATTATTTAAGGCTTATAGCAGAACTGAAGACACTTCAGCAGAGAAAGTATACATTTTCAGCAAGAAAGTTCTCTAGATTCACTATTGAAAACCAAAAATAATAACCAAAATCTCAAACAAACTTTGACCTATTACCAAAGACTTAAAGAGTGACATTAAAATTTATACTTGGTAACCAGCCTACATAATCTGAAATAGTGATTGATCCAACATCATTTGATCCCACAACCTCTGGAATGCTTCTGTTCAAGCTCAGATTCTTGTTTTAGCCGTACTCTCCTTTACACCGCCCTTCAAAATAAAACCACCCATTGTAACTCAGATTATAAATGAAACTAAAAAATACTTGACATTGATATATGTAACAATGAAGAAAACCTTAGAACATGAACACAATTCGATATCACAGCCTTTTTCCCTGCAATAGCATATAGGACCAAATCTCAAAGTAAAAAAAAAAATGTTTGAATTTATTTTCTAACCTCAATTTGAGGTGAGGTATCAGAACTTCTTATAACTTCGGGAACAAGTAACTGTGAATTGGAAGACCCTCCTTTCTCAGTTAGATCTGACCTGTGCCTGCAATGTTAAACTTTGGTGTTAGGCTAACAAAGAAAGTTAAAAACTATAATGAAATAAAGATTATAAAGCAGAAGAATCAACAATCAATTACTACACTTTCCTCTTCCCATTGGTGGTACTCTGACCGAAATCTTCACCAGGAATGTTAATTGTTGACTGAAAGAATTCTTCAGCAGCCTGAGCATCAATCTAGGATGACCCCAAATGTGTCTCCATTGATGCAGGGACCTAAGCGATAGGTGATTCCCTTGGCTCCCAGAAAGATGCAAAGAAGAAGTGAAGCTCGGCATTTCATTCCCGGCAATAGGTAATGTCGTTGATGGTGGAAGTGCATTCAAGTAAAAACCTGACAAACCACTTGGTTCTTGATTGGCAATAGGAGGTGGCCGAACTGAATTTGTCGTAGCACCATCTTGTACATGGTTCTTGCTTGCCAAGCAATTCATCAATAGGGACAGCCTCCTCAGCTGACAGTAGACTAACGATGTATTCGTGAAACCAATAGTCATCCTGCTTGTTTTCAAGCATAATAAAAACATGAAAAAATTAAATAGACTAAGGGAAAAATTTATGCATACAAATGTTGCAATAAGAATACCACGGAGACTAATCATATCGGGTCATAAACGCATTATCGCAGAAGTTAAATTCTTAAACTATTAAGGAACAAAACCAACAGGAAATTAAATACCATTAACCCCAAACATAAAGAATGTAAACACTTTAAAACGAAAATAAAGAAGTGGCTGACATTTTTCATAAAATTGCCTCTCAGAAGCAGATAAACTAAGCAAATGGGGAAAAAACAAAAAAGAAAACTTCAAGGAATTTTTGAAAGAAACATTGAGGCAATTAAAAAGATGTACACATTGAATTGTTCATCTTTCAACAGATGCAAAGTGAAAGAAAAGCAAGAAAAAAATTCATGAGGTTGCAAAAGGCATAAAAATGTGGCAAAGTGAAAGGAAAATGCAGCAAAAAGTGATCCAAGAGAAAAGCAAAATGGGAATAGTTTGGGGTGAAACAAACCTCTTCTTGTGAGTTGGAAAAAGGGGTGTTCTTGTTCTCTGGTGCAGCCATCTTCAACAATGCAAGAAGCTTTGATACTATCACACTGTTCCCTAGTTGATAGATATTACTTGTATTTAAAGTTAGACTAACACTTCACTTTCTCTCTCAAAAATGACACATTTTCCTTATAAAAGGCCTAATTTTTTATTTTTTTATAACTAATAAAAGACTTGATTATAATCATATAAAATATAAATAACCGATAACATAATAAACTCTTCTGTAACCATTCAAAAACTATCAAACAGACTCTTCTTCAATAAGTTAAGTAACAAAAAACCAGATAACATTATATTGCCCAAAATCAACTCTTTCAACCAATGTGGAATTTAACTCACACTTGATATATCTCAACACAATACACAAGTTCTAATCAATTACTACCAGTATAACTAACATGACTCAATCATATGCTTCATGTTGCAGCACTTCCATTACTCTCCCAATTTATAAACTTCACATACAATACATGGTTCTCCATACAATACATGGTTTTAAACACAATTAACCTCTCCATACATAAACTTCACGTACAATACATGGTTCTGAAAAATCACTTCATTCCTTTTCCACATTAACATGGAACTAAATTAGAAAGAATAAGGATCTTGCACTAGAACTTGGTAAGAAACGAATAAATTAGAAGTTTTCGTACTAACAAGATCTTCTTTACGAAAATGTGGTAGATGATAACTACAAATAAGTTAAGGAAAATGTATCAAACCAAATGTTCAGGAAAAGAAACCAAGCTGAATCTTCATATCCTATAAAATGCTAAATCAGCCGGTATATGTACAAAAGCTTTGCTTCCTGTACATTTTCATAGTCTTAGCTAGGCCTCTTGAACATTTTTCGGCCTTAGCTTGAAGGGGGTGTATTGAGAATAAGCAAGATTGAATTGGTTAAACGTCAGTTATTCAAGTAACTAGTCTAGTTTGTTATATGGTAGTTGCACTAGCTTAGAAGTTAGCTGCTAAGTTGGTTGCTAAGCTGATGGTATATAAGCTCTTGTAATTGTGAATTCAAGATAATGAGAATTAGGTGTATCATGTTTTCTAATTTATTCATGAATTTTAATGCTCTGCAATTTCAATTTTTGTACCAAATGTCACTAAACAGTTGATAATGAAATTGTTGTTGCTGGGCCTGGATGTAATATAAGAAACTTTAAAACTACCAATGATAAGTATTGTTGTTTTACGCTGTGAAAAACGATGGTGGCGAGAGATGGCGGCGAGAGGAACTCATCTAACACCCCAAAATCCCTTAGATGAGTTGGAAAATTATGAAAGCATTAAAGATGCGCATTAATTCAAAATTCAAAACCTCCAAGTTAAATATTTATTTTAACTGTGCTAGTTGAATAATTTTCATCAATTTGAATACAAAAAAGAAGGGTCGGTACTCATTCGGTATCTAGATCAATTTCACGAATATATTTACTTATGAAAAACATTACATATACGATAATTAAATGAATAATAATGATTGAATTGCAATAATATAATAACCAATTAAATGAATCAAGTAGTTTTACGAAAGTTCATCTAGTACTCACCTAACATAAGGAATTTAGTTACTCATGCATAATTAACATAACGAAGAGTTTAGAGAATTACACATACAAAATAACCTCATGAAAACACTAGAAAAACTACTCCCAATGATTGGAGATTGTTGGAACAAAATCTGTTCTGATTTCTCTAAGAGTTTTAATGATAATAAAGTATTAAATATATACAATTGGATATGCTAATATAGTTTGCAAGATTAAAAGATAAAATTTACATTTGCTTACAAGAGCAAAATAATCATCCAAGACAAGTTAGAAGCATTAAAAAGGTTTGAACATTAAAAGGTTTGAACATTAGAGTTCTTATAGCTTTGACACTATCTACATGACTAAAACAAAATAAGGTTAAAAGAAGAAGGAAAAACATTGTCCTCATTCTAATGTCAAGTTCATTCCACCACTGTGAGCAGGAGATGGTTCAACGTCATTTTCACATTGAGAATTAGAAATGCATATCCACTTGCCAATACGAGAAGTTGTATTTGATTCCAGAAGCTCCTGGTTTTGGCTGCCGATTAATGCAGAACAAGATATTTGTGGCAGCTTTCCCATCGATGAATAAGGTAACAAAGGCAATGTTCTATCCTTTCTACCATATTTATTTTTACACCCTTGACATTTACAAATTGGGGAGCAACCAACACCATCCTTCAAAAGAAAACCATCATTATAATTCACATTAAAGTTTACATGATATAATATATGATATATGTAACACTGGATACCTTAAAGCATGCGCAATATTTCCTTTGGCAACCTGATTTATCGCAATTACATACTCTTTTCTGTGGCTTTGAAGCTAAAGTTATGTTAGGGTCCTCCTCCTCCTACCAGAAAAATATCATTATTATAAGATCAAATTCAAAAGTAAAAATAAAAATAAAGGTTGAATTTATTTGCAGACCCCAAATTGAGGTGAGGAATTAGAACTTGTTACGATTACGACTTTAGAATCGTTCTTCCTGCGAGCTTGCAGAACTGTATCTTCATTATTCGAGCAGTCTTGACATGAGCAAGATCCTATGCAGTAGACTCCAGCAGCAAAACACTCACAATAACTGAAAAATCGATATAAATGAAGGCAATTCACAACTTATAAGAGTAGCTTAATCTTTGTGACATTATCCACCCCAAAAAAGGAGCATGCATGTTTTATAACTTACTTTTTCAAACACCTTGATTTTTTACATTTACAGCTTCTGCACGCCCCTCCTTCACCAGTTAGATCAGACCTTTTTCTGAAAAATCGAACATTGGTGTTAGCCTGAAAGAAATAAAGATCATCAAGCAAAGGAATCAATAATCAACAACTACACTTTCCTCTTCCTTTTGGGGATATTATGACAGAAATCAACACTTTCCTCTTCCATTTCATGTTCTGAGCCAGAAGAAACTAGCCCAATCAAATCTTTACTATGCACTTTCGACGTCATTTTCATGTTTTGATCCAATAGTTTATTCGTTAGGTCGTTAAATTGCCCTCTACTCATCAGGCCGGGGGTACTCCGACAGAAATCTTTACCAGGAATGTGAACTGATGATTGAAGTATAAACAGAGTTGTTCCTTTGCAAACTGGTCATCTCAGGCTGATGGCTTAGACAGGACCTCGTTATACTACGTCTAATTCTTGCAAGCTATATACAAAAACAAATTATTTGTTCAACACATTGACACAAAGTAGAATGAAAAAAAGCAAACAATCCTAATACACAAAAATTTGATTTTCTGACCTCATCGATCTCTCTCTCAATTGAATTGCTATCCATTAAAGCAACATTAGCAAGATTGTTCTGTGTTTGATTTATGCCTGTTGCAGCTATCGGTTTAGAAGGATTATATTCAATTTCATGTTTTGAACTAGAAGCAACATGTTCAACATTTTTCATTTTATAATTGCTGTTAGTGGTAGATTGTGGCGGCAGATTCACAGATTGTGTTATACTAATTAAGTTATTGTAATCACAATCTGCTCCTTCGATGTTTGCCTTAACCTGGCCTACTTCCTGAATATATGTTCCACACTCAACTGAATCATTCATTGAATCGTCTTCTACATTTGTACCATTTGGCACTTGCATGCCAAGTAATTCAAGAGCCCAGTTAGCCTCTTCAGTTGAAATTAGAGGACGTTGTTCGGAGCTACAAGGGTTATCATGCATAGCTTGTGGAAGCTCGATCTTTGTATGTTGACTAGATGGCTCAAGTGAGTCATGACATGCATGAACAGAATTTGTAAGAGTTTCTTCGTGAGCAGGCTCTGATGTGCTCAAAGTGTTATTCCTACAGATGAATAATTGAGTTATCAAAGAAATAGAAACATCAATTATTGTAATTCACAATCATCAACGATAAACAGGGACAATATTTTACAAGTACCTCACGAGGAATATGCAATCATCGTAAATGGTCGCATCAGGTGATGCGAAAAGAGAATAATCCATGCCAAGTGAGTTCAACGTATGAGTAGCTTCAACACACTTTTTGGTCTTTAAAGGAGATAGACTATTGAGGTAGTCAAACAAAGAATCATCCTGCATATAGGTAGTAAAAATTAATTACTAAAATAGGTGGTATAGAGTGATTGCGAGAAAAATCAACCATTAATTTGTTTATCAACGATAGATATTATTCGTTTTACTCTCTCAAGTGCTTGTATGAAACAATAGTCATGTGTTGCCATAGTACTCTCAAATAATTTCCACACCAAATAAAAGGAAATATAGCTTAGTTAATACATGAACAAATAACCCTAAATAGAACTCTATGATCATAATAGTCAAAACACATTGCGAACTGCGAAGCACAAGACATTGTACGAGAGGAACAACAGACAGCACATTTAGTAAAAATAAGAAACGAAGAAGATGCAACAAAGTTTATTAAAAAAAAATGCAGCAAAGTGATGCAAACAAACAAACCTCTTCTTGTAAGTTGGAAACATGGGTGTTCTTGTTCTCTGTTGCATCCATCTCCAAGAAGAAACTTTGATACTATCACTCGCTAGTAGATTAGATAATACTTGTGTTTAAAGTTACCCTAATACTCACTCTCTTTCTAAACGAGGCATTATCCTAGAATAAATAAAAGACATTTGCCTATAAATTAGCGATAATTAGATCAGAACAAACTTCCCGTAAAAAAAAAAAAGAAGATCATAACAAACTCTTCCGCACGTAACAAACAAATAAAAGATAACATTATCTCATAAGACCCCAACAAAAAGTGGACATAAAAGACATGTGATTTAAACCTCAAAATTTTATACTAAACAAAAATAAAAATTTGATTGCGATTTCCGATTATGCGATCTTGATTTCCCCTTTCGATTTTACAAAACGATTTGAGTAGAATCCATCGATTTTGGTTGCAATTTACGATTATGCGATCTTGCCATCCTCTTTCGATTCAAAGTAAACTCTCGATTCTGACAACCTTGGTCACAGCGCATGCATATAGTAGTATTTGCCATCAAAATGTAATTGAGTAGGAACTTCAAACACATGAAAACATCAAACATTTGCGAAACTGATTATTAAGTTTGATATATCATATATAAACATCAAAATAATTCAAGAACCAAGTCAGTGGCTTCTTGCACAAAGATCAAATGCTAAGGCCCTTAATAATTAACATCTATAAAAACTATTTCCTACTTCCTACGTTTAGATCCTAGAAAATAATCTAACTGATTGTCGTATCCATAGTCCTCTAACCAAGGTTGCTTCGTTTATCCGCATCGTATGATATCAAATGCTTTTCCTCTTCCATACGGCTGAGACTTTCCTACCATACTTCCATGTATCATCAATAATTCCCAAGGTGCTTGGAGTTGGGTTGCAGATCTGATAATCCAAAAAATCATATTAGAGTACAAGTGAAATACAAAAATAAAATGTAAACAGAAAGTAAAATGAATTTGTAATGCTCATAAGTCATAACTCATAAACCAAAACAATGCCCATAAGAAAGCACATAAATCAAGTACCGTGTCATTTATCTTTCAACTTTTCTACTAGAATACTATTTCTCAGATAAAAAACCTCATTTCAGGAGAATCAAGGTCTAGCTAGTTACCTTGAAAAAACTCATCATATCTTATATCATCATAATTCATAAATATAAAAATAAACACAAATTCTTTCAATCTAGTAAGCTGTCAAACCATTATCATTGGCCAATATATAATCAATTAGCTATAATTCACACAATCTATTAATTAGTGCATAATGACAAGGATAATAAACAATGAATTAACATAAATTCAAATAAGTGAAAATTTAAGAGAAACTCTCAATTAACAGAAACCAAACTTTCTACATAATCCTTTGAATCATAGAGCCAATATATGGTATATTTACTTTCAATCTTAACTACTGTTTTATCTTTCAAATTATAGATAAATGCTTGTTTGCAACATTCACTTGCAAAAATTACGATATCACCATTTACATAAAGGCACACCAATCGATAAGGTAGCCGCACTGGATGACGAATACGACCAATGTTATGCATTGTAAGTTGCATTGCAAGATTTTGGTAACTAATCTCAAATAATTGAGTCCAAGACTCTCGAACTCCATACTCCTTCATCCTCCATAAAATAAATTCAGTTTGGTTGGAACCATGAGAAAAACAAAGAGAGTCCATTAGAACCCTAAGAGCCGGCAGATAAATCGGCATATGATGGAAACCAAAGGCTGGTGCCAGAAACTGTTTGTATGTCTCCGTGGAAAGGTTTAGCGAAACAATGACAAGTTGCTGGTGAGTGATAGACTTTTCCAGAGCCAACCAATTAATGGTTCCATTGAAATGCACACCTTTATTAAGCCAGCGTTCCGTATAAGTATGATCCAAATCCAACCTATTATGAGGAACCAAAGGAAAATTTTGAATATTTCTCCAACAATTATCACCTAGATTGAAAACTTTAACCTCACTATATTCTAATTCAGCGCGAAACGCTACGACCTTATAAGTTCTCGTTGAAGCATCATAACCAAATGTGAACCTAAAATCGCGGCCAAATGGGAACTCAAAATTTTGAGATTTTGTTCTGGTGGCAGGGTTGGAGATATGGAACAAATACTTGAAAGGTTCTGCTGAAGGATTCCAAAAAAGAAAACAGAACAATCCGTTACATGAACCAACTAACCTGTAAGGGTTCTTCAAACGATGGAAATTGTCGCTGGAAACATTGGCTGATGACTCTGTGAGTAAGCGATGAACGGGGAAGGGTACGACATTGTTCTTAGATTCAAAATTTTTGTGTTGATGCCAAGATAAAGTGAGGTGTAGGTTTCGTGCCGATAACTTAAGATGTTTATCGACAAAGTTTGAATCGTATGTGAGATTGTTCCATGATTTGCAAACACATCTCAATCGCACGATGTCTTTTACGCTAAGCAGAGATAGGATTTCGGTGATGAGTTCAATTGGGACGAACAGTGAGTTATTTACTGCATCGGAACGGTGTCGTCGCTTTCTGACCATAGTAAGAACTCAATCTAAGAACACAAAATAAGAACTCATGTTATACCTATCAAAATAAGAACTCAATCTAACATATAACAATTTTTTTTAAAAGAAAGATTATGTCAACAATAAAAGCGACTCCTCCATTTTAAAATGATGTTGATCGAAAATTCCGGTGAAGATCTTCAAATGGATCTACTCCCTATTTTGTAGCTCCAACAATATACACTCACATGTTTGAAAAGACTTTGACATGATGATGAGTCATACATAGATTTTGGTATATGTTTTGTTGGAAAATTTTATGGTGTAGTTTCGATTTAGACTTTTTTTGTTGCAGTCCTAATCTGGCTAATGAAAAAGCAGTGTTAACTCGGTCAATAACACTTTGAATTATATATTAATAGGAAAATCCATTCATGTCCATAAATAATGGCATGACATAAGTAGCAATAAGCACCAACAATGTTGAGTTATAATTCACACAATCTATCTATTAATCAGTGCACAATGTAAAGGATACATAAAGAATGAATAAACATAAATTCAAATAAGTGAAATTCTAAGCCAAACTCACCCTCAATAAACAGAAACCAAACTTTCTACATAATCCTTTGAATCTAAGAACCAATATATGGTATTTCTACTTTTAATTTTAACCACTGTTTTATCTTTTAAATTATAGATAAATGATTGTTTGCGACAACTACTTGCCAAAATTGCGATGTCCCCATTTACATAAAGGCAGGCCAATTGATCAATGTTATGCATTGGATGCCCCACGGGAAGACGAATAGGAAGTTTCATCGCAAGATATTGGTAACTGATCTTAAACAATTGAGTCCAAGACTCTTGAACTCCATACTCCTTCATCTTCCATAAAATAAATTCAGTTTTGTTGCAATCATGAGAAAAACAAAGAGAGTCCATTAGAACCCTAAGAACCGGATGAGAAAATGGCAGCTCATAAAAACCGAGAGGCAGCAGAAACTGTTTGTATGTCTGTGTGGATAGGTCGAGCGAAACAATCACAAGTTGGTCAAAACGAGTGATAGACTTGTCCAGAGCCAACCAATTAATGGTGCCACAGAAATGCACACCTTTATTAAACCGGGGCAACATATAATAATAATGATCCAACCTATTATGAGGAAGAGGAACCAGCGGAAAATTCTGAATATTTCTCCAACAATTATTATCACCGAGATTGAAAACTTTAACCTCACTGTTTTCTTCAGCACAAAACGCAATAACCTTATAAGTTCTCGTTGAAGCATCATAACCAAATGTGAACTTAAACCTGTGGCCAAACGTGAACTCAAAATTTTGAGATCTTGTTCTGGTGGCAGGGTTGGAGATATGGAACAAATACTTGAAAGGTTCTTCTGAAGGATTCCAAAAAAGAAAACAGAACAATCCGTTACATGAACCAACAAACCTGGAAGGGTTCTTCATACGATAGAAATCGTCGCTGGAAACATTGGCTGATGACTCTTTGAGTAAGCGATGAACGGGGAAGGGTACGACATTCTTCGTAAATTCTGCATTGTTTTGATACCAAGATTGTTAGGGTAATCCAAGATAAGAGGAAGAAGATAACAAGTAAGAACTAGAGAGAAAACTAGGAGGAAAGTGTTAAGATTTTATTGATAAGAAAAAAAATAGAGAATGAGTTATATACAATGCATGTGGTACACGCTTATTTATAAGGAAAACTCCTAACCCATCTATTACTTGTAACACAAGTAACCATAACTAACTAACTCAAGGTAGTTATGTAACCACCTCCTAACTACCTAACCAAGTCTAATAGGATTGAAGTTATAAAACATCATGCTCCCTTAACTTCAAGCCTAAGCAAACTTGTCTGTCCTTCAGAAATCCTTCAGAACTGCAACCTTGTCTGTCCTTCAGAAATCCTTCAGAACTGCAAGCTTGTCTGTCCTTCAGAAATCCTTATCTGTCATTCAGAACTCCTTCAGAACTGCAAACTTGTCTGTCCTTCAGAACTGATTCAGAACTTGTCTGTCCTTCAGAACTGCTTCAGAACTTGTCTGTCCTTCAGAACTGCTTCAGAACTGATTCAGAACTTGTCTGTCCTTCAGAACTGCTTCAGAACTTGTCTGACCTTCAGAACTGCTTCAGAACTTCTTCAGAACTTCAAACTTGTCTGTCCTTCAGAACTGCTTCAGAACTTGCCATGCTGGGCGCGCGCGCCTGATACACACCAAGTTCACTTCTGAGCTTCAAAAACCTGTCTGTTTTCAAACTCTTAGTTAGAGCATCTGCAACCTGAGAATCTGTTGCACAATGCCTGACATCTAAGCTACCTTGATTCACCTGCTCCCTCAAGAAATGAAACCTAGCCTCTATGTGTTTGCTTCTACCATGCAAAACTGGATTCTTGGCTAAGTTTATAGCAGACTTGTTATCAATCTGCAGAACCACAGGTTTCTCTGCTTCAATTCCTAGCTCCTTCAACACAGTCACAATCCACAAAGCTTGGCATGCTGCATATGCACCTGCTATGTACTCAGCTTCACACGAAGACAATGCAACAACTGGTTGTTTCTTAGAACACCAAGCAACAGGAGCCTCCATAAATCTGAAGAAATACCCAGTAGTACTCCTTCTATCTACTTTGTCACCACACCAATCAGCATCAGAGTAGCACACAATCTCAAATTTCTCATTCAGAACTGACTTTGGAAAAAGAATTCCAAACTCCATTGTGCCTGCTATATACCTAAGTATTCTTCTAGCTGCATTCATGTGTGACCTTCTGGGCTTATCCATGAATCTACTTACAAGCCCAACTGCAAAGCATATATCTGGCCTGCTGTTGCAAAGATATCTCAATGATCCAACAATTTGCTTGAAAATTGTAGGATCCACAATCTCTTCTGTCTCATTCTTTTCTAACTTCAAGTTCACCTCCATAGGAGTTGCAGCATAGGTACACTCAATCATGTTGAACCTCTTTAGAATTTCTCCTGCATATTTTCTCTGATGCAACAATAGACCTTTACCATTCTTCAGAAGTTCAAATCCTAAGAAGTAAGACACTTCTCCCAAATCTGTCATCTCAAATTCAGTTTTCATTACTTCTTTGAATTTCTCTATCTCAGCTGTGACACTTCCAGTTACTAGCAGATCATCAACATACAAACATATCAGAATGATGCTTGAAGCTGCTTCCTGCACATATACTCCATATTCTGACTTGCATTTCCTGAAACCTTGTTTCACAAGAAATCCATCTATCCTTTTATTCCAAGCTCTTGGAGCTTGTTTCAAACCATATAGAGCTTTGTTCAATTTGTAGACCATGTCTTTCTTCCCTTCAATCATGAATCCAGGTGGCTGAGTTACAAAGACAAGTTCTTCTAATGGACCATTAAGAAAGGCTGACTTAACATCCATGTGGAACATAGGCCATTTCCTTGCATTAGCTACAGCTATGACAAGTCTCACAGTCTCAATTCTTGCCACAGGTGAGTAGATTTCTGAGTAATCTATTCCTTCCCTCTGCAGAAAACCTCTTGCCACCAGCCTTGCCTTATATTTTGCTATAGAATTGTCAGGATTTAGCTTCAGCTTGAACACCCATTTTACTTCAATTGCCTTCTTATCTGATGGAAGTTTAACTAACTCCCAAGTTTGATTTCTCTCAATTGAAGCCAACTCCTCCTCCATAGCTTTCTTCCATTTCTTGTGTTTCAAGGCTTCTGTGTAATTGATAGGCTCAGAACCAGCCATCAATGCAATATGAACTAAGTCACCATCTGCATTTACCTCATTATCATTAACAATTTCACAATCCTGCAATCTAGCAGGAATGTTCCTTGTTCTGGCAGGCCTGTCTCTAGTCACAGCAGCAGGTGCTTCATTCTCATCACTAGAATCACTATCTTCTTCATTCATGATTGGATTCAATTGAGCTCTGCTTGAACTACAACCAGCAATCCAATCCCAGGATTTCTCTTCATCAATTACAACATCTCTACTGTAGATCATTTTCTTTGTGACAGGATCATACAGCTTGTAAGCACCTGTGACATGGTATCCTACCAAGATCATGACTTCACTTCTGTCATCAAGCTTCTTCCTTTTTGCTTCAGGCACATGCTTGTGACATAAAGCACCAAAAATCCTGAAGTGACTTACACTAGGTTTTCTACCACTCCACACTTCCTCAGGTACTTTGTCTTTCAGCTTCTTGGTTGGACACCTGTTCAACACATACACAGCAGTGTGAACTGCTTCACCCCAGAAAGCTTTAGGCAGGTTCCTATGCTTCACCATACACCTTGCCATATCAAGAATAGTCCTGTTCCTTCTTTCAGCTAAGCCATTGTGTTGAGGTGTATAGGGAGCTGTGACTTCATGTTCTATACCTTGTTCAACACAAAATGACTCAAACTTCTTGGAAGTATACTCACCTCCACCATCTGTTCTGAGAGCTATGATCTTCTTTCCACTTTGATTTTCAACTAATGCCTTAAAATTTCTGAAGGCATCAAATACTGCATCCTTGGTTTGAATCAAGTATATCCACATCTTCCTGCTATACTCATCAACAAAGGTAACAAAATATCTATTACCACCAAGTGAATTCACATCAAAGGGACCACACACATCAGAATGCACAACACCTAGTACACTTGATGATCTCATAGGCAAACTCTTGCTGAAAGCATTTCTAGGTTGTTTACCAACTAAGCAACCTTCACATACTCTTTCTGAAGCTTCAATCTTAGGTAGGCCAAGTACCATTCCTTTGCTCCCTAGCTGATTTAGATATTTGAAATTCAAATGTCCAAATCTCAGGTGCCATAGCCAATTCAACTTCTCATCTGTTACTACCTTCATACACTGAACAGTGTTTGTGTGAATCAAAGTTCTGAAAGTTCTATTCTTGGCCAAAAGAGTCCTCAGAATTAGGTTATTTGCAGGATCATAAAGTTCAAATTTCTCATTCTTAATGATAACTGAAAAACCTTTTTCTGCTAACTGTCCAACACTCAGAAGATTACAGTCCATACCTGGTACAAACATCACATCTTCAATTACTGCAGAGCTTCCATTGCTTCTCTTGATAACCATGTTACCAATGCCTTCTGACTGCAATGAACTGCTATTGGCCAGCTTCACTTTACTTTTCTTTCCAGAATCAAACTTCACTAACCAGTTTTTGTGACCAGTCATGTGATTGGAACACCCCGTGTCTAAGAACCAAGTCTCAGCATCAACTTTGTCTTGTGATTCTACCTCTGATAATGCAGCCATGAAAGTCACAGCTTTGTCTTCAACCTTTTCTTGCACAAGTTTTGCTTCATCATCAGAGTCTTGGCCCTTTTCTTTGCCTTTCTTGAACCAACAATCTGAAGCATAGTGTCCCCATTTCTCACAGTTATAGCACTGAATGTGACTCTTGTCCTTGCCTTTCCCTTTCTTTGAATTTGATGTTCCTCCTCCTTTCTTGAAGGATTCAGATTTTCCATCAAATTTTTTCTGAGAGCCATTCTTTCCCTTATCTTGTTTTTTTTCTTTGTGACTGTTAGCTTTCTTGTAAGCCTGAACTTGTAAGGCTTGTACAGATTCTTGAACCCCTTTCCTTTCATTTATCATCAACTCATGTGCTTCTAAAGATCCGACAAGATCCTCCAACTGTAATGTAGCTACATTCCCAGTTTCTTGGATGGCAACAATGACATGATCAAAATTTGGAGTTAGAGTTCTCATTACCTTCTCTACAATCATCCTATCTGTCATCACCTCACCACAGCTCTTCATTGTATGGACAATGCTTTGAACCTTCGACACATAGGCTCCAATGGATTCACTCTTATCCATCTGCAGAAGCTCATATTGCCTTCTCAGAGACTGCAACTTCACTCCCTTCACCTTTTCTCCTCCTTCATAATATTTCACCAAAATATCCCAGGCTGCCTTAGAGGATTCAGCACTAGATATCTTGTCAAAATTTGCAGAATCTACTGCAGCTTGAATTGCATACATTGCCTTGCAATCCTTCTTCTTTAAGTCTTTGTGTGCTGATCTCTGAGCTTCAGTGGCATTCCCCACCAAGTCTTGCACACCATTAACCACCACTTCCCATGTATCTTGAAAACCAAAGAGAGACTTCATCTGTTTGCTCCATCTTTCCCAATTCTTGCCCTCAAGAATTGGAAGATTGTTTGGTAAACCATTCCCTGACATTGTTTCTGAATGAAGGAAAATGTAAACACCAAACAAGACTGAATCTTTGTGCTTTCTACACTAAGAACCAAAGGGCTCTGGATACCAATTTGTTAGGGTAATCCAAGATAAGAGGAAGAAGATAACAAGTAAGAACTAGAGAGAAAACTAGGAGGAAAGTGTTAAGATTTTATTGATAAGAAAAAAAATAGAGAATGAGTTATATACAATGCATGTGGTACACGCTTATTTATAAGGAAAACTCCTAACCCATCTATTACTTGTAACACAAGTAACCATAACTAACTAACTCAAGGTAGTTATGTAACCACCTCCTAACTACCTAACCAAGTCTAATAGGATTGAAGTTATAAAACATCAAAGATAAAGTGAGGTGTGGATTTCGTGATGACACCTTAAGATGTTTATCAACCAAGTTTGAATCGTATGTGAGATTGTTCCATGATTTGCACACACATCTCAATCGCACGATGGCTTTTACGCCAAGCAGAGATAAGATTTCGGTGATGAGTTCCATCGGAAGGAACACTGATTTATTTGCTGCATCGGAACGACCACGCCGCTTTCTAACCATAATAGTCATATTGTTGAAGAAGAAGAAGAAGTTGAATAAACCTTGACAAAAACCCAGTGAGGGCAAATTTATTGTGTCAAAAACACAGCAATGTTAATTAATTAATATAAAGTTTTTTTTTTTTATAACATATCTTTATCGATTTTAATAATATTTCAAATCTTATTTAAAAAAATAATAAAATTCAAATTTACGACTCTTAAATGTAACGTATAATGTGTAAAAAAAACATAACGCATAAAAAATATTTCTTCTATTTCTTTTTATTTGTCGTTTTAGAAAAAAAAATTCAAATTATTTGTCGTTTTTATAATTTAAAGTTATATTTTATCTATTATACACCCTCTTTCCTAATTTTTTGATTGACCAAATTTTATATAATCAATTTATTATATTTTTTTTTACTAATTTTTTTTTTTAACAAGTGAGAATGATATATATATATATATATATATAGGGTTTGGTTCGGTTTTGAAAAATCAATTCAAAATTCGATCCGGTAGTTTTCACAAAAGAACATCCAAACACATCCAAAAATATTCGGTTTTTTGTGGTTTTTAGTTTTTTTGGATTGGTTTGCGATTTTTATTTGGATTGATTTGAGCACCCCTATCGAAGAGTGCCGAAAAAAGCTTGGGCAAGCACATGATCAAGGAGGTGATAGTATTGTTAATTACTTTGGTGCCTTGAGGAAGCTTATCCAAAAATATTCGATTTTTTGCGATTTTCAATTTTTTTAATAAGTTTGCGGTTTTTGTTTAGATTTGATTTGAGCACCCTTATCGAAGAGTGCCGTAAAAGCTTGGGCTAGCACATGATCAAGGAGGTGATAGTATTGTTAATTATTTTGGTGCCTCCAGGAAGCTTATGAGTCACTTATTGGTACCAGGATGATTTTTTTGGCATCAATGGTGTAAGACGCATTGGTATCTAGATGAGAATCTCAACACTCGATTTTTCCGTGCTTCAACAACCTTTGAGAAAGTGAATTAGTGGGATGTTTGATGTTCGAACTCTAATTATTACATGTATAATGTGATATTCCTACCAAGTGAGTTAAATTGATGTGGACTCATTTGACTTTTTTTAAAAAAAATGCAACTATAAATACTACAATCTTGTGTCTGATATGTTTATCAATTTTTTTTAAAAATAAAAATAAAAGCTTGTCAAAGTAATAAATGCAGCATATTCGAAGAAAAGGTATTTATTTATTATTCTTTAAACAATGTCAAAGTAATAAATGCAACATATTCTAAATTTCTTATAAAAGCTTGTCAAAGTAGTAAATGCAACATATTCTAATAAAAGCTCATATTGTAACAAAAGAAAAACAAAATTGTCATGATTCTAATGTCAAATTCCTGACACAGTAAGAGATGATTCAGGCTCTTGGTTCTAGGTGCCAAACAATTCAGCATTTGTGATTAGAAATTGATATCCTCTTGCTAATAGGAGAAGAAGTATTGGTGCTAGTTTTCAGCATAAGAACTTCATGTCCTGTCACATACAAATGAATAGAAATCAATAATGAGCATAAACTTTTCATCTCATCAAACACAAAAATTAGCATATCATTTATCAAACCTGGAAATCTGTAATGCTTCTGTTTCTTTCAGATCAGATTTTGTTTCAGCTGTACCATCGTTTCTACCAGGTATATTTTTGCAGTCTTCACATTTGCAAGTTTCTTTGCACTTGACTTCAGCAGTAAAGCACTCACAACAACTGAAAAATCGATATAAATGAAGGTAAGTCTCAACTTATAATATATAACATAGTCTAATCTTTGTTCTATTACCCATAAAAGTACCATGTTTTATAACTTACTCGGCGGTACACTGAAATCTCGTACATTTACAGCCTCTTACATCTGTCTCTGTTGGAACACTGGTTGAAGGCACTGCTTCGGAGGTCATCTGGTCGATACATACTGATTCTGAAGTTCGATTAGCTGAAACACTGCTCTGTCCTTTCTGGAAAGGACTCACTATGTTTCCTGATGAATTACCACTTTCACCAATCTTGGCTGTCAGAGTAACATTTTCAGGACTGAAGGTGGTCGAAAACTCCGGCCCTCCACTACCCAGTGTTTGACTGGACAACAAACAAATGCAACAGAGATAATTCCAATTATGCAGGTTTAACATCAAATTATTAATCAGTATTCAGTTCATAGTTCCATGTCTCACTCCAAGCAAGTACAAAAACTTTGATTGTACTACAAGGTTAATTAGAAGGACCAAATGTTATGGTGTGGATATATGAAATATTCACCTAAAGCTTATAGTAGTTTAGTAAGTCTTGAAAACTATGCAAATGCATCTTCCAAAAGAATTGATGTTATAAACTTGCCTGATCTTGGTACTGAAAAACTATTTATAAAACAGAATAATCATATATTCTTGTCTTAATTCGCACATTTTTCTAAATTTCAGAATAAAAGCTGTGAACATTGTAAAGTAAATGTCAAGGGAAAAGTCCAGTTCAATACCTGTTGACATGAGATGTTGCGGCGAAAATGAATGGATGATGTACTTCTTGATCCATACCAAGTGAGTTCAATGTATCAACATTAGGTTCATAAAATTTGGTGTCTTTTAAAGGCGAAAGAGTATAGAGGAAGTCATATAAAGCATCATCGAGACTAACATCGGGTGATGTAATAAAAATGAATGGATAATATATGATCTCTTCTTCTATTACATTACAGTTTGTTATTACTTAGTTTCTCTCCTTGTAATAAGCCGTTGAAAATTAAAATAAATACATTAAATATTCATACAAAAATTTAAGCCATAATAAACTCAAATTTGATCATTAAAAAAAATTCTCATATTTTAAAATAGTACTCCGCGAATCATCAATAATTAATTTTGAACAAATTACTTGCCCAAAATTGATCATTAAAAAATGGCTTAAATATCATTTCAGTCCCTGTATGTTATCAATTTTTTGGTTTTAGTCCCTGTAAGTTTTTTTGTTCTAAATTAGTCCTTCAATGTTTTAATTTTTTTCGTTTTAGTCCCTGCCGTCCAATTCCGTTAAAAAAATGCTTAGGTGGCAAACGGAGAGACTAAAACCAAAAAAAAAACACAATTTTTTTAAACAAGGCATTATGTCAATTGTTGACAGGATGGTGGGAATGCAAGGGTTTGTTTCTATTGTTGGAAGCGTCCAGACACAGACACTGTTCCGGAATGCATTTCATCACAACTCAAAACAAGCTGCATTAAAGGTTACAAAGGCGAAACTTCTGAGTTTGAATTTGTCAAATATATTATACAGCATTCTAAAGTACTAGAGAAACTGACAGTTAAGGGTTCATGCCTTTTAATCGGATGGTTGAGATAAAAATCGTAAACTACCCTTGTAGTACACTGAATTTCTTCACTTTGCCGTCTATGGTAGCCGCCATTACTTTCCTTCTCATTGTCAAATTTCTGTTATTAAAGCCATTAGTTTAACAAAATCAAATCGATTTCTCTGTGAATAACAACGACACAAGACAATCACATTCTACAAGATGTCAATTATATAGCTTAGTTAATACATGAACAAATAACCCTAAATAGAACTCTACGGTCATAATAGTCAAAACACACTGCGAACTGTGAAGCACAAGGCATTGTACGAGAGGAACAACAGACAGCAGCACATTTAGTAAAAATAAGAAATGAAGAAGATGCAACAAAGTTTATTAAAAAAAATGCAGCAAAGTGATGCAAACAAACAAACCTCTTCTTGTAAGTTGGAAACATGGGTGTTCTTGTTCTCTGTTGCATCCATCTCCAAGAAGAAACTTTGATACTATCACTCGCTAGTAGATTAGATATTACTTGTGTTTAAAGTTACCCTAATACTCACTCTCTTTCTAAATGAGGCATTATCCTAGAATAAATAAAAGACATTTGCCTATAAATTAGCGATAATTAGATCAGAACAAACTTCCCGTAAAAAACGAAGAAGATCATAACAAACTCTTCCGCACGTAACAAACAATAACATTATCTCATAAGACCCCAACAAAAAGTGAACATAAAAGACATGTGATTTAAACCTCAAAATCTTATACTAAACAAAAATCAAAATTTGGTTGTGATTTCCGATTATGCAATCTTGATTTCTCCTTTCGATTTTACAAAACGATTTGAGTAGAATTCATCGATTTTGGTTGCAATTTACGATTATGCGATCTTGCTATTCTCTTTCGATTCAAAATAAACTCTCGATTCTGACAATCTCGATTCTGCCATCAAATTGTAATTGAGTAGGAACTTCAAACACATGAAAACATCAAACATTTGCGTAAACTGATTATTAAGTTTGATATATCATATATAAACATCAAAATAATTCAAGAACCAAGTCAGTGGCTTCTTGCACAAAGATCAAATGCTAAGGCCCCTAATAAATAACATCTAAAAAAAACTAATTTCTACTTCCTACGTTTAGAGCCTAGAAAATAATCTAACTGATTGTCGTATCCATCGTCCCCTAACCAAGGTTGCTTGGAGTTGGGTTGCAGATCTGATGATAAAAAAAATTCATATTAGAGTACAACTGAGAAAGCAAAATACAAAAAAAAAAATGTAAACAAAAAGTAAAACTAATTCGTAATGCTCATAAGTGAATTCATATTCATAAATAATGGCATGACATAAGTAACAATAAGCACCAACAATGTTGGGATATAATTCACGCAATCTATTAATTAGAATGACAAGGATACATAAACAATGAATTAACATAAATTCAAATAAGTGAAATTCTAAGAGAAACTTACTCTCAATGAATAGAAACCAAACTTTCTACATAATCCATTGAATCACAGGCCCAAAATATGGTATATTTACTTTCAATCATCTTAACTACTGTTTTATCTTTTAAATTATAGAAAAATGCTTCGTTGCAACATCCACTTGCAAAAATTGCGATATCACCATTTACATAAAGGCACACCAATCGATATCGTATACTATAATCAATGTTATTCATCGAAAGTTGCATTGCAAGATTTTGGTAATTGATCTTAAATAATTGAGTCCAAGATTCTTGAACTCCATACTCCTTCATCTTCCATAAAATAAATTTAGTTTTGTTGGAATCCTCATGAGAAAAACAAAGAGAGTCCATTAGAACCCTAAGAGCCGGCTGATCAACGACGAGAGCTGGCAGCAGAAACTGTTTGCATGTCTCGGTGGAAAGGTCGAGCGAAACAATCACAAATCGGTAAATACCATTGATAGACTTTTCCGGAGCCAACCAATTAATGGTGCCACAGAAATGCACACCTTTATTATTATATGGAACCATAGGAAAATTCTGAATATTTCTCCAACAATTATCACCTAGATTGAAAACTTTAACCTCACTATTTTCTTCATCACGAAACGCAACAACCTTATAAGTTCTCGTTGAAGCATCATAACCAAATGTGAAATGAAAATCGAATAATCCCTTACATGAACCAAACGGGAACTCAAAATTTAGAGATCTTGTTCTGGTGGCAGGGTTGGAGATATGGAACAAACACTTGACAGGTTTTGCTGCACGCTTCCAAGAACGAAATAAGAGCAATCCGTTACATGAACCAACGAACTTGCAAGGCATCTCCATACAATGGAAATCGTCACTGGAAATAGTGGCGGATGACTCTTTGAGTAAACGGTGCACGGGGAAGGGTACGACAATATTGTTCGTAAATTCTGCATTGTATTGATACCAAGATAAAGTGAGGTGTGGGTTTTGTGACGATACCTTAAGATGTTTATCGACAAAGTTTGAATCGTATGTGAGAGTGTTCCATGATTTGCACACACATCTCAATCGCACTATGTCTTTTATGCTAAGCAGAGATAGGATTTCGGTTATGAGTTCTATCGGGAGGAACACTGACTTATCTGCTGCATCGGAATGAGGTTGTTGCTTTTTAGCCATAGTAGTGGGTGAGAAGAACTAACTAACTAACACAACTCGATCAACCGGTAATTAATTAATTGTGTGAATTTGCGCAAGTTTTTTTCTACCGTGCCTCACAATTGAGAGCAATGTTATATACTAATACTTATATGTATGATGTGTTATATATGTTATATCTCTGTTAACCGAGATTCCCATGAAACTCTCTCGTGCATTCTCAAGAAAAATGATTCAAGTGAGATTCAATCGGAGTTTTTCAGAAAATTGCTTATGTGGCATTCAATTAGAGTTCTCTATTTTTTTGTTTTTTTTTTTGTTTTTTTTTTAAAAAAATCTCATTATTAAAAACAAATTGTTGGATATATACAACTAAATTAGAGACTTTCTATTTTTTTTTATATATACAACTAAATTTAGAGCTCCTCTATTTTTTTATTTTGTATCTTTTTTTTTGTATTTGTTTTTTTTTTTTTTTCAGTCAATTAGAATTTCTCTAATACGAGTATTTTTTTATTGTAGAAACTCTAATATTTTTTTTTAGAATTTATAATATTATATATATTTTATAATTCAAATATTATATTTTTAATGAAAACAAACTTATTTAATTTGCGATTAAATATTACTATATATTTTTTATATAAAAACTATGTGAATACATCGTCTAAAATTTGTTTGGACATGTATCTATTATCCAATCATTCAATTACATGTTTTATTTCTATGTTAATTTGTTTTAAAATAAATTCAAATCATATATCATATTTTTTTTAGGGGGATCACTCATTCAAAATTTAGCACGATAAAAAGTGATCCCCATTAGAGCTGTCAAAATGGGCCGGCCCGGTCCGGCCCGCATCGGCCCGGGGGCCATAACATATAAAGGGACTTTAGTGGGCCGGCCCTTTAAGCCTCATGGCCCGGCCCAATAAGCCCAGCCCGATAAGCAAAGGCCTACATGGTCCAATGGGCCGGCCCAACAAACTTTCATTTTTTTTTTTGAAAAATTTATTTTACAAAATAAATTCAATGGACAATAAAACTACATATGTATCACACACAAATTAATATCCATATAATTTGATTAGTTTCTTTCTTATACTTTTCTATTTATAATGATTGATTAAGTTGTTATTAGTTTTTTCAAATAAAGATAATCACAACAAACTTGGTTTAATCTTAAAAAAAAAAAAATTTGGTTTAATAATTATCTTCTAACTAAAAATCTCATCTTTTATTACTTAATTATCTAAAGATTTAATGGTAACTAAAATTTCTTATTTTTAGCTAAAAATATTTTAAGAATTTTTTTAAAATGTTTTTTTTTTAACTCTTTAAGGGGCCGGCCCAAAAGCCCGTGGGGCCGGCCCATAACGGCCCATTAAAAATATAGGCCCGAGGGGTCGGCCCAATAAGACCCGATCAACTTTTTTTAAAAGCCCGGCCCGTGTAAAACTATAGGGCTAATGGGCCGGCCCAATAGCCCGATCCATTTTTACAGCTCTAATCCCCATGATGAAAAGTGTCTATAGATGGTAGTGAAAGCTGAGCTTGAGAATTTTAGTATAAATTGATGAAGAAAAATTAAAATCATATTTCGTAGAGCTGTCAAAATGGGTCGGGCTATTGGGCCGGCCCATTAGCCCTATAGTTTTCCACGGGCCGGGCTTTTAAAAAAAGTTGACCGGACCTTATCGGGCCGGCCCCTCGGGCCTATATTTTTAATGGGCCGTTATGGGCCGGCCCCACGGGCTTTTGGGCCGGCCCCTTGAAGAGTTAAAAAAAAAAAATTTTAAAATTTTAAAAATAATTTTAGCTAAAAATAAGGAGTTTTAGTTACCATTAAATCTTTAGATAATTAAGTAACAAAAGATGAGATCTTTTAGTTAGGAGATAATTATTAAACCAAATTTGTTGTTTTTTTAAGATTAAACCAAGTTTGTTATGATTATCTTTATTTGAAAAAAAATAATAACAACTTAATCAATCATTATAAATAGTTTTATTGTCCATTGAATTTATTTTGTAAAAAAAATTTGTCAAAAAAAAGAAAAGAAAGTTTGTCGGGTCGGCCCATCGGGCCATGTAGGCCTTTGCTTATTTGGCCGGGCTTAACGGGCCGGGCCATGACGCTTAATGGGCCGGCCCACTAAAGGCCCTTTATATGGCATGGCCCCCCCGGGCCGAGGCGGGCCGGGCCGGGCTAGCTCCTTTTGACAGCTCTAATATTTCGTATCCTTAAATAATTAGATCGCACCTTATCGAAAAGAAAAATAATAATTAGATCGCACATATTTGTAACCAAAAGATCATAAAATGAAAATTGTTTCTCTGTGATACGGTGACAAATTTTTTATTTTTTTGAGAATATGAATGAGATCAAAGTATTTTGATATTTATTAAAAGCTTAATATAGAATTAACAATTATTATTTTGTTGATGAACCTCTATAGAGTCCTATAATGAGGATGATATCTTTGTAAAATTTAAAATAAATCTCTATCTCTAAAATTAACTTCTTAATAAACATTCAAGATTTATAATTTTTTGGATTATAAAGAAATATTAATTATAATGTCATTGTCTAAATTATAACTTTAATTATTTATATCATCTATGAGAATTTTAAATTTTTTACAATTCAAATATTTAAATTTCCATAAACATTCATTCGAAACTTTATAGAGATGTTAATTTATCCATGTGAGTGGAGATCCTTACATTTTTCCATTTGACGCTGTTGTGTAGAGATTGTTTCTTTTGACATAAAAAAAGTTCGAAAATAGGAGCGAGATTAAAATAGTTTGATATTCATTAAAAAATAATATAGAATCAACAACTATTTTTATTGTTGATGGAGTCTATAGAAATAGAAATAGATTGATGAGAGCGCACTTCCCACCGCACTATTAAAAATAGGGTAAATAGGTCTTTACCCCCCTACAAAATAGGTGAGTTTTGCGTTTGCCCCTGTAATTTTTTTTTGTAGGAATACCCCATTGCAATGTTTAAATTTTTTTTTGGTTGTGTATTTTACCCCCTACCGATTTTTTTTCCCCAACATAGGGGGGGTAAAATACACTACAAAAAAAAAATTTGAACATTGCAAGGGGGTATTCCTACAAATTTTTTTTACAGGGGGCAAACGCAAAACTCTCCTATTTTGCAGGGGGTAAAAACCTATTTACCCTTAAAAATATTTGAGGAGAGAGAGAGAGAGAGAGAGAGAGAGAGAGAGAATCTTTTACTGAAATTGACAAATTATGAGACATTGATAAATTCCCTATATTAGAAAAGCAAGCATTCTTAGAGTATCTCCAATAGTGCAATCTACATAAAGGTATTTTGTGGGTTTTATTAGTGCCACATCACTTTGAAGCAACTCATCTATTTTTTACTTCAATAGTGCAATTTTAAAAAACTCATATAGGTTCCATAATTTTATCTCACATATTAATATTTTATTCATATTTAACTTTATTGCAACTTAAAATATTAATTTCAATATTCTTAATTAATATTAATATGAAAAATATTCAAAATAATTAAAAGATTAAAATAAATAAACAAAAGATATTTTGAAAATTATATTGATTGTGATCCATTTGAAACAAGAAGATGAAAATTTGAGTATAATATATATTTTTAAGGATAAAAAATTCTGCTAGCGCCACTTTCATCATAGTTGCAGTGCTTGCCATTTATGAAAATCAATAAAATGAAAATTCTGTAATTAATTAATCCAATTTTCCAATATTGCAACAATATACTTAGCAATTCTCCTATTTCCGATGGCTAAAGATAAAAGGGCTATTCATCTTTTCTCCTCTCCCCAACCAATTTATATATTTTGTTTCATTCTCTACTGTAGAAATCTTCATTCCGCTCCGTGTTACTTCCTATATAATTGTGAATCTGATCACAAATATAAAAAATACAGCAAAAACGACAACCCTTAATTAGGGGTGTGCAAAATATCCGGTTAGAAGACCCAAATCTATAACCGGATCCAAATCCGTTTTAAAAAATCCGGATTTTGTTATATGGTTATTAACCAAACCATTTCCATCTGATCGGTTATCCATCCAAATTAAATTTTCGGATTTGGTTTAAATTGGTTATTATATCCTTTTCAAATTTATTTTTGTAAAAAAAAAAACAAACAAATATCCTTTTCAAATTTGTTTTTGTCAAAATATAACAAACAAATATCCTTTTTTTGGACAAAAAACAAATATTTTTTTATTAAAATTAATTCACGCACAAACCATCATCATGTGCGTGTGATCTATGCAATTGTTATTAATTTGCGATGAACCCTAAATCCCAAATCTACAATAATCTATCAAATTGAACGCTAATTGACGATATTCTCTTCCAATCGAACCACACATATTTTCTCCAATTGCTTTCAACCGCTCTTTGAAAAAAAGAAATTTAGAAGAAGGAATGTGAATGGTCTTCTTCACATGTATTTTTTTTTTATCTCTTTCAAACACATATCTGAAGCAATTTGGCTTGAAGCTGATTATTATTGCAAAGAATTAAAAAAGAAAAGTTTTTTTCTGGTTTTTAATATGTTTTTCGTCTGCAAAAAAAAAAGACCAAATTAAATGTTTATTAATCCAATTTTAAAAATAATCAGTTTAAAATTGGATTTAAAAATTAACCGCTTTTAAACCGGTTATATAAAAATATCCGGTTATGTATCCATATCCATCGAAACTTATAACTGGTTATATAACCGGTTTATAAAAAATAATGGTTATGGTTATGTATCCAAATCCATATATTTGATTTTGATTTGGATACAATTTGGTTTGGCAATATAACCGACCATGCACACCCCTACCCTTAATCACGATTCCACAGGTAGCTCTTCGTCGTCGGCCGCCGCAAGATCCAAATTTGAACGAAGTGGTGAAGACCGATTACATGAAGGTTCTCTCACAAGAGACTTGATCTGATTGTTGCTTGAGGCATAGGGAGTCTTATTGAAAAAAAAAAAAACAAAAAAGAAGAAGAAGAATGATGGGAAACGGAAACAATAAACGGTGTTAGTTATCATCTTTTATTTATGTTAAAAACATTACAGGGTCCCTTTGATTTGTAAAACAGAAAGTACTGGACAGAATAGTACAGGACAGAACAAGATGGTACATAACAGGATAAAACTGTATCGGAGAGAGATATAGAGATATTATTTTTTATATTAAAATATAAAATGGATATTTTCGTATTTTTTATAGTTGTACTGTGGACAAAAAGTTGTCCTGTGACTTAGTGGGGGACAAAAAATCTTATTTTTGTCCTGTCCCTTGCTACCCTTTTTGTCCAGTCCCACAGTCAATTTCTGAATCAAACAGGGTACAACAAAAGTTGTCATGTCCGGTCCTCTATTTTTTAGCAGATCAAACGCACCTAATTTACAATATTAGTTACTCAAAATAGTTTGATTGCAAAAGCACTCAATAAATTTTAACACTAACTTTCCAACTTAATCTTCTCCTTCTTCTACTTCTTCATATATATTCATTCTTTGATACTTCTTATTCTTAACAACAACCGGGTAATTTTCGAATCTTAATATGCAATAAACTGAAGTAAAGATCTATAGGGTTTTTGTAGAGCATTATTTTACGAATCTACTATCATAAATTTCGTGTTTTTTTAATAATCAAAGTGGGAGAAATCTAAGAAAAACCTTGTCTTTAATGGATTCATAGATTTGCAAATTTATTTGTAAATCTCACGTTTTTTGTGATTAAAACTTGATTATTTTGTGTTAAGATCATTAGAAATTGAATTCTTATCGAAACCCATAAAAAATCATGCAAAACAGTGCTGAAAAACAGAATTTACATGTGCTGGTGCGGTGACCCGCATTTTGACCCGTTTCTGGTTGTGGGTCGACCCACTAGAGGTTGAAGATGAACCTTTTGACTTCTATTAATAATGTTAACGTGTATATATATATATATATATATATATATATATATATATATATATATATATATATATATATATATATACAATATATTAAAAAAAACTACTACTAAAAAATCTATTTTGTCCTTAGTATGTTTAATAATATTTCACCATTTATGCCTTTAAATGTTATTTTAACTCTAAATTGAAAAAAAGATATGTACAAAAAAAAAAGCATAAAACAAATATACTCATAAAAAAAAGATATAAAACAAAAATAACAAAAAAAATCCAAAGATAAGCATGAAAGAAATCTACTCATAAAAAAATTAAAAAGGGAATAAAATAAATACACTCATAAAAATAGCAGGAGAAGTGTATTATTGATGAATATATATTATAATAAATAATTACTGGGTAAATATATATATATCATAGTAACACACAGGACAATTGTTTTAATAAACAAAATTAATCTTACACGGGACAATTGCTTTAATAAAAAAAGAAATTAAATAATATATTATAATAATACACGGAACAATGTTGATGAATATATTATTGATGAATATATATTATAATAATAATACATGGGACAATTGTTTTAATAAAAATAATTTCATAATACACAGGACAATTGCTTTAATAAAAAAAAGAATTGAACAATAAATATTTGTTATTATTACTTATAGTTTATTACACAAAAATCATATACGAGACAATTGCTTTAATAAAAAAAGGAATTAAATAATATATTATAATAATACACGGAACAATGTTGATGAATATATATTATAATAATATACGGAACAATTGTTTTAATAAAAATAATTTCATAATACACGAGACAATTGCTTTAATAAAAAAAAAGAATTGAACAATAAATATTTGTTATTATTACTTATAGTTTATTACACAAAAATCATACACGGGACAATTGCTTTAATGAAAAAAATTACTTAATTTAATAAATTTTATAAAAAAAATAACAGAATAACGTCACTTATTATTTTTATTTTTTTGGTACACAATATCACTTATATTTTAGTAATATTTTATAAATAAAAGTCAATAAACTCGTGCGAATGCACGGGTCTCAAAACTAGTATATATATATATAGCGAAACTATATAAAACAGGTTGTGGGTTCAAGCCTTGGTAAATGCATTTTTTTGTGTTAATTTGATATTTTTTTTAACTATTGGTTGTGAGTTCAATTCTTGATTAAACAAATTTTGTTTTTCACTTTTATTAATTTCTATTTTAAAAACTAATTAGATTTTTTTTTTTGACAAAAAAAAAACTAATTTGGACTTACAATTAATTATAAATTTGAATTTTAAATTAACGAAATTGAAATGTTTCATTGTCAAAAAAAAATTATTGCAAAATATTTATTTTTTGTTCTTAGCGATTGTCGATAATACACTTTAAAAGTTTTCTAATAAAAATACTCTTTAAAAGTAAAACAAATAAAATAAAAATATTACTCTTCTAGATTTATGTTTTGGTTCATGTACAAATTCAATATTTCTCTAAAAAATCTAGCCCTAACCTCAATTATCAAAAACAACAACAACATCATGCTTTAGATCAAACTCTAGAATTAATCGAGCATTTCTCTAAAAAAAAATAAAAATTAATCCTAACCCTAGTACTAACCGAGCATTATACTCCGGTTGAAGTTAATGGCTTAAATATTATATAAATAAAAGAAAGATAAAAATAAAATATATTTTAACTTAAATTATTTTCGTTATATTTAGAAATTAAATTCAATATAATATATAGAAATTAAAATTTGTATTTGAAACTTTTATTTAATAATTATATTTTTTTTACTAAATTTAATAATTATATTTAAGAAGTAAGAACCTCCGTATTTGACCAACGCATGTACTCCGATTTAAATTAAATAGCAAAAATCCTGGAGTTTACCTAGACGTATACTCCAGTTTAAGTTCAATACTAAGAACCCTAAAACTTGGCTTGCATGTATACATCGGTAAGAATTTAAATAATTAAAATTTATATTTAATAGTGGTATTCAATAATTAAATTAAATATTATATTTAGAAATTCAATTTTATATTTAAAAATTATATTAATAATTAAATTTAGGGAGTAAGAACATTCGTATTGGACCAACACATGTACTCCAGTTTAAGCGACGCAGTAAGAATCCTAAACTTTGACCTAGACGTACAGTCGTACACACCCATTTAAGTTTAGTACTAACGACCCTAGAATTTGACTTACACGTATACCTTGGTTTAAGAATTTAAATAATTAAAAAAAATATTTATTAGTTTTATTTAATAATTAAATTCAATATTATATTTAAAATTATATTAATAATTAAATTTAGCAAGTAAGAACCTTGATATTGGACCAACACATGTGATGCGGTTTAATCTACATGGTAAGAACCTTAGAGTTTGACCTAGACATACACTCATGTTTAAGTTCAGTGCAAATAACTCTAGAATTTCAGTTACACGTATACCTTGGTTTAAGTATTTAAATGATTAAAAAAAAAATTTAATAGTTGTGTTTAAAATTAAATTCAATATTATATTTAAAAATTAAATTTTATATTTAAAAAATTATATTAGTAATTAAACTTAGGAAGTTAGAACCTTCGTATTAGACCAAAATATGTACTCTCATTTAAGTTAAGTAGTAAGAACCCTAGAGTTTGACCTAGACGTACATTTCGATTTAAGTTTAGTACTAATAACCCAAGAATTTGACTTGTACGTATACCTCGGTTTAAGAATTTAAATAATTAAAATTTATATTTAATAGTGGTATTTATTAATTAAATTCAATATTATATTTAGAAATTAAATTTTATATGTAAACTATATTAATAATTAAATTTAGAAAGTAAGAACCTTCGTATTGGAACAACACATGTACTCCGGTTTAAGCTACGTAGTAAGAACCCTAGAGTTTGATCTTAGACGTAAACTCCCGTTTAATTTCAGTACTAAGAACCTTAGAATTTGACTTACACATATACTTTGGTTTAAGAATTTAAATAATAAAAAAATATCTTTAATAGTTTTATTAATTAATTATTATTTTTGAATAAGTTAAATTAGCCAACCCAAATTGGCACTGGAGATAATCGAACCTGAGACCTTAAGAGGAGTACATTCTATTAATAATTAAATTTAGGAAGTTAGAACCTGTATTTGACCAAAATATGTGCTTCGATTCAAGTAACGTAGTAAAAACGCTATAGTTTGATCTAAACGTGTACTCCGGTTTAAGTTAAGTACTAACATAAGAATTTGACTTACACGTATACTCCGTTTTAATATTTTAAATAACTAATATTTATATTTAAAAATTAAATTAAATATTATATTAGAATTGGAAATTTATATTAAAAAATTGTATTTAGTAATTAAATTTAAGGAGTAAATATTTTCGTATTTTTTTGAAGAAGCCAAAATGAAATATTAATTAAAAACAATCTCCCTAGCACAAGATGTGCCCAGGTAGACTAATAATGTTTACAAAGTGTCACGAATAGATACAAAAGGATAATCATAATACAAATCATACAAGGCCCAAGCATAGCAAAGGACTAGACCACCAGCTATGGTAGTTAGACGCTAATGTAATAGACATCGACTTCAACCACCTAAAAGATACAAGCTTGATCTTGTCCAACATCTGAGAAGTAGTACTAGCTGAGCCTCGAAAAAGTCTATGATTTCTCTCCGTCCACACAATCCACACACACGTGAGCCAAATGAGCTGCAGAAAAGAGCGATAAGACCGAGAACTACCCGCTGAATGGGTAAACTGGACAAAATGATCTCGTAGGGAAGTGAACTCCACCACCGGGATATCAATCCATGAGCGCACTAAAGCCCACAAGGAACCAAAAGTACCACATGAGAGAAATAAATGATGAGCTGACTCCTCCTCGTCACAACCCGCAACACATAGATGAACTGCAGTAGATAAGATGCCTCGAGTGACTAGGTTGGTTTTTGTGGGCAACCTGTCACGCAGTAGACGCCACGCAAGATGGAGACCTTCAACGGAACCTGAGGGTGCCAAATGAGTTTCTCCGCCTCATCCATGACGACCGAAACCTGAGTAGTCAACAGCTGATATGCTCCCTGGACAGTGTACCCTCTGGCAGGGTCAAGCTGCCACTGCCATCTGTCTGAAGAGTGGTCCTGTAATGAAAGGGTAAGTAGAAAAGACTGACACTCCCTCAACTCCTCCTCTTCCCACCCCCTCAACTGTCTCCTCCAAACCCATGCCTCCCCGTCTGCTCCCCACCCTAACGCGAACATCTCAGCCACCGTACACCATTTGGACTCCGCTAAGTCAAACAAGCGACCATAACGCTCGCACAAGGGAATCGCCTCGTATTGGATCAACACATGTACTCCGATTTAAGTTGTGTGGCGGTTACAGGTTTGCTTATTTCGACCCACATGTTGTGGGTTCAAGCCTTGGTAAAGGCATTTTTTGTGTTAATTTGATATTTTTTTAAACTATTGGTTGTGAGTTCAATCCTTGGTTAAAGTATTTTTTTTCAATTTTATTAATTTCTATTTTAAAAACTAATTAGTTTTGCTTTTTTTTTTTTAAACTAACTTGGACTAACAATTATTATAAATTTGAATTTTATATTAAAGAAATTGAAATGACCGATTGACAAATATATAGTTGTATGTATCCAACAATTTTTTTTTTTACTAATGAGTTTTTTTAAACAAAAAAAGATATAAAAAAGATACAAAAATAATAAAGAAGTTCTAATTGAATGTCACCTAAACAATATTGTTATTACGTGTATATTGTTATAATAAAGTTCACCGGCCCATTGATTTTTTCAAATATTTAAGTTCGTATAAAATTTATTTACAATATAATATTTAATGTTTTGTTATAAAATAGGGTTAAATATGTTTTTAATCTCTACTTTTATGTGAGTTTCGACTTTTAGTCCTTATATTTTTTTATTATATTTTTAGTCCCCGCATTTGTGCCGTTTGCATTTTTAGTTCCTACCGTCAATTTTTTTTAACTTGGATAACGAAATCAGCCACATAGAATGACATTTGTAAAAATAATTAATTAACATATGTAATTCTAAAATACTCCCAACTTTTCAATTCTAAAAACTTGTTTTTACAAACATAATTATAGTATTACACAAAATACGCAACAAGCGTGAGTCAAATATTAACGGATTTTTTGCTTATAAAACATGATTTCTTTTGTTATGTGTTAGTGATAAATATTTCTCTCGCATATTTTCATAGGGGGTAAATGAAGAAATTTTCATATTACAATGTTTGATTTAAAAAAAAACAGAGGAGTAAATCATATCTCATTTATTTCACAGATGTAAATAACTATTTACTCTTTTTATATTTATCATCGATGAGCACTAATTTCATTTTTTTTACGAACTAATTCTTTGGTTGTTTAAAAAACTATTTGTCAATACATGGGTCCATGATTTTTTTTTTCTTTATGTTCAGTTTGATATTATACTAAAGCTAGAATTTTTTATTTATAATAAGGCGGTAAAATTTATTTAGAATAATATAAATTTTTTTTGGTTGCTAAATAATAGAAATATGTCATAAAATATTTGTTAATTAAACTTAGATTATTATTAAAAGTTACAACTGATAAGAACTAGTTAATAAAAAAAATTTAGATGAATTAAGAGAAAAATGACATCAAATATTAGTACAAGTATTAATTCATTGTTTATTATTGATGATTTGAAGACTTTCGTTATACGTATAACATTATTTGTATTATATAGTTTAAGCTTATGAATATTGCATCTTTAAGTTTTCATAAGTTTTCGTTAATTCCTAAATTTTCACTAATAAATTATGGCGTCTTTATCATCTTTTTTCGTAAACTACTTCGAAAAATTAATAATAGCACTTCTTTTGACTCAATTTAGAAGAGGATTTTTTTGTAATAATTTATAATAATGCGTCTTTATAATCTTGTAGTAATCAATTTTTTATTTTAGAAGGGGATTGTTTTTTCTTCTATTTTTATGCATAAATTATTATATATATTATTTTTTATAAAGACAAGCAATTTTGACATTTCTATAAGTTGAGTTAGAATTCGTGGACGGCATATATAATCTTTTTTATTGTATTCATATTATTCTTTTTATATTTACAATCGAGTCTATAACACTAAGGGGCTTACATCTTAATTATTTGGTAAAAAATTCAATTTGGATATAAAAAAAAGATTTGATCTAAAAGAAGGGGATAACCTTTTACGGGTGTGAAGAACTAATTCATGTTCGTATAAAAAGTAAATCAATTGAGATTATAATTTTAGGTCTTTTTGTGTCACATTCACTACAAGAAATTTGACTTGTACCTACGGATAAAATTCGTCACTAAAAGTCAAAATCCGTAGGTATAGACCGCGCCTGACTTTCACCGACGGCCTCTGTTTCCGTAAACTATGTACGCCGTTTTGCAACGGATTTCTGGCCGTCTGTCATTGTACGTTGGCCGTCAGTGAAAGTAATTGACTTGTAGCTACCGATTTGTCTATAGGTAAAACCTAGAAAGCAGTTTTAAAGAAATACTTCTGCCCACAATTTTTTTGCTGTCACTAAAAGTAACCATTATTTTTATAATTTAATTTTTATACTATTATACATTCAAATGAATAAATTATTACTATTAAAATATTTAATTGATTAAAAAATAACAACAAATTTAGAACATTTAATAACACAAAATATGAACAATATTATACATTCAAATGAATAAATTATTACTATTAAAATATTTAATTGATTAAAAAATAACAACAAATTTAGAACATTTAATAACACAAAATATGAACAATAATGAATCAAACAACACTTGAGTCATTGTCTTAATGATATATAACATCCACAAATGTTAAACTAGTACAAATTTAGAATTGATCTATCATGGTTCTATTCAACAAGTCTCATGACTTAAACTAGTACAAATTTAGAATTGATGTAACATCCACATGACTTTTAAATCAGCCCCAACCAATTGGTTTACTTCAATATGAGGATGCGATGCCGCCTACATAAAAAACGTAGAAATTTAATTCAGAATTCAACAAAAAAACAATTTAATAACAGAAGGTGTGCAGAAAAAATCAGTCTTACTTTCAAAACCACAGCACCTCCAGTGGAGTGACCAAAGAAAAAGCAAGGTATCCCAGGATTCTCTGATTTAATCTTTTCCAAGAAAGCTCCCTGTGAATATTATCACTATCAGTACAACAAATGGATTCTCTACCTTTCATAGTGAATTTATTCTACTTAGCAGATAGGTTGACGATTAAAAATGCAAGTCACTAAACGTGTTTCTCTAACACCATCCTAATGTTTAAAATGATAGAAACTCTATATTATGCCTAAAGTTCTTTCCATTCTAAGTTGAAAACTAGAAATATACTTACTGTGTCTGCAACCACATGATCAAGAGAAGGAACATAACCATGTAATCCATCACTACCTCCATGACCTGCATCAAACAGATAACTTCGGATCAGTTAAAAAACGATAAGGATGGTAATAAAAAACCAAAACAAAAAGCACAAATTTGATTGTGACTCACATAGTATCAAACTATATTACTTAGAATCAACTTTAAAACACAAATTCAACTTTGCAATCATTCAGCCTATATGTGCTAACTTAAAAAGCACAAATTCAATATATGCAATCATTCAGACCAAAATATGCTACATCAATTCCACAAAGATGGTGTCTAGTCAGGCCAAAAGTAAACTAAATAAAATCATGGATAGCATGACCATATCTAAGGGACTGGAATGTACAATCAGGCTAGAAATAAACTAAACAAAATCACACTTGATGACATGGGATGTAATAATATTTCAATTGATGAATAACGCACCCGATACTCAGTAATAGTAACAGAACAAAGTTTCACACTGTATAATAAAAGGCATAATTCATTCGAAGTTGTGTTCAAGTGATGAATAACGCACCTGATATTCAGTAATAGTGAAATTAAGAGAAAAGGTCTTCCTCACTTTCATCCCCTGTATCATCACCTTCCTCGTCATTTGGGGTAATGTCCTCCATATTAATTTCAACTTCAATGATATCACCACTATGATCAGCTTTTGGTCTAATCAAATCATTATCATTTATCTCTTCCAAGACTTGTTCATTTCCTTTATCTATATCATTGGATTGATCATCACCCAAATCATATACATCTCTAACTTTAGCATGCACAACAACAAGCCAATCCTTTTGTCTTTTATTCTCCACATAGAATACTTTCTTGGCTTGAGAAGCAAAAATAAATGGATTTATCATAAGCAAAAATAAATTGATTATAACCTAATCCTAATTACGTCAATCTACAAAATCAAAATCCTAATTCATAAGCTAATTAACAATATAACTCAAATCATAATAAGAATAGAGGCAAATCAGACCTGGATTTATCAATCTTCTCCTTTAGATCCACAACTTCAAACTATTTCTTCTCCTCCTCCTTGTGCACACAAATTCAAACTATTCTCGAGAGCTATACAAGCTTCATATAATCTTTATACAAGCTTTATAGCAACCTTCGATTTCTTCAGACAAATGAATCAAAAAAATACAACAAAGCAATTAAATGATGAAACAAATACCTAATTACCAAGTTATATAAACTAATTTCAAATACCTAATTACAAATTTAGGTAAACTAATTACCAATCTGAAGCTGAATATTGAACAAATGATGAAACTAATTACCTAATTACGAATCTGAATAAGAAGGTGAATCTCAACGAGCTTGAATCTGAGTTTGAGGTTGAAGAATGAACGGTACGAATCTGAGTTCGATCGAGAGTGAACGATGAAATTTAGGATTTCAATTAAGGATTTGAGACGATCGTGAGTGAACGAAGAACGGTGAAATTTAGGAATCGGAATCCAACAATATAATTGACCCCAAATCCAACAAAAATCAACAGTTTCAAATTGTAACTATACTTACAAATTATAATTATTGGTAACATTTTCCATTATATTGGTATCTAGACATTCATTTACAAGGCTTGAATCAACAATTTGGTTAACTTCTCCTAGGCAACAAATTATAATTTTTTGGGACCAAACAACTTTCTCAATCACAAGCCAAACTAGAAAAGGTCAACCATATAAGTTAATTATAGTTTGATTCATATTGTATTTCTAATCTTATATTGGAACCAAACCAGAAAATGACAACCATCAATACCGAAAGTTATCAGGTATAATTCCACCAATCAAAAATAGAAAGGAAAAGAATAACAATTCTCAATTCAAGTATCATGGCACACCAATAAAAACTATAAAACAATATAAATCTTCATTCTTAGATAGTACATACTATGACATGATACAGTAGTTCTTTCTACATCAGAGGAGTTCATAGTTAAACTCAGAAAATGCAGCAGAAAAAAAAAACTAAACTCTATAGAAACACACAGACTAAGAATAGAAACATTAAACAGCAAATTAGAAACTTGACAACCATATGAGTGTCGTCAAGATATGGAAAAAGGCGTCGAAGGCATCGTTATCAGGTATAATTCAAAACCAGCTAGATATCGATAAAAATTAACTTAATATAACTAGAAACAGTTCAATAATCAACTCTAAGTGAAATTCAAACACTCATTCCTTTCTTACCTTGTGTATAGGAACAGGAATCCAACAATTGATCCCAAATCCAATAATCAATATTTTCAAAATGAATCTGCATCAAATCAAATCATATAATTCAATTAGAAGACTGTTGGTGTACAAGGTGATGAATCAATAGAATAGTAAGAAAAAGGACAAAGACAGCAGCCACAACATATGAAAGGAAGAATTAATTGCATTGATAAAAGGGTAGCTATTTATACAAAGAGTAAAGTTTGCCACATAGGCCCTAAAACATAAAAACTTAACAGACAAGTTCAAAAAGTACTTAACATAGTAAATACTAAAATACCCTTAATATAAATTACTTCTAACACCATCCCTTAATTTATATTTAGACAAAACTGACAACACCAATTCCATCCCTCAAACGAAGAAATTGATCAGTTTTGATAGCCTTTGTCAACACATCTGCCAGCTGCTTCTGAGTGCTACAGTGCACAACTTCAAGCACTCCATTCTGAACCTGATTCCTCAGAAAGTGATACTTGGTCTCAATATGCTTGCTTCTTCCATGCAGCACTGGATTCTTGGCAAGATTGATTGCAGACTTGTTATCAATCATCAGCTTCAGAGGCTTGTTTACCTTGATCTTCAGATCCTGCAGTAAGTTCAGAAGCCACACAGCTTGGCATGCAGTCACAGCGCCTGCAATATATTCAGCTTCACAGGTTGATAGAGCAACAACAGGTTGCTTCTTGGAACACCACGAAATAGGACCTCCCAGAAATTTAAATAAATATCCAGAAGTGCTTCTTCTATCAACTCTGTCTCCACACCAATCAGAATCTGAATAACTCAGAAGTTCTGATTCAGTCCTTCCTTCAGAGGGAAATAGCACTCCATGCTTCAGAGTCCCCTTGATATACCTCAGAATCCTGACAGCAGCTTGGTAATGGGACCATTTTGGTTTACTCATAAATCTGCTAACCATTCCAACTGCAAAACAAATATCAGGTCTGGTATTACACAAATACCTCAGAGAACCAACCAACTGTTTGAAGGTTGTAGCATCCACATCCTCTCCATCAGAATCGGAATCCAACTTTTGATTCGTATCAGAGGGTGTGATAGCAACTTTGCAATTCTCCAGCTTAAATCTCTTCAGAAGCTCAAGTTCATACTTCAACTGATGCAAAATGATTCCTTTCTCAGAATATAGAAATTCCATCCCTAGAAAGTAACTCATTTTTCCAAGGTCTGTCATCTCAAACTCATTCATCAGAACCTTCTTGAACTTAGCTATCTCTTGTTCAGAACTTCCTGTCAGCAATATATCATCAACATACAAACATACCAGAATCATATTACCTTCTGAAGTGTGCTGAACATAAACACCATACTCCAACTCACATTTCTGAAACCCTTGTTTCTTGAAAAATGAATCAATCCTCATATTCCAGGCTCTGGGCGCTTGTTTCAATCCATAGAGGGCTTTATGCAATCTATACACCATCCCTTCCTGATTCTTTTTCTCAAAACCAGGAGGTTGTGACACATATACCTCTTCTTGTAATGGACCGTTCAGAAATGCAGATTTCACATCTAAATGCATCAGAGGCCAATTCCTGTTAGCAGCTATTGCAATTACCAGTCTAATTGTTTCGTGTCTTGCTACAGGTGCAAACACTTCAGAATAATCTAGTCCAGGTTTCTGCAGAAATCCTCTTGCTACTAACCTCGCTTTGTGTTTGCCAATTGATCCATCTGGCTTTAGTTTCTGCTTGAAAACCCATCTGACGCTGATGGCTTTCTTGCCTTTTGGAAGTTCTGATAGCTTCCAAGTCTTGTTCCTCTTTATAGCATCAAGTTCTTCTTTCATGGCCTGCAACCAGACTTGTTGCTTAAGAGCATCTTCTGTGCTCACAGGTTCAGAATCTACTAACATTGCACACTGAATAATTTCTCCCTCAGAGTCTACTTCAGTGTCTTGCAACATTTCAAATCCTGCAAATCTTCTTGGGATGCTTCTGATTCTCCGTAGCCTCTGAACTTGTTCAGAAGCACCTTCAGAAATTCTTTCTTCAGAATTTTGACCTTCAGAATTAGCTTCAGAATTCTGGCCTTCAGAGTTAGCTTCAGAATTCTGACCTTCAGAATTAACTTCAGAATTCTGACCTTCAGAATTAGCTTCAGAATTCTGACCTTCATAATTGGCTTCAGAATTTTTACCTTCAGAATTGGCTTCAGAATTCTGACCTTCAGAATTGGCTTCAGAATTCTGACCTTCAGAATTGGCTTCAGAATTCTGACCTTCAGAATCAGAGTCAGATTCAGAATCACCATCAGACTCAGAGTCACCATCAGAGTCATCTCCATCTTCTGAATCATCTTCAGAGCCTTCAGATTCTGACTCACCTTCAGAGCCATCCTCTGAGATTCTCACATCAGAATTTGATTGAGACTTGTTCCAATCCCAAATTTCAGATTCCTTCACAATGACGTCTCTGCTGAATTCAATTTTATTAGTCTCTGGACAATAAAGCTTGTACGCACCTGTACTGTGGTACCCCACCAGTAACATTACTTTGCTTCTATCATCTAGCTTCTGTCTTCTGGCTTCTGGAACATGTTTATAGCATACAGATCCAAACACCTTCAGATGACTAACACTTTGCTTCTCTCCAGTCCACTTCTGAATAGGAACTATTTCCTTCAGCTTCTTCGTTGGACATCTGTTGAGCACATATGTTGCAGTGGCAACAGCTTCTCCCCATAAGTGATGAGGAAGCTTCTTCTCTTTCAGCATGCTTCTCACCATATCAAGCAAAGTACGATTTCTTCTCTCAGCAAGACCATTGTGTTGAGGAGTATAAGGAGCTGTAACCTCATGCTCAATTCCATTCTCCTCACAGAAAGTTTTAAACTCGTTAGAATTAAACTCACCACCACCATCAGTTCTGAGAATCTTCAGCTTCTGACCACTCTGTTTCTCAGCCTTCACCTTGAACTTCTGAAACTCAGCAAACACTTCATGCTTGAACTTGATGAGTGTTACCCATGTCATCCTTGTGAATTCATCAACAAAAGATACAAAATACTTGTTTCCTCCAAGTGAAGGTACTGGAAATGGTCCACACACATCAGAATGTACTACTCCCAAGGCATGTTTTGCTCTTGGAGCTACTTCTGATGCAAACGGCAGTCTTGGTTGCTTCCCTTTCATGCACACCTCGCATGATTTTTCAGGCTTCTTGATTATAGGAATTCCATGTACCAGATTCTTTGACTTCAGACGCCCCAAGCTTCTGAAATTCAGATGACCAAATCTTCTGTGCCACAACTCACTATCCTTCTCAACACTTGTTGCACTAAGACATTCAGAGTCTGCAGTTCTAACATTCACCTTGAATGTTCTGTTCCTTCTCTGTTCTGACTCCATAATCAACTTCTGATTACCGTCATATAGCTTCAGAAGATTGTCTTCAATAGTAACTGAAAAACCTTTCTCAATCAATTGACCCACACTCATCAGATTGCTTTTCATGCCTGGTACATACCACACGTTCTGAATCAATGCTGCTTTCCCATTGTTCAAAATGACTTTGACATTTCCCATACCTTCAGCGTTGAGGTATTTATCATCAGCACATCTGATCTTTGTACTCTTTCTAGAGTCAAAATCAACCAACCACTTCTTGTTTCCAGTAAGATGGTTTGAACACCCTGTATCCATATACCACCACTCTGAATTCACATCATCAGATTCAGAAGCCATTAGTAAAACAAATTCACTATCAGAGTCATCAGAACTTCTGGCTATATTTGCTTCTTCTGACTTTCTTTCTTTGTTTGACTTGCACTCAGATGCAAAATGGCCAAACTTCTGACAAGAGTAACACCGTACCTTTGTCTTGTCTTTTCCTTTCTGAGCATACTTCTGCTTTCCAGAAGTTGAGGTTTTTGGATTCTGAGCTCCATCAGATCTATTCTTGGCTTCTGACCAAGGCTTTTTCTGAAGCTTCTTCTCAGAGGCTGCTTTCAGAGCATGCTGCTCTACTTCTCTTTCAGAATTTCTCTCAGTTAGACGCAACTCTTGTGCTTCTAGACTGCTCTGTAACTCTTCTATTCTCATGGTTTCCAAATCTTTGGAATGTTCAATAGATACAACAATGTAATCAAACTGAGGGGTAAGGGATCTCAATACCTTCTCAATGATTACTTGTTCTGAAAGAGTTTCTCCACAAGCTTTCATCTCATTAGTAATCAGAATTAGTCTGGAGATGTACTCACAAACCTTCTCATTGTTCTTCATGTTGAGATTCTCATACTGTTTTCTGAGGGTTTGAAGCTTTACCTTCTTTACTGACGCATCACCACCGTAACACCTTGTCAGAAGATCCCAAGCCTCCTTCGCCGTCACTGAATCAGCAATCTTCTCAAACACACTCTCATTCACACACTGATGAATGTAGAACAACGCCTTCTGATCCTTCTTTCTAGTAGCTTTCTGCGCCTCTTTCTGCTCCTCTGTTGCATCTGCTGCAACAGGAACGTATCCTTCAGTGACAAGCTCAAGCACACCTTGAGCACCGAACAATACAAGCATTTGTTTCATCCAACGATTCCAGTTTTTGCCATCAAACACTGGAAGCTTGGTACTCATGCCACCGTTTCCGTTCATCTTAAACCTTGTACAGTACACTCAAATCTCACTAACACTCGTGTTTCCCAATCCCACAAAATCAGAAAAAGTGATTCTGTTCAGATTTTTGTTCAAGATTCAACACAAATCAAGAACCAAAAATCAAACACACACAACTCACGTTTCACTCGTGTTTCCCGTGGATTCTAACCAGGCTCTGATACCAATTTGTTGGTGTACAAGGTGATGAATCAATGGAATAGTAAGAAAAAGGACAAAGACAGCAGCCACAACATATGAAAGGAAGAATTAATTGCATTGATAAAAGAGTAGCTATTTATACAAAGAGTAAAGTTTGCCACATAGGCCCTAAAACATAAAAACTTAACAGACAAGTTCAAAAAGTACTTAACATAGTAAATACTAAAATACCCTTAATATAAATTACTTCTAACAAAGACTATAATCATAAGTTTAAGCTATCTCTAAATAAAAATACAATCACGCACACAATATGATAGATATAATTCGAATTAACACGAACTGGAAAGAGATTTCGAACGATCAAAGCAGTTCCAAACGATTGAGGAGTGATTGAAATCGATTTTCAGGATTTGAACTATTGGAGCGATTCGATCAATTGCAAACGTAGATTTTCAGGACCGATTGAGGAGTGCGATTTTCATGATTTGAACGATTGGAGTGGTTTGATTCGATCGAGTTTATGTGAAATTGAAGAACAAACGCAGATTTAGGGTTTATAGTGAACGATTTGGGAGATTCAATCGAGAATGAGTTCGAAAATGATCGTGAATGAGAAGAGTGAAGAGAACGAGTGAGAACAGTGAAGAGAGCGAGTGCGAGTGAAGAGAATGAGTAAGGGTAATCGAATATAGAACGAGTCAACAAATTGATAACTTAATAATAAAACAAATTAAAATTAAATTAAAAAAAAAATAAAAGTCTACTTTTAGTGACAGTAATGATCTGTCCGTAGGTAAAACTTCTCTACTTTAAAATAGGGCGGTGGGTATAGGCACGTTTTCTTGTAGTGATTGTTTATGAGTATCAGTGTTCTTTTTGTGTCACAACTGCTAGTGAAGTTCCCATTTGCCAGATTGCATGGTTTTGTGGTGTGAATGTTGCATTAGAGATCAAAGTTTGGTTCTTTTTGTGGTTTTGTTCATGCCCATTTGAATTATTTTTTTTATGATTTTGGATCTCTACTTTGGATTTTGATTAGTCGTTCATTTTCACTTGGTAAGTTTTGTTTTGGATATAGTTTTATGTTTCATTTCACATTTATGAAAGTTTGTAGTTTTGTTGAGTTTAATAAATGTTTTTATCGTGACTTATGAACACCGTCTTTTTCTTCTTATGATGTCACTGTTTCATGCTTTTCTGTGTGTATGTGGTCTTTTTCTTCACTCAAGAAATGTCATTGTTTACCACAAGCAATATTTTTCTTTGTTTTGGACAAATAAGGGAACATGTTTGAACAATAAATGTTGTACATTTGATTCTACTAGTAGATTTCTCGTTTCCTCCACTGATTAATTAAGTTTAATTTTTTTGGTAATTTGATGTTTGTGATTTTTTTGTTTTTCATGTTCATGATCTCTTCATTTCTGCAAAAGATAGTTTTTTTATGTATGTTCTTTTTTTTTTGCCCTTTTTTACAGTTGCATTGATTTTGAATTGTTGGAGCTGCGAGCATAAAATTATATTTGTAACAAAAAGATATTGGAGCAATAAAGTTAGCCATGAAAGTAAAGTTAAATTTCATGAATCAGGACTATTCTTATTAAATATATGCCATTTTTTATGTTGATGTTAGGTAAAGGAAGAGGAGAAGCGAAAGAGTGTCGTAGTATATAGAAATTGGTGGTGGAAATCTATATATTGATATCCAGGCCTGGATTTGTTATCTAGCCTTTGCTGTGTTGCGAAATCCAAACCTGCTTTACTGTTGTTATTTGCTGGAGTTATGGCAACCTTGTTACATTCTGACTCCAGGCGATTATATTCTTGGTGGTGGGATAGTCACATTAGCCCGAAGAATTCAAAATGGCTTCAGGAAAATCTTACAGGTTTGTCTCCTTATATCTTCAATGTCTCTATCATCGGGCTAGAACAATTATTTTTTTATGAACACTGGTACTACTCTCGGTCAAACACACTTAACTGCCAAGTTTTTTTATGGAATCCTAAAGAATAACTTTACCATTAAACCGACTCTATTGTTAGATGAACTCTCCTAATTGATTCTACAGATTGAAAGCCGTGTAAATTACCAAGTTGGGTTAGAGAAGTATTTGCTGCAATTGAACATTTGATGAGATCACAACGATGGTCCACACACATTTCCTCTTTCTATAACATGCATACTAATATGCGACTCATTTTCTTGAAGCCAAATTTCATCAAAATACAACCATTTATTCTAATATATTTAATGAAAATCCATGGTTCGACAACCTTTAAGTGACAATTTTATGTGTTTACTACAGACATAGATGCAAAAGTCAAAGCAATGATCAAGCTTATTGAAGAGGGTGCAGATTCCTTTGCAAGAAGGGCAGAGATGTACTATAAGAAGCAGCCAGAACTCATGAAATTAGTTGAAGAGTTCTACCGAGCATTAGCAGAGAGATACAATCATGCAACATGGGAGCTACGTCAAGCACATCGAACTATGGCAGAAGTATTTCCCAACCAAGAACCTTATATGCTGGCTAATGATTCACCATGTATTTCTTCAGGGCCCGAGGGTGAACCACGCAAGAATCAAGACTGGTCAATGAAAATCTTGAGAGACAAATTAGTGAACTATCGGAAGGTTGCGTGAATCACAAAAAAGAAATTGAACTCCTCAACGAATCAAATAGAAGTATCGTGTTAGAGATGAGATTATTACACAAGGAAGTGGAACAGCAGAAGGCTAGAGAAGAAACATTGAGCTCAGAGCTGATGGACATTCTATTTTGATCTTCAGATTTCCTCCATTAGTGAAGCATTGTTGGAAAGTAAGGTGAATGAGCTTACCGGGGTTTGCACAAGACTTCAAGATGAGACTGCCGCGAAGAGCTCGGAGATTGAAAAAATGACAGAAAGAGTTGGCCTTTTGGAAAGTGAAATTGGAGGACTGAAGGTTCATTTGTCTGCATATGTTCCAGTCATTAGTTCTTTGAAAGAGGATTTCGCTTCCTTAGAGCGCGCTGTCCTTCGAACCAATAAAGCATCTTCTGAATGCAATCAAGAACAAAAGGCAGTATTCTGTTTTAGCTTGTTACCACGTGCTTTATAGTTTTCGTCATCCTATTCTCTTGTTAAATGAGCATATGAAGATTATGTATTGTATTCTACTTATTCCTCTGTCATTAATGTGTCCAGGATATGCCGAAATTGAAACTTGTATTGGAGAAAACATCAATTCAAGTGTAACAGAAAACAAAAGCGCTTTGACACTGGACGGCGTTTCAGATCTGATAGGCATGAAGGAAAGTATTAGAGCAGTTGAAAGGTCCATGGTGGAAGAAATTGAAAGACATGTCAAGGAAGAAAATCTATCCTCTAAAGCCAATCCAGGAGGAAAAGACTACAGAAAAGTGGAGAAGCTACTCAAGGACGAGAACACATTCGGTCTCAACACATGGAGAACAAAATCCGAAAATGGATCATTGATGAATGATATTCCTCTTGATCAAATATCAGACGATCCAGCTTCTAAGAATCGCAGGAGAAAGAATAGTGGGACTGGCGATGGTATGCTTGAATTATGGGAAACCGCTGAGCAGGACTGCTTTGGTGATGGTTCATTGGTTAGCGAAGCAATGAAAAGTAATTCTGATCCAACGGAGGACATTATTACATGCCATCAGTCGGATAATTCGGGGAAATGCATGAAAACCTCTTCTGAATTGGAGGCAGAAAAGGAATTAGGTGTTGACAAGCTTCACCTGGCAAAAAGTATAAAGGACAGAACGCAAGATGGCAAGAGGAGGAAGATATTGGAGAGGTTTGTCTCGGATGCACAGAAACGGAACACTCTTAAGATGAGTGTGCAACTAACAAAGACTACAACTAACAAAGACTAAGAAAATCTAGTCTCTCACTATGTTGTATTATAATCTAGCGTGCTTCTGATGACACTGAATATGAAACAGTTAAAAGACAACAAAGGGTGCTTCTGTGGAACCTCAAAGACTACAACTAACAAAGACTAAGAAAATCTAGTCTCTCACTATGTTGTATTATAATCTAGCGTATCAATTCTTAGATTAGGCTTGAGGTTAGTTTTTAAATGATCATAGTAACTTATTTCAGATCTCTGTTAGGCTTGAGGTTCGTACTTTCAATCACAAGATGAACAAAGAAGGTATTCAGCTGTTGGAGGACCTTGAACTTTCCAAAAAAGGTTTTAAAGAAGAAATGCAACATATTGTGGAAGAAAACAAGACTTTGCATGTGCTTAACTTCTCTTCCACTAGGACCTTAAAAGATCAGCAAATGGAAATTTCCAAGTTGAAGGAGATCAAAGAGAATCTGGAACAAGAGTTTGTCAGAAAAGTTGAAGAAAGCAATTACCTCCTAAAGGAATCTCATCAAATAAAGGATGAGATCCATGGTTTGAATAATAGATACCGGGCTATACTGGAAGATCTAGAGTCTGTTGGTTTGAATCCTAAATGTTTTGCAGCATCTGGGATGGATTTACAAAATGAGAACTCAAAATTAAAGGAGGCGTGCAAAGTTGAACGAGATGAGAAAGAAGCTCTTTGTGAAAAGTCGAAGGATATGGATAAACTTTTGAGTGAAAAAGCCTTTATGCAATGTTCCCTATCAAGTTTAAATGAAGAGCTAGATGGAGTAAGAGATGCAGTGAAGAAATTTCAGGAGTCATGCCATGTTCTGAAGGAAGAAAAATCCGTTCTTGTTGGTGAGAAATCGGCTCTATTGTCACAGTTGCAAATTATCACCGAAAGTATGCAGAAGTTATTGGAGAAGAATGCCATGCTAGAGAAGTCCCTCTCTGATTCAAAGATTGAGCTTGAAGGTTTAAGGACTAAATCAAGTAGCCTGGAAGAATTCTGCAATTTGCTGAATAATGAGAAGTCTAGTCTTCTTAATGAAAGGAGCATCCTGGTATCTCAACTGGGGAGTGTCGAAGAGAAATTAAGTAACCTGGAAAAAAGGTTTACTAAACTGGAAGAAAAATATTCTTATATGGAGAAAGATAAAGAAAGCAGTGTCAATCAAGTGGAAGAACTTCATGCTTTGCTTTCAGCACAAAAAGCAAAGCATGCTAATCACAAACATTGAAGTGAATCTCGATTGGAGAATTTGGAGAATCTAGTTGTTCGGCTACAAGAAGAGCGTCAGTTGGGGAAGGCAGAATTTGAAGAAGAACTTGGTAAAGCTGTAAATGCTCAAGTTGAGATGTTTATTTTACAAAAATGTATGGAAGACTTGGAGCAGAAGAACATGGGCCTATTATTTGAATGTCAAAAACATGTTGAGGCATCAAAATTTTCTGAGAAAGTTATTTCTGAGTTGGAGGGTGAAAACCTTATGCAGCAGATGGAGGTAGAGTTCTTGCTTGATGAAATTAGAAAATTTAAAATGGGGATTAATAAAGTGTTTGGAGCTCTTCTTGTTGATCCAGACAGGAGACACGACAAAGGGTTCGAGCAAGAAGATATTTCCATATCACATATTTTGAACAATATTGAGGGCTTGAAAGGTTCTCTTGTGAAAACTCAGAAAGAGAAGCTGCAGCTACTTGTAGAGAATTCTGTCCTCCTGACAGTACTTTCACATCAAGAGTCTGAAGGAAAAGAACTGGATTCCAAGAAAAGGAACCTTGAGCACGAGTTTGAAAATGCGAGAGAGCAGAATGTGATGTTGCAGAAAGTTAAGCTTGAACTACTGGAGATGAACAGACAACTTAGGTTTGAACTGACCGAGGGAGAAGAAAGGGAGAGCGCGTTGAAATCCGAAATGGAAATTCTTCATATGAAATTAGTAGATTTGCAGAAAACAAATCTTATGTTTCAGGAAGAAAACCGGAAGGTACATGAAGAGAAAAATTCACTAATGAAGAGTGTTTCGGAACTCAAGGATGCAAAGTCTGCTGCTGAAGATGAGAACAGTGTGATGTTCAATGAAGCACTGAATCTAAAAAGCCTTAGCATGGTTTATGAGAGCTTTTTCATTGAGAAGGTCTTGGAACAAAAAGAACTTTCCAAACATCTGAGTGATCTTCACAGCATGAACAATAACCTCAAACAGGAGCTTGGTCTGTTAAGGGAACAGTTTGAGGCAAAGGAAGTGGAGAATGTTTATCTGAAGGAGTCGGTTGAGACGATGGATAAAGATCTGCAGGAAGCCAGAAATACAAATGACAATTTAAGTCATCAAATCGAAAGTTCAGAGAATCTTCTTATGAAGAAGAAAACAGAACTGTTAGAAAAAGAGGAGAGGCTAAAGGCCGTGGAAATGTTGAACGCAGAGTTTTGCAGAAATGTTGAAAAACTGAAAATGGAACAACAAGAATCAAGACTGGTCAATGAAAATCTTGAGAGGCAGATTCTTGAACTATCGGAAGGTTGCGTGAATCACAAAAAAGAAATTGAACTCCTCAACGAAGCAAATAGAAGTATCGTGTTAGAGATGAGATTATTACACCAGGAAGTGGAACAACAGAAGGCTAGAGAAGAAACGTTGAGCTCAGAGCTGATGGATAAAACAAACGAATTTCAACTTTGGGAGGCAGAGGCTGCTACGTTCTATTTTGATCTTCAGATTTCATCCATTAGTGAAGCATTGTTGGAAAATAAGGTGAATGAGCTTACCGGGGTTTGCACAAGACTTCAAGATGAGAGTGCCGCAAAGAGCTCGGCGATTGAAAAAATGACAGAAAGAGTTGGCCTTTTGGAAAGTGAAATCGGAGGACTGAAGGGTCATTTGTCTGCATATGTTCCGTTCATTAGTTCTTTGAAAGAGGATTTCGCTTCCTTAGAGCGCACCGTCCTTCGAACAAATAAAGCATCTTCCGTATGCAATCAAGAACAAAAGGTATAGTATTCTGTTTCAGTTTGATAACGTGCTCTATAATTTTCCTCATCCTATTTTCTTGTTAAATGAGCATATGAAGATTATGTATTGTATTCTACTTATTCTTTTTTTTCATTAATGTGTCCAGGATGCCGAAATTGAAACTTGTATCGTAGAAAACATCAATTCAAGTGTAACAGAAAACAAAAGTGCTTTGACACTGGACGGCATTTCTGACCTGATAGGCATGAAGGAAAGGATTAGAGCAGTAGAAAGGTCCATGGTGGAATAAATTGAAAGACGTGTCAAGGAAGAAAATCTATCCTCTAAAGCCAATCCAGGAGGAAAAGACTACAGAAAAGTGGAGAAGCTACTCAAGGACGAGAACACATTCGATCTCAACACATGGAGAACAAAATCCGAAAATGGATCACTGATGAAAGATATTCCTCTTGATCAAATATCAGACAATCCAGCTTCTAAGAATCGCAGGAGAAAGAATAGCGGGACTGACGATGGTATGCTTGAATTATGGGAAACCGCTGAACAGGACTGCTTTGGTGATGGTTCATTGGTTAGCGAAACAATGAAAAGGAATTCTGATCCAACGGAGGACATTATTACATGCCATCAGTCAGATAATTCGGGGAAATGCATGAACACCTCTTCAGAATTGGAGGCAGAAAAGGAATTAGGTGTTGACAAGGAATTTGGCTGCAGAGAGTATTAGGAAGCATGGGACTCAGACAGAAGGAATGCTTGACTGTGTTTTGTGACAACAGCTCAACTATCAAATTGAGCAAGAATCCAGTGCTTCATGGAAGAAGCAAGCACATTGACATAAGATTTCACTTCCTGAGAAATTTGAGCTGTGAAGGTGTGATTGAGTTGGCACACTTTGCCTCTCAAAACCAACTAGCAGATGTGATGACTAAGCCAGTCAAGTTGGAGACATTTGAGAAGCTTAGAAGTAGGCTTCGAATGTGCAGCAGCTCTACCTTGAAGTAATGAGACTTTGGTGTAAACTTAGTTGTTAATACAACTAGGTTTAAGGGAGGGAATGTTAAGATTTTCTATTTGTTAGTTAGCCTTTGTGTTGCTTGCAAGGCAAGCTATGTTGTCAGGTAGGCGCGCAAGAGGCTTGGCTTGCCAGGACGCGCGCGCAAGCAAGCTTGGCCTGCTGCAAACTGTTTGACAGTTATTTCTGTTAGAGTCACTTAGTCAGCTAGGATATGTTGTAGCCTATAAATAAGACCTTAGGGTCATGTAATGAGTAGTTGTTGAATGTACATTTGAATCCTAACAAGATCAACCGGTTTCAACTAGATCAATCGTATTCAAAAGAGCTTTTGCTATGAAATGTTAATAACAAAAAACCTTATGCAAGTTTCTTCAACTTTATATCAACTTTTTTCACATCCCTACAGAGATGAGAGTGATGAAGAGAAAGTTTGGAAAAGAATACAAAAATGAAAAAATAGAGACAGAGTATTTAAATTTTGTAGTTAGTGTTATGGAATGAAACTTGAATCACATCATCTGGAACAGTTTGAAAATGCTTTTCAAATTTAGATTAAATCCAATAGCATTTGATTCCTGCCGAAGTTCTTGGTCTGTCAAACGTGGAAAACTGCTATGCTTCTATTTGTTTCAGATCAGGTTTTGTTCCATTTATATTTTCACACCCACATATGCAAGTTTCTGTGCAGTTTCTTCCAACAGAATAGCATTCACAGCAACTGAAAAATATAAATAAAGTAATTCTCAACTTACAGTTTTATAACTTAATTTCTGTTCTATAACCCGAAGAAAAGACATGTTTTATAACTTACTTGCTCGAACAATTTGAAGTCTCACACTTACAGTTTCTGCATACAAGGAATAAAGTTGAATGTAATTGTGTTAGACTAATGGAAAATTTTTATAAACTAACATAACAATGGAATACAAATTATAAGCAGAGAAATCACTAATCAAGAACTACACTTTCCTGATCTCACGGATAGAATTGGATGCATTAAAGTCTGGAAGGACAGGTTCATTTAAGTCTGGAAGTGCATGTTCCTTCAAGTCTGGCAGTGCCGGTTCATTTAAGTCTGGAAGTGCATGTTTCTTCAAGTCTGGCAGCGCCGGTTCGTTCAAGTCTGGCAGTGCCGGATCGTTCAATTCTGGAAGCGCCGGTTCGTTCAAGTCTGGCAGTGCCGGTTTGTTCAATTTTGGAAGTTCTGGTGCGTTCAATTCTGGAAGTTCCGGTGCATTTGAATCAAGCAATTCATCAATAGAGGAATCATCATCCTGCATATTGCAAAGCATAATATAAACATGAAAAAATTAAATAGAGTAAGGGGAAATTTTATGCATACAAAAAAACCAGGAATGATATCTATTGTTGAATTTTATGCAACTAAACAATATATAAACATGCATCAAAAGTTAGCTCATCAATGGACGCATCGGGTGATGTGAGAAGAGAGTAATCCATGCCAATGGAATTCAGTGTCCGAGTATCAACATGTTGTTTAGTCGTTAAAGGCGATAGAGTATCGAGGTACTCAAACAGCAAATTATCCTGCTATAGCCAATGCACACACGCAGTTATTTCATATGTTCACACACACGGGTTAATCTTATGCACACACATGTTATTTCATATGTTTTGTTGCAGAAAGAATACAAATAATAAAATGCAGAAAACCAAGGTTGAAGAAAACCAAGAAAAACAAGAAAAACCAAGAAAAGAATTCAAATAAAACAAAGAGAAGAAGCAAAGTGAAACAAACCTCTTCCAATGGTGGACTGGGTGGTGCCTCCATGAGAAGAAACTTTGATACTGTAATTCACTATTCAGATATTACTTGTATTTAAAGTTACCCTAACATTTAACTCTTTTTCTCATTGACATTATGTAGATATATCCGTACACATTATAACAAACTCTTCCCTACGTATAACAGACAAAAAAAGGTAACATTGTGTGGATATCATAAGGCCATTTTCTAGAATAAATAAATGATCATATTCCTAGATAATAGCTGCATATAAATGAACACATGTTGATGATTTCAAAATGAAGGACAAGAACCTTTACAATAAAAAAAAGGCGGCAAAGTTTTATGAAATAATTGAACATAAGAAGTCTCACATTAGTTGGGAGATGATTTGAATGTGTTTATAAGTGAGGGCAATTTTCACTTTACAAACTGGTTTTGTAACGATGGATTAGGCCAAAAACTCAATTCTAAGAATTGATATTAAAGGTTATATAAATGTATAAAAAGAGGAGAGTTGGCTTGGATTTAGCTCCTCTTTTTTTGGATTTGGGTCGTCTTAAGTGAATAATAGTTCATTAGAGTATTTAAGAGTTGTTATAGTAGTTAGTTAAGCAAGGTTGTTATAGGGCTATTTGTATAAATAGGAGAATATAGTCGTAGAGTTTATCATTATTGATCATCGATCGTAAACATTTGTGAATAGAGCATTATCTTTATTGTAGGAGAACACTTTAGCCACAAGGAATGTCTAAAAAGGGAGTTCATACATAGAACTTAACAAAAAAGAAAATAGAAAATCAATCTGACTCGAGTACTATACAAACTTTTAAATTTAACAACCAATGATATGAATCAAAACAAAAGTCTTTTTTTTTCTAGCCTTCAATCATCACCGATTATTGATTTTGATGTTGTAAATCAATCTTTCGATAGACATTTCCTTGCGATTAAGAACTCTATTATTACACTCTTTTTGTGCAGACCAAACAAAAACAAAGAATTCTTCATCATATCCTTGTAGAGTAGATATAGTTCTTTGTTTGAGTGAAAAAATATATTCCTATGAAATTACCCTAACACTCAACTCTCTCTGAATGACATTATGTAAATATCCGTACATAATATAACAAATTCTTCCGTACTTATAACAAACAAACAAACAAACAAAAAATCATTGTGCGGATATCATAAGAGCATTTTCTAGAATAAATAAATGATCATATTTCTTGATAATAGCAACATATAAAAGAACACATGTGGCATCCTCATTTATTTTCTGCTTTTTTCTGCTTTCAAACCATTTTCAATTTTTTTCTGCTTTTTTTTCCTTTCAAAACAAAATTGATATTTTTATAGCACAAATGTTTCAACAAACTACACTCTTTTTATAGAAACAAACTACACTTTTTTTTATCTTAATCATTAAATATTTCATTTATTTGTTTTTAGTGATTTCTAATTTTATTTCAACATTATTTAATTTGCCTCAATAAATTCCTATATTTTCATAGAACAGCATTTTATTTGTTTTATTTTTTTGTTACATTTTATTTGTTTTCCCATAATTGACTTTCCATCTCCGACAGTCCAACAAATACTATGAACAAAAGCCAAATCTTTCAGTACATATAATTATTCAAAAATTGTATCATACACGATATTGTTCAGCTTTTATTTGAGGTAAAAAAGAATTTGGTGCCCTCAAAAGATTAAATGCCAGTAACGGTAGTTCTCTCTTGTGTTGTAACATGTAACTTAGTATAAATACATACATTCTTTATTGTATGTACGATACATACAATAAAGATAAAGACACGAACTGTTAACTGATTGTTAACATTAACTAATTTCCAGAATGTGCAAGTATCCAACCCCATGAGTGCTTATGTGCAGCTTGTCATATACCAAGGTCGAATGATGGAGACATACTAACATCAAGGTTCGGTTCATGGGATTGAGGGTTTATATCTTGTTTCGGAATTGACAAATCTAATTTCCGTTTCAGAATCGAAGTCGCTTGCGCCTCCAACTCATCAAGATCAAGATCATTATAAAATTGATCATCACATAGAACATCTATAGTTGCATTGCCATTCACTGATTCTTTCTTTGATTGAAGTGCAAATTCTGGTTCAAGATTCATACTTGGAAAGTGTCCAGAATGATGAAATGTCAATCTTCTTTTACGGCTTCTTATATCTGTCTCTGTTGGAAAACTAGTTGAAGGCATTGCTTCTGAGGTCATCTGGTCAAGACATACCGATTCTGAAGTTCGATTAGCTGAATGACTGGTCTGTCCTGTCTGGAAACAACTCACTGTCTTGCCTGATGAATTACCACTTTCACCAATACTGGCTGTCATAGTCACATTGTCAGGACTGAAGGCAGTGGAAAACTTTGGCCCTCCACTAATAGGTGTTTGACTGAGCAACGAACGCCTGCAACAGAGCTCATTCTAATTATGCAGGTTTAATATGAAGTTATTAATTAGTATTTAGTTCAGAGTTCCAGGTCATTTCAAGCAAACACAAAAATATTGATTATACTACAAGGTAAACAAAAAATAAACAGTTATGTTGTGGATATATGCATTAGACCACGAGTATAGATGCACAACAGATATATACATAAGAAATCTCTTATTATATATATTTTCATTTGGAGGAAAATATAAAGGCAGTGTCTTAAATTGGTAATCAAAATTTCAGGAAGTAATTGATGGTCATGTAACAACTGAATTAACCATAAATCATGACCTTGGCTAATTTTTTCTCTGGAAAGTTGTTCTTTTAAGACTTAATAAACTGGACTCTACCCTTGGCATTTCTTTAAAATGTTCAAGACTGTTATTCCCAAATTTAGACAAACACAAACTTGGTATTTCATTTTATACCAAGATCATGCAATTGCAAGCTAAGCCTACTTAAGGGAAACCTACGTAGAGATTTATTAACTAAGTAATGTAAAAATACCTGTAAATTGCCATCATGTCTATTCTACTAGCTTCAGGCTGAGTGGCTGATGTAGCGTTGATCCGGTCATCTATGAAACTGTCACAAGAATTGTCATCCTCGACATCTTCATCATTAGATACAGAGGCATCTGAAGATACCCTGATGAAATTGAACATATCATGAGATTGGATATTTTCCGCAAAATGTCCATAATAAGATTATTTATTCCACAAGTAATATCTTTTGAATCATCCACAAAACATTTACCATGATAATGATATTAAATATAGTTTGTCATAAAATGATAACATAAAGTTTGAGAATGCTAAATTCATCAAGTTTTCAGAATAAACTTACTCGGCTTCTTCCTCAATGAAGTCTCTCACATTTGCTAGTTTCCTTATACCTAAAATTTAAAAGTGAAACAGCACAACCTTAAGTTTTACAGAATACAATTTGTTAATGTACTTCCAATTTAATTCCATGGATACAAAAGATATGATCTACAATCTACAGTCCGTAAATAAAGCAAGGAATAAAAGATGCACCAAACAAACAAAAATCACCTTGGCCATGATTATATCGTGTGGGATTGGAGGTAGGAGATGGTTTTGAAAATTTTGCTGTTGAATCAAAAATATTATTCTTTTTCTGATTCTTGTTACTTTCATTATCTTCAACTTTTCTCAACCTTTTAAATTTGCGAGCAGGTTTTATGCTTACAGATCTTTCACCACAACTTGGATGTGATTCTTCACTGAAGCTTGGGTCAACAACATGTAGACGCCCTTCCTCAACTTGAGAAACAAAGACACGTCCTCTTCTAATTGCACAATTCTTCAACTCAAGCAAAGGGGTTCGAGTTTCATTAACAGCGGAAGTACATACATTCTTACCAGGGCTACTATCAATGACGACTTTTTCAGTTTCCCATTCTCCTCTAATTGCACAATTCTTCAACTCAAGCAAAGGGGTTTGGGTTTCATTAACAGGGGAAGTACATACATTCTTACCAGTGCCACTATCAATGATGACTTTTTCAGTTTCCCTACAACTTAAGGAGTGAACATCCTGTTCTTCCTGGAGATGAACAGGTGAAATACAACCTCGAAAGACAAACCTGTTTCTTAATTGCCCTGAAAAATTCAATTTGTTTCAGAAAAAATTATTTAATCACATTTACAATTTTTTTCATATATTGTACACAACCACAATTTGACATTGATGACACCCACCTCTTTCATCAATGGGAGACTCAGGAACAACACCACTTATAATCAAATTAGTTAAACGAGGGCTAAGTTCTTCATCTCTCATGTCGTTATCACAAGCATCTATAGCCAATGAAGAAGTCTGCTCAATAGGATTTTCTGTTTCAGTGGAATTAGCTCCTTCATTTGACAAAGTTCTCTTGGCATCTGGAGTCTCGGGAATTGTCTCATTAACATCACATGTTTCCTCTTGATGCTTACCCATGTCACCGGAATCCAGCTCTAGACAATTTACAGAATCTACATTCCTTCCCATTGCATCCCTAGAGCATAATTCGTTATCTGAAATAGTGGATAGAAATCAAAAGGACCTCCCATTATATAGTGTATTCTCAAATTTCAAATGTTAGCTGATGTTGCAAAATCATCACAGTAGAGGCCTTTTATTATGAATACTTAGAATTATTGTTTTGTAAATTAGAAACAAAAATACAGGAACACTTCTTTTTTCATATCCGTTGCTATATTGGCGATTTCGTTGAAAACGAGTTTGGACAAATATGAGGAATAAAGGCATGCTAGAAAAAGAAAAATTTGGGGAAAAGTTATTAATAAAATTCTTTGCATTTGCACGGGTAACTACAAAATACCCGCACACACACACATATATGGGAGGGTGAGTGAACTGCTGCTCAAAATAGCATGCAAGCTTCAAAGTGTGCAACATTAACATAACATGATGTTTTAAAATGAAAGGGAGATAATAATGACATATACATAATCCTCATTCCAGAATCAAAATGAATGTTTTATAATATATTTTACTTGATGTCTTAATTAGAGTCTCGTGTATTTATTGTCCAGCAATAAGTTAAGGAATGAAAAGTGAAGAGATGATATTACCGTTTTTAGCTTCATCAAGATCGATAATGACAACTGGCTTACTATTTCCTAAACACCGCCCTTCCTGAATTAAACAGATAGACATATCATTTAACTAAATCAAAAAAAGTGCAGATCTCGTGTTTTGTACAAAGTAGAACTAATACAGGAAAGAATGTCGAACCTGAAGGGAAGAATTTTCCCCATCTCCTGGACATGCAGGCAGTCCTTGTAAACGCTGCATCGTGTCTATAAGCATCAACGATCCATAGGAATGCTTCACTTTATGAACTCTAGAAGGAAATGTCTGAAAGTGAGGGAAGGCGATAAGAGACAATCTACATCTATTTTCACCGCTAGATGGAAAATATTTTTCAAGTAAACCAATTTCATCAAGAGTGAGTTTGTCTTTTGATGCAGAAATTTGAAGATGGTCTTCTATCACATTCTTTTGACGAGGAATAAATTTCTCAATAGACAGTTCAACATATTGAACTTCTGGTTTAAGAACGTGGGGAATCTACAAAAGTAGTTAGAAGGATTTAGAGGATAATGATAAAAACTGAAACAAGAAAGAAAAGAAAAGAAGCGATCAGATGACGTCCGACCATCCTTGGACTGGGATGAAAGACAAAGCTATTTACGCCCCCATTTCGCATGTGTTTACTTATAGTCTTGCCCTTTGCCTTTTTTTTCAAGTAGCCTTTCAACTCTGCCCCTTCACAAGCTAAAACTAGTAATCATAGTTAAGGGATCATTGTAACAAACAACCAAAATACATCAGAAAAATGAAATACTATTGCAAATCCCAACACATTATTACTAGAGGACATCAAGAATGCTATTTTCTTTTTCAACAGTAGCAATTGCCAAGAAACAACTAAAATTGACAACAAAAGGATATCAACTCGTCCATCATGCTTTCTTCCAGTTCTCCCCATTCGCTGAATCATTCTAAGTGGTGAAATATTGGCATCAAAAGATATGACCAGATCAACTTCCATGATATCAAGACCTTCTTCACCAATTGATGTAGCAACAATGACATTGTAGGCACCGGACCGAAATTTCTGTTGGTCAAGTTGAACCACTTAAGTATATATGGAAGGAGTACATATTTTATACCAAATATGATAAATACCTTACCTTAAGCACAGCCTGTTGAACTTTCTGGGACTGGCCTTTCATTGTTTTCCCTGTAAGTCATAAAAAAATGATTTCATTTTATGAATACAGAAATTTAAAATGATGAGGGCAAGAAAAAGAATAAAATACAGGTTCATGGATTAGAGACTTCCTGTGCATATACACACAGAAGAAAAAGATGCAGATGTCAACAATATTGGTTAAGAATTATTTAAGGGCAAACACAAGCAAGGAGCCCATTTGCATTGATGAGATATCATTGGCTGGGGGTTTTGTGTCCTTTATATGATCATCCCTAAAAAGGTTTCTTATATTTCTTGTTCCTTGAGACCTGGTTACCTTTCTGATGATGATGATGATGATAATAATAATAATAATAACAATAATAATAATAATAATAATTAAAAAATAAATAAATAAATAAATATCATGGTCATATTGTAGCAAAGAAGATATATTCTTGAGAACACAGACACTAATGTATAAAAAATAACCATAATAAAATACCTGAACTTTGACCAATAAACTCGGTTGCTCTAACTTGATCCCCAGTACTTCCAAGTGCAACCATTATGTCCCTGAATGCATTGAGTTAACCCAACAATATTTTGAATTTGGTTAAAAGTTCCCAATAACCACTTCAATTAAGATAATGAAATTATTCAATTTTACTTTACCTGACACTTTCTCTGTAATTGGAGAATATAATCACCCTGGAGTTTTGTGGATCATTGGTTTCTGCAACCACATCCAAATAAGTCATTCACTAATGAATACACACTCCGTTGTAAATTATCTGACATTAAAGACTGTAGTGAAAGTAGCCCAGTTATTAGCAAAACAAAATATCAAACTGAGATTCAGCAAGAATATTTTGCCTTTTGAAAGTACAGGCTGTACAGAATACAATTAAGGCTGTTTTGGAATACAATTGTCGTTTGAAAGAATGTTTTAAGAACTAACATCAAACTTTTGAAGGGTTATTTACAAATCATTGGTCCCATTTAAAATTTCAGCTTTTCTAAACCTTCTACTCATTTCATCCTTTGAAGACAAATCATAGCCTTGAGTCCTTGACAAAAGACAAATGAGAGAAATAGCATCTAAATGAACACTGAAGAGAACAATTTTGGTGCCGATAATTTTTTTTAATTAGACAAAGGCTTTGACAGATGCTCAATTCCGTTTTCATTAGCCTGGCAAAGCCAACACTAATAAAATAAAATTCAATCAGATTTATACTGATTGAAGCACCACCAATGACTCTTTACAAAAGAATGAAGGTTTTCACTTCAGTGATCTTTCTGTTTAACTTTCCACTACAGTTCACATCCCTAATGGAAGTACCATGAGAAAAAACTTTTGCCAACTTATATCACACAAAGTCCATAGTCTTTAAGCAAAAAGATCAGATATAAAAAAACTTTAATGATGCAACTGATAACCATATAACAATACAAGAGAGTAGAATGAACAGGCAGCTTCCTCACTGATTGACCTCTTTCAGTGATAATTTGGAAAAAGGCCATTTTTTTAAAGCAAAGGATGGGGTGCTGAGGAGTCGCCTGCTGCAGCACCCTGATCATATATTACTAGAAATTTATCATTATTCCAAATTCCGTCTTAAGCTTCACAAACTACAAAAAATATAATGAAGCCTGAGGAACAACATCTTTTAAATAAAACTGGAGCTGCAAAGCTAAATGTTATCATTAAATTACTGTAAAATCCTAATGCAAGACCATTTCTGTCACAAGATGCCAGAGTCAATTTGGTTTGAAAATTAAAGCATGAAAAAATCATAAACAAAATTAATGACAACGAACAAATTTACTACATAAATCAACTGATTAGCACAAATAGTCTTCATTTGTAGTAACTTGATTTTCTCTGCCTGAAAATGCTATGAGAAGAAGTGATTTACATATTAATTCACAGAAGTTAAACCCAGCACTTGACAAACAGAACTATACTTACTGAAATGCTCCAGTAATACTTCTAGCATTTTGGACAACTTGGGACTCGACGCTCCATGAGACAAGCTTTGCTGCATTAGTTGCCTTGCTTTCAGAATATCTTCATTTTTACTCATATATTTCGCAAAAAACCTACATATCATTGTCGAAAGCATCTTTAGTCCACCTCCGCTACATATCAACAATAGTCACAAAGCTAGATGACTTTATCTATAGCTATATATAAAGGAAGGTTGAAATTTTGGTGTGGCTCTTTTCTTCCAATTTTACTTTAAACTCATTAATTTACAATGTTATCCTTATTATTTACCTAATTAAATAATCGATTTTATCCTATTTTCAAATTTGAATCAAATCAAATTTGATTTAATCCTAATTTAAAATTTAAATCAAATCTTACTTAATCCTTAAATCAATCATAACAAATCTAAACTAATTAACATTCAAATTTGAATTAAAAATATAGTAATTGAAATTAAAATAATAATAATAATACTAAATAATAAAAATTTGTTTAAAACATCAAGCTTAATTTTTGCCAATGACATTGTAAGATAGATGGGCGCACACTATTAAGTAATGATGCGGTATAGATTTTTTTTTTTATGTAACCATGCAAGTATTGTCAATGTTAGTTTGATTTGAGTTTATAGCAACAAAAAAAAATCATAACAACAAGTGGACCATTCAGAGAAACAAGAATCAATAATGCATGTTTAAAGATGCAAAAGAACAATTAAATCGACACTCAAAAACTCTGTGATTGGACGACATCCTTAGATACTTTGCCCTCTGCTATCTTCTACATATTTTAGAATTTGATATGATTCCTCTTATAGCACCTAAAGGGTTGAAAAATCACACACACACACAAAAGAATTAGGAAGTATACACGAAGGCCTACCCTTGCTTCAATTTTCTTTCAAGCATCTCATGTGCTGGCCTTATTCCGTGACTTGAAAGCAGTTTATGGATGTAATAAAGAGTAATAAGAACTCCAAAATACCCTTCAACATCTCCAGAGTTGATATGTGAAAGAGCTTGCATGTTCCCCTGACGAAACTTTTCCCTCATTTCAAGTAATACACAAGGGCTGAACTGCCAACCAACAACCATTGAACAGAGAAAAAGAAGTTATTGATTCAGCTGTATCATCAAGTCTATGAAATCTTGGCAAACAATAGTACAGACCGAACAATAGCCAAGAAAAAAAAAATCACTGCTATAATGTACAAGGGGGCATAGTAGAGTTAGAAAAAAAAACTGATGGCGTGTCTTAGGAATCAGTTCAAAAGAACTTAAATATAATAAAATGAACCATTTTTATCTGTCAGTAACATAGTGCAGAATTACTCTTACTTATACAACCATAGCGTGAATCGATCCATATTCATGCAACTTACATATCCTACAACTGAAATAATTTCTATGTTTCTTTCTAACTCTATGAAACTTCAATAAAAATGAATGATAATTCATGTAGTTATTTGCCAACAAACGGTATAAAAATTTGAAACTATAACAAAATGAAAAAGAGAAGACAAAGAGCCATACAGTACGATAATCTCTATTCTGAATGGCCCCAATATTAGTAAGCCTAGCTACAATAGGGCGTATCACTTCCAAGAACTTATTGTTTATTTCTACAGCATCTTGGCCCATTGCAACCTGTTAATAGAGTAACAAGATTTTAAAAACAAAAAGGTGCAAAATATAACTCAAATTTCCAAACAGGCGTGCATTGAATACCTGTATCAACTCTATCTTCCTGTCGTGAACATATGAAATAACGTCATGGTCAGTTTCACTACGATGTTCGAGCTTGGAGATATGCAAATTATTGATGACATCCTGGACGGTCTGCTGCTTTGCTGAACATCACACATAGATTTAGAGGACAACTTTTTTTAAAGAAAAACCTGAATTAAAAAACGCTAGATTATCGAAAACATACATCCTGGTGTTGCAGTTAACGCTAATATTCTTAGTTGCACTGGTACAGCCATTAACTAGAAACCAAAAAAATAATAATAATGGGGATGAATCAGTTATATGTTGTGTATAAAAATGAATGAGCATATAGTACTATATGTCAAGAAATAGTTAAGATCAAAAGTAACTAAAAACCTCTGAACAAATCAAACCTCACGAACTGCTTCACAATAGGAGTAATTTCCCATTGCTCTGTGAGCTTCATCAATCACCAAACATACCAAGTACTTCACCAAACATTTGCCTGAAATAAATTAAATCATGCATATAGACAAATAAACAAAGCTACAAAGATATGTCAAATGAAGCAAAGCATGGTATATGATGCATAAAAATACCAATAGAAATATGGTGGAACTAATTAAAAAACTCACCCGATTGAATGTCTTTTTCCAAAACTTGTGGAGTGACAAAGAAAACTCGCTTTGTTTTCCACAAACGAGCTCTTTTGGGAGGACTTAACTGACCAGTCATATCAACTGTCCATTCCTGCAATTAAACTCACATAGATATTACATAACTTTCTTCAGAGCAAAGATGCAAGCAGAAAAGTTCAAAGAAAAATTGTTACTTGAGGTATCCCCACAATGTTATGGCATGCTTCTATCTGTTGCATGACAAGTGGTCGAGAAGGAGCAGCAAATACTATTTTTCCTGTTGCAAAATGGAAGCAGCAGATGTAAATGCTCTGAATCGGAAGACGATTTTCTCAGTTAAAAAGTTATATCGATATGATACATGCTACAAACTGTGAAAAAATTGGATGCACGATCATGGTGTTACATTACCCTCAGGAAACCATCTAAAGTAGTTAAACATGACAACAGCGGCAATGAGGGTTTTGCCGAGTCCTGTTGGCAAGGCGACCAATGTGTTTTGAAAGAGTGCAGTCTGGGTAATATGGAATTGATAGTCACGGAGAGGAACATTAACTGCAAAAAAGAAATGATGGATCAATATTCAAATTCTTTAACTAGAGGGTGAAATGAGTACATAGATATATGAAACAGCAATAACAATAGTCTTTTCCCACTGGGTGGGTGACTTGAGTGCCAGTTTGGATAAATTTCTCAACAAATACTTGCTAAAAAGTAAACATTAAAATAATCAACTAATAACCACAAGTTTTTTAAACACTAACTTCCTATATAAGTTGAAATCAACTCTTGCATCTCAATTTTTTATAGAAGCTGATTTCACTTTTCCATAAAGGTTATAAAGACTTTCTCTTAAGTTTTTTTTTACGAAACTTTCTCACTAAGCTATTGTAGGCTAAAAATTAGCTCAAACCAGCCTAATTTCAACTATAAACCATTTAACTCCAAACCTATACTTATAGTTTTTCATTGTCTCACTAAGCCCTAATTGTTCCTCTATCTTATCTCCAACTAAACATTGCTATATAAGGGCAACTCAGTGCACGAGGGTCCAACCAGTTAGGGTTTGTGGGCAGTAGATACTCAAATTCTTATCTTACCCCCACAAACGGAGAGCATATTCCCAAAATTCAACGTCACAACCTGTAGGTCACAAAGCACCAACCTCATTGTTGCACCAAGTCTCACCTCATGGCAACAGTACAACTCTATACTCATAGACTTTATTGGTTTCACTTAGCTCTATCTGTTCCTCATATTGCCTACTCTCCTAAACATTGATATATATATATATAAGGGCGGTCAGCGGCCCGGTACACAAGCTTCCATTAAATGGGATATCAGGTGAGTATATGTACAAAATATTATCTTAAATAATAAATTGACACTAAAAAATGCAATTTTTCGTTTAACTTTAAACTAAGTGGTTAATGAGTTTCACCAAACGACGAATCATTCGAATTCAATTTCTGGGTGGAACAGTTATTGGCCAAGTTTTACTTACCTTGTGGCCGAATTTCGGCATAATAGTCCCCTTTCCACGGAAAAATGTAATTTTATATTTTCCCTCCACTCGTCAAGCCAAACACAAACAAATTTAAAACTCTCTCTCTCCTCTGTTGAACCAAACATACCCTAAAAAATATTTTTAAAAAAATAATTAAAAATAATCTACTGGCAGTAAATTACTACCTGGGTATATCCAAGTTTTGGCTGCATCAGTATCAATGAGGTGAGTGCAAGTAGATTCGTCAACATCATTTTCTTCAAACTGAATCGTTTCGGTTTCCTTTTTCGAAATTCGAACGAAATTATCAAGAGTGGATTGCTTTCCCTTTCCCTTCCCCTTTTGATAAACCTTTTCCGCTTCGTTTTCATTTGATTTTGCTTCACTTTTCAATTGGCAAGCAGCGTCGGCTGCTCTTGCAACTGCTTCCCAATCCAATCCCTAAAAAAATCACATAAAATCAAAATCAATTTGAGAGAATCAAAATTGCTGAAATTGTAAAGAAACATTTGCTATCGATTTATATACCTCGTCGTCTTCATCGTCGTCGATCTCGTAAGGGTTATTGGAATCCATTCGATAAATTATTCGGCTTTTTTTGTTTGGAAATTTTGGGTTTTGGGTTCAGCACTGCGATGAGGAAGGTGAAGTGAAGATACTTGGGTTATGCGTTGTGCACGAAAACGAAAATTTTTATTTGATTTGAAAAACATTGAAATAAAAATTCGCTTATCCCAAAAATTCAAATAAATGGCGCTAAAATCGCGATTGAAAATGGGAAAATGACGTTCCAGAGAAGCTTTTTTTTTTTTTTTTGACTTTCCGGATTGGAATTGAAAAAGCTTAAATTACAATTTTAGCTATTAGACTTTTTAATTCTACGATTTTGATCCTCTTAATTTCGAACGAATAATTTTAACTCTTTAAATTTTATAATTGTTCGATTTTAACCTTTCAAATTTTAATTGTTATATTTTGGCCTCTCAAATTTATCCTATTTTGCATTTGTTACTCCTCTGTTGAATTTTTTAATTCAAAATTACATATATGGCATTTTAAAATTAAATAAAAAAATTTAAAAAACAATATTTTTAAAAAAATAACTTATAAAATATTTTTTATTATATGTAATTATGTAGTTTATTTATAAAATAATTTTGTTATAACAAAAAGTAATATATTTTTTTATGAACTATTTTTAAAAAAATTTGTAAAAGCAAATATTACTATTTTATAACATTTTTATAAAAGCAAATATTACTATTTTATAACATTATTAAAATTTTAAAACATATTTTTAATTTTTAAAACATATTTTATTTATTTATAAATTATTTTATTTTATTTTTAAATGTCACATAAGCAATTTTTAGTTAAAAAAGTCAAAGATGGACTAGCAAATGCAACAGAGGGTAAACTTGAGATGTCAAAATCGAGCAATTGAAATTTAAGGGCTGAAATCGAGCAATAGTAAAACTTAAGGGGTTAAAATCGCTCGTTTGAAACTGTAAGAGCCAAAATCGCACAATTAAAAAACCTGGGGTACAAAAACTGCAATTTAGCCATTGAAAAATTACGTTTTTGTTTTCACGTAAGTCTTTTTATTTTTATATTTTTATAAGAAAAAATTAAAAAATTAAGGTGTTAATAAAAAATAAATAATTAAGCTCTATGGATGGTGTGCTCGGGTCCAAAGCAATAAAGACATTAATTCAAAAGCACTTATAAAGTTTTTTTTTACACTTATAAAGTTAATTGAGATTTGTCAAAAAAAAACTATAATTGAGATAAAATGGTTAATGAACTTTTGTTAAAATGAATTATTGAGCAAAATTTAAGTTTGGTTTTGGTGAAAATAATTATTAGTCAAACTTTATTTACTATGTTTGAGAAATGGAAGAAAACACATACAAAGTTATTTATATTTGTGTCTTTAAACGAAATTAAGGAAGCTCAAAATTGAAATCTCTAGACCATTAATATGGTTTTTTCCTACTAGACCAAATTATTAGTTTTTGTTTGAAAAATATATATATTAGTTTTTCTAAAAACTTCTTTAAACAATCTATAAGTGTAAGGTCTAGCTTAACCCACAAATAGTGATATTGTTAAATTAAACATCTTCATTGTGAGTTTCACTATAAGGGTGTGTTTGTTTCAAGGTTTGTAATATTATTCTCGGGAATATGAGATTAGGAATATAACATTACTATGTTTGTTTCGAGTTTTAAAAATTTGTTCCCAGGATTTTTTTATTCCTAAGAATGTTAATTACACATAACTTCTCTAATTATTATTCATATGCTAATGGGTGGGAATATAACATTCCCATGGAATTTTTATTTATTTTTTAACTGTTAAAATATTATTAAGGGCAATAGATGGCACAAGAAGTACCAAATATGCCAACAAGAGTACAAACAAGAGTTCACAAGGCCACCAATATTACAGACAAGAGTACAAACAAATAAACCAAACCAAATACACCAGGTAAAGAGAACAACTCGACACTACACAATACAATGCACTTATCTACGCATGCAATCACCCGGATTCAAAGACCATTCATACAATAAGCAAGGCACTTTAGCGGTGTTATTTAAGAACCATTGCCACGATAGTCGTTGAATATTCTCCACCGTCGTCGTCATTCTATCACCCACAATATTATTAAAAACACGGTCATTTCTCACCTTCCACATTACCCAAACGAAAGCAAGCCAAATAACGGAGAGGCCTTTCCTAGTCTTCCTATTCGACCCACATCCAACAAGCGACGTATAAGATAACACAACCGTAGGTGGGAGCACCAAAACAACCCAAGCCACCTTGTAATCGCGTACCAAATATCCGCCGTATAACTACAATGAAGAAACAAATGTGCTGCCGTTTCAACATTCTCATCACACAAGGCACATCTCGAGTCAACCAAATTAAGAACATTCCTCTTTCTAAGATTCTCTCTTGTTGGAATTTTATCCAACAATAATTGCCACGACAAATCACTCACCTTCGACGGCACCCCACTCTTCCAAATAAATTTGAAAGCAAACAAATCCATGGGGCATCTAGGCACACGGACATTTAAGGTATGATCAACATTCCCATGGGAATAAAACTCAACTTCCCATAACTTCCTACTACCACTCCCATTTACTTGCATTTTTATTTTTTTCAATTTTTTATTTTAAATAAATTTTAAAAACATTGCAGGGGAAAAATTAAATTTTAACCAAACACATGAGTAAGAATAACAATCTTGGAAATAATATTCCTAGAAACATCATTCCAAGGAATGCAGTTTCATACCTTGAAATAAACACACCCTAAAACTTCACAATTATATGTGTGAATTTTTTGTGGTAATTGTTATAAAAAATAAAATAAAAAGTCCTTCAAACCTTTTAAATTTGCATTTTCTCCTTTATTTTTTTTACAATGAAGCTGATGGTCGAACTCATGATCTCAAATATGCTACATAAACCCTTCATCACTATACCAAATCCGATGGCTTTCGGTCTCCGCTATTAAAACAACTTCTTTGTGTCTTTGTAATATTTTTATTATTTTTGTAGTTATGTTTAGTAAATTATAAAAAAATTCTCTTACAGAAAATTACAGTTTTAAACAAGGAGGCATATAAAATATAATTATTATTTTTTTGCACTTAAAAACTCATTTTTAATCGATTAAAAAAAAATTAAATTGATGTGGAAGAGGTTTCTTGTAATATTTGGAACATGTCTGCAAAAATTCATTTCAGATGTGAAGGATACACATAAATTGACTTAAAAACATGGACTAAAATTATTATTTGTTGTCAAGTAGCATAATGACTAAAAATTGTTCTTACTCTCTGGTTCCACCATGTCAACTGATCGAGCCTCAACCCCGGATAGCCCCAACTGTGTCTCCGACGAATCGGGATACTTATTCAAGTCAGAAAGAGTTGTTTAAGTATCTTAAACATAGCAGTAAGAGAAACATGATCACATATAGCAAGGTCAAAATGAAAAAAAAATAAAAGAATTCATAAAAAAGAAAATAATTGAAAGGTTTCATAAAACTAAAACTTCATGAAATTGAATTGTCCGATAAAATAATTCAAACAAATGCAAGAAGTGAAAGATGAAACAGACGAACCTGTGAGTTGGAAAAATTGTTCTTGCTCTCTGGTTCCACCATGTCAACTGATCGAACCTCAACCCCGGATATCCCCAATTGTGTCTCCGAAGAATCGGGATACTCATTCAAGTCCGGAAGAATTGTTTTAGTATCCTAAACATAGCAGTAAGAACCTCTAATGCAGGCACCTTTGTGGCAGCACGAACCTCTAATGTTGGGACCTATAATGCAGGCACCTTTGCGGCAGCAGGAACCTCTAATGTCGGGACATGTGGTGCAGTAGGGACCCTTGATGCTCCTGGTTCCTTATTTTGGCATCCTCTACATGTACACGATAAGTTGCACCCTATGAAGCCCGGATACGTGACACGATACCGATACGGGAAATTTTTTAAAATTCCCGATACGATACGGCCGCGATACGTTGTTTAAAAATAAATTTAAAATTAAACATACAAATACACAATATATAAACATAACAAAAAATCGAGAAAGATAATAAATTAACATTCAAATTACTCAAACTGAGCAACACAAGTGACAATTACATATCTCAAGTTAATTAAGTACTATCCAAAATGAAAAATTATTACTATAAAAAAAAAAATCATCGGTACCATCTAAAAAACACATGGTTGTCAATCCATAAAGAACATCATACTCTAACATTCATTATTTAAGAGGAAACACAAATTGTATCAGTTTCATCTCATCCATTTCTATCATAAAAAAATATTATTTTCCCGATACTTCTCTAATACGTGTATCGGAGAAGTATTCGACACATATCGATAATTTTTTTTTTTTAAAATAATTTTAATTATCTGATACTCTCCGATACAAGTATCAGAAAGTATCGGACGAGTATCAGTATCAGACACATATCGGACACGATACTTCACAATTTTTGAAATATCGGAACTTCATATAGGTTGCACCAAACACCATCCCTATAACACGGGCAACCAATGTACTTACATTCAATTAAAAAGCATTTACAATTTTGCTGAGGCGCGGAAGGATGCAAAGATATTACATTCAGATCTAAACTTCTTTTTCGTGCCTGATAATAAGTTCGACAAAAAAATCAAATTAATATAGGTCCTCATACAAGAAAAATATCATTAATATATATCTTAATCCAAAAGTAATAAAAATAAAGTTTGAATGTACTTTCTCACCCCAATTTGAGGCAAAGGATCAAAACGTGTTACATCTACAGGATACTCATTCAAATCGGGAAGTATTTGTTTTTTATCATTAGAAATGTCAATTGATTGAGCCTCAACCCTGGATAGGTCCAACTGTGTCTCCGACGAATCGGGATGCTCATTCAAGTCAGAAAGAATTTTTTTAGTATCCTAAACATAGCAGTAAGAGAAATTAAAAGATTTGATTTTATTACAGATAATCACTTGTATTTAAAGTTACACTAATTAACACTTAGAGCTAATTTTCTAGTTTTATAACTAATTCCTAGCTAGTTTTATAACTAATAACTAATTAAGGACCTAATTGTAAAGTTTGATAATTTAAAATATTTGAATACCATGGAAACCAATCATATCAAATGATAAACACATTCACAGACAAAGCAAATGGGTCAAAAAATAGAAAACTTGAAGGAAAAAAGTTTGATAATTTAAACTATTTGACTATCATGCAAACTAATCCTATCAAATGATAAACACAAAGCTGTTCCAACATAGATTCTAAAGCAAATTTTATTGTTAGGCCTTATAAAATAAAAAATTATATGAAAAATCAATAGTTTATCGAACCTAGGACCTTATGCATTATATCTAAATTCTCCTCACCACTAGACTAAACTTAATGACTTTTATGTATACTCAATTAAAGTATAATTTAATTTCACTAAAATTTGTTTCATTCATCTTTTGCTCAACATAGATATCAAACTCTTTTTTTTTTTTTTACACAAGTTTGATATTAAACTTGAATACTCAAAATTGAGAATTTAATTCTGAACTTAATCTAAAATTAAGAATTTAACTTTTAATTTAGAAATTTAAATGTTGCATAATTTAATTAAAGAAATGAAGAAAACATAAATAATATGTCATACAATTTTTATTTTTATTGAATATTAGATAAATAACACACAATTTATTTTCTCTCATTTTCTTATATCAAATATTAAAATTTTAATATTATTAAATCATACACGACTCCATCATTCTCATGTATTAAATATGACTCTTAAAGTCATGCATATCAATCACAAAAAACACTCACAGCCATTTATTACATGCATAACACCACAAATATATTAGAATTTGTTTTCCTCTTAATTTTTCATGTAATACTACATGCATCATTATTTCTTTGATCTACTTTTTTTTTTAATATATTTCTCTTTACTTTTCTTTCATATTTTTTGCATACATTAATAAATATAAAAGATAATTTTAACAATTTACGGAGTACATTGCTACTAGAAAAACAAAAATACATATTATCATCTAACTATTTACAATACTATTAAAATAAATTTATGTTCATCCAATATTTACGGTTATTTACTATATAAACATATTTTATCTTCATGTATCCATTAAATTATTTGTTTCCTATGATGAATTTTATCCATAATCATGGCTACCGTGTGTATGAAATTTTTGTTATCCCTAATTTATCTTATCTTAATTATATATATATATATATATATATATATATATATATATATATATATATAATGAAATATTTTCTATGCTTATATGTACTCATTTTTACCTTACAAAAAAAAAATGTACTAATTTTATTCATTTTAAACATTTACTATTTTAACTTCGATAAACAAAACTTATTTATAATTTATAAAAAATAATTTTGGTAAAAAAAACCAATAATTAATTTTTATAAATCTAACCCGGACAACACGAAAAAATATTTATGGCATTTAAATTTACGCTTTACCAGTTCAATTAAAGAAATATTTAAAATTTAATTGATGTATTATATGTTTATAAACAAATGAAAGAAGAAAAAAAAGCATTTTTTTAGCCAAAAAATTTGGGGCCTAAAGCCCTTGCTTTGGTCGCTTGACTCTTGGGCCGGCCCTGGATAAACACATTATCACAGATAAAGCAAATGGGTCAAAAAATATAAATCTTAAAGAAAAAAAGTTTGATAATTTAAACTATTTAAATATCATGGAAACTAATCATATCAAATGATAAAAAAATTATCACAGACAAAGCAAATAGGTCAAAATGTAGAAATCTTGAAGGAAAAAAGTTTGATAATTTAAACTATTTGAATACCATGGAAACTAATTGTATAAAATGATAAACACATTATCACATACAAAGCAAATGGGTCAAAAGGTAGAAATCTTAAAGGAAAAAAGTTTGATAATTTAAACTATTTGAATACCATGGAAATAGCAAAGACCAAATAATTTTGAATTAAAGAAAAGCAAGAAAAGAAGTGAATATTAACCCTTGATTTCCTCACTTTAGATGAAATCTTGTTTAATTAATAGGTGAACGATTAACCCTGCATAGAACTCAATAGTCTGAATACAATGTGAAGAATCTAAAGAGGACTATTTGTTTTTGATTAAATTATTCATTCTTTTAAAACATTTAAAGTTACTATTTCAATATCTCAAATAAAAAATTTCTGATGAATGAGAAGCAGATGCAAGAAAACCAAGAAAAACAAGGTTGCAGAAAGAATAAAAATAAAACAAAGAGAAGAAAAGATGCAGCAAAGTGAAAATAAAATGCATTATCCAAAAAAAAAAAAAAAAAAAAAAAAAAAAAGTAAAATGCAGCAAAAAGGATTACAGTGATGCAAAGAAAAATGGAGATAAAGGGAAAATGGGTATGGTGATCAAGTAGTTAAACAAACCTCTTCTAAGTTGGAAAAGGGTGGTGCCTCCATCTCTAGAGATTCAGAGAATAAACTTTGATATTAAGATTTATAAAAAATTTGGATATTTTTTTCTTGAGAAATATAAAAATTAACACGTTTTTTCTTATTTGAGAGGAAAAAGATTTGAATGTATCTAATATAATTTGTTGTGTTTTGTTCTTATTTATCAATTTAATCTTAATATATTTTTGTCCATAAATATTCGGTGATTCATGAATTCGTTAATTGCAGACATTAAACATGGTTAAATAGAATGCTTTATTCAATTTGTTGAACTCAACCATAAGGTAGAGTGTAACATCCCGGATTTTTAATCCAAATAAATTTGATAAATTATTGATATATTCTTTTTAAACAAGGAACTGTAATAAGAAAGTTAAAAACATAAAGTTCAAAATTTAAAAACAATTACGTCTATACATATTGTTATAAAGTAATTCAAAAATATTACTAGTTATATACAAAAATATTGGATCAAAATAATTGAATCCATTGAATCCAATTATAGTACAAGTCTTCAACTTCAAAATATTTAATGTATACTCCCTCCGTTCCTTTTTATTTGATGTTTTAGAAAATAAAATTTGTTTTAAATTATTTGATGTTTTGATAATTTAAGGTTATATTTTGTCTATTATACCCTCCTTCCTGATTATTTTTTTGACTAAATTTTATATAATCTTTTTATTGTATCTTTATTTTTTACTAAACTTATTCATATGATCTTTTTATTGTATCTTTTTATTTTACTAAACTTCTTCATATAATCTTTTTATTGTTTTTGTTTTGTTCTTTTTTTTTTCCTTGCATGTTTGTTGAAAATCTTGTTACACAACATTAAGAAACTCAAAGTGACTACAACTTGAAAATACGAGAATTTTTAGAACACATGAACTTTTGAAATACTCTACTTTAAAAATGAAAATGTGACTACAACTCAATCACAATAAGTATTATTCCATGCCTAAATAATCCTTGACTTCTCGTATTAAAATTAGTTCACACTTCATTTGAATGAGTAGTTGTCCTATTCTTTCTAGCCTTTGTGTTTCATTAAATAAGTTTTCCTTTATATTCTTCCGATGAAGTATATTTTGTCAAAAAACTAATATTTTTTTTGTTGAAAAGACAAAAACAAAAAAATTGGTTTGTTACGATCCGCCTTTAATTTTTTTGGGGTTTTAATTTTTTGGAAAGATAAAGTGTGTGCAAAAAAATAGGAATTTTTTTGTGATTAAAATTATAATATAATACTAGCGATAGACCCGTGCTGTCGCACGGGTCGTAACGTTACGCGTTTTTTTTTAGTTGTTACCATTTTTTGTAGTAACAACTTAATAGCAAAATTGTCAAATGTACTTCAATTGATTAATGTCAGAAGAAAAGTATTATCTCCATAGTTTAATATGAGAAATTCATTTAACCTGAATTCATTACATGAAAAAAAAGAAACAAAATAAACTTTCCACATATGAAGGAAAGCTGTATAACATTCATAGGATTAGAGATTTTCTAGAGAATATTACAAAGAGCAAATTATCCATGGTTTTATAAATTGATATTACATATGCTTGACAATAATGACATTATATTCCAAAGTTTCGTCCAAGTTGAATGTCAAACGGTTTCCTGGTTGAATATTGTTAAGTTCACAAAAAGTTATCCAACCTTCTGCAAGCTTAAAATCAATGCCAATTTGTAGTTTGCAATTCACAAAGTGTCCTAATGGTCCACAAACTTTAAAGGTAGATTTCTTAGTTGCAGCTAGAAAATGTCCAAATGGTCGAGATAGAACCTGATTAAGTAACCAAGTAGAAACAATTAAATCAATATGATGAAGAAGATATACGTTATGTATTTGTTAAACATGAAATAAAAAACAATGACAAACCAATTCAGAAGAGTTATTGTTGTTTTCTCCAATGAAAACTAAAAAGGTATGATCATGGCAAAGTTGAGTGCTCATTGAATGGAAAGATGGAAAATCAGTTGTGTCGATTTTGCTTTCTGATTTAAGCATGAGAAAAGTATTATCTCCATAGTAGAAAAAGGATAGAAGTTGAAATTGATTCCAGTGATAAAAGTTTCCCAATTCATTCCAACCATTAGTAATACATGGTTTGGTTGTACAACCATTGAAGTTAACATGGTGATCTACTCCTTCGGAATCAATTAAGCGCCATTTGCTTCCAAGTTCTTCAAAGAAATTAATTACAAAATATGGATCTACTTCACCTACAGTCTATAATAATGTTCGATCAGTTAGAGATAATATATTTAATTAGTTAAGATTCAAAATAAAAAGTATGTATCACCTGAGTTGGAATGTAAACAGTAGTAAAAAAAGTTTTTGGAGTTCCCTGCAATATTGAATGAGATCTTGTTGCCATGATATACTTATTTTGATAAGAAGATGGTGTTTGCTGACTTATTTATATATTGCAATAATAGAAAAGTTACTGATGAAGAGATATTGTTACATAAAAAGTTAGTTCGATTGAATTAAATTTGTAGATGAAATCTTTAATGAATGACAGACTTTGGTAATGTACAGTGATGAAACATAAATTTTCATTGAAGAACCAAGTTGGATTGAAAAGTTAAATGAGTAGTCAAAAGGAAGTAGGTGTTTTCAATTAAGGCTAATGAATTTTACGGTTGGTTTTTGTTTCACAATTCAAGATATACAAAGATATTATTTGAAAGGTGTGATTGTTGTCACACAATTATAAAGACAAACTGACAAATGAATTTGAAAATGAGCTATGTTAAAAATGTGAAGTGAAACTCTTTTAAAGGATTTGTGACATTAAATTTGATAAGTAACAATGAAATTTAACATTATAGGAAATGAAGAATAAAACAAAGACGATTAAATAAGCAAAAGGTAATTCATTACAATTGATATCATTAACGTCTGTCTGAAACAAAATAATATTCAAGAACTGAAGTACAAACCGAAATATAAGGTAATGCATCTGATACACATAAAATGTCATTCTTCAAGTACTATATATTATAATAACATCATAAGTTGAAAACTAATATGGATTGTTAAGTTTTTAGGTTATAAGACACTTCAAACAATAGGGTTACCGGTTTCTTGGTTTCGTGCTCCTCCGCGAACAATATCAATGACCAAAACCTCAGGAGGATCCGAGAGTTGACATTTTAAGAGGTCACCAAATTTGAGATCATTAGCTTTCTGGAATTCATACCAACCATGTGTTATTCTCATCTCCTCTCTGATCTTTCCTCCCACCTTTCTTTTATATATCTTGATGGTGCACTTAATGTGGTCCATGTTGTGCAATGTCCTAATGAAAATCGACTTCTTTCCTCTCAAAACATTTTCAGCACATTTTGCAGGAATATGCTAAAATCAGAAACGAAATTAAAATTAATAAAAATATATTTGCATAGAAAAATGAATGTGAATTACAAAATTGAACCTACCAAAACTTGTTCGTTATTTGCAGATGAATAAGCCTCAGTAATAGGTATTTCCCAACCAAAAACTCTATCATTGCTATGTTCCCACAAATTGTAGTCATCAGTATCAGAGATATATATTGTTTCAGCATCATCATCACTTGAAACATCAACAACATCATCATTCTTTATGAATGATAAAGTGAAATTATTTTCTTCAACTTGATAATGAAAATTGACTTCAGTAGGATTCCTAATTCCATATAACAATGCAGCACTTTTACCATTTGTAAAATGGCTGTTATCATTTTGTAAGCTTAATTCTAGCATTGCTTTTTTACCATTTGGATGACATAAGATGCCCCAAGGATGTTCATACAATTCATTAAGCCAAGCAGATTTGAAAGTAAGAGGAATGTCAATCTGATCCTAAAATATTATATATCATACAGTCAGCATCAGTATGATTATGAAGATTATACAAACAATATAAAGAGTATAGAAGCTAAACACTTCCATGATTAAAGGCATTTAAAAGACAGATACTAAAAATTTGATTTTTAAATGAGTTTTATCACCTGATTTGGATCAATTATAGTTGAAAAGCTTTTGTTCCTATTAATCAGGGATTGCATCCTTGTCCTTCTGTACGAAATTGGTAGCCACAGAATTGCAGTTAAGGAAATTTTTGAAAGAATATTATAAAAATGAAATAAGTTATGAATCAGTTTGACCTACACATGAAAATCTGGGCATAAAAACAAAGGATCCCAAAAATTTGAAGATGGCCACACGCCAAATACTATGCCATATCATAATAGTTTAAAGGAACGAAACACAAAGTGTCTGAAGATAGGAATTTGATGTGTCATGCTAACCCTAACTTCAACATTGATACATTATGACATAAATGTAGATTTTACTTACAAACTGAATTTCAAATGAACCAAAGTATGTTTTAATTGATATTGAAAATTGAATGTTTAAACATGTAAATAAGTGAAAGAGAAGAGTAACTAACCTTGACGAAGAAGATGAAGTCATCTCAGTTTTTCACTTTGATTAGGAAATGGTATTGGGAATTTAGGTTTTGAGTAGCACCGACACAATATGAGGGAAAAAAGACAGTGATGTGTAAAAATTTGGTGATATGCTGTAGGTACTTGTTGCAATACTGTTTGCACGTGTGGGAAGAGAAAATAAGTTAAAATTATTGTAGTATTACTCATTCAATTACTGCATCCACACTTTATGTCATAATATAAAGTAGGTAAACTAAAATTAAAATTTTATTGTGTCATAAAAATTGAGCAATATTAAAAATTCTTTTGTAATAATTTATGGAGTAGTGAAATTATGTCCTATTTTTATATAGCATTAGGTAAATATAAAAAAAAAACATATTGTTTTTGTAAAATCTAAAACTTTGTAATTTATTTCATTGGGTAATTTGATCACAATAATTATGGTTCATGTGGCCCAGTGAATTTATATAAACACTTTGTATTAAATATAGTTTGTTGATAAAACATAGATTATAGTTTTGTATATAGTTGATAGTTTGTCTTAGTCTGATTTAATTATTAAATAGTTATTGAAGGACAACTATTATTGTCTAAAATAATTTCAAACTTCAATGAAAGTTTATTTTAAATAATAACATTTAGAAATATTTTATTTCAATGAAAGTTTATTTTAAATAAATAGATTTATTGTTTATTTAACTTACAACTTTTATCGAAGAGATTAAATATGTTGGATATATTGTCAAATTTAGTTATGACCATGTGTCATTTTGTATTTGTAAGTTTAATGTAATACTTGATTAAAATATTCAATTATTTGTATTCATTGTTATGTGCTTTCATTATATAGATCTGTGTTCTAATTTGAGTATATGGTTTTATTGGTCAAAACAAATATTGTTATGTTGAAGAGATGAGGAGATCTTATGCAAACTTTTCCTGAATTCTTGTTATAAATCAGGTAAAAATTAATGTTTGTAGTGTTGTTTTCAACATATGTATTTGAATAACAAATTGCTCATTTATTTTGATCAGGTTGAACTGAATTATATTGAATTGAATTAATAATGAAAAGGTTGTTAACTTTTCATTTGAAAGATGAAGTTATCAGTTAAATTGAGAACTGATATAGCTGAAGTTGGAGAAGGGATTGTCTGCAGAAGATGATGGTAATGGAGAAATATGGTGATAGTTAATATGTTTGGTTCAAATTGATTGGTAAGTCTACAGATTTAATTTTGCTAAAGTTTATGATACACATCCAATTTGGTCGAAGCGAATTTATGATTCAGCTGCAAACAACTCTTGTTCTAACCCAGAAGTGTTAACATGATATGGCTTCAGCATCCTCAATTTATGGATGCAGATCTAATTGGCTTCAACTTTGTTCAATATATCAGGTTTGTGATCTGCAACACATATTTTTCTGAACATCATTTGTTCACTTTCAGATTTCACAAAATAGATTGATAGTATATGAAGCAGATCTAATAAACTTATTAAGATAATAGGATCATTTAGATTTTAGATATGTATTGAATACGAAAATATGGTTGCTGAACACATTTTAAAGCATGTTGTTTTACAGTTATATAAGTTTTTCATTTTGAAGGTAATTGAAGTTTGATATGAACCTTATGATAGTTGAAGTTGTTCATAAATAAATTAGGAAGAAGTAAAAGATGATAGAATACTGATAACATTATAACACAATACTGCAAACAGAAGTACATAACTTATATTAAAGACACAAAGTTCAAACGACATTGTTACAAATTGATAGTAGATCAACACAGATTAGGATTGGAAATTGACATTAAACAAAGCATACATAGTGAAACTAAAACTTAGTACTACGACAGCAGGAAATAGGGAGACATATACACCAAACTGAAACTGATTTAAACTAAAAACAGATGTCATTATGCAGATCAACATAGATTTCTTCCATTGTTAAGTTCCATATTCCAACAGCTGTTGAGGTTAGAGTGTTTTGAATGACAACCCTCATGATATTGTTTGTGTCCTTGTCCAGAAACTTGAAGTTGAGCTTCTCACCATTGATAAAGTCATTGCTTTGCACAAACTTCTTCCATCCTTTACCTATTTTGATTGTTCTTTTTCTGCGCAGTATTGAGCAGGAAAATTCATCTCCACTTGGCCCAATCAGCACTAAGTCTTCATAGGGACAATTGTTAATGTAGGCTGCAAAGTCTTTTGTCAATATATCATCAACATACAAACATACCAGAATCATATTGCCTTCTGAAGTGTGCTGAACATAAACACCATACTCCAACTCACATTTCTGAAACCCTTGCTTCTTGAAAAATGAATCAATCTTCATATTCCAGGCTCTGGGCGCTTGTTTCAATCCATAGAGGGCTTTATGCAATCTATACACCATCCCTTCCTGATTCTTTTTCTCAAAACCAGGAGGTTGTGACACATATACCTCTTCTTGTAATGGACCGTTCAGAAATGCAGATTTCACATCTAAATGCATCAGAGGCCAATTCCTGTTAGCAGCTATTGCAATTACCAGTCTAATTGTTTCGTGTCTTGCTACAGGTGCAAACACTTCAGAATAATCTAGTCCAGGTTTCTGCAGAAATCCTCTTGCTACTAACCTCGCTTTGTGTTTGCCAATTGATCCATCTGGCTTTAGTTTCTGCTTGAAAACCCATCTGACGTTGATGGCTTTCTTGCCTTTTGGAAGTTCTGAAAGCTTCCAAGTCTTGTTCCTCTTTATAGCATCAAGTTCTTCTTTCATGGCCTGCAACCAGACTTGTTGCTTAAGAGCATCTTCTGTGCTCACAGGTTCAGAATCTACTAACATTGCACACTGAATAATTTCTCCCTCAGAGTCTACTAACTTGTTCAGAAGCATCTTCAGAAGTTTTTGACTCAGAGGCTTCACCTTCAGAAATTCTTTCTTCAGAGGCTTCACCTTCAGAAATTCTTTCTTCAGAATTTTGACCTTCAGAAATTCTTTCTTCAGAATTCTGACCTTCAGAATTGGCTTCAGAAATCTGACCTTCAGAATTGGCTTCAGAAATCTGACCTTCAGAATTGGCTTCAGAATTCTGACCTTCAGAATTGGCTTCAGAATTCTGACCGTCAGAATTGGCTTCAGAATTCTGACCTTCAGAATTGGCTTCAGAATTCTGACCTTCAGAATTGGCTTCAGAATTCTGACCTTCAGAATTGGCTTCAGAATTCTGACCTTCAGAATTGCCTTCAGAGTCAGAGTCAGATTCAGAATCACCATCAGACTCAGAATCACCATCAGAGTCATCTCCATCTTCTGAATCATCTTCAGAGCCTTCAGATTCTGACTCACCTTCAGAGCCATCCTCTGAGATTCTCACATCAGAATTTGATTGAGACTTGTTAGATTAATTTGTGAAATGTGAATAAAAAAGGTAAAACTACAATGATATATTTAAATTTAGGTGCATGTAGTTGTAAATTTTGGGTCGAACTTGGCTTTTAGGCAAATATGTTTTTATCTTGGGCTAATATATTAATGTAAACAAAACTAAATGTGTGTTTTACTATTGTAACATATCAATTAGCTAACAGAAGTGCATTAACATAGAAAAATATCCAGTGAAAAAAACATTAAAATTAAACAAAAAATTACAATCAATTATATTAAGAATCAATAGTATCAAAATGGTGATTATCTTCACATTGCTATTGATATCAAAAAAGTGATGTACAACACATTCATACATTGTTGAATACTTCCTTGTACACCACGTTAGTTGTTGTTGATTTAGACAATTTATTTTCATCGTGAACCAAAATTTTAATTCCTTTTTTGCTCTTTACTCTTGAGATAGCAACATATATTTGACCATGGCTAAAAACAGATCTTGGCAAGTAGATGCCAACATAATCCAAAGATTGACCTTGTGACTTGTTAATAGTCATTGCATAGGAGACAATAATTGGAAATTGTCTTCTGCTTAATTTGAAAGGCCATGGAGATTGGGATGGACTCATATCAAATCTTGGAATGTACATAACATTCCCATGATGCTTACCTCCAATAACCTTAGCTTCAATCACATGTTCAGCCAATTTGGTCACAATTAACCTTGTACCATTACACAAACCTTCATTCTGATCTATGTTCCTCATTAACATTATTGGTGTACCAACTTTCAATTTGATACAGTGATTAGGAAGTCCAGATGTACGAAGTGAAGCTAAGAATTCTGGGGTAAATAGCTGCACAACATCTTCATCATGAATCTCTGATTTATCAATAACATTGCAACTTAAGTACTCATGTTCTTCACCTATCAGTTGAAAAAAAAAACATGGCTGTGTCACAATTGTCCATATAGAAATTTCATGAAGGCATAATATAACATTTTAAATAAATTGAGGTAGAATTGAATATAATGTTTTCATGTACCTGGCATTAAATTTAGGACATAATCGTTAATTGAATCAACAACTTCAATTGTGGAAGCTAAAATGGCTCTACTCAACAAATATTCATAATTTGTGAAATTATCCAAAAAATCAGGATAAGTACTATCTACAATTCCTTGAATAGGATCATCATAGTTTGAAATCAATAGTTCTGGTGGAATATCAATTTCTGCAGTGCCATCATTTGGTTCTGAAATTCTCCCTTCACCAACTTTTAGAAGCCAGTTTGAAAATGCTTCAATTTCTTCATTGTTTTGGTCACCTGAACCTTGCCTTAGTCTCATATTTTTGGTTAATGTTAGCACCTCACAATGATCCCATATGTGAGATGCATTGATTGAGGCATGAACAACATCTGAGCGACTACCTCTTGGAATAACGGGAAGAATTTGCCTGAAATCACCTCCAAATACCACAACCTTTCCACCAAAGATTTTGTCACTGTTTCCTGTTTCACTCATCAGATCCTTGAGACATCTATCCAAAGCTTCAAAACAATACCTGTGTGCCATTGGTGCTTCATCCCAAATAATCAGTTTGGTTTGTCTTAGCACCTCTGCAAGGTCATCTTCATAATCAATTTTACAACTGGAGTTATCTAAAGTTGGAATAGGTAGTTTGAATTTGGAATGAGCAGTTCTTCCACCAGGTAGGAGCAAGGCAGCAATTCCACTTGTTGCAACTGTAATAACAATATGTTGTTTTGATCTCAACGCACTTGCAAGTGTTCTCCATATGTAGGTTTTTCCTGTCCCACCATAACCATGCAAAAAGAAAACTCCTCCATCTTGTTTATCAACAGCAGTCATGATTTTGGAATAATGTCCTCTTTGTTCATCTAAACAATATCATTTTAAAACATAATTGAATGTATAGGATAATGTAGAACGTATATAATTTTAGAATTGATAAGTGGTTTTTGAGAAGTGAACCTGTTAATGAAGCAAACAGTTGTGCATGTTCTTGTTTTAGGCTTTCAACATCATAATTTCTTTCATCATAAATGAGCCTATTGCCTAATTGTTCAAGTACATATCCTTTTGGATAAGGAATGGAATTAAATTGCTTTAAAGTTCTTCTATGATCTTGAAGATATTGTTCTATCTCTAATAAAGTTAAATTTTCCACTTCTTCATCAGTTAATTCCAACTCTGAAAAACAACTTGTTATATATCTGAATAGCAAGCACAATGTAGTGTAGCATATTAAACATATAATGTCAATAGGTCAGTGGTGAATATGGTAATGGTATTATTCTCCGTCACAACAAAAGTTTGAAACATAATGCCTAACCAAGTAATGTTGATTACAAATTGTTTATCAACAGGTTAATTATAATTGAAGTTAATCAATGACATAATGTACACAACTATAAAATTTGTATAAATGAATACAGTTTAAATAATAAATAAGGAAAATACCTTTGTTATTTGCCAAAATGCGTTGATGATATAGAATACCATCTGATAGCCATTGTATTGTTTTTCTGAAAACATAGTAAGGTCTATTCATGGAACCCATAAGAAGCAAATGAACAAACATTTTCCTGACAAAATATCCTGGACCCCAACCATGTGATTCTCTAATTGCACCTATGTACTCTTTATCATCCCCCAAAAAACCACTGGCGAAGCAAGCATCTCTAAATGTAAAATGTTGTGTGCCTTTGACTTTGCGAATTGCTTCATATGATGTTGGACCTTTAACAACAGTTAACATCATTCGCAAATAAAATAGTTCTCCAGTGGTAGGAGGAACCCAAATTAACCGACCAATTTTGAAACCTCTTTTTCTAGGTGTCCAGCATTTATTTTTTTTACTGTATGTAAATTTAGTCACAAACTGACCATAAGTTAGCTTTCTTGCACTTGGATATTTCTCATTTGCTTCTAACCATGATGTGAACATTGATTCTGTGACACTTGGTTTTTCAAGAATGTTTTCCATACGATCATGATCTGTAAAGTAAATGGCATTCTCTCCTACCAAGTGAAAAAACATTCTTTCTACAGCTGGCTTTCTTCCATGAATTTTGTATGAATAAATTCTCCAACATGCTTCACTTGGTGAGACATATCTGCAATCAATATATTGTTGAATTTCATCAACCACAACAGGTTCATTTTCATTTTGGTTTCTTGATTTAACAACTGAAGCTGTAATTCTATCATAACCTTTATGAATGTATTTGAACAAATATTTGATTGATGAACTTTGGTTGCACCATTCCATATTGATATGAGCTTGATATTTTAGTAACAACCTTGGATTATATGGTACAACATCTCTATTGTCCATAGTAATCCCATTTTTTATCACTGTATGAGTATTTGAACTTCTTCTATACACTGGATAACCATCTTTATCCACTATTGTTTCTTCTATGAATTTTTTGGGATAGAACTTTGAACATCTATTATTTTTTATACATGGTGATGATATTCTACCATTGCCACATGGTCCATGTATCATATGTTTTTTAACCAAACTGTAAAGCTCCTGTTGAGTTTGTGGATTAGGGATTTCTGCAGAAATGATTTTGTCAATATCAGGAGGATCAGGATACTTACTTGAAGGATGTAAAAATATCAAAATATGAGCATGTGGTAGTCCTCTTTTTTGAAACTCAATGGTATACATATCTGTAAATCAAAGATGAAATTTCATTATTGAGTACACACAATGTCATTGAATGAGTGAGATAAATTTATTAGATAATGAATTACTTACAGGCCAAGACTTTGCCCAATATATGTTTTCTGGTTAAATCTTTCATGAGTTCATCAAACTTAATCTTGAAAACCTTTGTTACAATATCTGGCCGATCTTGAGGTTTGAGATTTTTCTTAGACAACTCTCTTGTGATTTCTGGCCATGTAGAATTACATGTGAAAGTAATAAACACATCAGGAAATCCAACTGCAGATGAAATGGCCATTCCATCAAAATACAGTTGATCCATGTATCTTTTACTTCCTACAAAAGTTGAAGGCAATACAACTCTTGTTCCAAACTTCTGTGGTCCTGTGCTTTGATTGGTTTGTGTTGGGTCATTTAATTTTCTATACTTCCCAACTCTGAGCTTAGATTGATTTTTCCTTAACCAATTAAGTCTTTCTGTTTCCATCATTGTATAACCATCAACCAAAAATTGCTGAAATAGTCTTCTTGAGCAGATTAAAGTTTGAGCTTCATTTTTTCGTGTTTGAATTCTAAATGAAAGCCAATCTTTAATAGTTAGTCTATTCCTCTTTGTGACCTGAGTTTCATGGCTATATCTATGTTGAATTCCATGCCTGAAACCATCTTCACCATATGGAAAAATCAGGGGATATTGATAAGCAAGATAGCTTGGGTGAAATTCATTAATCCTTTGTAACCTTCCACTTGTTTTGTGCATGATAATGTCTCTATAAGAAGCAGAATCAATATCTCCTACTATCAATGCAGCAACTTCGGATACAGTAGGTTGATTATAAATTCTTCCATCTGAAGTTCTGTTTGAAATTAATTTCAGCTTTAAATCTTGAACCTCATTATTTTTCAATGTGTCTCTAGCAATCCTAAAAGACTTAGCATGAACATTGTATTCATCTAACATAGACTTTAATTTGATGACAATGTTTGCATCAAGATCTTTGTTATTCCTAATAGAATGAATAATGAATTTAACAATCAAAATTTAGGAATATACAGAAACATGTGATTGGGGTAGAATTTAGGAATAGAGAGAAGCATGTAATTACTTAGTTCAAAAAAGTACTAAAGTGACATACCTGAAATGGTGCATTCTGTTTTGAACTTCATTTTCAGTATCATAAATATATAGCTGGGCAAATTTTGGTGTTTCCCCAGGTTCAGGTAACATGCTTCCAATTCTGTGACAGACTTGTCCTTGAATTCTTATTGTTGGTGGTCCTCTACCACGATTCCTTTCTTCATCAATACTCATTCCAGGTGAAGTGAATGCAAACATAGCATTGTAGATTCTTGTGTGTGCTTGATAATTTTTGCTATGTGAACTGTCATTATTAAATAGTAAGTGGTGAAGGACTTCAGGTGGTTTTTTAAGTAGTGGCAATTGAGCTTTACCGCTGTGACAACATTGTTGGAATTCTGGTGACACCGAATTTTTTCTTTTATTTTTCCTTTCATGGTACCACATGTATGCTCCACATTTTCCACATTCCCATACAGGATCACCTATATCAAAATAACCTACATGATAAATAAAAACTTATGTTATAAATGTTGTCAAAATTGTAAGAGCATATTGATGAAAAATGCATATTTATCACAAATAACCTTGTTCATCTTCGTCTAATTCTTCATCATCATCAGATTCAGTTTGTGAATCTTCTGAGTCTGCTGCATTTGAATCAGAGTCATCTGATTCTGTCTCAGAATCAATTACATGATTTTCAAAAATGTGTGAGTACTGAGATGTAGTTTTTTTCCTAACTTGGGGATTAGATGTTGAAGCATCAGTTGGTTGAAGTGTTCCAGTAAACTTGTTGTATAAGTTAACTCCTCGGGTTTGATAATGAGTTTGTCTAATAGGTTGTTGACTGAGATAGTCAACATCTGATGATTGAGTAGGATGAGAAGACTGTGATTTATCAGAATTTGTGTTTTGTGCATTAAGATGTGGTCTAAGTACATTGCTGCAATTCAAAATGGGTGTGGTTTTAATACTGTGAGACAAATTATGAGAAATGGATGCATTATTAGGCTGATGTGTGGAATGAGTAGAATCTTTACAATTTAAAGCAGAATTAGAAATTGGGTGAAGATGATTTGAACCAAAGTTAGGATTGGAAGAAGTGGTATTTACAGGAGATGTAAATTTGTTAGGAATTGTAGTAGTGGTATTTACAGGAGTAACTGGAGATGAAAACTTGTTCAAAAGATTCACTCCACAGGTCTGGTTTAAAATTGATTTATGAGGTGGTTGAAATTGTTTGTGCCTCTCTGATGGTTGTGAAGCAATTGTAGAGGTAGGATTTGTATTTATAAGTTGAGAGACAGGAGAAGAAAACTGGTATTGAGATGTTATTGATGATGTTGATGCAGTTCCAGCTGCATTGATAAACTTTTTAGATGGTTTTTGATTTGATATTGATAATTTCCTTTTATCTCTTGCTGCAGAAGCAAGTTTTTTGGAACTGTTATTGGAATTATCCATGGCAAGAGGTTGTGCAACAATGGTGAGTGACTTGCAATGTTTGGTTAGTGTTTTAAAATTGAGTAAAGTTTGTTATGGTGTTTGTGTTGAAACATAGAGTTAATGTTATGTTTTTAAGTAATTAACATTTCCTTTCAAAATTTCGTAATTTGTAACACATAATTTCAAAGTTTGAAATTTTTCAGATTATGAATTTTTTGAATTTGGCACTTTAGTTCACGAAATTTGAAAATTTGAAGAAGTTTTGATTTTGGTGGGAGAAATTTTGGTGTGAACTTTTGAAATTCGAAATTTTGCCCTTGGTAAAATGTATTGACAGATGATATTGTTGTAGGTGAGGAAGCATTAAATGTAAAGGAAAAGGTGGAAGAGGAGATGTTTTGCTTGTGGAATGGAGTATACATGTCAGCTGCATTTAATGAGCTGAAAACTTACTATATTGAAGTATTAGTACAAAAGTAAGTCTATGTCTATCTAATAGCTAATATATTTGACAGCTTGGGTTCTGTTTTAGTGAAATGGTGCAGGAAAGGGTACGTCCTTTGGTTTATAGCCATTGGGTAACTATGGTCCTAGCAAAAATGTCACATCTTTCATTATAATATAATAAACATAGATTAAGCAAAAAAAAAATATCAAGATAATGAGGAAGTAGTACTTCAGTACTCATGATAATTAACAATACAAAGTATTACAAACAAAACTGAAATATGATTCCAAACATTGTAGCTAATATAATTTACATCTAATTTTCAACTTTATCAACATCAACTCTATTACTTTTCTCGAAATCAAAGAACTTAAATTTGATTACATCTCCATCAATGAAACCATTTTCATTACATAATTTATGCCATCCCATGATTTCAGGTTTACCTTCGTAAATTTCGATTGGACAATACATTGGTTCTGTTACTGGTCCTTCAAGCCATAGATAATCATATTTCTGCATAATTTTTTTAGCCAAAAACTTGTTCAATATCTGCAAAGAATAGTGGAGTGGTCAATATTCATGTGGTTAACTTGAAATGATATAATGCAAATTTAAATAATTTATAGGTTACTAAATTTGTAGATGAAGAACTCAACTAATTCTCTTCTTTCTAAATAATGATATAATGCAAGTTTTTGACTCAGAGGCTTCACCTTCAGAAATTCTTTCTTCAGAGGCTTCACCTTCAGAAATTCTTTCTTCAGAATTTTGACCTTCAGAAATTCTTTCTTCAGAATTCTGACCTTCAGAATGCTGACCTTCAGAATTCTGACCTTCAGAATTGGCTTCAGAATTCTGACCTTCAGAATTGGCTTCAGAATTCTGACCTATAGTGGAGTGGTCAATATTCATGTGGTTAACTTGAAATGATATAATGCAAATTTAAATAATTTATAGGTTACTAAATTTGTAGATGAAGAACTCAACTAATTCTCTTCTTTCTTCACCAGGAGAGCCTAAAACAATTTCAAATGTAAATGGATCAGGAGGTTTGGTAGATAGTGTGTGAAAAGAAGGGAATTCATGTGTTTCAAGTGGTTTTGTTAAACATGGAATAAGATGAAACATGCTATCACCATAGTAGACAAATGCAATCTGATGATATTGAAATTGAAATTCAAAGTGATCACGCATTTCAGTCCATCCAGATGTTATTCTAGGTTGTTCAACAGATCGATTCCACCTGAGCAAGTGTAAGTATTTGCAACAATAAACCTTCCAATGATCATCTAACTAATCAGAATACTTATGGGCAAACATTGGATCAATTTCCCCATAAGGCTGAAAAAGTCAATATTAAAGTTAATTAACCTGTATAGTTAAGATATTAAGACAGAAAAAAAAATGTTAAACAGAAATAAGAGCTTACAACATCTTTGATATGGACAGTAAACATAATGCATTTTTCCCTCCTTGAACCAAGACTCGTATTGATATCTTCGTCTATGGGAATAGGCTTGTTCATGTTGATGCAATATGGTTAGTTTGTAAGTTGTTTCATGAGTGTGAGGTTATTTTTATAGGATACAAAGTTATGTTAAAGTTGTCATAAATGTGTAGCAGAAGTTTGGTTTGATAATAAATAAAAGGAGTTGGGCAATTGAATTGTGTATACGAAATTGTATACAGTTAAGGACACATCAGTTTGTTGTGTTACCAATAAATGAAATATTGAGAGAGAATAAATATGATAAATGTAAAGAAAAATTAAGTAACCATAATGAGACATTCAGAGATAAACGTGAAAATGTAAATATTAGATGAAATAAGCATGTCTTAAAGTAGCATACAAACATAGGTTATCTTCAAAAGATTTTAAGTACATATGATAACAAAATAGGGATTTGTTGAATACTATTTGTGATATAATAATCCCATATCAAAAACATATGTTAAAAGAACTACTGCTACTCCTTCTTGGGTATTTTCAGTTCCTTCTTTGAAGCTAACTTGGCAATTTTCATTATTTTGGTTGAAGATAACTTGGCACCAATCAAATCATCATTATCAGTTTTGATGTCAGTCTTTGCAATTTCTTTTCCTGGGCGCTTCTGTGGATTAATGACTTTGGTGGAAGATAACTTTGAACCAATCAATTCAAGCGCATCAGATTTGAGGTTAGTTTTTTCAATCTCTTTGGTTGGGCTCTTCTTTGGTGTTTCAAATTCAACATTATCAGGGTCAATCTCATCAGTTGCAGATAAATCAACCTAAAAACAAAACAGAATTTAGTATAGCGCAATCCATTTTTTGTTTAAATTGAAAACAACTCAAAATGTGATAAGTTAAAACTATATACCGTTGGAATGACAATGTTGTCATCAGATTCAACAGCCTGAATGGCTAATTCCTACAATTTAGAGTATAAAATCCATGAATGTATGTATATCAAAAGAAGATGGACACATTAATGTAACGTAAACTATTTAATATCAAGCGGTAACTAAAATTGGAAGTTAGCAAAAAACTAAGAAGACCTGTTCATTGGGGAATTGAGATAGAACTTGGTTGATAAAATCAGTATTTTGACTAATAGCCATTACTGAGCCAGATTTCCAATTAGGCTGCCACTTAACCTTAACTGCCAAAGTTTTTCCACCAATGTCATCAATGACTTGTGGATAATCCAAAGGATCATTGATGCCAGCCTAAAATATTTGTGAGAATTTTTAAGATTAGTGATTAAATATAATAAAGAAAGTTGTTTGGGTTGATGTAAACCTTAATCATCTCATCATGAAGAACTTCTGCAGATTTATTAAGTAGCTGTGCACATTCTCTATCCCAGAAAACAAAAGACGCTTTATGTTGACCATTTCCCACTTCAACATCCAACTTGTATCTAAAAATTATAACACAAATAAGTATATCTCTAAAATGCAAGAAAGATAAAAAAAAAATAGGGGTAAACCTGTATAATTCAATTTCTGTTGAATGGTCATCAGCACACTTATATGGTGGAGCAATCCCAAAAGTTTGTTTCGGACAGCTGAAGCAACTTAAATAAAACCAGCCAATTTTGTTAGATTTAACCTTAATTGTGTTGACGACAGTGACACATTTTGTCTCCTGAAAATCAGTGAAATGAAATTAGTGATTTGCATATTAACCAATATTATAACTTGTTGAGGTATAATAACAGTACCTGTCTAAGCTGCAACATTTCACTAAAAGGCAGAACTTCAGCATTGTGATAGAACTTCTGTTCAGGTGTGAATTGAGATCCTGAGCTATACTGTGAACCTCCTGGAGATCTGTACTGTGAACCTCCATAAGACAGTGTCAATCTTTGTGAAGTTGTTTCAGAGGCAGGTGAAATAAGCCCATTCTTAATTGCAGCAATATAGCTGCAAAAAAGCAAACAAAAGAAAAGAATCAGAAAACCAAATGGACATGCAAAATTAACAGAACAATTTAAGTTAATAATATGGTAAACCTTTGTTTGAAAGCATGAATCTCTGGTAGCCCATCATCAATGAAAAGTTTAGTGGTACTCCATGTATTTGAAACACTAAGTGGATATTTGCCTACAACAAATGAATTAAACGGTGTTATAAAATAATGTATAATCTACGAACATAAAAATAACTTGTGCATTAATGCAATTATTGACTAAAAATATATGACCTTCTTTCTTAACTTTTGCATATTTGATGCAAACAACTGTTGGTCCAGCATCAGTCTTGTTGTTGACATAGTTGAGAAAGTTGGTTGCATAATTTTCCCAAAAAGTGCATTGAATGACGTTGTCACTACAAATAAGAATTTAGGATTATCAGTTAAGAAGTAAGTTTCAGTTAGATTGATTTAGAAAGAGATTTGCATACCTAAGGTCTTTAATCTTAAGATTAACTTGAATTTTCTTACTCCCTGAATGAGGTTGAGTATAACCTATCTCATCCACAGCTCCAATGATATCTGGGAAGGTTCACAAAAATAAAAAGTTAATCATTATATAAGACGGTAATATTTGAAAAACATACTGAAGAAGGGCAAAAAGACGTAAATTCCTACCATATAAGAAATCTTCACGAAAATCCTCTGCTATGATGTCCTTAAAATCTTTGAACTTAAGTATATCAGGAATATCATGTTTATTAACATCAAAAACACGTGTTCCACCATTGAACGTTAACATGAATTCATGATGAGATGATTTGAATTTTTGCTGATTTCTTGTGACTTGAAAATTTTGCATGCTGTAAGTGTTTTTCTCAACAATAGCATTTTCCTTTTGGTATTTGTTTTTGAACTCATTTGGAACTATTATAAAAATATCATCTCCCTGAAAATATAGCAGTGTTTCAGCAATCATATTTTGATTCATAATTTGTGATATGTGAATTTCAAATAGATTTTCATGTTTTTGAAATAGTAAAAGCTGAAATCTTGTAAATACTTACTGTAACTTATTTTTAAGCTGTAACAGCTTCTTTTAAGCTGTAACAGCTTTTGCCATTTGTATCAATAGTATTTCCTTCTCAATACCAACAATACTATTTCCTTCTCATATAAACCCAAAATTGATACTTACTCTTTAAACAAACTTAACTTCAGCAAAAACATAATAATCTATCAACAACAACCATTACAAAATACTCATATAAACCCAAAAACAACAATAGTTTGAACACGGTGAAAGAAAAGAACTTACTTTGGAGTCCACAACAACCATTTCAAAATACTCTTTTCCATCTTTGGACGCAGACCATTTATCTTTGACCTTCACAGCTATTTTCCATAGATCCTTTCGATCTGTTATGTCTTTGATAAACTCGAATTTTCTTGCCATTTTTCTTCCTGAAAAAATCAAAAATTATTGTGTTTAAACGCGTTTGAATAAAGAATAAAAAGAACATAGAACACAGCAGAAGAAGAAGAGGATGACACGCGTATCTTACCAAGGAAGAAGAAGAAGATGGTGATTGTAGTGGTTGTTTGTTCTTGTTGTGCAGAGGAGAGAAATTTTGTATATTCTTTTGCAGAGGAGAGAGTATTTGGTTTGAAGTGTGCAGAGGAGACAGTATTTTACTGTTGTCTTGAGTTTGGGGACAAAAAGTGACATGACTTTTTAAAATCTTTGACTTCTCCAACCAAACCTAACTAATTTCCAAATGGCTGACTTGTATCCAAACCGTGGCTCATGAAAAAGTATCATTTTGTTCACAAAATATGTTAAATGGCTTAGTTACTTAGAAATATGGCTCGGTTAACAACCATCTTAGTTCAGTTAGTAAATTTTTAGACACAAAATACCCTCACATATGCCAAGTGTCAAGATTTGAAGCAAGGTTATTTTTATTATTTCCAGGTACAATAGTTTTCTTATATTGTATTTGATATTCCAAAAAAATGGTATAATAGGAAAATAAAGTGCAAAATTACACTTTCTTAATTTGGCCTTTTTTTTCCTCAAACATAAAATAAAAAGGAACGGAGGGAGTACTTAATTAAAAAAAACCCTCTTTTGTTTCCCCGCGCACGCAACGATCTTACACAGCAATATCAAACATCTCCAAGTTTTTTACCCGTAGTGGTAAGGGTCTGTAATCTTTCCCATCGCCCATATCAAGAAAACCAAACATAACTTAGCCGTATAAAATATAGTATAAATCAAAGCACACATAAAAACTATATTTTCTTAAAAGAAATAAATTAAAAAAAATGCATGGATGCTCTTATTCTAAATGATCCGGATAATAAATCTCATACCAATGAGAAACCTGCCACAAAGGCTCAAGCCACAAAGGCTAAAATAAAACCTGCCACAAAGACAAAAATATCGAACTTGCCACAAAGGCACCTGCCACGAACCTCTAATGCTGGGACCTATAATGCAGGCACCTTTACGGGAGCAGGAACCTCGCTAATGCCGTACCTGTGATGCAGTAGGGACCACATTTAAACTATTTGAATACCTTGAAAACTAATCATATCAAATGATAAACACATTATCACAGACAAAGCAAATGGGTCAAAAAATAGAAAACTCGAAAGAAAAGAAAAGTTTCACAAACAAACCCTCATCGTGATCCATAGAAAAGTGGGTATGATGAAGGTTTTGCAATTTGTTTTGAATGAAATGGTTCGGTTCTTGGAATTTCAAAATGAAATGTTTCAAGAACTAGCCGTATGATGTTAGTTATATACTTATTTTTTTCTTGACACAATGTTTGTTACATAGTTTTTTTTTAATTACTAAAATGTTAGTTAGTGACCGTTTATTACGAAAAAAAGTTATTTATATATTTATGTTTTTTTTGAAATTAACGAAGCTAGAATATGAAATCTCAAGACTTGTTATTTATCTTTTTACTACTAGACCGAATTATCATTTATCTCTTAGATTTTTTATGTGAAGTTTGTTTTTCTTTCACTCCTTATCAATGTACATAATTCATTTTTTAATTGGATATTGAATTTTTTAAAAAAAATCTCTCTCACAAAGTTTTTTTGCAACAATATATTTTGTATGAACTTCGGACTAGTAATTTCACGATCAATGTGCTCCTCAACGAAGTGTTTAAAAATTAAAATTTGAAAATGTTTATTTGCAAAACTTTGTTATCATTTGTTGCACATACCCTTTTAGGGACTCTCTAGTATTATTATGGTATTTGACTGCAAGATACACAAAAAATCATTCTACCAAAAAATCTCTAAATCTACAAATTATTTTCCACACAAAAGTGAGTGAGGTGGCTCATAGTTCACTGTTGCTTAATGCGCATCCGATTACAAATTATGTATCAAAGTTATTCTTGAAGTATAGCCACCTCTCAGGACTCAGGAGTACCATTAATGCCAAGATCAATGCAAGCTTGATGTCTAACATTTGAAAGAGTGCGTACGAATTAATTGCTTTTTATATCTTGGTCTTCGATGACACATAGTAAATTAACATTTTCCATTTTTATCATAGCTATATAAACATTCTTCTATAAAAATACATTTGTATTCTATTTCGCTTTATGAAAGATTCTCAAAACATGCAAAAAACAAAAAATGGCATCGATACGTAGTTGTATATAGTGTTGTATTTTTGTTTAAAGAAACGTGTGCAAATAACATTTATGTTTTTTTTTTAATGTATTTCTTCGGTTTATTAGCAGAAAATAAAATATATCAATAATAAATTAATTTAAGTGATAAAGATTGTTGGCTCATTAAACATTTAGTTAGTGGTTTAATTTGTGACTTGTGCGTATGAAAAAAAACTTCGGTGTCAATATCCTAATATGAAATAATTTATATAAAATACATTCTTTTCGTTTGTGAGTATTATTAGGATTCGAAATTCGGTTCATTTCGTTATTTCCTTTTTAACCCGCACCTTTTCCTCGAAATGAGAAAGAAAATAATAATACACTATGTGAAGATTTTTATTGGACATGCATGTGTCAACATAATTCAAAATATAGACCTACATTTTTTTTTCTTCAATGGACGCGAAGATATATAGAATTTTTTTTCTTCTCAATGGACGTGAAGATATATATATGTATATTATGTATAAGTTGTTATAATTGAAATTTTAAGAATTCAATTTTCAAATAATAAGAAAAGATAAACTTGTGTTAGAGAATATATAAAAACGCAAAATTGTTACTGTCCTTACACTTACAGTATAAATACTAATATAAGAATATAGATATATTTTTGTAAAAAAAAATAATTATAGATATATTATAATAAATCATGAACAATTTATTAAAAAAAAAAATCCTTGTTTTTCTCATTTTATAATCCTATCTCAACAAAGATAAAAGATAATTGAAATGCCAAAAAAAATTAAAAATAAAAGATAATTATAAAGATATTCTAGAGAGTAAAAATTTATCTAAATCCAAAAAATTAGTCTTTACAATTGAAAAAACACAGTTAGACACAATTATTAATAACAACTATTGATTTATGATCAGACTGTGAAGATTAAATTTCAATTTAAACATTATTAATGATCTCAACCGTTAAATTAGATCAGACGGCTGAGAGAAGTACATGCGACAATACACAAAAAAAAAACAGAGTTTTCAGTATTGTGGTATCAAAGTGTATCATTCTTTTCCTTATAGAAGGGGATACCCTCGCGCTTCTTTAGTTCATTCTGTGTCTCCTCTCAATCGTAGCACCGACTTTTATTCTCTGCGATCCAAATCCAACAACGTTCAAACTTTCAACATTCTCTCATCTTTTTTTAGGTATTCTTTTTTCCCCTTCATGCATTGCATAATTATCGTCATTATTATTTTTCATTAAATTTCATTATTTTTTTTTTCTTCGAATTTGTTTGTTTGATTATAAATCTATTTTTGCTATGTGTTTATCTTAGGGTTAGGGTCTTATGTGTGATTTTTCTCGATTGCATGCAGCTTTTTCATCAACGTGTTTGTTTTGAAAAAATCTCTTATTAAAAAGTTGATTTTTTTTTTTTTTTTTCGTACTGTTCATGTTATTGTGTGAATTGGTTTGTTTTTCGATGGATCTGGTTTTATTTTTTTAATCAAACGTTGTTTTTTGTGTAAAATAATAATGGTGTTGGTGAATATGATAAGTGCAATGGGAGGAGAAAATTTTAGATGTAAACCATGTAGATTGAAGATTTGATTTTAATTTTTTTTTTTTAGGTTTATTATTATATAAGCAAGGTTTTAAAAAACGATCTGGTAAACACGGCATCAATGTTGCTTTGATGTCTTGCAACCGCGATTGTGGCTGCATTGTTTGTGTTTGAGTGCAATTTTTGACGTCACACAGTCGTGATTGCGATTTAAAATGTTGCTTGTTAGTATTTTTTTTTTTTTGTTGAATAACAATTGTAATGCTGAAAATATAAAAATGTGATTTTTTATTTATTTTGTTAGTGTACCAGTTGTTCAAAATTGTTTTGGAGTTTGAGGTTGTCGGTTTCGGCTGTTTGAGATGCAATCGGCTGAAGCTGGGGGTCCTAGTACCCCTAACAGGGGGTTGGAAGGTGAAGCCGGGAATTCCAAGATGAAGGGTAGTGGAAATCAAAGCAGCAAAGATATGATTTTCCGAGCTGATAAGATCGATTTGAAGAGCTTGGATGCCGAGCTAGAAAGGCACTTGAGCAGGGCTTACTCTAGAAACATTGAGAAAAATAGGCGTAAAGAAGAGTGGGAGATTGATTTGGCCAAATTGGATATACGATATGTTGTTGCGAATGGAGCTTATGGAACTGTCTACAGGGGAACTTATGACAATCAAGATGTTGCTGGTATGTGTACTTTATGTTCCGCATTCTTATGGTTGAGTGTCTTTGTATTTGAAATATATAACAAGTAAAAAAATATGCTATTCAACATAATTAGATAGTATTTGAAGTATTGTATTCTCTCGAGGTTTGTTCACTCAGTCGCGAATCTTGGTTTTAATTGTTGTCGTTGTCGCGGTTAGTTTACAATCGTTGATATTGCATATTGTATTCTCTCAAGGTTTGTTATTTCAGCTGTGAATCTTAGTTTTTAATTATGGTCGCTTTTGCTGTTATGTTACAATCATTGATATTGTATATTGTATTTTCTCAAGGTTTGTTCTTTCAGCCGCAAATCTTGGTTTTAAATTGTGGTCGTTATCGCGGTTATGTTATTCAATAGATCTATATTTCATATAACGACAAATAAGTACGGCCGATGTGACCATAATTATGGTTGCAAAGGTTTATTAAATATTTACACATGTTTTATTTTCCTACTTATTTATATTGCTCACATAAAAAAAGTTCATGCCATACTCTTGCTCTTTCAGCCGCGAATCTTGGGTTTTAAATGTGGTTGTTGTCGCGATTATGTTACAATTATTGATATTCCATATTGTATTCTCTCAAAGTTTGTTCTTTCAGCCGCGAATCTTGGTTTTAGATTGTGGTCGTTGTCGCGGTTATGTTACAACCGTTGATATTGCATATAACGACAAATAAGTATGGTTGATGCGGCCATAATTAATTACGGTTGCAAAGTCTTATAAAATCTTTATATAAGTTTTGTTTTCCTACTTAGTTACACTGTTTGCATAAAAATAAGGCTCAAATCATACTCTTGCTCTTAAATATTTTTTCTTTGTAGAATTCTCACAGAATTGCCATGCTGAATTTTATAGTGAAAGTGTTGGACTGGGGGGAGGATGGTGTTGCCACTGCAGCTGAAATTGCTGGCTTACGAGCAGCATTTCGGCAGGAGGTTACTGTGTGGCAAAAACTTGATCATGCAAATGTTACAAAAGTACTAGCTTAATATCCTTTACACTCTCATGTATATACTACTTTGCAAATTCTGGATGCTTATTTTTCTCCTTCTTTCGTTTATGAGGCGGATTGATAGGATTTTTATTTATTTTTAAAATCGTAGTTTTCTAATTGTTTATATAATTCCTCCCAACAGTTTATTGGAGCTTCAATGGGAACTTCAAATCTTAAGATTCCTTCAGATCCTGGCAGTCAAGATAACGTTCCTTCCAAGGCATGTTGTGTTGTTGTTGAGTTTGTTCATGGTGGGACATTGAAACAATTCTTGTTGAAAAATAGGCGTAAGAAACTGCCATATAAGGTTGTGATTCAGTTGGCTTTGGACCTTGCTAAAGGGTGAGTCTCATTGTATTTAGTATTTACCTTTACAATTTTCGATATATATATATTTGTATTTTTCCTCTCAAACACAATATATTTTTCCCCATTGCAGTCTTAGTTATCTACATTCGAGGAGAATTGTTCACCGCGATGTGAAAACTGATAATATGTTGCTGACTGAAAACCAAAATTTGAAAATAGCTGATTTTGGTGTTGCTCGGGTTGAAGCGGTAAACCCAAGTGAAATGACTGGTGATACCGGAACCGTTGGATATATGGCGCCAGAGGTATTACTAATCACGCTTTGTAATTTTCTCTAGATATTGTGTGGTTCAATGCAATGGCTGATTAGGGAAGTATTATTGTTTATGATTATATCTCGCGTGGCGGAGAAATTGGAACTCTATTTCAATAATTCGCTTTAATCGCGCCCTTAAACTACATGCAGGTTATAAATGGTAAGCCTTACAACAGAAGCTGCGACGTCTACAGCTTTGGTATTTGCTTGTGGGAAATTTATTGCTGCGACATGCCTTATCTGAATCTAAGCTTTGCTGACGCGTCAGCTGCAGTCGCTAATCGGGTCAGTTCATACAATGAACCATGAACTTTTTCTATCTACCCTCGTATTCTTTTCCTACGACCATTTTGAAATTTCCATCGTCTTGTCTCAATATGGCATAATTCCTGTATATCATACACTAAATATTTCTTTTAGCTGTCATAATCTGACCATAAATAAGTATTTTAAAAAACTACATTTACTCATAATTCATAAGAGTACTCCCTATTCTGCCGTCATGTTTTTCTTCCCATACATAGATATTTTATCTAGAAATACTTTATTCTGTTTTATGTATCATTCTACACTTCTATCTATATTCAAATTCACTTCCATGCTTGCGCAGAATTTACGACCAGAAATTCCTAGATGCTGCCCAAGTGTCTTAGCAAATATAATGAAAAGATGCTGGGACAAGAATCCCCAAAAGCGTCCGGAGATGCATGAGGTGGTGAGGATGTTGGAAGCAATTGATACAAGCAAAGGAGGTGGGATGATACCAGATGATCAGACTCCATTATGTTTTTGTTTTATGGCTGGTCGCCGTGGTCCATAATTGTTCAAAAAATACTCATTTTTTTAGGAGTATTGTTATGTACAATATCAGATCTGTCCTCCTTGGAGATATGCTACATCTTTCAACTGTCATTTATTGGTTTGTCAATTTACTGCTTAACTTTACAGCTTTTATATATATTAGATAATAAAGTAGATATTGGACTAGTATATTGAGTTGCTGGTATTGTGAATAATTGCTTGATTTATAATGTGGAGTTGATGGGTTTATGAACTATGAAATACTGACACTCTTTTGGATAAGCATGTCTTGGTGTCGGACATCGACACTTATGATTACATTAAATTATGTCATAATTTCAAATTATTATTGGTGTCGACTTGTCCATGTCCGATATCCATTTTGGTGTCCATGCTTCATAGTTCATGACTCACGAGCATTCATATCTCAGTTTTGTCGTTGGATGGATTGGATGTGTGTGCGCCATGGGACAATCATCAAATCTTTTATATACTAAGAGACGATACTTTGCCCGCCTAAATTGCTTTCTAATCTTGCCTAATTATCTTTGTGCCCGCCGCCTAAACCACATGTTTGATCACTTGACCTTTCCTATTCATATTCCTTTTCATTTTCCTATATTCATAATAATCATTCAAAATAAATCTTCTATGCGTCTCGTTGTATCTCCATTCACCATTCAATGCACATATTTCAATTCTCAATGTGATAATTGTTCTCCTTCTCCTTTTATGATGATTTACATTACTAAGCTTCATCATCTATGTGAAACCTTTTTGTCTTCTCACATTCATCCTACATAAAAGTGTTAAAGTTTTGATCAAACGAATCAGTGTCGCGATGTCTTCCCTCGGTTTCTCTGTTAAGAATTCCATTCTCTTTGTCCTTCACATTCACATCTTACATTTCTATTTCTGCATAACTGATAATAGCTTTAAGACCCAATTGCCTACAATTCTTAGGTTTGGAGGGCCAATTTTCTTTATGTGCATGTATCCATCTAAATCCTCAACTACATTTATGGATAGACATTTTGAGAGGCACATTCAAATGTTAGATTACATGTCTTATCACAACTTTAATAAGTAGACCGAGAGCATATTTCAACCAATTAATAATGTTTTCACCATGCATCTTTTCATCTCTGCATTTTGGAGGCCAAATGTGCTGCTCAAAGATTGAAAGGAAGTATTTGACAAAGATTTAGCTGAACTCCAAGTTATAGGTATATTATATCTTTAATAAGAATGAAGGGTATAAAGCAGCTGTTGAAGAAAATTATCATAAGGTTAATACCCATAATTTCAATATACAATTCATTCATGTTAAACAAAGATACACAAATTGTATTGTTGACTTCATTCTTATGCTAACCATTTCATTAGCAATATTGAGGATAAAACTCCAAGAAATTTGAACAAAGTGCAAATGGATTTTTTAAGATGTTGATTTGTCCAACACCATTGAAACTGTGGGATTTAGCAAGGAGTCAACTGATGTATATTTTCTAATTTATTTGTCGTGTTGGATGTTTATTTCCTTATAGATACTTTACTTATGTTATTCTTATTCATGTAATCAAATTTTGTCTTCGAAACAACGTGAGCATTTGGTATCGTTGAGTGTGCCCTCTTCATAAGATTTTCATTTTGGACGGGGTTTTATAATAGATCATATAGTATAAATTTGGATAAAACCCCTTAAACAATTTTTTTTTTTTCTTCTTAAATCGGAAATTTTCTGCGCGTAATTGCAAAGACTAATTCTTCGAGTTTCGTGGGATTTAAATGGATGGCAAATACTCCTTAAACAAATTCGGTTTTTCAATATTTTGCATTATATTATTCTTTTTATAATTAGTTGATTCACCTATTTAATTTGATGAAGAGGCATATCAAGTCTTTCTTAAATTTACATCCCCATTATATGTTTTTGGTGATTGTGAGTGTATTTATTTTTGAAGTTCTTTTGCATTTTATCAAATTATTTTTTAAAAAGATATTTATATACCTAAGTCATGTTGCATTGGACTTACTTTCAATAAACTTAAGTTTGTAAAAGTAAATTATTTCTAGTTTATGTTTGCAAATGTTAATCCAAATAAACACTTACTCTCTTTTGCCACGGGTATAAAGGACTAGTATAGAAATAGGAGCAATGTTTTTTTATATTATTTATTTATTTTTGCAAATTGCTCCTATTTCTTTTTTATTTACATGTTGTAAATCAAAACGAGATAAGAGCAATTTTTTTTTTCATAAGTGGGAATAGGGATGGTAGACAGACTCAAACCCTCCGAGTTGATTGAGTTTGAATTCGGGTGCCACCCGATATTTCAGATGCGGGTTTGAGTTCACTTAAATCCGCATTCGAAACCCGAAACCACACCCGCTTAGACATTAAATTACACAAGTATCCCTAAGTATATATAAGAGTCAAATTAAGGGTTTTTCTATTTTTAATTAGGGTTTTTATTTTTAATTGTAGTTTAATTTTTTAAAAGTCTTGAAGACTATATTGTTGTAGACCTTAATTTTAATTTAATTAAGAGATCTTGATGGAATTTCAATGTTTTTGTATTTTTTAATTATTTTTTTCTTTTTTTTGCTACGGGTTCGGGTGAAAAAACCCGAACCCAATGGGTATGGGCGTGATTGTTAATTTATCACCCGAATAGGTTTTGAGTTCGGGTGGCACCCGAAATTTCGAGTGCGGGTTTGGGTGGTGTAAAACCCGCATCCATGGGCACCTGTTGCCATCCCTAAGCGGAAATGTTGTTGTTAAGTTAAACCTTTTTTAATAGAGTTTGAAAAACTAAATAAAGTTAAAATTAGGAAATGATATAACTATAATAGTTAAGGACATTGCTATTTAGTAAGAATTGTTTATACAAGAAAGGTAAGAATCAATACATGAAAAATTTTTAAAGGTTGATGTCATTTAATCTCATTCTTTAGTGGAAATCATGGGTGGTGGTGAATGTAAACAATGGTGGAGATCTATTCTTGCAATTGTTATCCTTAAATTTTCTTACTAAAAAGCTTTTCCCAATAGTTAAATATGTGGATGCAATTTTTAATTGGACAAAATTTAGGTTGTATTTTTTTAAGTGTTTTTCATTTGTTTTTAACTCTTTTTGTTACAATAATATGACTTCACTAATAAAAAAAGTGTTTTCAATTTAAGGCCGTAATTTACTCATTTTAAAAAAAAAGTATTTTAAATTATAAAAGCATTTAAAAATTATATTCACTTCAAGATGGCTCAATTCAAAATAGTCATATTGGCTTCTTTTTTCTTTCAAAAAATGAAATGGGCCGGGGCATCGTTTGATCAGATTTTTGGGTTGATCACACCCACCACGTACAGAAAAAGATCATAAATTTGCAAAAAAGATAATGTATTCAAATTACAAAGATATACATACAAACATCTTCTATGAGTGGGAGGTTCATCCGATCTTGTGTTGGAGCCGATAGCGGTAGGTGATTTGCTGGTTGTGGGCCCCGTTGTTTTTTGGTAGTGTTAGACGTGTTCTTTACCGGTCTTATCTTCTTCCTTCTTTTTTTTTCCTTTGTCAAGTGTTTGTAGTTTTTGCTTTTGTAGTTTTGGGTAGTGTATTTCTAGTACACTTTCCATTGTACTACTATCTTTGCATTTTCTATTTATATATATATATATATATATATATATATATATATATATATATATATCTTTGCAATTCAAAAAAAAAAAATCTTTCGTTAATTAATTGTGTCTATTAAATTATTAATAATCATAAAAATATTAATAAAAAAATATACGGAAAGTTTTTTATATTTTTCAAATTTTTTAAGCTCATTCGAAAACCACGACTCACATGTTCAAAATGTTAAAAATAACTATTTATCTCATATTTTTATAAATTAGATTTTTCTTTCGTCTGTCTCTTTCCTCACCTAACTCTATCTCTCTCTTAATTCTATTCTTTCACAATAATTAACATACTTCGTATATTTTATTTTTGTGAGCTTAATTTAGTTAGGACTTAGTAGAAACATTACCATACTACCTGGTCACCACGGGTCTTGTTGTCTAGTAACTAGCGGTAAACAAACTCGTCATTCCCATTCCATTTCATCATATCATGTAGTATATCATATTTTATATCTTATCTTATACTATATACATTTATAATATCCCCGACAAATCATCTTTCCTCTATATAGCTTTATTATAATGGAAATGATGTGGACTATTTATTTTAGTGGAGAGGTTCATTGTTAAATCACTTTTATGGAGAAAATTTCCAAAAGCAAATACAAGAGTGATTGCCAGGGCCGATCTTGACTATTTGGAGGTCCGGTTCAAATATTAAAAATTGATCTTTAATAAAAAAAATAAAAAAATTATCCTCTATATAAATCATTATTTTTTTATTTGATTGAGATGTTTTTTACCAAACATATGATATTTTATGAACATTGATAATATTTAACCAGTATTATAGGATCTAAAAATTAATTTATCGAGTACATATAATATATTATAAAAACTAACAATATATAACTATTATTATAGGACCTCAAAATTTTGAATTGAAACCTTCAAAATTTTGAGACCCGTTGCCGTCGCACTTGCCGCACACCCCATAGGGCCGGGCCTGGTGATTGCATGCTTGTCGTTATCTCAAAGACTTGATATAGAAGTTGGTCCAACTAGATATGCACGGATTACTACTTTGCTTGTCTACATGTCTTTCTCTCATACACTTCATAAGGACGTTAGTGAGACCAGATTCATGGTTGTGTGAATTTTTGGTTCTCTCTTTTTTCCTTGCAAAATTACTTCTATACCCTCCTAGGATATTATTTGTCCATCTTTTTCTATAAACATCAATCAACATTTTTCATATATGTTAAGAAAATTTGTAGTATATTTAGTATGTTACAACTATTATTACTATAATATTCACTACTTTTTAGTTATTTCATTTAATGCAAAATTTGAATTTAAATCAATTATATATATAGATATATATATATATATATATATATATATATATATATATATATATATATATATATATATATATCAAAAGGATTTGATTTATTTTTGTACCTAAATTTGAAGGATTTAATTTGTATATGCCAATTATTTTTTCCTTACAAAAAAATAAATACCAATTATTTTTATGCCTGCATCTAATTAAATTATTCTAAAATGACAGATGACACATTTTTATGTTTTTTCTTAAAACATCTTCATATATATCTTCTTGACATTATTTAATTGAATGCACACATAATTATTTTTAGATTATCATGAGTATGTAGGAATTAATCTACTTGGTCAAAAAGAAAAATAAATTAATCTCATTTTTAAATAATTTAATTAAATCAATACTCTTTGTGGTATTTATTATAAGAACTTTTTTCTTTATTTTTAAATTTATTAAATATATGATGCATCTCATTTATAATATGGACCAAATACATTTGATAATATAATATAATATAATTTTTTTCTTTATAGTATAATGACTTAAGCAAGTAACATGTACTTCATTTTACTATTATTATAAATAAAATTTATTTTTAAATTTATTAAATAATTAAAATATTTAATTAATATTATAAATCAAATATATCAATCATTCGATAAAATTACGTTGTTGTTTATAATAGACATTGACTCATTGAAGGCTCATCATATTTAATACTCTAGGTGAGTATAAGAAAATGCGTCTACGTTTGTGTATCCAGATCAAAAGAATCTTTGCTAATACAAATAAATATAATTTTGTTTTCTTATGAATGACGAATTGACGATAAATGAATAACATTTCAGGGTCATGATGGTAACTTCACCAAATCCCATATCTAAGAAATGCTATGATTATTAATACTATAAATAGGTTGATACAACATCATAACATTAGGCCAAACAAATTAAGTCCCGTGATAATATATATCTTCTCAAGTTCCATTCATATTGCAAGAGAGTGATGGAGTTAGGAGGGTCAATGAGGGATTTTCTGAACAAGTGTGGTGGCTACGCCGTCATAGACGGTGGTTTTGCGACTGAGCTTGAACGCCTTGGAGTGGACCTCCACGACCCACTTTGGAGTGCCAAATGCTTATTTAATTCCCCACACCTCGTCCGAAGGGTACGTACACCTTATTTTCTTTAATTACTTGTACCATTTTTCTTTCTCTTGGTTTTGTTTTAACACAAATCTATTTAAGAATCCATATACACTACACATTATTGCATTAACTATGATATAGACTATAGTACTAAGAAGTTTCAATTTTGTTCTTTTTATTTTGTAAAAAGATATTTGATTTTTAGTTTTTACATTTTGACTATAATGTGACAGTTTCACGTAGACTTAAGTGTCTAACATAAATCAGGTACAGATTAAAATGATTAGTTGGATAAAATTAAAAGTATTGTGACACTAAAGTATTTTTTTAAAGACAATTTGTTTTATATATATTAATAGATTAAGGAAAAAATTGTAATAATTAAAGTAAAATAATTGCTATGAGTTAAGATTAGGTTGGAATAATAATAATAATTTAAGTAAAATCAATAGAAAAGCTAGTAGATTATAAAAAAAATAAAAATAGAAAAGCTAGTAAACAATTAAACAAACAAGGTATACGTGGCAATGTGTTGTCTAGGTGTTAGTAGTTCATGAACTATAGTGCCCAGGTGTAAATGTGTTTTTGGCTACCTTTTGCCCATGAAAACAAGTAAGATTCTCTCGTAGAGCACTCAACTTTTAAGTATTTAATTGGATCTTGTGTATACATATTATCCATTTATAATTTTTAATAAGTCCTTAATCACTTCAATTTAATAGATCATACTAATAACTTTACATTTTATCAATAAAGCTACATCTCACAAAAAAAAATTATTGGACTAATACTTGTATAATTTATTTATCTTGAAATTTGAAAGTAAGGAGAAAGAAATGTACTAAGAGAACCTTATCTTAGAGATGGGATTGACGTGTTTGGATGTATACGATGAAACTTGCATTTTTTTATTGACTATGATATGATGAAAACAACTTAAAGCAGACGGAACTACTCATAACGAGTAAGTAGTGTTTGTTTGGTATTTTTATTTCAAACAATTTCACACTTATAGGCCGGCCTAGTCGCCTAGCTATGTTATGTATAACAATCACAATTCTTACACAATTCCAAATTACACATACTGCATCTCAATTTTCAACTAACAAATACATTCAAATTAATTTCAAGTGCAAACTATAAAGTGATAGCTCATCATCATGAAATTAAATTAATCTCAAATTACAAATATATCCAAGCTAAAATTTCGACTCATTTCCAACCCGAGTGAGGTCTCGGTTTTAAAATTGAAAATCAAGAACCAAACCAATTTCAATTTTTTAGTAAAATCAAACAAGATCGGTTATTTTTCAATTTAGTTTGGTTTAGTTTAATTGGTTTTGTTTGAACCGCTTGCACCCCTAACTAAGAGAAGGGTTAGCGCGTTTTGGTCTGCACCAATAAAAATTGATAGTGAATGGACAATAAACTTTCTCTAAAAATTCAAATGAGCGACAAACGTTTTCTAAAAATTTTAACGCTACCATTAGCCAACTTATAAATTCCTCTACTCAAATTTATTATTATTCAATTCACACTTATAGTATGTAATGTCACCAACTTTTTGTTGAATTAAGTGACAAGTATTGGTTGACACCATGTGACAGGTTCACCTTGATTACCTTGACGCCGGAGCAAACATAATATTAACATCATCGTATCAGGTAATAATTCATCTAAAAATATTTTAACGAGACATCTATAGCGGTCCAAGCTAGTGCTTTAGGCTTCTAAATATGTTGGGTCGCCTCAGCCATCCATGAAGCAAATAGTACAAAATAACAAAATGTTTTTAATATATTTTGGTTTTGTTGTATATATTTATGCAGGCCACAATTCAAGGTTTTGAAGCTAAAGGGTTCTCTAAGGAAGAAGGTGCAGCTCTGCTCCGAAGAAGCGTGGAGCTTGCACGTGAGGCACGCGATCTTTATTATGATAGGTGCACCAAAGATTCATTTGATTTCATCAGAGATGAAAGATATAGAAACCGTCCCATTTTAATTGCAGCTTCTGTTGGAAGCTACGGCGCCTACCTAGCCGATGGCTCTGAATATACGTGAGTCAATTAAATAGCCGTTAATGTTTAACATGTTTGGATTGAATGTAAGTTTGGCAGAATCACAATGTGTCACGACAATTTTAGCAAAAGTTATGTTTGGAGCTTTAACAAAACTATAGTGTTATCGTGATTTTCTCAAACTCAGTATCAAACATGCATTTGCTTACGAGTTTGAGTTTGACGAAGTTAAGAATCATGATGTTGATTTTGTCTTTTGACAGAGGGGACTATGGTGATGCAGTCACTGTCCAAACACTCAAAGATTTTCACAGGGAAAGGGTAAAGATTCTCGTTGACGCGGGTGCTGACTTAATTGCTTTCGAAACAATTCCAAACAAACTTGATGCACAAGTAATTATTACCTTTGCAAATTTGATTAAGTTTCACTTTGATTTTGAGTATGCTCGTTAATTTCGCTTACAATTAAACGTATATAGGCTTATGCTGAACTTATGGAAGAAGAAGGAATAGAAATTCCTGCATGGTTTTCTTTTTCTTGCAAGGATGAAAACAATGTGGCTAGTGGTGAATCTATCTTAGAGTGTGCTTCAATTGCTGATTCATGTAGACAAGTTGTTGCAGTTGGAGTTAACTGTACTGCTCCTAGATTTATTCATGGCTTGATTTCATCTATTAAAAAGGTTTTACTTTTATATAAATTTTTGTGATAACTTTACACTATCAAATTATACTATGTGATAACTTCATATACTATCAATATTCTTGAACTAATAGTTGTGAATTTTTGAAAATCAGGCAACAAGCAAACCAATACTTGTATATCCCAACAGTGGAGAGAGTTATATTGCAGAGACCAACCAATGGGTGGTGAGTTCCTATTTTTCTCTCTTGTATCATGTTGCGGTTTTAATAAATGATTTAGATTTCAAGTTAGGTATTTTAGATTTTAAAAAATAAAAAATTTGGTTTAAAATCTAAACTGTCTGATTTTAATCAAACGACTCATCAAATGCGTTCAAAAATGATTTTTTGTAGAAATCAAGCGGGGAAGCAGAGCAAGACTTTGTACCTTACATAGGAAAGTGGCGTTATGCTGGGGCTACCCTTTTTGGGGGTTGCTGTAGAACCACTCCAAAAACTATTAGAGGCATAGCTGAGGCAATATATGAAAAATCTCATGGCAAATCTATATAACTGTTGATATTGATGTAATGTTTATTATATGTGTAATAATAATGGAACAAATTATTATCACAATAATGTAAAAGAAATGGTTAACTTTATATCTTGTCTTGGCACTTTCATACATGACATGCACTAATTAACTTTTGTACAAAGATATAGCCAAATAAATTAGAGATAAGCATAGTGACCTATAATAACTAATATTATAAATTACTTGGCCTACGTGCAAAATTTTGATTGATAGTAATAAAACAAGATAAGGATTAAGGATAAGAGTGTTGCAGCAGAAAAGAAAAGAAAAATGCTTGAATGGTTTCCTAAAAATTGTTGGCATTTGTACCTATGGCAGAGAAATGTTTTGCACCTGTTTAGTAACAAAGAGAAGAAGTAAACGACTATTTTACCTCTCTTGAATTGTGTTTTAAGTTTTAACTATACTAATATTTTTGTTTTAGTGCAAATTTAAGGTAATTAAAAATTGCACAATGTTATAAAATTAGAGAATTTGTGCAAAATAAGGATATTAATTTGTTTGACAAAATTAAGTAAAAATATATGGAGTTCAACACATTTATTTTATGGGGTCGGAACTCGAAGGAGTTCAAAACATGTCAAAATGTTGAGATTTTTTTCTTCTTATGGAAATAATGTCGAGTCTTTTAGTTCACGAAAGCTGTTTTTATCTTCATGTTTGCTTAAAAATCAACGCAATCTTGAAGTATTATTTTGGATGTTGAGAAAATACAAGATTTTACCCAATTGCACCATCCGGAGGTGAAAAATAAAAAATACTTTTTCCCATCCGAAATGATACATCTAAACCGAATCAATTTTTTACAAAGCGGTAAGCTAAAAACAACTTCCTTAATTTATTCTCCATTATGTGTTATTTTTTTAGGTCTAGCACTATAGCAATGCAACACATAAATTGTGATAAAGTCACCGGAAATTATACCTTATACATTCCAATTATACTCCAACTAAGCTTTGCAAAATAAAATACCCTTAACTTTCACAAAAAAAAAATTTCTCATACAAAAAGTTTTCAACTTCAAAACTACCGGTACTTCTAGTGATGGATTTTGTTTTCCACCAGAAGTCAAATCAATTTTGAAATCAGAAAGTTTCGATATAAGAAAAAAATTGTTTTTGCTTGTTAAAGTGAAGAATATTTTGGAAATTTCAAATATTTTAGGGGGGGTAGGAGTATAATCGAAGGAGTATGAGGTATAATTTTCCTTATCATTGTACGAGTAAGGGTCCTGTTGGCTCTCCAATTAGATAATTGTCCAGCCCAAAATGAGTCGTGCACTCATACTACTTAACCTACCCTACATTTCCACAATCACACCTCTCCATTTCTCCCACATTGGACGTAATTTGATGTAAAAAATGTTTATAAATAATTGTTATTCCTCACTTTACAAAGTTAATTTGTTGGTTTATTGAATAAGAGTTAACTCAAATTCTATAATGATATTAAAGCTTATCATAGATTTATAGGACCAATGACCACACTAAATCCCATAGATTTATAACTTGTTGGGTGTATTGAGAAGTCTCATTTTGTTGGGTGATTATGGTGATATTCCATTTCCATACATCTAGTTAGGGGTGATTTCACCAAACAAATAGTAAAAACTAATAAATAATACCAAGAATATTCAAATGGTGATATGACCCAAATACTACATACGTTAAATGTTCATACTTTATACCACAACTGGATGAAGACGAATGGTGTAGGTATAGAAAGGTGATGGAGGACATCATCTTGAAAAAGTCAGATACCCCATAATTTGATGAGGAAAAATATGAATGAGAATTAACGACTTATTTTTTTTATTACAATTAACGACTTATTTGTAACCGTGTTTACAATTCAGCGTGTTTAATAATGCACCACTACTCATGTATATAAGTTTTAGGATTGTATAGATTGATTTAATTTATTTTTGAATTTATGAAAATAATTTATATAAATTAATACTTTACATTTTACTATGGTTTATATCCAAGATCACAAGTTTTTTTAGAGATCAATTTATAATATTGAAATAGAACCTCTAAATAGGCTAGGATTGCTTGGGGAGTGAGTGTGTATATAGCATCAGAAGCACACTGGCAGTGTACCATTTGCTTGTGAATAATGGGTTTGTCTTTTCTTTTTTTTTTTTAATGAGTTTGTCTTTAATTTAAAAGATAGTGACACGAGAGGAAAGCTTTGTCACATTTTGAAAACGCCAAACTCAAAGCCAATTTTTTGTTACAAATTTGACAAAAACAGATGAAAACTTGAAGATAGGATATAAAAAAAAGGAGACAAAAACAAATTTGGGTCTCTCTCAAATCAGAAAAAGCAAGAAAAGAATCAAACCAAAGGCATGTAAAAAAATAAAACAAAAATACATCTTCGACCATCTCGTAAAACATATTTTGTCTCATATATTTTACAAGATACTAGATCCTATGCATGTGATTTAATTAATTGTGAATCTTTTTTTATTTAAAAAAGACAATTTAATTTCGTATTTTATAAGGTATGGTCTAGGAGACATAAAGCAAAAGCAAAAGCAAGAAGCAGATATTCTTGGGGTTCTTTTTTTTTTTAAATAAAAATAAATAAATTTAAGAACAAAATATCAATTACACTTTGGAATATACCTTATTAATAACATCATCATCATCATAACCTCATTGAATCCAAAAACGTTGTCCCTTGTCCGATTGATGAACAAGATGTTGCGTCTACTAGGTGTTCACTATAGGTGTAAGAAAATGAGACGGAGATTTGGGACATTCTAAAATAATGTAGGACCACTTGTTATACTCTTTACATATACATTTACTAAATATGGCCCAATTCTCTATCATTTTGCAACGATTCTTTCTCTTTATTTGGAAAATTTATGGACCCCTCTTTCTTCCTTATTGTCTCACAAATCATTCCAAGAAATCCACATTCAACGACGCATAAACATAACCACGTTATAAAATTCTCACAGAAAGAAAAAGCATAGCATTCAAATCATCTATGATGTTTCTCTATGAAAGATTCTCTTGTCTAATTTCTCTAAAACTCTATTTAGAAAATTAGACATGAGATTGTCTCGTGAGCTTAACTTAGTTTAGTTGGTAGCACATTGCGTTATACATATTTATCTTGATGATGAAATTTCTAAAATCCAAACTCAGTGGTGCATAGCCTTGTTAAACCTTTGGCCCCATGCATGCCTTATTTGAACAAATTTTCAGTGCTACCATGATACTGACCCCTCAATATATACTCCTATATATTATAATAATTATATATTATATATATATATATATATATAATTATAATAATTATATATTATATATATATATATATTTTTACAGTTTCTTCTTTTTTTAAAAGAAAAATAAAAATAATATTATACATGTTGGTAATGGAAGGAGTGCCTTCTGAACATTTTTTTGTCATGTTTTAGGGGTGTGGCAACATACACACTGTTTTGTTTATTTCTTTTAACATGAGGAGAGTCAGAAAAGCTTCAGTGTTTTCTATTTAGATTGGGGCCTTCTTTTGCAATCATGGCTGTTATACTATATATAAGCAACTAATGAAATTTTGTTTTATTCAATATTCTTTTTCAATTATATTTGTAAAAAAATGTAGATTTATATATCAATCTTCCTAGATTTGTGTGGGAATCTTCTTAACGAGAGTTGAAGTAAGCATTGGTTAGAGATAGACTAGTTAGTTTTTTTTTTTTTTTTTTTTTTTGACATAAGATAGACTAGTTAGTTATTATGTCGTTTAGAAATTTTAATATTGTTCTTTGGCACCTAGGAATAGAAGATGAATTGCATGAACACTACTAAAGTGTATTTCATTATGCATCAATTCAATAAATACAATATTTTTCTTTTCTATTAAAGATAAATAAAATTAATGAGCATAAAACCATCTCCAATGGTGGGTATTTATTTTTTAAGTACCAGTACCTAATAGGTACTCCCATTGGAGCAAAATATAAATGAGTACCTAATATGTATCAGTTCTACAATAAGCATTGGTACCTATTTTGTTTTTGTGGGTCCCATTTATAATGATGTAGAATTATTGGTGAGATGTATTATTAATGAGACTCATTTAGAACTTTTTAAGAGATTTTGAGTTAGAGGGATTGAGTACCTATTAGGTACTATTATTAAAAAAAATATAAATGAGTGATGTGTACACGTGAGGTCCGGTTAAGTACTAAAAAATGAGTATCTCCAGTGTAGATGCTCTAAGATATCAAGAGAGAGAAGATGTGCTCGAAACTAGAAAAAAAATTAATTTGTATTTTATGAATTGTTCGGTCGGTTTCGGTTATGAAGAGACAGATTTTTAGAGATCCGCATCCGCCTGTATACAACCGTTCATGATCAATTTTTCACAATTGTTGACCCGAGACCCGACCCACACCCAACCGAGTGCTTCCATATGTTGGCGGTTATGTTGGTTTCGAGTCGGATTGCGGGTTTGTGCTCACCCTTACTAAAGATATGCAATTTTACAGTTATCATATTTTTAGAGAAGATAATTAATGTGCAAATAAATTTTTTTCTATCGGCTTCCGACAAAATGAGATATTTTGGATGGATTATGCCTCTATTTGCATCTTAGATTGTTTGAACCATAATAGATTGTTGATGTTACTCTTTGTAAGGATCCTCACTTTGCTTGTTATTGTTGTTGTTGGTTGCGCTGCACTCTTTTTTTCTTGTCAGACTTTATTTCTCTGGATTTTTTTGACAAAGTTTTTAATGAAGCAGAAATTAAGTTCTCTTAGTTTTCTGACTTCTGTTTTGATCTAGTCCCCCAACTGTTTTGCACCTTTCTCTTTTTTTAATGATATTATGGGAATGCTGCAAATGATAAGTGGCGGCCAATGGTTGCCAACCTAATTGAGATATTTCAGTGAAGTTTTTGCACTTTTTTTGCAGTGATAATAATTAGTTTTGATTAAAGTTAATTTTAAAAATTTATTATGACTTCAATTGATTTGAATATGAAATATTTTATGGTTAGATACATACATAAAAAATGAATTGAACAATAAATTATTCTTTTCGTCTCAAATTATAAATAAAAATAAAAATTACACTTATTAAAAAAAAATTGATATATATTGTATTTTTCTTGAAATAAATTTCACAAGTTGTAAAAAAGATTTTAATCGGTTATTGCTTATTGACAAAGTGGACAGAGAAAATTAAAATCATTCATGAGATTATATACAAATAATTATTAGAAAAAAGGAATGTAGTTTTTTTTGTTAACTCTTCGGTTTTCAGAGGAATTAAGAGGACTTTAATAATATGAAGTTCGGCCGTAAAGTAAGTAATGTCTGAACAATAAATTGTTTCATTCAAGAACCGAACTCGAATTCTCTCGAATGATCTGCCCTCTGGTGAAAATCATTAACCACTTAAACTCAACGACTTGATTGAAATATTAATTTTTTATCTATTAATTTGAGACAAAGAAATTATTATTTTTTTAAAAAAATTAACCATAAATACAAAAGATTAAAATTCAAATTAAACTTAAAATCAAATCTAAACAGAAAATCAATTCTAAGAATATTATAAACATGTCAAAATCTATTTTAAAATTCTAGAATCAATTTTAATAATGGTTTACACAAATGATGATGAATTAACCCCTTTAGCTAAATTTATTTATATTCGTTTATTTTAAATAAAATAAAAATATCAAATATCATATTATGTAAAGCTATCTTTACAAAAAAAAATAAAATTAATTCTTTACCAAAAAATAATTACGTAAAGCAACCATATATATATATATATATATATATATATTTCTGAAGTTTGACCAAAGGATTTTTTAGTAACAATTATAAAAGTTTTTTGGACTCACAATTTGAATAATATTCGACACAAATAAGAAACTAATCCTTTGAAAATTCTAACTTCACATAACCCCAACACATATACATTTAGGCATATACACATAATTTCAAAAAAATTAAAGTTAAAAGAAATAATTAATAGCTATTAATGTGACTATTTTATTTAATTTTTATTTTCTCTTATGTTTGTATGTGTGGCCAAATACATTTTTCTTAAATTTGTGCCTATCTAAGAATTCATCCTAATCCTTTCTGCAAAATCTAAAGGGAAAGCACACAAAACATGATGATTAGATTTGGAGATTAGCCATTAATTAAGTTGAAAGTATACTTGTACAAATTTGAAAGGTGGTGGACTTAGCATCATATTTTTTGTTTAGTTTATCTTATGGCAATAATTAAACACCTTAAATTTCTGTATTGCGCCGTCAGGAATCACTGCGTCAACTCAATGCATTTTCATTCCTCAATACTCCTATCAATAATAATTTTGACTAATAAGATACTCAATTAAGGTGCAATAATCAGTGAAAGAGTAAAGAGGTTTGGTGGTGGTGGGACGTGGGACTATGGTTTCAACCAGCTTGAAGATCTTTCTCAATTTTATTTAATTTTTTTCAAAGTCAGATATAATTATAAATACGATCTCCAATTGGACACTTACTTTTGGTCAAATTCATAATACTTTTATTAAAATTTGTTGTTATTTATATGTCAATATTGATTAAGATTTTTGTTTTTATTTATATGTTCATTAACTATTGTTTTTTCTTTCGAGTTTTGGGTGGGTGTTAATAGCCTCTAATTGAGCGGACTTTGGAAAAGAGTAATTATAACTACGTGAATATTTGCTACAAAGAATTGAAATACCAAATCAATTGATAGGGGAGCTTATGACCTGACCTACAATTTGAATCGATAATTTGTGTGATTTTATAAACCTCTAGAGCCTTAGCTTTTTAAGAAATGGACCAAATATTATTTTTAAAAGTTTTAACACAAAATAAGTTTTTAAAAAGGTAAGGTTTACATTTAAAATAAAACCTTTGACAAATAATACATTAGACTTAAACTTTAATTTAAAAGAATAGACTTGACATATTTGAGAAAATATGTCTCTATTAATCTTTTAATTATTAAAGAGAGAATAGATTTTATCAACTCCAAAAAAAAAAAATTTAAGTCAACTCAAATCAAAATTGGAATTCAAAACTTAAACTATGGAAAACCACCATGAATGGGCTTTTAGTTTGTGCAAACAATCTTAAACTAACATGGGTAAACTCAATTTCACTTCATACATAAGAGATATACATTAAAATGAGATTTGTGGGATCAAATTCTAATAAGGAATTGCTAACATGTATTAAGATACTTTTTAGTGTGTTAAAGATAAAAAAATTTAAAACTCTAACCTTGAAGATTAAGATTAGATGACTTGGAAATTCAATTATGGCAAGGAAAATTTTAGGCATGACCATTTAGTCAAAAAAGGAACAGTTAAACTATTGGGAGCCAAACTCAAAAGGTAGTTTTGTTTTGGGAATTGGTATATATTCTTTTGAAGAGAGGAATGGATTATTGAACAACCTAGGACTTCAAAGGAAAGATATATGGGCGGCGCATAAGACTAAAAACATAACAAAACAAAAATGAGAAAAATTCCCCTACCTCCTACTAGTGATGGAATTGGAAATCATATAATATAATAATAATGAATAAAATAATACATTAACAAACCATAGTCTAAACTCTAATATACATAGCATTTAACTAGCTTCTAGTTCTAGCTTTTCTAATAACAGTTAAAAAAGCATTGAGAGGAAGGGAAACATCAGCAGCATGGCCAAGCCAAAACCACAAAATTGGGTAAGTTGCCATTCTATTCAAAGACATGTGGATTGAAGGTTTGGTCAGATGTAAAAGAGTCTCAAAGCAACGCACCCTATATTTATGTGGCACCACACCTATCCTCAATCTATGGAATAAAATGTCAAGTTGCTCCATAATCCATATAAAATATGGACTCATAAGATGGCAAATCTAAGAAAGACAATATTTTAATTTTTTTTGAAATGGATTTATAAAGTAACCAAAATTAAGTGTCCAATTGAATGTCTCAACCAATGTTTTAACTATTGAAGTTACACACATCATCAAAGTTCTCGAACATTTGGATGTATATATGTGATACATTTTCATTCTATAAGCTAGTTTTTAAGAGTGAAGTCTAAACCTATTTAACATTAACACGATATGAAGATTAAAGTTCAACTAATTTAATCAGTCTAACTAGTACGATTAAACCATATAACACAAATAAAAAATTAAAGGGTTATGCTAATCATAATATAATCCGATGCGGTACAAATGAAACGATTTTTGGTTCAACCGACCAATTTGGCCATATTCATAATGCATTAGTCTCAACTAATGACAATTTAATTTGTGTAAAAAAAAACTAATGACAATTTAAGATCATACGTTTCAGATTGTTAGACAATTTTTAAAATTTTCGTTTAATATAAAAATTCACAATTAAAATATGAATCTCCGATTTTAATCAAACGTCCACAAACATACCGTTTGTGTGACTACTTTGATCCCTTTACTACTATGCTTCTCTTCCAAACATTCCCTATCAAACACAAGAAGGGAAAAAAAACCACAAAAACATTATACTAGCAATTATGTACACAAGGCCCTTTATCTTTATTTTCCTCTTTAACTGCTTTTGCTTTAATTGTAAGACCAAAAATGTAATAGAACTGTAGAAAGAATTCAGCTAGGATACTATTAGATCTCATTTCATAGTTCACACACTTCACAATAACTAACAACAACCCTCTCCACTTTACTGACTAAAGGGGCCAACAGCCTTTGTTCAACTGACCAAGTCATTTCATACATAAACCCTAAAGCTAAAAATTCGGCCCGCGTTTTTTAATTTCCAAACGAAATGACAAATATCACATAAAATTAAATCTCGAGTTAATTCGAAACATAATAAAAATATTCAACATAATAATAATATTAGTATCGTCAGTTAAACTCAACCTTACTTAATAATACCACTATGTTGCCCTTTATCATAAGCTAAGGTCGTCACTATTTTTTGGTTTTTACCACCAGTTGAATCTGCTTCGGAGGTCAGTTCTGGCATCAAGTGGTTTCAGCCTCCTTCTGATCGCAATTGCGGGAGATCGAACCGTGGTCCTCCCTACCGAATTCAGCGCCAATCACCACTGAATCAACTGACGTTGTCCCTAATTTAATTATTTAGTTTAATAGATTAATTAATAAAGCTCTTATATGTTCTCTTTTACTGCGCTTTATTCTGTTCAAATTAGATACTTTATTTGGTATGTTTGTAACAGAGAACGAGGAGATTGCTTTCTCTTTCTATCTCTAACGTTACTGCATTGTCTTGTTCTACTTATTACTTCAGAATCTCTTCTCACTTCCACGCATTATTCTTCTTCTCTCTCTTGCTTAGTGTTGCAAGATCACACATAGCACTACAACAAGGAAACAAATGAACTTGGTGTTTTTTCTAAGCTCAAAATATCACTGAAAAATTCACAAAGTGTCAAAATGAGAGATGAAAATTCCAAGAAAACTAAGGTTGTTTGCCATTTATTGTTATTTTTTGGTTATGGAAATGAAATTCAACATTTTTATTATGTTGGTGTTTGCATATTGCAAGTTGTTAATTTTGTGTCTGTATGGTGTTTGATGAATTAGCTCTCATGGTCAAAGAAAATGGTTAGAAAGTTTTTCAATATCAAAAGTAAATGTGAAGATTCACAAGAAGATGCTGTTGTTTATGGAGGTTGGTATCTTTGTTTTTCTTCAAAATTCAAAACTTACTTTGTAATAGTAATCGATTTGAACGATTTTTTCTTCAATTAGATATGTCAAATTTGACTACTACAATTTCTTGGCAACCAAATAAACTCAGTTACTGTTGTTCCATTTTGTGAATTGTATGGTTAAACACTGTTTTTCTTCTACAGGAAGTGAGGTTGAATATGGAAGCAGGAATAGCTTCTGTGAGAGAGAACCATGCACAAGCAAAAAGAGCAAAACAGGTATAGTGAATCACTTAAACCATTTCTTGAACCATGACATTTTTTAAGTTCTTGATATTATAATTTAAAATGTTGACATTTACATTAAATCTTTATAACCCTTCATTGCTATGAACAGAGAAGTTTAGCAGGAACAGCAGCCAGGTTAGACGAGGAAGAATGAATCTCGACCATCCTCGAATTATCGATGTGCAGAACTATAGGTATCTTACTTCTCCAATTTTACCTTTTAACTAAGAAAAAACAAGGCTTTGTTCTGTTTCTCATGAGTTGTGTGAACATTGAGCAGCATTTTTGTAGCTACATGGAATGTAGCTGGAAGATCCCCGCCGAGTAATTTGCGTGTAGATGATTGGCTTCATTCCTCACCACCAGCTGATATTTATGTTCTTGGGTAGGAATTGATCCTTCTCAGCATATAGTTATAGTCCTCAGTCAAAGTTGGCATTAACTGTCGGTTAAATATGTTGAGTCCCTATAATCATCTCGAGTTTTGCCTTTAGTCTCTATACACATTTTTCAGTCTCTAAAAATTTCAAAATTGCATTCATTTGGTCTCTAAATAACGACTAAGAGTATACGCTTTTGTAACTTGTAGAGACTGAAAAGTGAGTATAGGGACTAAAAACAGCAAATGTAGATTTTACATGGACTAAAAACATATTTAACCTATTCACTGTTTTACCAATGACGTATTTCTATTCTGCCTGTCTCTTACAGATTTCAAGAGATAGTTCCGTTGAATGCCGGTAATATCCTAGGGGCAGAAGACAATGGCCCTGCCAAAAAATGGTTGGCTCTCATCAGAAAGACTTTAAACAATCTTCCTGGAACCAGTGGAAGTAGTGGATGTTATACACCGTCTCCAATTCCTCAGCCAGTTGTAGAGCTGAATGCAGATTTTGAAGGATCAGCTAGGCAGAAGAATTCGTCTTTCTTCCATAGGCGATCGTTCCAGACAACTTCTAGTGGTTGGGGAATGGACAATGATCCTTCAGTTGTGCCGCCACAACTAGATCGAAGATACAGTGTATGCGATCGTGTAATTTTCGGTAACAGGCCTAGTGACTTCGATCCTAGTTTAAGATGGGGTTATAGGCCTAGTGACTATTCAAGGGCAAGTGACTACTCGAGACCGAGTGACTATTCAAGATGGGGTTCGTCTGATGATGATAATGGCCTTGTGGATTCACCCAGTACAGTTTTATTTTCACCTATGTCGACTTGTGGTGGATCTGCCTCTAATGAAGATGGATATGCTATGCCTGGAGGAAATTCAAGGTACTGCCTTGTTGCCAGTAAGCAAATGGTGGGAATCTACCTTACCGTATGGGTTAAAGGCGAGCTGAAAGATCATGTTCGAAACATGAAAGTATCGTGTGTTGGCAGAGGATTGATGGGTTATCTCGGAAATAAGGTGAATCTACCTAACTTTTGTTTTTTCATTAGATTAATTAGTGTAGGGGGAAAATGATGGTTACTTGGGATAATTGACTTAATTGAGAGTTATTTTGGTTGGATTTTGCAGGGTTCCATCTCAATTAGTATGTCTGTGCATGAAACAAGCTTTTGCTTTATCTGTAGTCATTTAACCTCAGGACAGAAAGAGGGTGATGAACTAAGAAGAAATTCTGATGTCATGGAGATTCTTAAAAAAACAAGGTTTCCTCGCGTTCATGGTGTTGACGATGAGAAATCTCCTCAGACAATCCTCGAGCACGAGTAAGAATCTGCTCATACATTCATCTATGATTGAAGTCGTGTTTGAAAGAGTTTATTTATGCTCATTTCATAATATAACCACTTATGTTAGTGTTTGGATACATTTATAAAAAATAGTTTATTTAAACAAGCTCCACAGAATAACTAATGTTTAATTAAGTTCCTGTGAATAACCTGTTGAATAAGCACTTAATTAGAATACACACTATAACTGTTTAGTTTATGATTGTCTTTTCTTCTCATAGAACAAAATATTTTGCATTTTCTCATTTTAAATTCTTTAATATAGTCGAATTATATGGCTTGGAGATTTGAATTATCGGATTTCTCTCTCCTACCGTTCTGCTAAGGCACTTGTTGAGATGCAAAATTGGAGAGCATTGTTAGAAAATGATCAAGTATGTCTGTTTAACCTCACCAATAACCCATGTTTATTTTTTTTTTCCTACGATGTAATATTGCGTAACAAACATAATAACCTTAACTGTTGACACTCATTGCAGTTGAGAATAGAGCAAAAAAGAGGTCGCACATTTGTGGGATGGAAGGAAGGGAAGATATATTTTCCTCCAACGTACAAGTATTCAACTAATTCAGATCGATATTCGGGAGATGATATGCACCCAAAGGAGAAAAGGAGAACACCTGCATGGTAAATTTTTTGGAATTTGGGTTGGGCCTAATTGAATTCTACAAAATCAACTTATAAAGTGAGGATCATCCAATATGTATAAACTCATTTTTTAGGCCATATCTAATCCAACGTGAGTCTGTTAACATGATAATCACATCACCTAATAGGAATTTAGAAGACATTCACTATAAATGCTAGAAGAGGAAATTGTGTACCATAGAAAAAAAGATGTTACAAAATGAAGTATGCTTCATAATATATGATATAATTTTGTTAAATTATTACACTTATGCTGACATGAATATTTTTTGTTTTATAGGTGTGACAGGATTTTATGGTATGGAGAAGGTCTCCATCAGTTATCTTATGTTCGCGGAGAATCAAGATTTTCAGACCATAGACCAGTTTATGGAATATTTTGGGCTGAGGTTGAGTCACCTCATGGAAAATTGAAGAAAAGTATGAGTTGTTCTGGTTCCAGAATTGAGGTGGACGAACTTCTGCCATATTCCGGTGGATATACTGAACTAAACTTTTTCTAAGGCAAGGAAAGCTTAGTGTGAGACGTGTCCATCCATATTCAAGTAACTTATCTATCCTTACACACTCTCATAATCATGCTTGTAACATAGTGGAACTTAGTCAACTTAGTGTTTTTTTCTTTTTCTTTTTATAAGCTCATTCAAAGACAACATACAAATGGACCCAAAGCAAAATTGACCCTGCCCCAAAAGGGCCCCAAAATTTTCCTTATAATATTGTTGGTTAGACCAAAAGTACAAGATTCTAAGGCTGTAACTGATATATATTGAATTGAAAATAATAGAGTAGAATAGTGGTCGGATTCCAGGTTGTGTGCAGTTACACAATCAGCCACATCAATGGCCGTTGGATCAAAGATAGGACTATCCAAATTTCTATGCAGACTTTCAGTGCAGATTTTGTTTGCTTGCTTGTTTGTTAGATTCTTAAAATTTTAAAATACAAAGTTTGATATCTAGATCGTTCAATCTTAATCTAATGGCCATTGATGTGACTGACACGGAATTGTGTCCGCACACAATCCTAATCCGATATCATGCAATTAAAACATACAACCTAAACAATATACCAATATGATCTTTGCTGTTAGGTGTATCATATCATGCTTTACTAGATATATGAATTTATTTCATGAATTTGATAGCCAACATAAACAAACTACGTTTACAGTATAGTCTGAAAAGTCTGCATCTCATTCATTTCTACCTTGAAGTTTTTTTGTTCTTTTCTTATTGTCATTACAGTTATTCTTTCTCACTTGAATTAGAAATCTTACATGCGCCTGTTACTGTTTCAGCAAAATGGTCCCCCATTAGCAATAGGAAATTTACTTTGAAGGAATTCTTTCATGGAGGGAGATAGACAGGGACAACCCATTTCCCATATACCGAAAAAGGTTAGTATTTTTCTTTTCTTTGTTCTTCTTTTGCCTAATTTCTTTGTCTAATTTTGTCTTCACTTTATCTTTTTCAGTTTATAATCTCTAGTTTTGGTGCTTTGCCTAATTAATACATGATCAATACAACACATCATCTTGATACCAAATTAACAAACACTCAAGCTTCCACTTTAACAATCATTAGGTACTACTTACTACATTGTTGTTATTAAATATTAAATTACTAATGCTAGTTTATGCTCATTTTTTAATTAAGAACAATATATACATGCTTTACTAATGATTATATTTTTCTTATGCAGGTAGTTGATGAAGAGGACTTTTTTATTCAAGATTTTTTAATTATTTCTAGAGAATATTTTATGATGACTGAATGAAGGTGGAGGAATGTCAGAATAATCATTTGAGCACTAACTTTTTTTTTTAATGTAATGTATAGAGATTGAGAGTTTTGATTTGATGTATAGTGATTGCTGATACAGTAATTGAGTAAAGAAAAAGAGCAAAAAAGAAATTGAAGTTCATGATTGATTCCAGAAACTCTCTTGTACTCGGTTCTCTTTCTGTGTCTGCATGCAGTGGCGGTACCAGGGAGGGGCTGGTGGTGGCCACGGCCCCTCCCCACCTCAAAAAACTATTTTTTTTATAGGTATAGTATTAGTGTAAATTTATTATTAATAGTTTTAAGTAATTTTACATACATATTTGTACAAATATTAATGTAAATATTAATTTAGAGCATATTTTTTAATGACTATAAGGAACAAATATTAATAAAAATATTAGTTTATATTATCGATGATTACGTAGGGTGTTATTTTAAGCTATATATATTAATTTTATAATAATGAATTTGATTTTATTTGTCAAAAAATAATAGATAACTAATTGAATTTATAATATTGGATAAAATTACCGATTAAACTAGCATATATAAATATGATATGATATAAAGAAATATGTTTATCAAATAGATTTTTATTTTCTTGATATGAATTTATAAGTTTAAAATTTGGAATTGTCAAATAGTATATTTGTGCTTTTTACGACTTATGTTTTTATATATAATTATTTTTTACTTAATTTATACACTAAAAAAATTTATGCCCCCCTAGTAATTTTTTCTGGTTCCGCCACCGTCTACACGACAAATTTTTTACTCATAAAGTTGGTTTTGAGTTATGACATCAAAATCAATACTAATGCACTATTGTTGCTGAGGCTCTTCTTTTTACTAATGAGGTACAATATTTGAGTATTTAACAAACTAAAAGAGGCATGCAAATTTGGAGGGAATAATTGTTTGAGGCTCTAATACAACAAGGCCCTACTCTTTCAAGATGCTATTTACATTCCTTTCAATTGCTGTTGTTTACTTTTGACTAGGTAGCTTTAGCTACTTTACCTTGTTACCTGTTTTTTATGTGAGTAGTATCTATTTAGGATCCCTAAGAAAAGTTGAAACATTAACAGTTGAAGAAAAAAACTAATGCTAAATCATTAATTGAGTATAATAGTTCCTATTTAAAGGAATGTAGTATAAATTTTGTGGCTGATTTTTGTAGTATAAATTTTGTTCATTCCGAGAACTTAACGGTTCAAGTTCAACCACTTGGTCCTTATTGAGAAATTCATTGAAAGAATCTATGTTAGTTACAATTTTTAATTTTTTGCGTTCGATTGTTAAACAACGACGGCGTTTAACAGTAAACTGCAGAATCACATTATACAATACGAATGCATATGCCTAGCATAAAAAGAAGTTACTAGTGAGGAAGGTAAACCAGTGCTTCATAAAAAGTGTGATATGTGATGATATTATGGTCACTTAACATGAATAATAGAAGTCTTTAAGCCCTTAAAAAGGGTTACTAGTTTGAGTTTCTTGGGAATGCTTGATGACAAAGAATTTTATGTGGGTCAGCCATAACAGTTATATAACTTGGTTGGAGATAAGATATGTTATCTAAAGTGACCCTTTAATAATTAAATAAGTTTAAAGAATAAAGGTTAACCATGCTTACATAAGAATTTGTTTGTCCTTATAAAATTACATCACACTGAGATTTGTTTAGTTGCAGATAATTTGCCCAAATCACAGGGGACTGTGAAAATATTCACTAATGTACTTTTGAGTACACATTTGCACATAACACACCCTTTATTTTTAGGGAAAAAACTAAATGGTTTAATTTTGTCATTTAGCTCGTCAAAGGTAAACAATTTAATTTAGAGTTTAATAATTTACAATAAATAATATCAATCACTAATGAACAAATCAGCAGTTGATAACAACTTTTAATTTTGTCAGAGTTCTACTCACTTTAGATCTATGAAATACATACACTTCTCAGATTAGACGTCTCTACATCAGAACCGACACGACACCAACACTTATGGTTACATTGAATTATGTCATTTTCTCAAATTATTATCGGTGTCGACGTGTCAGTGTCTGTTCATAGCTTTAGATAATGTCAAATCGGTCAATAAAAACAAAATTTCATTAATCAATATTTGGTAAGTTTTACAATTGATATAATATTGTTGTTGAAGATGCAGAATTGAATAGGCTTTGTCTCTATCATGGTCTCACACCTTGTTCATAGGTATATTTTGTTTGTAACTACAACAAACTGGTCTAGCTGGTGGGAAACCATTTCAAAGGGATTACTTACTTTGTAGTGTGATAGAGATTTAGCACACTCTGTATGAACTGAAAAAGATCATTGTCATCTTATGACTTTAATTTCTTGGTGCTTCTGCACAGCTTTAGTCATGGCCATTTTGTTAGACTTTTACTTTTTTTTTTGTACTTTTTTTTTTTTGTACTTAGCACTCTACTCTTATAGTTTATAATTATTATTAGTACTATATAACATGTTTAGGACCACAACTTTTTTGTTTGAAATTCTTTCTCTTCTAACAGTTTATGACATAATTAACCAAGTTGTTGTGCTGACACTAGCATTTGCAGTACTACAAATGATTGTTTATAACAAAGCTCAGAGAAATGTTTGCATTGTGCCAAACAAAGTCACTGAGTTAGCAGAGTTTTGATAAGTAATTTGGAAAAAGTTTGTTCATGGTGTTAAATAATCATGTGAAATCATGTTACCTAATTAGTAACTTGTTAATGTTAAGGGACATTTTCTTCAAAATAAATTGGAACTTGATTTTAATTTTATTTTCTAACTTACAAATCAATAGCAATGACAAAAGAATTTGATCAAAACATAGTAATATATCATAATTTCTTTCAAATAAGGTTATTTATACTATACTAAATTTTAGGCTTAAATGCAGGGTTGGATTCTGAAAGAGACCGAGTGAAGAGACAATTAAAAAAAGGCTATTGTTGTAATAAATAGTATAGTGCGATTTTATAAGTAATTAGCGAGTGAAATAGGATATTGAGTTGACAAATTTGTTATACCTCTTAGTAATATATATATATATATATATATATATATATATATATATATATATATATATATATATAGTAAGGGGAGTGTGAGTTCATGATAGAAAGTTATAGTTTGTTATGGACAGTTGACATCTTGTCTCCGTAGAAGCTTTGCTTCTGGCGCTAGGATATTCATTTAATCCTTTTGCATTTTATCTTTCAATTTCAGAAATAAAATACTATTTTCTAGTTTTAATCAATTTATTCTCTTTTTTTTTTTGACAAAATCCCATTATTCTATAATTGGTGAGTTGCGAAATTTCCTGTTCAAATTCAGAATTTTGTTAAAGCAAGCTAAAAAATATTACAACTAAAACATTTCTTATAAGCTCATGCTTGATTTATTTTAACAAAACACACAAAAAAAAAACCAACAAATCATTCTACAAATTTACAATTGTCATGAGAAATTGAGCACTCAAATAAGAGAAATTGGAGGCAAAAATAAAATTAATTAAAGTAAAAATTATAATAAATTTTAAATATTGGTTGTGAGAGAATGTACCTATAATTAAAAATTAGTTGATGTCAAAGTAAAAAGTTAAAATTTTAAATATTGAAGGAAAAAAAAGAAAAAAAAAGAAGTAATCAATAAATTTAAGTCTAAAAAAAATAAAAAAATTTAAATGACCAATAACCGGTAATAAGAAAGAAAAAGAGACAAAAAGTTTAAATTTTAAATATCGAAGATGAGTAACCAGTAATCACCAAATAATTTTCACTATTTGGTTGGATATTGTTTTTTCGTCAAACATTTGGTTGGATATATGACCAAAATAGCTATGTCTAGCAGCAACACCTCTAATCCAACCTTCAAGTGTTGATTTCACTCTTTAATCGTCAAAATTAACCCATTTAACATTTCACAATATTGTACATCACTCTCAATTTTTCTAGCATATTTTTTTATATAAAAATTCCTTGCTTACAAAATACATTAACACACAACAGTGTTAAAATGCACCAAATCATAATGTCTCCATTTTCTAATGTTTTCCATGACTTCTCCTTTACTGGGCTTCAAATCCAAATTCGGCCCAATGATTAAAATCGAATTTCATCAATCTGTGACGAAAATTTCTATTTCCACCATCCCTTTTTTCTTTTATACCCTCAATTTTCTTTTTTTGCCTTTGTATAAATATTTTGGAACGCATTTTCCGATTTTTTTTGCCTCAAAAAATGCGTTCTGAAATTTTTATACAAGGGCAAAAATTGAAAAATGGGAGTAGAAAAAAATCATGGGGTGGGAAGAGAAAAAAAATCATCTATGACTTTTCCTTTACTGGGCTTCGGCCTCATTGTTTTCCATTCAGCTCAACTTTGATCAATCAAACAACTTTTATGCTTTTTGAGTTTAGATCAATTGATGGTATAGTTGAAAAAAATTCCAATTAGAAATAACATCATATGGGGTGCACATTATATCATATTTGTGCACATTATTAGAAATAACATCATTTTTCTAGATTTAGTAAAAAAAAAAAAAAAATCATTTTTCTAGATGCACAAAAAAGTTGATTTTCCTAACTATTTCAACACGTGCAATTTCAATTTGTAAGCATGGCCGGCCCATAGGGGGTGCAATTTCAATTTCAAAACACACACGCACACCCAACAAGTTACGTTGCTAAATCTTTTTGTATGACAAAACTCAATCTACAACAAACTACACCCATAGACATATGCGTCAAAACATTGATATGCATTACCTTTCGAACTCTTTTAAGAAGGTCTACGGTTTCAGGTGCTAGGAAGTTGAATGTGTCAAATGCAAATGGTATAAAAGATATGTCGATTGTTAGATCACGCTTTTATGTTTGACCATTTTGCTTGAAGCAACATTGAAGGTTGTTTATCTCACATTAAAATCCACAACCCCTAGTCCCACAAATGTAGAAACTTCAATCAAATCTATACAAGCATGCTTCCCTCCTACCCATTCATACACCATAATATCCACTGGACAAAGTGTCAATCTCTCTTCATGTAGGTCAGTTAAAAAGTTCATTAATACCTCTTTCTTCATAGAAATGACTACACAACTAAAGATATCAAAAAACACATCTCTGATCAAGTCATGTCTGTATTTGAAGTTTGGAAGCTCCCTACAATAAGTTGTATGCTCTCCAAAAATATCTAAACACGCCTTATGACAAATTGAGGAAAATTCATCCTTAAGAAATAATAGAATCATGAGACGGTACATAGTACGATACTCCACCGAAACATATATTGGCTTAATCCATCTTTATCATGAGCTGCTTTTAAACACTCATAAATAATTTTTTATTTTATAGTCATGTCAAAATCTAACTTCCATATCTAAAATAATTTTAATAAAAAGAACACTCACCGTATCTATACTTCTCATGCTGGCTAGAATTAATTTTCTTTTTTATAGATATTTTTTCATAGGTACCCGTAAAGATCAAATCATAGACCAATTCAAATAATAAAAAATTGGAGTATTACATGAAAAAGTGTCAAAAGATCGAGTAAATATTGGAGTTTGCTAATGTGAAAGGAGACATGATTTTCTATAGCTAGCTACGTACGGTTCATTAATGTTAATTGAAAGATCGTTAAACATATGAAAAAAAAACACTGATTTATAGATTTGAATAGCAGGAGCAGTTGGTCGATGCAGTAAATTTGTTTGAAAGGAAAATCAGGCTACTTCATAGAGCTAGAAGCCATCATTTGAATGTTACTGTACAAATCTAACTTATATTACCTAACCACTGCTCCCAAATACTATATTCTTCATAAGGAAAATATATGGGGTCACCCTTCATAATTTTTTCATGCTTCTATAGATAATCCACATTTAAGCCGAATTTTTTTTGTAAAAAATTTCATATTTAAATTTAAACCCTGCATATAAAATTTCTTTGCAACTAAAACAAACATATTTATTTATGATACCTATATGTTGGATCGTGAGAGGAAGTCTCATTGGGTTGGATCAACATATTAATTGGATTAAGAACAACCATACATATTACTTTTCACACTATATTTTCTTAAGATGGTAGATTTATGAGTCATCTCATTTATATGAGAGGAGATCCTCTCTCGTGGAAAAAAAACTGGCGGGGATGCAGTGCCCTTATCCACTCTTCAGTTAATTACTTTTTTAAGTGAGTTACTGTTTGGCCTCTATATTGATGGTCATGATTTAAATTTAGGAAAGAGTGACCGGAGAGAATTTGCTCTCCATTTATATGTTGTTTAACGTTAATTTTTCTAATCAATGTAGAACTTAACGTTAACGCACACTCGATATATCTCAACATTTTTTAGTGTTAGTCTCTCTGCATCAACAATACATCTTCACTTACTTATTGCTTCTCCAACCGATTTTGATATCACTATTGGGTTGTGAGAGAGAGGCTCATTGATTTAAATCGACACATTGAACTTCTCTCAACAAAACTAACCTGGCCAAGCCTATATCACAATCTCCGCAATCCATATTATATCTTCTGAAGGTAAAAACATAGCTGCAGGTGAGAATGGGAATGGAAAAAAGATGCAGCATGAAAAATAACAAGTACATAATAATATATAGTATAATATACTTCATGATTTGTCGTATGTATAATGTACCCCCACTGTCAAAGGTACAAAATCCAGATAACATCATATCTGGAAAATCCAGATAACAAATAATTAATTAATGACATAATCACTTTTATCATAAGATAGAACCAACAGAAAAGAGGAGTAGATTACAGACTTTTTCTGCATATAATAACCAAATTTGCAGGAAACGTACTGTACTTTAACAACTACTAGTATGAAGAAACAATTAACAATTCTCTCATTTACTCTCTCGAGGTTATTAATTATTATTATGATATGACTGTGCTATTCAAAGTAGTAGTAATCATTCTCTCTATATCCTACTCTTTTTTCAAGTGTGCCTTTTGCAGTGATTTTTTCATGAGAAATTAACTAATTAATAACTATATGTAGCTAGTTAGTTAGTTTATCAAAATTCATTAAACAAGTGCTTCTTCTATCATGCATGCTTGCTTAATTGCTTTATTTATAACTCTGCTTCTTCTCTGTTTCATGTACTCCTAATTAAAAACTATCTTAACCACTTAGAGTACAATCTTTCACTGTTTGTTTGGTACATGACACAAAATTCCTCTGAGCTGAATGTGTCTTTCCTGGTATGTTATTTTTTTTCTTGATTAATTGGTCATTTTGTTAATATTTGAAATTCTTATTTTTTAGTCATGTTAATTGCAATAGACTTGCACCCTTTCATTATATTTTTGCATCATGATATGATACTATTCTATTATATTTTTCTTAGTCTTGTTGATATTGTGTTGGAAGAATATTAGTTTAATTTTACCATCTATTAGTCATAATAACATGTATTTATTAATTTATTTATTTATTTGTGATGTGATAAATTATTATAGTTCAGTTATCCCAAATGGTGCTCATGACTGACCTCAAGTGCTGGGAATTGTTTGCTGCTTTTCAAATTGAATTGGATTTGCATAATCTTGGTAAGGCCTAATCAACTTCTTTACCACAATCTCATGTCTATAATAGTTTTCTTTTCTCTTTTCATAGTCTAAATTATAATGCTATTGTAGCTTGGATGATATGGGTTTCTATGGTTACATTGTTGGGCCTAAAGCCCCTTATTTCATTTTTTTTATATATTAACAAAAAAAAAAACTGCTAGTTCTATGTATGGTACTAAATTCAATCTGGATTGAGGCAGGACTAACAACTCATTACACCTGTAGGATATAGAGCCTAACTTATACCAACAACTCCTTCACTATATGTGGACCATATATAAATTCACCCTTATCATAACAGATCATGAGTGACATTTTTCCAAGTAACTTATTAGATACTAATTCCTTCGTCTCACAATGAATGATACTTCGATAGAATTGACTATTGCATGTAGATTAAAAAAGAGATTTTTTTCTTTAGTAAAATATGTATATATTAAGTATTTGCAATTATCTGTTGGTCCACCAGAGGTGTCCGGACTTATCTTGGCTAAAGTGTGGAAGTCTTGGGCATCTTCCAAAGTGATTGTCTTTTCGTGGCAACTTCTTCAGAATATGATTCCATCTCGTCAAAACCTCTTTCGGCGAAGGGTGATTACAGATATTAACAATACCTTATGTGTGTTATGTGGAAACTCAATTGAGTCAGTGAATCACCTTTTCTTAACTTGCGAGGTGTCCTCTACGGTATGGTACTCTATTTTTAGGTGGTTAGGGTTCCAATGTGTTTTTCCTAGGGATCTTATAGGCTTGTTCGAGTATCTGTTAGGGATGGGTATTGGTAGGAGAGCTCACCTTAGGTGGTTGTTAATCTGGCATGCTGTTATTTGGTCGATCTGGAATTCCCGAAATGACTTAATCTTTTCTGGAGGATCTTCATCGGTTGAATACCTAGTTGATAACGTGAAACTTTCTTCATGGAAGTGGTATCTGGTCAAAAACCCTGCTAACCCCTGCTCTCTTTATGAGTGGGAGATGCAACATATTTTGTGCTGGAACCGTTAGAGTCGTGTGAGGTGGTCTTTCTGGGGACCGGTGGTCTTGGTGGACTATGGACTTGCTTTTCGTCTTCTTTTCATGATTTCTTTTCATTCCCTCCTTTTTGCTCGTATGGTGATTTGAGACTATCCATAGTCTAGTAGGAGTTTTTCTCACTTTTATTTTTATTGTATTTTTATTTTCTTTGGGGACTTAGTACTTCTGGTACTTCCTTTTTGAACTCTATTTGATGTATCATTTTTTCTCTTATATATATAATTATATTTGCCATTAAAAAAAAAAGTATTTGTAATTATAAAAAAATATAGAGTGAAATATATTGAAATGAAAGTGATGCAATGCAAGTAGTATTAAATAGAAGGTACAATTGAAAAAAGTTATTACTATTGTATTGAAAATAAAAAACCATAGTTCATTTTGGAATAATTTTTTATTACAAATGAGTCACTCATTATAGAATTAAGGGTACAAATGAGTACAAGATAAACTTTAAGTCAACATAAAAGGATGATAAAACAAAACAAAAAAAGCCAAAACACCTAGGCTGAAAATAAAAACCAAAAAAGATACGAGATGCCCAAAATTTAAAAAATAACAAAAAATTGGAAATATAAGGAAAAAAAAAACTTTAAAAAGATCAAACGAACATTCAAATAGTTAGAGAAAAAGAGTCGCAACCACTAATTTTCTAATAATAGAGACACACGAAGAAGATTTTACCATCCACTCGTGAAAAGTACACTAATGTCTCAAAAATCTTATCGAATAACCACTTTTAAGACAAAAATTTCCTAAAATCCACCAATTACTTAACATTTACTTTCTTGAGAGAGAAAATAGCTTCATTTTGGCACTTTGAAAGCAACTAAATTATCATTCCCCAATCAATCTTCCAATATGGTAATGCAAACAAAATATAAATCTATAATCATTCCTTAGAACCTTGACATGTAGTTTATTGAAGCTAAATATATATGTAATGAATGAAAAGAGTTAATAGCTCTCTTTAGAAGTTGGCTAGGGAGCAGAGTGGTGATTAAGATTGGAAGGGGAAACAATGGACGTGCCATGGTTATAGTTTTATGACCATCCCCAATTTTTCTTATTTAATTTGTTTATGTATTAAAAGCTAGGCAAGTACCAAGCTCTAGTCTTTTTCTTCGTGGCAGTTGTTGCAATTTGCTTATGAGAAGAATTATAAGCAGAATATTAGTTATTATTGTCGGCATTGTATATGACTTAAGACCAAGACTTCCATAGTCACATGACTATAAACACCCATTTTAGATAAATTTATATAAAATTAAAATATAGAATTAATTTTTTGATACCTGTTTGTTTTGTTGGTGTTCTTATATAATGGCCCAAATTGTAGTTCCTTGTTTGTATTCTCTTTTCCCTCTTCTGGTATCTCTTATGCCATGGTTGAGGTGTTTAATTAATAAAGTTTGGCTATTCAAAAAAAATTAAAAAAGTAAAATAAAAAATTAATATTTTATGAGTGTGACTAAGAGAGTTATATTTAACTAGTCACGTGACCATATAAAATAAAATTAACATAAATGAGTCATATTCATATATATTAATAAATTAACAAATTAATTAAGAATTGAACTTTTTCATTTTTTATTACTCTTCTTTAAAACGGCCAAAGTTAGTATTTAGTTGTTAATATTATTATTTTTCTCCTTCGTCGAAACTTGGACTCATGATCTTTAACATCTTAACACCTTTAAATTTTAATTCAAACTAGTTGAGTAACTCATCCCACTCCCACCCCATATTTTTTACTCCACTCTTAATAGGCCTATAATATCCATATAATTAAAATTTTGAGGCCTTGCTTCGAAGTGCAACCTGCACTTGTTGTTGGCCGGAATGACTTAATCTTTTATGGGGGATCTTCATCGGTTGAATACCTAGTTGATAAGATGAAACTTTTTTCATGGAAGTGGTATCTAGTCAAAAACCCTGCTAACCCCTGCTCTCTTTATGAGTGGGAGGTGCAACCTATTTTGTGCTGGAACTGTTAGAGTCTTGTAAGGTGGTCATTCTGGGGTGTGGTGGTCTTGGTGGACTATGGGCTTGCTTTTTGCCTTCTTTTCATGATTTCTCATCTTTCTCTCTTTTTGCTCATATGGTGATTGGAGACTAGCCTTGGTCTAGTAGGAGTTTTTCTCTCCTTGATTTTTTTTTTCTTTGGGGACTTAGTACTTCCGGTACTCCCTTTTATGAACTCTATTTGGTGTATCATTTTTTCTTTTCTTATATATAATTATATTTGCCATTCAAAAGAAAAAAAAAAACTTGTTGTTGGCCGACCTTGTCTCAAAGTGCCGAGTTCAAATCTCCTCATGGATTGTTGTAAAATGGTCATTAGTTTTACTTTGATTAATAAAATCTCTCTTTCTCTCTAATTTCTAAAAAAAAGAAGACAAAGTGAGTAGTATCTTATAAGGTTATGATTGATTATTTACTAGTACAAATACATTTTTTTGGATAGACAAATGACCATGATGTTCAATCTTACAATTTAAACCTTTTTATAAGTTGTGTTAATATTTATAAATACATTTTTTTTAGTTATATAAAGACGAATCATGGTTGTATTCAATGTTTTAAAAATTGAATCGACTAATTTAAATAAATAAAAAAAAACTAATCGATTAGTTAACCGGTTGGTTCAATTATGTTCAAACTATATTTATTTCGAACCAAATTGAACTAGTAACCGCAAATGTGTTTAACTAAAGTTTAATTTTTTAATTTATTGAACTGAACTTGAATTCTTTAAACAAAGTTTCATATTCAAGTAAAAAAATATGATCGAAAGATGAGACTCTATTAAACATATTATTGAAACATGGGTGATTTTACTAGCTATGCTTGTAGTAGAATAGAATCTTCTTGATTTGGTTGTTTGAAACATTTGGACCATGACAGTAATGATTGTTTGGGCTTTGGCAAAGCAATGGATGGTGTTGGTAATAAACTTGAATCACTCCACTTGTGCCCGTCTCTATTTGGAGTGAGTTAGTTAATGCTTCACTGTGTTTTGGAGACAATTCGTGAGACGAATTTATTGAATAATTCAGCAGTTTCCAGTGGTGGGTTCGGCCACGTATATATCAATTCAATTACCCTACAAATACACTGTTACTACCCCTTTTTTAAGGTATGTTTAAGACTTAATATTTCACAATCAAAACATATATAAAAGGATATATTATTTTGTTTTCATTGCTTAAATTTGCTTTAACTAGCTAGATTGCTATTGTACATCCTTGTTTGTTTGTTGAGATTATAGCTTTCCTTAAACTGCCTACTAAAAAACCTTTGTGTTTAGAAGTCCTAGCTCAATTGGTAAATGTCGAAATTGTTATGTCGGACGTCATGATCCGAATTCGAACCCAGAACCTCACAGTTGTGTGTGAGTTTAATTTCAGTGGATTATCACTTCATTTAAGACAAAAAAACCTTTACGTGTCCATGTGAGCTTCGAACTCGTGATTTTTGATTTATTTATATTAATGATTGAAATTTTAGTTATAAGTCTATTTTGACATAAATCAAAACTTCAGTGTAAGTGCAATTTAATTAGTAGCTATTACAAATATATATATATATATATATATATATATATATATATATATATATATATATATATATATATATATAAAACATACCCCATCCTTATGCATGCTCAACTACATTTTAGAAAGAAAAATTTAAGATGATCGAGATTAAAAGTCTAGAAATTTGTTATAGTATAGGGACAAAAAGCTAGTTTGATATTTTCACCACATATATTGATAAAAGGTATCAAAACAAATTTCAAATACCATTAAATTAGTTATTTTTGAATAATTGTTAATTTGAAATTAGAATACAAATTAGTAAAATACATTATAAACAACACAAATTCAACGTGGCTAAAACTAAAAAAGATGAATCTATAAATAAGCTAACAACAAATAGTTTAAAAAGAAAATTGAAAAAATATTGCATACAAATGTAACAAAATCAAAGTAACCAGAATACTCATGTATCTGAATATGCAGTGTTTACCCCATAATCATTTAGTGAGCCATATTAGACAAACATTAAACGAACATCACGTCAAAATGAAAAATTGAAAGAAAAAAAAAAATGAAAACAACACAACAGCACACTTAGACAAAATATAAAATAATATTTTTTAAAACATTGATTATTAATTAGAGTAATATAATATTTGTACAAAAAAAAATCATCCAAATGATCATTTCTCTAAAGGGATTTGAATGTCCCTTAAAGTTACAAATCAAACAATTACCTGATTACTTTTTTGATATAAATTTGAAACAAGTATAGTGACAAACATTTTGAAACAATAAATCCACAGTTGTTTCTAGGGTTTTCCCCAACCAGGCAGGGCAAGGTTTAAAGATTATCACATTTCATTCACACATTAGAGAATGAGGATAGCAAGATGCACGAGAGAGTTAAAGACACAATTTTAGAAAAGTAGCCATTTTGTTGTAAAGAGAGCTCTCAGTCAAACTCTTTTCTGTGTTGATCCCTCCTCTGTCCTAACAGGGAACTCTCACTGTTAAAGCATTTATAACCTTTTCTTCTTACAGTCAAAAATTGCAGTATAGAACATGCATATATTGGTAGATGCCTATGCTTATTAGGTACTCAAGAATCAAAGGACATTAGGAATTAATTATTATTATTTTTCAAGTATTTTAGTGGATGGAATTAATTTTTTTAAGGTGAATAACTATGACTATTAGATAATATATATATATATATATATATATATATATATATTGTGAGTATCATGATTCGAATCCGACCCCTGTATATTATATAATTTTTCTACCAACTGACTATATTTACGATGACATATTAAAACTTATTATCACATTTCTTATTACTGCTAAATTATTTTTTTGTCAAGTAGAGTTTAGTGGTTCTAATTTTACTTTAAAATAAAGGATCTTGCTAACGAGTGTCCCCGGGGCACTCTTTAAGCATTCCACTTATAGAAATTATTTATTTAAAAAATTAAACATTATAATTTCCAATGCGTTGACTTTACGCATTCCCGTAAAAATTCTATAAAAATCTTACTATTTAAGGTCTTAAAGTGTCCCGGGGGCACTCATTAACATTTGCCTAAAGTAAATAAGTGGAGGATTTGGGGTTTGATTCTCAACTCTTACATATAAAATATAATATTTCTACCAACTGAGCTAACATCACAAAAACTATACGATAAATTTTAATTAACGGGTAGGGTTTATTATTTTTTATAGTGTTTAATTTATCCTAGTAAAATTGACATGTAAAACACCCAAACTTTCTCTCTTACTCTCTATATGGTCTTGGGGCTTTCCTAATACACCCATTGAGTTCATCTGGTGTTCTCCTTTTTGTACCACGTCCATGCAATCGATTAGGAGAATTTGATGATTTGGTCTTAAAAATCTCAAAATGCAATTTTAGTTTTGTTTCTATTGTTTTTTATAGTTGAAATTACAAAGTCTTTATAAACAAATACACATAAGTAAAAGTAAAAGAGTCGGATTCGAATTCCGGTCAATCTATAATGACGTTCGACTTAATAATTTTAATATTTTAGCAGTTGAACTAGGATTCATGAACATTTCATTTCTACTAACAAAAGTTTATATAGTGATCACTAAAAATAATTTTTTATTATAATTTTATAAAAACTAAAAATATATTTAATTCAAACTGTTATACTTTTCCACCTTCTTTTTCTTCTAAAAGTTTGCTTTCTCATATAATTTATTTCTTATTGAAAAGTTGTTTTAATTTTATTTTTTTGCATTGACTCATTTGTCTTTATTATCCTCATTCATTGTCTTTCTAACACTAGCTGTATACATAAGAGGTTAAAGAAAAGCACGAAACTTTTTCAGACTGCTGAGTAACCATCAAAGAGACACAACCAAATTCAACTAGAAAAACGAAAGTTCCAAAAATGGGAGAGAAAAAGAACTAATTTTGCACTAGGTGTGCTTGGCCCCGCTATAGCAACCAAACTAAAACTAAAAAGCACTTAAGTTTTAAAAAAATCATTCAAATCCCATCACACTATAAAGTTTCAAGCCAACAAAACCTGATTTTGAAAAAATATAGCCACCTATTGTGAATTCGAATAAACCACATCAATCAAAACTTAAACTAGTGTGAGGCAAAACAATTAAGCAACCAAACAACAACAATGGTCCAATCAATTATAATCAATCAAAAGCTAAACTACCAAAAGCAATAAAGAACACAAGTGAAATTTATTTATCCAGTTCGGTGTTAACGAACCTAATCTGGGGGAGAGAGCTCTCCGTTCCTTATCAAACTTCTTCCTTCTTGATTACAATGAGATTATACAAAGAGTTGCAAGAAATTAGTGTTTTCCTAATTTCTACCCTTTTCCCAAATCTCTTTCCGTGACCAAGAGATTTCAATGATAAGCACTTACAAGGTGTTAGAAATGAGTACCCAACCCTAGGATTAACCCAAGAGAAACCCCCTTGAACCCTAGCCTCAATATTGGTGAAACCCCCTTTTCAAACCCTAAGATTTCTCACTCTCACGGCTGCAAAAACAGAACACATGTATATAAGGGTCGTGCCCGCGCCCAGCGCAGGGCAGGTGGCGCGTGGCGCCATAGGCAGACAGGAACGAGCTTTTGAGCAGCCCGTGGGTGCTGCGCGCCATAGCCAGAAAAAACACCATTTTCTGCAACTTGCTTCATGCAATTTCAAGGCATAACTCCAAAAAAAAGAAGAAGGTATGTTGTCTTAACCAAATCTCATCCCAACCACCGCAACATATACCAAATTTGGTAGGCAAAATCACAAGTTACAAACAAACGTTTAGACGTCCTCACAGATACCACGGAAAAACGTCTCCTTTCATATAGTTTAGGGGATGTTTTTAAAAAAGCATGTTCAGAAAGTGACAAAAACAGTCCCCTTAGACAATAGGCAACGAACGCCTTGAAAAACATCTATAATTTCAGATAATGTTTTTCACAGTTCTGACAATAATTTTCAAATATTGTTAGAAACTATAATGTTGTAGTTTGAGAACACACTAATAGCTATTGTAGCATCCATAAACATTCTACCATGAAGAAAGTGTAGGAGAGTTGATGCCTTATTATGTCTAATATCTTGGTGTTTACTGTGAAATTTGGTAAACAAGCGCTAGTCTAAGTATTTTAAGACTTACGAGATCGACTAGTAATCTCAGGACAATTTTATGCTTGTTTTTGAGAAAGTTCTTTAGAAAATCAACAAACATTTACCAGTTTTAGTCTTTTAATTTAAAATTAATACTAAATGCTTCGAATCGCCTCGAAACAGAAGTACTTTTGATGATAAAAACAGTAAAGTTGCAGTAAAAGCAAATTGCATTAAAGATAAAAGCAATTACAAAATAAAGGGTGCACAAACATACATAGTTTCCTCGCAATTCTTTTCGTTCTTCGCTCGAGTACTCAGAATTTTAGTAGGAAAGTTTGTAAAATGTTTTGTGACCCCGATTACAGAAAAGAAACTACCCTAAGTACTTTCGAAAACGGGCAAACTGCCGCTTCGAATTGACGCTCCAGATAGCTCCACGCGTCTCATGTTTCTTTACTTCGAACCGTTGATTTCGAACCTCAATTCTGCTTCGCGCGTTGAACTTCGAATTCGCTAATATCCTTCGAACGACATCGTTTTCCATCTTCGAATAAAATAGCTTCCCTGACATTGAAAAATATTTCGAAACATTAAATACTTAAAAAACACCAATTTACATGTATTTGGCATTTTATTTAGTTAGACCAACTATTAAATATTTATTTAAATAAACATTAAAAATTAAGCCTAACAAATTGGCCCCCAAAAACTCTGATTCGAATGAGAATATCGAAATAAGAAGAAGAATTTTTTGAAGAGACAGCACTCAATGTTTACACATTTCTCAATGACGGCGATGACGTCACGATCATCATGACATTTCTGTCAATCGTCACCTCTTTTCCCACAAACATCACTTTGCGTGGATTTCGAGTTATTGTAGCTGCCACGTTTCTCAACGGAAGCTAAAGAGGTGACACATTTTAGTTTTGATTTATTTAAATCAAAATAAACTGAAGTCTATAAATAGCACTTCATCTTCTTCATAACACTTTTTCTGCGTTTTCTAACTCTTGCTTAATGATTCGAAATTAGGTAGAATTTTCGAAATGGTTGTAACGTCTTAACATTGTACACCATCTTTGCTGGTAACTTCGTTTGCCATTTTTAATTCCAATATTTCGAATGACAATTACTTCGTGCTTACTTTTGCAAGTTTCCGGTTTAAATTTCTTTTCCCAAGCATTTAAAATTTTATGTTTTTTAACACACAAAATTTTAGAAATGCTAGGTCAAATTTCAACTTGGCAAACTTAAATACCGAACCCAAAGCAGTTATCAAACCAAGGCAAAATAAACGCATTCCAATTCGGTCAAAACCTAAGTTGTTGAAACTGCCTCTTACGCATTTATTATGAAGCATTAAACACTTCATTATAAATACTATTTAATTGGGTTTCTCTTTTTCCATCTTATCAACCTTTCAAGATAAAACAAAACCATGGAAAAAGGTAACAATGCCAAATCAAAATCCTAGCAAAAGAAAAAGAAAGTTGAGGATTCTTCATCCAAAACTAAGCACAAACCTCCACCCAAACAAGCAAAACCATTAATCTCTATTTCTTCAGATTCATCTGATGAATCAGACGATGATTATCGCGACTTCTTGAAGCTTTATTATTCTGAAGGGTCTTATTCTGGTTCTTTCTCTGACAGTGAAGCTACCTCTGAAGTAACTGAAGAACGAGGCCAGTCAAAAGCTAACCTTATCAAGGCCAAACTTAACTCCAAGTGAACAACCACAACCTGTAATCTTTACTTTTCTATGTTTTTATGAATAAAATTGTATCACTTAAGTTATCGAACTTTGATTGTAATGGCCTTTTAATCTTAAATTATGGCACTTCGATTTGCCATTTCTTTTGAATGGTTTTATTTCAACCTGGATCTATGCGCACTTCATGCAAAGTTGGCTTATATTTCTTTAAATGCTTGCCATTTATATTAACTGCACGCTGTTCAGGCGTTAATTATTCAATTTCGAAGGCACCATTAGAAAGTACTTGAGATATTCTAAATGGTCCTTCCCAATTTGGAGACCATTTTCCAAAGACTCTATCTCTTCGATCCATAGGTAAAATGACTTTCCAAACCAAATCCCCCAAATTGAAAACTTTAGATTTAACCTTTTTGTTATAAGCTTTAGCAACTCTTTCCTTTTGCCTAACTAAAACTTCTAAAGCTTGCAATCTTTCTTCATCTAAATCAATTAATTCATCTGACATCATATGCCCATAATGCTCCATAGGTATTTCCATTTGTTTTTGCACTCTCATTGACTGCAACATAACTTCGACAGGTAATACAGCATCATGACCATAAGTCAATCGAAAGGGAGTTGAATTAGTTGATTCTTTAGGGGAATTCCTACATGCCCATAAAACTTGATCTAAAGTTTTATGCCAATTCCTTGGCTTTTGAGCAATGTGTCTCTTGATCAAACCAATTATGGTTTTATTAGCTGCTTCAACTTGACCATTTGCTTGAGCATAATATGGTGTTGAAGTTAGCAATTTAAATCCAGTCTCTTCAGCGAATTCTTGCATTTTTCGCCCAATAAAGACTGTACCTTGATCAGTGGTAATGGTTTCTGGCAATCCAAACCTATATATTATGTGGTTCTGAATAAAACTAATTACAGCTTCTTGATCCACATTAGGTAAAGCAATTGCTTCTATCCATTTTGTAAAATAATCAATGCCAACTAAAATATAGCGCTGATTTTTCGATGAAGCAGGCTTGATTTCACCAATTAAATCTAAAGCCCATCCTCTGAAAGGCCATGGCTTAACAATCGAATGAAGTTCGCTTGCAGGAACATGCTGAATACCTGCATGCTTTTGACATTCTTGGCAACCTTTTGCAAACTCTATACAATCTTTCAACATAGAAGGCCAGTATAAACCTTGTCGAAATAAAAGCCATTTCATTTTATGACCTGCTTGATGAGCTCCACAAGAACCACTATGAACATTAGAAATAGCCAAATAAGCTTCTCCTTCATCAAGACACTTTAATAAGATTCCTTCTAGAGTCTTTTTAAACAATTCATTCCCAATGATGGTATAACTCAAGGCTCTATATTTAACCTTTCTATCAGCAGTTCCTGTTGGATTCTTCAAGTAATCTACAATAGGTTTTCTCCAATCACTATCTGCCAAATTGTTAATGGCAAAAATTTCTGCCACTGAACCATCGAAGTAGGGAAAAGTTTTGAAAATTTCAAAATTTTCATCATCCACACTTGCCCCCAAATGTTTTGGCATTGACAATCCATCAGCAATTGGCTCATCTGAAATCAATTTGTCCTTGATTTCTATAAGTTCTTCCAATTGCTCTTTGGAAACTTTATATCCTGAAGCAATCTGAGCTAAGTCATTGGCCTCTTGGTTTTCAATTCGAGGCACATGCTGTATATCAAAACTAGCAAAGTTCTTTAACAAAGCATAAGCAATGACAAAATACTTCATCAAATGTTCTTGAATGCACTTATATTCTTTTGTTAATTGCTTTAAAACTAACTCAGAATCACCTCTTATTTTAATGTGCCTTGCCCCCAAGTCTAGAAGAATTTCTAGCCCTGCAATCAAAGCTTCATATTCAGCTTCGTTGTTGGAACAAGTTCCATTAATTTTGTATTTAAATTTAGTTGGAATTTTCAATGGTGAAATTATTAAAATTCCAATTCCGGTACCATACTTATGTTTAGAACCATCGAAATATAAAATCCAAGGTTCGAACTCTAAGTAATTCATTTGCATTTCGACAACTGAGTGATCTGATATAAAATCAGCCACTATTTGACCTTTACACAGATTTTAGAGGCTTGTAAGTCAATGAATACTCTGTCAAAGCCAAAGCCCATTTTCCAATTCTACTATGTAAAACTGGTTTCAATAGCATATGCTTAATAATATCGAAATGCGAATAAACCAAAACATCAACTGGCTTTATATAATGCTTCAGTTTGGTACAAGAAAAATACAAACAAAGACATACTTTTTCTATTACAGAATACCTAGTCTCAGCATCATTGAGAACTCTACTTAAATAATAAATAATTTTCTCCACACCATTTTCGTCTTCTTGAGCAAGCATGCTCCCAATGGTCGAATCTGATGCTGCTATGTACAGCTTCATTTCTTTACTTCGAATAGGAGGCATTAAAGTTGGTGGACTTGACAAATAAGCCTTAATCTCATCAAATGCCTTCTGCTGCTCAGGTCCCCATTGAAACACATCGTCTTTCTTGAGTTTGAGCAATGGAGAAAAGGGGTGAGCTTTTCCACTTAGATTCGAAATGAATCTTCTCAAGAAATTGATTTTACCTAGCAGTGATTGAAGTTGTTTCTTTGTTGTTGGAGATTTTGTCTCCATAATTGCCTTTGTCTTGTTTTGGTTGATCTCTATGCCCTTTTTATGTACAACGAAACCAAGGAAATCTCCTGCATGTACACAAAAAGCACATTTTAGTGGATTCATTTTCAATCCACATTTTCTCATTCTTTCGAACGATTTTCTAAGGTGACATAGATGATCATTCTCAGATGCAGACTTAACAACAATATCATCTATGTATATTTGCATAAAAACTTCAATAAAATCATGAAAAATTGAATTCATTGCCCTTTGATAGGTTGCCCCAGCATTTTTTAAACCAAAAGGCATTACAACCCATTCATAAGTACCTAGGGCACCAGGGCAACGAAAGGCAGTCTTAGGTATATCTTCTTCAGCAATAAAGATTTGGTTATACCCAGAATAACCATCTGACATACTTAAGTACTCATGGCCTGCTGCTGAATCAATTAGCATTTCTGCTACAGGCATCGAATACTCATCTTTAGGTGTTGCATTATTTAAATCTCTAAAATCTATGCATACCCTAAGAGACCCATTTTTCTTAATAACGGGAACTATGTTAGCTAGCCACTCTACATACCTGGTTGTTCGAATGAATTTGCATCTGAGCAACCTTTCAATTTCAGTCTTGATTTTCGTCATAATTTCTGGAGCAAACCTCCTTGGAAGCTGCTTCACAGGTTTCTTATCTGAGCGCAGTTGCAGTCTGTGTTCCACCAATTCCCTGCTCAGACCAGGCATTTCATGATAATCCCATGCAAAACAATCTTTGTAGTCTTGCAATAGCTTGACTACTTTTTCCCTTAGGCTTGGACTGATATTTTTACTAATGTAAGTTGGCCTCTTAATGGAGCCATCTCCAATATCAATCTCCTGCAAGGGATCTTGAGCTTGCATCTTTTGAGTCGAACTGATTGGTGTTTCAAAACCCAAAGATTCGTCATCATGGATGCAATCCAATCTTTGATTATTTCCAGGATTTGAAGTACTGGCCTTAGAAGCCATTTTTGATTGCAAATCTTCATTGGCTTCAACAGCCATATTTTCTTCCAACATAATGGCTTCAACAGCCATTTTGATTCTATTTTCGGCTGCATAAGCCGAAATCTTGTCCCAATTCGATGACTTAATCATCGAAATCATTTGGGCTGCCCATCTTATAGCTTTGGGGAAAGCACTTTCATCCACAGGGTTGTCAAGGTGTTCCCTCTCCCAACAAAACCCATGAGTAGGATGAAGCTTGACAGAATGAACTACACTAGCAGACCCAGTTTCTTCATAAGCTGAGTTTTGATCCCCACAAGGAGCAATTGTAGCTAGGTTTCTGTCGAAGGTTTTGAGGTTTATGGTGTCTGCATCAGCAACATATGCAGTTTGGCCTGCCTCTACATATTCAACTAGACCATCTTCCCTCCACACAATCAGCTTTTGGTGCATAGTAGAAGGTACATCACCCACCCCATGAATCCATTCTCGACCCAACAACATGTTGTAATTAGGTCTAGTAGCTATGACCATAAATAGGGTCTTCCTGACAGTGCTGCCTATGCACACTTCGAGTTGAATGGCCCCAAGAAAGTGGCCAATTTTGCCTTCGTAATTTGCTAACACTACATTGTGTGCATGCAAATCTGTTTCATATAATCCTAACTTCTTTAGCATGAAATGTGGCAGAATATTCACTACTGCTCCGCCATCTACCAGAATTTTATTCACCCCTACGCCATTGACTTTTGCTCTAACAAATAACGCTTTTAGATGATTCTGCATCCCCAGATCAGGTTTCTCGAAGATAGCATTCTATTCTTCGACGCAGCCATTACCTATCACATAGTAGCAAACTGGCTTGGGAACAGCCATTTCTATAGCTTTAGCTTCTTCCTCCACTTCATTTATTTCTGTTTGAACATCAAACTCAGCAGGAAGAATCGAAATGACATTCACTATCACGTCGAAATCAACTTCATCATCTAAGAGGTCGTCATCATCCATGAAGTCCTCAATTTCCTCATCATCTTTATCCTCAGCCACTGGCTCAAGCCTTTCTTTCACTGGCCTTTTGGCCAATTCAGCTTTTTGAACCATTTTGGAACTAGCTTCATTGCTATTTCCAGTCTTGCCCCCAGCAACATTTGGAGCTTTGCCTTGAGAAGCAGCTAACTTCTTCTTTCTCTGAAATCTACGCCACTGAGAACGTGACATAGGATTTTTTCCCTTGTAATTGTTTATGTAAGCATACTTCTTATCATTGGGAGCAGCATTGGCTTTTTGAGGAGCCATATTGGTAGTCGAACCTTTGTTCGCAGCAACAATGTTAACATTGACATTGCTCGAACCGCCCTTTTCCATCACTTTCTTAGTTATGGCAACATTTTGCCCCCTGACCCAAGTATTAGTTGGAACTGAGCCTGATGGCCTGAAAGTTCGAATAGGCCCCAACCTCTGATGAACAGAAGGATGTTTCGAAGCAGAGTTGCTCCAATCAATCCTTTTTTGTGGCCAAGTCCTTTGATTAGGTTTAGGACTATGTCATTTTCTCTTAGGGTCAGCATATGGGAAGCAATTGCGGAGACACTTAGTTGCGTCTCTATCACACACAGCACTACACCTTGGACAAACCATCACCTCAACATTGTTGAGTTTGCATCTGTTGAGGTAATCAGCCAAATCTTCCTCAGGCTTAGGGTAAACAGCTTTCACCCTTTCTTCATATTCCTTTTCAGGAATAGCCTTGATTGGCGCAGGATCTGCCATATCAACCATGTTGCAATCCAGAACTTCGATATAAGCAGCATCATTAGCAGGTAGTGGATCAGAATCCACTTTCATTTGAGGCTTTCCTTTTTCAACAAATTTCAGCCTTCCTTCGTTCAAAGCTTTTTGAACTAAATCCCTGAAAAGCACACATTGATAAGTTCGATGACCTAAATAATTATGAAATTTGCAATAACCACGTTTTTACCTTTGTTCTATTGAAGGTATTTTCAAATCCTTTGGCACAATTATTTGCCCATCAGTTACCAACAGATCAAATATTTCATCACATTTAGTGATATCAAACGTATAGGTTTTTGTCACAAACTTATCATTTTTAGGTTCAGTGGGATTTTTCCCATGTGAAGGCCTTAACAACTTACAAACATAAGGTGGCCCTGGCTTAAGTTCAGCCAAATTTATTTCACTTTCGTCATACATTGAACACTCAGCATTATCTTCACAGTCACTATCATAAGCATCTACAGTGTACTTCTTTCTTTTTCTGAAACTTAAGATTTTTAAATTTTTCAGCTTTCAGAATTTCGAGTTGCCTAACTCTATCAGCTAACTGAGACATATCTCGAAGATGTTGAGTATCCAATTTTTTCCTAATCGAATAGAGGCCACCAGCAGCCATTTCGACTAATTCGTGCTCAGGCACCTGAGTAAAGCACCTAGCTTTCAACAAACGAAACCTATTCAAATAATCATCAATGGCTTCGTGTGTCTTTCTTTTAACACTGGCCAATTCTTTAAGACTAATTTTTGTTTGGCCCATGTAAAATTATTCATGGAATAACCTCTCCAATTGTGTCCAATTGTGGATCGAATTAGGTGGCAAGGTAGTGAACCATGTAAAAGCATTTTTTGTAAATGAGTTTGGAAAATATTTCATTCTTAAATTTTCATTATTAGCTAAATTTCCAGACTCAGCCAAGAACCTGGCTATGTGTTCAACAGTTGACTCACTAGTATCACCAGAAAACTTGGTATATTTTGGAACTTTCCAACCTCTTGGCAATTCCGTTTGTAATACATATTCAGACAAAGCAGCCACAAAATTTGGCCTTCTAGAGCCAACATTTAAACCATTTTGAGTTAAGATTGTTTCGACCAAATGGGCCAAATTATTATGCCCAGCAAAGTTATTGTTTTGGACATTTTGTACTACTTCATCAGCATTTTGATTTCGATTTACCAAAACAACTCTTGGTTGATTCACCTCTTGTTGGTACTGAGGTTCCTCTTGGGCCATAAACACTGACCCTTGATTTCTTGGTTGGGCCATAAAAGCTGGCCCTTGGTTAATTGGCTGTTCAGGGATTTGGGTTTGGCCCAGGTTTTGGGGCGTTGCAGACATTGCAGGCAAAATCATTTGAGGTGCCTGATAGTTCAACCTAGATTGGTTTTGGGGAGGAGGAGTCCCAAAGAAATCTGCTATTCTACCCATTTGATAAGCCAACATATTATAACTTTCATTGGTGTTCTGAATTAAAGGATTAAACACAGTACCAATTTGTTGTGTCAAGAGATTAACTATTTCATGATTACTCTCATCCATTTGTTGCCTCAAAGATAGTAACGAAGAAACCGTTAGAGGCATTTGGGTTACCCTAGAATCTGTATACCTCTCTTGCTCTTGTGGAGGAAAGGCTGAAAAGCCTTGTGTAGGGGGTGGTATACGTCCAAACAAAGGGTTATTAATTGAGTGCATTCCTGACGTCCCATAATTCGAAAAAGAAGAAGACATCATTGCAGGAACAGACTCTGATTGAGTCGAAACCATAATGTTTGAAACTATCGAACTAACTGCTACACTCACAGTATTCGAATTTTGGGTAGAACTTGGGGATCCTCCACTAGAATTAGTGTTTTGGTTTCCACTACCACTCATTGCGTTAGAATTTTGACTATTTGTTGAATTATAAATTTGTGTAGTTCTAGTCATAACCGTAAATTAACAGTTTCTTAAAAGCACAAAACCAGTCCCACTGGGCGTGCCAATTTGTTTACTGTGAAATTTGGTAAACAAGCGCTAGTCTAAGTATTTTAAGACTTACGAGATCGACTAGTAATCTCAGGACAATTTTATGCTTGTTTTTGAGAAAGTTCTTTATATGTTCGTCGAAAATCAACAAACATTTACCAGTTTTAGTCTTTTAATTTAAAATTAATACTAAATGCTTCGAATCGCCTCGAAACAGAAGTACTTTTGATGATAAAAACAGTAAAGTTGCAGTAAAAGCAAATTGCATTAAAGATAAAAGCAATTACAAAATAAAGGGTGCACAAACATACATAGTTTCTTCGCAATTCTTTTCGTTCTTCGCTCGAGTACTCAGAATTTTAGTAGGAAAGTTTGTAAAATGTTTTGTGACCCCGATTACAGAAAAGAAACTACCCTAAGTACTTTCGAAAACGGGCAAACTGCCGCTTCGAATTGACGCTCCAGATCGCTCCACGCGTCCCATGTTTCTTTACTTCGAACCGTTGATTTCGAACCTCAATTCTGCTTCGCGCGTTGAACTTCGAATTCGCTGATATCCTTCGAACGACATCGTTTTCCATCTTCGAATAAAATAGCTTCGCTGACATTGAAAAATATTTCGAAACATTAAATACTTAAAAAACACCAATTTACATGTATTTGGCATTTTATTTAGTTAGACCAACTATTAAATATTTATTTAAATAAACATTAAAAATTAGGCCTAACACTTGGTAACATAATTCCCTCCATTGATCATGAATTTTTAATCTCTTAGGATGATTTATGATCAAGTGAAGAATTTAAACTATAGACCCTTAATCTCAATTAACAATTGAAATCATCACATAATTGGTCAAATCATGCAAAGCATTAAACACAAATAACAATTGACTAAAAACAACTTGGTAATTCATTAACATAACATATGAAAACTATATGGTTCAACATGAATTGCAATTAGAATCTCCTAAGATCCAATCATAAGAGTTTAGCTAGAAATAATAAAATCTAAAATTACATTAATAAGATTGAAAGAAATCATCATTACAAGAAGGGTTTAGATGTGTTTCCACACTTGAATCCTTGTTTGAGAACCTCTGAACTCGCCTCTAGAAAATCAGTCTGTTCGCCGTAATTTCGCAACCCTTATTATGATATAGAATTTTCAATTTATAGTATCAGGTCACGCACTTGCGCCACGCCGGGCGCATGTAACAGAATCGATATTCTATTTTTTCCAAACATTGCACCGCTCGCAGGAACAACCGCGCATGGCGCAGGTCAACAATTTTTTTCACTTTTTCTTCTTTTCTTGTGGTTCAAGCAATTTTGTATTCAATGCAATTTCTTCTTATTTTTGTGCGAAAACATAAAAAAAAATATACTAACTTGCCTTGTATTTGCTTCAGATACATAGTTATGACAAAAAGTCATCAATGCTCATCAACGGAGAGCCTCTACATCAAAGGGTGCTTTGCTAAGAGCACCTCATAGGTCAAAATTATCGATTAGAGACCATTTTACGGTGTATGTATCTTATAGGATGCTGAAGCTTATAACGCAACTCAATCCCCCAAAAAGTAAAGAAAACTGATTAGATCACCAAAAATCGACCAATTACCGATCGATTTGCCTCATGTCAACACAAAAAACTCTGCCGTCCATCCAAACACCATTACATGTTCTACCAACCACTCATAGTAAGCACAATGATCGAATGTCTTGCCAAGAAGCCACTTCTACAAGGATAACTTTATTCTATCCACCAATTGCTCAACAATCATCGACTTACCAAGAAAATAGAACCATTCTAAGATCATACAACACAATGTTTGATCAAAGCTAAGCCTAGCCCTGGTTGATACAAGGTATCTACCCTACTTTATGCTGAAATTGGTAGAATTTGTTGGGGGTGTCGTTTCAGGTCTCGATAGGTTCGCGAGATTGTAGGTCCTCTTGTTGCTTTGTTTTATCCGTGGTTGATTTTTCCTCTCTCTTCCTATGGTGTATTCTTCTTCTTTTGGTGGTGCATTTGAGGGCACTAGTTTGTTGGTGGTGCCTCTATTTTTTTTGTCCTACCTTATAAATTTTTGGATTCTGATATAGAGTACTTTCCATACCCTTTTATTTTTCTAAACATTCTCTTACACTTTTTTTCATTTTTATATCGATATATAATATATTTTCCATTAAAAAAAACCTAGCCCATCCCCAAGAATCCCAAATACTACATAACACATAACAAATCTGAAAGCATCACTAACTCTCAACCCCAATCATCTAAAAACATTGTAGCACACACCTCAAGAATAAACTCACAAAACTGGTGGAACATACGTCTTTGATCAAATTTCACTTAAATTATGTTTTCTGGTCAATGTTGTAGAGAGAGATTTGGTTGGACTATGATTAACATCCTTGTGCTTTGATCATATTATTGTCTCATGCTATGGAAATAGTAGTACTGATGTAGAGAATCCCATAGCTAGCACATAGCTATAAATAAAGAAACGCAAGATTGGAATAATGAAATTGATTGTAGCAATTCCCTCAAAGCTGAGATAATATACAATTGGATGCATCCAATTCACTTTAACAACAACAACAACTATTTTGTTGGTTGATTCACAAGTCAACTTGTCACATCACATTGAATGATTGCAATCATATTTATAAACCATCACAAAAGTGGTAGCTAAAACTTCTTTAACAACTTCTCTCTTTATAATCAAACCAGTGAGGGGAGCCAAGCCAACCAAACCAGCTGATTCACAGTCACAACTTGTTTGATTTTGTTTAACTAATAATAATTACATTTTCATGTGGATTAATTAATTTAATTACATATAAGATAATTCAAAAATTAAATAAAAACCACTTACAAGAAAGGGTTTTTTGAGAGAAAAGAAACCCTATTTAGCAGAAAAAAAGGAAAAAACCCTATTTAGTTTATATATATCAATATGATAACTTCCAATTTCTCATATTCCTCAGAGTTATTAGGTAGGGCCTATGAGACTATACATGTCCCCCCCTCCCTCCAATCTCCATGAAGATTAGATGAATATCCCAATTTTATATCAAAATGGAAAACTCATAGATTAACCATTTATAACATATCCAACATTCTAATCCACTTGTTTAATTTTATGATCCTGATTTTTTATGTATCCTTAATTAAGCTAAAGTTTCAAAATCAAATAGACATTATTCCATTGAATCAATGATTCCAGTTACTTGTATAATCAACTACTGCACTGTTTGTGTAAGCTGTTCATATTTCACACATTTAAGATGTGGAATAGAGATCAGATTGAAAACTCAACAGCACTATAAATTGAACTCACACAGCAGCAGTTACAATTTTGCAGAGAAAGGACATATAATCAAAATTGCACAATATTTCCACCAACTCTGCATCTGTACATACTCAAGTGTGACTGAGATGGATATATAATTCAAATAGCTAGGTGTTATATATAATAAGTTGAATTCATAATATATTCTGCAAAGATCAGTTCAATAATATAGAAATGCTCATTCAGATCAACACCCTAATCCCTAATCTGTTGATATGATTTCCATTTCTTGTATAGAATAATTAAAACCTAATATGGGAATGAGGCAAAATATGTAAAGGAAAATGGAAATTAGAGTACTGTTGTTGTACTGCTAATCATAAATCAATATTAATAATAATTTGAGTGCATGAATTCCTATGCCCTAATCATGCATCAATTTTGTTCATGTTCAGATACTTCAATAAATTGGCACCTAATAAGGACTTACTTGGTGAGCAATTCATTTATAATATCTAGGGTCTTGCTAGCTGATGAGGGCTTAAGCATATTGTTTAAGGATTTTAAATAATATTATTAGGGCACTCATTAAGATTTTCTTACTACATAAATAACTTTCAAATATTGATACTATTTATTTTATAGGTAAATGTTAGCGGTTCGTTTGTTGATTAGGGGGAGGAAAAATTTCAACAGTATGAGTCGAAGTTTGAACCTATTCTTAAAACTCCTTCAACATTTAATATTATTGAGCAAATTCTTTTAATTTTTTTTGACACAATTGAGCTAATGCCTTGGTGACTCAAATATTGGAGCTATTTATTTGAAGACCTAATTACAAGTTATATAATATAATGTATATGATATGGCTATCTATTATACTCTTCTACCTGTGGCTTCTTGAAACATATGTAAAATGATCTCTGAAAAGGGGGTGGAGACTCTACCCCTTGAATGAAAGAACTTAATTTTATTTTTGTTTTTTTTAATGGAAAATTATATGTAAAATGCAAAGAAATTAATTTCTTTGTATTTATATGTTGTTTTGATATGCATAGAAATTAAATATAAAACATGACTCCTATTCTTGAGGTGGAAAGATGAACCAATGAAAATGGTCATTTATATATAATCATCAAAAAGCTAATAAAACTTCAAATATTGATATATAATTTGCTAAAAAATGTATTAAAATATAATAACAGGGCTTTTTCCTTTTTCTGAAAAAAAAAAAAAAAAAAAAAAAAAACAGGGTTGTTATATAGGTACAGATTAGTGTAGGACTTGCATTGTGTGATGACCTTAATTTTCATATTAAAAAGCAAGAGTTAGAGATTTTTATTTAACAATTTAAAAATGAGACATTGACTCCCTAAAATTAGCTATTTATATAGGTAGTATATTTTTAGAGTTGTTATAAATTTTGAGATATTTTACTATTTAAAGCATTTTTAAAAAATAAAGGAATTGAATTCCAAAAAAAAATCTCTAATATGATCCTCTAAAAAAAAAATTATAAAGTGAAACTTAACAATATTTTTTAAAACATGAATTTTGTAATAATATAAAATGAAGAACAAATGTAATATTTTAATAAAATTTATTAAAAATAGTAAGGTTTATCTTGAATCGGTTTCATATTAGACGTCGCCTTTTTAAAAATTTTGTAGTTAAACTTCTTAGATCTAATTTTATATAATCTTAGATCTATTTTTTTTTATGGAATCTTAGATCTATTCTTGTATTTAGAGAATTAACATATGTAAATTGATTTTTCTAATAAAAAAAAAACCCATGACCTATTCTTGTATTTATATAGACTACAAGAATAACGTTTTAAAACTTTTTTTTATAAGCAAATAACCTTTTAACTTGAAATTTGATGCTGAGAAACCTTGAAGCAAAACAATTTACCCAATGACATTCCTTCCTTAGTGCAAACACAATCCTAAAAAATTAGAATTTTGTCCTGATTCTTGATTTCTTCCTTTCCCTACATCACTGCATTCACCATTGAATTAGAGTAACCAACAATATAATTAAATTAATAAAAAAAATACTAAAAGCTGTTTATGAGTGGCTCCAGAACTTGAAACTAGTTCAATCAAACTTTAAATTTAATTTGACATCAATTAAATTAAATAAAAATACACTCAGGACAGGACACAGCAAACCTTTATGAAAACTTTCATATGCCATTGGCTGATTATCATCAAGAATCAATACAAAAAACATTGTAAAATGGGAATATAAAGCAGAAAAAACAAAAAAGAAAAGAAAAATATTAAAGTAGTGACTTAAAGAAGATGCGATGATGATTACAAGGCAAATCACTTGAGAGGTTTCATTCTGATCAGATATTACCGAAAACTAGCAAATTTGTGTTGCCTCTGATTCTTTCTCTCCTCCCAATACTTTCCAACCTCTACAAAATCAACACCTCAAAACATTAATTAACTACACTCAATTTAAAATCACAAAAAAGGTAAAAAAAAAAATTAAAAAAAAAATCTCAAAAGAAGAATATACTTTATAAATATTTGAAATTGAAATCACAGTGAATTTGACGAAATCAGGATGATACTGTGATTTTGTTGAAGCTTTAAAATGTAGTATTTGTTAGAATCAAACAGAATACTGAATGTGATTTTATCAAATTCACCATCAATTCAAACATTCGGACGGTCAATTCAAACATTCGGACGGTCGGTTACTTACCACTGATTCATGAAGCATGTAGATAGATTCATAGTAGCTATTCCACAAAAATTAGAGCATCCTCCATTAGTCTCCCAATTTGATGGGAATAAAGGGTAATCATTAATATTGTTGTTGAAACTCAAACTTGGTAATTCCTTAGGGACACTAGGAATTAGGTTTTGGTGATGTTGATATTGAGAAGAAGACATCATGTTCCTTTTAATCAGAATAGATTCTTCAATGACATTAAATCCACCATGATCTCTAGCTATTTCACTATCCAATAAGTGATTATGATTATGATTATGATTATGATTATGATTATGAAGTGAAGAGTTGTTATAGGTTTGAAGTTGAAGAAGCTGACGCCATCTTGCATAAGCCTCAGTTTCAGTACTATCAACAGGTGATGGTGTTGATGACATCAATTGTTGAAGTAACATTTGTTGAGTAGTATTTGTTGAATCCGTTGTTGTAGGGTTATTAGGGTACCTAATTTCTTCTTGCATTCTTCCACTACTACACATCTTGTAACAAGTTCTTTCTCTTGCTCTTGCTCTAGCTCTTTCTCTTGATTCCTTTTTTGTTTCTTCTTTTTGTGTCCATTTCAATTTTCTACCTTTAGAAGAACAACCGTCACCGCCACCACCACCACCACCACCGGAAAATGATTTGTTGCTATTCGAATCAAACAAAGCCTTGTTGTCGATGTAGTCGCCGTTTTTAGTTCTAGCAAGTTCTTTGATTGCAGTGTCAGATTGAGTGAAAAGCCACTCAAGTGTGTTACTAGGTTTATCAAACTCTAACATATCTTGAAGATCAAAGAATTTCCTAGCTATTTCACTTGACAATCTTACCCTTCTGTCTCTTAAACCTTGTGATGTGTGAATCTTACTGTGTCTATCTTTTTTTCCACCATTAATCACTGTTGTAGCTGGTAATTGTTTTTGTTCTGTCACAACAAAATTTGGAATTGGAAGAATACTACCAAAGTTTGAAGAATCAGGTTCAAACATTGCAATATTAATGTTGTTACAATCTGAAAAATGAACAGTTTCATGATGATTGTGATGATCATGGAACAATGGAACAATATCATGATGTGTTGTTGTATTGAAAGGAACTTGTTGATGATGATCAAGTAAAGTTGTGGTGTTATTTGGAAAATCATTTTCAAGAAAAGAAGAAAGGGTATTAGGGTAAGATAAAGATGAAGAAGAAGAAGAAGATGAAAGGAAATTATTATTAGGGAAAGAGAACATTTGGAAACAATTTTTCAATGGTTGGAAAACCCTAGGTTTTTGTGTTCAAAGGTCACAATTCAACTCAATGGTAGCTTCTCTGCTCCTATACTTAACGGTCCAAGTACAGTCCTATAGAATAGATTTATATCATTATTATATATACTTCTAATAAAACCATTATTATATATAATCATTTTCTTAGATTCTTTTGAAAGGAGACTAACTAACCACTAAGTACAAAGTACTCATAAGTCATAACTATATATTTAGTGCTTCTAGTGCTCATAACTAGTAACTACATTTCTGTCCCAAAAACAAAATACAGGTCATTGTTAATTAACTAGGTTAAAGAAACTAAAAATGGTAAATTTTGTATTTGAAAATAATATTATTTATATTTTGAAAAGATAAATTACATAAGTTTTAAAACTATTTTACTATTTTTTTTTTTTAAAAAAAAACTATTTTACTATATTTATTTTCTTAATTAGTGTACTTGGAGTACTATTTAATATTTTTCAACAAAATATATTAAGGAATATGATTATCATTTAAGAGATAAATATTATTCTATAAAAAAAAAATTTTATATTAACCTGTGATTTAAAGAAGAAGAAGAAGACGGCTTAGTAATCAAGAATTCAGTCTAGGTATGCAAAGCTCAATGAAAGATTGTTTCTACCAAACATTGAACGTGGTTCTTTTGAACGATTTGCTCTAAGGAGAGTTTATTAATCATTTGATCTCAAACATTTTGTTAATTAAATTTTAGTTTGTCCTATCTCTTGTACTTTCTCTTTTGAACGATTTTGCCATTTAAAAAAAAAGTTTATTATTAGAGGAAAAAATAACTTGTGATGATTGAGAGGAAAAGAGAAGAAAACAAAAATGGATATTTTAGTTTAGGGCAATGAAGTACTTTGTACACAGCTACATTTATTTTGTGAAATGCAACCACACTGTTGCCAATCTGAGTTGGGGCAGAGGGACGAAAGTATAGCTCAAGTGTATCACAACATCACATTATTGATATCAAAAGGACACTTTTTTTTTTGTGAAGAATCTCAAAAGGACACAAATAATTATATTTTTTGGTTTGCACTTCGCACCAAATAAATAATATTCAGATAGTATATCAGTCATGTTTTTTAAATGGCAATTGGCAAATAATAATAATAATGTGCAAAAGGTATTTCGATCCATTTTAAAAAGGTGACTAAAAGTATTCGGAATAAAATAGAAAATATTTCCAACCATCTAATTCTAGAAAACGGGTGTGTCTAATATATATGGACCCCTCTAAAATAATTTAAAGGTCCACATTTCTCATTTTTATCAAACAATTACAACAAAAATAAACTCAATTATTCGATTCTTGCAATTGCGATTAAGAGGAGTTGAAATCACTTGATATTAAAATTAACTCCTGAATCAGATTAAACTAGTGGTGGAAAAAAAATCCTTACACTTCTTATGGAGGAATTGTTCATTAATTAAATTTAGCCGATTCAAAAAAAAAAAATAGTTGTGAAAAAAAAAATTCAATTATTTTATTCGGTAAAATACTCCGTTATCATTTACATATCGGAGTTATAAAGATGACTTGGTAATTGGAGGTGAATATATTACAGAATGAAGATGAAAAGGTCTAGGATTCAATTCGATCACACTCTCGTGCTAAAACTAACAAAAATAATTACTAACTACAAATATTAGTTGTTTAAGAAAAATCAATTATAAATAAAATAATATAGTGATGTATACTTAATACATCAATGTTTAGAGGGATAGTTACTTTTGGAATAAGCTATTTATTTTATAAACTTTTATTTTAACCATTGAAAAATTGTTTTCATTGGTGGCAGAGCAACACGGAAATATTGGGGTGGACCACAACGGTTGCTAATTTTTTTAAGGAGATATAAAAGAAAAATTCAATAAAAAGTAAAAATTGCATCCACTAAGACATTAAAACTACTGGGCACACTTCACTACCACTAGACCAAACACAATCTTCTGATAATAAATAATGGTTACATGTATATATATATATCATAATAGTTAATAAAATATGTATAAATACCTCTAAAAACATGAAAAAATAATAATTTTGGGCGGATCATGGCCCTACCCATCCCATAAGGGGATCCACTCTTGGTTTTCATTAAGAGGTGGAAATACGTCTGGTCGGCTTACGAAGCCTTAAGGCTTAGCCTATATAGGCTCAGGCCAGGCCAACCTATTTTTTTTAAATAGAGCAGGTCAAAACATTTTTATAAGCCTATTTAGTCAAATAGGTCAGGCTGCATGCCGTTAAAAAAACCTTATTAGCCTACTAGACCGGCTTATTTAAGTTAATATTAATAATGTTTTTAATAATATTATTATTTATATTTTTTTGAAATAAAAAAACTCTCTCTCTCTAAAATAATTTCTCTGCCCTCTCTCTATAACTAAACCCTAAAAGCCGCCGCCACCTTCCTCCCTCAAATCCAATCCGGCCGGCGAGATGTAAGCTCAAGAGCAGGTGGTGCGACGAGTCCTCTACTCCGTACCACCAAGCTAGATCCCGATCTGGCTCTGTTTTCACGTCCTAGTGTCTTTTTCTTCTCTGTCAGTCGCGTTTCCGTTCGTCCTCGCCGTCGTCGCCGTTGTGGTGAGGTCGCGTTTTGCTGCGTTTTCCTCGCCGGTACTGCCGGTTGCGTTCCTGCCATGGTTGTGGTGTGTGCTATATTCCGCGCGTTTTGGTGCTCGGTTTTGGAGGAGGCGCTCTGCTGCCTCTGTGGTGGTGTCGTTCTCTGTGTTGACGGCGTAGGAGGGGTGAGGTTGTGGTGTTTGAGAGTGGAGGGGTGCCGTCGTTTGTTTGGTGTTCGACGGTTATGGTGTTTGGAGGCGGTTCTGCGACGGGGTTTTGGTTTAGAGGTGATGTTGGAAGGTGGGGTCGGTGAGTTGCAGTGGCAGTGTTGGCGAGGGAGGTGGTGCTGCCGTCTCTTTAGTGGCTTTGGTGGGGACAGTGAAAAGTGGTGGCGGAGGTTGGGAGTTTGGTGTTGTGTCTTGGCAGAGTAGGTGCTTGGCTGAGGTGGTGGTTTGGCTGAGCCTGTGGTGTTGGACAGGGGGAGTTTTGGCCTTGGTTTCTTGTCTTGTCACGCCTGAAAGGGCGAGGTACGTAGACTCTCCGTGTTGATGGATGATGTTGCTTTATCGTACCTCCAGGACGATTTGGTGTGGGAGTGATGTTGGATGGTTAAGGCCGAGTGTGAGTGGATTCTATCTGATACAAGAGTCTCTGACCATTTTCAAATCTGGTGAGATTTGCAGGACTCTTGGAGTCGCTGAGGGGTGTTCAAGTCTGTTGAGACTTGCAAGTCTCTGGTATCGGGTCGAATTCTTCTGCATCAGGTGTTGACTGTCGATTCTCTGACTACCGGAGTCCCCCAACCTTTGACTTATGGGGCTACTATCTGGATCTGATGGGCCGAGTAATTTTAATTCGAGTTCGGAAGTTAGAGCCAAGTGGTGTTTCATAGGGTCGGGTAGGGGTTTTCCCTTGGGGTTTAGCGAATCAGTATTGGTGTATGGGTGGTTTGGGGTGTTTGATTTGGTGTGGGTAATTATGTTATATCACGTTACCTTTTATTTGTATGTTTTCTCGACAATTCTTTTCACTTCTTGTGGAGGAGTTGTCTTTTAATAAAATTTAGCCGATTCAAATTTTTTTTTTTTTTATTTATATATTAAAATTTGTAATTTCATTAAATTCTATATTTATTATATTTTTTAGGAGTTTAAGTTTACTAATCTACATTAGTTTTTCACATATATAAATGTATAATTATAAACTAAAGTTGAAATATGATGATATATATAGTTAAATTCTCTAAAATATCATATTAAATATCAAAAGGACGTTTGTTTATTAATTCATAAGTATTTTTAAAAATAAATATAATTATTTATTTAAATATGTTCATGTGAAATAGGCTTTTAAACAGGCTAACAGGCCACATTTAACTTTCAAAAGGTTAGACTCAGACCTAAAAAATAAGTCTATGATATGCCACATGCCAAGCTCAGACCTATGATTTTTTTGACAGGCCAGGCTCAGGCTTGGCAAAGCCTAGGTCGGCCTAGCCTATTCCCACCTCTATTTTCATTAAAACATGAGTTCGGTTAAAATAAAATTGTTAATTAGCCCAGTAGCTAGAAACTCCATCTTAAAATGAATATGTGCGATAATCGAGATTCGAATCTCGACCCTCTACATATATAATGTACTGGTCTGCCAACTGAGTTATACTCACTGGACGAGTTTTGTTAATCAATTATGAAAATTAAGTGATCAATCTTAATTAATTTATAAATTCATTTTATGTCGATAATTTGTTTAGAAGAACTCAATATATATAACTGATGATATTTTATTTATCTCATTTTCTATTCAATTTTTATAAATTATATATATATATATATATATATATATATATATATATATATATATATATATATATATATATATATATATATAATAATTACACACATGAATAAAGTGTAGACGGACAACAAGTTCCGTCACTAAATCTTTTTATATAATAAAATACAATATTTGAAAAAACTACATTTATAGACCTAGGCAAGACAATATTACTATGCATGATTTTTTGAACTCTTTTCCATTTGATGTCAAAAAATCAAAAATATCGAATGCAAACAGTCAGATTAGAGTTCCTTTACTCGGAGGATTAACAACAACAACAACAACAACAAAAACACAAATAAAAAAAAATTAATGATGAAAACCCTAAGAAAAGAGATTGTAGTAGTTATATACACCTGAAAAAGTAGAAAACCCTATCCTTATGGATCTAATGTTTGATGGTTTTTATCCAAAAGGCAATGAAGTTGGAACCGTGCAATGAGTGTAAAAGGTAGTTGAGAAGCTGTAATAGCTGCTTACCTGTCTCTTCTGTATAGAACTCAAATATACCAACTCGTCAGATTTTCATTTTTCTGAAAGGCTGAAATTATAATACAAATTGGTAATACAAACTTCAAACTCAGCGTTCTTTTTCAATCCGCGCCCACATAACTTCATTTCAATCCCGTAAAAAGCTCATTCGTATCTGACACTCCCTTTGCACCTTCACATGGATTTTTTTATTCATTTTCTCTTTGTATTTATACATACATATATACTTGTTTTTATATCATATTATACCAATTAGTTTTCATATATACAAATATATACTATACTACTAGTATAAAGTAGATGTATATACGCTTACGTTGTTTTTTGGGCTTAGTTCGTTTTCGCCGGTTATCTTATCTCTAAGTAGCATGACTTTTAATTACGCTCATGGTCGCAAATACCATTGTAGTTATGGAATGCGATGGATAGTTCAATTGGTTATGCTAGTTGAACTAAGGGTTAAGAAGTTGGAGGTCCAAAGTTCAAACCTTGGCAAGGAGAAAACTAACTAATAACATTGTAATATACTAACAATTTGCCATTCAAAAAAAAAGTTGTGGGCTTGTGGCCGTTATGATTATGGTTATTGTAGTTGTTACGATGGAGATTGTGGCATGAAATAAATTTTAATGTTTACTAACTATATTAGGTGACATCACCGTACTATACATTATATTTACTCATTATTATAGTAGAGTCTTTGTTTAGTAAATTCTAATTGAAAGATGTTTGAAGTACAAAAATTGAAACATCATTAAAAGTAAGATCTATCATTAAATCTAAAGTATTTGTAAGAAATTATCTGATGCATTTGCTTATGAGAATATTTAAATGAACATATCTGAAAGTGTTTAATGCATTTGGTTTTGCAATTATATTGTGCTCGCCCATGTGATTAAAAATCACACCACAATTGCGATGTGGTTGCAATTGCAAATGCATCGCAAACTGCAATTTGAAACGATGCTCATGAATAGAGTTCTGCCTTATTTCTTTCATATTTTGCTTCTTGTAATATAATCTTTATTAGTCATGTAATTCGGTTTTATTTTACAAGATATATTTTTTCTTAAAAGAAATGTTTACACGTGCTTTAGTCAAAAAAATGATGTATATATATTTATTTAGCTATTGCATTTTAAGCATTGATAATAATTGTTAACAAAAGATTTGTACAAGAAAAATGCTTAAAAATAATAAATTTGACCAATTTGGTTCTAGTTTATCACACATGGAGGAGTGGTCATTATTATTTGTGTTATTACATGTTATCACATGTTTTTTTTAACGAAAATTTAGAGTGGAAGAATAGTACCCGTGTCCAAAGCAAAAAAAAACTTTAAAGTTCTTAAAGTATTTATAAAGATAATTATATTTATCTCCCTTCAATAATACTAGCGGTGTTCGTATTAAGGACTTCTCAAAAATTTGCCTTTTTAGTTTTAACCACTTAACCAAATATTTGAAGTTCACATATGTTAAATGTTTAACACTTTCTTGGATTTTTAAATTTATGAAACTTCAATTCCTTATGACTTTGATTCAATTGTCTAGATTTCTTTTATTGAATTCAGGGTGCATCTATAATATAAATCTTTGAAAAATATTTAAGAATATAGACCTTTCTTAATATATAGAGAACATGTTAGCATTTCTATTAAAAAACAGTTCACGGCAAAAGTATGTTAGTGTATCTTTATCATAGACATGTGATCTAGCTTCATTTTTTTTTCTTCTTAAAACTGTTAGGGTAATCCAAGATAAGAGGAAGAAGATAACAAGTAAGAACTAGAGAGAAAACTAGGAGGAAAGTGTTAAGATTTATTGATAAGAAAAATAGAGAATAAGTTGTATATTCAATGTATGAGGCACATGCTTATTTATAAGGAAAACTCCTAACACATCCATTACTTGTAACACAAGTAACCATAACTAACTAACTCAAGGTAGTTATGTAACCACCTCCTAACTACCTAACCGAGTCTAATAGGATTGAAGTTATAAAACATCATGCTCCCTTAACTTCAAGCCTAAGCAAACTTGTCTGTCCTTCAGAAATCCTTCAGAACTGTAACCTTGTCTGTCCTTCAGAAATCCTTCAGAACTGCAAACTTGTCTGTCCTTCAGAAATCCTTGTATGTCCTTCAGAAATCCTTCAGAACTGCAAACTTGTCTGTCCTTCAGAAATCCTTGTCTGTCCTTCAGAAATCCTTCAGAACTGCAAACTTGTCTGTCCTTCAGAAATCCTTCAGAACTGCTTCAGAACTTGCCATGCTGGGCGCGCGCGCCTGACACACACCAAGTTCACTTCTGAGCTTCAAAAACCTGTCTGTTTTCAAACTCTTAGTTAGAGCATCTGCAACCTGAGTATCTGTTGCACAATGCCTGACATCTAAGCTACCTTGATTCACCTGCTCCCTCAAGAAATGAAACCTAGCCTCTATGTGTTTGCTTCTACCATGCAAAACTGGATTCTTGGCTAAGTTTATAGCAGACTTGTTATCAATCTGCAGAACCACAGGTTTCTCTGCTTCAATTCCTAGCTCCTTCAACACAGTCACAATCCACAAAGCTTGGCATGCTGCATATGCACCTGCTATGTACTCAGCTTTACACGAAGACAATGCAACAACTGGTTGTTTCTTAGAACACCAAGCAACAGGAGCCTCCATAAATCTGAAGAAATACTCAGTAGTACTCCTTCTATCTACTTTGTCACCACACCAATCGGCATCAGAGTAGCACACAATCTCAAATTTCTCCTTCAGAACTGACTTTGGAAAAAGAATTCCAAACTCCATTGTGCCTGCTATATACCTAAGTATTCTTCTAGCTGCATTCATGTGTGACCTTCTAGGTTTATCCATGAATCTACTTACAAGCCCAACTGCAAAGCATATATCTGGCCTGCTGTTGCAAAGATATCTCAATGATCCTACAATTTGCTTGAAAATTGTAGTATCCACGGTCTCTTCTGTCTCATCCTTCTCTAACTTCAAGTTCACCTCCATAGGAGTTGCAGCATATGTACACTCAGTCATGTTGAACCTCTTCAGAATTTCTCCTGCATATCTCCTCTGATGCAACAATAGACCTTTAGCATTCTTCAGAAGTTCAAATCCTAAGAAGTAAGACACTTCTCCCAAATCTGTCATCTCAAATTCAGTTTTCATTACTTCTTTGAATCTCTCTATCTCAGCTGTGACACTTCCAGTTACTAGCAGATCATCAACATACAAACATATCAGAATGATGCTTGAAGCTGCTTCCTGCACATATACTCCATATTCTGACTTGCATTTCCTGAAACCTTGTTTCACAAGAAATCCATCTATCCTTTTATTCCAAGCTCTTGGAGCTTGTTTCAAACCATATAGAGCTTTGTTCAATCTGTAGACCATGTCTTTCTTCTCTTCAATCATGAATCCAGGTGGCTGAGTTACAAAAACAAGTTCTTCTAATGGACCATTAAGAAAGGCTGACTTAACATCCATGTGGAACATAGGCCATTTCCTTGCATTAGCTACAGCTATGACAAGTCTCACAGTCTCAATTCTTGCCACAGGTGAATAGATTTCTGAGTAATCTATTCCTTCCCTCTGCAGAAAACCTCTTGCCACCAGCCTTGCCTTATATTTTGCTATAGAACTGTCAGGATTTAGCTTCAGCTTGAACACCCATTTTACTTCAATTGCCTTCTTATCTGATGGAAGTTTAACTAACTCCCAAGTTTGATTTCTCTCAATTGAAGCCAACTCCTCCTCCATAGCTTTCTTCCATTTCTTGTGTTTCAAGGCTTCTGTGTAATTGATAGGCTCAGAACCAGCCATCAATGCAATATGAACTAAGTCACCATCTGCATTTACCTCATTATCATTAGTAATTTCACAATCCTGCAATCTAGCAGGAATGTTCCTTGTTCTGGCAGGCCTGTCTCTAGTCACAGCTGCAGGTGCTTCATTCTCATCACTAGAATCACTATCTTCTTCATTCATGATTGGATTCAATTGAGCTCTGCTTGAACTGCAACCAGCAATCCAATCCCAGGATTTCTCTTCATCAATTACAACATCTCTACTGTAGATCATTTTCTTTGTGACAGGATCATACAGCTTGTAAGCACCTGTGACATGGTATCCTACCAAGATCATGGCTTCACTTCTGTCATCAAGCTTCTTCCTTTTTTCTTCAGGCACATGCTTGTGACATAAAGCACCAAAAATTCTGAAGTGACTTACACTAGGTTTTCTACCACTCCACACTTCCTCAGGTACTTTGTCTTTCAGCTTCTTGGTTGGACACCTGTTCAACACATACACAGCAGTGTGAACTGCTTCACCCCAGAAAGCTTTAGGCAGGTTCCTATGCTTCACCATACACCTTGCCATATCAAGAATAGTCCTGTTCCTTCTTTCAGCTAAGCCATTGTGTTGAGGTGTATAGGGAGCTGTGACTTCATGTTCTATACCTTGTTCAACACAAAATGACTCAAACTTCTTGGAAGTATACTCACCTCCACCATCTGTTCTGAGAGCTATGATCTTCTTTCCACTTTGATTTTCAACTAATGCCTTAAAATTTCTGAAGACATCAAATACTGCATCCTTGGTTTGAATCAAGTATATCCACATCTTCCTGCTATACTCATCAACAAAGGTAACAAAATATCTATTACCACCAAGTGAATTCACATCAAAGGGACCACACACATCAGAATGCACAACACCTAGTACACTTGATGATCTCATAGGCAAACTCTTGCTGAAAGCATTTCTAGGTTGTTTACCAACTAAGCAACCTTCGCATACTCTTTCTGAAGCTTCAATCTTAGGCAGGCCAAGTACCATTCCTTTGCTCCCTAGCTGATTCAGATATTTGAAATTCAAATGTCCAAATCTCAGGTGCCATAGCCAATTCAACTTCTCATCTGTTATTACCTTCATACACTGAACAGTGTTTGTATGAATCAAAGTTCTGAAAGTTCTATTTTTGGCCAAAGGAGTCCTCAGAATTAGGTTATTTGCAGGATCATAAAGTTCAAATTTCTCTTTCTTAATGATAACTGAAAAACCTTTTTCTGCTAGCTGTCCAACACTCAGAAGATTACAATCCATACCTGGTACAAACATCACATCTTCAATTACTGCAGTGCTTCCATTGCTCCTCTTGATAACCATGTTACCAATGCCTTCTGACTGCAATGAACTGCTATTGGCCAGCTTCACTTTACTTTTCTTTCCAGAATCGAACTTCACTAACCAGTTTTTGTGACCAGTCATGTGGTTGGAACACCCTGTGTCTAAGAACCAAGTCTCAGCATCAACTTTATCTTGTGATTCTACCTCTGATAATGTAGCCATGAAAGTCACAGCCTTGTCTTCAACCTTTTCTTGCACAAGTTTTGCTTCATCATCAGAGTCTTGGCCCTTTTCTTTGCCTTTCTTGAACCAACAATCTGAAGCATAGTGTCCCCATTTCTCACAGTTATAGCACTGAATGTGACTCTTGTCCTTGCCTTTACCTTTCTTTGAACTTGATGTTCCTCCTCCTTTCTTGAAGGATTCAGATTTTCCATCAATTTTTTTCTGAGAGCCATTCTTTCCCTTATCTTGATTTTTCTCTTTGTGACTATTAGCTTTCTTGTAAGCCTGAACTTGTAAGGCTTGTACAGATTCTTGAACCCCTTTCCTTTCATTTATCATCAACTCATGTGCTTCTAACGATCCAACAAGATCCTCCAACTGTAATGTAGCTACATTCCCAGTTTCTTGGATGGCAACAATGACATGATCAAAATTTGGAGTTAGAGTTCTCATTACCTTCTCTACAATCATCCTATCTGTCATCACCTCACCACAGCTCTTCATTGTATGGACAATGCCTTGAACCTTCGACACATAGGCTCCAATGGATTCACTCTTATCCATCTGCAGAAGCTCATATTGCCTTCGCAGAGACTGCAACTTTACTCCCTTCACCTTTTCTCCTCCTTCATAATATTTCACCAAAATATCCCAGGCTACCTTAGAGGATTCAGCACTAGATATCTTGTCAAAATTTGCAGAATCTACTGCAGCTTGAATTGCATACATTGCCTTGCAATCCTTCTTCTTTAAGTCTTTGTGTGCTGATCTCTGAGCTTCAGTGGCATTCCCCACCAAGTCTTGCACACCATTAACCACCACTTCCCATGTATCTTGAAAACCAAAGAGAGACTTCATCTGTTTGCTCCATCTTTCCCAATTCTTGCCCTCAAGAATTGGAAGATTGTTTGGTAAACCATTCCCTGACATTGTTTCTGAAGGGAAGAAAATGTAAACACCAAACAAGACTGAATCTTTGTGCTTTCTACACTAAGAACCAAAGGGCTCTGGATACCAATTTGTTAGGGTAATCCAAGATAAGAGGAAGAAGATAACAAGTAAGAACTAGAGAGAAAACTAGGAGGAAAGTGTTAAGATTTATTGATAAGAAAAATAGAGAATAAGTTGTATATTCAATGTATGAGGCACATGCTTATTTATAAGGAAAACTCCTAACACATCCATTACTTGTAACACAAGTAACCATAACTAACTAACTCAAGGTAGTTATGTAACCACCTCCTAACTACCTAACCGAGTCTAATAGGATTGAAGTTATAAAACATCAAAAACTGCATATAATATTTGATACTGCATATACCCTGGAACAACAAGTACCCGGATACGATAAAAAAAAGTACATATAAGGGAAGAATACCTTGCAAAAATACAACACAGGGACCATTGAAAGACGAGTTTTAATATTTTATTATAAAGTCTATGATCGTGATAGGACTGGTTTTATTGTCCTCTTAATTTTTATTTTTATTGTCCTCTTAAGTTTTAAATAATATCTCACTTATTTGTATTTCTTGGCATGTCTTATTATACCATTATCAATATATTTATTTTTGCCTTTTCAAAATTTTATCTAAATTTTTATTTTTAGTCAAAAAGAAATCTATATATTTTTCTGAAATTGCAAATAAATAAAAATAGTTGGTGCAAGTACATGTACTTTACCCAAATAAAGAGATAAGTACATGCAATACTCTTTATTGTATGATTTTTATTGTGTTTTTTTTTTTATCCGACTTTCGAGCACATAATTAAGAGAGAGTTATGCAATCATTCATGAAAGATGTGTGATTTCTTCTTATTATGATGTTGGATTCGGACTCATATTATTGTAAGAGTTGATGTACACCTTGTATCCTTCTTAATAAAATTATTTTGATTACCCTTAAAAAAAAAAGACAAAAGACCAGAACAAAATTAAAAGTTAACCAATCTCTATACCAACACTCATGAAACAATTTACCTCAATTGAATTAACACACCAATCATAAAATAAACACGGTAAATTAACCATAAATATATTTTTAATGACCAATCTATATACCAACGCCATGTCCGCCTCTTAAATATGTTTCCTTGTCCTACCTACGGATTGGTATTATTATCATCTGGAATTTTTTTTTTTTTTTTTTATTTGACCAAATCCTCTAGAATATTGTATAAAGGTTCATGTAGTTCAATTTCCAATATAATTTTGATTATTATAAAAATATTGCCGCTAGTCTCATAAGTCCTAATTCAAATGATAAAAATTGTCGAAATTATTTGGTCGGACGTCGTGATCCGAATTCAAATTCAAAATCTCACAATTATATGAGTTTAATTTCAATGGATTACCACTTTATCTAGGAAAAAATATATATATTTCCGCTAAGGCATAGTGTTATCAAATCAGCTGGATTGCAAGATATTTTTGGCGTGATGGAAGGAGCTAATGAGGTCTTTGCACAAACAAGGCATTGTCATTGAGTTTTTTTAGGCCCAACATTATAACGTGTGAAATTGATGTGTTATTGGAAAATAATGGACAAAGCCTCTATTATAATAACCGCTATTTAATCAAGAATCTGCACATTAGGCTGGCTGAAAATGAGAGCGCACAAGCAAATTATGGCGTTCATTATAATCATGTCTTATACTTTTCATTCTCTTTGATATTTCATTCTTTTTTATATTAAGAATATGTAAGACTAGTTTAATTCACAATTATATTCTGAAATTGTTAAGTTGTACATTTTTATTATTGGCTATTTGAATTTAAACCCAAAATCTTATAATTTGTGCAAGAGTTTTTATGTGTTGTTCATGACTTCGTCTACAGATAGAAAATAGAAACTTATGCATACAAAGCTATTTGTAATTTGTATTGGTATCGTAGAATACTAACTACCTAGTTATTTGCATTGACATTTGTAAGAATAATAGGTCTTTGCCTTTTCTATAGATTGATTAATCTTATATATAATTACTAATTAGAATTTTTATAATAGTTTAGGACTATTCTCTATAAATAAATATATGTACGTACAAATAATAATCCGATGCTATGCTGGTCTAATAGTACAGTCCTGTAGTCGAAATCGGAGGTTGACGAATGTTGAGGTACTATCATGAAAATCATCAAAAAGTTGCAAGGAAAGTTATTTGGTGAAGATGTCAGTAATTTGGTAGCGGAAAGGAACATGTAAGACTCGTACTTGGCCGCGAGCCACCTTTTTTACACACAAAATTTATATTTATCTCGATGTGTTTGGTGCGTTGAGTTACCAGATAGATAAACTGCACTCACATTATCACAATAGACCTAAGTAGATGTTGTTACTAAGCAATGTAGTTCCAATAGGAGATTGACACATTGATATTTGGGGATCATCGAGAAGAATGAACATACAATGCTGGCTATGGAAAAAGATGAAAGCAAACAACATGCATGGCGCATTGGTAGGGAATTCTAGATTTTAGGATCGGCATTTGATGCTTACCGATACTATATATGTAAAAATAATAGGTATTGTCTTTTTTATCGATTGACTAATGTTATATACAATTAGGAATCTAGAATTTTTATAATAATCATATCCATTATGACTATTTAGAACTATTCTATAAATAAAGATATATACAAATAATAGTCTGATACAATACCGATCTAATAGCATTGTTACCAATTTTTTTGAATATGTTAGTCAAAAATAAAATTTCTTGAATATATGTTGTACTCCTAGTCTCTTAGCAATTGAACTTTAAATTCTAATTTAATCTATAATTTCTTAACGGATTAAATACAATAAATTCTAAATGATTTCACGTATCTACCTCTATCTTTTTACTACAAAATCATGAACCTCCAACCAAATAAATACAGTAAAAGTTTTAAAAATTGCCAAATAACGCCATGCGATGTTTGGCAATGGCAAAATTTTATAATTGTGCTTTTAGGCACATTTACATGAATTGAAAAAATTAATAAGAAATTCTTATTTAGGCATAAACCTAAATAAAAACTTTTTAGACACATTTACATGAATTGAAAAATAATTTGGTCACATTATTTTTTATTTTATTTTACTTTTTACATTGTTGTGTGCCTAAATATTACTCCAACTGATCTTAAATATAAGAGAAAAAACTACTTTTTAGATTATTGATAATTTAATGTATCTAAACAATAATATGGACTAGATACATTGTATTTTTAATGAATCTAAAAAGTAATTTTTCTCTTATATTTAGAACCGAAAATAATATTGATTTATGACACTTTTTGAGGTCTTTTATGATGTAATGGAGTATGGGGTTAAGATGAAATATTTTTTGGGTCATATTAACCGATGCTCTCAGACATTGGTTAAGAAAACCAAAAGAAGCATATTTTTTGGGTCATATTTTTTAAAAGGGAGATTACACAAGTCTCAAGACTTTTATATCTTATTCACAGATCCGTAACGAGTGCTCGGGGGCACTAATTAGCATTTTCCATATTTTTTAATGAAAAAGAGAAACATATCCCACCAAATTCTATACTTAAAAACACAAAATAATTGTCATTCTCACTTTTCAATCTAATACTTTCTAAATGTACCTCTAATTATTACTATATGCATTATTTTCAAGAAAACAAACATATAATTTATAGGGGTAAATTAGTAAAAAAATTATTTCTTTTGACAACATCATTACATTTCTTAATAAGTGTTGAAAAATCTTAAACGGTTATTATCTTGAGACGGAGGGAGTATCACTTTAAACCGGTCCAATATACGATGGATTTTATCAATTCAATTGAAGTTCCGTCGGGCCATACAATGGATTCCAGTTCAATTTGCCAATTTTTTTTATTTATATATAAAAACAAATATTATCATATAAAAAGTTGTTCAATTTTGTCTCGACGAATATTTTTAATTTTTTATAATACATAATTGAAGATATTAGTGGTAAAAGACATGCATTAACATATATGCAGTGATCAATTCTTATACTTAAAAATGATTTGAAATATATTTTTTGGGGTTTACCTTGAGAAAATTACATTTGTTAAGAAAAATTAAAACATCCCTATTGAGAAAAGTAGAGATGGAGAGAATGTATTAAAAACAATTTCAATTTAATTTCATGAGAATATCTAAAAATAATTCTTAGAAAAAATATGTTTTTTTTTTTTTTATAATTTGGAACAAGAAGTTGAATTTTGTTTTTCTTTATAATTTGAGACGGAAGAATATGCTTCGAATAGAAGAATTACCTTAGTGGTAAATGTAATTTATGAAAAATTCAACCAAAAAAAATAGTTACAGCTGATACCTATTAAAATTTAAAATAAAAATTGAAGTGCTAAATGTAAGAGATTAAATATTTGTTAAAATTAAGTATGTGTATTTGAGTGACTGATTAAGAACTCCAGTTCAAGTAGCTCCTTGTCTCCATGTTGTTTAATAATTTCTATTTAAGGATTCTGCAAGCAACCTAAAAATGGAATGGATGGACCATGTTGGGTGAAACAAACCACACAATAAGAGATATGCACCCTACAGTCTCTTGGAGTGGTCCAGTTTTATAGATAGCAATAACTGCTTTGATAGCTATGTAACAGGTGCCGTTCATAAAAATGAATGGTTTGATTTTGATCTTTTGACGATGTCCTTAAAATAAATAAGTGAAGACCGTGAAATATTCGAAGTGTTTGAATATCCAACTCACGTATATATAATGCAATCTATCAACCAAATTAAGTTCAAGATACATGTCACTGTTTTTAAATATAAGTAGATTTGACAAAAAAAAAATGTCCTTATATAAAAAAAATTCATATATGTTTTTTATTTTTGAAATTTCTAAAATATTTTTAATTAGTAGTCTTTCCATTCCACAATAATTATTGTATTTGACAATTTCATAGAAAAAAAAAATTCAAACCAAGACAAATATTTAAATTGATAATATAATTTTATTAGCATCATAACAATTACAAAAATGTGATATAACATTTTATATTAATTAGTTTTAAAAATGACAAATATTAAAATGTTACCAATCAAGTTGATCTAGTAGAAGGAACTAGACTCTCACAATCGGGTCATCTCAAACAATTTAATAGTCCTATTATAATCTTAACAATTAAGTCACAATAAAAACACACTACAAATAATTTAAAAAGATTCATTTTTTATTTAAATAGTAATAATTAACATCAAAACCTTAAAATTTGTACCAATAATGCTAAAAAGAACGTTAGGCTACTTGATAAAAAAATGTTAAAAAGAATTGTTCTTGTTGTAAAATAACATTAAAAAAAAAATCATGTTCTAGGCAAATCAAAATATAGCTTCAAAGTATTGTCAAAAATATATATATATAACTTCAAAGCGTTCAAATAAGAAAGAGTAAAAACGTACTACCTCAATTCCTTGTTAATTGTCTTTTTTTGTCGGATTTAACATTCGCATTTAATTGTCCGTTTAGTATTTTAAGGGTATGATTTGTCAATTATACATGTTAAATATTCTTATCTTTTTCAATAAAATTAATTAATGTTATATATTTGAAAATTTAAATTTTTTTAAATTTTTTTTTTTCGATAGTACATAATATATTAAAATTATGGTATGATAGAAAACTAAGGTGTAAAAATCTATTTTCTTAATTTTGTGTTACTATTCAAAACAAACGGATAACAATGGACGAAGAAAGTATTAATAGAAACTATTTATTTAACTAAAAGATCAAACAAAATTGGATGAATCTCTTTTTGAGGCAGAAGCAGATCATAGCAATCTCTAGTAGCTTCATTCTATATGCAATTTTGCATTAAAATCCAAAGTTTGTAAAACAATGTCCAAGTTCATCAAATTAAAACAAAATTTCATAAACTCAAAGTTCAATGAACAGATCATGATCGCCGCATCCATGTAAATGAATCCAAATGGACTGGGCCCCAAATCTCATGCGTTAAAACACGTACGCACCCTATGTGTCTCCCATGCAGCCCAATTTGTTCATCACTTTTCTCTTCCTACCCCCTGTATTTCCTTTCTACCCCTGTATTTCATTTTTACCCATCTTTTCATTTTTGTCCTTGTACATAAAATTTAGAACGTGTTTCCTAAAATTATCTAGTCCAAATTTGAATACATTCGAAAAACACATTTCAATGGTTTTTTTAAAGGCAAAAAAATTAAAAAACACATACCGAAATATTTATTTAAAGGTAAAAATGAAAACTCGGGAATAGAAAAGAAATATGGAGTGAGAATAGAAAAATTATTTGTTAATAACCTCAAGCCACAAGCCCACAACCGCACCTTTCCAACGTGTTTTCTTAATTTTAAAATTATTTATTTGGCTAAGTTGTTTTATACAAAACTTAAAAAATAAACTAATTTAAACAAGCCTTTTGTCTGTTATTCGATACTTCCTCTGTCAAAGTACAAAAATTGGTCAACAAAATTAAATGTATTTGGTCCAAAATTTTAACCAAATACATTAAGTTTTTTGACTCATTTTTGTTTATTTAAATGACAGATAAAGAATATTTAAATGACATTTTGTGAAATATATTAAATTATATTAAATAGATTGTTTTTAAAATCGAACCAAAATGCATTCATGTATTGATGATACGATACTAAATAAGATATTGTATCATCAATTTTGATAGTTTCTATGTCACGTCATGAAATTCCGATAAAAAAATAAGATACGAATCATCAATCTATAAAACTCTCTTCAATACTTTTAACGAAGATGCTCTTAAAATTGATCAACATTAAGGCCCTGTTTGGATTAGCTTATTTTTGAGCTTATGCAAACAACTTATGCAATATAAATTAGATTTTATGTTATTTTATAAGTTCAAACTGGTGAAAATTGTATTTTTATAAGTTATTTTATCATAAACTACCTTGACAAACTTATAATAATACCTAAAAATTGTATAAGCTGTTTGCATAAGCTCAAAAATAAGCTAATCCAAATAGGGCCTAAATCGAAGTAAACTTATTTTTTATACATTAACCGCGTGGAATCTATATTTAGAATCCAATAATATTTTACATGAAAATCAAGTAAACCGATGCTACTATCCTAATTTGAGTTTGCCACCTCAATTTTGTTCATTTCAACACTCGTCAAGCTACATGGCACACTGTGGCCAAATGTCTATGCACATTATCATCTAGCTTATGTTCTATGACTATAAATATCTATGATCACATTCCTTATCTCATCATCCAAAGTGAACAATTCAAATTCAAATCATGGCTACCACAATCAAATCACGATTTCCACTTTTGTTGCTAGGAATTATTTTCCTTGCTTCAGCTTGTGTTTCTTATGGCATTACACAATATGAATGTGATGAGATCTGCCTGCAGCGATACAACAAAGTGAATGGAGCACTCAACCATCATGATGAGTGTCGTTGCGAAGAGCGGGAGGAAGAATATCCAAGCCATAGAGTACCTGGTCAAAGAGAAAGAGGTCGCCAGGAGGGCGAGAAGGAGGAAGAACGCCCTGGAAAATGGAGACCCCGACATAAATGGGATGAAGATGAAAGAGACGAGCGAGAACCTCAACGTGAAAGAGGTCGCCAGGAGGGCGAGAATGATGAGGAAGAGCGTAGAGAAAGAGGCTCTGGAAAATGGAGACCCCAACATGACTGGGAGAGAGATGAGCGACAACCTCAACGTGAAAGAGGTCGCCAAGAGGGTGAAAAGGAGGAAGAGCGTAGAGAAAAGCACTCTGGAAAATGGAGACCTTCACAACAGAAACGAGAAGATGAGGAGTGGAGAGGAAGTCGTCGTCATGAAGATCCCGAAGAGAGGGCCAGGGTGGAATATAGAAAGGAGAGAAGGGAACAATGGGAGAAAACAGACAGACGCAGACACCATGGAAGTGAAAGAGAGGAAGAAGAGGGTTCTTCGTCCCAGTCAGAAGGACGAAGAAACCCCTTTTTCTTTAACTCTAACAAGTTTGAGACACTTTTCGAGAATGAAAACGGTCACATTCGTCTCCTTCAAAGGTTTGACAAACGTTCCAATTTATTTCAAAATCTTCAAAACTATCGTCTTTTGGAGTATAGAGCAAGACCACACACTATCTTCCTCCCACACCACACAGATGCTGACTTCATCCTTGTAGTCCTCAGTGGTAATTATTTAACATTAGAAAGAGTTTACTAACCTTCAACCCAACTCAAATTATCAAGTTTTTTCATTTTACATAATTAATTAATATGTTAATTATCATGATTACAGGGAAAGCCATACTTACTGTGTTGAACCCCAACGATAGAAACTCGTTTAACCTTGAGTGTGGTGATGCCATCAAACTCCCTGCAGGCACAACTGCTTATTTAGTTAACCAAGACGATAATGAGAATCTTAGAGTAGTAGATCTCGTCATACCTGTTAACAGACCTGGTAAATTTCAGGTAATATATGCTTTCTTCAGCTTTTCATTTTTTTAAGTTCATTTAATAATCGATGAATCTAACCACTATTATACGAATTTGAGACCATAGAAGTATGATGCTAGCCTATTCTTCACATCGTTCGCCTCATTCATACCAAAATGGACACCTCCCCTTTATATCATTAATAATATTACCTTTTCCATTTCTAACAATTGATCTATGTCCTTTTTTCGTCAGTCTTTTGACCTATCTGGAAGTCAAAACCAACAATCATACTTCCGCGGATTCAGCAAGAATATTCTAGAGGCTTCTTTCAATGTAAGTAAACATCGTTCACAAGCATAAAAGATATTTACATATTCTAATACGTTGCACATACGAATTTTAATCATTTATTCATAATAACATATAATCATTATGAAATATACAGGCTAGATATGAGGACATAGAGAAGGTTCTCTTAGAAGTGCAAGAGCCACAACAAAGGAGAGGCCACAAGGGGAGACAACAGAGCCAAGAATCAGATGCAATAGTTAAAATATCAAGGGAACAAATTGAAGAACTAAGAAGGCATGCCAAATCAAGCTCAAAGAGAAGTGCATCATCATCTGAATCAGAACCATTCAACTTGATAAACCGTAATCCCATTTACTCCAACAAGTTTGGCAAGTTCTTTGAGACAACTCCAGAGAAAAACCAACAACTTAAAGACTTGGATATATCTATTAGTTCTGTGGAGATCAATGAGGTGATGAAATGAAACAATTACATATATACTAATAATTACTTGGACATCAAGTAATATTCAATCACACACTTCTTAATTACACTATCTAAATAAGTTACTAAATTTTGTGTTAAAATTTTAGGGAGCTTTGATGCTACCACACTACAATTCACGGGCCGTGGTTATACTAATGGTTAATGAAGGAAAAGGAAACCTTGAACTTGTGGGTCTAAACAATGAACAACAAGAGCAAGATGAAGACCGGGAGGAGCAACAAGAGCAGGAAGAGGAACAAGGTCAAAACAAACGAGTACAGAGGTACAGTGCGAGGTTATCTCGAGGTGACCTTGTTGTAATTCCGGCAGGTCATCCAGTTGCCGTAAAAGCTTCCGAGGATCTCTATTTGCTTGGATTTGGTATCAATGCCGAGAACAACCAAAGAAACTTCCTTGCAGGTATATTATATATATGTCCATCCCAAAATATAAGAAACAACTGCTCGAAGAAAATTGATGTATTTAGTTTCTTTTACCAATTTTTCGTTATATTTTGGGACAGATATAGTAGAAAATTCGATGTAATTGGTTAATTATGCTTCATTGATTTAGAAATTTGCTAACTATGGTGCTCTTTATTTGATGATTTAAAGGTGAGGAGGACAATGTGATAAACCAAATAGAGAGACCAGTAAAAGAGCTTTCATTCCCTGGATCTGCTGAAGAGGTTGATAGGCTAATAAAGAACCAAAAACAATCTTACTTTGCAAATGCTCAACCTCAACCTCAACAAAGAGATGAAGGAAAACAAAGAAGGGGTCAAATACTGTCTTCAATTTTGGGAGCTTTCAACTAAGTAATATCAACTATGTCTAATAATATGCATCTATGATGTAAGAGCTAGCTAGCTCATAGTGAGTGAAGAATAAAAATGCAGGCCCTTGTGTAACTATAACTTGAGCTTCCACCTTCTACTATGAATAAATAAATAAATAAATTATGATCAATAAAAGTTTTTGAATCGTTTAGCTCTCTAATATTGTGTGAATGAAATAACTCAACACTGTGTCTAAACGTCTATAAACTATATCTAAAATAATATAAGCTAAAATAACTTAATTGATAGTTTATTTTCATAAGTTATTTTAGAGTGTTTATGAAAATTAGCTAAAAATAACAAATGAATGTGTCATAAGTTCCAAACAATCTCTCAAATTCTTATTTTATTTTGATAAGCTCAAAATCCAACTAGAAACTCTATTTCTATTAATAAAATTCAAAACAGAATAAAATAGTAACAAGAACTTTATTCCATTTTTTATATATATCACAAATGTTTTTTGATTTCACAAATAATCTATAAATGCAATTTCAATGAATGCAATAGCTATTAGCCACACTACAAAAAATATATAGCAACAAACTATAAAATGCCAAACATAGAGTCTAGTAAAATTTGAGAGCAACGAATCCCAGCGCAATCAACATAACAGAAGAAGGTGAGACATTGTAAGATGACACGGCAGATGATGGAGTCAAAGAAGAGCGGCCGCTTCCGGTTGTGGATGTAGATGGTGGAGTCAAAAGAGGAACATTTGTGTCTTGTTGTGGTGCCAGAGGAGATGAAGTTGGTGAAGGAAGATCAGAAGATGCTGAACAAAGAAAATGTGAGAGATAAATGTTAGTACTAGTACTACACTATAGGAAGCTTTTAACACAATGAAAAAAAGTAATGTATTGAATTTAATAACCTTTAGGACTAGGAGTTGGAGTAAATCCTAAGGGAGAAGATGGAGCTGATACAGGTGAAGTAGATGGTCCTAGAGCCACTGGTCCTGTTAATATACATCAAAAAATTTATAAATATTATTTAAAATGAAAAATAATTTGGAGGAGTGAAACCAACAATTTCATCAAAATTTCTTAGGCCCCTTAGAAGGGTTTATGTAAGAATTTTGAAATGGAAATTTTGCATTTGGGATTTACCAGGAGCAGGAAGTGGTGAAGCTGAGGCTGCAATATAAGGAAAAGGTAACACATTAGATTTATTAGTGACAATATGAAATAAATTTTACTACACAAACAAAAGGAAATTAAAGATTGAAGGTTTTTTTTACCTTTGCATTGAACCGGGACACCAGGCATATTACAGGCACGAGGAAGAGAGACGGCCAAGGTTCGGTTGATCGGAATCTTGAACGGAACACTTGCGGTAACAATGAGACATAAACAGTCCATGCCACTACTTGTAAGGGATTTAAGAGCAGTGCAGCATTGAGTAGTTGGTGAGGTGCCATTAGCACTACTATTTGTAAGGAAACTCATACAAGGTGTGAAGAGAGTTGTTATTGTTGAAGGGTTACATGGAGTGCTTATTTGTGCATAGGATGGTCCAGCCATAACAATATTAATGACCAATATTATAGCTATGCGACATAAAGCCAAAGAACTTGCCATTTTGTACTAGGAATTTTGTAGTTTTGGTATTTTAAGATGAATATTAGAAAATTGGATTTGGAAAGTGTTAAGGTTGGGTTAGAGAAGGAGGAGGATAAGGGAATTTATAGATTGAAATCATCAAGAAGAGATGTGAAATTGGGAAATGTTGAAGATTATTATTATGTGTCATGGTTGGTTAAGAAGCTCAACTACCATAGTCCTTATATAATCAAATGCAAAATGAAAGAGTTTAACTGATTTAAGTAGGTAAGATTCGCATGTCGTGGCATAACATTTTTATTTGAAGGTCATACTAAAATGTGTCTTAACTTAAGATATTAGTTTGTTAAACATACAAAAGGAAAATTTGGTATTAAAAATGATAAATTTTAAACTTTAAAAAAATTACCGTTTTTTAGATAAAACTTTTATATTTGCTTTCTTTCTTTAATAAGTGTCCTAAGGATTAGGGGTGTTTAAAAATATTTGAACAGACTGAATTTATATAATCGAGCTCAAGTTTGGTGTATTGGGCAAGTTTATATGGATAAATAATGGGTAAAAATAGTTAATCGTGGTTAGATTTAATTTTAAAAATTTAGACATGTTGTTAACCGAACTCAACTGAGATTGTAAGATTATGAGTCTTTTTTGTTTTATATAATATATTGAAATATTATTTCTTCTAAAAAATATTGTAAGTCTTTTAAACACAAAGTTAAAAATGGATCGTATTATTGCAAAGTTAAATTGTACTTTTTTATATTATTGATCTAATCTAACGGTAGTGTCCATTTACAAATTCCTTTTTATTTATTGAAATGTTAAATAAAAAGGAATTTTCGTCAACATATCATGTGGGAAAATAAAACAAGTGGGAAAATCTTCAAACACCTTAAATTCAGCAGAGCGCCATGTAGTGCAAACGGATCGAAACCGGCATATATCGACCGTATTGTCAGCACAGCGCATAGAAACATTCATAAGAATGTCAATAGGAAGCGTACTCCAATCAGGGGCGGCAAGAGCGACTGGAACAACAGCTTGGACGGCAACGGCTCTATTCCTTCTTCTTCTTCTTCTTCTTATTTGGCGGGAGCGGCGAACAGCAGAGCGATGAAAAAAACTCATATCGAAATTATTAGGGTGTTGACAACTTCAAAGGTTTCACTGCTTTGCTTTGTTCATTACTGATGTTTCAAACTTCGGATATTTCCTCATTTCCTAGCGTTCACAAGAACATTCTAGAAACCTAATGGGCTATAAAGGACAAATGCCCAGCAATATTTACTAATTTTTTAGGTAAGAAGGTCAACAATATTTACTAATTTAATATAAGGTAAAAAATCATTAATAAATAAAAGGTTAAATGCATTCGTAGGTCCTTTAAGTTTTACGTTTATAACAGATAGATCCTTTAAGTTTTTTAAGTAACAAATATGTCCTATAAGTTGTACGTTTGTAGCAGATAAGTCATTTAAGTTTTTTAAGTAACAAATAGGTCCTTTAAGTTTTTAATTTGTATTAACATTTTTTTTTAAGGTCATACTAAAAAGTGTTTTAAGATATTAGTTAAACATACAAAATATGAAAATTTGATATTGAAAATGATAAATTTTAAACTTTTTAAAAAAATTAAATTTACCATTTTTTAGGATAAAATTTTATGTTTGTTTTCTTTCTTAATAAGTGCCCTAAGGATTAGGGAATGCTCAATCTCAAGTTTGGTGCATCGGACAAATTTATATGGATTGTCGGGTCTACAGATGATAAATAATGGATAACAACAGTTAAACATGGTCGGATTCGGTTTTAAAAATTTAAACATATTGTTAACCGAACCCAACCGAGATTGTAAGATCATTTCTTCCAAAAAAAGTGTAAGTCTTTTACATACAAAGTTCAAAATAGACCGTATTATTGCAAAGTTAAATTGTGTTTTTTCATATTATTGATCTAATCTAAGGGGGCGTTTGTTTCACGGATACATAATTGATTCCCGGGATTAACTTTTCCTGGGAACATAAATGCAGGAACCTTATTCCCAGGAAAATAGAGAAAAAAGTGTTTGGTTTGTAATGTTATTCCTAGGTATTTTTTCTTAAAAAATTCCAAGGAATAACTATACTATGTTTGGCTTGAAATGTATATTCCTGATAATGAATGTAATAATTATCAAAATACCCCTTCTGTATATGCTATAAAACCAACCATATTACCTTGGGACTTCACAAAATCTATTCATGATTATCACCATATTTACAAAATCTTTATGCATCGATGTCCAAAAATTCTCTCTTAATGTGTGAAAGTAATTGGTGTCTTGTTGGTGTCCAACATCGACGTCTACCGAACATTAAACATGACTTCTAGAAAACCAATTCAATAAAAAACCTAGTTAAATAATCCCTTTTAGTTGTTAATTGAGTTAGTTCCATAGTATATAGATATGTATCGAATTCCAAACAAATACAATCATAATAATTTTGGACAAATTAAAAGAAAGGATGCAAACAAAGGATCATTGTTATCTCTGTTCCAAATAAAAAATATCAATAATCAACTAAAACAATATTCTCCCTCCACTCCTGATTTCTCTCAACATATATACTCCCACACTAATTAACATTTAAAAAAAGGAAGCATTAATGAGTAATATTCAAAGAAAAAACATGTTTGACAGCAAACAACAACAAACTATCTCGTGAAAAAAAATATAGCAAACATGAACATACAAATTTGAATGGAAAAATTGGAAGAATAAAAAAGAAGTAGATCAAATTATCTTGAACAAAGGAGTGAAATCCAAAAAACTCAGACAAAGGAAGAATTGCAGGCAAGTGATGAACAAAATTATTTGTAGAATATATAAAGTAATTGTTTCAGTGAAATTGTTTTGGAGGGAAGATTGAGCGGGTAAATCAAAGGGTAAAAATGGGTTTTCAAAGCAGAACATGGGTTCATGGTTCCTGGGAATAAAATTTTCCAACCCTCATCTCATGGGAATAATTTTGACAAGAACGTGGGTGAACGTGGGGGTTTTAGGTTTCCTGGGCACTTTTTATTCCTAGGGTTATTTTTGTTATTCCTATCTACCAAACAAGGGAATATTTATTTCCAGTCTAAGAATCCCAGGAAACTCTTTTTTATCCGTGAAACAAACAGACCCTAACAATAGTGTCCACTTACGAATTCCTTTTTATTTATTGACATATTAACCCGAATAAACCGGTTCGTCTAACCCATAACTCATAATTTGATACCCGACTAACCCAAGTCCAACTAAACCTAACGCTCTACCCTAATAAGAACACTCTTTAACATATTTTTTATTTTGCGTCAAAGATGACCTACTTTGACATTAGTTAAACTTATAAAATATGAAAAAATTTGTATTGAAAATGAGAAATTTTTTTAAGTTAAAACTTCTGTATTTATTTTCTTAATTAATGATTTAAAGATATTCTTTAACATATTTTTATTTTATTTTAAAAGTCTACCAACCAAGTTGCGTCCAAGATAACCTACTTTGATTTAGTGTCACACAATGTTGAGTATTTGCTCAAATTATTAGTATATACTTAAACAATGGTCAAGTCAAATGATTATTTATTAGTTCAACTGCTCATGTAGATAACTGAATGTTTCAATTTACACCATCTAGATTCCTAATTTTCTTTCATTGCTTTGTTTTTATTGGTCTTTTATTTTTTACCATATCAAAAATCTAATATTTACATCTCACATCATCTAACACATTCGTCTAATTTAGTACTACTATTTATTCTTTTTCAAGAGATCTTGTAAAATAAAAAATAATACATAGGACTTTATATTTAAAAAATTATATTGTTGATACCAAAGGTTGAATTCATGTTTAGGAATACTTAAAATTTAATTCATGTTGTATATTTATAATTATAACTAAGTAAAAAAATTTAGACTTTTTTTATCCTAAAATTTTGAAGTCTAAAACTTTTATTTGGGTTGCTTGGTCCTTCCCTTGTCTATGGCCCGGAGCAGAATTTTCTTCGTACACCACACTTCATCTCTTTTAAAATCTATTGTATTTTTAGCAGTTAATAAGAAAAAATGGAACTCTTTTTATTTTACGCGAGACAAAAGAGACTTTTAAAATAAGTAATTATCTTAATTTTTTAGTAACAATAAAAATATTAATGAGACACTTTTATAATTTTTTTGAAATGCATTGTCTTCTACTATCATTTTTTTTTCTTCATCCAATGACTCACTTTAAAAGTTTATTTTTCTTGTTATTATCAAGTGAAACTGACATAAATTTTTAAAAACAAAAGTAAAAAATATTTTTACAGAGTGAATGAATTCTTGAAATTGGGCCAAGCCCAAGCATGATTTTTGTCCGGTTAGTATTATTTTTGCAGAAAGCTTTGTTATTATCTAAAGATCAGTAATACTCTTTTTTCTTTTTTAAATAATTTAGTGATTAAAAATTTCACTCTTAAATTTAATAAGTAAGGTACCTGATATCGAACTTTATTTTCTACATATATAATGTGATGTTTCTGCCAACTTCACTAATCTCATCGGAATAAAAAATATAAGATTGACCGATTTCACGCGGTAGCATATGTGATGGAGGGAGTACCAATATTCATTATTTATCTTCTAACTAATCTCCTTTTGCTTTGTCTCATTTTTCCTATAGTTGTATGTATATAGGCCAATCTTGTAAGAAAATAGTAATGTCTCTCTCACGTCTCAATGTCCTAAAATAGACCATGAACACATTCTTCAGACACACTCCCCGTAAATTATTCTTAAAGTCACAAGGTAACATTTATTCGTGTTACAATTTTTTCACAATGCTCCATATCCATCCTACTAATACTAACACATGTTTATCGCAATAACCATGATCTAAATCAAGCTATACATTACACCGTTTCTTTAAATGTGATGCGACATCACATTTTCCACATCCCAACAATTTCCTTTATCACACTTTATTATACATTTATTTCCAAAGTCGTCATGTATGGATTAAGCTTAGGAACACCAAAGTTGTCATTTTCGTAAGGTGGATCTAGATTCTTTCTAATCTTTTCTCTCAAGTTATTTATTTTGTCATTGTCTCAGTTATTCATTCATCTCGACGCAAAAGAGTATGAGAAGATTCAATTTCATGCATAGTTGGTCATCCACATAAGCAATTAGGGTCCACACTTCACGTTTAAATTTTGAATAATTAAATAAAAAAAAACACTAGGGGGTGCCACGAAGCAATTTTGATAATTCCACATAACACATTTTAAAACATAGTAGTAGTTCGATCCACATATATACAAATAATCGGCAGGGATTCAGCATCATTAAAACAATGACGCAATAATGTATTAGGTACATTTGTTATCATTGAATTAAGATTAGATGGTTTAGAGCTTTAATTCATATTTATTATTTTTAAATAAATTAAAAATTATGTTGAAATAGAAAATATTTAATTTGATTTTGATCGAACGATAATAATATGTTTAATATGTGAATGCGACATTTTGTTGATTGAAGTGTATCAGGTGTCCAAATAAATAACCTTTTTTTTCTTTCAAATTTCTACATATTTTTGTCTATGTATTTTATTTCCCTAGCTATAAAAACCCATTCAATCCCATCCTTCCAAACCATCCTAGCTTCAATAAAAAAAATCTTCTTCTATATTCAAAGGATTAATAATATAACAACAATATTCACAAAAAATTCCAATGGCACAAGTTATAAAAATGAATATGAGTCTTGTTTTGGTTATATTGGCCTTGTTATGTGCAGCAATTAGAGCTTCAGCACAATCAAATTGCATGAATGAGATAATGAGTCTATCACCTTGTCTTGCCTATGTCACGGGGGACTCTTCAAAACCAAGTTCAGGGTGCTGCATAAACCTTGCAAGTGTTGCGAAATCACAACCACAATGTCTATGTCTGATTATTGATGATAAAGGATCATCAATTGGGATTAAAGTTAATCAAACTCTAGCTCTTGCCTTGCCTTCTGCTTGCAATGTGCAGACTCCACCCCCCTCTTTGTGCAAATGTAAGTCATCAGTGTTTCTTCTAATTTTACCACTTTAAACTTAATTTTCGAATTGGTTTTCACATGTTTGAGATTATGGGTGCGTTTGTATAAGCTTTAAGAAAAGTGATTTTATCTTGAAAAAATTAGAGATTCATTTTTAGAGATTGTTAAAAAAAAAAAATTTAAAGCTATTTTTCGTTTGTTTACTGTAAAAAAAATTATTTTTTTAAAATAGAAAGTTCCTACACTTAGATTCATAGTTTTTTTTAAAAAAAATAAATTATTAAAAAGCTATTAGAAATTGGAAATATGGGGTTGAAAATAATTTTTTAGAAAACCTATAACAAACATTATAAAAATTACAAAATGGAATTTTTAAAGCAAAAATAATTTTTTTTTTAAAAAAATCCAAAACAAAGTCACCCTATGTATATTGTGTGTAAAAAGGTTATTTTTTTTAAATCTAAATAATCCCTTTTAAAAAATTTACATTTGTTTTTTTACTCTTATTTTTAAAAGGAATCTAAATAATTTTCAAATGAAAAACTATTTTAAGTAGTTTCTCAACAAAAAAAATTGATAATTTTTTTTATAAAAAAAGTCAGTTTTATAGTAAATAGACGTAAAATAGCTTCAATTTAAATTCTCTACAAGTTAATGTCTAAAGTATAAAGTATTAAATATCAAAATCAGTTTTTTTTTTTTTAATTTTCATTGTTAACTTGAAATTCTTCTTTTATATAGGAGTAAAAAATTCTTCTAAAATGATACTTAAAATGAAACAGTGGAGCCATGTTGTTTTCTCTATAATATTGTACAGTTTATTATTCTTGCTATTTCTAATTCTTTAAATTTCTCTTAATTATCTTATAAAAAGTCTCTTAATTATATTAATAAAAAACAATTATATAAATTAATTAATAATTCCTCTTTACCATACAGACACATATTTTAACACACACTTTTATTAGTTAAAATTCACATGAGTTTCACTAATTAATGTTGGTTTCATATAAATTTTAACTAATAAAAAAATGTGTTAAAAAGTGTATTGATATAGTATATTTTACTGCAAATATTATAGCTCTTCAATTCTAACCAAATATTGACATTGAAAAGGAAAACAACTCTAACATATTACATCTCTTCTTCAACTTTTTGTATTTTTATCCAATTAGATTGAAATTATTTTTTAAAATATATTCTAAATTTCTAATTTAACTCGTATGTTTCTTCTATTTGCATCTTTTGTGTAGTACTCCATCAATCGGCAGATTCACCAGCTGGTGTGCCATCATCAAAACATGTTGGCTCGTCCGGTGGAAATTCCATCAAGTTATCACTTCCTCTGCTGTTCCTTGTTTTTGCAGCAACATATGTATGCTTCAACTTTCAAGACATATATTAGCATATTGGTACTTTAATTAATTCCTAGATCTCCCATTTGAATGTGTGTTAATTTTCTCTTGTTGGAGATTGTTGTTTCTTTTCGATATGTTTATTTTTGTAACATGTACCTATTTGGTTACCTTGTGTGTTAGTGTTGTATTATGTGGTGGGAAATAAACAATATATGATTGAGCCAATAAATATTGATTATAACTAATCTAATACGTAATATCATATATTCCAACTTAATTATACAACTAGAACTAACTTTAATTAAGGAACTATTATATGAGCTAGGAGATACGTGTGTGTTATAACCTTATAAGAGTAAGTTATAATGAATGTTAATTAGTTAGTGAAGAAAGGAAAGTTTTTCAAGCAAAGTGGTTGATTAAAAGTAACTAACTCAATTTTTTGTCAAAAAAAAGAAAAAAGTAACTAACTCAATTTAAAAGATAATTAGTTTTGAAACAAGTTTTTATAACCATATAAGATGCAAAAGCTTTACACATTTTGTATCCTACGAAATGTCTACAAGTTCCTGATAATCACATTTAGATGAATTGGATGGATAATAGATAAATGAATTGAATATGATCTATTTGTGTCTGACATTTTCTTACAAGTGTTTATGCAAAGTTTGCAACATTTTTTTATATAAACGCAATTCAATTATATATGCATGTGTAAAATAATTTTACACCGATCGTGTAAATAAATTTAATTAGAAAAGAGTTTAGTTTTTTCTGCACCGTCGGTGTAAAGTTATTTTACCGACGGTGTAAAGTTATTTTAAACTGACGGTGTAAATAAATTTAATTAGAAAAGAGTTTTAAAATTATTTTACACCGACGGTTTAAAGTTTTTGCACCGTCGGTGTAAATATATTATTGGATGCATGTTAACTTTACACCGACGGTGTAAAAAAATTTGATTAGAAAAACGTTTAATTTTTCTGCACCAATGGTAAGTTATTTTACACCGACGGTGTAAAGTGTAAATTTATTTTACACCGACGGTGTAAATATAGTTGATGCATGTGTAAAATAACTTTACATCGACGGTGTAAAATAAATTTAATAAGAAAAGCATTTAATTTTTCTGCACCGTCGGTGTAAAGTTATTTTACACATGCATCCAATAATATATTTACACCGACGGTGCAAAAACTTTAAACGACTTTTCTAATTAAATTTATTTACACCGTCGGTGTAAAATAACTTATTTTACACGTGTATAATAACTTATTTTACACCGACAGTGCAGAAAAATTAAACGCTTTTTTAATTAAATTTATTTACACCGTCGATGTAAAGTTATTTTACATATGCATGCAATAATATATTTACACCGACGATGCAAAAAAATTAAACTCTTTTCTAATTAAATTTTACACCGACGGTTCAATTTTTTTCTAATTAAATTTATTTACACCGTTGGTGTAAAAATATTTTACACATGCATCCAATAATATATTTACACCGTCGGTGTAAAATAACTTTACAAAAAAAACTCTTTTTTTTATACACACCGTCGGTGTAAAGTTATTTTACACATTCATCAAATTATATATTAACACCGACTTTACACCGACGATGCAGAAAAATTAACAAATACAAAACAAATTATCTCTAATAAAATTTATAAACGAATCAATGTTTTTATTTTTTGACAATGTTTTCAACTTTTTTTTTGGTTACATAATGTTTTCAACTCAATATTACACAAGGGATAAAATGATTAAATTTTGACATTTGTTGACGGTTGAACTACATTTGTACACTATAAAATAACTTTAATTATAATAAAGTAGGTTTATTTTTTACTTTCAAATGAGAGTAGTTATTTAATTATATTTTATTTAAATAAATTCATTTAATTAAATTTAAAAGTGCGCTAAAACAATATGGTACAAATTGTAAATTATAATTTTAAAAATGAGAAAAAAATACGTGTTACTAATATTAAAAATATTGGACATCTATATATACAGGATGCATTGTCGCCGATAAAAAAGCAAAAAAAATAATTTATATATGAGTCAAATTGACGTTGATAACTTTTTTTAAAATAATTATTTTATACGGAATAAATTATAACTGATAAAAATTTCAAAATATACAGGACATTTATACAAATTATTTGTTAATGTCTCTTTAGAAATCAAGGACGCGGCTAAACGAGTCTATAGAACAGCTCATGTTCGTGTAACGTCGTGAAACAAATATTTGTTACTAATATATATAAAATACGGGATATCTACACATGAGAGACATTGTAGTTCATAAAAAAAAAAAAATTTAAACTATCTATTATATATGGGACAATTGTCACTGATAAAAAAAGTTTTGCTGTAGCCAAGGATCGAACCCCTGACCAACAATCTACACCCGCTCAGTCAGCAAGTGACAACTGAGCTACCCCACCCACCCCAAAAAAAAGTTTAAAATAACTTATACACATATGAGAAATAAAAAACAAATTAAAATGCTTTTATTTTTTGACAATGTTTTATGCTTGATTTTATACCGTAGATAAAATGATAAAATTTTGACATTTTTTAGTAGTTGAACTACATTCGTGGACTATAAAGTAATTTTCATTATAATAAATTAAGTTAATATTTTTATCATAATAAAATAGATTTTTTTATAAGTGCAGAATAAATTGTTGTTGATAAAAAATTAATTAAAACTCACTATTATACATGGGGAACAATGTATTTGCTGATGAAAAACTAAAATTGATTATTATACACGGGGAATAAGTTGTCGTTGATAAAAGAAATTAATTAACTATCTGAATTTGTTACTCCATCCAATAATTTTTATAAGAAACTTTGACTTTTAAGTTCATTCAATAATTAATGTGTGGTTTATATTATAGACCAAATATATTAGTTATTCAACGAACCTAAAATATTTATTGTTTCTTATAAAAAGTATCAGAAGAGTATGTTATAAATGACTTGACTCTATCAAAAGACTTAAATACTTTTTGACGAATGTAATATTTTAATTATTGTGAATTAATTTTTTTTATAGAGGTAAATATTAACATAAAATCTTATACCGTTTTCAAAAACAAAAAAATCTTATACATGGAGATAAACATTTTATAAATAGCTAGAGAAATGAATTTTTAAGGTAAATAATACACGGGGATGAACATTTTACAAAAAAAAAAAAAAATAAATATTTAAGATATATCTTTATTATACACGGGGATGAACATTTAATATTAAAAACAAATACAGATTTTTGTATCATATACCCATGTAACATAGTATACAACTATATATCACATTTCTATCAAAAACAAAAAACTGCACATCTTATTTAAAAATATTTATATTTTATTCAACAAAAAAAATATATATTTACATTTTTATGGATAAAAACTAACCCGTACTTGGCACGGGTAAAATATTTATTTTGCAGTAAAAAAAAAAACTAAAATATTCATTTTTAGTTCTTTTAAATTGTTCTCTATACTTTTAGTTCTTTTTAAAATACAAACTTATATTTTAAAGGCTTAAATATGCAATTGGTCCCTGCACTTAGAGGTCGTTTGAGTTTTAGTCCCTACAATTGAAAAACCTTTCAAACAGGGACTACACTTTCAATCAACTTTTAAAAAGGTCCCTAGGCTAACTTTTTTGATGATGTGTCATTATTTTTTTACAGGTGGCACTGATGACTGAGCTTAGAGGACGCTGACTCACTAAAAAACATGTTGAAATGACGAAATTGCATTTGTAGAATCAGCAAAAGAAGCATCACGAAATGCTCTATTCAATCCTGCTAACTTACATATATCTGGTGGGTCCAAATACATCAACACCAATGCCACACAACTCTCAGGTATATCCCCAAGCCTTGGCCTCATAGAACCAGAATCCCCATCATCATATACACATGATGAAAAATTAGCACCCATAACACACTACACCAAATCACTTATACACTCACACACCCAGAATATGAATTCAACTAAAAACTTGATCTTGAACTTCAATTAGTTAAATTCATCACCAAACACCAAATCAAACTACTTAAACCCTAAAATGTAAAAATCTAAAATTTCACAGACCCAGAATCTGAATTCAACTAAAAACTTGTTCTTGAACCATAATTTGTCAACTTCATCAAATACCAAATCAAACTACTTTAACCCTAAAATGTAAAACAGTAAAATTTCACAGACCCAGAATCTGAATTGAACTAAAAAATTGAACTTGGGTCTGGATTTGTGAAATTGATCACACAATGGACCAACTGTATACCTCCAAATGTTGAACGCAAACCTGAAAACCTAGTTGTGATGAAATTGAAATTAGAGATGGAAACGACACGTATGGAGCATATTCTCATGGTCATTAGATATAATCTACAAATAAAGAGGCATATTTCATTAAATTTCCACAATTTCACAAATCTGGGTTAGATAATTTTTTTACTGTTTTGGGTTTGATGAATTTTTTAGCGATTTGGGTTTAAGGATGTTTTGTTGAATTCTTCTGGGTGAAACAAGATAAAGTTTGAGTTGAAAAATGAACTTGGTAGTTGAGACTTAGAGTGTAGCAGATGAAAGTGTGGAAGATAAAGTTGGGTGGTTGAAACTGTAAGAAGTTTCTGATTTTCTGGGTTAACATGAATATAGGATTCAACATGAAGGATGAAGAATGTTGATTCTTTGTGGGAAAAAATGGATTTGGATCCTCTCCTTTTTTTTCTCTCCAATTCCCTCTCCAATTTTTTTTATGTGTCTATCTCTCTCATCATTTCTTCTCTCTCATCATCATTTATTTATTTTTAATTTTTACTTTCTCTCTCTTCACACTCACAAAACAATGAATTGGAGAGGGAATTGGAGAGAAATCATAGGAGAGGATCCAAATCCGGAAAAAATAAGGAAGAAGGGCAATTTCGTCATTTCAACATGTTTTTTTATTGAGTCATCGTCCTCTAAGCTCAGTCATCAGTGCCACCTGTAAAAAATAACGACACATCATCAAAAAAGTCTGCTCAGGGACCTTTTTAAAAGTTGACTGAAAGTTTAGTCCCTGTTTGAAAGGTTTTTCAATTATAGGGACTAAAACTCAAACGACCCCTAAGTGCAGGGACTAATTGCATATTTAAGCCTATTTTAAACTCAATAACTTGATTATTTAATCTTCAGTTTAAACGATTAATTTTTTAATTTAAAGTTATACTTATAGATAAATTTATTAAAATGGTTAACTATTAAACTAATGATATTTTAACGACTTAACAATGAGATGTTATTAAAAAAATTATTTCAAAAATGAAACGTGATCTTTTGTATAAAAAAACGCCGACTAAAATTAGAAATTGATATAGTTATTTAAAAGACCAAAATTTAAAGAAAGATTTTATAAATAATATACCTGAAAAGTTAAGTATCTAAAAGGATAAAAAAATATAGTTAACATTAATGATAATAATTGTGACGAGACCTTAGGATAGAATATGTTTTTTAAAAGATCTAATTTTTATTGGTAATAATCATGTTTTTAGTTTCTTTTTTTGATAAAATCATATTTTTTATTTTAAAAATAATAATTTAAATTTTAAATATGAAGTGGCCATAAACACATATTATGTATCGTCTTATTTAAAAAAGAGAAAAAGTATATGTACATACAGTGTAAAAAAAAATTACACCGTCAACCAATCATAACTATGTTTTCCGCCACGTAACTTCACTTAACCTCACTTTCTTGATATAACATGAGAAAGTGGAAGCATTTTTAATTGTTCTCGGTGCAAAGTTAGTTTACACTTATAATGCATGTCATTTAAACTCTTTAAAAAATATGTCAAGTTATCTAAATTACATGTTAAATAAAAAGGGAATTACATGTCTAAATTCTTTATAATAGGTGACAAAAATTGGACAAAAAAATTGTTAGACCAAAATATAAAATTAATACTAATTAAATAATTCGAAACATGTGTTATACCCCTACTTGACATGGTACGAATACTAGTTCGCTATAATTTTAAACATATCCATGATGTATATAAACACGCATAAGGTGTAATGTAAAATATATTGATATTCCAATTGCACACAACTCATATTTTATCAAAAAAATGCAATGTCAATTTTCTTTTTCAATTTGAAGATTCTTCGACTCGTGAGTGGCATCAGTAATAATGTATGATGTGGGCATGGTATGCTATGATACATTGATACTACTCTCCCCCATAACACAGTGCCTCTGATTCATTCATTGATTCCATTTGAGAGCGAGAGATAGAAAAAGATAGCCAGCAAAGAAAGAGAGAGTGTAACACATAAACGTAGTACAGTACTCTTTTTTTTTTTTTTTTTTCTTTATCAACAGTTGAATCTGATTCGAGGGTCAGTTCTGACATTAAGTGATTTCAGCCCCCTTCCGATCGCAGTTGCGAGGAATCGAACTGTGGTTCTCCCTATTAAATTCAGCGTCAATCATCACTGAACCAACTAACAAATGCTAACATAGTACTCCTATTTTGTACTCTAGTAAGTAAGTAACCATTGATGATATCATCATGGTGTGGCCTTATTAAAAACCACTCAATCATTCACCTGAAACAACACAACACAACCCATCATTCATTTTTTTATTTTATTTTTCCCAAATAAAAATATAAACCACCAATTTTCAATCATACATAGTTTTTATTAGCAAAACCCACCAACCAGTTACTCCAATCACAAACCGCTTCCTTTTCTTTCTCTGCTCTTTCATTCATCTCTGCTTCTTCAGGCCTAATCATGGAATTCTGAAACTAGTGCCCCATTAAAGGTACATTCAAAATCAAACAAACAAATAAATAAATAACCCCACTAGTACTACCACTACTCTTTTTTTTATTTATTTTACTTTTGAAATTGGAATTTTGGGACCAGTTTTTTTGAGTAACTTTGTTAGGCAATAGTAATAATTTGTGGTGAAAAAGGAATCCAATACTACAAAAAATGTAAATGAAATTGAAAGGAAGAAAAAAAGTTAGCCAAAAGAAGGAACAAAATTACAAACTCTGCTTTTGTTCTGTTTTCTGATACATGCACGTCTTAGTCCTTTGATCATGACTACTGAGACTCTCTTTCCATGTCGTTTTTCATCACCATCTTGATTCTATTCTCAGTAACACACCGAAAAAGCCGGAGAAGAAAAAGTAACTCTTCTTTTTTATTCATTTTTTTCACCATTTTTCTATTCATACAAACTTGTTTTTGTTCAATTCAGTAGAAAGAAAAAAAATGCATGATTCTTCTTTTGTTTGTTGGTTTTACAGTTTGTGACTAGCTATGGATGATTCTGGTTCAAAGAAAATCACTTCTTCTTTCTTCAATTCTTCAAACTTGTTCACACCTAAAGGTTTTCATGAAACTGAAACAACTATGATGAGTCCTACTTCAATACTTGATAACAAGCCTTTTTCTGTCTTCAAGAAGAATCCTTTTTGGTCTGAAACAAACAAACATGAACACAAACGTTGTTGTTGGGATAAATTAGAGTCAAAAGTTGTTGGTCTTGGTCTAGTTGATGTTCTTGTAGATGATAAAAACAGTGAAGTGAATTCAAAACAAGAAAACAGAACTGTTCTGTTTGGATCTCAGTTAAAGATTCAGATTCCTCCTTTTTTACCAACAAGTTCAACTTTTTCTTCTTCATCTGAATCATCACCTTTATCTAGAGGTGAATTCAGCATCAAGACAAGAAATTCTCATTTGGGTTTTTCTTCTGGAAGCTTTTCACTTTCTCCTGTGGGAAAGTGTGCTAATTCTGTTCCTGAAACTGAAACTGAAACTTCAAATTCTTCTTCTACTAATGGAGTTTTCAAAGGGTGTCTTTCTACAAGTGAAATGGAGCTTTCAGAGGATTATACTCGTGTGATTTCTCATGGGCCAAACCCAAGAACAACTCATATATTTGATAATTGTGTAATTGAGAGTAGTTGTTTTGATGTTGGATTCTCTGTTTCTGTTGAAGAGAATGAGTATTGTTTTCCTCATCTTACTGGTTATCCTTATGAGAATTTTCTGAGTAAATGTTTTCATTGCAAGAAGAATCTTGAGCAGGGTAAAGACATCTTCATGTACAGGTAATTGCTTATTCTTTAGCTTAATTTGAAATGAAAATTTGATTGGTAGTATGTAGAATTTGAGATATAGATTATTAGAAAATTTGGCATATGTATGTGTTGGTGCAGATTTTAGTTTGTTCTTGATCATCAAAGGGTATATACTATAACTTTAGTACTTTTCTATAGGAGTTTTTCTTTTTGTTTCTTGGTGTAAACTCGATTACTTTTGCGCGCAATTACGTAGACTAATTATTTGAGTTAATAAGCGGTAAAATGCTCTCCCTCAAGAGTTTTAACGTTGTTACATTTCTTGAATTTGAACCCTACGACAACAGCGTTAAAACTCTTGCGTGAGAGTTTTGTTATCCATTTTAGCTCTGCTTGACTTGAATGATTAGTATCTACGATTGCACATATGTCCAATTTGCGGACCCAGAGATTCTCTGGTGTAACTGATTCTCGCAGTAGAAAATCAACCATCGATGCATGATCAGATGATTCACATTTATGCACTGTTTATTTAATATTTCAACGTAGTAATTGTGGGATATCCAATCCCTCGATTTAATTACACCCAAAAAAAAACTCCTTCGGGGAGATTTGATGGTATAATTATGGATTGTTATTCGAAAAAGGAAAATAAAAACTGGTTATTATTGTAGGGGTGAGATGGCATTTTGCAGCAATGAATGTCGTTCCCAGGAGATGCTGTTGGAGGAAGGGAAGCTCAAATTGGAAGCCAAAGATGTTTAATATATGGAACATAATAATTCAAAGGGCTTAGAATAAAAACCTTTTCATTTTTAGTTATCTAGGATGTGAAATAATCCTAAAAAATCCTAAACCACCATAAAGGTGAATTTTTTTCAAATGAATTAAGGGATTGATGTTGGGTTGTTGTTCACAGTTTTTCACTATTTTTTATTTGTAATTTTGATGGTGATGATGATAATTATGTGTGACTTTGAGCTTACATTATTTATTTTTGATAAAGTACTACACATTAATAATGCTATAATCACGCCTATAAGAGTAGGACCCATGACATTATTTGTAGTAGATTCTTTTTCTTTGTATATTGTTTGATTGTTTGTCCTTTTACTATGTTTACTCTTGTACCCTATTATAGAAGCTTGTTCTACATGGCATTTGAACATGACACTTGATGTAAGTTTTGCTCTAATGGGAGAATTAATTAGATCAAGAGGACTAATTTGGAATCATTAGTTTAAGAAATAAATGACAATAACTATCATAAGTAATTGGTAAAGTAGTTATTATACTCATTGTTTTGTTGATATTTTCTCTTTGGGACATCTTTGTCCTCTCTTTTTTTTATGTCAGTGCAATGTAACCAAATGCATTCGCCAAATTTGAACCGTTCAATTTAGATTGAATGATTTATATAGTGACTCTTATATGTAGAGCCATGTCACAAACCTCGTTAAATCACCGTTTAATTTGAATTGAATGATTTATACAGACTTCAATATCGAATGATTTATACAAACTCCTATATGTAGAGTCATGTCACAAAACAAACCTTATTAAATCACGTATAAAATCTCAAATGACAAGAAGAAATGTCAAAGAAATATATAAACTTAGAGAGGTCTTTTTTATCTATTTTGTTGACCTTAATTATTTGTGTGAAATATCCATGTTAGAGACTCAAAAGTAGCAAACAAAAGTCTGAAACTTAGAGATGTCTTTTTTTTTTTTTATATCTATTTTGTTGCAAGATTTGAGGTATAAATTGTTTCCACATACATTCATGCTACATATGAATTGTGTTGCGAGATAATAGTACTCTGCAGAAATTGATTAATGTTTTTAAGATGTTGGAGTAGTTTTGTAAGACATACATTCATGCTACATATGAATTGTGTTGCGAGATAATAGTACTCTGCAGAAATTGATTAATGTTTTTAAGATGTTGGAGTAGTTTTGTAAGATGAAAGAGGATAGTTGGAGATAGTTGGGGGTTGAGATGTAAGAATTAAACTTTAGAGATCGATATATTATATAAAATTAGAATACATTTACTTTATGATTATAATCATAAACAATTGTTATGGAAAGTGTCAATATCAAAAACATCAATATATTAGACAATGTCTTCTTTTGCCTAATCATTTGCTCCAATCTTGGAGGTATTTGATGGGAAAAGCCACAAATGAGCGTACATTGGTTATCTGTGCGTGCGTGACGACAAAGGGGACCTAGTCAATCTTATATATAAAAGATTTCAACCCTATTACCATCCATCATGGACCCTAGAGTTGGGCCTACACTTTATTCTACACAAATCCGAATCAGTGTCTGAAGCTCATTATTACTGATCACGTTTGTCGGGCTTAAGCATCATCAAGACATCAACTGAATCACAACAACATCAACCATTTTTATTAAAACCAAAACCAACAATTGATTGCAGCCTATAAAATATTAGAAAATATTCTAACATTCTCCCACTTGGACAAAATCAATTGTATATATTTAATTTGAAGAAAATATTTTGAAAACGACTATCGGGCTGATAATATCTTAATTTTACTTGGTCACAACGATCCCATGATGCAACACTTGATTAAGACTCCATCCAACAAAAGTTAAATGATATCGAATCATGACGGTAATTATATCCTTATTGATACAACACCTTCCATGGTTACAAATACCACCAAACTCCGTCGAATAGTCATTTGTGTAGAGTGTAGCAAGAAAATGATATGTCATCGTGATCCAATAGCCATACTATCATTTTCTTTGTCAGTCCTAAATCTCTCTCAAATGCCTCAAAGCCAGAGAGATTTTATGATTCATAAGATGCCACAATGTTTGTGCTCAAAAATAGTGTTGATCACCGTGGTATTAATGATCCAATCAACACGAGCACCAATTTTAGACATAATTTCTCTCAAGTGCCTGAAAGCCAGAGAAATTATGTGGTCCATAAGATACCATAACACCTCAGCTCTAAAATAGTGTTGATCACCGGCTAAGTGATCCCAACAACACTGAGTTTTAATTATTATAATGCCTCAGCTCCAAAATAGTGTTGATCACCGGCGTAGTGATCCCAACAACACTGAGCTTTAATTATTATAACGCCTCAACTCCAAAATAGTGTTGATCACCAGCAAAGTGATCCCAACAACACCGAGCTATAATTTTTTCACATTTGATTAAATAATTTCAACATTATAAAGAAGTTGATACAAAATTCAAACCCCCACTAATCAATCATTTCAAAATAATCTTAATTATCTCCCACTTAACCGAATTTTCTTTTCAAAACTCCCACTAATCAAACATAACAAAAGAACTTAATTAAGTCTCACTTACAAAAAAGTTCAACATTTCAATGGAAACATAACAATTAATCAATTATATGTGGAGAAAATTCAATCTTGAATCAAAACCAGAATCATTAGAATTATCATAATGAGGCCAATATAATAGTACAATCACCTTTAGGCAGAATGCACAAACTAAGGTCAAATCCTCAGATGAGTTAATCAATGAGTATGCATTAAACTTTGAAAGTTGTCATCTTTAGGCAGGCAAAATCCTCCGTTAAATACATTCTCCAATAACTTCATCTCAAATTTTTAATTATAACATATAATCATCACCTTTAGGCAGAAAATCACATGTCACAGTTAAAAACATTCCTCAAACTATAAAGAAAATTTCATCAATCAATATAAGCGGTCCCACTTTGATGGTAACGGCCTATACCAACGGACGAAATGTCTTGCATAGGAATCTATAATTAAAACCATTCCTCAACATGTTTTAATTTATTTAATGCATTAGGAAGAGAGATCAATTACTGTTAAACTGTCAACTCAAAATATAATAATTTACACAGCGAAAAAACATAAGACTAATTTTAAATCAATTGAGGATATAAAATAAATAGTCTCAAACTTTTATAAATAACATAAGACATTTTTATAAATAACATAGGGCATTATTTCCTCAATTAAAGTCTCTATAATGTTTGTATATAGGTGACATGTAAAACTCTCTCACTTGATAAAGAATTATAGTTGAATTATCAATCCAAGATTTTAAAATATTTCAAGAAATATTCAACTATTTTCTCTATCACATAATAAACATGTCAAGTAATGTCACGCCGATAGGTATGTCCACCACTTACATAACACAAGGAGAATCACAATCCATTTTAAAATTGATTTAAAATAAATTAATGGATTGCATTTTATCATAATAGAACTCTCAAAATAAATAATTTGAAATACTCCCACTTAATGAAGCAAACATTTTTTAAAATTGGAGTATATAGCAAAAATCAATTAATGATTATATAGAGAGTTTCTAATTTTAGAATATCCTAAAGAAAAAAAAAAAACACTTTCATATATAATTGCATATTTATTATTTCAAAATGAGTAGATAATATTAAAAATAAATTTCTCCTTATAATGCAATTATAGAATAAGTCACAAGGGGAAAAATAATTGCACAACTAACCTCCATGAGTGTGACTTTTTCATCCTTGCAATTTGCAAATAGAGTCACTAAATTTTGACTTTACAATTATCATAAGATCTTTAAAAATGTCATCTCAAATCGCCATAAATCAACATAAACCGTTATATCATAATAAAATGAATTTAATAATAAATCAATAATGCAAGGATAATTTAATTTTCAATTGCTTTAAATAACTGCTCACAAACATCATGAATAATATTTCACAAGTGAGCATGTATGCAAAACATAAGGCAACTTAAAATATTTGGTGTCATAATTAACAAAATTGAGTCTAAAATAACTTTCCACTTGTAACGTCATTAACAAAATATTCAACAATATTAATGTTACAATTTTAAAAGGGATTTTCTTAAATAATATTTTAAACTCGAAACTTAATTTAGAATATGGTTTTAAACAAAAAAAAAAAAAAAACTATATGATTCTCATATTAATCAACACCAAATATTTAAAGATTTCAGAAAATAATATCATTCCGAAAATCAAGAATATGATATTAATATCAAATAAATACTCTTGAATTCAATCTATAAAAATATTTTGGGAATAAATAAAATCATAATTTTATTTCCAAAAGAAAATAAAATATCAAATGACTTGTTATTATTATTATAGAATAGAATCAATTAATTGATTATAAATTGATTTGATACACCATTTATGGAATAAAAGAAAATCAAATAAATTCGTTAATATGACACTTAAATGTGGGAGAGTGGAATATATCAACGTGTCACAAAAATTAAAGAATATCTACCAAAATTCCAGCTTATTCCAAAAATTTACTATACTGAAATAATCTGAATATTTTGTAAAAGGCATGTACTTTAAAATTAACATCAGACCGAAGGCTATCAGGCCATATCATTATTCAAGCATGCTATTTTAATCATAAAACAACATCTGATTCATGCATATAATAATTATCATATACTGTAAAACTACCATATATACAATATATAAAAGTATCACAAATAAAATTGTAAACCTGGAAATCTTAAAGCCTCGAAATTACGCCAAAATAAAATTGTAAACTTCCATATATTCCCTCAAATCACATTACGTTGATACAGCCAAAATAAACAAAAAATGGATTTGTTAGGGATGAATGAGCAGTTCAAAAATTAAAGAAACAAAGGAACAACTAGTGTACGTCAAAGTCAAATATAAAGGAAAATTTCATAGGATCCAAATGAATTGGTTATAATAACTTATAATTAAGTCAAGAACACCGCTCAGAATAATATGTATTAATAAAAGTTACAAATCCTTTGAAAACAAATTGCATACCGCAACATGAATTCAATGGTTTTACTATTATAGGTTGGATTTATGATTCAACTAGAATTGGTTCATGGAATAATAATTTCACCTAATGCTGTTAAAATATCCATAAAACAAAAATCCTCACATGAACAATTCCGATGAAAAATAAATTGTCTCTCTTGATCAAATTTGAACCATTACTGGATCCAATATATAAATCAATTTGTTGATTTAATATCAAAAACCATTGCAGACAATTAGAAGAACTTCACCAACCAATAAATCATGATATAAGGCAAAGACCAAACCCATTGTAGTTATTCTAAAAATAAATAAAGATAAAAAAATCAATGCGATATACGATATAATAATACCGAACAACAATTACAGAAATATGGTGATTGACTTCAAAATTCACAGCATAAAAAAATAGGGTTCTAAATCATATAATAGGGGCATAAAAAAATAGGGTTCTAAATCACAACAACATCAACCGCTTTTATTAAAACCAAAATCAACAATTGATTGCGGCCCAGAAAATATTAGAAAATATTCTAACATGAGGCATATTTAACTTAGGTATTTTGTAGTTTATTTTGGTATTTGCAAAATTACAAATGTAGCAAATCTAGTTTTAGCGGATTAAATTTCAGATTATTCTTATTAATACACATGTAATTTCACATGTAATGTAACAATAATAATCTGAAATGTAATCCGTCAAAATTAATTTTGCTCTTCTCTCCCTTGATCTCTTCTCTCGCGCGACTCTCTCTTTCTCTCAACACACCCTCTCTAATATATATATATTTTAATGATATTAAGTAACAAAAGTTGAAATCCTAGTTTTTTCTAAACTCTGCCTATTTATAGAAAACATTAAGTTTACTTTCTCCTCAAGATAATAGAATTTTCTCCTTATTAACATTATGTTAATATACTTTCTCCTCAAGACAATAGATTTACTTTCTCCTCAAGATATTAGGATTTTCTCCTTACAAAGATTAGGTTAATTTACTTTCTCCTCAAGACGATAGGTTTAGTTTTTTCTCAAGATAATAAGATTTTCTTCTAACAAACATTAGATTAATTTACTTTTTTTTTTTTTTTTTGTAAACCGGGTATCCTCTGCGCGCAACTGCAGAGACTAATCCCTCGAGCCTTGTGGAACCCAAATGGGTGGCAAATTCTCCCTAAGAGTTTTAACACGATTAATTTACTTTCTTCTCAAGACAATATATTTACTTTCTCCTAAAAATCTTCATCTCATTATTTCTCACCAAAATCTATTATTTTGTTTCTAAGATTAAAAATATATCTTTCTATTTAAAAAATATATTCTTAATTAAAGTATATCTTCAAAATACATGTAATGAAAATATATTTCTAAATCATGGAACTAAGGTGTATTTTACAAATATATTAATTCATTTATTTTCGAGAAAAAAACCTTGAAAATTGAAAGTATATTGACTATTCCAACTTGAATTGAAACATTATTCTACAGGATAAACTTAAATATAAAATAAAAATGATAAAAATAAAATAGAAACACGCACACGAATCTGAAAGGTGTGTAAATGAACACCAAAACAGTGAGCAACAAATAAATAATCACCATGTTTTCAAATTTTAGCTCCTAATTTAATTCATTCAGTTCAATTTAAATACTTAACAAATACTAAAATGACTTGTATTAATATTTTGTCTTTAATACCGTTATTACCCTCCAAATTTCCCAATTTCTGCACCTCTAACATACGCCACACACCGATCGTCGCTCGCTCACCGCAATACCGCCGGAGAACTCATCGGAAACCGCCAGTAACTGAAATGTCCGGCATCGTTCCGAGATCGGCATCTGCTTTCCGACTTAACACCGATGATGATAGCAACGCATTATTAGGTTCTCGAACCGGTAAGTAAAATTCATAATTCTCCTCCGTCGAACTTGTAACAATCTGCGTCGTTCATAGCGTTTTGTTCTGTTTTATTTTTGAGTTCAAATTTAGGTTTCTAATTTTGAGGTGATGAATTCGCATCTATGTGTAAGAAGTTTTTATCTGTGATTGATGAATGCACAATGCAGTCTTGATGTAACCAGTTTTGCCAGTAGTATTAAGGTCCTGTTTGGATAAATAGTTTTAATTCAGCTTTTATCATATAAGTGCTTATGTATAAGCTATTTCTATAACAAAATTAAAATAAAATTGTTTAAACTGTTTTCATAAGCTTTCTTGGATAGCTTATTAAAATAATCTGAAAACTATTTATGGATGCATCATAAGCTATTTCCATAAGTTATTCCAAACAATCTCACAAGGGTCCGTTTGGATTGACTTATTTTTGAGCTTATGTAAAATAGCTTATGCAAATAAATAAGCTTTTATGTATTATTATAAACTTTTCAAGGTAACTTACGATAAAACAACTTATAAAAATACAATTTTTGTCGGTGAAAACTTATAAATCAACCTAAAACTTCATTTATTTGCATAAGCTATTTTCATAAGCTCAAAAATAAGCCAAATCCAAACTTATGCAAGTAGATAACCTCAAATAAGTTAATTTAGGCCCTGTTTTGGATAAACAGGTTATTTGCAGCTTATAGCACAAGCTCTTATCATGATAACCGCTTATGTATAAGCTTACGTATGCTATTTCTCTAGCAAAAGATAAAATAAAATTTAATTGGTTCTGAATATGTTATAAGCTGTTTTTACAAGCTATCTTGGAGAACTTATGAAAATTAGCTGAAAAAAGTTTACTTTATTGACAGTATCGTTAGATTCTGTGGCAGGTGCAGGAAAAGGCGATATGTTAACAACTGAGACAGATCTAGAGGCTTCCTCCTCTAGTAAAACTGCTCTTCGGAAGAACAAATATGGATCATTGTATGGGATTGATCTATCCCCAGATACTGTTGCTGTTGCAATGGTATACTTTGTTCAAGGTGTTTTAGGACTTGCAAGGTTGGCTGTTAGCTTTTATTTAAAGGATGATTTGCATCTGGATCCTGCTGAGGTATGTGTTCTTAACGCTCATGGTTGTTCATGTGACTCACATTTTTTTGATTATTTTCCATTTAATTTTTGTAACTTTTGCTCATAAATCTGATCCAAGGTGTAATCAACTAACGTGAGCCTTTGCTTGTGTCTTTTATTGGGATTTAGTAAAGGAAAAAGGAATTAAGACAATAGAGATTAAGCATAATATTATCTTGTCTTCTATATATATGATATGATGATAAGATATGTGTACACAAAAGATAGAACACTAACCCTTAATCCCGTATTTACTAGACTTCAATTCCTTATAAATTGTGGGAAAAATCAGAAACTATAATTTGATACAGGAACAGATTCTGCAAGATCGCCTAAGATACTTATATTCTGAGATACAATAGTAATATCATGTGATATTTCTCTGATACCTTGTGAAGGTCAACTGTAGAAACTTAAAAGTGATAGAATTTCCTTGAAACTATGCTCCTTTTTCTTTTTTGATTGAACTAATTGACACCAGTATTTGAAGGACTAACATGTTAATATATTGGCTAGGCAGCTGTGATTTCTGGTATTTCTGCATTTCCATGGCTTGTCAAACCTCTATATGGTTTTATTAGGTGAGTATAAACTGTATCACTTTTCCCTCTTCCTTATGCAGGCTGTACATTATATTGCCATCTTTTATCTCCCCTGTCACCAAAAGTTTCATTACTGAAGCTGTTATTATGGCATGCAGCGATTCTATCCCCCTTTTTGGTTATCGGAGAAGATCATACCTAGTTTTATCTGGGCTGCTTGGTGCACTCTCATGGAGTCTGATGGCTACTTTTGTGGACAGCAAATATAGTGCTGCTATTTGCATACTTCTTGGATCTCTCTCTGTTGCTTTCTCGGATGTTGTGAGTGTCTCCTACTAAGTAATTCACACTTACTGCTTTTCTTCTGGAATCATTTAACCATGTATAATGTTTGTGGACATCAATACCAAGCATGCCAGCTCACACCTGTGTGAGGTTGCTGAATTAGAGTGTGTATGTGCATTGAAAATGAAATGGGGCCATATGTGATCAAATGATGTAAATTATGTAGATGGGAGATGATGCATGTAAGTAGTGTGTGGGACTAGCATTATTCTTTAATTATGTGATGTGCTTCCTATATGCTGTACATTTTATACTTGGTATGTTTATGCGTATTATGACGTACTTGTTCAGAGAAATGTCAGACACTGAGCAATAATTTAGGTTGTAGATTCAATGGTCGTGGAAAGGGCGCGTGGTGAGTCACAAAGCACTTCGGGATCTCTTCAGTCTTTATGTTGGGGTTCGTCAGCTTTTGGTGGAATTGTGAGCTCCTATTTCAGTGGGTCTTTGCTGGAAGCATATGGAGTAAGGTACTGGAGAAGAAGTTTGCGAATAGAAATACTTCTGATTACTGATAGCAGTATTTTTCTCTTCTAACATTTTCTTGTTACACTATGGTCCAGGTTTGTTTTTGGTGTCACAGCATTGCTTCCACTACTGACATCTGCTGTTGCTGTTCTTGTAAAAGAACAACCTATGCTTGGTACAACAAGAGGGCAAACATTTTCATTTGCCAGACCTGAGTTTTTGGAAAGTTCAAAAGAGAGCATTATTCAGCTATGGGATTCTGTACGACAGCCCAGTATTTTTCTTCCCACTCTGTTTATTTTCTTGTGGCAAGCAACCCCGCAGTCTGACTCTGCTATGTTCTACTTTACGTATGTCCATTCTGTGAATATGATCATTTTCATGGAGTTCCACGTCGTCTTGATATTTTCCTATCAATACATATCATTTACTTAATTTTTAATTTATCTCATTCATTTCAGCACAAATTCTCTTGGTTTTACCCCCGAGTTTTTAGGACGTGTCAAGCTCGTTACCTCAATTGCATCTCTTCTCGGTGTTGGACTTTATAATGGATTTCTGAAGAATGTTCCTTTGCGGAAAATATTTCTTGGGACTACCATTTTAGGTTCCACTCTTGGGATGACTCAGGCTAGTATTTAGCTGTATGTTTTAAATATGTTTGTAGTTTTAATTTGAGAAGCCTGTTCTAATATCTTTTTCATGTTTTAAACCTCTTTTATCAGGTTTTCCTGGTTACCGGACTAAACCGGAAGCTTGGAATAAGTGATGAGTGGTTTGCTATTGGTGATTCGCTAATTCTCACCGTTTTGAGTCAGGTTATCATTATCTTCATTTACACTAGTTATATACTGCTGCCTCTGGAAAACATTATACTACCTCTGACACAGTTTTATTAACTTGTGTTTACCAAAAATTAAATAAAAAATAAAGGTTTTGAGTATTTCATTTGTCTTTCTCTGTTTATGCTAAAATCCATTCATATTTCCGTCTAATTTTGGTATTGCAAATACTTTTAGAAGTGTTGCATTTATATGAAACAAAAGCTTTTCAAAGCTCCCTTTCATTTCATCCACTTCGCTTGCTTTTATATGCTAAACAGATTTTTTCCCATATATATATATATATATATATATATATACATATACTTAATAATTACACATGGACGAGAGGTAGACGGGCAACAAGCTGCGCCGCCAAACCTTTAAGAATGAGTTTTCTTGAAGTTCAGTCCATACTAAGCATTCTGTGGCAAGAATAATTGACCTTAGAGAAATGCTAATTACACACTCCTTTAAACACTCTCTTTATTATTGGTCCACGTCACCAAACTTTTAAAACCACTTACCTGGAAACTGGGTTAACCTGTTAACATAGAAAACTGCTCTGTTATGATAACTCCTCCCTTTTCCTTCCCACCCTCACCGTCAATAAGCTTCTTCCTTCCAACCCCCATCGTGAGAAAATAGAAGAACATTCATCATTTTATTTTTTACAGAATCTATATCTTATTTTCATTGTAACAGCACCGAGATCTAGATGCTTATCTATTTCTTCTACCTTTTATCTCCCCCTTTCCCTTTCAACACAACACCATTTCTTTTACCTTTATTATTTCTTCACATCATATCTGAACAAGAAAAATTAGCAATTTTTTGGTGCTACACTTATGGATCTGTGACCCCTTTGTGTTTTTGTTAGTAATAGATTTGAAAAAGAAAGACATAATATTCAATTTTTGGTAATATCATACAGTCGGTGCACAAAAAATTGAAGATTGCAATGGTATTGTGACTTCTTATGAATTCACTGTATTTTAAAGCTTGAAGGTTGCAATGGTTTTCAATTCTTTGGCAGACATTTAATAAAGAAAAAGATGGAGACAATGGCTATGAAATTGATAATAAAAAATTAAAACAAAATGTGAAAAGGTGTCGACGGTGGTGTGGGAATTGGGAAGGAAGAAGTTCATTGATGATGAGGGTGATAAGAAATAACAGGCTAATCCAGTTGCCAGTTGAGTGTTTTAAAAAATTGGTGACGTGGACCAATGATAGAGGGAGTGTTCAAAGGAGTGTGTTCTTAGCATTCCTCTTGACCTTAAATTATCCTCACGGTATTTTGGTCCTTTTTAGCTTGTAAGCAAATAAGGGAAGGTGACATCACTACTTAATGAGTGATAAAGCGGAAAGCCAAAACCTTGGAAGATGAGTTCACTATAAGCCAATTTCCAACTTTTAGCCATAACGACAAGTCTAACTGTACTGGGACAAATATTTGGCTGGTTGATGTAAAAATGGGGTTGTTGGGAAAATAAAATTCAAAGACATATAGTTAATGGGCGAGATCAAAGGCTCAAGATTTTGAAGGTGCATATCAGAAGAGACAAAATAGAGCACAATGGGGAAGGCTAGGATAACTTGCTGACTTAGCATTCAGTTATGTTGAAATTAATATTCACTTATTAAGCTAGTGTCGAGGAGTAGAATGATCGGTGTGAATGTTCTTAGCAGCTTCTCAGAATATCGGTTGTAAGCTTAGGCAAATCCTTTCCTTTGGAGTCTTAAGCTCTCAATAGTGAAAGAGTTTACTTTCTTTGTAATTCTTTCCCATTTTGATATTACTTTTTTTATTTATTTTCTCTCTCTGTAGTTTTGGTCTCTACCACCTTCTTAAGCCTTTCATTTCTAGTTCCTTTATATCTCAATAAATACTCCCCCCTCTGGTTTTGAATACAAGCAAAAAAATCTTTCTAGGTTCATTGAATTAAGCATGTATCTGAACTGTTTATGGTCCAGATACATGCTTTATTCAATGAACCTAGAAAGCTTTTTTTTGCTTATATTCAAAACCGGAGGGAGTATATTATTGATTCCACTGCTTTGCCATTATCCATCCTCGTCAATTTTTTTAACCTCATTCTCATATATTATAAAAGGTATTATTTTGATATTCCTCTATGATGTTTAGCCTATTAAAGTTCAATAGATCATGCATCCTTAATTAAAAATAGCTTGTAAAATATCTCTTCCACCTTTTCTTGATATCTCATTTCCTGACCAAAACTTCACTCTCCTCGTACTTGATGCAATTCACATAGTGGCCTTGTAATAAATAGGACATTTAATTTAACATTTGCAGTTGTAAAGCTCACAAACCACAGAAAAATGAGAAGCTTTCTATGTAGACTGCTTATTTGCAGGGATACATGGTTTTCCATGGATTTTTAGAGCACTTGATGCTGAGATATATTTGGTTTTACTTCCTCTTTTTTTGTAAATTAGAATCCTTCAACTATTTTCAATAGGATTCTTGTCTTTCTTATGCAAAAGAAAATTTATAGGGGGAATATATTTGTGATTGTAGCTTTGATAATGACAAGTGAATGTTAATATTTTTTATGAAATACTACAAAATTAGTGCCAATTTATGCCATTAAATAAACAATATCATCGCATGAATCTTAGGCTTTAATTTAACCGTTTAACTTCAATATTATTTGTTTGTGCAAAATTTGTCTTGTGTCTGAATGCTAGTGTATTTCAGGCTTCTTTTATGCCAGTTCTTGTTCTAGCAGCAAGATTATGTCCAGAGGGGATGGAGGCAACTCTTTTTGCAACTCTGATGTCTGTATCTAACGGAGGGAGTGTTCTTGGGGGATTGATAGGTGCAGGCCTGACTCAAGTATTTGGCGTCACCAAAGACAGATTTGATAACTTGGCAGCTTTGATAATCCTCTGTAATCTTAGCTCATTATTGCCTCTGCCACTTCTTGGTCTTCTCCCCGGGGACAATCCTGATGCAAATCTAAAGGATGATTCTGAAACTGAGATGAAGTCTAATTGATCCTAGTTTTTCCACTGGCCTTCCTTGAGGTTGCCTGTCTTAGCCAAGCTGTACCAAGTTTTGCTCTTAATGCTTGCAAATTCGATAGACATTACTTGCACATGATAAAGAATCTTGTCTTGTATATAGTACGATGCTAAAGTTGCCATCAGGGCCTTGTTTTAAACCATATTGATTAAAGGTTTTTATAACACAAGGTCAAAATTCACTTCAAAAGTGCCGTCTTAAGAACATTGAGACAGTGTTGTACAATATGCTCCAGATTGACACACGACAATGAAAGTCCCCAACTACAAGGTATCTGTCCCTCGAGAACATTCACAGCATTACTTTGTAAGTTTGTAGAGTACTTTCTCGCTTTTATTTAATCTTGTGGCCTTATACTTCTATGTAAGAACTAAAGCTTTGTATTTAAATAGTCAATAATAGTCTTTTGACAATTGAAACTGAGGTTTAGGCATCTCTGTCTGTGTTTCTACAAGCTTTTGTTATTGTCATTTAAAGTAGACAACAGGCTACATGTTTTCCCTTTGATGTTTCTTCCTTTCTATCATATAGTGGATTGAAAACTCATTGGGCCTTAGTTTGGACCCAAATTCCTTGCTGTAGGGAAATGACTCAATTACACCATGAGTATCTTAACCGTTGATTTGAAATCAAACAGTCCAAATCACACATTCAAAAAATCAACCTCACAATCTTGACCGTTGATTATGATCGGACGGTCGAACGTAGTTACTCTGTTTTCAACCCTCCCATATCTAAATTCATATATCTATTCCCCCTGATTTTTAAAATACTAGCCATTTTGTCCATCGTTGAGTTTATGGTTAGTTTTTCTGATATGACGACTAGGATACTTAAGTGGCAAGTGACCGATTAACGTGACAATGCCCATGTGTATTAAAACTCTTAACTCATTTGCCATAGGCCATATGTATAAGAGGAGTGTGTGGATGAATGAGTGACTTAATGAGCTTTCATCAACATGAGCATTGTTGCATCACCCGGTCACTTGCTATCTAATTTGCCACAATGGCAAAAATAATCTCCAAATTTATTGGTGATACAAATATCATAATTTTGAAAACTAGACTACTAAACTACTATATGTAGAAATGGGAGGATTGAATATAGAGAAAAAAGTTGCATCTAAGGCAAGTAAGCAATAAGAAAAACTTAGTAATTAATGAAAAATGCTAATGAGTATCCTTAGAGCATTGATTAAGTAACTAAATATACAAATATTGTGTTAGAAAGTGGTGTATTCAACTTTGTAGAAGTTTAAAAATGGTTTTTTTCAATCTAAAATTTCTATTTTGTTTCTTTATCTAGTAATTCTAGGGTACTTAGCATGACCAATTATTAATAAGATAATCTCAACCCATAAAGAAAGGTAGTTTAATCCTATCTAGCTTGGGATTTGGCGGCTTGATATATGCTGGGCAAGGGAAGGTGGATGTTACAGTCAGTGTTCACATGGTGGGTCATGCTATTCTTTGTCATAGCTCACTGTCTCTCAGTCATCCACTTAACAGAAGAAAGTTGACAAGTGGGTCAAACATCAAACATTTGGAGCTACCATACTCCGGTGCAGTGCAGGCCACACCATTTCTTAGTCTTACCACATTATTTAAGGACCGGGTTCCCCGGCAAAGGGACTCATAGTCCATGGCTCCATGCTTGCTTAACACCATATACCCTTCTTGTTTCATTATAATTGACATAGACACTCATTATTCAGATGTTACTTTCTTCATTCTAGCATAAATTTTAAAGTATGCATTTGGACAAAATCAGTGCTATACTGCTATCTACTAAGTATATTAACTGAAGTTTTTGTTGGTAAATAATACAATTTTACATGATATCTTATATATGTGTATCATGTGAAAAGTATCTATCACCACTGAAGTGAGGTTTCCGGTGGCTGACCCAGAAAATTTATAAAGTTGGATAAAATTTTAGTTTTAAACAAAAATTTTAGTTTTGCATCGAAAAATCTCAATTTTAAACAAAAAATTTTAGTTTTGCCCAAAAAAATCTCAGTTTCGTCATAAACTAACTTCTAAAATACCAAAAAAAAATTACTAGAGTCTGAACAAGTGTTCGGGCTGGCCGGACTATAGATCCGCCCATGGAGTTTTCCTTATCCAACTAGGCTTTCTACATGTCGAAATTCAAAACTACTGATCACTTATTTAAGATGTTTGAGTCCCTTACCACTTAAATCAACGTACTTAATTGAATATGTTGCTTTAAATCATATCCCATTTTTAAGACACACCCCTATTGGATTTCATAATTTATTAATCTTAATTTTTCTGCACAATTGAATATCAGCATCCCAAATGATAGAAATGCCAGCTGAAGAAACCTAAGAGGCTATTTGAATCCAGTTGGGGATTGTCAAGTTGCGATGTGACACTATTTACTTACAATGCAATGGTCCATATCACTCTGCACCAAAATTTCAGAAGAAATGGTAATAATAACTAATAATACTAACCAAATAATATCTTATATATCTATCAATTATAATTTATATTTGTTGTACATGTAACTATTTTTCCACCTTAATTATCTATGTTAAATTGTTCATAAATAATGAAGCAATGCTTGCATTATGTATACATGCACTTCTTTTCTTCTAGTACACTTTAACAAATTTTGTTTATCTGTCTGTTGTTATTGCTTTTTCTATATTTTGCTTCATTTTGAATAGGATTTTAAATACAAAATGGTTTGTTGGTAGAGATTCTCCACATATTGTTCTTTAGGACAGAGTGGCTTCCAATAGAGGTAAAGGTGACTCGAGTTGAAATCTAGCTGTTTGAGTCCAAATGATCAAAGTTGATATAATTACAAAAATAAATCATCAATTCAATCTATGAAGTATCAGCATTTGTTGTTATGTGTCAAGGGTAAAAGGAGAGTAATATAGAGTAATATATAGTAGTTTTTTTGGTTACAGAGTAATATATAGTTTAAGACTAAATTAATTATATATTTTCTAATAACCGAAGCTATGACTCATGAGTGCCATAATAAGAGAGGTGCCCTACTAAATACTGCTATAATTATTTTGTAGATAGACAAAATGACAAGTCATTGAAAACTCACACATAAAGTGGAGAGATCGAGATTCAAACTCCAGTTATGATGTTCGACGCTAACAATTTCGATATTTCTATTAGTTGAGCTAAGATTATGGACACTACAATAATTTAGAATAGGAAAATATTCAAGCCACCAATTACATCATAGATACAAGATTCTGGTTATGTATTTCTTGTGATTTAATTATTGGCTTTATACACACAGCCGAAATACACATACAGTCACACAGAACCAATAATGTCTAAGAGGATCTTTGGATTATGTTCTGAATTCGACGAAGCTATTGGTTCAATAAATGTCTATTGTCAGTGAAAATTAGATGTGCCATACAAAATTCTGTGACAAAAAACAAACCGTATATTAGTGTTTGAAACTTTTATCGACCAATAAAAGAGTATATATAAATATTGTCAAAGGCTAACGAGTGTCCCGGGGCATTCTTTAATGTTTTATATAGTAAGTTTTTAATTGAATTTTATGAAAATGCGTAAAATCAACGCATTGAAAATTGTAAAATTCATTTTTTTGGATAAAAAATTTCCTTAAACGGAATGCTTAAAGAATACCCCGGGACACTCGTTAGCAAGACGCTTTCTTACATGCATGCACCATTATACAGTCTTTTGGTAATTAGACGTGGCTACTTGCTACCTTTATATTACTAATTATTTAGAGACAAAAAGACTACTAATGATGATGAAAAGTGATTAAAATAAAGCACCAATGATGATAATTGATTTGAATCTTGGACCTATATATGTATACATGAAAGTTTTATCCATGATTCTATTGGCTTTATATTACTAGTGCAATAGTGTTGGTTTATTAAGATAATGTTAAGTACTCACTTCTGAAGATTAATAATTAAAAAGTAGTTAACTAATGCTAAATGATTGGTAACCGAAATAGAATTGAGGAGTAGTTGGATAGGAAATGTAAGTGCCATGTGAGTTGCCATGTGAAAGGTATTCAATTTTGAATAAATAACACATACCACTAAACAAGACTTGCATGTGATAAATCAATGACTCCTAAAATTATAAAGAACCTTTAGCATATCTAAGGGAAAACTCACTATCTATATTCTACACATATATTTTTGGCCAATCTATACTCTATTTAAGATGAAACAAAGACATGACATGTGATTATTATATGGAAAATGCTAAACAGTGCCCCCGGGACATTGGTTAAGCAAGCAAATATAGTAATGTGTCACTGGAATTTGTGCAGTCAACGCCTCGAAAGTGTAAAAAGTGTGATTTTCAATTTAAAAATTTCTTTTTTTGATTTCCTTAACCAGTGCCCCCGGGCACTGGTTAGCATGACCCTTATTATATTTCCTTTCTTAATGATATGTTATTATCATATTTCAACTTTTCACTTTCTTTCTCAAGTTTCTATATGATTTATACAGATCAAAGTTGCATCACAATGGAATATCTTAGCTAGACTTTGCACCCTCTCTAATAGAAATAATGAAAATCTCATTTGCTTAGAGTATAAATTTGGTCATTAGGACTTTACACTTTGGAATGGAATCATACTTCAATTTTTCACTAAATTTTATATTGAAATTTTTGTTTTTTTGAAAAGGAAATATGAGTAGGACCCTAGTAGTGTCTCTTAAAAGAATTCAAAGGGTTAGAATCTTGTTAACACTTTTGCTTTTGCTTGAGGTATTAGATTCATATTGTAGCTTCAATCAATATTATGTAGGACAAGAAACATGTAACAACAGCCTTATGCAAACAAACAAAAAGAATAATAAAATAGTTTTTGGATTTTGGAAAGAAAAAATGGATTGGATAAACATGTAATGCACAAGTTTAGACGCAGAAAGTATAAGAACTAGCTTGTTTCAAACTACTTTATGAAACAAATTTGTAATCAAGTCTATTTTCATCAACTATAGTAAAAAAAAGAGTCTATGTTCATCGACGAGTTTGTAATTAGTCTCTATTCCCTTGTATAATTAAATACTCTTTTACTCAATTTGACATATTATAAATCAATTTTAATCTCTCTTCCGAGACTAAGTTTCGTTGGATAAAATATCGAACGACCAATCATGTGAAGTCACGTCACTTTTTTTAAAATAATTTAAATTTAGAACTAATTTTACCTTTTGGATAAGTAAGAACTCTCCTAAACAAATTTGATTTAACCTACACTAAATTTAAAATTTGGTGCAAAGTGATTAGCCATTACTATGCCCATTAGCACAAAATGCTAGTGGTAATCTCTAGTTTGGCTTGTGACTCATAAACATAACTTAGACACACCATTTTATGATGATTTTAATTCCATCACACCTAACAGACATAATGCCCCATGTTTGGAATTCATGAAAATGGTATTGTGTCTTTACAGCCAAAGTTTGTCTGTGGACCTAGGTTATAACAAATGTACAATTTATATCTATATGAAAGGACAATATTTGTTAATCAAACTTAGTGGTCCTCAACAAAGAAAACCAAACTCATCTATCACAAAGTTAGTGTAAACCAAACACATTCTATTAATTCCTATGCATGGTCCTTGTAATTTGTGTGTCTGTTTTTAGCTTCAAACAGAGTACATCTGGACATAGGGTTTATTGTAATTTGTAACATTATGTCTATATACCAAAAATTAAACTATCATGTGAAGGCAAATGGATGATTTTTTTATCAACCATACAACTCTTTGAGAAACAATCCTAACCAATTAATGAGAAGACTTTGTTATCATCTACTCATCTATTGATTATCGATAAGTTTAACTTAGACACAACCCGAGTTAAGGTGAGGTCTAATTTTAGACGACGTCACTTGTCAGAATGAACAAATTATGATTAGAGACGAGACTATTAAGATAAATTTTTCGATCCCGTAGTTGAATTAAAGTTACAATTTTTTTCTTCATTCAACAGGTTTGCAGCGGGTGCACTATGTACAACGCCGTAGGAGATCCTATCATATTGCTCGCATAAAATTAGTGAATTATGTGTTGAATGAGGTAGACGGAGGCATAAAGCAAGGGTTTATACATCGCGCTAGGCCATGTCATAAAAAATCTTTGTATTTTATATTATAGATTTTATACAAATTAAATTGATGAGTGTTTTTATGTTTGTTTTTTTAAAGTAACTAATTGTTTGGTGGAAATGAGATGATAAGGGAAAGAAAGTGTGAACAAAGACTAATAATGAACTTAGACTTGATAAGTGAACAATAATACAATTAATTTGTAACCTATTCATTGCTTTTTTTTTTCTTCCTCCTAATGTGATTTTCCAAACAAAAGCTAAATTTATAGTTTATGAGGAATATAAATTTTTCTATTGAATATTGACTTACATTAGTTACATAGGAGTGTTGGGTTTGTATAAAGCATAGCATGCATGAAAGATTGCGAGCAACGGTGTTTTGTTTTCATCATCAGTATCCGGTTCACCGAATCATTTAATCTGGTTTGAATGTTAGTTGCATCAAGTGGTTTCAACTCCTTTTACAAACAACAGTGTTTTGCAATTGAAGATAGACCGTCGAATGTTTACATTGTCATGTAATAATAATATAATATTAATTATGGAAAAAGTATTTTGATGCAACTTTAAATTATTGTGTTACCGTAGTCTATGGAGTAGTTTTTGTTTTGATTTATTTGCAGTGGTTTTCCCTTGTAGGGTCAACGACCAAAAGTTTACGGTATAAGTTATAGCTATTTAGATTGGAAAATAAATATGATTCCATTTTAGGCTTTGGTCACTAGCAAAAGTGGTCCTAAATAAAAACATACCTAATGTGTGCCATTATTATTAATTGCGAAGTTAGCTATTTCAATTATATGCAAAACCTAACTATCTTTATTTAATTTTTCTGTAGCTTATACTGTATATTTAATAATAATCATTAGGTTACTCGTCCCTAACCAAGCTTATTGGTCCAAAAGCTAATCTTGAGAGTTGAGACACTCTGAGGTCGACTTGGTGCTCTAAATTCTAATACAAAAAAAAAAAAAAAAATGCACTCAAATTGACGAGGAGGACAAAAAATTGTTAAAATACTATAGTTCATATTACAACATTATATTATCTTTGGGTTAGCAATTACACGAAGTTTTCATTACCATTAGCAATAATATCTATATATTTCCGTTGAGAAATCTATGAAATATATAAGTGGATTCTTCTTTTCCAACTAAATTTTCTCCATGCGCATGAGTCAGAAATAAAACCACTAACCACATACTTAAAGAGACATTATTATCTTTGAACTATAAAGTAAATGTAAAAAAATTATAAAGTAACTATGAGTCGTACTCAATATCATTTGCTTTGATATAAGTCGTGTGTAATCAACCCTGAGAAATATGTAACAAATCAAAACATCGTTTAAACTTATAACTTATAACGTACTTATTAAAAACATATAGTAAATTCAAGTATAATTCACTTATCGATAACTTTGAGTCATAATATTCAATAGATATAAGAATTTAAAAAATATTAGTACTAACAAACATCAAATAAGATAAACAAAAATTGAACCGTGTAAGAGGGTATTCAAACTTTCAACCGAACATGCACGTTCCATGTTTCATTGTGTGCATAATATCATTAATATATTTCTATTTACACCAACTCTGACTTTTGACTTGCGTTTCATTTGCAATAATCAATTAAAGGTTTTGAGCTCATTAACAATGACAAGCTAATTATGATCTTCCACACGCGTCTTAATTATGATAAGTTCATATTAAATTGGTTTTGAAATTGAGTTAAGCATTATTAGATGCAACATTATAGGTGAAAGCAACGTTAAATAGAAATTAAAATGTTAAGAAATACACAAAATAAACAATTTTATATACTTTCTTTCAATGATGTTAAGATATAGTCACCTTGACATCATAAAAATATGTGCCTAACCTCTAAATTTTGAGCTAATATGTCAGTTTTGATTCTTGCGCAAGTCTTAACAGTTTTATCTTTTATAAAATGTGCATCGTTGAGTTAAAGAGTGAACATGTTACATGTTATTTATAAATTATTTTTAAATTTAAATTTAAAAAATGTGAAACTTTAAGGTGTACCAGAACAATATCCCCTCAATCACATCGATTTCGACAGATGACGTCAATGTTCATAACTCCATTTTAGACCTTTTGTGAACTCTCACGGTTTTATTAATTATTTATAAGGGACTTATTGTTGGATTGAGGGAGTTTTGGTGTTGTGTATAATTTATCATTGACTCCGATTTCTATATATCCAAATAAAAATGGATATCAATAACCAACAACTTATGTGTTATAAGTAGTAGATATTTAGATCTCTTAAATATTTGATTCATAATTCGATCTTTAGCCGATACATACAGAAAAATATTTGTTAGAAAAGATGAATTCTCCTTAAGTAGATCTCAGTTATCTCGAATGGTTAATCTTTATAATTGCGCATAGTTTTAAAAATATGCAAATAAATAAAAGTGAGCATAAAGCAAATGTGCAAAAATTTGCACCTGTGTGTGGGGTTGTCTCATGACATGAATGATAAGGATATGTTGATCAATTTGACAAATTGATAAGAAAGTAGAATTTGCTAAACTTCTTGCATGTTAGTGCAAACTTATTGAGAAAGACAGAAGATTCACGTATTTACTAGAATCACATGAAGAAAATTTATTGATTGTGAAAGAAAAACAAAAAGAAAAGAAAATAGTTTTTGAGCAAATAAAAATTAAATAAAATCATGCCATGTTAGTTGTATTATTTTAACTTTTAAACACCATGAAAATTCTGGCAAAGTGAAGTCAAATCGCAGTATAATTCTAAAGTGATGATATATATCATTCAATGTAATGCAAACCACAACAGCTAATCCAAATATTATTTTTTTGTTACAAGCTAATCCAAACATTTGAAAACCGGATAAATTGAAAAGTGAAAAAAGTTATTTTATATTTTTTAAATCTTTTATTAAAATTCATTATTAGTAACCCGTATTTTTATTCCATTATAGTGCTCTTACCAAAAAAAAATACCATTATAGTGCAAAACATTTTGGCTGAGATTCAAAACAAATGCATGTATGTGAGGTTGTCAATCAGTGGGCAACCTTTTAAGAGCACACAGTTAACTTGAGAGTACACTGTACACACATGAATGTTAAGAGTGTTATGCGGATTAAAAAAATAAAATTTAGTCAAATTTTTTTTTTTTTTTTGGGAATCATACTACTTAAAGTACTCCATGGTTTATTGATTTAAAAAAAAAATCACAAAATCTTTCCAATTTTAAATCCTTAATCAATTATATTATTTCTAATATTATTTTGGTGAAAATTATACTACTGTTTATGTTGTTTCTAATATGACAAAGTTTGTAATTCTTAAAGCTTTTAATTATGTGAAGATTCATTCTTCTAAGGCTCCTAAATTCAAAGAAATTTTTTGGTATCCTCCTTTAACATTTTGGGCTTAATGCAACTTAGATGCTCATGATAGTCTTGGAAATGCTGCTTGTGGTGGTGTGTTCAGAGACTATCAAGCTAATTTTTTAAGTTATACTTTCAATGTTGATGTTTCTTATGCTCTCCATGCTAAATTGATGGAAGCCATTTTGGCTATTGAAATTGTTTTTTTTTTTTTATAAGGGTTAATTACATCATTTTTGGCTAAAAATTGATTATCTACTTGTTATCTTAGTTTTCAAGCAAACCTCGCATTATTCCTTGGACTCTTCATAACAAATAAAGGTATTGCATATGCATTTTCTTTCCCAAATATATATGTTAAAGTCACTCATATTTTCGGAGAAGTGCATTATTGTGCAGATAATATGGTCTACATTGGTTTATCTACAAACAACTTCACTTGGTGGAATAGTTTGCTTAGCTCTACCTGATATAATTTCAATTACAATAAGCTAGGTTTACCTTTATATAAGTTTTGTTGTTTTTGTTGATTATGTTCAAATCTTTGTTTTTATCTCTGTGCACTTTTTTCTTGCTTTCATCAAGGTTTAATCTCATGAGATTTTTAATAAGACATAGTGTTTCTTACCCCTTAGATTTTTATTTTTTTAATTTATTCTATTAAGGTACTTCTTAGATGACATCATTAAGGTGCTAATAAAGTTGGTATGTCTTAATTATCACGTTTGCATCGTTTTTGCCTTTTAAAAAAATCCTTAATCAATTTCCTAATGTTAGCATTTGAGTGGTGCTAATTCTCTCTTTTATAGCTCTTTCAAATGCTTAAAGCCTTAAACTATTACAATTATTTGTCACCTTATTAAATATCTACGATGAATTGATGCTTGCAATAATGTAATGTGAACATGAATGTATGAATGTATTTATCATTGGAAGATATCCCAGTATTAATCTTTATCATTCAATTCAAATCTATAAGTCTCATTATTGAATGAGATATAATACATTGATTCAATTGTGAAATTTATTGATCAAATGATGAAAATAAGTTTATAGACAGTTAAATTTTTTTTCTACTTGTTCATATTAGACAATGCCATAAAATAGATATTGAGTTAAATATTTTGAATCATCCATTTGAGAGACAATCAAATTCTATAGAAGAAAAAAATAATTAATATTTCTAATATTCAATGATTAAAATTTTTGTCTTTTAATATTTTTGAAAATGCTGCAAATGATTATATTCATATTGTAATGTATGTGGTACCAACTCAGTTAGATGTCATATACATTACATGTAATATTTTTGCACCTTTCTAACCTTTTATCGATAGAAAATAATCAATGATTAATTTTATAGCAAATCTTAAAGTTGTGGAGATATTTTGAAATAATTTGTTCTGGACTAAATTTTTGGGTTATAGCAACGACACCTTATCACTAAGCCACATGTAATCTTACAATTGTTGTGAGTTGGATATTTAGGCTGAATCAAGCTCAATGTCACATCCATTAATCCAATGTCACAATCTTACATGAAATGTATTACTTTAAATTCTACCTTTACCTCGACTTCTATTAACTTGTGTATCGAAATATTTTTTGCAAGTATCCCATTTTCCATCATTGATCGTCTCCAATACTCGGAGTTTGACTTCCAACTCGAAATACCCCCTCTTTTACATTATTGGATAAATCTGAATTATGTTAAGATCATATCCATTATAATTTTTTCTGATTCTGTTTATTCACGATGTATTTCCATTTGGGTTGTAGCTGGATCAGGTTTAATGTCCCCCCAATCTCTGTACCTTTCTCTTTTTTTTTTGTAATATATTTTTCCTTTTGCTTAAAAAAAAAATATATCCATTATAATTTTTTCAGAATCAAAAAATAGGAAACTCTAGCAAACAACCTAAAGTGACATGACTATAAAATTAGTATAAAGAAATACAATAAAAGATTATATAATATACACATACTATTACTGTTAGCTGTCCCAATCAGCTTTCCCTACTTATTTTAAGTTTAGGGTTGTTTAATTGATGATGCTATAATAATATTAAGTAAGCATTAAATGCTAGAAAGGGCCAAAGCAAAGGTCCCTCCGACCACCTTTGTCACATTTTCCCACTGCCCATGTCCCCTTAGAACATGGAGGAAATTATGGCATTATTACCCTCTTCTAATAAACTCTCTCTCTCTCTCTCTCTCTCTCTCTCTCTCTCTCTCTCTCTCTCTCTCTCTCATCTCACACCATAATAAAAACCCCCTCACTCAACATAAGACACTCCCCTTAGTTCTTCAACCAACAAAGCCATCAAAATCCTAAGTCATGAGAAAACACAATAACATAAAAGTGAACAAATAAAACCACTTCAATCATTGTTGTGGTATCTATTATCCATATCCAACCAAAGCAAAAAACCATTTTTTTTACTATACTTTTCCTTTGAAAGTCATAACTCACAACCCCTTTTTGTTTTTTAAGGAAAAAGATTCTCTTCCTTCTTAAAAATCATTCCTTTAAAGATACCATGGAAATTGAATCAGCAAAGTGTGAATGTTGTGGCTTGAAAGAAGATTGCACTCAAGACTACATAACCGATGTGAAATCCAAATTTGATGGAAAATGGTTATGTGGGTTGTGTTCAGAAGCAGTGAGAGATGAAGTAATGAGTGGAGGAAAAAAAGCATGGGACATGGATGAAGCTGTGAAAGCTCACATGTCATTTTGCAGAAAATTCAAATCTAATCCTGCTGTTAGAGTAGCAGAAGGTATGAGACAGATGCTAAGAAGAAGATCAATTGAATCATCATCATCATCATCATCTTCTTCTTCTTCACCTTCATCAAAGAAGTATTCAAGAACAACAAGCACATCTCAAGTTGGAGATTCATCTACTTTTTCTTTGTACTAATGATGAGAAACCAAGAGGCAGAGCATACTCTGTTTGAGGCAGAGGATACTCTGTTTTTGGTTAGAATAAAAGTTTATTGTTTTTAGCCTCTTTTGGCCAATCCTTTTTTCTTCTTGTTTCTTGTCATGTACATGGATGTAATTTAAGGCACTTTTTTTTTTTCTTCTTCAGCTTTTTCTTGTTTTTACTAACTGATTCCTAGTTTGGTATTCCTAATATTCTTGTCATCTTTTGTGTTAAAATACTATTAACTTGTTAGTTAATGTTTTTGGTGTGTTAACTTTGCCATGTGTTCTGTTCCAAAATGTGCTTTATCAACCTAACAAGTAGTTGTGTAGTTGTTGTGAACTCAAAAGTATTTAACATTTAAATACACTACTAGGTTAGAATTGGATTAACAACAAGTGATAAAAGTAGAATAACCAAAATTACCTATAATTTCAACAAATAATACTATATAAATATGAGGTAAAATTATCTATATTTCACATATACTATAAAGTAGTAGAAGTCAGATAAAATAAAAATTGATTTATGTATAATTATTATCTCGACAAAATGTTGATATTTATAGGTTGAAAACCTTTATTCAGATTTGAATCTAAAATCTTAATTACAGTTGTATATGAGTTTCTGAAGTGTTTGTCACTTCCTCTAAAAAATTGATTTCATTTTATTTCGATCAATATTCTTTTCTTTTCGTAACTAAAAATTATTCAAATAAAATTGGTGATTTACCAAAAAAAAAAACAATTGTGCATTGGTGGGATGGGATTTAATTTTCTTCAAATATCAGTAAAAACATAAAAAATGAAATAAAAATATTCAAATAATGCAATGATAGTTTCATTTTAGAGTAGTGTTATCAACACACTCTTTGCAATACACACTTTTTTTTTACTTTGTCAAAATAGATTCCACTAAATAATGCAATCCTACATAAATTTTGTGCGACTTATTTGAAATATTTCCTGATTTTTTTTACTTTTTATTTCTCTTTCTTTTGAGAAGCTAGACTCTCATTTTAAATACATAGACGCATGAAATCTTAAATTTGAATTCGGACCACTACATATTAGCATGTCCGTGCAGACGGGACTTCTTCCTTTTATTATTGCATCGATCTCTCTCATTATTAGAATGCAGTGTGCAATTGTGCACCACTCATAAAGTAATACATTGGAGGGATTCATTCAATTAATTTTGAACAATAAATCCTTTCACCATATCTCTCCATGTCGTCGTCAATATTACTGTATTTCACCATCAATTATCTGGTGCTGCTACCCGACAATGTTGGAGATGAGTTTGTTTTCATTTGACTTTTGTTTCAATGAACAAAACAATGTGCCTTTCGCGTAGCATCCATTATCAAATCTGTTTCATAATAATTCAATTATTATAGTATTAATTAAGCACATGTTTTTTACACCTTCCAAAATGCAAATTAATATCAATTTTACTGTTTATTGTTAGAGCTTCTTGATAGTATTGGCCTATAATTATTCCCCTAATGTAACCAAGTTGCTTGGGTTCAAGTGGCAAGAAGCTCCTTCTAAGGACGTACGAGGAATACCGAGTTCGATTTTCAGGGAGAACAACGCTTGGCCAGTGTGCATGCCTCTATGCACGAACCGGATTAATCGCTCACTTTTAGTGGGTCGGAAACCGATGCGAAAACCAAAAAAAAATAAAATTATTCCCCTAATGTCACGTCATTTTTCGTCAATCTGTGGTACAAATCTAGCAAACAAAAGGATAGGATTTTTCAAGAGCCATATGACCAATAAATAGGTCATGGAAAATGCGGATAAGAGTGTCATGGCGTCTTGGGATTTCGGCTGAGTTCGGATGAAACTTGATATCTTTGGGCTGCTCTTACTTTGATAAGCCCACCTTTGTATCTTTGGATCATTACATTACTACTCGAGCTAGCTCAGAAACAGGTGACTTAAACTCAATCGGAGTTTGATACTAGGTCATGAAGAAGGACTAACCTCTTTTGCGGGGTAATACCACATGAGGCATGATTCACGCTAGGAAAAGAGAAGATTTGTTTAGTTTCAAAAGCAATCAATCCACAAGTGGTAAATGACTCACACTCACTCACCTGTGGCAATAAACTCTAAACATCTTAAGTATGTTACATTATCGATAAAGTTCGAAAGTACCATTTCAAAGCATTGATGTTTGCTTCTTATCCAAGCATCATAGTCAAAACAGGCCAAAGTTATTATGCTTAAACATTTTACTTATGCAGGGTGCATAAGTAAATATTAGCCATCGGATTCCCCTGCCACGTGTTATAATCATAGCCTTCCCAACAATTAACGGAATCCTCACACGCGCGGTTAACGGTTTTCGCACACAATCGACGGAACTTCACACGCAGCTATCCGAGCTATACTCCGACGAGATCCGACGGCGAAATCATCATCACCGTCTTCGGAATCATCATCTCCGTCACCGATTGCATCGTTTATTGCCATCGCCGCCATTTTTCTGGAATCACCTTAAGGTTGGGGTTACACAGAAAAATTGATTTCAATTTTGATTTTGATTAGGTTTGTTTTTCGTTTTGATTTAATTTCTGGATGCTTGTGGTTATTTGTTGATTTTCATGAGGAGGTATATGAATCATTAGGTTGTTGTTTTTTTGCTGATTTGAGGAGGTATAGGAATTGTTGTTGAAGATGGTAAAACTAACACTAATACACAACAATTTTTAGTTAGTACTGATTGTGATCTAACTGAAGTTAATAGACACAATGAATTTGTATGAAGTTGTTTATTTGTGAAACCTAAATCCAAAGAGTGAAAATGGGATTGAGTAGTAAAAGGTTAGCAGCTTATCAGACCACAAAACTTCAATAACTCCCAAGATGTGAAAATGGGATTGAGGTGCAAGTCTCTCCTGTAATTTTTTTTTTATGGATATGTAGAAGTGATGCTGCTGTAGTTGGATTAAGATACTTGTTAGGAGACTGATTATGTCATAGCAAAGATGGAGCTTGCAATTTCAATTTCACGTATCAATGCAAAACCAAATTCTACATGCTTAATGTTTGATGTCGATGAAATTTAAGTGGATTCATTGTATAACCTCCAATTAATTGTAATGTTGATTAATTTTGGACTGTAGGTCTTCATAGTAGTGGATTAATTGTAATGTTTCATTAGCAGCATATTGTCATATGTTTAAATTTATATGCAACCATAATGATAGTTAAATGGTTTCCAGCTTTTATACCTTGAAACCATGAATATAGAGGAATGGTTTCAAGAACAACAATTTGCTATGTAAATGATTTTTAAGTACACTACTGTATGCATGTTATTTTGGTTGTTGTTCTAGTGGTTAACTAAATTTTACATGATCTTTGTTTATAGGGATTGTCGCTGTCTTTAATGGATTCGATGTCAACTTCATTTGAAATACTCCCATTGTCCGTTGTTGATAGTTCAAGCACACAGGCTGATAGTTCAAGAACACTTGTTGATACATTTCAATGTTACTCTCCTACTAAAAAAGAAACTTGGGAGTCCCTTGCTTTTAAATCTGTTGAAGAAGTTGAAAAATTTTATGGTGACTATGCATTTAAATGTGGGTTTTCAGTTCGGACTTTGTTGAGATCAAAAAAGAATTCACAAAATAAGCCATCTGATAGATATCACTATCTACGTTATGGTTGTAACAAACAAGGTTACAAGAAAGGAAGTTTGTTGGATCCAAAGAACAAGCCAAATTCAGAGAGTCCTGTTGTGGTTGAATTTGAGAAAGTAAAAGAAAAAGCAGAGGAAAGGATTGGTTGTAGAGCTGCGATTTCTTTAAAGTTGGATGAAACTCTGAATGTTTACAAAATATATAAATGGGATGTGGCCCATTGTCATCAGTTACATAAACCAGAGCATGGACGTTATTTGAGATCATTTAGGGAGGTGAATGAAGTGCAAGGACAGCTTGCTGTAATCAATTCGAAAGCTGGGATGTCAATGAGAACTTCATATGAGGTCATGGGTCAGGGTGTTGGAGGCACAGATAACTTGCCTTTTCGATTTTCGGATTTAAAAAATTATTTGATGACAATCCGTTCGAAAGAGATGGTGGTTGGTGATGCAACTGTGATTCAAGAATTTTTTAGGAATGAAGCTTTGTCGAAACCATCATTTTATTATGATATTCAAGTTGATGCAGCAGAAGATATAGCTAGTATTTTTTGGGCAGATGGGATTATGCAACTTGATTATTCTTTATTTGGTGATGTTATAAGTTTTGATACAACTTACCGAACCAACAACCATTATCGCCCTTTAGGTTTGTTTTTTTGAACTTCTACCAGGTTAAAAAATTTTGTTTTTATTCCATTATGTTATATAATGTGTTGCCATGAATAGTATAGGTAAGTTGAATATGTTGAAACCGTTTACCAATAATAATGGTTTCTTTGTATATCGTGCTGAAACCATTTATCATTAGTAATGGTTTCACTTGTTAACATGTTGAAACCAAAATAGCCCTTTAATGGTTTAAGTGTTTTTTATAATATAAGTGAAACCATAATTTTGATATCTGCTTTGTGTCCTTTTAGTTGCTCCATTTTGTATTTCTTGCTGATAGTGTGGCAAAATGGTTGCTTTATTTGGTTTTTATGTTGTTTGTGAATTCAAAACCAATGAGAAACCATAAATAGGTTTCACTTAATGTGTATCTGAAACCCAAATATCCCTGTTATGGGTTCAATAGGTTTTATAATATAACTGAAACCATAAATCTGACTCAATGGTTTCACTGTATTTATTACTGAAACCAAAGTAGCCACCTGATGGTTTCAGTTATAGTGTGGCATTTGTTTGATGGTTTCAGCACTCAAGATAATAAATTCTAAGTGAAATAATAATTATGATTGATCCTTGAATTTGTTTTGCTTGGTTTTTAAGCATTTGTTTTAATAATGTTTTAATCTTAGCTGTTTGTGAATTCAAAACCAATGAGAAACCATAATTGTGGGTTAATGGTTTCACTGGATATGTATCTGAAACCAAAATAGTCTCCTTATGGTTTCACTAGGTTGTTATTAGCTGGGGATTATATTTTTGATCTCAATATTAATTGTCCTTTTATATATGCATTTTTCCCCTGATTTGGTTTATTTACATTTCAGCTGCATTCATGGGCTTTGACAATCATCGGACAAGTGTTTTATTTGGTGCTGCCCTTTTGTATGATGAGACTTCAGCAACTTTTGATTGGTTGTTTGCGACTTTTTTGAGGTGTATGTCTAATAAGAAACCACAATCCATATATACAGACCAGGCGCCTGCATTGTTGAAGTCAATTCCTAATGTTTTTGAGGGTGTTTTCCATGGCTTGTGCTCATGGCATATGTCAGAGAATGCAAAAAAAAAATCTGGGGTCTCGTGCAAATGCTGCATTTTTCAATGAGTTCAATTATTTGATTTCAAATGTTGAGACTGAATCGGATTTTGATTACAACTGGGATCAGATGATGAAAAACTGCTTTGGTGGAAGGCCAACTTCTGATTTTAGTTGGCTTGTTCAAACACACAAGAATCGTATGCACTGGTCGTCAGTTTGGGTCAAGTCGCATTTCACAGCTGGTTTGAAAACGACCCAATTAAGTGAGTCCTTTAATGCGTTTCTTCGTGGTTTTCTGCAACCTGACCATTCTCTAGTTCAATTCTTTAGCCATTTTAATATCATGGTTCAAAGATTGAGGGATAAGCATGCTGAGTTGGATTTTAAGGCTGCAAACACTAGATCAAGAAACAATTATCCCAATAGTCAACTGATGCGGTCTGTTGTAAACAAGTACACCCCAGCATGTTTTGCATTCATTCATAGACAGTATGATCTTTCCTTCAAATACTTCTATGAAGAGGTCACAACTCAATGTTCTGCCTTTAACAAGGTTTTCAAAGTTTTTACAATTGAACAGCTTGATGAACCTGAGGAAGTAGGTGGTGCTAATTATGATGATGATGCTAATGATGGACATTCAGACCGCAATTTTTTGGATGAAGAAATTTCTGAAAACCTTTCCCCAAATTTTGAACAGCATGATCGACTTGATGAAAGGGTTGTGACAATTGATATTAGGACGAAACATATTAGCTGCACATGTCGTATGTTTGAGAACAGGGGTTTTTTATGTCGGCACGTTTTCAAAATATTGGAATTTTTAGGTGGTTCTGTGCAATATCATAGTTTGAAGACGATACCTGCAGAATATGTGTTGAAGCGGTGGACTAGAGATGTTCGTCATTCGATTGATAAGCTTAAACCTACCATCAATGCTGGCACTGAAGGGACGACTCAAGCACAAAGATATCAACAGATTTGTGCTGTTACAATCCAGATTTGTACACGTGTTTGTACAGACCCTGAGGCTTCTCAAGTTTTCCTTAATGGTGTACTTGAAGCTGGGAAAAAGGCAGAGGAGTTGCTTATGTCCAAAGGTTTTCAATATTTTCTTTTTGAACTATGTTTTTTTACCTTGGCTGTCTGTGTGTTATAACTGAAACCCTAAGTATGGCTGAATGGTTTCATTGTCTTTGTTAGTGAAACCAAAGGTGCCTTCTTATGGTTACAAATGCTTTTGTTATGTCATTTGTTTTGAGGGTTTGAGTATTCAATTTATCTGCACAATGATTGATGAATTTTTTTTATAATTGTATAGGTATTCATACAGAACCACCTGTTGTGACGCCATCTAAGTCTTCCAATACAACTACTGTTGGTGAACCATCTGATGGGGTAAAGTCAACTGCTCCAAAGTTCAAAGTCAGACCAAATCCAATTAGAACAAAGAGGCGAATGAAAAGTGATTATGAAATTGTTAGGGAACGCCAGAAAAGGAAAGTAGAGCGGAGGAGACAACAAAGAGAGGATGAGGCTTTAAAGGAGAAAGAGGCTAATGTTTGATATATTTACATTTGTTTTTGTTTCATGTTAACTGTTTGTACTAGACTTTGTTAGAAAACCATTAGACTTGTAGGAATCGTACTTCGTCATTTTCATGTTCTTTGTGTGGTATGTATTGATGATTATAAGATATCGATCATTAGACATATATTTTATTTGTATTAGATAGAATGATTATCATAATTTATGTCTGTTATACTTGAATGCATACTTGTTTGGTATAATATGAATGAAACCATAAGTGTGGCTGAATGGTTTCATTGTATTTATTTCTGAAACCAAAGTAGCATTCTTTTGGTTTCAATGAAACAATGAACATTTACATACGTATTTTAATATATCATATATTATTGAAATATACAGTCATAATTTCTTTAAAAAAATATCTATATTCAAATATTATTGAAAAAAAATTCTTTGCCAAAAGCATTATAATAAACTCATATTATCTAACATGTCGAATAATTAAATGTAATCAAATAAAATCATAGATTATTGTTATTATACAAATAATCAAGACTATTCATATTATATAAATTATTATGATATCATTATATATGTCTCTTTATACCTGAACCCATCATTGTTTGGTATAATGTAAATGAAAACCATAATAGTGGCTCAATGGTTTCACTCCATATATTTCTGAAACCAAAGTACCCCTCTTATGGTTTCAGGTAGTAATAACCAAGGTTTTTTAGTAAAATCTTGTTGTTTGAAAGTTAAAAGGGTATTATTGAAATTCCAGAAGAGGCTACACCAAAATGATTTTTTGCCTTTATCTATTAGTATTGAAGTATAGATAATCAAGTCTATTGAATAATTAAATGAAACCATAAGTGCTGCTGAATGGTTTCACTGCACCTATTTTTGAAACCAAAGTATCCCTCTTATGGTTTCAATGAACATTACATACGTATTTTAATATATCATATATTAAAAAAACTATATATTTTAAATTTTACAATTTGATAGTTGTTGAAGCTTGTTTTTTAAACAGTGAAAACTAAATTTCCATGTGTGTATATTATAAGGTACAACTAAAGTAAAGATTGATTAAGAATTAAATTTCATAATCTACAAAGAGCAATTCATTAAAACTAATCATTAAATTGAACATAACTTGTCCCAAGAAGAAAAAAACATTAAAACAATCCATAAAATCAGCAACAGAGTGTTTTGTCAATAAAAGTGTTCTAATGACCAGGAGAGAACAAACTACGAATACAACCCTATCAAAAGATGCTGAAACCATTTTGCAATACCAATGGTTTCAAGACAAAGCACCTTGAAACCATTTAACAGTACTAATGGTTCCTAACAGAACAACTTGGCATCTTTTGAAGCAGCTCTTCATAGTATGAAATTGCAAGCTTTTTCACATCATCTTTCATGGAATTGCTTGGATGGCTTAAGATTTCTGAACACAAATCGATCCGAAGATCCATGATTTTTGCAACCTTTGCATGCTTTTTGAGTCTTGACCAACCTTTGAAAGATTGTATTTCACCTCCCCATTCAGCTAGAAACTTCATGCAGAATACACCACAATTGTCCGAATCAATCTGTGTAGCAACCTTTGGTGTATCCCAAGTGAATGTGATGAAGGAGAAAGGCATTTTCATTTTCCTTTGCTTATACAATTCATCCACAAATGCTTTTACCTCATTTACCCAGACATCAAATAGCTTCTTGTATGAGGTTGGTTCACCATCCTTGGTTTCCAATCTTTCTCCTACACCCGCCAAACTGTTCAGGAATTGGAATTTGCGGTGTTTGAGATTGACAACGAAGCAAACATAATGGCTTCCTGGGTTACCAACTATTGCTGGTGCCATGATCTGTTCCACCATGACAAACATAGTATTAGAATCAGATTATTTAACTAAAATTTTAATAATAAAATCATTATCATAAAGCATGTATCTGAAAGGTTTTGAAAAGAGACTTACGTATTCCAGCTTTTCAGGGTCAATGGCCTTCCAATCCATGTATTTGAATTGGTTGAGCCTCTCAAGCAATCTCCAACATGCAATATTCCTACTTACGGGAGGCATTCTTTCCTGGTCAAACTGTTTATATAAAATGAGTAAAATAAACAATAATATGTAAATAAACAATATTATGTTAATTTTTAATATTAATGGATTGTGATACATACATAAGTAAGTAATGGTGTCACCAGTTTTGTCATGCTACCCTGTTGATCCCAATTCAGACAATTAACCCAGACGTTTATGACCAGACATGACACCCATTCATCCTTTTGAAGGGTCCATAAAGCATCTCTTTGTAGGGAATAAAGATGAGCCTTGTTGTTGGAGCAGTACATAATTTCATACCTATATAATAATTAAGCATTTAGTATTGGTAATAATATTTAATCTGAGTGTATTGCATTAGAACCTATACAATAAGTAATGCCAAATATTTAAATCCTAGTGAAACCATAAGGAGACTTTATGGTTTCAGATAAATATCCAGTGAAACCATTAAGCCACTCTTATGGTTTCACATTGGGTTTGAATTCACAAACAGCTAATTTTAAAACATTATTCAAACAACTGATTAAGAACCAAACAAAACAAATACAAGGGTCAATCACAATTATTGTTTCATTTATATTTGATTATGTTGAGTGCTGAAACCATCAAACAAATGCCACATTACAACTGAAACCATAAGGTGGCTACTTTGGTTTCAGTAATAAATACAGTGAAACCATTGAGTCAGATTTATGGTTTCAGTTATATTATAAAACCTATTGAACCCATAACAGGGATATTTGGGTTTCAGATACACATTCAGTGAAACCATCAAGCTTAACTTATGGTTTTTCATTGATTAAGAATTCTCAAACAACTTCAAAATCAAATAAAACAACCATTTTTCCAAAAAAACCAACATTACTATTTGCACTAAGCTAAATAAGAAACAGTTTTTAACTTACTGATCAAGATCTGGGCTCCAAGCATATGTTGACAACTGTTTCTGCAACTCAGTTGTACTAGACTCATGGACAGCGTCATCATATGGGCTTGCAAGGTATTTAGATTTCTTCACCACCCGTCGACGCTCAGGGTACGTCCTATCAGAGTGAAGCACATTATGTCTCTTTCTTTTTTTTGGAGTGACATTGTCAATGTCAATAATTTCATCTGGAAGCATTGTCTTTATTGGAGTTGCACTGTGAAATAATAGTACATAATAGTGTTATTTTTTGCAGGATTTAAATAATATTATATTTATCACACTGTTTGATTCTTACTTTATAACAGTGTCTGAGTCACGTTCTTCAGACTTCTCCCGTTGTGACACATCTGGTACCAACACTAGCGCACGGCATTGGTTGGGTACTTCAAAATATTGCGGGAACTTCAGGATTGTTTCATTTGTGGCTTTTTCTGTGTCTTGTGACACTGAAACTTGTGGTACTGGCGCATCTTTAATCAACCTGAAACAATCAAAACAATAATTTAGTTTTGAAACATCTTATATGAAAACCATTTGACAAACGATTTTAAAGTTAAGATATCTTACTCTGCATCAAAAAACTCAGGAAACTTCAACATAGTTTCCAATGTTGTTGATTCAGCCCCCTGTGACACCGAAACATTTTTGTTAGAAGCTTCAGCCCGATCAAAAAACTCTGGAAACTTCAAGATAGTTTCCTGAGTTAATGTCAGGCCTGCATTCGGTGTCAGCTTCACTGAATGATCAGTGATGTTGCATGCTGCCATCACTGCATCATCAATGATTTTTGGAGCGATCTCATCTTCTTCATCTGTCTCTTCATAATTGTCATGTTGCATGCTGCCTGCATCATCATTAGGTGTTACTTTCATTGAATCATCAATGATGTTGCATGTTGTCGGCACTGCATCATCAATGAGTTTGGGACTAATCTGATCTTCTTCATCGTCGTCCTCATCCTTGTCATCTTGAACTTTATCATTGTCATCTTTGTTGCTATTTTGACCAATGATTTTGTCATCCTCTTCATCATTACCACTTAACCTACATTATTGAATTTTCAGAAAGTCACAACATAACTCCCAATCATAAAGCATTCAGAAAAAACATTTTTAATGTTGAATTAAATAAGAATATGTATTGGAAACCATAAGATGGCTATTTTGGTTTCAGAATCAACTATAATGAAACCAATAAGTCACTCTTATGGTTTCAGTTATATTATTCATGTTGTATAGAATATGAATACATATATTAAGGAAAGGTCCTGAAACCAAATTAAATGCAGTACCTCTCTTCCGCTTGAGTTCTTTTTCCAACATCATCATCATCATCATTCAAATTGGAAATCATTAGTGTGAATTTTCATAAACTAATCCAGCAAAATTTAATTTTCTGAAAAAGTTAAATTAAATGCAGTACCTTCCAGTTTCAGGTACAATACCAATATTGGAACTCTTATTCCTCTCATTTTCACCTTCTACTTCAATTGGATTATCTTTTCCTGAAGTTCCGGCATTTGCTTCAGTTATTCTTCTTTCCAATGTTTCTGCGGTTTTTGTATAGACAGTTATACAAGACCTACAATGAGTAAGATACATTTGTGCCTGCCAAGGACAATCACAAGTTAAACCATTAAGAAACATTTATGGTACGATTTCCAATATTTTATATTCGATTAGCATTTGAAAAGAAAATACAGTACATGAGAATCAATGACAATCACCTTAGACAGTGGACAAGTGTCTGCATCAAAGCACAATACAATCGGACTTCCTGCGGTTCTGCTCAGACTTGGTAACCCAGCTGGTAGTCCATTATCAAGGCTTGTTACCCCTGCTGTCAGTCCATTCTCAAGTCCCATAATATCATGGATCTTTTGAAGTTCTTGGTTTGCCAGCTTGACATCCCAATCACGGAGTGATGGCCGATTGTACTTTCCTGTCAAAAATGGACTTGTAATTAATCTGCAACAATTAGTTAGTATTGTGTCACATAACAACTCCAAAGCATAGATCATTAATTAGAATATTTGTATGTTGAATAGAATTTGAATATTTAATGGGAACCATTATAGGCCTATCTTGGTTTCAGATGCAAATACAATGAAACCATTAAGACACACTAATGGTTTCAGTTAAAAGATATAAGATATAAAGGATAATAACAGCAATTAGCAATTAAACATAGGTTATTGCAAGTAGTTCTCAAATATGAATATTTAATGGGAACCATTATAGGCCTATTTTGGTTTCAGATGCAAATACAATGAAACCATTAAGACACACTAATGGTTTCAGTTAAAAGATATAAGATATAAAAGATGCAAATACATTTAGGAATTAAACATAGGTTATTGCATTGAGGGTAGATCATTACCATTAAAAAGTGGAAGTCTGCTAGTGGATTCAAAACATCTGGAGATTGCAAGCCTTTTTTCATATAGTCCAGAACATGTGAGCACCAGTTATATGAAGATACTCCAGTTGGATCTTCCAAAATATCTGCATACTGGAGAGACACATTGCCTCTATTAGTTGGGCACAAAATGTTGTGAATGATGTAACAAATTGCACCCTTCACCCATGTTCTAGGTTTCTCTATTGTCTTCAGTGAGCTTTCCAATTCCGCAACCTTCACAATTGGAGAATAATCTCCAATCAATCCTAATTCCTTCCTCAGCCTTTTAATTGCTCCATCAGAGCAAAGGTCAGTGTCTATTTTCTTTCCAGCCGTTGGTAGTTCGTAGACTCTATGCACATCATCCTCTTTCAACATCAGGACCTCTGTATCACTCAGCCTTATCCACATATGCTCATGTTCAAATCGTTTGACAACCCAATCCACAAAAAAGGTGTGGATCCTTTTCCAGTTGCATATATGCATTATCCCTCCAAAGCCACATTCGTGTAGTTGGTCAATTATTTCCTGTTTCCTCTTTTTGGCATTTACTGAATGCATAAGTTCATAGACCTTAGGTACACTCATTTTATGCCTGAGTCTTGCATCCGCATCAGGATCTTTTGTCACAACAACTTGTTTCACATTTTCTTCACCCGAGCTTGCTTCATCAGAATCTTCTGTTGCCATTGTTGCTCTCTTTTTACGACCACGAGATGTAGAAGCAACACTTTCACCACGTTTTGTCTGTTCTTTCTTTTTTTGGTTCTTGTTTTTGCCACGTCCCCTCTCATTTTTTTGATCACTACCAGATAACGAATCATTCTTATTCCGTTTATCGTCATCTGACGGTGTCAAACCAATACTAAATGATGGCATTTGCTGTAGTTCCTTTGATTCTTTCCCCTGTATCAAATGAAACTAGTAAGTATGGTTTCATATGGCAGAAAATAAGTCAAATACTATAAGTGTTTCATATCATGGTAGAACATAAGTTAAATACTCTAAGTATAATTTAAATTCATTGAAACCTTATGGGGGCTACTTTGGTTTCATATCATGGTAGAACATAAGTTAAATACTCTAAGTATATTTTAAATTCATTGAAACCTTAAGGGGGCTACTTTGGTTTCAGATACGTACCAAGTGAAACCATAAAGACACACTTATGGTTTCAAATAGTTTTATCTAATTTATGTTGACAGTCTGGAAGATGGTTTGTTGATGCATCTGACATTCTGGTTGATGCATCTGACAATATAAAAAAGTGATTATAGGAATTTGGGGTAAACTAATTAATTAAAAGCAACACTATACATACATTTCTGAAAATGAAGTTGCTTAGAGAATGAGAGAATAGGCCTTTTGGAGATAAAAGACTACATCCTGTCATAAGAAGAGGGTTTTCAGTTTTCACAATGAATTGGGTTTATCATGGGTTGATGATAGAGATTGAAATTGTACTTGGAATAGAGTCAAATGCTCTAACATCTCTTATGGACACATAACTGAACTATCCCGTAGATTGTTATTAGACGTTAATTTGGTCCTGTAATATGATGTTGAAAGTTTCCCTATTTCGTCCATTTGATGAGCTACGCCTCATCGATTTGTTTAGACATTGGATTTTAAGTTTCTTTTGTCAACCTTACCCAATAACTTAAAGCATTATTCTATTGTTTCATAAAAAAAATTTGACACAAAATACACTGAAACCATAAGAGGGCTAATTTGGTTTCAGAAACAAATACATTGAAACCATTTAGCCACACTTATGGTTTCCATGACAACAAACAGGAATGCTCAAACCAAATTAATATGTAAACCAAATGAAGCAAAGTAACTCATCTCAACAAGGTAACTCATCTTAACACAATCTGATACCAAACAATTGTTATTTTTGCTCCATTCCTACCCAATCTGAAAATAGCTCTGAAACTATATTTTGTTTAGCTATCATTGAAACCATAAGAGGGCTATTTTGGTTTCAATGATAGCCTAGATCAAATAAAAAATTACCAGCATCCAGATAACATATACAATTTGTAAACTATATCATTTCAGTATATGATTTCCCCCAAATCAAAAGTTAGGTTTACACACATGCAATTACTTTACAAATTAAGCAAAATGATTTCAAACTACTAGATAAACTTCCAAAAACCATTGATGAAGTTCAAACCTGATTTGATTTCTTCTTTCTAATATATCCAGCTATATCGTTCATTATCTTGCTTTCTTCGTGTACACATGGTCCCTTATTACGTTGCTTCCGTTCCATTACGATGATGAACAGTGATGATGAAAAGTGATGATGACGATGATGACGATTATGGTTGCGCGACAGTGATGATTACGACGGTGAAGGCGATGACGAGAGGTGGTGTTGGTTATGATTCCGGCGAAGGCGATGACGTGAGGTGGTGTTGATTTTGGTCACGAAAATGACGTGTGTGAAGAAATGGGAAGTAACCGTTAGTTGGATGATAACCGTTAGCGAGGGAAGTATGTGTATCAGCAAATAGTGAGGTGGGCGCAGTATTTTAGTTGGGCTGGGCTTTCTTATGCAGCGTGCATAAGGAATGTTTAAGCATAATAACCGGATCCGTCAAAACAACATTTGATTCATGAGAATTTAATCCCATCACCATAATCTCAAAGTTTTCATCTTTATTGAGTCTTGAAAGATATTTTATTATTTTTTACGGTAGATTTGACTTATAATCAACTTATAAAAGAAATATAAATGTTCTAATAACTTTATTTTCAACAAATTTGTCACATAACTAAATAAAAATACATGCAGATTTTTAGCGAATTAAAACCATAGTAATCATCTAATTGATTTGGGCACAGGCCCATTTGTATAAAAAAAATTAATTGATTTTGGTGGGCAACTTTTACAGCAAATATATGTGAGTGAGCTAAATGATCTTAAAAGATGTTGAATTTTGCGTAAAAAAAATGTTGAATTTGAGGTTTCAACTTACAAGTGGCAACAATACATTGGCCGTTGGTAGCAATGCACAAATTTATTGGCCGTTGGTAAGTTTCGTATATTTTGCTCTTTTTTTTTTTTTTGAAAAAAGTATATTTTACTTTTTAGATTCTCTCGGACAAGATTTGTATTTTTTTTAAAATTTTTTTTATGCAGGGCTATTTTGTCAAACCACTCTCTGTTAATTAATATCCAAATAAAAGTGACAAGGTTATATATGTCATTCCATTATTACAAAAAACGCTTCCTCAGCGGATATGACCGTTGGTTAGGATTCAAATTTCCAAGTATCTTCTAAATATCACACAATACACTCACAACTCACAACAACACAAAAACAAAAATCTCTGAAGAATCAAGAAATTAAACCATGAGAATCCACATTCAACAATCAATATCAAAATCTAAATCAAAATCTAGCAGCAATGAAGAAGAAAACAGCTGCTACTACCCTGGTTGCAAGAAAAATGCTAATTGTAACTGTGAATTTTGCATAGCAAGCATCAATGCAACCCTTGACCTCATACCCAATTCCACCTTAACCAAATTCTCTTCTTCCAAACCCAACAATCTTAATAATAATAATAATAACCTCTCTCCAATCTCCATTGATTCTTCCTTTTTATCCACACCCGAAAACAGTTTTCGCGGTGTAACAACACCCACCACTCCTATCATCAAATCAAGTGCTAAATCAAATCATGTTCAGAGAATTGAAAATAAGAACAAGGGAAAAAAGAAGGGTTTTTATTCTGGTGTTGGTGTCTTGGATGTGATGATGGTTTTAGGGTTTTTGTTCTTTGCAGACATTGTTTTGTCAAAGGTTGTATCTGTGGTTTTTCAAACTTCTTTGTCACCGGATTTAATCAAAAGGGTTGGTGAGAAATGTCACCAAGTTCAAGATTTGAATGGAAAGTTGAGATTTTTGCAGAAAGAATTGGGAAATATAGTTCATGGAGAAGTTTCAAACTGCAGCTTTACTGATTCCTCATGGGAAATCAACCAGGTAATTATTTTTTAGTATTCATTGAAAAAATGATTTCTTGATTTGTCAGAGAGTTGAATTTTTTAATTTTTTGGGGGGAAAGGTTCAATTTTTATTGATTTTTGAATTGCCCTATAAAAATTGTATATAGGATGGTCTATTATTGAATTCAAGGTGCAAATTGTACAAATCAGCAATGGAGGAGGTAACAATTTGGGGGTGGCCTCTACAAACAGCTGGAATGCTTACAACTGAAATGTCTTTTCGTACACTCACTATCCTATCAGGAAGAGTTACAGAGGTAAATTAAACTAACCAAAATGTTTTACTTTTTTATATGGTCTATAGTTGATTGAATTTGCGGACACTGACAAGTTAACATCGATAATAATTTGAAAAATTGAATATAACTATATGTGTTGGTGTCATGTATGTGTTAGACACCAACAATGGTCGCACATTATAGACGTCTTCAATCTAAAGTGTATGTGGTAAATATATGTTAATGTTGATTAATTCGTGTTATTGTTTTTCTGTTGAATAGTGGAATGGTGGTCGAGTTAGCTATTTGATTCGAAAGGCGAATACTTCATGGACACAACCAAAATGGGGTGCCTCGGTAGTTCAATTAGACCCTAATACTTGGGTTCTTGAATATCAAAGGAGCTCTATTGTTGATGGTAAAGGACTATTTTCTGCAGCATTTGAGTTCCTCAAATATAGGATTTCAAGGAGCATTGGCAAGATGAAGAAAAGTTTCTGGCAATTTGCTGTATTTTTTGAAGATAATCGTCAATATAATTGGTTCGCAACAACAAACTATGGGTCTAAAACCCCAACTTGAAATTAATTAGTAGATTTTGGAGTTAAATCATTCTTAATCAGCACAATTTCCTCATTTCTTGTGAGGAGCTCCAACTTTATTACTGTAAAGATTTCTTTTTAACTTTGATTTTATCAGTTAATTATTTGTCATCAATAGATTCTGATCCTCTTTATGTGACCTTTGAGTATATTTTATTGCTTAAGTCTTGTTAGCTCTTTCTTTTTGTTGATAAGCTCTTAATTATGTCTTCTGAAGCAAAATCTGGCTGAACCTAAAAATGTGGAGTAAATCAGTATTTTAGTACTCAAAATTGAAATAGTCGATCAATTGACTCTCTCAAATTTAGGAAATAGCCATTTTAATCTCTTCGAATGAAATTGTTAATAAATTTAGCATCTATTTGGGCCAGCGGTTGGTCACCGCCACCTCACGTTATTTTGTCAATTTAGGTGAAAAATCAAAATTTAGAACTTATAGCTTCATTTCAAACGTACGATTGATGTCCATTGTGAATTTTCACCGCCAAAACAAACACGTGCTGAATCTTTTTCCAAATTTACAACCACAATTTTAAATCAAAGGTTCTATGTTTATATTGATGCATTAAGAAACTATTCAAAGGTTCTATGTTTATCTTGATGTATTAAAGAGATGTTTTGATGGAGAAACTAAATTGATTGATTTAAGGGACTAATTTGCTGTTTTTTTTTTTTTTTGGTATAGACTAATTTGCTGTTTTATGAACATAAAAGATTAAATTACTCAAAATTGGCAATTTACTAAAAAATATGTGAACACTACTTCAGTCAACTTCTAATGTGTTTTTACAAGCCCAAATGGTTATTTATTCGGTTAACTTCTCAATCCACCCCTATATAAGCAGTTCGTAAGTAATTCATTATTTATTCGGTTAACTTCTAATGTATTATAATGCATAACTCATACATATTTTGTTTCAACATCGTAATTTATAAGCAGTTCGTAAGTAATTCATGCAATTTTACTTGCTTTCAATTTTTCCCACAATAAGATAGGCCAGCCAATATCTAATATTTATTTTCTTTTTTCTTCTGTTTTCTATTCTTTGTTACAAGAGGAACTCGCCTTACACCGCATCTTAAGATAAGTCGAAAATTCCCAATTTAGACCTTCTGCTAGTATTATAGTTTCTTTATTCTAGAGCAATTTACCTACTGCTGGTTTTCTGAGGGAAACAAATGTTTTGCTCATCCAATGCCATACCAGTATGCTCACAAAGTAATCAAAGTAGCATGTTTTCATGAGTTCTATATATATATCAGTAATCTTTTGTTGTGTGAGAGAATATGTTGTGCTATATATTTAACAATTCATATCAATTTCTTGCTGATATAACACAAAACAGATTTAACAACAATTGAACCATAAATAAATCGACATAAAACAACAATGGACATAATATGCCAATTGTTCCTTATTAGTCATTACATTGTAGGAGTACCTGTAGATATCAATAGTGGTGTAATACCATACCAGTATGCTATTGCTCACAAAGTAAAAAATAAAAGTAAACGAAGTACCTATAGCATTATTATACCTACAAAGCAATATCTTTCATTTAAAATCATAATAAAAAACAAACAACAAAACTAATCGTTTATTCTTTCAAACGGTAGAAAGCTTTCCTTATGAATCATTATCCGGCAAGAATAGTTACCCTTAAGACCAAGCTCTTCAATTTTTTGGGTGTTTAAATTAAACCATACTAGTTCATCGTCCTTTTTCCTAAAGAATATATATCGCCCTTCTTGCCAATTCCAATCGGACTCTCAACGCAAGGCAAAGGACCCACAATAAAGAGTTTGATCCATGACTCCTTGATCCCAATTTCACCCAAAATTGATATGTGAAAAGTACTTGTCTCTGAATAATTTGAAATAAATGCAATCGACCCATTTAATATGTTTAAATGTCTAAACAAGTATGCAGAATCAATATGATCCATATTTGAAGGTATGGATGTTTTCACAAATGTCTCATTGTTAAAGTCAAATGACACCAAAAAATCTTCATTATCAATTTCACTTTCATCTGCACCCCACCAGTGACACACTCCATCTGTGTACACATGTACACCCACACAACTAGAATATTGTATTGGCATATCTAAATCAAGTTTTCTCCAACAATTACTTTTTAGACAATATATCTCCCACAAGGAATCATGATATCCGTCTTTCCATGTCTCTTCCCAATCTCCGTCAGTTACGGGAAAAAATACTATATGTCGAATCACCTTATATTCATCGCTAATTTGGTCATAACCAAATCCATGAAAGTTAATGAAGGGATCCCACAAAGGAGATTCAAAGGCAAAAGGACTAAGAGGAATGACTTTGCACTCATCGGTGGCTGGATTCCACAATACAATTCTCCATAATTCTTGAACATGACGACTTGCTCCAATACTCCCAACTCTCCCCCCGTCTTCAATACATAAAATGCCATTAACACTAGCGGAACCACAAATACTAAAATAATATGGAACTTGATATGGATTTGGCCAATCTATCTTAACCGTATTCTCAAACCTCTCACCAAAGAGAGAACACAACACATCTGGAGCGTAGTTATTGACGACATCCGTCGGCGTATTATGCTCTAATAGGATGGATGTATCATTGTAATAAGAATGATCCACCGATAAGAAATGTCTTCGGAACATGTCCATGAAATAAGAGTTTTGAAACAAGATAGATGTAGACCATGATTTGCGTACGCATGAAAATCGAAACAAAGATTTGATAGGCAATTTTGAGAGAATAACCAAAGCAACATCATCATATATGTGATTACTAACCTTTGCAGCCACTGATTTGTCCATCTCTAATATCGAATGAGTTGAAAGACGCTGCTGAAGCCAAAAACACGTAAGCTTTTTGCGTGAATAGGAAAACCTAGTTGCAGGAATTGGATTTTATAGAAAAATATAATTTTTGTTAAAAATTCATAAACCTAAACCTCTAAGAAAAAATGTGTCAATTTATTTCGTTTGTTTTTTTTATTTCATCCTTTGTTTTGATAGTATTGTTGTCCCGTGAGTATTGTTGTCCCGTCTTGGTGCGGTGTTCATTTATTTCAGGTTAAAAGATTAAGGTTGATCCAGTGCAGATCGAATCAATGATTTTTGTGCCATCAACCCGGAGGCATGGATATTCCGGAAACTTCAATATAGTCAAATATGTAGACTTATGCAATGTGCCGTTTTATGCTATTAACACGGATGCTGTGAGTTTGTTCGCAGATTCATCCTTTTTGTTTTTAGCGATTTTGAATTTGTATTGCATCGATGTACTCTTATCAATTTGAATGAATGAATATCTTTTATTTAGTCAAAAAAAGAAAAAATGTGTCAAAAAAAAAAACCTCTAAGAAAAAAAAAAATCAAACATTCGTTTCTAAATATTCTTAATTTCTTATCAATAAAATCAGTGGATTTAAAAAAATATGCCCCGAACAATTCAAATTTAAAATATGATTAGTTGAGATTTATTTTTTTAGAAAGAATTAAAGATTAATTTAAGGATTCAAATAAATTATATCGATTATTGGTATAAATATATCAATAAATATTTTATTTTTTCTTTTTCAGATAGATTTTCTTCTTCTTTCTATTTCTATTTAATTTTTTTTTTTTTACAAAATAAACGGTATTCATTTATTCAAATAAAATAGAATACATCGATATAATACAAATTCATAATCGCTAAAAACAAAAAGGATAAATCTGCGAACAAACTCATAGTATCCATGTTAATAGCATAAAACGACAAATTACATATGCCTACAAATATGATTATATCGAAGTGTCCGGAATATTCATGCCTCCGGATATGTAGCGTTGATGAAACAAAAGTTGACATTGATTGGATCTGCACTAGATCGGATCTACTCCTTCAACCTGAAACAAATGAACGTCGCACAAAGACGGGAAAATAAACACACCGCACAAAGACGGGACAACCAAATACACCGTACGAAGACGGAAAATCAAAACAAACAAATATGTGAAAATCACACTTATTTATTATAACGAGAAAGAAAAACAATTTGGAGGGATGATTTTAGGCCAAAATTGACCTAAAATCACCCCTCTTCGATAGACTAAGAAGAAGAAAAAAAAATAATGACGACTAGGGTTAGAAGAAAGAAAGAAAAAAAAGCTGGACACCAAATTATATTTCTATTTAATATATACTCTCTAAACAAACTATACATATTACTTTAACACTTTTCACTGAATATTTTATTTTATTTTCTGATTAATTTATAATTTTTTCGGTACATGCTTGTGTATTCGCTAAATCTTTCATGAGAAATAGCTATCAAATAGGAAAAGCCGCATGTGCTATTTAATTGAGGTTTTTTTTTTTTTTGTCAAGTAGTGTAGTGGTTAGAATTTTACTTTTTGAAGTGAATAAGTTGAGAGTTCGACTTTACATATTAAATATGATGTTCCTATCAACCAAATTATATTCAAGAAAACTTTTAAGTGAGATTTTTAATCACAACCAACTAATTTAATCCAAATGTTAATAACTTAATCACTATATATATATATATATATATATATATATATATATTTGATATCACATTGAGAGAATGTCAAAATCACAAGGACTCAATGTAATTTTGAAGAAGTTCACGGTATAATACACCATGATTCTAACATGACATATCAACAATGATAGCAAATATAGGCATAAACACACATTTGTGATGTGTAAAGTAAAGAAGCACAAATTGAAACCAATTAGAAAATCTTGTATCTAATGGAAGTATGGAAATGTTTTACTGATTGAGTGGAATATTTGCCAGAGCAATATTGTAGCAGAAACCACATAATAACTAACATAGACGATTAACCCACATGGGTTTGTTTGGTGGTATTGATTTAAGGAGTTTGAGTTTCATTCATTTGTTATTCCTTCATTTATTCTCAATTTGGAGAAAGATAGACACATTGAAAATTAGTGGGGTCCACAAATTAGTGGACCCACTTTTTAATAGGCTCCACTAATTTTTAATGTGTCTATCTCTCCAAATGGAAAATAAATGGAGGGATAATAAATAGAGGAAACTCTGACTTGAGACCTGAGAGTGTACTACTATTAGTTAATTTAAGGTTCGATTCTCACCGGTGCCAATTTAGATAGTTAATTTAACTTCTTCAAAAAAAACTAACACAAAAAATTGCTTATTTGAAACAGATGTTTTGCTCATCCAAATTAGCATATTCACAAGCTTCTGAAAAACTACTCCCAGTTTGTGCTTAAATTAAACCATGCCAATTCAATTATACTTATTTTGGAAGAATGTAGCCAATCAAAAAAGTGTCTTGTTCGGATTGACTTATTTGAAAATTTCTATTAACATAAATTGATTTTTTTTTAATTAAAATGGAGCAGTTTTACAAGCTTATTACCAAAATGGTGTGCATTTCAAATTATTTATCAAAAGAGGGTAAGTTGCCACTGCCACGTACGACTTATCTCCACCTCCATTTTTTTTTTTCAAGTTTGAGACAAAAGTCGTGGATGGCAGCCACAACTTTAATTTTATTTATTTAACCTGTCATTGCCATTGACGACTTTCATTTTTTTTTTACAAACTACATTTTAATAAAAATTTAATAAAAGAGGTGAATAAATATTGCGCAATTCGTCGTCTTCGTATGAGTTCTTGATTGATATTAATATTATTTTCCACATTATCATTTCACGCTGACTGATGACTTGAGACAGACTAATAGTGTTATGGATGGAGATGATAATGTGGAAAATAATATTAATATCAATCAAGAACTCACACGGCAATCACAAAGACGTGGTAGAAGAAGAGGTGGACTCGTGCATATTGACAATTATAACAATATTAACATGGATATCAACATATCAAATTTTTTGTGAGGGCATTTTCTCAAATATTGAGATTATGTTCCATATTTTGACCTGGCAGATCAATCAGACATGGCATTATTGAGTGTTGACAGATTTTCATTAGCCTATGCTTGAACAAGAGCACATGTGGAAATGACATTCCACTTTCTGGTACGGCCATGGCAGCTGCATTTTCTGCATATACATTTATCAAAAATGTATAATAGCCTGTTTGGATTGATCATTTACAGCTTAATCAAATATCATAGCACTAAAACATATCATAGTCATTTTCAACCATTTGTTCACATATCATTAAATTATCTTAAGAAAGAGCATTCAGAAATTGTCCAAAGGTAGAAAGTACATGTGTTGTTGGGGAATCACTAATAATGCACTAGCTTCAGATGCTGTTGTACTTGCCTATTATGTAGTAGGGTAAACCTAGCTAGCTACTGAATAGACAGAGTTACCTGTTTTTTTCTATAGAAAATTAAGATCAAAGAGTTATCCTTGCATACTTGATGTACGAGTAGAAAATGTTACAGATTTCATGATAGTTAAGTACAACAGCATCTGAGTATAAATAAATGACTGATAAATTATAGTGTATTATGTAAATCATGAATATAATACAAGAATAATTGGACAGGACAAGATGTAATTAACTTCCATCAATTTTAAGACAATACAAAGAGCAGGAGCAAGAGGTGCACCTGTGCCTAGGCTAACACGTTTAAAATTGTTTTTTGTTGCTTTAACCCTCTCGTTCTTAGAAGAAAGAGTCGCTGATAATTCAAAATTCATTTTGGAGATAAATAGAGATTGACTGTAAAGATTAGTTCTAGTCGTGGATTTATTCGGTTGCTTCTTATGATGAATTCAACTCGAGTCCAATTACTTAGTTACTTTTAAAATTGATTGATTTAGGCAAATAATATTTTGTTGCTTAATTAGAAATTAAAACCTTATTTACTTATCTTGTTAGCCAATTACTTTAATTCAAATTAAGTTGTTAACATAGTTGCAATTAAAATTTTCCAGGAGTCCCGGACCGTCGTAGATATTTTGGACCCGATTGAAGATTGTTTGGATCATGTGAGACACGGCCTAGTATCCTAATTGGCCTCCTAGAGAAAGAAAGCCAAATTGGACAAGCACAGAGCTAGTACCACGTGGAATGGCGAATAACTGTCAGGGCCAGTACCACATGGAAGTGGTTGGTAACTGTCAGGGCAAGTAGCACTGGTCGACTAGCACGGGCTAGTAGCATTGGAGGAGCTGCATCACGGGCTAGCAGCACGTGGCTAACTAGGCTTGTAGAACTGGGCGAGCGTCATGCAACGGACTGGCTAGTAGCACGTGGAAGTGGCTGAATGCTGATAACCACTCTGGTACGTACCTAGGCTATATATACCGGAACTTCATTAGGGTTGGAATATTCATTCATTGTTCACATATCACCGGAACTTATAATACCTAGTTTCAGAGCATTTCAGACTAAATATCCATAGAAATAACCTTTGCAAGGACAACTGCCTAGTAGCTCCTGACTGTTTAATTACTGACTGCATACCTGTAGTCTGAAAAGTATGAGGAGGATAAAAGAGGGGAGAGGGGGGAATTCACCTCCTGTACCTAATATTCTTTATTCCATTTTGTGCTTACCTTTGTACATATGATTCCATGACATGTCATGGTTATTGTTAAAAGGAAAATCCTTGTTTATGACATAAATAATTGATGGAGAAGATTGCATGTTTGGTTTAGATGATAACAACAAAAAGATGCGGGGAGGATTAGGTGCATGGTGATGTCAAGAAAAAGACAATACATGGGATATGAGGATCCAATTTGCAATACATGCAGCATACTAGTCCAAAATTCTGAAATTAGTGATTAGCCTCACGTTTTATTTCACTTGATTGAAATTAGGCCTATACTAGAATTAGCCAAAGTTTTGGTTTAGTACTAGTATATGAAACCAAATTTTGCACATACTCTATGTTGCTTTTGCTAGTGCTAGACCAATTCTGTACATTTGATCAGTTATCAGTGTGAGAAGGCCAAGTCAGCAATGAGGCCATTTTCTGGTTATGTATGCATTGAAGTAAATTCATGCACGAAAAGACTATTGATATGGCAAAGTATATACTAGGATTGATATCAAAAGCTCCACTTAATTGGGATGTTGATAATGATGTTACTTGTAACATCCCAAGACTATATATGCATGTGTTACATGTCATTTCCTATCAACATTATGCTCCATTCAATCAAATTGTAGCTTACACGTTACCCATAAAAAATAGCCTTTTTTTTTTACTTAGAACACTGAAATTAAACTCACACATAACTGTGAGGTCCCGAGTTCGAATCCAGGTCATGACGTCCGGCCTAGCAATTTCGGCATTTGCCAGTTGAGCTAGGACTTCTAGACCCATAAAAAATAGCTTTACACATAAAATATTGGATGTTTGAGCTCTTAGAAATATTTAAATTTTTATAAAATATTCAACTTTTCGTGCGAAATCCACAATCTATCAAGGATAAAAATAAATTTGATTCATTGATTTTATTAGTTTATATTGTTTTGTTAATTTTTTAAGGAATGATTCATTTTCATTAACTATTGATTAATTCATTTTTTTTTCCGAAGAAATTTATATTGAATTTATAGAGTCATTAAGAATTCATAAAGTACATTCAAATCTCAAAAGTCTGTGCTATAAAATCACACAAATTCTTGTATTAAGAATCTTGATTAAAAAAAGTATTTCACCATCAATTAAATCTGGTTCGGGGGTCAATTTTGGTATCAAGTTGTTCAAGTAATCTCCCGATCACTGTTGTGAGGGATCGAACCGTTGTCCTCTCTATCAAATTCAACGTCAATACCATTAAATCAACTCACGATTGGTAAAACACTCAACAAATATTATTGCAACAATAGATGTATGCTACTTTTTTATTAAATCACACTAAATTCCTTATAAAAAAAAGAGGAGTGTTATTTGAACACCCAAAAAAGTTGTCCCATATAGACGACCAATTTTTTCTCTCTTTGCACGCAAATCGAAGCAGGCTAAAAATAATAAAAAATAGCAAAAAGGTGGTGGGTCCCATGTTTTTTAGTTGTCGGACAACTATTTGATTGTCAAAATAACATTAGTAAAAAAAAGGTACTAAATTCATATGCAAATATTACTTTTGTGTGAATAACCAATTTAATTTTTCACAAATTTTTACCATCCAATTCAATTCTAATAAAAATTAAATTTAAATTAAATTAATCCATAACAATTTCATACTAAAAATAGTTAGCCTTTCTATTATAATAAATCAAATGCAAATTAGTCCAAAATTTTAAAATATCAAATAAAAATAATTTGAATATTATTTTATTCAAGGTTGTTTGATTTTGATTTTTTGATTTTAAATTTTTTTTACTATTTTTTTTTGAAAAATCAATTCGAATAATATAAACAGATTTAGTAAATGCTAAAAAACAAAAGGGCAACACAGTAACATCAACTTCAAATTATCCTCATTCTTCTCCTCATTTTCCTTCTGCACTATCCACACTTTATCTATTTATATTTATTTTTATTTTTTCCATTCTATTTCCTCACCAACAAAAAAAAAACAAAAGGAAAAAAAAAAAGATTAAAAATAGAAAACTCACATCATGTTCTATTTCAATTCAAATTTCCAATCCTCCTCATTCTCGTATCAAAAAAATTAGGGTTAGGTTTTTCAATTTCTTCCCCAAAAAAAGAAACGTATTCAAACAAAAAGAAAACAAGAATCAATTCTTTATGATTCTTTCTTCAATCGCAAATAAAACTTCAATCTTTCTATTAATCTTGTTCTTCGCGCTTCAAATTCAATCCTCTGTAGCGTTAAACATGAAGATTCACCCTGTTCCGCGAAAACGCAACATCACAATCCAATTCGGAACCGACGGAGGAAACCCTTCATCGGAGGCACAGGCTTTGTTAGGAATCTCCGGGAAGAAATTACGGCGTCTTCCACACGTTTTCAGCCGTGTATTGGAACTTCCGTTTCGATCAGACGCTGACGTGGTGGTTGAGGAGGCGGCTGATTGTTTCCGTTTTGTGGCGGAGACGGATGGAATTGGTGAGGTGAGGACTCATACGGTTGAGATCCATCCTGGTGTGGTGAAGATCGTGGTTAGAGATGGTGAATCTTTGGAATTATCGCTTGATCAGTTAGAGCTTGATATGTGGAGGTTTCGTTTGCCTGATTCGACGTTGCCGGAGCTTGCTAGCGCGGTGTTTGTTGACGGGGAATTGATTGTTACTGTGCCGAAAGGACATGATCTGCAGAATGTTGAGGGTGGTGATAATGGTAGAGGTATGGGTGGTGGTAGACTTGTTCTTGTACAGTGATTGTGATGAATGATGATGATGATGGTGGTGGTGGTGGAAATTCTTTATAAAAATGTGACCTTTAGTATATGTGGGTTAGATTTCGGGTTGTTGTTGTTGTTGGATGTAGCTAATTTCCTTTGGTATGTGAATTTGATTGTTGCTTCAACATAAATGATCTTTCTTCAATAATGGGTCTTTATATTTATGGCAATGTCAATTTTCACAATTAGTTCTGTCTTGTCTCTAATTGCAGGTTTTTTCATTTTATATTTTTTCATTCAATTTGTGCTTTTGGTTTATGATTATATCAATTAGTATATATCTGCTTTATAGGAATTGGATTAGAAGTCTTTATAGGATTTGGATGCCTTTTAGCTGTTTTCTTAATCCTTGCATGATGCTTTTGAATTTTGATGATGCTTTATTTGTTTATTTAAACCAAAGTGATGATGACTTAACTTTTTGGTAAACTGAAATGTGTATTGTATATAGGGAAGGTATAAAGGTTTTGTGAAATGCTTCAATATGATAATGTACATTGTACATGGGCATAATTTAGCATGTCATGTGTGTGAAAAGGTTTATGATGGTCCTTCACTACTCATGAATAATTGAGGACTTGTACTTTCATGGGAAAAATGAATGATCTAATCTATACTATGTTTTATCTAAAGCCTGGATCAGTTCTACTGCTTTTTCAATCATCATTAAGATTGGTTGTGTGAGTGCAGTCTAAACTAGACAATAGCTAATTCACTTTGAAATTTTAACTGCTAAGTGGTATTGTATCTAGACTAGTATTTTCTAGAATGAAAGTACGTTTTTTTATTGTCATTTTTATACCTGTTTGAATAGTTCCCTATATCTTGGTTCATGTTTTGGTGGTTAGTTTTTCTGTTATCTAAATAACTATAATGGTAGCCAAAAAAGTGTCTGCTTAAACTGATCTGATTTATTTTTCTCCCATGGAAAAATTAATCAGTGACTGTTATTTGCATACCATTTGATTACACCTGTATATCTCTATAGTTAGAGAAAGTAAAGAAACAAAGATAACTACATCATGTGGTCGTCTATGGTGGACCACATAGTTTAGCCTTCTGATTCATCTAATATCCTCAACATTATTCCATCCACCATCCACACATTATTCATTTATAAGAAGGATGGAGAACCAAGCATGGTAAAGAGCTCCCAAAACACAAGCTCCAAAGCAAAAGTTGGAATAAACTCAAAAACATTGTTCAAACTAAAGAAGAGAAAGAAAAAGAAAAAAGAGTTGAAGATGAAGAACGAATTTTTTAATTTTTTTATTTTAAATTTGTTTTGGGATGGGGAGACTTGCTTGGGATTCCAATTTGAAGGTATTCCATAGCAGTCTGGTTGATTTACAGTCAAGGCCAGGAGGAGGAAGAAGAAGAGGAGTGTGAAAGATTTGATGTAGTGGAAACAAATACAGTTCAAACAAACACATGTAACTCACATCGATCCAAACAAACACATGCATGCATGTCTTCCATTACCTCTGTCCTACTACATAATCATGATTTCTAAAGTAAGGTCATGATCACAGATGTAGCAGAGAAGGAATAGAAGACAGAAGAAAACATCTAGATCAATAGAGAAATTAAACTATCAAGGAGTCATTTTTCATACCAGAAAATTACATCCATCTGGACCATAATTCAAACTGTTTAGAATTTAGAAACCAAACAAACAAAAGAAGAATTTAGACTGTTTTTGTAGGATTTAGCTCCTACTTATTTTTGTCTCTAAGAACATGTCTTTAGCAGTAAAACTTTTGCCATAAGCAATATATTCAATACCTCAGTTGTCTTGGACAATATAGCCAAAGTGTTTCTCTAAAATAGTTTTAGATGTGTTGGCAAAACCATTTGAAATCTGCTTCATCTCTTCAAATTTAATCATTCCCTGTCTTAGCTCGTCCTCTAGTTTCTCGACAGTTTGAAACAATTCACTTGAATGAGATGCGTTTGGTATACTCGCTAATTCAGATTTCTCTTTGTCCAGTTGCTGCGATAGATTTTGTATATATTCCACATGTTCCCTAAGCTTTTTTTCTGCCAACTGATATTGCTGCTTTTGTAACTTTCTCAACTCCTTCAGAAACGGATCAATCCCAGACTCAAGTTCTAAAATCTCAGACTCAAGATTTAACATGTCAGCTCGAAACAGAAAAGCAGCTGCAGCAGCCTTGCCATTATTATCAGACGAATCTGTTGATAAACAAAATGTTCAATACTTGGCCGTATTCTTTTCAACATTTTTACATTTATTAGACTGGGAGAGGGGGAAATTTTTCACCATCATAAACACACAATCAATGCTAAAGTAGTAAGTAATTTGACCTCTATCAACATATGTAAGTATTATCAATCGATGACTTTGTAAGAAAACACTATTCAACAATTTCAACCGATAATCTAGATCAAACGATCCCAAACAGTAATTATCTGATGAAGTTACCGCAGGAAATCCAATTTTGTTGTTAATGGGTTGATTAATCTAATTTTTATTTCATTTTGGAAATAAAAGGATCTAAATTCGTAAAAATGAAAAATTAAACAGAGATCAATTTTTAGGAGTAGTGAATATCAAAATATGTATCAGTTAAAAGCAAAGAACTTAAACTAGTAGGACAACAAATCATAAGTTTTTAAATAGGACTCAAAATCACACCACATATTCTAGAGCATCCGCACAAAAATTAGAGAACCAATTGCTCAAAAAGATACAAACACTCAGTTATGCCTTCATCAAAACAAATATATAAACTTTGAGAATCTTAAGGGATTTCCAACGATTTAATTCAAAAATATATAAACTTTGTACATGGTTCTTCAATATAATATACTATGATACCATTATGCTGATAATCTTTCACCGCAAATAACACTTAATTCTATTGTATCTTTCACATCACATTTAGATACTCAATGATTTAATTCACAACTTATTAAAAAAAGTCAATATTATATTCAAGTGATTCCTTGTGATTTAAAACTCATTTCTATTGTTTGTCAAAAAAAAAAAAACTCATTTCTGCCGTAAAAATATTTCATAATTTTTTCAATAATATGTCGTCAGTAACTTCTTAAAAATAAGGAGCTATAATATTTGATATTTGAGTAAAATTTCTCAAATCACAAAATTTATATAACCCATGTCAAGAAGCGATATCAAATACATGGATATACGTTCATAAATTAAGGTGAAGTTAAAGTGGACCCATTTTTATAAAAAGATATTGCGGACATTTACATAATAATTCAATCACATTATACTCCGGTGTAATAAATCAAGAGTTTAAGAAGTGGATCTGCTAAAAAAAGGATCCGCTTACAACAATTAATTTTGAAATTTAAAATATAATTAAATTAATTCAATGCAAAATCGATCTTAGCTAACATGGATCTCAAAATCAATATATCCAAATAATATCAAAATTCTATGTAAAAGGCATATACAATCATTACTCAAAGGAGACGAATTGTACCTCGTCGTCGTTTGTCACTACTCATAATCGAAAAAGGATTGGGACGCTGCATCTTCAATTGAGCACAAGAGTCGATGATTATCACACAATTACACTGCGACTGAATGTCGATGAGCCTCGGGCAATATGGGAAGAATATGAATTCGATTAACAAAACCTAATCTAAAAACGGTACCCGGTTTTGTGTTTTTGGGCTTAGATGAGTCCAGTTTGATTTATTTTTTTTAAATGTCTAGTTTTAAAATTGGATCATTTTGGTTAATAGAACGGTTAAGGATACCCAATTTTTTAAATCCTATTATATTAAAAAAAAAATGTCTTGCACAACGCTTTTATAAGTTTTACGTGACATTTAAAGTATTATGTACTCTAGCGCTATAAATGATAAAACAATGTTTTTTTATATGTAAAAACTTTGTAAAAAGATTTTATTTTGAACAAGACTTTTTTAAATAAGCATTATTATAGGGGTAGTTTATGAGTTATGACACTTCTTATCACCGAGCACTATTAAAAGAGTTTCATATGAAAGTGCCATACTGTTATTTCCTATAGAGCTGCAAATTTTTGTAGGGGTGTATATGGATTGGGCAAATCTGGTTGATCCGATCAAACCCACTCAATCCAGTTGATCTGACCTGCGCCCGATGTAGTTGACAGACTCTTCAGAATTTTTTGACTTCTTGTTACCGAGATTTTAAGGCACATTCAACAATTCTCCACTTTGCCTTCAAATCGATGGTGATCCAATCAACCACCGCGCTGCTCTCTCCATCTTGAATCTTCTATTCAAGATCATCGGCCAAGTCCAAGTCTCACTTGAACCTTGATCTAGGCACTAGCCTCCACTTGCTTCCCGCAAGCATTATCTCATTCCCTTCATCCCTTGGAATGCCTTCCGCTCTCATGAAGATCTTGCCTCCTACTACCATAGGATTTTTGGTAGCACCCACAAGATTCACCGCCTCCTCTTCAGCCCCCGGATTGATCAATTATGTCCTCCTGAAAAAACGCTTGTGCCCCGCTATCATCAACTTTTTAGATAGCTCAACAAGCTTCACCACCCTTCGACCCCCAGAGTGCCCTCCGTCCTCTCGAAGTATTGATTGGCTCCGAACCCACCATGGAATTTTAGGCGATTCCACAAGCTGCAACATCAAACTCCTCTTGCATCCGACTACCTCCAGCAGTCCTACAAGTTCCCAAGTTTGATCAAGGTTGCTTTCAATTGCCTCCCTGAAGATCCTCTCAAGGTCTTGTACTTTTGCGGCCACAATTGAAATGTATCCTACAAGGTCTCCATGGTTACACCCCTTTGGCTCAATACTACCACTCTCCTTCCTATCTCCGATTAGATACCCGAGAGTCAATGTTGATTGTCTCCCATTATTGGAAGACTCCACCTCAAACTGAGTTTCCACCAAAGTACATCAACCATTCCTTTGTAATAAGCAAAACCTCTCTACCAACCCTTTTGAAACACTCAACCCGAAATCCCCTGACTCTCCACCGTCACAAGCATCACCAATTGATACCACTAGTGCCTCTCCATGCTCATAACCCTCATACTCCGATGAGCCTTCAACAACATACGCAGAATTACCATTGTCCTTCAACTCAGGACAATCCCGTTTATAGTGACCCCTCTTTTGATAGTGGTAACAACTCCACCTATCACCGACCTTTGACTTAGCCTTCCCACCTCTACCTCCACCTCTTCCACTTGAAACGTTTAAGGCATCCGCACCATCTCTCACCTTCAAGTTTTCAAACTTAGTTAGCTCTTTCGTCCGTAAGGCCGATTGAACTTCCTCCAAGGTAATAGGGTGTTCCCTACCGTAGAGCATGGTATCCTTGAAACTTTCATAGGACTTAGATAGCGTACACAGGAGGTGTAAAGCTTTGTCTCCGTATTCTAGGATCACATCAACGTTGGCTAAATCATCAATGATCTTATTAAATTCCGCCAGTTGTTCCGTCATGGATTTCGACTCCGCCATTCGATAAAAGTAGAGCTTTTGTTTCAGAAACCGCTGATGTGCCGCCGACTTGGTCATATACAATGATTCAAGCTTGGCCCGCATCGCCGCAATGTTGGTCTCCATTGCGACTTCTCTCAACACATTGTCTCCGAGACACAAGATAATAGCACTAACCGCTCTTTCATTCAAATCAACCTTCTCCGCATCGGAAAGACTCGCCGGCATCCATGCACCCTTCAAGGCCTTAACACACTTGTTTTGGACTAGAACAACCCTCGTCTTCACTTTCCACAACCCGAAGTTGTTAGTCCAGGTGAACTTCTCAATATCAAACTTCGAACCCATGGTACTTGATTATCACGATTGATCCTTGCCCCACGGTGGGCGCCATTTTTTGTCAATTCGACGATAAACTCACACCAATAAAAGAACTTGATGTGTGGAGCAATTGAATCAAGCAACCAAAATCAAAGAATATATAGAGACGATGATAACCAATCCGTAAGCAAGTAAACAAATAAAAGAGAGAGAGAGAGAGAGAGAGAGAGAGAGAGAGAGAGAGAGAGAGAGAGAGAGAGAGACAAATCTTTGTTTACCCAGTTCGGAATAACCTACTATGGGGGAGAGAGCAACCCCTCCGTTCTAGTAGAATCAATGAGTATCACTTTACAAGAGTTTTCCACAATTGGGTACAAGGAATTAGCAAACCCTACTTCTACCCAAAACCTGAATCTTTTCGCGTGACTAAGAGACTTAATGACCAGTCTACCCAAGGAGAAACAACAACCTTTGCCTTTGACGACAAACCCTTGTTCCCTTAATCTCAATTTTTCTATGAATAAAGTAATCCCTATTTATAGAAAAATACATGCCAAAAAACTAGTAACAACTATTTTAAAATAAAACAAATCCAAGTCAGAGTGTCCTCCAAGAAAATATATTTTCCACAAAAATCTCCAAAACAACTCGCGCCCGCGCAATCAACAGAACCCAAACCACTTTTCAGTAGGCTCCTGGTGCCCGGCGCCATCTGACCTGCGCCCGGCGCAGTTGACAGACTCTTCAGAATTTTCTGACTTCTTGTTACCGAGATTTTAAGGCGCATTCAACAGTTTTGCCAAAACAGTTGCAAGTGGTATTGGTCTCATCAAAACAAAAACTCCTGCAACATCTCTAATGGGACTTATTTTGACTAACCAATCATTTCTTATTGCATCTAATGCTTCTTTGTATAATGTTAGAGGTTCGCCAAAACATCCTGAATTCAGGTTACTACTCCAATGGCCAAAGTCTGGCTCTCTGTATTCTAAGCCAATGCCATTGACAAGCCTCTTGTACAAAATTTTGGTATTATAGACTTGATAGAATAAACATATATCTTGGGTAGAAGGGACATGATCTATGACATAAGTAGCAAACAATTTTCAGCAGTGGCAATAGATTGAGCACTGCCTAATAGTTGATATTACGAACAAGAACAACTATTTAGATTGCAGTTACCTTTAAATAAGTACAATTGGATAGATAATTTGTTTCTCAGTTCCAACGAAAATGTGCAGGTTAAAACAAATCCAAGGCCCTGAATTCATCCTAGGAAAAGAAGCAATCACACTTGAAGATGGATATCTCTCCAAAACTTTGAAGCATATAATTGATAGCAAAAACATCCATAATCATCACAAGGCACCTCAAAAATGGGGTTGACATCACAGGAACTACAAACATATTTAATTCTTGGATTGGATGTCTATCCTAACTCCTAAGAAGGGAGTGTGCCACCAATGTCAAAAAAAATGGAGCTGTAGCCCAAGCCCATAGTATTGAAGGCAATCAAAGGCAACAACACATAATTTGGCACACATGAGGAACATGACAAGTCCTAATGTACCAGAGGTGTCAAAATCAGCTTGTATAAAAGATACACGAATTTGCATCCCAATTAGAAAACGATTAAGAGTGTCTGATAGAACAGGTAATTTTTAATAACAATGAAATAGGGATTTTTATTGAAGAAAAGTGAATGGAATGTTTACAGCAGTACAACCAGAGCTGAAGCTCCTTCCAGAGAATGAATTCTCCTAACAAACTCTATCTGTAAAACTGCCTACCCTCCCTATGCTAAATCCCCTAACAGAATCCTCCTAGATTTCAGGGTGCCACATCACTAACTAACTAACTTTGTACCCTTCTTTCCTTTACGAGCATATACTCTTCACGCTGGTGGCTTGGGCCGATCATTTGCAATGGGCCCACTAGCACATTCTCTATCAGTACCTCCTTCTGGAACAGCAGTCTTGCCATCGGCTGAGGGAGAAAAATTGACTCCTCCGTAGCTCGACCTTTCCAACGAACTAGCACCGACGAACACTGTAATCTCTATAACCTATCTCTTTGGTATGCAATTTATAGACCAAAGTGTTTCTCTAAAATATTTTTGGGTGTGCGGCCAAAACCATTTGCTACCTTCTTCATTTCTTCGAATTTAATCATTCCCTGCCTTAGCTGTTCCTTTCGTTTCTCGACAGTTTGAAACAAGATACTTGAATGAGATGTGTTCGGTTGACATGCTAATTCAGACTTCTCTTTTTTCAATTGCTGCGATAGATTTTGTAAATATTTCACGTGTGCCCTAAGGCTTTCTTCTGCTAACTTATATTCATACTTATGTGACTTTCTAAGAGCCTCCAGACCCTGATCAGTGTTAGCCTTGAGGTTTAACACCTCGGATAGATACCGAAAAGATTTTGTCCCATTCATAACATTTGAAGAGTTTAAAGGGCTTTCATCTTCTGTAGCAGCCTCACCATTATTAGAGGAACCTGCTGATAAACAAAATGTTCAATACTTGCCGTATTCTTTTCAACATTGTTACATTAGAGCTGGAGAGGGGGGGAGTTTTACTTACACCTTCATAAACACACAATCTGTGCTAAAGTAGTAAGTGATTGACTATTATTAACATAATATTTACCTGAAGAATGAGCTGTAACTTTGTCACTGACATTCAAGATATCTTCAGTATTAGCCCCACATTTAAGCTAAAGAAAACGACAAAATCCGTCATACTGCTGCCAGATTTAATAGAGGAAATACAAGAAAAGCCATTTTTTCTATTACTAGAAATTAATTTAACAATACCTTTGACATGGCCAATTTCATTCGACTCGTAAGCTCCTTTGCTGCGACTTTCTCTGAACCATGTAAGAGATTAATGCCAAGAATTAAATTTTTTTCCTTCACATCATCTGAATCAATAGTTTCACATGCCAGTATAAGCTTATAAACATGAGAAATCAGTTCAGTCCTCCCATTACAGCGCCGACAAAAATACTCAGCATCCAATCCTATCATTCCCCCCAAGGTGCCAGCCGTGTAAGCTCGAAAAGCACATTCCAGATGAGCAACATGCCCACAAATAGTATCATCATGTTTTACTTTGCACATGATATAGCTATAACCACCATGAGTTGAATCAACAGCTTTGTAACAAAGAATACAGCAACATTCACGGCAAAATTTAGGCTTAGCACAACAGAATTCACACGGCATGACAGATGGATATTCTTTTTCCAAAATCAAGCTGCTGCACTTCGAATTCCCCGCTTTGCATCCATCAATGTCACCGGGAACATCGGGTTCTCCCTGTTCTTCTAATTCAAACTGTTTAAGTTCATCAACTGAAGGATTCATATTGCCTACAATGCAGACCAATCTTGTCTGTTAATGGAACTATAATCATCTATAAGTTCACAAACAATAACACCAATAACACCACAGAAACACATACAATTGCAAAGCACCAATAACACCATCACAGAAACAATTTGCATCAGATACAGTAATAAGACAGCACAATAATCAAACTAACAAATGAGAACACATTTCATTTTCAGAATTACATAATCAAATTAACAACATCAAGAAAGTTACCAGGAAGACCAGAAGGAATTCTCCAGCTGAATGAAGCGAAGAAATCAGAAATATTAACTTTAGGGAACTTTTCTCTGACGTAGCGTTCAACGGCAAGTTTGCTAGCAAATCCGCCGCGGAAAGAGGTTCGATTAGCAGGGGCAGAAAGACGGCGAGGAAGATATAAATAACGGTCACGAAAATTACCGTTATTCGAAATCCTCTTACCGGCTTTCCATCGCCAAATGTCACCTGGATTTGGAAAATTTTCCGGGGCATAAGGTAAACCTTCGCCAACTTCTTCTGGTGCCACCGGCGCAAGATTTGAAAAGTTTTTGTTGCCACCGCCATTGTCAGAGTTTCCGTCAGATTCCATGAACGCTAGGGTTTGAAGGTTTAGCAGATGAATGGATCGATGTGTTGAGTTGAGAAATTTTGGTTGTTTGTTTGATCGATTTGAGGTTTTTGTTGTGAGAAATATTGGAGAATGTGGAGAAGAAGATGAGGTTGAAAATGGAGGGAAAGGGAAAGTGAAAAACGATTTGAGATTGAAATTGAGAACGACGAGAGACTGAGAGAGAGTAACTGCTTCGGACAGAGGTCAGAGATGAACAAAACCGTGTTTCATGTTTATTTAAAAGTCTGGTTTGGAATTAACCATGGCAAAATAACCCATACCCGCGGGTATTCACCCGTCCCGTCCCGATTTTGATGGGAAAAAATCTGAGTTGATTGGATTTGAATTCGAATTTGGGTTTTCCCCGATTTTAAAATTTGGAGTTGGGGCGGATAATGGGGATATTGATACCCACCCCGAATCTGTCCCCGAACCCGTCCCGCTTATATCAAATTACATTTTATCATTTATAAATTAGAAATCCTTATATAATCTCTAAATTGCATTCATATTTTTTTATTTTAGATTATTACATTCATATTTTTAAGTTGAATATTAATCAATTTGTTTTCTCTATTTATTTTCTATGTATAAATATTCTTGAAACAAAATCATTTTTTATTTTTAACTATTTTTTTAATAAAAAATACAACAAAGTGCAACTCAAATTCATATGGAGGTAGAGCGAAATGGGGATACCCGAAACCCACGGGAATACCCAAACCCCGTTGGGTATGAGTTTTGAGTTTTAATTTTCATCCCCGTTAAGAATTGAGACGGGTTTGGGGATACCCGAACTTTATGGGTTTGGGTTTGGGGATGGCAAAATCCGTCCCCGACCCGTCCCATTGCCATGCCTATTTGGAACTTAGATTAAGATAATTTCGTTAATTTTTATCGGTTGAATTAAAATTTATGCGACGATTAATATTTAAATTTATAGAATTATTTTAAAAAATTTAATTTAAAAAGAATTGCAATAAAAATAATATTTTTAAGCATTATTTAAAATATTAACTGCACAAATGTTGGTCGGCCAGATTAGGGGTGTTCAAAAATCCAGTTAACTGAACCAAATTGTAATTCGAACTGCACTGAACTATATTTTAAATTGAACCATTCAATACAGTTTTGAACTGAACAATTTTTAATAAACAATTATAATTCAGTTTATAACTAGTTCAGAACGAGTTTAAATTTATGAACTATTTTTTATTTATTTTATTTTTTTAAAAGAAAAATATTTAAATTTTTTAAAAAATCACTATTTTTTGAAAGTTTCAAAACATAAAAAGATTATTATTATTATTATTATAATCATCAGCCATGCTATATGACACGACAGAGTTCACGCACGACAATGTACGATGCATTGAATTGACATGCAATTTCCTCCGAAACATAATGTAGTCATAAACATGCACTTTGCTATATAAAAAAGATAAATAATATCATATACCGTCTTGAAGCATTGGACCTTTGTTAATTATTCTTAATTAAATATTAAAATGTTGGTTACTTTTATTTCAAATATAAGTAAAAGTTGCTCATCAAATATTCATAAAAATTTTCGATAATAAAAAATGTTAACTTATATTTAATATAAATTTTAGATCTAATGTATAATATTTTTTTGGGTAAATAGATATTTACCCCTGCAAAATAGGCGAGTTTTGCATTACCCTGTAATTTTTTTTTGTTGGAATATCCTTCTGCAATGTTCAAAAAAAAATTTTGTAGTGTATTTTACCCCTGCCGAAAAAATACACTACCAAAAAAAATTTTGAACATTACAGGGGGTATTCCTATAAAAAAAATATTACAGTGGGTAACGCAAAACTCACATATTTTGCAGAGGGGTAAAGACCTATTTATCCTATTTTTTTTTGACAAGTAGTCTAATGGATGATTAAAAATTCAATCCTTAAGTAAATAAGTGGGATGGTCGAGGTTCATGTCAAACTAGAATTAAATTTCGAGTTAAACAAATTCTTATTGAGTTGAGCTCAGACAAATTCGACTTAACTTAACTCGACCCATTTTCAACCCTATTAAAATTCATTAAAAATATAGTATTATATTTTATAGTGCTAGATATAAATACAATTGCTCCTTTTGAATCACACCCATAAAAATACAGAAAAAAATGATACTATAAAAAAAAGATCAAATGTATAAGCTTCCCATATGGAATTATATGTGTCGTGCACTTGAGACAACATGGTGTATCGTGCCACAAATCATTTTCCTATTATTATTTTCACGTCAAAACATAAAGTTTCAGAGAAAGGGGTTTTCTCCGCCACCGTCCCACTCCAGTATCTCGCCGTCACGGGTCGCTGAATGCTTTGAATAATGATTTCTTCGGTTGTCACGGTCAAATTCGAATCAATTCGAATCGATTCAAATGGACTCTTCAACCTTATACATAACCAGGTTGAATGCATCAAGAGTTTTATCAAAAACAACTTCATGATTAATGGAAGTGTGGATAATGTGAAACTGGAAGAGGAACCTGCATTCAGAACATTAGAGCGCTAACAAGGAATAAGATCCAAACGGAAGAGGGCGGTGAAAAGGGAATCTAATAAATGATGTATTCCTCCTTCGTGGCGTGATCTGGAAGAAGCAGATTAGATGACAAAAACTGCCGCTGGGATGGCCAGAGATGAACAGTGGCGGAGTAAGCGGCGGCAACGGTCAGAGAAAGTGGAAGGGCAACCGTAAGTGGTGGATAAAGAAGATGTTGTTTCTGTTACTTTCTTTTGGCTTTTTTTTTAATAATAAAATAAATATTTATTTTTACACTTTAAGAAAAACTGGTTTAAAAAAGCTGGTTTTTTGATAAAAAAAATGAAAAAATAACTGGTTTATAACTAGTTTTTTTTTTAAAAAAAAAGAAAAAACAATTTTTTTTAAAAAATCAGTTAACTGAAACTAAACCGGTTTAAAGCTGTAAATTGGTTCTAGACCAAACTGAAACTGGTTTGAGAAATAAACTGATTTTTATAAAAAGTGGTTTCAGTTATTGAACTGAACTATATAAATGGTTCAGTTCAGTGCAGTTTATGAACCGTGAACACCCCTGGGTCAGACCAACATTTGAAAATGTTTACAACTTCACAATAGCAAAAGTGATTTCTTGAAAGTAGAGGTGTGATAAAAACATAACGAGCTATGATGTTTTACAGTTAGAGTGAAGTTTCTCAAATCACAAAATTCATACATACATCTATTAAGAAGTGATATAAAATCTAGGATATCATATCTACATAAACAAAGGTTAGACTAAAGTGGTCTCAATCATCTCAAAAGATATTGTAGATATTGAAACGATAATACACAATCACATCATATTATATTCTAATGTAATAAATCAATATTTTAATGAGTGAAATTCGTTCCCCGACAACAATTAACTTTTAAATTTAGAAAAATGTTAACTAGTATCCCCGAGACATTGGTTAAGAATACTAATTATAGAATAAAAATCTGAGAACTTGTGTAACTTATATATTTATAATATGAATAATGTTGTTTTCGAGGCAAAAATTACTACTTTTGGCTCCTTAACTAGTGTTCCGGAACATTAGTTAGCATGACCCTTAAATTTAATACATAATAATTTAGCTACATCAATGCTAATTAAATCTTGGCCGAGATTGATCGCAACATCAATTCTAAAATAATATCACAATTCAAGTGTAGAAAGTATATACAATCATCACATAGAGGGTAATTAGGCTCATACATGAAGGAATTAGATTTCATATAACTAAAAGATGGATAAGACGCCTCCTAAATATAATTTAAGATGCACGAGAGATAACGAGTATCAAACTATTCAAATGCTAATACTTACACCAAATCTCGATAATCTTCTTTTCGATACTCCATAATCTTCGCAAGAATGTAGCAATGAAAGCAGCCATTTTCGCGGCCGCTGAGCCTTAAAGTAAGAGAAGAGAAGATGAAATAATATGAAACTCGACTAACAAAACCTAATTTAAATTGGTACTCGATTTTTGTTTTGGGCTTAGATGAGTTCGATTTAATTTTGAAAATGGATTTTTTTTTGTCACCACCCCTTTAAGCTTCTCGAACACCTTGAATTTATTTTTATTTTTTTTAAAATACTCTTCTTGAGTTTTACTCCCTTTGTCCCTTATTATAAATCTCTCTTCAAAATTTGTACGCATATTAAGAAAAGTTGGTAGTGTGATTAATGTGTACTTTTTGGGTATTATAATTACTAAATTGTATTTGATGAAAAGATGTATTTGTAGTTGACTTTTCGTATTTCAATGCAAAGAAGGATTATATTTAGGAAATGTTTACCCCGATTTTTAGCAAACAACCGCTAGTTTAATTATTACAAGAAGGATCAACTAGTAAATCCTGGGACATATTGGATTGTGCAGAATTGACGAAAACATTTTCATATTTTCTGGGTTAAATCGGATAATTTGATAAAAACAGTAAAATCACTCGACGCAGTCGAATGGGTTTGCTTAAAGTAAAATGCTTCAAAGTTAAATTTGCAGAAAACTTGTAAATGAATTTGCAGATAAAGTTTAAAGAAGAACTTTGAAAAGTAAAAGCATGCAACAAAGTAAATTGCAGAAAAGGTTTTAAACTTGCAATGAAATAAATTGCAGAAAGGTTAAAGTGCGTAAACTTTAAATGGAAAGCAAGTAAAATACTTGGAGAATGTAAATTGCATTCATAAATGTAAATTGTTTACAAAGAAAGGTTGGTTACACAGATTCGTACATGTTCCATTTTGCACTCATTTCGCTCGTTGACATGGGTACTCTGAGTTTTGTCAGGAATTTGCATGAGAATTGTGAACCCGTTTCTCATATGAAAAACTAATATTTATAGGCAAACTAGAATAACCGTCAAAACCTACTTAACGTCTAACTAAACTCCACGTGTCTTCGACAATCTGAATTTCTTGGACACCTGGCAAGGCTTTCGAACGTTATCCACTTTGAATAATTTGCTAAGTCCAAAGTATGCTTTCTCCGTACTGCATAATACGTTATACAAGCAAACACACATATATATACATATATATAATTCGACACATATATAGCAATGTCGAAGCAATCAATCATGTACTTATTAAAATAGGTTCCTGTCGAATTCGACAGCTTCTTCAGACTCGACAGTGAACTTACAAACTACAAGGCTTTCGACGTCGAATGCCTTAATTTTCTCTTGATTTATTAAACAACCAATTTCCAAGAGAATATTAAAATACAATAATGTACATTAAATGAGATTTCAACATCTCACTCCAATTCATTAATGCCTGTCGAAAATACAGGCTAACAAATTGCCCCCTCAAAAATGCCAATTTCGACTGCATGTCGAATACGAAAGGAAGAAATGGCAGTTTTGAAGATTCTCTTTCTTTTCAACCTCTACACGCTTACCAAAGACGGCGCAAACGTCACATTAATGTCAAATCAATCATGACAAAAATGTAACCGTCAACTCAATCCCTTCAAACCATGATTTCCACTTTTTTAGCGTAATAGTGGGACACGTGGCAGGATCGGGACAATTGAGATGGAAAATGGTGGTGCTTCAGTTACCAACTACATGCAAATCTGCAGAGTCTATAAATAGCAAGCATAGTCCAACACTTTCACTTTTCTGAAATCCTAAACATTGAACTTCCCTTCCATAGAGAGCACTCACGCATTTTTTCCAAAAACAATCAAAACAAACTCCTAATCTTGCATTGTTCTTGTGTTTCTGTTGAATCTAAACCAACCAAAACGATTGTCAATCATTTTCGTTCATCATCACCGTTCTTTCCATTGCATTTGAGCAAGAAACAAGTTGATTTTGAAGGTTTTTGAACCTTTGCTACTGTCACCTGTCAAATCACCATCAACCTCAAGAACACCAAGAACACCAAGAAGCATCAATGGCTTCATCTTCTTCCTCCAGAAACGCTGTTCCCATTGCTGTAGATGACAAAGAGCTTGTCATGGTTGACGATTCAGTGTTCGTGTCGGAACCTGCTACTACTGCTGTCGAAAGCACCATATGGGGAAAAGAACTGCTGATTCCTCATAGACTTGAAGGTAAAACTCTTGCCTTTGCAGGCCCTCTTCCTTCGACTACTGATTTTAATGAGGAAATAAGTAGTATTTTCCCTCTACATGTCACTTGTGAGCCAAAAGTTTTTGCCAACTCTGTCTTCGACATGAGTTTCTTTGAACCTGGCTATAGGGCTTTTAGATCTGCACCAATAGCTACTGATGGCTATCTTAAATGGCTTAACAAAGTCGAAAAACAATACGCCACTTTTTGGAAAGAGAGTGGTATATTCGACTTAATTCAACTTTCGAGAGAAGGACCCAAGTACAATGCAGAAATGCTAATAGCTGCCCTTCATTTTTGGGAAAGTTCTACCAACACCTTTCACCTAAAAGCAGGCATGATGACCCCAACTCTATTCGACGTTGCTGCTATTACTGGCTTGAGACCAACAGGACCCACTTTCGACCCCAAATACACTACCCCCAACTATCAGCTCGACTTCAGAGTCTTATCCTTTTCAGGATTTCTCACAAATCACCATGACCTCAGTAGTGAAGAGGTATCACCTGAAGAACACATAGCCTTCTTGACTTATTGGCTATCACAATTCGTCCTTTGCACTTGCTCTCTGCAAGTTGTGAAAAGATTAGTTCCTCTCGCCATTATGTTTCACCATTGGATGTAGCCTTAGGCAGATTCATCTTGGCTTCCCTTTATGATTCCTTAGGACAAGCTAGTGATCTCCTTAAGAAAACTGATAAAGGATCACAATTAACTCTATCTGGACCCATTTGGCTTCTGCAACTTTGGCTGAATGCCACCTTTGAAACCAACTTCAAACTTTTCCTCCCTACTCACATGGAAACCTCTATTGCTTCTCGACAATCAGAAGGCGCTAGGTTAGCCTTGTTGAGGCAAAGAGAAACGAACTTGACCACTCGACAACTCTTTTTCCACTACTTCAAAACTCTGCTCGCCTTCGACGAAACCATCCCTCAAAAACACCCCTTTTATCAAAAGAACTATTGGACCATCTTGGTTTAAGAGACCATTTCCTGCAACAAATCCAGATGATGAGGAAGATACCAACAACATTTGGAGAATGTTTTTGAACCCAACAATCCTATCCTCAAGGCAAGGGATTGACAAAAGGCATTTGGGCTTGGTTGGATACCAACCCAACTTGGTTGCTCGCCAATTTGGCCTAAGTCAGTTCAGGCCAAAGAGCTTGTTCAAGAACAAAGATGATATTGTCTTGGGCAACTCTGGAATGTCTGTCGAGTACTTTGAACGTCGTTTGAAGCTTGCTGACGAGCACTCTTACAACCTTACACCTGTTGCCTTTGAAACCTCTCAATACTGCACCTATGAATTTGTTGCATGGTGGAGCTTGCACTATGAGAGGCATGCCAAGGATGAGAAACTGCTATTGTGTGCATTGAATGCAGGATTCGACGCTTTGCAGCCAAGGACTCCCAAAGGCAAAGGTAACTTGACTAAAAATAAACAAAGTTATTTTTATAATGTTTGTAAATTTAACTCTTCATTTGATGTTTAATTTTCCTTATTTCGACAGCAGGTGTTTCCAATGTCACAAAGACCAAAGAAACCAACGTCTCTACTGACTCCAGCGCTCCTGCTGTGACTTCAAAGAAATCACTCCCAAATACTGGGGCTAAGGTATCAAATTTCAAACTAGTATTTTAACTTAGTTTTTATTTGCAATTTTTGTCACAAACATTTTGAACCTTTCGACACTTGACTTACAATGCAGAGTCGAAAGAGAGTCAATGTGGCTTCAGAAAAAACTGGAGAGCCCACCATTCAGAAGAAACAAAAGAAACTCACCATTCAAGAACCAACAGTAAGGCTTTCGACATACCCTTTTAAATTCCTTTTCGACTTCAAAGAAATTTTGTGTTAACAGCCTTAAGGTTTCATTTCAGGCCACTGGTAATGTTCAAGAGAATCCTACTGCTGCTGCCCCTAGTGGAGAAGGCCAAAGAGACAAAGGAAAGGCCAACGAAGAAGCTAGTGAGGCAAGCACACCACCAACAAAATCTGATGCTGACAAACCCCCAAAAAAGAGAGTTGACAAGGAAAAGAAGAAGAAGAGGAAGAAAGTTAAGTCCAGCTCTAAAGCTTCTGCAGAACCAGAAAAAGAGGTTGAGATTACTCCTTCTAATCCTCCTGTCGAAGATTGATAAGTGCAAAAAAGTAGTAAAATCATATAGTAAATTAAAGCACTTATTAACTTGTTTTGTAAGATATCCTTTTGAAAAACCCCAAAATCATGTAAATAGTTGTTTTTTATTTTATTTTGTTTAGTATATCTTAATCCTAACCCTTTTGACAGGTTTTTGTGCTAAAAATTGAAGAAAAGCCAAAGAAACAAAATCTGCAAACTGAAGCTTGGTAGCTGAGCGACCAGTGGTAGCTGAGCGACCAAATTGAGGAAAATCTTGGAAAACAAGCAAAGAATTCTACACGTGTCAAGTAACTCCTTCACCAAGACAAACTGGTAGCTGGGCGACCAGATGGTAGCTGAGCGACCAAATTGAAGGAAGTCTTGGGCATCAAGTATTAAATTTTACACGTGTCAAACAACCTCTTCACCAAGACAAGCTGGTAGCTGAGCGACCAGTTGGTAGCTGAGCGACCAGCTGCTTTTCACGCCTATAAATAGCCTTCAAGAGGAGACCATTAAACAGAATTTCCAGAGAGAAGTAAAACAGAGAAATCTGAGGTGCATTGCCTAGGAGATTGAAGGTGGATTCACACATCTTTGAGACATCAAGGGTGATATGTTCATTCACTTCTATTTTCCTCATCTTTGTAAGCTCACCATGTGTAACTAAATCTATTGTTGTTAGGATTAGATGTAGCTTGTTTATGAATATTTACAACTCTTAATCATGTTATGATATGTTCTAATTCATTCATCATTATTGGTGTTATCTTTGATCTTCATGTTTAGCTTTTGATTTAAATTTATAGACATATAATGTTTGAATCAAGAATTTAAAAATCACCTATTAAACCCTAATTTCTAGACATAGATTTAGGATTAATATTCACTTTTTGTATTGGGATTTAATGCTTTTGTGTTGTTTGAATTATCCGAGACATCGGAGTTTGAATAATGTAATTAGTCGTTATATTGCTTAATTGTTGAGACATCGAGGGTTAATAAATATAACGTGATTCTCGTCGTTATCTGGACACAGAAACATACGTGATAATATTGATGAATGGTTAAAATATATCTAACTGATTTAGAAACGTAGATACGAGTAAATGAGTAAAGTCTAATCCCGACAAACTTTTCTCTTTGAATTCTAAACCATTTCTTTACCATCACTATATTTTCTTACTTTTACATAAACAAACATCTTTAATCACTTTACTTAAAATTATATTAATTATTGAACGACATCGATATCGCACCAGTCCCTGTGGAGACGATATTATAATACTTACTTTTGTACTTCAACAAAATGGCGCCGTTGCCGGGGACTGGCGTTTAGATATTGGAGCATTGCAACAATTTGTATTCTTTTAAGTAATTGTATATATTTGTTTATATTGTATAGTTGTAGTTTGCACTAATCCTTCTTTGCTAGTCAAAGAAATTTTTTCTTGTTTGTTAAATCCTTTTTCAGATCCTCCATCACAAACAGAACCATGACTGATCGTGGTTATAACAACTTCTATTCTCCTAATGAGTATGATTCATATCAACAATATCCTTTTGAAAATTATGGGCAGACTCCATATTATTACCCTCCTAAACCGTATGAGCAATCAACTATGGGGTCAAAAGCTTACTCAGAGGCTAGATTGGTGGATACCATGATTAAATTCATGGAAATGCAGCAGCAACAAATGCAACAGATGCAACATATGCAGCAGGAAAATCTAGAATATCAAGAAAAATATCATGCTAGATTGAAGAATTTTGAAAAGCAACTTGGTCAGATTAATGAAATGTTAGCCAATAACAATAACCAAGGAGGAACATTTCAAACCAACACTCAAACCATGCATGAAGAGAAATATAATAATCTCACAAAGAATGAGGAATGTGGAGAGTGTGTGGAAGAAGATGTTGAGAAAAATGAGGAAGAAAAAATAGTTGAAAGAGGTGGTGTAGTGAAAACAATGGATGAAATGGAAGCACCACACAAAATAGAACTTCCTCAAGAATTTCCATATATTGAAAAGGCCAAAATTGTTGATAATGAAGAAGTGATGATGGTTGTAGAGGAAAGTGAAGGATTATTTGACAAGGAAGAATTAGTGGAACAAAAGAAGGAGTTGGAGAACAAGGCGGAAATTGATCGGGTCATTGACGAAATTTGTGCCTTGTTCAACAAAAAAGAAGTGAGGAGGATATGGACTCCGAAACATTTATTTCTCAAGTTCATGGAATTCCTCCCAAATCAACGGAAGCAAAAGAATGATGTGGTTTCCGTTTCATTTTGGCCGCCCTAACCAAAAAGGCGTCAAGCTAATGACGTAAAAGAAGCGCTTGTTGGGAGGCAACCCAATTTTCTTTCCTTTACTTTTATTTACGCATTTTTAATTTCGCATATGTTATAATAAGTTTTTGAACATGTTCATCCTCTTATGAAAACAAAGTCCTTGAATTGGTGTGAATTCTATTTGAAATTTTGTTTCTGCTATTGTCACTAAACATATCATCACCTATAAAAATTCTTAAAAAAGCATAGGGTTGTATGTTTACCTTGTGAATGCAGGCATAACTTCATTTTCTCGGCCTAAGGACAGTCCACACTTCTTGAAGAGGAGGGAGTAGCAGAAGCAGAGTATTAAAGCACGCCATACACAGTGACATTTTATTGTTTCAGTCATTTAAATTCATGTTTTATATTTCATTGCAAATGTTGACTGAACAAACATGGTTTAAATCTTTGTGATTGCTAAATGTGCATATGAATTAATATGTCTAGATTTGTGATTAATCAAAAGCAAATGCATGATCAAAATAATTTCAATTGCTTAAGTTGAGGTCAAAAGTTTGTGATTATCTTTGAATGATAGGATGAATTTGAACTAAGTAGCTTCATTCAATTTGATTTCATTCATTCCTTCTTAACATGATTAATTGATTATGAATCACGTAGACCTAGCCGGGTGAGATGGTGTGAACCTTCCATTGTATATATATTTGAGAGCCGGCAATTGTGTTTAACTCTGTTGATTTTAACTGAATCTTGCTATTACTTGATGTGTTTGAAGTCATGGAAATGATCAAGGCCATGTTTCTATATGAGTGCAACTACTTTGGCCAAATATAACCTACCTTGTGAGTTGTGTGATCCTTTGTTACCCCACTTGAGCCAAAATTTGAAAATTTTGTTTGTGATAAACCCTTGAACCACAATAAAGAAAAACAATGACTTGACCCTTGTCTTAGGATGATTGAGCATTGAGTTTATGTAGGGTTGAAAACAAGTTGGGGAGAAGGAGGTTATTTGATCAATTTGAAAAGAAAAAAAAAAGAAAAAGAAGTAGTTGAAAATGGTGATTTTGAGAAAGAAAAAGAATGTCATCAACAAAAGTAATCAATGAAATTGCAAAGAAAAAGAAAGAAAAGATTGTGGCATAAAGAATCACCAAATGTGAAAAAAGGGGAAAGTGAAAGAGGGTGAACAACTTATGAGATGAAAGTACTCAAGAAAAATGCTCTCTTATCCTTAAGGCTCTTTGAATCCAAAGAAAAACAATGATTTCTTGTAGCCTAGCCCCATTACAAGCTTAAGAAAGTCCTTAGTGATCCATGATTGATAGCATGTTTTGTAATTATGTTGAGATGTATGTTTGAATTGATTTGTTGTGAACACATTGTTTGGATTGAGAGAAACACTACACCTTTGAGTTGAAACACTTGTGAGAATTGTGATTCTAGTTGATTATCATGTTGATTTGGAAAGCTTGAAATCTTGCTTGAATTTAGAAACTATTTCACATTCATGCTTTGATTCTTTGATGATTATGAATGATTGGTTTAAACTTGCAATACATTAAATCATGCAAAGCTTAAAATGATTTACATTCAAAGTTTTTGATTGATTGCAAAGCTTAAATGAATTATGCACTAATGATATTTGAGCCATGTTTGGAGAGTTAATTTTGGACTTTTGTTTGAGGACAAACAAAGTTTTAAGTTGGGGAGAGTTTGATAAGTGCAAAAAAGTAGTAAAATCATATAGTAAATTAAGGCACTTATTAACTTGTTTTGTAAGATATCCTTTTGAAAAACCCCAAAATCATGTAAATAGTTGTTTTTTATTTTATTTTGTTTAGTATATCTTAATCCTAACCCTTTTGACAGGTTTTTGTGCTAAAAATTGAAGAAAAGCAAAAGAAACAAAATCTGCAAACTGAAGCTTGGTAGCTGAGCGACCAGTGGTAGCTGAGCGACCAAATTGAGGAAAATCTTGGAAAACAAGCAAAGAATTCTACACGTGTCAAGTAACTCCTTCACCAAGACAAACTGGTAGCTGGGCGACCAGATGGTAGCTGAGCGACCAAATTGAAGGAAGTCTTGGGCATCAAGTATTAAATTTTACACGTGTCAAACAACCTCTTCACCAAGACAAGCTGGTAGCTGAGCGACCAGTTGGTAGCTGAGCGACCAGCTGCTTTTCACGCCTATAAATAGCCTTCAAGAGGAGACCATTAAACAGAATTTCCAGAGAGAAGTAAAACAGAGAAATCTGAGGTGCATTGCCTAGGAGATTGAAGGTGGATTCACACATCTTTGAGACATCAAGGGTGATATGTTCATTCACTTCTATTTTCCTCATCTTTGTAAGCTCACCATGTGTAACTAAATCTATTGTTGTTAGGATTAGATGTAGCTTGTTTATGAATATTTACAACTCTTAATCATGTTATGATATGTTCTAATTCATTCATCATTATTGGTGTTATCTTTGATCTTCATGTTTAGCTTTTGATTTAAATTTATAGACATATAATGTTTGAATCAAGAATTTAAAAATCACCTATTAAACCCTAATTTCTAGACATAGATTTAGGATTAATATTCACTTTTTGTATTGGGATTTAATGCTTTTGTGTTGTTTGAATTATCCGAGACATCGGAGTTTGAATAATGTAATTAGTCGTTATATTGCTTAATTGTTGAGACATCGAGGGTTAATAAATATAACGTGATTCTCGTCGTTATCTGGACACAGAAACATACGTGATAATATTGATGAATGGTTAAAATATATCTAACTGATTTAGAAACGTAGATACGAGTAAATGAGTAAAGTCTAATCCCGACAAACTTTTCTCTTTGAATTCTAAACCATTTCTTTACCATCACTATATTTTCTTACTTTTACATAAACAAACATCTTTAATCACTTTACTTAAAATTATATTAATTATTGAACGGCATCGATATCGCACCAGTCCCTGTGGAGACGATATTATAATACTTACTTTTGTACTTCAACAAAGATCAACCAACACCACACACTGAAACCACCAACATTGAAGTTCCTGCCCCCAGGCAAGAAAATACCAGCTCATGTTCACATGATCTTGGTGCTAAGGTAAAATCTTCTCAACTTTTAAGATTTTGTCAATAGAACAAATTTCTTTTTCTCATAAGTTTTCTCATAACTTCATTTGCCTTACCTTTCGACAGGATACTAATGATGAAAATGTCAACATGAATGTTGACAATGCAGAAAACCTGACTCAAGGCATTGGTACCAATGATATCGAGGTCAACCCTAATCAAAGTGACAAAGGTCCAGAGACTGAAAAAAATCCCACCATCAATCTTGATTCTGAAGAAACTATTCTTGATCGTCCTACTGAATCTACCCATTCGTCAGAAGGTACAGATGTCGAAATGGCTTTCGACAATGAAAGGGAAGAAGCTATGCCAGAGGCTGCTGAAGGAGGTTCTGGTATACTCCCAGTTTCTTCTACTTCAAAGTTATCTGCTGATGTTGGGTTGTCAGAGATGCAATTCATAGCTATGAAGGACTCTGATCCTGCTGCAGCACTAAAGATGCTCCTCTCAAGCAAAAGCAACAAAGACAAAAGTGCTTCACATCACAGCAGTTCGACAGCCTCTGACTCTGAGATTCATTCGACAGTGAGACAAGACTCCTTAATTCTCAAGCTGCACACAGACTACATCAACCAGGACGTCTTCTCATTGATTGAAGCTAATCCCAGCAGTGCTTTTGCCCACTTAGGCTTTCTGAAGAAATTTCACAACCCAATGACTGATGGTGCTACTCTTGGTAAGGTTATCCAACTTGAAAACCTTATTGATGGTTTCACCAAAGCCATTCAAAAAAGGCAAAGTAATGCCTCAAGGTTGGAAGCTCAAACTCAAGCCCATGCTGTATTGGTCGAGAAAGCAAAAGCTGCTCAGGCAAATGTCGAGCGCCTTGAGAAGGATATTGAGTCGAATGCTGAGATTGCAGGCTATGACAAGAACATTGCTGATTGGGAAAATGAGGTAGCTGAGTTGAACTTGAAAATTCAAAATCTCAATGCCAAGATAACCGGTGAAAAGGCTAAGCGTGAGGAAGCCAAAGCTAATATTTCCAAGGCAACCAAAGCTATGATTGACAAAGAGGCGAATGCCGACATCAAGTACTTCAGCCATTCTGCAGCTGTCGAATAAGAGATCAAAATCTTGGTGGATTCCAACATGATTCTCGACGCAGAAGTTGCTTCATTCAAAAGCCTGTATGAAGACTTGAAGAGAAAATTTTAACTTTGTAATAGTTTTAGTTTTTATTGTTCTTAGTTTTTTGCTTCAACTATTTGAACAATTTGTTATGGTTTTTTGGTTTTGTAATCTTGACAATGCCCATTTTGTGGCGAACTCATTTTATGATCACCATTTTCATTATGTCTTAAGCTTTATTCTTCGTTAATTTTTATTTCTTGCAACACTGGTTTATACTTTTTCAAGTACTTACCATAAGCACCATTTGAAAAAACCTGAACAACTTTAAAAGGGCCTTCCCAATTTGGAGACCATTTGCCTAAGACTCTGTCTTTTTTATCCATTGGCAAAATAACTTTCCAAACCAAATTTCCAACATTAAAGGTTTTAGACTTAACCTTTTTATTGTAAGTTTTAGCAACTCTTTCTTTCTGTCGAGTTAGCATCTCTAAAGCTTTTACTCTCTCCTCATCTAAATCAACTAATTCATCTAACATCATATCCCAATAATGATCCCTTGGGATTTCTGCCTGCCTTTGAATTCTAACTGACTGCAGATGTATTTCGACAGGCAAGACTGCATCATGCCCATATGTTAGTCGAAAGGGTGTGGTGTTAGTTGATTCTTTTGGAGAATTCCTACATGCCCAAAAGACTTGATCTAAAGTCTTGTTCCAATTTCTAGGCTTTTGGGCAATATGCTTTTTAATCAAACCAATAATGATTTTATTAGCAGCTTCTACTTGACCATTTGCTTGGGCATAATATGGTGTAGAGGTTAAAAGTTTAAAACCAGTTTGTTGGGCAAATTCAACCATCTTTCGTCCAGTGAATACTGAACCTTGATCTGTAGTAATAGACTCAGGTATACCAAATCTATAAATGATGTGACTTTGTATAAAACTAATCACTGCTTCTTGGTCAACATTTGGTAATGGAATTGCTTCTATCCATTTGGTAAAATAATCTATACCAACTAAAATATAACGTTGGTTTTTTGACGAGCTTGGTTTAATTTCACCAATTAAATCTAAAGCCCACCCTCTAAAAGGCCAAGGTTTTACTATTGAATGGAGTTCACTTGCAGGTACATGTTGTATACCTGAATGTCTTTGACACTCTTGACAACCTTTGGCAAACTCTATACAGTCTTTTAGAATTGTTGGCCAATACACACCTTGTCGAAATAACAACCATTTCATTTTGTGGCCTGCCTGATGAGATCCACATGCACCACTGTGCACATCGGATATAGCCAAATAAGCTTCAGTTTCACTTAAACATTTTAGCAAAACTCCCTCAGGTGTTTTCTTCATTAGTTCATTACCAATGATGACATAACTCAAGGCTCTATATTTGATTTTTCTATTGGTTGTTCCATTTGGATCTTTCAAATATTCGACAAGTTGTTTTCTCCAATCATTGTCAGATAGATTGTCAATGGCAAAAATTTCAAAAATTTCTGAATTTTCGTCATAATCATAAGTGATATCTTGACCACTGTCTTGTGGTAAGTCTGCCCCCACAAGTTTTGGCATTGACAATTCCAATGAAGGAGGTTGATCAACAATGAGTTTATCTTTAATTTCAATCAACTCTTCTAGTTTTTCACTAGAGATTTTATAACCAGAAGCTATTTGAGCCAAATCATTGGCTTCTTGATTTTCTATACGAGGTACATGTTCAAAGATAACTTGGTCGAAACGTTTTAGCAAAGAAATTGCCATGACAAAATACTTCATCAAGTGTTCTTTTATGCATTTGTATTCTTTTGTCAATTGTTTCAATACCAATTCTGAATCACCTCTGATCAAAATATTTTTTGCCCCCAAGTCTAATAAAATTTCCAAGCCTGTTATTAAAGCCTCATATTCTGCTTCATTATTTGAGCAGAACCTGAAGGTTGAAAAACACACAAGAAGGGGGGGGTTGAATTGTGTGTTACTTTTTCTAAGTTAAAACAAATTGCAGCGGATAAGGTATAACACACACAATATATGAGGATAGGGTTAGAGAGAGATGCTCAGAATTTTTATACTGGTTCCTCCCACTAACAGGAGTAGTCCAGTCCTCTTGTCATTCACAAGAGATTTCACTATAATCACTCAGATTACAAATGCTCAAGCACTAAGCAAGAGACTTCAAACTGCTCAAGCACAAAGCAAGAGACTTCTAACTGCTCAAGCACAAAGCAAGAGACTTCCAATGCTCAAGCACAAAGCAAGAGACTTCCAATGCTCAAGCACAAAGCAAGAGACTTCCAATGCTCAAGCACAAAGCAAGAGACTTCCAATGCTCAAGCACAAAGCAAGAGACTTCCAATGCTCAAGCACAAAGCAAGAGACTTCCAATGCTCAAGCACAAAGCAAGAGACTTCCAATGCTCAAGCACAAAGCAAGAGACTTCCAATGCTCAAGCACAAAGCAAGAGACTTCCAATGCTCAAGCACAAAGCAAGAGACTTCCAATGCTCAAGCACAAAGCAAGAGACTTCTAACTGGTTTTAATGTTAATAAAGATAAGAGATTAACACTTGATATACAATCAGAGGTGTTTACAAAATACAACTCAGTTACAAGACTAACTTAGAAAATTATCACAAAGTTTCTAAGTGTTTGATAGCTTCAGAATTTGACAGAGTTTCAGCACGTTCAGAAGCTTAAGTCTTGATTCCCATTTCTTCACAAATCTTCTTCCTTTTATAGATGATAAAATGAACGTTGAAGATTATAGCCGTTTGAAGAATTGAGACGCTCCTTTGTATAGATCAGTGAGCTTATTAGCTGTTCTGATTTGCAGTAGCTTAGGAGCTTAACGTTTACTACAAAATGAGAGATTCCTTTTGGCTTTTGATATTTGAACCTTGGTGAAAGCCAAATAAGGAAATAATCGTTTCTGAAGCCTGACTTGAAAAGGACCTTTCCATGGTCAAACCTTTTCATTCTTGGTTTCTGCGTTTGGACTTAGTCAGGCACAGTCTTCAATAAAATTGTACTCTCAAATGTAGCTTAACACTTATATCTGACGAGCCTTCAGATTTTGATAGGCTCAGAATTACTTGTTTCAGATCTGGTGAGCTCAGATGTTCTTCAGATTTTGATAGGCTCAGAATTACTTGTTTCAGATCTGGTGAGCTCAGATGTTCTTCAGATTTTGATAGGCTCAGAATTACTTGTTTCAGATCTGGTGAGCTCAGATGTTCTTCAGATTTTGATAGGCTCAGAATTACTTGTTTCAGATCTGGTGAGCTCAGATGTTCTTCAGATTTTGATAGGCTCAGAATTACTTGTTTCAGATCTGGTGAGCTCAGAAGTAATTTCTTCAGAAATTCTAAGGTTCAGATAATAACTTCAGAGTTTCACAGGCTCAGAATTACTTGCTTCAGATCTGGTGAGCTCAGAAGTAATTCCTTCAGAAATTCTAAGGTTCAGATAATAACTTCAGAGTTTCATAGGCTCAGAATTACTTGCTTCAGATCTGGTGAGCTCAGAAGTAATTCCTTCAGAAATTCTAAGGTTCTTTAGTACGCAAATTTTAACTTTTAATCCTGCACACTGAATTAAATTATTAGTATTCCAATTTAACCTTAAATACATTGTTATCATCAAAATCAATTAAGGAGATACAAAATCATAATTTTGTTCCAACAATCTCCCCCTTTTTGATGATGACAACTATATGTATTTAAAATCAATTGTTGTTGTTTTTATTTAACATCTTGACTTCAGGTTCTGAGGTTTGCAAGCTCCCCCTGAGTCTGATAAGCTTCAAAAGTTTATCAATGATAAATATAAAACAGTCTAAGAGTAATATTTAATGTCAAATATAATTTCATATATTCTACCTTCAGAATTAGAGGTTTGCAAGCTCTATTTCTTCAGACTGACAAATATAAGATATGGTTTGCAAGCGTATCTTATATTATATGAATTTATGTTGGACAAAATTTATTACTCCCCCTCATTAAAAGTTTAAAAGACTTTAATATAACTTAACAAGAGTAGAGTTCAGAAAATGTGATCTTTAGAGCTTCAGAAATAATTTCACTGCCATAGGAAATGAAATAATATTTTCTCCCCCTTTGTCATTATCAAAAACGGGTCAGTCAAAGCACAAGTTACAGGGTAGTAAATGCACACAGCAAACAACCACCAGCAGTAAATGCATTCAACGGTAAAAGGGAATTGGTAAGTACCATGGTGAAACAGGGAATTGTTTCAGAATGAAGACGAGTTTCTTCAAGATCTGAATCAGTTCCAGGAAAAGGTGGAGTGGTTTGAATGGATGAGGGGTTTGGTTCAGAAGTGGTTGGCTTAGGAGATGAAGTCTGAAGGGGTTCAGTTTGGGATTCAGCAGGGACTTCAGAATTTTGAACATTTGAGGGTTCAGATTGGTCTACGTCCATTGCTATTGGGGTAGACTCAGAATCTTTAATAGGAGATTTCTGAGGGGATTTAGGAGTGTCAGAAATGGTTATAGTGGAAGTTTCAAAATATTGAAAACGTGAGAAGTGATAGTGACTAGTGTGTAGTTAAGTGATTATAGTGGAAGTTTCAAAATATTGGGGAAACAAGATAGTGACGTAATGGGGGCTTGGCAGTTACTTTTAATAAAATCATCATTAGCTCTCCTTCATTACCCAGCGGTTACTAGACATGATGGGAAGTTACACAGATAAGTAGTGTTTTCAGAAGCCAGCTGTCAGTTAGAGAAACTGAGTGGTCAACTAACACTTAGAGTAGGTATCTGAGTCACAAGAAATCATATTTAATAATAAATAATTCTGATTGCTTCAGATGAGAGAGTGCTTCAGAACCTATATAATAGTTTATGAGCCGTCCAAACTTCTGAGGCCCTTCAGAACCAGTTTATTCATTCAGAGTTAACAGCATTCAGAGATATCATTCAGAAATAAAAACCATGTTCAGATTTTTCTTGATAAAATCGAAACGATCAATAGCAAGAGGTTTGGTAAAGATATCAGCCCATTGATGCTCAGTATCAATGAATTGAATCTTAATTACTCCCTTCTGAACATAGTCTCTAATGAAGTGATGTTTGATCTCAATGTGTTTAGCTCTTGAATGCAAAATAGGATTCTTAGACAAACAGATAGCAGCAGTATTATCACAGAGAAGTGGTACACCACTTATCCTTATCTGATAGTCCTCCAACTGATGTTTCATCCAGAGCAATTGCGTGCAACACTTAGCAGCTGAGATGTACTCTGCTTCTGCTGTAGATAGAGCAATAGTTGCTTGTCTCTTACTAGCCCATGATATAAGGTTTTCACCTAGAAATTGACAGTTTCCACTAGTGGACTTCCTTTCAATTTTATCACCAGCATAGTCAGCATCACAGAATCCAATAAGCTGATAATCTAAGGATTTCTTATAAAGTAATCCAAGATTAGTGGTTCCTTTCAGATATCTAAAGATTCTCTTAACAGCAGTTAGATGAGACTCTCTAGGATCTGATTGAAATCTAGCACACAAGCATACACTGAACAAGATATCTGGTCTAGATGCAGTGAGATAAAGGAGGGAACCAATCATACCTCTGTATAATTTCTGATCTACTTTGCCTTCAGATTCTTCCTTCAGAAGACAGCTAGAGGGATGCATAGGAGTTGACATTGGTTTACAATCTTCAAGACCAAACTTCTTCAGTAAATCCTTTGTGTATTTGGTTTGATGCACATATACTCCTTCTTTTCTTTGATTGATTTGAATTCCCAAGAAGAATGTTAGTTCTCCCATCATACTCATTTCAAATTCATCCTGCATAAGCTTAGAGAAATTCTTGCAAAGAGAAGCATTAGTTGAACCAAAGATAATATCATCAACATAAATCTGAACAATCAAAATATCAGTTTTTAAGGTTTTTCTAAAGAGAGTGTTATCAACATGTCCTTTTTCAAAACCATTTTCTAGAAGAAATATACTTAACCTTTCATACCAAGCTCTTGGAGCTTGTTTCAAACCATACAGAGATTTCTTCAATTTGTAAACATGATCAGGACACTTTATATCTTCAAAGCCAGGAGGTTGTTTAACATAGACTTCTTCATAAATTACTCCATTCAGAAATGCACTCTTAACATCCATTTGAAATAGAGTGATGTCATGATTAACTGCATAGGACAAGAGAAGTCTAATTGCCTCAAGTCTTGCTACTGGTGCAAAGGTTTCAGTGAAATCTATGCCTTCTTGCTGACTATAACCTTGTGCAACCAGTCTAGCTTTATTTCTGACAACTTCTCCCTTTTCATTTGACTTGTTTCTGAATACCCATTTTGTTCCAATAATGTTCTTGTGTTTGGGTTTTGGTACCAGATCCCAAACATCATTTCTTTCAAATTGATTGAGTTCTTCTTGCATTGCAACAATCCACCCATCATCTGAGAGTGCTTCTTCTATGTTTGTGGGTTCAATTAATGAAATTAACCCAACTAGGGATTCATCCTCTTTGAAAGCAGATCTGGTCTTTCTTGGGCTATCCTTGTTACCAACAATTAGCTCTTCAGGATGAGATGATCTATACTTGAATTTACTCTTAGGTGGAGCAGGTGTCTGAGAGGGTTCAGTTTCTGAAGGGTCTTCAGTTTCAAGGCCTTCAGAGATATCTTCATTTTGAGTCTCAGATGGATATACAGCAATGGAGAGATCTTCACACTCAGAATTTGAGGAAACTTGAAATTCTGCAAAAGTCTCAGCTTGCTCTGACATTTTATCGTCAGGCTCTTTATCATCAAATCTAACATGTATAGATTCTTCAACTGTGTGAGTTTCAGAATTATACAATCTGTATGCTTTTGAGCGTTCAGAGTAGCCTATAAAGATACCCTTATAAGCTCTAGCATCAAATTTCTTTCGATGGACCTTGTTGTCTAGAATATAACAAGTACATCCAAACTGATGAAAATAAGAAATATTTGGTTTTCTTCCTTTGAACAGTTCATAAGCAGTTTTGTTCAGAATAGGTCTGATGTAGATTCTATTCTGAACATAGCAAGCAGTACTCACGGCTTCTGCCCACAAGAACTTAGCTAGGTTAGACTCAAGCATCATGGTACGAGCCATTTCTTGCAAAGATCTATTCTTTCTTTCTACAACACCATTCTGCTGTGGTGTTCTAGGAGAAGAGAATTCATGGATTACTCCATGCTCTGAGCAGAAAGATTCGAAAGAGTCATTTTCGAACTCTCCCCCATGGTCGCTTCTAACCTTCAGAATCCGAAGATCCTTTTCACTTTGTATTTGTGTGCAGAAGTCACTGAACACCACAAGTGCTTCACTCTTAGAACGTAGGAATTTCACCCAAGTCCATCTACTGAAATCATCAACCATGACCAATCCATATTTTTTACCATTGATAGAGGCTGTCGAAACAGGACCAAACAGATCAATGTGAAGCAATTCTAAGGGTCTGGAAGTAGAGACAATGTTTTTAGACTTGAATGAAGTCTTAGCAAATTTTCCTTTTTGACATGAGCCACAAAGTGCATCTGAGTGATAATCAATGTCAGGCAAACCACTAACAAGCTTTTGTTTGCTAAGCTTAGAGATCAACCTCCAGTTAGCATGACCAAGACGCTTGTGCCATAGCCATTTCTCATCACTCAGAGACAAAAGACATATAATCTTTTGGTCAACCAAATCAGAAAAGTTTACTTTATAAACATTGCCAACTCTCATTCCCTTGAATACTACAGATTTGTCAGAGTCTTTTGATACAGTACATGATTCCTTATTAAATGTAACAACACACCCATTGTCACAAAATTGACTAATGCTCAATAGATTGTGTTTAAGTCCATCAACTAACCAAACATCTTTAATGGAAAGAGAGGAATTACCAACTGTACCTGTACCAATGATCTTCCCTTTTTGTTTTCCTCCAAATCCCACAGAGCCTCCCTCTTTCAGAGTTAGGGTTTGGAACATATGCTTTTCTCCCGTCATATGTCGTGAGCAACCACTGTCCAGGTACCAGGGCTGCTGTTTTACCTTTCCTTGCATGAGCATCTGAAGCAAACATTATTTCAGATTTTGGTACCCATATTCTGATGGGTCCTTTAGAGTTAGTCTTCTGAATAGTATTCCTTCTTTGTTTTCTATGATCAACACAAGATCTAGAATTAATTAAGCTTTGACAAGAATGTTTAGGCTTAATTTGATTCTTGGATTTTGATCTGGAGTATATCACAGTTCCAAAGGTCAAGCAAGGATCTGAAGTAACTTTACCTTGATTTCTCAGAGGTTCAGATGACTTCTGAGCCTTAACTTGAGAACTTTTGGACTCAGAAATTTTAGGTTCAGAAGAACTTGGAACTTCTGAGTCTTTGGGTTCAGGTTCAGAACCTCCTTCAGAGTTGGATGCCTTCAGATCAAGTTTACCACTTTTAACAAAGGTAGAGAATAATTCAGGTGGAGTATCATCCTCACTATATGATTTCAGAGGTTTATCCCAGTTCTTAAACCGAGAATAACCAATGCCTTCACCATAGTTACGAGTCATATGATAAATCATGGAAGCCATTTTACTCCTATTGAAGGTACAACGAATAAATTCGTGAAGAGCATCTTCATGATCATCATTGAGCTTGTCTGCCAAGACATAGTTAGATTCAACATGACAAATACGAATGTTTAACGATTCATTTTCATCATAAAGAATCTTGGCATCCTTTTTCAATGATTCATGAACATTCTTCAGAATTTTGTGTTGACTTACTATACGAGAGTAATGTTTCACGGCAATCTTAAGAGAATCAATTAATTCAGATTTAGTCATGTTAGAGTATACCTCATTTTCATCATCTGAGTCATCTTCAGAATCTCTATCAGAGTTGTTACCTTCAGAAGTTCTTGCCATTAAAGCCAGATTGCCTTCTTCATCATCTTCTCCTTCAGAGTCATTCTCAATGGTCTCCCAAGTGGCTAACAAACTCTTCCTTACTTTTTCTTTGTACTTTTCTTTCCCAAAGCTCTTATTCTTTCCTTTGTCCTTGGATGACATTTCTGGACAGTCCGCAATGAAGTGTCCAGATTTCTTGCAGTTATAGCAGTTGTTCAGTTCTTCCTTTTTGTCCTTTGAAAAGGAACTTCTTGAGTTGTTTCCTTTGTTTGGAAACCTTTTGTATTTCTTGTTCCATTTCTGAAACCTTCTAACCATTAGTGCCATTTCTTCATTCTCAGAATTTTCATCCATCATATCATCAGAAGTTTCTTCCTCTTGTTCAGACACTTTGATCTTTGCAGCTTTTGAGGAAGTCTGAACAGAGCTTAGAGCCAAGGACTTCATCTTCTTGACAGGTTCATCTGACATAAGTTCTAGCTCATGACTTCTGAGTGAGCTTATTAAATCTTCAAGAGTCACATTGTCCAAATCCTTGGATTCCTGAAAAGCTGTAACTTTTGGTCTCCATTTGGAAGGTAAGCTCCTCAGAATTTTCTTCACGTGATCAGATGCAGTGTAGCTTTTCTTCAGAACTTGAAGACCAGAGACAAGGGTTTGAAACCTTGAATACATGGTTTCAATATCTTCATCTTCCTTCATTCTGAACAGCTCATATTGATGAACTAATAAGTTTGCCTTAGCTTCTTTGACTTGCTTATTTCCTTCATAGGTGGAACATAGAGAGTCCCAGATAGTTTTGGCACATGACTTGTTGGATATTTTTAAATACTCAGCATGAGATATTGCACCAATAAGCATATTCTTAACAGTATGATGCTTCTTATACTGTTTCTTCTTTTCAGCATCAAAGAACTTTCTGTAGGTATTTCTTACAACACCTTCATCATCCATGTGTTCAAAATGTATACCATCTTCAATGATATCCCATAACTCATCATCGGTCCCAATGATGTAACTATACATCTTGGTTTTCCAGAAAGGAAAAGTAGTAGGATCACTGTTGAAGTAAGGTGGTTTGTCTCTGTGATTATCACTGTTCCTTTCCCTATCATAGTTGTGAGGAGGTGGAACAGCAGAGTGATCAGGTCCAGAGGAAGCAGAAGGAGAGGTAACACCAGACATGTTTTTCAACTAAGTACCCCTAGATCTTTTACTGTTTCACTGTTAAGTGAAGAGCAACAGACCGGAGCTCTGATGCCAATTGAAGGTTGAAAAACACACAAGAAGGGGGGGGGGTTGAATTGTGTGTTACTTTTTCTAAGTTAAAACAAATTGCAGCGGATAAGGTATAACACACACAATATATGAGGATAGGGTTAGAGAGAGATGCTCAGAATTTTTATACTGGTTCCTCCCACTAACAGGAGTAGTCCAGTCCTCTTGTCCTTCACAAGAGATTTCACTATAATCACTCAGATTACAAATGCTCAAGCACTAAGCAAGAGACTTCAAACTGCTCAAGCACAAAGCAAGAGACTTCTAACTGCTCAAGCACAAAGCAAGAGACTTCCAATGCTCAAGCACAAAGCAAGAGACTTCCAATGCTCAAGCACAAAGCAAGAGACTTCCAATGCTCAAGCACAAAGCAAGAGACTTCCAATGCTCAAGCACAAAGCAAGAGACTTCAAACTGGTTTTAATGTTAATAAAGATAAGAGATTAACACTTGATATACAATCAGAGGTGTTTACAAAATACAACGCAGTTACAAGACTAACTTAGAAAATTATCACAAAGTTTCTAAGTGTTTGATAGCTTCAGAATTTGACAGAGTTTCAGCACGTTCAGAAGCTTAAGTCTTGATTACATTTCTTCACAAATCTTCTTCCTTTTATAGATGATAAAATGAACGTTGAAGATTATAGCCGTTTGAAGAATTGAGACGCTCCTTTGTATAGATCAGTGAGCTTATTAGCTGTTCTGATTTGCAATAGCTTAGGAGCTTAACGTTTACTACAAAATGAGAGATTCCTTTTGGCTTTTGATATTTGAACCTTGGTGAAAGCCAAATAAGGAAATAATCGTTTCTGAAGCCTGACTTGAAAAGGACCTTTCCATGGTCAAACCTTTTCATTCTTGGTTTCTGCGTTTGGACTTAGTCAGGCACAGTCTTCAATAAAATTGTACTCTCAAATGTAGCTTAACACTTATATCTGACGAGCCTTCAGATTTTGATAGGCTCAGAATTACTTGTTTCAGATCTGGTGAGCTCAGATGTTCTTCAGATTTTGATAGGCTCAGATTTACTTGTTTCAGATCTGGTGAGCTCAGATGTTCTTCAGATTTTGATAGGCTCAGAATTACTTGTTTCAGATCTGGTGAGCTCAGATGTTCTTCAGATTTTGATAGGCTCAGAATTACTTGTTTCAGATCTGGTGAGCTCAGAAGTAATTCCTTCAGAAATTCTAAGGTTCAGATAATAACTTCAGAGTTTCACAGGCTTCAGATCTGGTGAGCTTAGAAGTAATTCCTTCAGAAATTCTAAGGTTCTTTAGTACGCAAATTTTAACTTTTAATCCTGCACACTGAATTAAATTATTAGTACTCCAATTTAACCTTAAATACATTGTTATCATCAAAATCAATTAAGGAGATACAAAATCATAATTTTGTTCCAACAATCTCCCCCTTTTTGATGATGACAACTATATGTATTTAAAATCAATTGTTGTTGTTTTTATTTAACATCTTGACTTCAGGTTCTGAGGTTTGCAAGCTCCCCCTGAGTCTGATAAGCTTCAAAAGTTTATCAATGATAAATATAAAACAGTCTAAGAGTAATATTTAATGTCAAATATAATTTCATATATTCTACCTTCAGAATTAGAGGTTTGCAAGCTCTATTTCTTCAGATTGACAAATATAAGATATGGTTTGCAAGCGTATCTTATATTATATGAATTTATGTTGGACAAAATCTATTACTCCCCCTCATTAAAAGTTTAAAAGACTTTAATATAACTTAACAAGAGTAGAGTTCAGAAAATGTGATCTTTAGAGCTTCAGAAATAATTTCACTGCCATAGGAAATGAAATAATATTTTCTCCCCCTTTGTCATTATCAAAAACGGGTCAGTCAAAGCACAAGTTACAGGGTAGTAAATGCACACAGCAAACAACCACCAGCAGTAAATGCATTCAACGGTAAAAGGGAATTGTTAAGTACCATGGTGAAACAGGGAATTGTTTCAGAATGAAGACGAGTTTCTTCAAGATCTGAATCAGTTCCAGGAAAAGGTGGAGTGGTTTGAATGGATGAGGGGTTTGGTTCAGAAGTGGTTGGCTTAGGAGATGAAGTCTGAAGGGGTTCAGTTTGGGATTCAGCAGGGACTTCAGAATTTTGAACATTTGAGGGTTCAGATTGGTCTACGTCCATTGCTATTGGGGTAGACTCAGAATCTTTAATAGGAGATTTCTGAGGGGATTTAGGAGTGTCAGAAATGGTTATAGTGGAAGTTTCAAAATATTGAAAACGTGAGAAGTGATAGTGACTAGTGTGTAGTTAAGTGATTATAGTGGAAGTTTCAAAATATTGGGGAAACAAGATAGTGACGTAATGGGGGCTTGGCAGTTACTTTTAATAAAATCATCATTAGCTCTCCTTCATTACCCAGCGGTTACTAGACATGATGGGAAGTTACACAGATAAGTAGTGTTTTCAGAAGCCAGCTGTCAGTTAGAGAAACTGAGTGGTCAACTAACACTTAGAGTAGGTATCTGAGTCACAAGAAATCATATTTAATAATAAATAATTCTGATTGCTTCAGATGAGAGAGTGCTTCAGAACCTATATAATAGTTTCTGAGCCGTCCAAACTTCTGAGGCCCTTCAGAACCAGTTTATTCATTCAGAGTTAACAGCATTCAGAGATATCATTCAGAAATAAAAACCATGTTCAGATTTTTCTTGATAAAATCGAAACGATCAATAGCAAGAGGTTTGGTAAAGATATCAGCCCATTGATGCTCAGTATCAATGAATTGAATCTTAATTACTCCCTTCTGAACATAGTCTCTAATGAAGTGATGTTTGATCTCAATGTGTTTAGCTCTTGAATGCAAAATAGGATTCTTAGACAAACAGATAGCAGCAGTATTATCACAGAGAAGTGGTATACTACTTATCCTTATCTGATAGTCCTCCAACTGATGTTTCATCCAGAGCAATTGCGTGCAACACTTAGCAGCTGAGATGTACTCTGCTTCTGCTGTAGATAGAGCAATAGTTGCTTGTCTCTTACTAGCCCATGATATAAGGTTTTCACCTAGAAATTGACAGTTTCCACTAGTGGACTTCCTTTCAATTTTATCACCAGCATAGTCAGCATCACAGAATCCAATAAGCTGATAATCTAAGGATTTCTTATAAAGTAATCCAAGATTAGTGGTTCCTTTCAGATATCTAAAGATTCTCTTAACAGCAGTTAGATGAGACTCTCTAGGATCTGATTGAAATCTAGCACACAAGCATACACTGAACAAGATATCTGGTCTAGATGCAGTGAGATAAAGGAGGGAACCAATCATACCTCTATATAATTTCTGATCTACTTTGCCTTCAGATTCTTCCTTCAGAAGACTGCTAGAGGGATGCATAGGAGTTGACATTGGTTTACAATCTTCAAGACCAAATTTCTTCAGTAAATCCTTTGTGTATTTGGTTTGATGCACATATACTCCTTCTTTTCTTTGATTGATTTGAATTCCCAAGAAGAATGTTAGTTCTCCCATCATACTCATTTCAAATTCATCCTGCATAAGCTTAGAGAAATTCTTGCAAAGAGAAGCATTAGTTGAACCAAAGATAATATCATCAACATAAATCTGAACAATCAAAATATCAGTTTTTAAGGTTTTTCTAAAGAGAGTGTTATCAACATGTCCTTTTTCAAAACCATTTTCTAGAAGAAATATACTTAACCTTTCATACCAAGCTCTTGGAGCTTGTTTCAAACCATACAGAGATTTCTTCAATTTGTAAACATGATCAGGACACTTTATATCTTCAAAGCCAGGAGGTTGTTTAACATAGACTTCTTCATAAATTACTCCATTCAGAAATGCACTCTTAACATCCATTTGAAATAGAGTGATGTCATGATTAACTGCATAGGACAAGAGAAGTCTAATTGCCTCAAGTCTTGCTACTGGTGCAAAGGTTTCAGTGAAATCTATGCCTTCTTGCTGACTATAACCTTGTGCAACCAGTCTAGCTTTATTTCTGACAACTTCTCCCTTTTCATTTGACTTGTTTCTGAATACCCATTTTGTTCCAATAATGTTCTTGTGTTTGGGTTTTGGTACCAGATCCCAAACATCATTTCTTTCAAATTGATTGAGTTCTTCTTGCATTGCAACAATCCACCCATCATCTGAGAGTGCTTCTTCTATGTTTGTGGGTTCAATTAATGAAATTAACCCAACTAGGGATTCATCCTCTTTGAAAGCAGATCTGGTCTTTCTTGGGCTATCCTTGTTACCAACAATTAGCTCTTCAGGATGAGATGATCTATACTTGAATTTACTCTTAGGTGGAGCAGGTGTCTGAGAGGGTTCAGTTTCTGAAGGGTCTTCAGTTTCAAGGCCTTCAGAGATATCTTCATTTTGAGTCTCAGATGGATATACAGCAATGGAGAGATCTTCACACTCAGAATTTGAGGAAACTTGAAATTCTGCAAAAGTCTCAGCTTGCTCTGACATTTTATCGTCAGGCTCTTTATCATCAAATCTAACATGTATAGATTCTTCAACTGTGTGAGTTTCAGAATTATACAATCTGTATGCTTTTGAGCGTTCAGAGTAGCCTATAAAGATACCCTTATAAGCTCTAGCATCAAATTTCTTTCGATGGACCTTGTTGTCTAGAATATAACAAGTACATCCAAACTGATGAAAATAAGAAATATTTGGTTTTCTTCCTTTGAACAGTTCATAAGCAGTTTTGTTCAGAATAGGTCTGATGTAGATTCTATTCTGAACATAGCAAGCAGTACTCACGGCTTCTGCCCACAAGAACTTAGCTAGGTTAGACTCAAGCATCATGGTACGAGCCATTTCTTGCAAAGATCTATTCTTTCTTTCTACAACACCATTCTGCTGTGGTGTTCTAGGAGAAGAGAATTCATGGATTACTCCATGCTCTGAGCAGAAAGATTCGAAAGAGTCATTTTCGAACTCTCCCCCATGGTCGCTTCTAACCTTCAGAATCCGAAGATCCTTTTCACTTTGTATTTGTGTGCAGAAGTCACTGAACACCACAAGTGCTTCACTCTTAGAACGTAGGAATTTCACCCAAGTCCATCTACTGAAATCATCAACCATGACCAATCCATATTTTTTACCATTGATAGAGGCTGTCGAAACAGGACCAAACAGATCAATGTGAAGCAATTCTAAGGGTCTGGAAGTAGAGACAATGTTTTTAGACTTGAATGAAGTCTTAGCAAATTTTCCTTTTTGACATGAGCCACAAAGTGCATCTGAGTGATAATCAATGTCAGGCAAACCACTAACAAGCTTTTGTTTGCTAAGCTTAGAGATCAACCTCCAGTTAGCATGACCAAGACGCTTGTGCCATAGCCATTTCTCATCACTCAGAGACAAAAGACATATAATCTTTTGGTCAACCAAATCAGAAAAGTTTACTTTATAAACATTGCCAACTCTCATTCCCTTGAATACTACAGATTTGTCAGAGTCTTTTGATACAGTACATGATTCCTTATTAAATGTAACAACACACCCATTGTCACAAAATTGACTAATGCTCAATAGATTGTGTTTAAGTCCATCAACTAACCAAACATCTTTAATGGAAAGAGAAGAATTACCAACTGTACCTGTACCAATGATCTTCCCTTTTTGTTTTCCTCCAAATCCCACAGAGCCTCCCTCTTTCAGAGTTAGGGTTTGGAACATATGCTTTTCTCCCGTCATATGTCGTGAGCAACCACTGTCCAGGTACCAGGGCTGCTGTTTTACCTTTCCTTGCATGAGCATCTGAAGCAAACATTATTTCAGATTTTGGTACCCATATTCTGATGGGTCCTTTAGAGTTAGTCTTCTGAATAGTATTCCTTCTTTGTTTTCTATGATCAACACAAGATCTAGAATTAATTAAGCTTTGACAAGAATGTTTAGGCTTAATTTGATTCTTGGATTTTGATCTGGAGTATATCACAGTTCCAAAGGTCAAGCAAGGATCTGAAGTAACTTTACCTTGATTTCTCAGAGGTTCAGATGACTTCTGAGCCTTAACTTGAGAACTTTTGGACTCAGAAATTTTAGGTTCAGAAGAACTTGGAACTTCTGAGTCTTTGGGTTCAGGTTCAGAACCTCCTTCAGAGTTGGATGCCTTCAGATCAAGTGTACCACTTTTAACAAAGGTAGAGAATAATTCAGGTGGAGTATCATCCTCACTATATGATTTCAGAGGTTTATCCCAGTTCTTAAACCGAGAATAACCAATGCCTTCACCATAGTTACGAGTCATATGATAAATCATGGAAGCCATTTTACTCCTATTGAAGGTACAACGAATAAATTCGTGAAGAGCATCTTCATGATCATCATTGAGCTTGTCTGCCAAGACATAGTTAGATTCAACATGACAAATACGAATGTTTAACGATTCATTTTCATCATAAAGAATCTTGGCATCCTTTTTCAATGATTCATGAACATTCTTCAGAATTTTGTGTTGACTTACTATACGAGAGTAATGTTTCACGGCAATCTTAAGAGAATCAATTAATTCAGATTTAGTCATGTTAGAGTATACCTCATTTTCATCATCTGAGTCATCTTCAGAATCTCTATCAGAGTTGTTACCTTCAGAAGTTCTTGCCATTAAAGCCAGATTGCCTTCTTCATCATCTTCTCCTTCAGAGTCATTCTCAATGGTCTCCCAAGTGGCTAACAAACTCTTCCTTACCTTTTCTTTGTACTTTTCTTTCCCAAAGCTCTTATTCTTTCCTTTGTCCTTGGATGACATTTCTGGACAGTCCGCAATGAAGTGTCCAGATTTCTTGCAGTTATAGCAGTTGTTCAGTTCTTCCTTTTTGTCCTTTGAAAAGGAACTTCTTGAGTTGTTTCCTTTGTTTGGAAACCTTTTGTATTTCTTGTTCCATTTCTGAAACCTTCTAACCATTAGTGCCATTTCTTCATTCTCAGAATTTTCATCCATCATATCATCAGAAGTTTCTTCCTCTTGTTCAGACACTTTGATCTTTGCAGCTTTTGAGGAAGTCTGAACAGAGCTTAGAGCCAAGGACTTCATCTTCTTGACAGGTTCATCTGACATAAGTTCTAGCTCATGACTTCTGAGTGAGCTTATTAAATCTTCAAGAGTCACATTGTCCAAATCCTTGGATTCCTGAAAAGCTGTAACTTTTGGTCTCCATTTGGAAGGTAAGCTCCTCAGAATTTTCTTCACGTGATCAGATGCAGTGTAGCTTTTCTTCAGAACTTGAAGACCAGAGACAAGGGTTTGAAACCTTGAATACATGGTTTCAATATCTTCATCTTCCTTCATTCTGAACAGCTCATATTGATGAACTAATAAGTTTGCCTTAGCTTCTTTGACTTGCTTATTTCCTTCATAGGTGGAACATAGAGAGTCCCAGATAGTTTTGGCACATGACTTGTTGGATATTTTTAAATACTCAGCATGAGATATTGCACCAATAAGCATATTCTTAACAGTATGATGCTTCTTATACTGTTTCTTCTTTTCAGCATCAAAGAACTTTCTGTAGGTATTTCTTACAACACCTTCATCATCCATGTGTTCAAAATGTATACCATCTTCAATGATATCCCATAACTCATCATCGGTCCCAATGATGTAACTATACATCTTGGTTTTCCAGAAAGGAAAAGTAGTAGGATCACTGTTGAAGTAAGGTGGTTTGTCTCTGTGATTATCACTGTTCCTTTCCCTATCATAGTTGTGAGGAGGTGGAACAGCAGAGTGATCAGGTCCAGAGGAAGCAGAAGGAGAGGTAACACCAGACATGTTTTTCAACTAAGTACCCCTAGATCTTTTACTGTTTCACTGTTAAGTGAAGAGCAACAGACCGGAGCTCTGATGCCAATTGAAGGTTGAAAAACACACAAGAAGGGGGGGGGGGTTGAATTGTGTGTTACTTTTTCTAAGTTAAAACAAATTGCAGCGGATAAGGTATAACACACACAATATATGAGGATAGGGTTAGAGAGAGATGCTCAGAATTTTTATACTGGTTCCTCCCACTAACAGGAGTAGTCCAGTCCTCTTGTCCTTCACAAGAGATTTCACTATAATCACTCAGATTACAAATGCTCAAGCACTAAGCAAGAGACTTCAAACTGCTCAAGCACAAAGCAAGAGACTTCTAACTGCTCAAGCACAAAGCAAGAGACTTCCAATGCTCAAGCACAAAGCAAGAGACTTCCAATGCTCAAGCACAAAGCAAGAGACTTCCAATGCTCAAGCACAAAGCAAGAGACTTCCAATGCTCAAGCACAAAGCAAGAGACTTCAAACTGGTTTTAATGTTAATAAAGATAAGAGATTAACACTTGATATACAATCAGAGGTGTTTACAAAATACAACGCAGTTACAAGACTAACTTAGAAAATTATCACAAAGTTTCTAAGTGTTTGATAGCTTCAGAATTTGACAGAGTTTCAGCACGTTCAGAAGCTTAAGTCTTGATTACATTTCTTCACAAATCTTCTTCCTTTTATAGATGATAAAATGAACGTTGAAGATTATAGCCGTTTGAAGAATTGAGACGCTCCTTTGTATAGATCAGTGAGCTTATTAGCTGTTCTGATTTGCAGTAGCTTAGGAGCTTAACGTTTACTACAAAATGAGAGATTCCTTTTGGCTTTTGATATTTGAACCTTGGTGAAAGCCAAATAAGGAAATAATCGTTTCTGAAGCCTGACTTGAAAAGGACCTTTCCATGGTCAAACCTTTTCATTCTTGGTTTCTGCGTTTGGACTTAGTCAGGCACAGTCTTCAATAAAATTGTACTCTCAAATGTAGCTTAACACTTATATCTGACGAGCCTTCAGATTTTGATAGGCTCAGAATTACTTGTTTCAGATCTGGTGAGCTCAGATGTTCTTCAGATTTTGATAGGCTCAGATTTACTTGTTTCAGATCTGGTGAGCTCAGATGTTCTTCAGATTTTGATAGGCTCAGAATTACTTGTTTCAGATCTGGTGAGCTCAGATGTTCTTCAGATTTTGATAGGCTCAGAATTACTTGTTTCAGATCTGGTGAGCTCAGAAGTAATTCCTTCAGAAATTCTAAGGTTCAGATAATAACTTCAGAGTTTCACAGGCTTCAGATCTGGTGAGCTTAGAAGTAATTCCTTCAGAAATTCTAAGGTTCTTTAGTACGCAAATTTTAACTTTTAATCCTGCACACTGAATTAAATTATTAGTACTCCAATTTAACCTTAAATACATTGTTATCATCAAAATCAATTAAGGAGATACAAAATCATAATTTTGTTCCAACAATGTAGCTTAACACTTATATCTGACGAGCCTTCAGATTTTGATAGGCTCAGAATTACTTGTTTCAGATCTGGTGAGCTCAGATGTTCTTCAGATTTTGATAGGCTCAGAATTACTTGTTTCAGATCTGGTGAGCTCAGATGTTCTTCAGATTTTGATAGGCTCAGAATTACTTGTTTCAGATCTGGTGAGCTCAGATGTTCTTCAGATTTTGATAGGCTCAGAATTACTTGTTTCAGATCTGGTGAGCTCAGATGTTCTTCAGATTTTGATAGGCTCAGAATTACTTGTTTCAGATCTGGTGAGCTCAGAAGTAATTTCTTCAGAAATTCTAAGGTTCAGATAATAACTTCAGAGTTTCACAGGCTCAGAATTACTTGCTTCAGATCTGGTGAGCTCAGAAGTAATTCCTTCAGAAATTCTAAGGTTCAGATAATAACTTCAGAGTTTCATAGGCTCAGAATTACTTGCTTCAGATCTGGTGAGCTCAGAAGTAATTCCTTCAGAAATTCTAAGGTTCTTTAGTACGCAAATTTTAACTTTTAATCCTGCACACTGAATTAAATTATTAGTATTCCAATTTAACCTTAAATACATTGTTATCATCAAAATCAATTAAGGAGATACAAAATCATAATTTTGTTCCAACAGAACCCATTGATTTTATACTTGAACTTGGTGGGAATTCTGGAGGGAGAAATGATTAAAATCTCAATTCCAACTCCATGTTTATGTTTAGAACCATCAAAATATAATTTCCAAGGTTCTGAATCTACATAGTTTTGGGGAGTTTCTAATGCAGAATGATCCACTATGAAATCAGCCACAATTTGGCCTTTAACTGCCTTCAAAGGTTTATAAGTTAGTGAATATTCTGTCAAGGCTAAGACCCATTTTCCAATTCGACTATGCAGGATTGGTTTAGATAGCATGTGCTTAATGATATCACAATGAGAATAAACAAAAACATCAACAGGCTTTATATAATGCTTGAGTTTCATACAAGAAAAATACAAACATAAGCATAATTTTTCAATACTACTATGTCTAGTTTCAGCATCATTCAAAACCCTACTTAAATAATAAATGGCTTTTTCTTCGCCATTTTCATCTTCATGAGCAAGCATACTACCCAGTGTCGAATCTGATGCTGATATATACAACTTCATGAATTTGTTCCTTATTGGAGGCATTAACATTGGTGGCTTCGACAGATAACTTTTGATTTCGTCAAAAGCTTGTTTGATCTTGCCCCCAAGTGAAAACACTTTCTTTCTTGAGTCGAAGTAATGGCGAAAACGGTTGAGCTTTACCACTTAAATTTGAGATGAATCTTCTCAAGAAATTGATTTTCCCAAGTAAGGACTGAAGTTGCTTTTTTGTAGTTGAAGATTTTGTCTCCATAATAGCCTTTGTTTTGTTTTGATTTATTTCAATGCCCTTTTTGTGCACAACAAACCTAAGGAAATCTCCTGCATTAACACAAAAAGCACACTTATTAGGATTCATCTTCAATCCATATTTCCTCATCTTTTCAAAAGATTTTCTCAAATGATCTAAATGATCATCATTTGACGAGGATTTGACAACTATGTCATCAATATACACTTGCATGAAAGTGTCTATGTACTCATGAAAAATTAGATTCATTGCTCTTTGATAAGTAGCCCCAGCATTTTTCAAACCAAAGGGCATTACTACCCATTCATATGTGCCTAATGCTCCTGGGCACCTAAAGGCAGTTTTGGGTACATCATTCTCAGCAATGAAAATTTGGTTATAACCAGAATAACCATCTAACATACTTAAGTATTCAAACCCAGCTGCTGAGTCTATTAACATTTCTGCCATAGGCATAGGATATTCGTCTTTTGGTGTAGCATTATTTAAATCTCTAAAGTCTATGCATACTCTAAGAGAACCATTTTTCTTAATCACAGGCACTATATTTGCTAACCATTCGACATACCTTGCTGTTCTGATAAATTTGCTCCTCAGCAGCCTTTCAATTTCTTCTTTGATCTTCGACATGATTTCTGGTGCGAATCTCCTAGGCAATTGCTTCACTGGCTTTTTATCTGGTCGAACTGGTAATTCATGTTCTACCAACTTTCTGCTCAAACCTGGCATTTCGTTGTAATCCCAAGCAAAACAATCTTTAAATTCCATCAGGAGTTGCACCATTTTTGCCTTCAGATCAGGAGGAATGTTTGCACTTACGTATGTTGGTCTTTTCGTCAGACCATCTCCAAGGTCAATTTCTTGCAAAGGATCCTGAGCTTGCATCTTGTGACTTTGACTGATTGGATCTTTTTCAAATCCTAGGGGTTCGTCATCATAGATGCAATCCAGCTTTTGCATTTCTGGCTTTTGTTTGCCAAATTTTATATCATTAGCTGCAACAGCCATATTTTCTGACAATGAATTGGCTTCCAAAGCCATTTTGATTCTGTTTTCAGCCATATAGGCCGAAATCTTGCCCAAGTTTGGGACTCAGACATAGTAATCTTCATTGATATCCCACCCAGTTGGGTAGTTCTGGCCTTCATATTCGCCATATTCAATGTCTCCATCTTCTCTTTCCCACAAAAAGCCATGTGTGGGGTCCAACTTGACTGAGTGGTGAACATTTCTCACTGAAGGATATGCAAAATCCCTTTCAGTGCATGGCGAGATAGTTGCCAATTTTTTGTCGAACGAGTGCTTTATGAGATGATGAACTTCAGTTTTGAAGTAGCTTTGATCTGCTTCTACATTTTCAACAATGCCATCATCTCGCCAGATAATCAGGCGTTGGTGCAAGGTAGATGGGACTGCCCCCACGCCATGAATCCACTCTCGTCCTAGGAGCAGATTGTAATTTGCCTTAGAGGCCACAACCAAAAATAAGGTTGGCCTTATAGTACTTCCAACAACCACATCCAACTGGATTGCTCCTAATGACAAACCAGTTTCACCCTCATAATTCGACAGAACTATGTTGTGAGGATGAAGATCCACCAAAGACTTGCCAATCTTTTTCAGCAGAAATTCTGGCATTAGGTTAACAGCAGCACCACCATCAATCAGTACTTTGTTGATCCCTACATTATTCACTTTAGCCTGTATGAAGAGAGGCTTCAAGTGATTTTTCATGCCTTCATCTGGCCTCTCAAATGTGGCCATTTGGTCCTCCAAAGCACCGTTGTTCATAACGTAGTAACAGACTGGCCTGTGAAGGACCATTTGCATTCCAGATTCTTCTTCTTCATCTGTTATTTCAGAACAGACGTCGAACTCCCTTGGCAGAATTGACACAACATTCACTATTATGTCGAGATCAGGTTCAGAATCCAGAAAATCATCAGCTTCCATGTGTTCGTCTTCGACATCATCAGCAACTGAAGACTCTATTTTTGGTTCAACTAACCTTTCGCTCATTGGCTTATTAGCCAATTCCACAGGCTTCTTTCCCTTACCATCAGCAGTAATCTGGGAACTTTGAGCAGCCAACTTTTTCTGGCGTTGATATCTACGCCATTGAGATCTTGTCATGGGGTTCTTCCCTTTGTAATTATTCCTGTAATCATATTTTCTTGATTCAGAATCCTTCTTGGGATTGGAGTTACTGGAACTTCCTTTCTCGAAATTCCTTTGGCCAGAAGCCATGTTTCTCCCATGAACCCATTGGTTGACAGGTGTCCTGTTTGAGGGGACAAAAGATTTTTGTGGTCCCAACCTTTGATGCACAGGTGCCTGTTGGCTATTCAGAATGTTGGAATATGTTGGCCTTTTATTTGGCCAATTGTTTCTGCCCTGACTATGAGGCAAAAATTTGGTGAGGCCTGCAGCAGCCTTTTTGTCGAACATGGCACTACAATGAGGACATAATGTAGCTTCGCCATCGTTCTTTTTGCAGCGTTGAAGGAAATCTAGCAATTTCTCTCCAGCCTGTGGATACACCTCTTCCACTTTGTTTTCGTATTCTTCCTCAGGAATGGAAACCAATTGCCCCCCTTCAGTGAGGTTCAATGCTTCCAACATCAGGCATTCAAATGGCTCTGTGTAAGCAGCATCAGCAATTTGTAATGGATCTTCATCCACCTGCTGTTTGGATTTTGGCTTTTCACCAAATTTGAGTCTTCCTTCCTGCAGGGCTTTCTGGACCAGATCCCTGAAAAGAACACATTGTGAGGTTTTATGACCCAAGAAATTATGATATTTGCAAAAACCTCTTTTCTTACGTTGTTCCAAAGGTGGAACTTTTAAACCTTTTGGCACAATTATTTGGCCATCAGTAACCAATAAGTCAAAAATTTCATCACATTTAGTAATGTCGAACGTATATGTCTTAGAAACAAATCTATCATTTTTTGGTTCGACGGGATTATTTCCATTCGATGGTTTTAACATTTTACAAGTATAGGGAGGTCCTGGTTTTAATTCAGCAATATTAACCTCATTATTTTCTATGTAATCCTGACCATTGTCGAACTCATTTTCACTTTCATAAGTTTCTATATACGCCACTTTTTCTTTTTTATGAAATTTAGAATTTCTGACTTTTTCAGCCCTGAGGCGTTCGACCTGTCAAACACGATCTGCTAACTGGGCCATATCTCTTAAATGCTGAGTATCTAACTTTTTCCTAATGGAATAGTCAAGGCCACCAGCAGCCATCTCAACCAATTCATGTTCAGGCACTTGAGTAAAGCACCTTGCCTTAAGGAGGCGAAACCTATTCAAATAATCATCAATGGCCTTTGAAGTTTTACGTTTCATACTGGCTAATTCTTTGAGGCTAATCCTAGATTGTCCCATATAAAATTGTTCATGAAATAGCCTTTCTAACTGAGTCCAATTATGAATTGAATGAGGGGGAAGTGTGGTGAACCACGTGAAAGCATTTTTTGTGAGGGAATTGGGGAAAAATTTCATTCTTAAATCCTCATTATTTGCTAAATTCCCTGCTTCTGCCATATATCTGGCAATGTGTTCGACAGTAGACTCATTCGTATCACCAGCAAATTTTGTAAATTTGGGGATTTTCCACCCCCTTGGCAGTTCTGCCTGCAAAACATATTCAAACAATGCTGACACGAAATTTGGCCTATGCAATCCTATATTCAAACCATTTTGGGCCAAGATATTTTCTACTAAGTTGGCCAAGTTGTTCTGCTCTGCTATGTTATCTTGTCGAACGTTCCTAAGAACATTATCAGCATTTTGGTTTCTATTAACTAATACCACTTCTTGTTCTGGCTGTTCTCCTTCAATACGCAGTGGTTGGGCTTGAACTTCTGGTTGAATTTCTGGGTTTGCACGAGGAACCCTTTGGTTATTTGGAGCATCAGGGGCTCCAAAAAAGTCTGTCATTCTCCCCATTTGATTGGCTAATAACAGGTAACTATCATTGGTTGTCTGTAACATAGGATTAAAGATTGTGCCAATCTGTTGGGTCAACGCATTCACCATATCATGGTTGCTCTCATCCATTTGTCGCCTTAATACTGCCATAGAATTGTTTGTCAAGTTAAGAGAATTTCCTCTATTTCCCATCGCAGAAGACGAGGGAGAACTTTCTATTGAAGGCCAATTATACAGGTTTGCCATCGTTGTTGTTGGCATTCCAAATTGTGGGTTTCTAGGCAACCAGGGTGGTCTTGACGGTGTTCCTCCAATTTGACTACCGTCTGTGTATCCATGTGTGTGTGATACGTTTGTTGGCATGGATGACATGTTTGGTTGTGTCATTGCTGCACCGTTAGGATTTGGAGGAGGGATTCCTCCTATCATACTTGAAGTAACGGCATACATTGTTGATCCACTGGCGTTTGTGCCAACGGTACTAGAATTCGTCGCAGGGTTCGAATTTCCGCCGTTATTATTATTATTTGGGATACTTTCAGAATTTGTAGAATTCAATGTAGGACCTGTTGGCCCACCAGTAGAATTGGCGTTAGAAACGCCAGATGCTGGCTGACTAGGTTGCCCTGCCACATTCTGGGGATTTGGATTCAGATTCGTTTCTGATCCATTATTATTGTTATTATTCGCAGAATTGCTTGGTGGTCTCACCATTCTAGTACGAGTACGAGTTGGTATTTTTGAGAAATCTGGGAGAGATTTATCACTCCTCAAATGCATATAAAATTACACACACAATCAAATTTCAACACCAAAAACAATTTTGCAAACAGTTTCAAAAATAAACAAAATAAATCACACAAACCAATAGTCCCACTGGGCGTGCCAATTTGTTTACTCCGATTTTTAGCAAACAACCGCTAGTTTAATTATTACAAGAAGGATCAACTAGTAAATCCTGGGACATATTGGATTGTGCAGAATTGACGAAAACATTTTCATATTTTCTGGGTTAAATCGGATAATTTGATAAAAACAGTAAAATCACTCGACGCAGTCGAATGAGTTTGCTTAAAGTAAAATGCTTCAAAGTTAAATTTGCAGAAAACTTGTAAATGAATTTGCAGATAAAGTTTAAAGAAGAACTTTGAAAAGTAAAAGCATGCAACAAAGTAAATTGCAGAAAAGGTTTTAAACTTGCAATGAAATAAATTGCAGAAAGGTTAAAGTGCGTAAACTTTAAATGGAAAGCAAGTAAAATACTTGGAGAATGTAAATTGCATTCATAAATGTAAATTGTTTACAAAGAAAGGTTGGTTACACAGATTCGTACATGTTCCATTTTGCACTCATTTCGCTCGTTGACATGGGTACTCTGAGTTTTGTCAGGAATTTACATGAGAATTGTGAACCCGTTTCTCATATGAAAAACTAATATTTATAGGCAAACTACTTAACGTCTAACTAAACTCCACGTGTCTTCGACAATTTGAATTTCTTGGACACTTGGCAAGGCTTTCGAACGTTATCCACTTTGAATAATTTGCTAAGTCCAAAGTATGCTTTCTCCGTACTGCATAATACGTTATACAAACAAACACACATATATATATACATATATATAATTCGACACATATATAGCAATGTCGAAGCAATCAATCATGTACTTATTAAAATAGGTTCCTGTCGAATTCGACAGCTTCTTCAAACTCGACAGTGAACTTACAAACTACAAGGCTTTCGACGTCGAATGCCTTAATTTTCTCTTGATTTATTAAACAACCAATTTCCAAGAGAATATTAAAATACAATAATGTACATTAAATGAGATTTCAACATCTCACTCCAATTCATTAATGCCTGTCGAAAATACATGCTAACAGGAAAGTAATAATAAATGTATCTAGAAAATTGATATAGAACTTTTCTTTAGGAACAAATTTTTTCTTTGTAATAATGCCTATAATTAGATACGGAGGGAGTATAACTTAACTAGATTTTTTAGATTTCAAGTTCTATGACTCAAACGGTGGACACACACACCATTCACATCTGTCTTATAGCACTCCCCTCACAACATTCACCTACATCATACTCTTGAAACAGGCACACAAGATATTCAATTTTGTCTCTATCTCATCGCTACCAAATGAACAAAAAAAACCAAAATGTATTTTATTCTTTCTATAATGAGTCAAAAGTCTACCATGTATTAACAAGTAACAACCAAACAAAGACCCTCACCCACTCAAGACATATATTATCTTGATGATCAATATCAGCTAGAATATTACCGGGGAAAAATTTATATCATCTCCCATAAATAAATTATGCATGCTATGTGGGTTCCAAAAAAACATGCCACGCCCCTTGCCATCACTCTGTTGCTGCCACGTGTAACATTTTACCACGTACTCTCCCTTTTCCACCTCCATTACCAACTATTAATACTTCTTCACTCAAATGCACCAAACTTCAATACAGTATCCTGAAGCAAGATACAAATTTTCACCACAATTTCCATTACCGTACGTTCTATCTAAGTTCTAACCAAACAAAAATGAGCCAAGAACAACCAAAACGACCTCAAGACCCAATCAAATACGGCGATGTTTTACCAGTCTCCGGCGACCTTGCACAGAAGCCTATTACGCCGGAAGACGCTGCCATGATGCAGAGTGCCGAGAGCAGAATCTTGGGTCATACTCAACCCGGTGGAGTAGCTTCTGTCATGCAAGCAGCAGCCACTCGGAATGAACAAGCTGGAATCGTCGGTCACCGTGATGTCACAGATGTCACTGCCGACCGTGGCGTCTCCGTCACTGAAACTCAAGTCCCAGGACGACGCATAATCACCGAATCAGTCGGTGGACAGGTTCTGTTTTTGCTGTTTAAAAAATTTAACCTCCTATTCTGCTAAATTAATATGTTTATGATGAATTTAATTTTAAATTTTAAGGTTGTTGGACAAATTGTTGAACCGACTCCGGTTAAGGCTAGGCGAATCGGTGCGGTTCGAGAGAGTGCATTAACCATAGGTGAAGCACTGGAGGCGACAGCGCATACAATGGGTGACAAACCGGTGGAGCAGAGTGACGCTGCTGCTATACAGGCGGCAGAGGTGAGAGCTACGGGAAGCAATGTTATCCAACCGGGAGGGTTGGCTTCAATGGCTCAATCGGCGGCAGCTTATAATGCTGACTGTCCTCGTGAAGAGGAGAAGATTAACCTGGGAGATGTTTTGTCCGGAGCAACCGCGAAGTTGGCCGCAGATAAGGCGGCGACGAGACAAGATGCTGCAGGGGTGGCTAGTGCAGAGATGAGGAACAATCCTGGTGCTACTGCTATTCCTGGTGGTGTAGCTGCTTCTGTAGCTGCGGCTGCTAGGCTCAATGAAAATGTGACCAACGCGATGTAAATTATATATGTATCCTCATGAAGGATACATGTTTGTGTTTTGTATTGTGAAGTGATGTTGTACTTGTATCTTATATAAGTGGTTTCTTGTGTCTTCTCATATGGCTTTTATTAAGTTTAGTTATTTTGGGTGTATGTTGTGTTCTAAATTCTTCATGGTGTTCACTTTTTTTGATGCAACACACTACTAGTCCTTCCTTATCCTTTGATATACATATACCAATTAATAGGTGTGTATGCGGATTGGATTGAGCCGAATTTAGCTTAATTCGTTACTCAACCCGTTCAATATTTATTGGATTGGATTTATCATTAAATCCGCATTTTTATTATAAAATTTAAATCGAATCAATTTAGTTATTAACGGGATGGGTTGGATTGGGTTCGCGGATTGTTCATAAAATTTAAAATATTTTTTTTATAGAATTTTTTTTTTAAAAACTTCTACACTTAAGTTGAATAAAACATACTCGTTTAACTTTAAAAAAGAAATCATCCTTAATCATTAATAAGAGTGACAAATTCCCACAAAATACATAATTTCCATTTTTTCATAATTTGAAAATGACATGTAACAACAAAAGCAAAGTGTGAAATATATAAGTTCCAATAAGTAATAGCACCAAATTAAATAAGTTATAGTAGTAAATTTCAGAAACTGAATAGCAAAAATGTATAGTATTGTAAGATAACACCTTTCAAATATTCATTTAATGGTCGGGTTGGGTTTGTAGATAGACAGATCTAAAAAATCAAATCCAATACTCGAATCGATTGCTTGTGTGTTTGACGGGTTGGATTGAATTTTACTCGCAAATAAACGGGTTCGAACAAATAATGAGTTGGATTAGGTTGGCGATTTCACATATTGACCTGTATCCATAAGCACCCTACCAATTAACCAATAACCAAATCAATATTTTTTGGACAGGAATGACCAAATCAACACAACATAACAATTGCAATTTCAAATACAATGTTTTCTTTTATGAGAAGTCAAATCAAATATAATATTGTTACATACCATAAATATTAGACAAAATCACAAATGAAAAGACTGCAAAATGTACCATAAATATATAATTAATATTTATTTATAATTCTCTTTAAAAACACCCTAAAAAAAACCCAAAGACCACTTAGTGCAGGAACCCACTTAGAACACCTCTAACTACCCATTTTTGGGCATTTTGGATGGGCTTAACAATGCTACCTCACTATGAAGCAACATTTTATTTGAACAACACTTTATTTTTATTTAATGTTGGAACTTTGCATAATACACTTTGAGACCCACATCTTTAAGTATATTTTCATTTTTTTCTTCATATTTCAAATATAAAATAACTTTATTGTGTAGCAATTTGTCAGACATGAACATTGCTTCACCTGAAGCTACACACTTGTCCTGCTGGCGTACTACATTGAATCAACATGACATTTTATCGAAAAGTGGTTTATAGCTGGTGGACATATAGATGAAGAATTGTCACTGGACATGCTCTTAGCGCAAGAAATCGAGCATAGCTTTTGGGCCTATTTTGTAGTGGGCAAATGTAGCATGGCCATCTGAAAGAATATAGAAAAAAGAGCCGCTGAATAAAATTAATTACATCGGAAATTAAAGTTTTCTTCTTCTACATATAAAAGGGAAATAAACAAATTAATCAAATTCCGAAGGCTTCATAAAGTGCTTCCTCTGGAGTTGAACTTTCATTTTTTATTTAAGATTTTACATAGATATGAGTGAAGTCCAACAAAAATAAGTAAAATTTAAATTCCCCGGAATAATTCCTATTAAATAGCGGGACAAATATATAATTTAATATGGCCTATATATAAAACCATATAGTTAATCAAAATAATATAATTGAATGTTATATAATTGAATGTTTGCATTCCATTGTATAAAAAAAAGGCAAATTCTTAACTACCCATTCCATGAGATTGGGTCAAGCCACCCATCCTAAGTGTCTTAAATATATTGATCCATGAAAAGATCATTTATAATATTATTAAAATGTAATTAATTTTCAATTGTAACAACACAACTTTTAATAATTCTAAATATGAGTAATGCTAGCAACACACCATTTAACACACTTTTTCAACACACAAATAATAATCAGCCACCTCATTTAAATTTTTTTATTCCACTACCTGTTACCGGTTTCACCAAAAGTAACTGTTTTTTTTTTTTTTTTTATTTAGAGATTTTGACTTTTCATATGCTTTTGAGCTTCAACCTACCACCACCACCTCTCTCTCTCTCTTCAACTTCAACGATTTAACAACAAACCTCAAAAACAATTACTATCATCATCCCATACATGTTCCTGGATAGATTGGAAAGAAAGTTGCAGTAAACAAAAAAAATTGATATCAGAACATTATGGAAGGGGATTAAAAAAACACAAAAGAGATTGTCCCAAATTAAAAACCTGATTTAAAAATCAGAACCCAATTCGAACTTATTTAAAATATAATCTGGAAGACATTGTTGAATCTTGTTGCAGACAAATGGTCGTAACCCTTTTATGCGCAACAATTTGAGGAAAACACCACATACCATGGGGATGAAATCAAATAATTGTTCCTTTTTTGATCTCTTTTACAAAAGATTCAACATGGATTCTCAGATTTAGAAAGCCAACATTGAGAAAATGTAAAGGTTTTGTATTGTTGAGTTATGGGAGGAGAAGAAATAGTTAGAGTCATAGAGAGAATGAAACCCAAAAAACCCATTGCAAGAATTTTTTTTGGTTACACCCATTGCAAGAATTTGATTTTGAAGAAGCAAGTTTGTTTGTTTTTGTTGGAATAACTTGCAGAGAACATGCGTTTTATTTCTTTCATTAAAGGAAATATGTTGTTTTCTAAACCGACAGAATCGGTAACAAGTATAGCACTTTAAAAACATGAAAACGTGGCCCAATCAATGTGGGTGTGTTCAACTGCGTTTGACAGTGCGTTTGTCCTTAGCAGTGCTCTTCTAAATATACCCATATTCTAATTCATGTTTTCTTTCATCTTCTTCCATTTTTTGTTTTTACAGTTCATTCATTCATTCTCTTCCATCTTCTTCTTCCTCTTGATATGCAACTTTAGTATGTTAAAAAGTCTCTTTTTACTTCTTCTTCTCTAAATGCATCTCTTTTTTCTTACCCAAAATCTTCTCTGGCATAATGACTAACATTGTTTATGTATCAAATCCGAAAATTTTATACAACAAATCTGAGTAGTTTTCTTAGCAAATCTGGGTATTTATTCAAAATATTTTGTTAGATTTTGATTTTAATTATTTGATTTCACACATTTTTAATTGAAATTAAAATCAGAAATATATTGAAAATGATTGGTATAATGTTTCTGAGTTATTGATTGTGATTTTTTATGTTAAAATTGACCTGCAACATGCTAGATCTGCATCTGCGTTGGATTCGAATTCGGGTCAAAACGACCCGCTAGAGGTTGAAGATGAATGGGTTTTCTTCCGTTGTTACTGCTAACGTATATACTACATATAAATCCTGATACAAAATATAACATAACAATCACTCTGGTGTAGTGGCTACTCATTTGCCTATCCAAGCTAAAGGTTGTGGGTTCAAGCCTTGGTAAAGGCATTTTTTGTGGTAATTTCATATTGTTTTTGAAACTATTGGTTATGACTTATGAGTTTAATCTTTGGCTAAACCAATTTTTTTTTCAATTTTATTAATTTTTATTTTAAAAACTAATTAGTTTGTTTCTTTTTTTTATTTACAAAAATGACTAACTTGGACTAACAATTAATTATAAATATTAAATTAACGAAATTGAAATGTACGAATGTCGAAATTCAAATATTTAATCGATTGCTAGTTCATTTAGGTAATATATCAAATTAATAAAATTGAAAAAAACTAAAATTAGTTTAACCAAGGATTGAATTCGCATATACTCCGATTTAAGTTAAGTTATAAGAACCTTTATATTGGACCAACACATATACTCCGATTAAGTTATGTAGTAAAAACCCTATAATTATGTAGTAAGAACCTTATAATTTGACCTAGACGTACACTCCGGTTTAAATTATATTAAGTAGTAATAACCTTGAATTTAATTATTATATTTAAGAAGTAAGAACCTTCGTATAATTACGATTTAAGTTAAGTACTAAGATCCCTAGTATTTAATTTACATGTAGACTCTAGTTTAAGAATTTAAATAATAAAATTTTATATTTAATAATTAAATTTAATATTATATTTATAAATTAAACTTTATATTTAAAAAATTTATTTAATAATTTAAACTTAAAGAGTAAGAACCTTCGTATTGGCGCAACACATTTACTCCGATTTAAGTTACGCATTAAGAACCTTAGAGTCCATATAGACGTACACTCCAATTTAAGTTAAGTACTAAGAACCCTAGAATTTTCCTTACACATATACTCCGGTTTAATAATTTAAATAAATAAAATTTATATTTAATAATTGCATTTAATAATTAAATTAATATTATATTTAGAAATTAAGATTTATATTTAAAAATTGTATTGAATAATTATATTTAAAATGTAAAACCTTCATATTGGAACAATGCATGTACTAAGGTTTAAGTTACGTAGTAAGAATCCTAGAGTTTGACCTAGAAGTACACTTCAGTTTAAGTAAAGTATTAAGAATCCTAGAATTTGACATACATGTATGCCCTGATTTAAGAATTTAAATAATTAAATTTATATTTAACAATTGTATTTAATAACTAAATTAAATATTATATTTATAAATTAAAATAGTTTTTAATTAATAAATTTAAGGAATAAAATCTTCGTATTGGACCAATACATGTATACAGGGGCGGAGCCTCTTTAGGACCGGCGAGGGCCGCGGCCCGTCCCAAAATTTTCATTTTTTAATAGGTATATATATGTATACATATTTTTTTATTTTAGTTTTATTAAAGTTTATGTTATATATAAATATGAGCGTCATTATATATAATAAGTATCTCTCTAGTGTAGTGGCGAGGCATTGACTTTTATTATAACTTTTTATAATTTTGCCTAAATTATTGTTTTTTAAAATTTTATTTCATATTGATAATTTATGTAAAATGTTACATAAATTTAAAATTATTTTATATGTTATTGAGATTCACCAAAATTAAAAGTTTATGCATTTTTATTTAACACCATTAGTTTTAATGGATATCTATGAATTTTTATATGGAATTCATCTTTTTCTATAAAAAAAAATTCTCCAAATCAATATTTTGATAACCATGGACTAAGTTTAACAAAATATAAAAATGATTGTATTTATAATTTCTTGACTTTCTATTGCTTTTGAATAAATATGTGAGTTGAACGTGTATTTTAGCCCTTCATTAAAAATAATAATTCAAACTTCATTGCGACCCCCCCGAACATTTTGGTGTTGCTCCGCCACTGCATGTATACTTTGGTTTGAGTTACGTAGTAAGAATTCTAAAGTTTTATCTAGACGTACATTCCAATTTAAGTTAAGTACCAAGAACTCTGAAATTTGACTTACACGTATACTCGGGTTAAGAATTTAATAAATTAATATTTATATTTAATAATTACATATAATATTATATTCAAAAATTTAAAATTATATTTAAAAATTGTATTTAGTAATTAAATTTAAGGAGTAAAAACTTCCGTATTGGACCACCACATGTACTTCAGTTTAAGTTACGTAGCAAGAACCCTATATTTTCACCTAGGTGTACACTACGATTTAAGTTAAGTACTAATATCCCTATAATTTGATTTACACGTATACTCTGATTTAAGAATTGAAATAATAAAAAAATTTTGAATAATTGTCTTTAATAATTAAATTTAATATTATATTTATGAACAATTTATATTTAAAAAATGTATTTAATAATTTAAATTTAAGGAGTAAGAACCTAGGTTTTGGACCAACACATGTACTTTGGTTTAAGTTACGTAGTAAGAACTATAACGTTTGACCTTGACGTACACTTTAATTTAAGTTAAGTATCAAGAACCGGAGTATACATGTAAGTCAAATTCTAGGGTTCTAAAAATATGAGCGTGATGCTGTTGTTGTTTTTTATAATTAGGGTTTGAACTAGACTTTATTTTTTTCAGAGAAATATTGAATTTGGACATGAACCAAAACATAAATCGAGAAGAGTAATGATTATTTACTCTTAAAGAGTATTATCGACAATCGTTAGAAACATAAATTAAATATCTTGCTGGAAATATTTTTTTGCCAAATTTAAATAAATATTTTTTTTTACTTTTAAATGTTCTATAAATAAATAATTGCCATATTTAATTATTGAATATAATTTTTAAATTTAAATTTTACTGTAAAGAAGAATAAAATATATATTCACTTATTTCTTTATCAACCTTATTCAAAAATCGTTACCTAAATAAATACTGTTGGACTATTGGATTACTTGGCCTTAAATTTAGGCACTATGTTTATTATTTATTAACGTTTACAAATATATCAAATGTGTGAAATCAAATACTAAATGGAATTCAATTTTTTTTCACTAGACAGTTCAAACCGTTTGATCTATTACCAAAATAGACCAACAATCGATTAAACATTTGAATTTCGACAATCGGACATTTCAATTTCGTTAATTTAAAATTCAAATTTATAAATAATTGTTAGTCCAAGTTAGCTTTTTTTTTTTTTATAAAAAAAAGGAACAAATCTAATTAGTTTTTAAAATAGACATTAATAAAATTGAAAAAGAAAATTGATTTAACCAAGGATTGAACTTACAACCAATAGTTTAAAAAATATATCAAATTACCACAAAAAATGCCTTTTCCAAGGCTTGAACCCATGAGCTATGGGGTAATATAAACACATGAGTTACCACTGGGCCAGTGGATGGTTTTGGTAGTTTTTTTTGTTTCCTGTTATACATATACGTTACTAGCAGTACAAAAGGAAAACACTTCATCTTCAACCTCTAGCGGGTTGACCCACGACCAGAATCGGGTCAAACCGCGGGTCACCGCTCCAGCACATGTAAATTCCATTTTCCAGCATCGTTTTGTACGATTTTTTGTGGGTTTCGACCAGAATTCAATTTCTAATGATCTTAACACAAAATAATCAAGTTTTAAACATAAAAACCGTGAGATTTACAAAGAACTTTGCAAATATGTGAACCCATTAAAGACAAGATTTTTCTTAGATTTCTCCCTCTTTGATTGTCAAAAAAACATGAAATTTGTGACATTAGATTCGTAAAATAATGCTCTACAAAAATCTATAGATTTTCACTTGAGTTTATTGCATATCAAAATTTGGAAATTTGACAAAGAAGAGAAAACGAAAATTACAAGGTTGTTGTTAGCAAATATAGAAGAATGAATATATGATGATAAAGTTCATTTGCTGCAAACATGAACACCAAGAAGAAGATTAAGTTGAAAAGTTAGTGTAAAAAAATTTAGTGGGTGTTTTTGCAATTAAACTTTTTTGAGTTACTAATATTATAAATTATATAATTTTTATGACATAAATAATGGAAGATTAAATGAATGGTTATGATGACTGCCAACTAGGATGGGCTACTCTGCCCATTTTGTAGCAATGGGTACTCAAGTTGTCACCTAAAAAAAATGTTTAATTTAGTATGGCCTATATATAAAACCATATAGTTAATCAAAATAATATCACAATGCATGTTATATAATTGAATGTTTGCATTTCATTATAAGAAAATGTTTGGTATCCGTGAGTGTACTTTTAGTTGATAGAAATATTGCTTGTAATATTTAGAAACCGAATTCAAATCATGATATTTATACTATTCATTTTAACAATGTGGAATGCTAATCATTAAAATACTCAAAAAAAAGTTTATACTCTATTATACCCAGATAAAATAGTATAAATTATTACAATAGTATAAATTATGAAAAAAAAAAGAAATATATATTAGCGGTGTATAGAGAAATGCTTACCTAGGCACAACATATTTAGGCACAAGTTTAGACACACACACATAAATTAAAAAAATTAAAAGAAAAATAAAATGATCACATCAATCACTACCACTTTATTCAATTTTTTCTTAATTTTTACCATTTACTGTGAGTGTGACTAACAATGAAATGTTGGGTTTGTGTCTAAGTTAGACTTTCTCCTGTATATAATCTTACAATTTCAATCAATCACAACTATATTTTCCACCAAGTCATCCCACTTAATTTTACCTTCTTAGATGTAAAATTAATTTTCTTTTTTTATACTACTTAAAAAAACTTCTAAAAATTACACTTTATAAAATAAATTTTCTCTTTTGGGTTTCTTTCTTCCATAGTTAAATACACCAAAAAAAAAAAAAAAACTCTTCTGCTCCTCTCATTTACGCCACTGACACACCCTCTCTGAATCTCGTCCGTATCTCACCGCCGTGCCTCACTCTCTGATCTAATCGCACTAACATTTCTAACAGGAACAGGTCACTACCATATTCTCATCTCTGGAATTCACTCCTCTGTTGCAGAATGAGCAATAACGGTAAACGCTACTTCCAATCATCATCACCAAAATCATAATACACAATCCAATGGCATTCAACAACAGAATATCTAAAGGGAAACCAAAACCACTAAGATCCAAAATTATACTCTTAACCGCAACACTAGGTACAATAGCGTTTCTATTCTTACTCTCTTCATTTTTATTCACAAATCATTCCTCAAATTCCCAATTCAACACTCACTTTTACAATCTCAACAACAACAACAACAACAAAAAATACTTGTATTGGGGTACACGAATCGATTGTCCTGGAAAACATTGTGGATCTTGTGAGGGTTTAGGTCACCAAGAATCTAGTCTTAGGTGTGCTCTCGAAGAAGCCATCTATCTTCGTAGGTATATTCACAATGCCTTTTAAATTTTATTTATTTTTTGCTAGGGTTTTGTTTTGTTTTGTTCATAAGGTTTTTGAATTGCAGAACTTTTGTTATGCCATCAAGGATGTGTATTAATCCTATACATAATAAGAAAGGGATCCTTCATCATTCAAATAATTCTACTTCCGAGGATCAGTAAGTTTCTTTCTTTTTTCATGTTTTTCAGTTTAATGGACTTATGTTGTTATTGCAAAACAGTTTTACACAGACGAAAGATTACCGTTTTGAACTACCCTTACAAGCGGGGTAATGTGGTAGATTAGTGAATTTTCATTGAATGTTAGTATACAACTGAAATAGGGATATGAACCGTCAGTGTAAACTAGTTTAGCAAAGTATGAAGTAGTTTTTTTGAAGAAGCTTAATTAGCCCACCTAAATTGGCACTAGGGAGAATCAAACCTGAGACCTTAAGGAGAAGCACACTCCCACTCCAAGGTCCCAAGCCAATACCACTAGACCAACCCAAGTGGGTTCAAAGTATGCGGTAGTTATTTTTGAAAGTCAGTTATAAAATAGGCTTACTTGGTAATTTATGGGTTCTAATTAGATGACATTCCAAAACAATTTTTTTTCTTACCATGAAGTAAGTTTGATGATAATTTAGTATAAGTTTTACAATTTACTTGGAAGCTACTGTTTATCGCTTCTACTATTCAAACCAATATTTGAAGGCAAAACCTTTAACCTACATTTTATCATTTATAGTAAACTTCAACTTTAATAGTTTTCACTGTGCAACAAAACACATTTATTTAGCCAGCGTTGTTTACCCTTTATAGGTGGGCGGCAAGTTCTTGTGCCATGGACTCTTTATATGATGCCGAACTCATGTCAGAGACTGTCCCTGTAATTTTTGACGATTCAAAGGAGTGGTATAGTGTTCTGTCGACCAGCATGAAGCTTGGAGCCAGAGGAGTTGCTCATGTGGCAGGAGTTAGTCGTGTCGAGCTTAAAGAAAACAGTCAGTACTCTGATATGTTGCTCATAAACAGAACTGCTAGCCCTCTCTCTTGGTAGGTTTTTTTTCTTTCTCTTTTTTCCAAAATATTTCATTCAAGTATGGTTAGATGCACCTTTTTTATTTGATTATATTGAAAATTAAGGTTGATGATGTCTAGAATATAGTGGGGGTATATTGTTGTTATTGGGGTGTTTTAAATTGTGGGTTGCAAATTTTCTATGTGCAATTGGTGATACTTGAGAGAAGCTGTAAATATGATCTTGATCCTTGTCATTACAAGGGAAATTTTTATGGTGTTGAATTTTCATTAAATCTGTTACCATGAACTTTGTGAAGCTTTTTGACACTTTTCCTACGTACTAATGTGTTTTTAACTTCAGTCCACGTTCAAACATGTTTTAACGATTAGGTTAACCTATATTTTTCTCAGTCCACGTTCAAACATGTTTTAACGATTAGGTTAACCTATATTTTTCTCATTAAAAGAACTCAATTTGAACTTGCAGAATTTCAGAAGCTTGGGATGTGATAGGGAGAAATTTGTGTAAGCTATTAATTTTAAAACTAATGGACATGTCATGGCTAATGTCTAATTAGGAGTTTAACATATGCCTGATGTACTTGACTTTGATGCTTTATTTATATTATAACTCACAACTCAGTTGAGGTATGAATCACGCCTTACAAAACTGCCATTGTGGTGCTACTATAAAGATGATTACCCATAAAATAATAAATTGTTATATGCTACGAGCAGAGATTCTTCTGAATTTCGAGGTACTAATGATGACCTTCCAGGTTTATGGAATGCAAGGATCGAAACAACCGTAGTGCTATAATGTTACCATATTCGTTTCTGCCCTCAATGGCCGCAAAAAACCTAAGAGATGCCGCAGAAAAGGTTTGCTTCATTCATTAATCTCTTTTAAGTTCTTATCATTCACACGTAAAATCAATATAATTTTATATTGGATTTTAAATCTATTTCTCCGAGAATGGGATTGTTGTAAGGTTAAATTTTTGCTCTTATAGTTCTATATTGGATTTGGAATATTACATAAACAAGAACCTGAGTGAATTATTTCAATGGGAAATGTTGGGCAAGGCTGTCTTGTTTCTGCCCTTGCGATTACATGGAGATTAACTAGGGGATTTGTTAAACTTAATCTTCAAACATGCATCTTTTTGCAAGCAAGCTTGTTGCATGTTAGCAATTGGTGATGGACTTGACTATATAGCACTTAACTTTTCTCATGTACTTTTTTATTCACAAATTGCAATAGCATTTTGTTTATTGAGGCTGTTCTGTTAAGTCTAGCTACCTATGCTATATGAATCTCTCAATGCATCGATGGATGAAGGGTATTTATAGAATTTTGGGGCTGTGGTCAATGGGCCGCCACTCTCACCCCTTCCCTTCCTATATATATTTTTTTCCAGTCTTGGATGGGTAAAGGAAAGAATCAAGGAAAGTAAGAAGAAAGTGAAAAAAGCAAGAGATCAAGGGGTGTAATGGGTCGTTTGGTTTTTTGGAGAGAAAAATTATCCGAACCAGTTTAAAATAGTCAGATTGGTTTGGTTTTTTCAACATTTTCTCACGAAATCCAGTCCAAGCCAAACCGGTGAACAACAGGTTGGTTTGGTTCGGTTCAAGCGGGTTGAGATTTTTAAAAATCAATAAACCTATTGTATAAAATCTAAAAAAATGTAATATGCTCTTGAATTCCTCAATTTCCTATCAGTGATTTTTTTGGTGGTCCTGTAAGCTTGCATTGGTTGTTGAGATAGAATCAATTATCAATAGGATAAAAACTTGGAATATGCTTGACATGTTAAAACTGTGGCATTACTGTTGAACAGTCTCTCTTTGTTATACACTTTAATTTTTTATGAACACTTACTCACAGATTAAAGCACTACTTGGTGATTATGACGCCATCCATGTTCGCCGTGGGGATAAAGTAAAAACCAGGAAAGACAGATTTGGTGTGGCGAGGACCCTGCATCCACACCTTGATAGGGATACCCGTGCTGAGTTTATTCTTTGTAGAATAGCAAAGTGGGTCGCACCAGGAAGAACCTTGTTTATTGCTTCAAATGAAAGGACTCCAGGGTTTTTTTCACCGCTTTCTGTCAGGTAACAATTTTCATGTTCGCATTGGTGGGGAGTAGTGGGTTCCAAGTAGAAATATACACAATGATTTTCTTTGAAAGAATGTTCAGTAGTTTGCCAGTAATTGAAACATTTATGTAGTATGCTAATATTTAATTTCATCGTGTCCTTGCTGAACCCACATATTCCGTTTTTAAGTTACAGTCTTATTCCCTCTGTTAGTTTTATTTTATCATGTCCTTTATCTGTTTTTTGTTGGACTGTTTATGGTTTGCTATTTAGATTTTGCTGCTAATGATCACTTGATCATATCTAACCATAATCTTATTAGAAATTATGTAATTTGTGACGGTGGTATGCTGTAGTTTTTGAAGTAAAGTTTTGGCTGGCATCAAATGCTGACTTTATGCTCTTGCTGATTCAAATTTGCAGGTATAGATTGGCATATTCATCAAATTATAGCCATATGTTGGATCCAGTGATTGAGAATAACTACCAATTATTCATGATTGAGAGGCTTATAATGATGGGCGCTAAAACGTTCATTAGGACATTCAAGGAAGATGAGACAGATCTTAGCCTTACTGATGACCCAAAAAAGAATACTAAAAAATGGCAGATACCTGTCTACAACGCGGATGAAACTTGTTGAGACATACATGCGCCTATTATTATTATGCATTAGGAAGGAATTATTGTTAAGGGAAAAATTAGAGCGCAGTTAATTTATGTTGTAAATTGTGATGTTAGCTACAGTCAAAATTTAATTAATTCATTACATGTATGCACTTATCTCACTGCAAACTGAAGTGAAGTGACCACTAAATTTTATAAGTTGGACACTAGTTAGTTTGTATGTATGGTCTCTTGTTCCAAACACTGGCTTTATACATGCACTCTTTCATCCTATCCAGTACTCAGGATTGTTTACCTTTTACAGTGAAAGCGATAGTATTTTGAAACACATAGAAATAATCAGAATGTAAAGGGACTAAAACTGTATTCTAGTCAATTTATAGTTTTATAAGGGACTAAAACATTTGTAATTGAATATACATAGTTTTTCTTTCACTTTATTGTAATGCAATGCAGTAATCTATTTTTTTCATACATGTTTAAATGGCTGCATATAATTGGTCAAGAGTACAGAAGTGTGAATAATCCTTTTTTTTTTATTATTTTTTTTATACACTTCATTGTCATCCTAAAATAGGTGTATAATTTTTCAGATCCCACGACTAAGAATTTTCATTTTTTGTTGTCTGCAATATATGTTATTGGATTAGGGTTTCTCACCAATGGATTAATTTTTCAAATATGGCAACATAGCGTAATAGCAACAAAAAATTAAGTATTATTAGTTTGCAAAAAAAAAAATGAAGTATTTTTTTGATATCAAATATAGTGATATAGCATATTTAGTTTATGTGTATTTTTGAAAGTGTATGTGTTGTAGAATATAAAAAGTAAAATTTAAATAGAAATAAATTATACGATATCAATATTTTGATGTTAAAATATAATAAAATAGCATATAACTCTAAAAAAAATTGAGAAGAAGCATATGATCACTAGTGGTCAAATCACAGATTCTCAATCATATATCCAACATTTTAAGAACATATATCAGTGAGTTAATTATAATTAGAAGCTGTGATGTACAGTGAAAGTTTGGAAACTGACATGTAAATTAAAACAAGACCACAAAAATGAGAATCATGAACAGAGCCAAACAGCTCAGAAGCGGACCCTGTGCTGAAGAGTTACTATATCATATATAGTAGCTTGTTAAAAGAAGAAAATGGGAAGGACAAAGATTATGATGCATTCACATGATGAAAAAAGGACACTCAATTTCACATGGGATAGGACAGCTGCAGGCGACAAAGGGAGAATCACTCCCTAACAATTTTTTTAAGGAGATGTATATTTGTTGCGCTGAAGTTTATGTTTGGTATTACGTTAGATATGTTATAATTATGATGATCTATTTTAATTTTTTAAAAACCACACTCCGTAGTGTATGACTGATATCACGGTGGACTGCAACTCTAATATATTTAGCGTGATACTAAATATAGGCACAACTTCTGCAAAACTACGACGACTTATCGTGATTTTGGTATACTTACTATGATATCAAATATACATCGAGTAAGTTTGCATATATACCTGACATGCCTTGCAGGTAATTTTCGTGTAAATTTAAGTGACTAATTTTATGACTTGTCTCAATACAATTACAATAGATGACAAAATACAAAATTCTCCTTAACCAATAAGCCTAACTCAACTAGCAATATCAATATCATTAGGTTGAACTTCATTTGAAACCTAAAATCTTACAGTTGTATATGTGAATTTCAATAATGATCGTGGCTTCGTCTACAAACTATTTTTAAAAAAAATATCATGTATATCTTACAATTTTGTTTATATGCAGGATCTTATGTTATTTGGTTATTTAGTACTATGTAAATGCTAACTAATATTGCTTTATTTTCTTCATATGTGTTGCACTGAAACTCTTGTATGGTCAGATTAACACATATTGATTCATAGTACTGAAACATTATTTTAGTAGTATTTTCTTGATCGGTGGTGCACACACTATTGATTCAATGATTCACATTTGAAACGATGGATGGACACGACCAAACACTTCCATATCAAAATAGGAACATCAAAAGGAAAAGGAAATTTTGTCTGTGCACTAACAGTAAACACAGAAATATATACATTTTCCACTTGTGTTTTCAGTCAAACAGGTAAATTAAATGTCAGTTCATTCTTCAAGGCTGTTCATGACTAGCTTTAGACAATTTAGAAACACTATTTTTTTTAATATATAGATATGAAGTTTTCACCGTCATTTAGAGGAAATGATAATAGTCGGAGAATATTTAGAGGAAATGATAATAGTCGGAGAATTTGTGAGATATATAATGAATTCAACTTTCTCAATCGAATTTTTCTTTAACAGAAATAAAAAATCAAATTTCTGACTATTTATTTAATGGGTTCAAGACTCTTATCACTTGTATTCATTTATTGTTTTTGAAACAACATTTTTTATTGGAGAAATTGAGGTTTGAACTCAAAATTCACCACTTTTCCATATTTAAAATATGTGAGTCTAACTATTGAAATACTTGAGAAAAAATTGCTTCTGAAAAAGATTATCAAACACAATACCAATTCATTTAAAGCTATTTCATCAAAACTTTAATGCAAATGAATACATGTTGTTATGGATTAGACTTTTGGGCTGAACCAAGCCCAATGTCACATTTACTGGCCCAATATCAAATTCATTAGTTTATATATACAACACTTCACAACCTCACAAGATATGTATTATTATAACCTCTACCTCCACATCAGGTCGTCTCCAATGCTTGAATTCCGACCTTCAATTCGAGATATCCTTTTACTGATCTCTCAATGTGAATTCTCTATTTTATTTTTCCTCTCTTAATAACACATGTGATAAAAATAGCAATTCCAAACTTACATAAAAGAAAACCATTCAAACCAACCCTGAATCAGGATTTTGTCCCTTACTTCTCTCCCTGACCACTAGGGGTGTTCAAAAATCCAGTTAACTGAACCAAATTGTAATTCGAATTGCACTGAACTATATTTTAAAATGAATCATTCAATACAGTTTTGAACTAAACCACTTTTAATAAACAATTACAATTCAGTTTATAACTAGTTCAGAACCAGTTTAAATTTATGAACTGTTTTTTATTTATTTATTTTTTTTAAAAGAAAAATATTTAAATTTTTTAAAAAATCACTATTTTTTTTAAGTTTCAAAACATAAAAAGATTATTATTATTATTATCAGCCATGCTATATGGCACGAAAGTTCACGCACGACAATGTACGATGCGTTGAATTGACATGCAATTTCCTCCTAAACATACTGTAGTCATAAAGATGCACTTTGCTATATAAAAAAGATAAATAATATCATACACTGTCTTTAAGCATTGGACCTTTTTTGGTAATATGTCTTTAAGCATTGGACCTTTGTTAATTATTCTTAATTAAATATTAAAATGTTGGTTACTTTTATCTCAAATATAATTAAAAGTTGGTCATCAAATATACATAAAAATTTTCGATAATAAAAAATGTTAACTTATATTTAATATAAATTTTAGATCTAATATATAATATTTTTTTGGGTAAATAGGTATTTATCCCTGCAAAATAGACGAGTTTTGCATTACCCTGTAATTTTTTTTTTTTGGAATACCCTTCTGCAATGTTCAAAAAAAAATTTGGTAGTGTATTTAACCCCTGCCGAAAAAATACAATACCAAAAAAAAATTTGAACATTGCAGGGGGTATTCCTATAAAAAAAAATTACAGGGGGTAACGCAAAACTCACATATTTTGCAGAGGGGTAAAGACCTATTTATCCTATATTTTTTGGTCAAGTAGTCTAATGGATGATTAAAAATTCAATCCTTAAGTAAATAAGTGGGATGATCGAGGTTCATGTCGAACTAGAATTAAATTTCGAGTTAAACAAATTCTTATTGAGTTGAGCTCAGACAAATTCGACTTAACTTAACTCGACCCATTTTCAACCCTATTAAAATTTATTAAAAATATAGTATTATATTTTATAGTGCTAGATATAAATACAATTGCTCCTTTTGAATCACACCCATAAAAATACAGAAAAAATGATACTATAAAAAAAGATCAAATGTATAAGCTTCGCATATGGAATTATATGTGTCGTGCACTTGAGACGACATGGTGTATCGTGCCACAGATCATTTTCCTATTATTATTTTCACGTCAAAACATAAAGTTTCAGAGAAAGGGGTTTTCTCCGCCACCGTCCCACTCCAGTATCTCGCCGTCACGGGTCGCTGAATGCTTGGAATAATGATTTCTTCGGTTGTCACGGTCAAATTCGAATCGATTCAAATAGACTCTTCAACCTTATACATAACCAGGTTGAATGCATCAAGAGTTTTATCAAAAACAACTTCATGATTAATGGAAGTGTGGATAATGTGAAACTGGAAGAGGAACCTGCATTCAGAACATTAGAGCGCTAACAAGGAATAAGATCCAAACGGAAGAGGGCGGTGAAAAGGGAATCTGATAAATGATGTATTCCTCCTTCGTGGCGTGATCCGGAAGAAGCAGATTAGATGACGAAAACTGCCGCTGGGATGGCCAGAGATGAACAGTGGCGGAGTAAGCGGCGGCAACGGTTAGAGAAAGTGGAAGGGCAACCGTAAGTGGTGGATAAAGAAGATGTTGTTTCTGTTACTTTCTTTTGGCTTTTTTTTTAAAATAATAAAATAAACATTTATTTTTACACTTTACTAAAAATTGGTTTAAAAAAGCTGGTTTTTTGATAAAAAAAAATTAAAAAATAACTGGTTTATAACTAGTTTTTTTTTTTAAAAAAAAAGAAAAAACAATTTTTTTTAAAAATCAGTTAACTGAAACTAAACCGGTTTAAAGCCGTAAACTGGTTCTGGACCAAACTGAAACTGGTTTGAGAAATAAACTGGTTTTTATAAAAAGTGGTTTCAGTTATTGAACTGAACTATATAAATGGTTCAGTTCAGTGCAGTTTATGAACCGAGAACATCCCTATTGACCACCCACATGTAGTATTAGTCCAGTGTAGGACTAGGGATCATTTTCAATTTACCTCCAAATATATACGTGTGTGTCTTACTATCTTACCCTGTCTGTATATAAATGAGTTTTATTAACAACTATAGTCTATATCTCTAAGGACAAAATAAAAACTATACCTTATAGTATAGGTATATGGTTCAAAGAGACTGAAAATTTGATGGTACATTTCTTTGTTGGGATTCAATTCAACTCAAGTTAAATTAAAAATGTGAAAAATTAACGTACAATTTAATACATATTATAGCTCATAGCCTCGTATCCCTTCCTTTTGTCTCATACTAATGGATTAACACTTTACTATCAACATCGTGCAATTTATATGGATTTTAATCTTTGTCAGTTATCACGCACGCTTCACCTAGCAAATTCCTATAGAACTAATTAAAGAGCACAACATAATCATTTTAGATCAAATTTTAACATGTACTTATAACAACTACCAATCAATTAAGTATTAGTATATTAAACTTCTTAATCAATAATTGAGTTACTGGTTCATGCGAATGAACAAAGTTAATGTTCGAATTCTCACAAAAAAAGGTATTTGCATTTAATGTTGGATACACTTTGAATAGAATTATCTATGTGAACGCAGCCTAGAAAGAAAGAAAGAAAAAAGATAATATTTAAAATAGAGTGATATTTGAGCCAATTATTACAATTTGTCCGTTTTTATAAGCATTCTTTTGATGATTTATATAAAATGGTGCTTATATAAGCATAAAGAATATTCATTGGCATTCACATTTTTATAAATCCGCGACATTTGGTTAATTGCGTATAAAAATATGGTTAATTTTATTTAGTTGATGATTAATTCCATTCACATTGTAAATTATAGTTAATATATGCGATTGAACTGACCACAATTTTAATTGGAAATTGCATTAATCATTTAGTCAACCGAAGTAATCACACCTTTATTATACAAGATTAATCGATGTTTCCCCTATGGATATTCACGGGTATGAGTGACACAATCCAACTTAATATGCATTTTCCAATCTCATGTTCATGTTTAAATTTTCAAATAATAAAATGGCAATTTAGTCTAAATTTTGAAATTTTCATTAAATAGAATGTCATTTAACCATATATTTTGTGAAAAATATTTTTAAAAAATTATATATAATGATCTAATTGTCTAATCCAACCCGCTAACACCGTATACTAGGTCGGTTTAGTCTTGCCATAAAAAATAGACCGTTACACTAAATTCAACCCAATTAATTTTGATCGAACCGAATAACAGATATGATTGAAACTCAGCTCGACCTACGAACCCGTCGCACCAATATACAAAAAGTGATTTTCCTTACATCATTAATTAAAAACTCAAAGAATGAGTAGTAATTTATGAGAATTTTCTTTATTCTTTAAGACAAAAGTTGAAAAGCTAGCTACTACAAACTTGTTTGGGGAATAAAACTACTACTACATTAATCTAAGTATCTAACCCCATGGTGCCTATATAATATAAAGCATTGACACAAACACTAAATCTCTCTCTGTTTTCTCTCACTCACTCATTGTGCAAAGATGCCAAGTCTATTCTCTAAACAGCTATACCTCTGTTTCTTCAAGCTCAAATACCCCACAATTCTCTCCCAATCTCATTCTCAACACACTACTCCTCCATCAGCCTCACAATCACCACCTTACACTTTCCACCATTTCAACACCACTTTCACCCACCACCACCGCGACGAACCCGAAGACTATTTCTTCGACGACACCACGGAACTTCCACCACCGGACTTCGCCTCCGCTTTCGCATCCCAAAGATTCTTCTTCTCTTCCCCTGGCAGCTCCAAATCCATCACAGAAACAGAGTCTCCTCTCAACAACACTCAACCCTGCAAATCATTGATACCAAAAGGAGGTAGTGTCAAGAGGGTACCAAAATACTCGGTAAACCCTTATGATGATTTCCTATGTTCTATGCAGGAAATGATTCAATCTCAACAACAAGTGTTTGATGTTACTAATGATTGGGATTATCTTCATGAGCTTCTCTTATGCTATCTTGCTCTCAATCCTACAGATACTCACAAATATATTGTGCAGGCTTTCACTCACCTCCTTGTTGATATTTTATCTTCCTCCTCCTCTTCATCATTCTCCTCTTTGTCGCAACCGGCGTCACCACCTTCTCGGAAGCTCAATAGCCAACGCGGCCCCAGTAGTTTCTCAAGGAGGTTACCCTAAAAGCCACGGTAATAGTCATCGTCGTATCGTATCACAATGTTTGATATTGCAGAGAATTACGGTCAAATGTGGTTGATACAGTCTCAATTGTGGTGGTTTCTACGATAAACACTAAACAACTATGTCACGGCCCATACCGCGGTTGCGGACTTTTATTTAAATTTAAAACCTTTTAAAAAAATTTCAACAATTATGTCAAGGTTTTAAATAGCGAAATAGTTTAGTGTGATATCTTAATATTTGATATCGCAGAGAATTGCAGTCAAATGTGGCTAATATAGTCTCGGTTGTGGTCTCAATCTGATCGCAGACTTTTATTTAAAACCCCTTTAAAAGTTATCAAGAAGGATTTTATTTAAGATTAGTTTTTTGTATAGTATATTCAGTTGTCATTTTTTGGGCATTGAGATGGTGTTGGGTTTCAGCTAATGGAACAAGGTTTGTTTTTTGATGACAAAAAAGACAAAGGTAGCAAAACCAATAGGGTGTGTGTGTGTGTTGGAGAAGGAAGTTTTGGTGTTTCAATGCTGTAATTTTGTTTTATTATAAATTGCAAAGTACTAGAACTAGACCTATTTGTTTTCAGTTATTATAGTACTAATTAATCTTGGGTTTTTATTTTTTTCCTTGTAGTAATTTCTTAGAATTTATTGTATGACGTTGTTGGTAGAGATCGTGGGTGACAAACAGAGGTTGTTTATTGTCCTTGTGTTTGTTGTTGCTCTGTCTTGTTTATGTGGTCCTGTAATTGTTGGAAGTGAGAGTTCTTGTACAATTTACAAACATACTCATACCAAGCTTTGGGGTTGTTCAATGGTAGGGTATAATGGTGGTGAATGATTATTGTTAATTTGTTATGGGGAGGTTTAAGATATCATGGTCGAGGTTGTGCTCGAGGTTTGGTGTTTTGGTCGAATGAATGACTTTCTTTTTCTTACTCGATCTCATCTTTTTATAATGTTTTTTTCGAACAATAGAATGATGGTCTGAGTACATGGATCATATGCCTAACAATTAACAAATATTCATTACGGTACAATTATAAAAAAATTGATCAATTACACATGTTAAGAAAGATAATCGCTCACGTTTAATTTATGTAATCCAATGACCAACATATCGAGTCTATTACAACACGTGCTTCATTTATTTCTCTCTCAAGGCGCGAAAGGACTATATTATGGTCAAGTATTTTTCTCATTTTGGTCTATAATTATAAATCAATGATTTATCATACAATGGTGGTAGAGAATCAAATCCTATATGCTCTCTTATTTAGCTAGCTCATATAGAGACAATGATATACCTCAAATTTCGTGGGGGTTGGTCAAAGGGAAATATAGGCCATAGGAGTATGAGATTTCCATTTCATGGGAAAGAAGAAGAGGAATATAAAATGCAGTTGATGTTGCAGGTGGCAGGGCTTCCTTTTTCACTATAGCTTTTTACTCCCATGGAAAATAATGCATCTATCAAAAACAGAAACAAAGTACAACAAAACAATAAATGACAAGTGAAAGGGCAAACATGACAAAGGTTCTTTAGCACTTTGACAAATGTTAATCAAGAAGCCAGCTATGGCCAAAATGAAAAACAATAGTTTGGTGAATTTAATTTCATAAGAATTTAGGCCAAACCAATTTTTTTTTTGCTTTCACCACCAGTTTAATCTGGTTCGGAGTTCAGTTCTGCCATCAAGTGGTTTCAGCCCTAGACCAAACCAAATTTAATTTCATAAGAATTTAGTTTGAAAAACAATTCTTTTTAATGCTGTTCTTTTGTTGTGGTAGGAAATAATCAATAAGTCACTTAAGATATAAACAATTGAATAGAGGACTCTTCAAAGCTACAAAAGAAAAATTCTAAAGATCTAGTGGCCAATGCTTCTATAAGGTCCAAAATTTTCAGTTGGTCCATAAAATGCTTAACCCGAGCCAGGAACTATGGTTGAAGAACTCAAAATTTGTGTTGTGCATAAAAAGGATGACATTAAGATATTGATGAATAATTGATATTTGTTTAATGTATTTTGTAGGGAAACTTTGGGGACAAAACAAGAGTATCCAAAGAGAGAATTTCAACAACTACTATAACAAAAGAATAGACACATATCATTTTATATACAAAAGTAGTTTGATTATAAATTATAGGTAGTTGGTTTAGGTAAGTGTATACCAGATACTATTTGTCTTTAAGCGTATGCATGCACCATTATTATATGTGTCAATGTAATTTAACATTTAACAATAAGCTCAAAATATAGTATGTCATATATACTAACTTGGGGTAGGAGGTTTATGGAGAAATAGCCCTACACGAGTGAAAATTAGTGACTAATAGTATTAGAAACAAGTCTTAATTAAGCATTTTGTTAATATTTAATAATAATAGAGAGTGCTCTAGATAAGCCTAGATATATTATTATAAGACTATGAATTTTATATCCCAATTTCAATCACATAATAAAAAACACACTCCCCTTCTTATCAAAATAATTGATCCATTTGCTATAAAACTGTCCTAAAATAATTCATATTAATTTTCAATACAACCAAGTATGTGTTTAAATGTTTAATAATGCTCTCCTAATAATTTTTTATAAAATTTTACTTATTTTTCTGTCAAACTTCAGAAATAATAGTAAAATAATTCTTTTCAATTTCAATTATATTTATACATTTTTTTAATATCTATGATTGGTCAACTAAATCAATTATTTCAGAAACATAAGAAGGACACAAAACTCTCTACTTAAACTAGTATATTTATGGAGCAAGAATCAACATCAGCTTACTAGTACATAACTAACATAACACACCCGCAGTAAAAACAATAGAACAGTATAACAACAACCTAGTAAACAAAGTTCCTTAAAAAAAAACCTAGTAAACAAAGTGTCTTTATTGAAAATAATTTTGAATTCAATTAGATCCTCTTTCATTGGCATATCACTGATTCAATCATAAAAAAGTTCCAAGCATATATATGTCCAAATAATTAAAAAGCACATAAGTTTAAGTTTGGGCAGGATTTGATTTGACATCGTACGTGACCTACCCACCCATCCTCCCAGTAAAAAATAGGAGTAAATTGCCAAGATGATGACAGGGGAAAATCAGGTCCAATTATGAGATCAATCATGCCAAATTGGATTATCTGAATCAACCCAATTCAGATCTATTTTCTACAAACGTAGATTCCAATACGCATTCAGATCAATTTATTGTCAATAATTGCTACCAAATAAATTGGCTTATATAAGCAGTACCAACAAAAAAAAAAAACCTTATAAAGACACTAAGTTTGGTCTCTTGATACTTGATAGTGTAGAATTTAAAGTAATATACATGAAGTTTTTTATTTTTTTGACAAAAAATATACATGAAGTTATATGTTCGGTTCTATTGGCTCTAACGTAAAAAAAGAAAAACTATACAAGCCATTACGGCCATTTAGGGTGTGTTTGTTACAAATTAAAAAATTAGTGATTTTGATGTTAAATTAGAGATTAATTTTTAGAGATTTTATAGAAAAATTGAATTTACTATGTGTTTGTTTATTGTAATAAAAATCATTTTTTTTTAAATAAAATAATCTTTAACTTGTTTGGATAGAACATATAAAAGTGATGTTTTTTTTAATTATAAAAGGGAAAATCATCATTTTGGTTCCTGAAAGTGTAAATCGCTGTCATATTGGTCCTTAAATGTATCAAAATTGCAAATAGGTCCCTAGTATCTCATTTTATAGTAATTTTTTGGATTAAATTGACCAACAAGAAACACATTCGAGGACTAAATTGACTACTTAAAACATATTCGAGGACCAAAATGACTAATAAAAAAGACATTTGTGGATCTGTTTGCCATTTTAATACATTCAGGGACTAATGTGACAGCGAGTTACACATTCAAGGACTAAAATGACTATTTGCCCATTATAAAATAACCACACTTATTTTCTCTCTCCTCTAAAAAATCTATTATTTGAGAAGTTATTCTTAACGGCTTCTTATTTTTAGCCGTTTTCCGATTATTTTTATATTTTAATTATTTTAAAAAACTGTAACAAACAGATATAATATTTTTAAAAGTGATTATTTTTATAAGAAACATAATTTTCCTTAAAAAAATCTTTAACAAACAGTCTCTTACGAATATGTTTACACCAAAGAATAATAACTTGATTCAACTAGGTGATTAAACTTAAGTGCTTAATAAGGGTGGCATTTAATATGGGAAAGTGTTAAATTTGTGCACCATGGGAAAGTTTATTTTTAACCATTGGATCAAATGAAGTGTAAAAATTCATCATAGTCTCTCACTACTAGATTTTGTTTCTTCTCACACCATCTTCCCACGACCCCACCTTTCTCCTCCAGTTTTGTGCCTATCTTCCACCACCCTTCTCCTCCTCCTACATTGTTCGGATTCTGGTATCACACCCCACCACACTGTACCACATAATTTACATCAACAAACTTAATTTAAACTCCGTTGTTTTGGGAGATTTTATCCAGCAAAAAAATCATCAAATTCCAGATCTAGAAAACTTCATTGTTCTAATAGCTTTTGCTAACAAAAGATAAGTATCAAATAACTGAACCTCATAACCAAAATGTATCAAATTCTAGCTTTTCCATTGATAATGAACTATTGAATAAATGAAAGAAGTTGTTTTTAAGTTTTGTTTCTTCGTTGCCATGCTTTAGAACAATCCCTTCCGAATTGTTAGTTTATTTTCTTTGAGTAAGCTTTAGCTTAATGACAAAGTTTTATTATTATGTTTCTATTTGTTTGAATCTTTAAGGAGTTTATTATTGTTGTTTCTATTAATAATAATCCAAGGATAAGAGGAAAGATTATGTGTTGGTGGTGGTTGGAGGGGGCAAGGAAGGAGAGAGAAGGAGTATGAGATGTGATATAGTGTGAGAGATCTATGATAAGATTCATAGAACTGCAAAATCCAACCATTAAAATAAACTTTCCCATGGTGCACAAATTTAACACTTTTCCATGTTAAATGCCAAGCTCTACTTAAAACATATTTCTGATCATATTTAACTTACCTATTTAGCATTATTATGACAAAAAATTTATTTAACCATACTTATAAGAATTAAATAAGAGAGTAAGAGTGATTATTTAGCTAATTGATAATTTTTACTTTTTTTTGTTGATTGTGACTTATGATATCCTAACCACCGAGACTACCTCAAAATTTGTGTGATATGCGAATTTTAGATATTCTTTTTTAAGCAAATTTTAGATATATTCAATCTCAATCATTGATTTATCATCGGACGATTTTGATTACATATACACTAAAATAGTTATGATCATTGATCGACATCCAACGACCGATGTTGTAATAGCATGTTGGAAATCTGTCCGTCCAACTCAGTTAAGATTTTCCTGCTGTAACTGCGTGATGTAACTCGCAGTTACGACTCTTAATCACCCAGTTACAACTTTCAATCATCTGATCTAAACAGACGGTTAAGATTGTTTTACTATACACATGATTTAAATCGTCCGACATCAAATCAACGGTCCAAATTTATTACCGCATCAAATTGTGTGAACGGTTTACAATGGAGTCGACTAAGAATTTCACTTGAAATGAAAATGAGAAGTAAACATGTTAGAATGCCTAGAGCTGTCAAAAGGGGCCGGCCCGGCCCACCTCGGCCCGACGACCATACCATATAAAGGGGCTTTAGTGGGCCGGTCCATTAAGTCTCATGGCTCGGCCCGTTAAACCCAGCCCAATAAGCAAAGGCCTATATGGTCCGATAGGCCGGCCCGTCAAACTTTCTTCTTTTTTTTTTTTTGATAATTTTTTTTTACAAAATAAATTCAATGGACATTAAAACTATTTATAATGATTTATTAAGTTGTTATTAGTTTTTTTCAAATAAAGATAATCATAACAAACTTGGTTTAATCTTAAAAAAACAACAAATTTGGTTTAATAATTATCTCCTAACTAACAAATCTCATCTTTTGTTACTTAATCATCTAAAGATTTAATGGTAACTAAAATTCCTTATTTTTAGCTAAAATTATTTTTAGAATTTTTTTAAAAAAAACTTTTTTTAACTTTTTAAAGGGCCGGCCAAAAAGCCCGTGGGGCCGGCCCATTAAAAATATAGGTCCCGATCAAATTTTTTTAAAAGTCCGGCCCGTGTAAAACTATAGAGTAATGGGCCGACCCGATAGCCTGACCCGCTCTAAGAATGCCCCCAGCTTGGTACGTAGAAACCCGAATAATCTCCGCCATTCTGCAAACCAGTGATCTAGCTGAATAAACTTGTTATATCGCATGCACAATTTTACCTTAACATTATCAAAAAAACAAACAATGAATTTACATCCTCAAAACCTGCTAGCAAGTTTACTCGAATCAGCTGTTTCAACTCATTGTTCCATCCTAGGTCGTGCTGTCCATGCACACATCATTCGAACACATCAAACCCCATTCCCATCTTTCCTCTCCAACCATCTCGTCAAAATGTACTCCAAACTCGACCTTCTTAACTCAGCTCAACACGTTCTCTCACTCACTCACCTTCCCACCGTTGTTACTTGGACCTCACTTATCTCTGGTTCCATTCATAACCGTCGTTTTCTCACAGCTATAACCCATTTCACAAACATGCGTCGTCACTCTGTTTATCCTAACGACTTCACTTACCCTTGTGTTTTCAAAGCTTCAGCTTCTTTGCAGATGCCCATTATTGGTAAACAACTTCATTCTCTTGCTTTGAAGGATGGTTTAATATATGATGTGTTTGTTGGGTGTAGTGCATTTGATATGTATAGTAAAACTGGACTTCGTGTTGATGCTTGTAATATGTTTGATGAAATGCCTCACAGAAACTTGGCTACATGGAATGCTTATATTTCTAATGCAGTTCAAGATCGGCGGTCTGTGGATGCAATTTCGGCGTTTAAGGAGTTTCTTTGTGTTCATGGAAAGCCGAATTACATTACGTTTTGTGCGTTTTTGAATGCATGTGTTGATATGTTGAGATTGAATCTCGGGCGTCAGTTACATTCGTTTATAGTTCGGTGTGGATACAAAGAAGATGTTTCTGTTGCCAATGGGCTTATTGATTTTTATGGAAAATGTGGGGACGTTGTATCTTCTGAATTGGTTTTTAGTAGAATTGGCAGGAGGAGGAATGTTGTTTCGTGGTGCTCTATGCTTGCTGCTCTTGTCCAAAACCATGAGGAAGAGAGGGCTTGTATGGTTTTTTTGCAGGCAGTGAGAGAAGTTGAGCCTACGGATTTCATGATATCTAGTGTGCTCAGTGCTTGTGCTGAGCTTGGAGGCCTTGAATTGGGCAGGTCAATTCATGCTCTTGCTGTCAAAGCATGTGTTGAGGAGAATATATTTGTAGGGAGTGCACTTGTTGACTTGTATGGGAAATGTGGTAGTATAGAGAATGCTGAACAAGTTTTTGGCGAAATGCATGAGAGGAACCTAGTCACATGGAATGCAATGATAGGTGGATATGCACATCAAGGTGACGTTGACATGGCTTTGCGTCTGTTTGATGAGATGACATTGGGCAGCCGTGGTATTGCGCCGAGTTATGTGACACTGGTTTCTGTATTATCAGCATGTAGTAGAGCCGGGGCAGTGGAGAGAGGCATGCAGATATTTGAAGCAATGAGATTGAACTATGGAATTGAACCAGGTGCTGAGCATTATGCTTGTGTTGTCGACCTTCTAGGGAGATCTGGTTTGGTAGATCGTGCATATGAATTTATTGAAAATATGCCAATTCGACCCACTATTTCAGTTTGGGGGGCACTACTTGGGGCTTGTAAGATGCACAGGAAAACCAAATTGGGAAAAATTGCAGCCGAAAAGTTATTTGAGCTCGATCATGTAGACTCTGGCAACCATGTAGTACTTTCTAATATGCTCGCATCTGCTGGCAGGTATTAATTTTAAACCATACTAACTAGTTTTCCTTCTTGAATGGCCTTGACGAGTTGGATGCATTGATAGTTTTATTTGGTCGCTTTCTTCCTTTTTTTTTTTTTTTCTATAGTTGCTAACACAATGAGTAGAAACTAAAGTGATGCTGTCACTTTTGTATTACTCAAACATTATTATAACTCTTATGGTCATCCTTTAATTGTTAAATGCAGATGGGAAGAAGCAACTGTTGTCAGGAAGGAAATGAAAGACATTGGTATTAAGAAAAATGTTGGATATAGTTGGATTGCTGTAAAGAACAGAATCCATGTTTTCCAAGCAAAGGATAGCTCTCATGAAAGGAACTCTGAAATTCAGGCTATGCTAGGTAAGCTCAGAGGAGGGATGAAAGAGGCAGGGTATGTTCCCGATACGAACCTATCGCTCTTTGATTTAGAAGATGAAGAAAAAGCTTCAGAAGTTTGGTACCACAGTGAGAAGATTGCTCTTGCTTTTGGCCTCATAGCTCTCCCTCAAGGAGTGCCTATAAGGATCACAAAAAATCTTAGGATTTGTGGAGATTGCCATAGTGCCATTAAGTTCATCTCAAGAATTGTTGGAAGAGAAATTATTGTGAGAGATAATCATCGTTTTCATCGCTTTAAGGATGGTTGTTGCTCTTGTAAAGACTATTGGTAATACTCCTTTTTGTTAACGACGGTAGCTTCTCCACAAAGCTTTCACGTTACAAACTCGTTCGTGAGCCATATACACACACAAAACCAAAGGCGCAACAAGTATCATCCTCATTCCTTAGTCTTGTCGACACCGTAGATGACTTCTACTTCTGTGTCTTGTCCGATGATGAAAATGACCTCCTTGTCCATGTCTCTGATCACAAATGCGCTGAAGCATTACAGTTCCAGGAAACCTTAATGGCCTCTCTAACCAGTACTTCCCATCAAAACCCCTCATCCAGTCATCCTCTACCTACACGCCATTGCCGTGCCTAGACCATATAAAGTTCAAAGCCGAAGAAGATGATGAGTCGTCTTCAGTCATCATTTGCGAGATTTGTGTAGAAGCCAAAAGGAATGAGGAGATGTTTAAGAATCAACTATGTTACCATTCCTTTTGTTCTGAATGTGTGGCAATAAAAATCCAAGACAAGATAACTGTTGTGTCTTGTCTGCGTTTGAATCTTGATCTTGCAGAGCATTGCTTCCCAAAGAGCTAATTGATAAGTGGAATGATGCTTTGTGTGAAGTTCTTTTTATTAATGCTCCTAAATTCTACTGCCCTTTTTGTTCTTCAGTGTTCCTTGATGAGAATGAAGGAGAAAAAAAGATATTATTAGGGAATCTTAGTGCCCTTTTTGTCGTAGACTGTTTTGTGCAAGGTGTCATGTTCCTTACATCATGGGGTTGCTTGTGAGGAGTTTCAGAAATTGAATGTGGATGAAAGAGAGAATGAAGATCTTCTTCTTAGGGAGCTTGCTAATCACAAAAAATGGCAAAGGTGTCCTAAATGCAAGTTCTATATTCAAACATATGACGGTTGTTTTCATATGACCTGCAGGTTAGTCAGTTTTTCTGGAAACATAACAAAAATTAAATTAACGAACTAAAAATTGTCTGCTTTTTAAACATACTATGATCATGCAATAGTTGAGTTTCTCATAGGGTATTGTTTTAAAAAAAATTTGAGTTGGTGAATGGAATTGTTTGTTTGCAGGTGCTTATGTGAGTTTTGCTATCTTTGTGGAGAAGAATGGATACATAATCATCAGGGCTGTGTTAGCAGGTATATTTCATAAAGCATGATGGTTTATGTGGATATCAATATTTTACTTTTAATTTTTAGTTTATTTTGGTACTAGCGTTCAGAACACATTCAAAGCATGTATAGAAAATCTTAAATTATGATTGATATTTATTTTGTTGTTATTGATGACAGAATGAGAGTGAATTGTATAAGAAACAGAGTGATCGGTATGTCGCAATCGCGGTAGATAGGTACTTTATTTACGTTGTTAATAAGTCAGTCGATGTATGGTTCAACTGAAATTTGAATTATTCGAGTCATTTATGTAAAATGTGATAAAACAATTGAGGTTGTTCTCTATCCATTCCTACTAAACTCAACTCTAGATACATTACCATTTTACACGAAATTAACTTTTGAGGAATGGTGGGGAAATTAGTTTTGCACATATTTGTCTTACTGAAACTAATTAAGACGATAGTAGCTGGCTGGTAATTTCACAATAAAACAGCAGAACTGATTCAAGGCCTTACTGATAAAACGTGTGATATGACTAAACATAGTCTTACTAGTAGTTATTATAATATTGATTCTAATTAAATAAACTCTTCAATTAATCTGAGAAGAAGCATTTTCAACCTACAAACGGCCGGTTACATTTTCAAACCTGAAGTGTAAACTTTCCAAACCCATATATCTTGAGTCTTGACTATATCTTTTGGCCAAATAATAAAAGACCTGGTCAATTATAGCCATATGTGTCTTCTTTGATATGGAACAAGAAGCTCATTTTGTAAATTACTAACCACAGACATTGGCTCAGTCATCATAAGAGGACGATAGGAAGAGTCCAAGGAAAAACTGATACTACCTAGGAATAAATATTTGTGATTTGGTTAAATTAATTAGTTGATATACATGATGTTTGTAAAAAAAGGTTCAGAAAGATTCAAGAAAATGTTTTTCTAACATGGATGGAGAATATTTGTAGACCAGGTCAATTGCCATAACCAGTCATACTAGCTCATCGGTCATGCATATTATAAAACAGTTTCAAGAAAATGAGAAGACCACGTCACAGTGCACAACAATGTTATATAGATCCTTCTCCTTTCTTTCCTTTTTGTCCCCTTCTTGACCAAAATAAAGAATTGTTTTACTTTTTGGAGTTTGGGGGGAACCCACGTTAAGTCAATAATAGCTGACACAAAAATGTTTAAACTATAATCTACAAAAAAATAAATTAATCTCTAGTTATAAAAAAAGAAGTTAAAGTCACAAGTTGAACTTATTCACAAATATCATATTCGTAAACAAAGTTTTAAATATCATTTGTATAGAAAATATTCTAAAGATATTGGTTAAAGAAAAAATATCATATAAAAGTAATTATTGAAAAATATAATTTCTATAACTATATTATAATATGAGACATTCAACAATGAATTGGTTCAAGTGGTGAGGGTATGGAAAAAAATTGGTCGAGAGGAAAGAACTCGCATTATGTGCTTCATAGGTTTTTTGACGTAGATTAATCACGGTTAAACGGAAAGTGTATTTTACCATTTTTATTAAAATAGTCAATTTTTCTTTTTATAGATAAATGAAATGACAATAGTCATTGAAAACTCATATAAATAAGTAGAGGAGTAATGTTCGAACCCCAGTTTCAATCTAATAATTTCGTTATCTTTACAAGTTGAGCTAGAATTTATGGACAAATAATTGATTTTATGATAAAAAGGAAAAGTGACATAAAATGGTAAAATTTAATTTAATCTATAAAATAAAATATAGGTTAAATGCATCCAAGGGTCCTTTAAGTTTCATGTTTGTAATAGTTAGGCCGTTTAAGTTTTTTAGGTAACAAATATGTTCTTTTATTTTTTTTAACAAACAAATAAGTACTCTTTAAGTTTCTAAGTTGTTACACTGTTATCCTTTTTTCCAGTTATCCTCTCTTCTAGTTGGACCACAACCGTTTGAATCTCATAGTTCACTTCAGATTGACCTCAAATTCATCACGGTTAATATCAGAATTAATGCGCACGTTAGCGTTTTTTAAATGTAGAATAACTAAAATATATTATAACTTAAAAGTCTAACACACACGACTACTCTTTTTGACAAAAACAATACACATGAAACTCTTAGCCAAGTACGTTATTTTGATGACTATTATAATTTTAAACACAATATTAAGTTTAATTTATGATTCTATGACTTAATTTGGCGAAGTGGTTTCGGTTCTATGTCGGAAGACTCAGTCCTTGTACCTATATGTACGTATTTTTCTTGAAAATTGTCAACAATAATTGGATTCAACCTACATTTGAATTTTTATGCCAAGTGGGATTATTATATTAATACTAATTCAACTTATGTTTGAGGAATCATATGTATAAATTGAGTTGCTTGCAAAAAAGGACATACATCAACCAACACTGTCTTGAGTATCTCCTCTCTTTCCCTTGCCATAATTTGTCATTAGTCATCTAACATTTTTCACTCAACATTGAAATCATTATCCAAGACACAATGGACTTTGTAAGTTGTACTCTTGTACTTCTCTTAACATACTTATCCATTCATACTTTTTGCTTACTACTTACAAGGATAACAAAACCAAACGATAAGCTTCCACCAGGACCTTACCCTCTTCCTATCATAGGAAACCTCCTTGCATTAGGACAAAAGCCTCACAACTCATTAGCCAAACTTGCCAAAATTCATGGCCCTTTAATGAGTCTCAAGTTTGGCCAAATAACCACTATTGTAATATCCTCAGCAACGATGGCCAAAGAGGTTCTCCTAACTAATGACAAGTTCTTGTCAAACAGAAACATACCTCAAACTGTGTCAGTTGTCAGCCATGAGCAATATAGTCTTGCATTCATGCCCATTTCACCTCTTTGGAAGGAATTGAGAAAAATATGCAACACTCAATTACTTTCTCATAAGAGTCTTGATTCCAGCCAAGACGTTAGGCGTAAGAAAATTCAACAGCTTCTCAACGATATCGATCAAAGCAGTCAAATTGGCGAAGCGATAGACATCGGAACAATAGTGTTCAAGACTACTATAAATTTATTATCAAACACCGTTTTCTCTATGGATTTGATTCACTCTAATGGTGCAGCAGAAGAGTTTAAAGATGTGGTGACTAATATAACCAAACTTGCTGGAACACCAAATGTGGCTGATTTTTTTTCTGCATTGAAGATGCTTGACCCACAAGGCTTAAAAAGAAGACAAACAAAGAATGTAAGAAAAGTGTTAGACATTTTTGGAGATTTGATTAACCAACGTTTGAAGACGAGAGAAGGCGCATGTGTAGACACCAACAAAGACATGTTAGATGCCATGCTCAACATTTCTAAGGATAATGAGTTTATGGACAAAAATATGATCCAACATCTATCACATGTATGTATAATATTTATTCTTCCTCTTCTTCCTAGTTTCATTCTGATATTACTTTTAAATCTTAATTATGAATTTATGATCTATTCAAAGGTTCACTTAACCAATGTGAATTATGTTCTTCTCTATATAGGATATATTTGTTGCGGGAACAGATACAACAACATCTACACTAGAATGGGCAATGACAGAGCTTATCCGCAATCCAGAAGCTATGAAAAAAGCCAAGAAAGAATTGGAACAAACAATTGGTTTCGGCGTTCCACTTGAAGAGTCTAATATCTCTAAGCTCCCATACTTACATGCAATAATAAAAGAAACACTTCGAAAGCACCCGCCAGTTCCATTTTTACTGCCACGAAAAGCCAAGAGAGATGTTGAGATAGGTGGTTACACTATTCCTAAAGATGCACAAGTGCTGGTTAATGTGTGGACTATTTGTAGAGATCCAACCTTGTGGGAGAATCCAACTTTGTTCTCTCCAGAAAGGTTTTTGGAGTCTGATATTGATGTCAAAGGAAGAGATTATGAGCTTGTACCATTTGGTGGTGGAAGGAGAATTTGTCCTGGTTTGCAATTGGCTAATAGGATGTTATTATTAATGTTGGGTTCATTGGTTCACTCCTTTGATTGGGAGCTTGAAGGTGGCATGAAACCAGAAGATATGGACATGGATGATAAATTTGGGATTACTCTCCAAAAGGCTCAACCTCTTAGAATTGTTCCTCTCAAATTAAGTAACTAGCAAGAGTGTAGTATTATATTTTTTTAGGCCATCTTTACTTTTCTGATATGAATCATTGCATATTTATTTTTTGGCAACAGTCATTGCATGTTCTATATTGTAAACTTAAAAGAAAATCAGAATTATATTGATTGAGTATATTGTTATATTGCCTTGCACTTTTTTTTTTTGGGGAATAATATTGGCTTGATTGATGTTGATAAAATATTGGCTTGGTTTTGATAAAAAAAAATTTATATTATAAGGATCCCTTTCACAATTTTTTTATAATTTTTTTAACACAAACAAAAGATGAATTAAATATGAATTTTTAAGCTGCAAAAACTTAAAAATGCATATTTAATTCATCCATTGTCAAAAAAATTTACACTTTTACATTGTCAACACATCACAAAAATTCATATGTTTTCCGTTAGAAATAATTATGATAAAATTCTAATGCTTTTGGTAATGACATGTAAAAATCTTTACTATATAAATTGAATTAAAAAATGTATGAAGATATTTTTTAAGGATTATATAAACGTTGCTGATGAATATTTGTCTATACTACTGAGAATCAAACCTGAAAAGCATCAGGTCGATCCCAAAAGTGATTTATGAAAATAAAGAGAAATCCTTAAGCACATGATGTGTTAAAGGGGGGCTAAACAGAATTCTGAGTACCGGCCAGAGGCGCTGATCGGGAAAGTCATAAAGTGTAACGAACTAGCTACCACATTTTCTCTCTAAGCATGACAGTAGTGAAATAAACCAACTCTACACCAGCTAAGCATCACAGGAATGAATCGTTGATGATAAACCAACTCTTACAATACAATAACACTTTTTACTGATAAAGTATGCCATTTTTATTTATATTTAACAACAATTTTGTATTGTATGAACAAGTTTACAGCAGTAAAATTTGTCACAGGAATAAAACTATTTTGACTGATCAATTCCTACACCTCATTGAAAACAAGAAAAGGAAGTGATAAAGAATTTAATAAATTTTATGAGGAAAATGAAAAAGGATTATCTAATGTTACACATATGCAGATTGCTCGAAACTTTATTTACTTATTTTGAGGGGAACAACTCGAAGGGATTGTGCCTTTTGCAAGGTAATGCCGAATTTATCATCCATATTCATATCTTCTGGTTTCATGTTACCTTCAAGCTTCCAATCGAAGGAGTTGATTAGTGACCCCAACATTAGTAGCAGCATCCTATTAGCTAGTTGTAAGCCAGGGCATATTCGTCGTCCGCTACCAAATGGGGCAAGCTCAAAATTTCGGCCTTTGACATCAATCTCTGAACCCAAGAACCTTTCTGGTGAGAACAAAGTTGGATTCGCCCATATAGAGGGATCTCTGCCAATATTCCACACATTAACTAGCACCTGCGCATCCTTCGGGATAGTGTAGCCACCTATGTCAACATTTCTCTCAGCTTTTCGTGGTAGTAAAAATGGAACCGGCGGGTGCAACCGAAGTGTCTCTTTTATGATTGCTTGTAAGTATGGAAGCTTAACGATATCGGACTCCTCAATCGGGACACCACTACCAATCATTTGCTCTAACTCTCTTTTAGCCTTCAGCATAATTTCTGGGTTGCAGACAACCTCTGTCATTGCCCATTCAAGAGTAGATGCTGTTGTGTCTGTTCCCGCAACAAATAGATCCTGTAAATCATAATTCACACCAGTTTAAGTCAGATTTCTGATTGTATCTTGCTTGATCAAGTTAATTTTGAAATGATTTAGAAAATAAGAAAAAAGAAGAGAATATATACATACATGTGCTAGATGTAGAATCATATTTTTGTCCATAAACTCATTATCCTTAGAAATGTTGAGCATGGCATCTAACATGTCTTTGTTGGTGTCAACACATGCGCCTTCCCTCGTCTTCAAACGTTGGTTAGCCAAGTCTTCAAAGATGTCCAACACTTTCTTTACATTCTTTGCTTGTTTTCTTTTGACACCTTGTGGATCAACCATCTTTAATATAGGAAAAAAATCTGCCACATTTGGTGAGCCAACAAGTTTGGTAATATTAGTCACCAAGTCTTTGAATTCTCCGGCTTCACCAGTAGAATGAATCAAATCAACAGAGAAAATAGTGTTTGATAACAGATTTATGGTGGTCTTGAACACCATTGTTCCAATATCTACTGCTTCCCCGATTTGACTGCTTCGATTGATATCAGCGAGGAGCTGCTGCATTTTGTTGCGCCTAACGTCTTGGCTGACATCAAGAGTCTTGTGAGAAAATAATTGAGTGTTACATATTTTTCTCAATTCCTTCCAAAGAGGTGAAACCGGAATGAATGCAAGACTAAAGTGCTCGTGGTTGAGAACCGACACAGATTGAGGAATTGGTCTATTTGACAAGAACTGATCATTGGTTAGAAGAACCTCTTTTGCCATATCTGCTGAGGAGATGGCAATAGTGGTTACTTGACCAAGCTTGAGACTCATTATAGGACCATGAATCTTTGCAAGTTTTGCCAATGATTTGTGTGGCTTTTCACCTAATTCAAGGAGGTTCCCTATGATTGGAAGAGGGGAAGGTCCTGGTGGAAGCTTATAGTTTGGTTTTTTGATGATTGCTAAGAATGAACGAAGAAAAACATAGATTGTTACACATGTTATTAAGACAATGAGAAACATATTGTTAATTTGTGAGATGAATGAATAATTTAATGAATGTGATGAGAATCTTTATAGGTTATAAATGATGAGAGAAATTCAGTACAAAAGAGGAAATGAATGTTGGTTGATTGATGCAATGTTATGTTACTAAGAAACTCTCTATTTATACAAGATTGATCAAACATTATAAATTAATATAATATTGTGAGAACACCATTATCTGTTAAAATAACAACATAGGTTTCAAGTCAAAAGAGACCAAGTCTTGATCAAAACATTTCATTGTTAGTTTATTAATTTAATTAAAAAGAACACCCAAATTGCTGTTATTCACATGAATATGAAAGTGTCTACTCTGCACCGTGGCAAAGAGCAATGCAACAGACCTGGTGTTTTTTATTTTTATTTTTATTTTTATTTTTTTTATATATTTGTTAATTTTTTTGTTAATATGTTGCTGAGTTTGTTGATTTTGCTTAAATACTTCATTGACCTTTTGCTCGCGATGAGATCCATTCATCATCTTATATTCAGCCACCCTATAATAATTGAACTAAAAAACTTTAGTTGCCATTATTTATATTTTTCTGAGCTCTATATATATATATATATAGTCTTTTTAATTAAATTAATTAACTTGTAAATATATTGATCCTGTAACTATAAATTATGATTTTGATGCGGTTAAAGAAATGATTATGTTTTAAGACAAGAAATGTGGTATTTTTAATATCTTTCAATTCAAAGAATTCATCTAATCCAACTTTTAAATTGATGCATACACTAGGATTCTATAGTTTAAAGTGAGAGTGAAATAATATCTTTAAAAAACTTACTCAATTTGTCTCACTTTTAAGTTTCTTTTTTCACTCTCACTTTAAGTGTCACTTTAAAGTTTTTTACTTTAGGCTCAAATTATTTATCTTTTTAGAATATGAAAACAATATTTATCTTTGCCATCACACACTCACAGAAAATCTATATACGCTCATTTGTGGCAAAAATATTCATACCCCCGGATATCTGCGAATAAAATCCGCAATGGGCACGGAGCGGATATTTTAATGAATATCCACGGACAAAATAAGTGGATATTTTAATTATCCGCGTTTAATGGATACGGATGCGGGTTTAATACTATCCGTGCCCGCGAATATCCATACCCGCTAAATAATTAGTAAAATTACTTATATATCCCTACTTAAATATAAATTATAATATTTTTCTTGTATAAAAAAAATAGTATTTTTTTATTTTATTTTTTTATATAGAGAAATGTTTCTTTTTAATTTTTGAGGAAATGTTTTTCAGTTTCTTATGTATCCTCCTCTTCTTTTTAATAAAATTCCTTTTTGCAATTAAAAAAAAAACTAACTTTTTTCCCAATAATTAGGTTTTTTTTATAAAAAATGTCATCCATGAATATCTGTTAATATCCGCGGATACTTCAATATCCGTGGATTACCTACTTAGCGGATATCCACATGAATATGGAGAAGACACGGATATAATATTTGTCCGACGGAACGGACACGAATATCACACTATCCGCGTCCATGGATATATATTGACATCCTTAGCCAATCTTATATATAAAAAATTTCAACCCTAGTATCATCCATCATGACTCTAGAGTTAGGTCTATACTTTATTCTACACAAATTCGAATCAGTGTCTGAAGCCCATTATTACTGATCACGTTTTTCGGACTTAAGTATTATCAACTGAATCACAATAACATCAACCCGTTTTTATTAAAACCAAAATTCACACTTAATTGCAGCCCACAAAATATTAGAAAATGTTTTAACAAGTTACGGATGAATAATAATTTTAATATGACCGTATCTAAATTGAGAGATTGGTCATAGTTACGCGTGGAGGTCGTATTCTTGATTGTATTCGTTTGGCCAAATTTGAGTTGACCTTTGAAATATTATTATAATTATTAGTAACTGTTTTACATAGCGTCAAAATAGTCATGCAGAAAATTGTATTTTCAAAATGTGTTGAATAAATCCTGCATGGGTTTTTTTGTTGACAAACATGGGTTCACTTATATAAACATTTTGATTCGTAAAATTAAGCTATATATTTAGTTGATAATTAAAAAAATAGTAAAATAAAATTTTAGAATTTGGTAAGATTAGCTGTTGTGTTGTAAGTACAAACTATATAAAAGTACATGATAATTATTTCTGTGAGTAAATAGTATTTTTATATTAAAAAAATAAAGAAATAATAAAATCAAAATAATAAGGTTAAAAATTAAAATGAAAGGTAAAAAGTTATAAGTTATAAGTTCAAATGTTATTTGAAATAACATCGAAAAATAATTTTAAGTTAATATAAAAAACTTGTTACCAAACACCTCTAATCTTATGAAACAAGCTTATAATAAGTTAATTAATATGATACTCCTTGTAGTCCTTAATATAAGAAAAGATTTACTTTTTAGATACATTAAGAATTTGATGTATCTGATCAATAAAATGATCTACATACATTGATCATTTTTTTTATTATAAATAAGACTGATATTATAACGTAATGTTATTTTTATTTTATTTTGTTAAAAATAGTCATGTTATTTTACATTAAAATATAGATAGATTTATTGTATGTGATATTGTAATATTTTTTTTTGGTCAGGTATATTGTAAATATTTATTACATTCTCTTCTCTTTTTTATACCACTTCCCTTAAGCTATTATATTTTACACGGACATTCGATTATAATGTTAATTTTTCATATTAGATGTATCAAATTTACGTAAAACATAATTATTGTCTTATCGATTCTTTACGATTATTCCACCAAATCATAAAAACATAAATAAGAAAAAAAAATGTTTTCATAAGTTTCTAAAGTTATTAAATAGGCTAGATAAAGTGAGACCGAGGAAAATTGAAGCGCTTTATTAACTCCAATTTCACATTTTCACTAAACAATGATTTACCACAATTTAACACAAACATCACATCTAAAAATGTGAATTTAGAAGCCGCTAGATTTGATATAATAATAAAGGTCTTGGGTAATATATCAAAGATCATGAATTCAATCCTCAACTTTATTGTATAAAAAAAAAAAAAAAAACTATAGATTCGAAAGACTCTATAAGTGTTAACGTGCGAGTTTTTAAACCATGCTAGCTAGGTTGGCCTAGTATGTATAAGATATTGATATGAATGCATTTTCTATACTAATTAAAATGCAGCCATATCGATCCATGAATTTCTCCGACTAAAATGAAATCATCGCATGCGTAAAAGATCAATGACTAAAATAGAAGCCAAATTAAAAAACTGAGCCATATATTAAAAAAAATTAAAAAATAAAAATAATACTAAAAAGGACTTGGTCTCCCTGTTACATATTTCCTCTTCCAACAAGTACATATTAGCAACTTGCATAATAACCGCAATTTGCATGTTCTTTTAATAATTAATTAATCAACTAACTAACGATGCAATGTTTTGATTGAGACTTGGTCTATTAATTGACCTGAGAATTTTTTTTTTTTTTTTATATTAACAAATCATGGACCGTGTTAGATCAAATCATGTATAAATAGAGTTTCTTAGTAACATAACATTGCATCAATCAACATTCATTTACACATTTGTACTGAATTTCTCTCATCATTTATCAACTATACAGATTCTCATCACATAATTCATTAAATTATTCATTCATCTCACAAATTAACAATATGTTTCTCATTGTCTTAATAACATGTGTAACAATCTATGTTTTTCTTCGTTCATTCTTAGCAATCATCAAAAAACCAAACTATAAGCTTCCACCAGGACCTTCCCCTCTTCCAATCATAGGGAACCTCCTTGAATTAGGTGAAAAGCCACACAAATCATTGGCAAAACTTGCAAAGATTCATGGTCCTATAATGAGTCTCAAGCTTGGTCAAGTAACCACTATTGCCATCTCCTCGGCAGATATGGCAAAAGAGGTTCTTCTAACCAATGACCAGTTCTTGTCAAATAGACCAATTCCTCAATCTGTGTCGGTTCTCAACCACGAGCACTTTAGTCTTGCATTCATTCCGGTTTCACCTCTTTGGAAGGAGTTGAGAAAAATATGCAACACTCAATTATTTTCTCATAAGACTCTTGATGCTAGCCAAGATGTTAGGCGCAACAAAATGCAGCAGCTCCTCGCTGATATCGATCGAAGCAGTCAAATCGGTGAAGCAGTAGATATTGGAACATCAGTGTTCAAGACTACCATAAATCTGTTATCAAACACTATTTTCTCTGTGGATTTGATTCATTCTAATGGTGAAGCCGGAGAATTCAAAGACTTGGTGACTAATATTACAAAACTTGTTGGCTCACCAAATGTGGCAGATTTTTTCCCGATATTGAAGATGGTTGATCCGCAAGGCGTCAAAAGAAAACAAGCAAAGAATGTAAAGAAAGTGTTGGACATCTTTGACGACTTGGTTAACCAACGTTTGAAGACGAGGGAAGGCGCATGTGTAGACACCAACAAAGACATGTTAGATGCCATGCTCAACATTTCTAAGGATAATGAGTTTATGGACAAAAATATGATTCTACATCTAGCACATGTATGTATATATTCTCTTGTTTTTCCTAATTTTCTTAATCATTTCAAAATTAACTTGATCATGCAAGATATAATCAGAAATCTGACTTAAACTGGTGTGAATTATGATTTACAGGATCTATTTGTTGCGGGAACAGACACAACAGCATCTACTCTTGAATGGGCTATGACAGAGGTTGTTTGCAACCCAGAAATTATGCTGAAGGCTAAAAGAGAGTTAGAGCAAATGATTGGTAGTGGTGTCCCGATTGAGGAGTCCGATATCGTTAAGCTTCCATACTTACAAGCAATCATAAAAGAGACACTTCGGTTGCACCCGCCGGTTCCATTTTTACTACCACGAAAAGCTGAGAGGAATGTTGACATAGGTGGCTACACTATCCCGAAGGATGCGCAGGTGCTAGTTAATGTGTGGAATATTGGCAGAGATCCCTCTATATGGGCGAATCCAACTTTGTTCTCACCAGAAAGGTTCTTGGGTTCAGAGATTGATGTCAAAGGCCGAAATTTTGAGCTTGCCCCATTTGGTAGCGGACGACGAATATGCCCTGGCTTACAACTAGCTAATAGGATGCTGCTACTAATGTTGGGGTCACTAATCAACTCCTTCGATTGGAAGCTTGAAGGTGACATGAAACCAGAAGATATGAATATGGATGATAAATTCGGCATTACCTTGCAAAAGGCACAATCCCTTCGAGTTGTTCCGGTCAAAATAAGTAAATAAAATGTCATTACTTCATATGTATAATACATTAGATAATTATTTTTTCATTTCTCTCAATTTTTTTTAAATTGTTTATCCCTTCCTTAACTTGTTTCCAATGAGGTGTAGAATATGGATTTGAGTTTAAAATATTGTATTAATGTGACAAATTTTACTGCAAGTAAACTTCTTCATACAATACAACTTTGTCATTAGATATAAATAAAAATTTATATACTTTTTCTCGTAACTTCACTATCAAATTATTGAATTGATATCCGATATGTGATTACGACTTGTATTTTCTTTAATTTTCATAACTTGGACACATTGTAGTATTTTTTCTTTGATTGTATCATTCATCCCTAGCTAGTTGGTTGATCCACACTTGACACTTCCAACTTGAGATAGGTTGTTAGACATATAGTTAGACATCATCAATTAAAATTGATAAACATTGTTGAAAGTACGTAGTTTAATTTTATGGTTAGTTTTGATTAGTTAGCAATTTGTTATATTAGTTATACTTTTGGACCGTTATATAAGATGCATCATATACACTCATTGTAACACCCGTATTTATTTAATTGCATTTAATTAGTATAATTTGTGTGATTAGATATTATTTTAGCATTCTTAGAATTAAGTGAGCTAGTGTTAAGAGATTTAATTAGAAGTTGGCTAAAAGAGGAAAGGTTAGAGGATAAGGAAAATAGAATTTTTTTAAGAGTAGACCTTTTAAGGTAATAAGTGGAGTTAATTGAATTAACTTAAGATAAGAAGGGGTAATTTAGACCTTTGTTATTTAGGTTTGAATAGAGTGGGTAGAGTGATAGAAAGAGAGCTCACAACTCATTTTGGAGAAAGAGGTAGAAAGAGAGAACCAAGAACTTGAAGAGAGTAGAAGGGAAATTGAAGGTAGAGCTGAAGATTAGAGCTGCAATCAAAGGTTAGAGAGTAGTTTTAATTCATGTGAGATGATCAAAGAGGGGGGAGAAGTCTACTCTCCATACCCAAACCCTCTCATCTCTTTCTTGGTGGGGATTGGGAATTTGGGAAGGTGTTTATGATTTGTTATGCTATTGTATGTTGTTAACATGTTGATTATATGTTTCCAATTCGAATTCCTATGAACAATTTCGTGTTAATTGAATGATTATGTGATTTATGTTGAAAATGGGTTTTTGGTGAAATTTGGAAAATCATTCCTTTTATCATGAAATGGTGTTTGATGATGCTAAAGTTTGTACTTCTAAACTTATACATGTTAGATAGACCTAAAGTTGATAACTTTTAAGATTTTTATGTTGAAAAATGAGATTTTTGATGGATTGAAGTTCAAAACCGAAAGCAGAGTTTTTGTGTCTGCTCGAACTCGCTGGGGCGAGTATATTACTCGCTATGGCGAGTATTCATGATTCTGGGTTTTCCAGAAATACATGAGCTCGCCATGGCGAGTCATAGCGAGCTGGTTGGCGAGTAGGAGCTCGCCATGGCGAGTTGGAGGCGAGTTGGGGGCGAGTGAAATGAGGAGCTTCTGACTTGAGCTCGCCACGAGCTCGCCATTCACCTCGCTAGGCGAGTTAGTGCAGTATGCACAGTATTTTCTGAATTTGAAATGAATCCTATGTTTGATATATGATTGGGATGTGATCTTATAACATGATTTAAATTAGATTAATGGAATCTAGAGCTTAAAGGAGTATGATATGTGCTTGTGATTCATATGGATTAAGATATGTGATGATGACTTATGAAATGTGATGTAGTTAATTGATACCATGTTGCTTGAATGAATACCTTGTATGATGATAGGATGATGATATTGAATGTGAAGTGAGAAGGAATATGTGGAGAGCGTCCTATATTCATGTGTAGTTGAGTAGGGTTATCATCATGGTTGGTATGTGTTCATTCATGCATGCATGTGTCAAACTCGAGCGATGGTCCACCATGACTTAAAACTAGACTTGAGCGTTGGTCCACCATGACTTAAAACTAGACTTGAGCGTTGGTCCACCATGACTTAAAACTAGACTTGATGCGGGTACCACATGCATTTAGATGTGTCTAGGTTGAGACATGTGAATTGATGGCATTAGTTGCATTAGGAGTAAATGTGCATCTTACTTGATAATTGGTAAATGTCAATGAGATTGGTTATGATTGTGATATGTGATCTTGTTTGATATCTTGTGAGTTATTACAATTATGCTATTGTTTGTCATGAGTGTAATATTTATGACATGAGACGATTATGCGTCAATTATGATATGATTATTATTGTGCATGATATGAGTATATGTTATACTTATTATTATGAACTTGAATTATAACTAACTCTCTATTTCGTGTATTTGAATGGTTTGGGTCCAGATACTTCACTTGAGGAGTGATCCGTTGCTTGGAGGTTTAGCTTTGAGACTAGTATAGCTTGGTAAGGAGGAAGAGTAGAAATTCTAGGAGCCTTAGAGGTCTAGGATTTGCTCTGATACTTGTAACATTGCTAGAACTAGTATTTAGTTCGTTTGTTTGAGGATTGTATGACCTTGCTAACTTAATTTGAATTATGCTATGATTTGAATATTGTGGATGATGTTTTGGATTATAAGGATAGGCCTTGTGGTAAGAGGACCTATTCTAATATGTAATGTGGTTAAAGCTTGATGCTTGGATTTTATTAAGTACTTTAAGTAAGGGTTTGAATTGATTTTGATGCTTCCGTTGCTAGTTCAAATGAATATATGCATGTTCATTAAGTTTTTTTTAAAAGTGTATAACATGTAATACCATGATTGATATATGATTGCTTGTTATTTATTTAAAATTGAATATATATCGATTAGGGTGTTACAATTTGGTATCAGAGCAAGGTCGGTCCATGTGGATCAATTAGGTAGAATACCCTTAGGTGCATAAGTGTAGTAGAACACTTTCTAGCATCCTTAAGTTTAATGTGAGATTGGGTTTTGGTTAATTGTTTAGGTGATGGCGCAAAGAGCGATGGCGGATGCTATAGCCTTGATGGCTAATGCTTTGACTCAAGATGCGGCGGCAAGAGCGGCCGAAAGGGTGGCACATGAGAATCGCATGGGCAATGAAGATGAGCTAAGATTGGAGAGATTCCTTAGGAACAACCCTCAATCATTCAAGGGAGGGTATGATCCCGAGGGAGCTCAAAAGTGGTTGGAAAGCATTGAAAGGATTTTTGGTGCTATGAGGTGTTCGGAGACACAAAAGGTGACTCTTGGGAGTTACATGTTGCATGAAGACGCCGGTTATTGGTGGAGGAATGTGAGCCAAAGATTGGGCCAAGGTGGAGCTATCATTACTTGGGAAAGTTTCAAGAGGGAGTTCTTGACTAAGTACTTTCCGGCGGATATGAGAAACCGGAAGATAGTGGAATTCATGGAGCTTAAGCAAGGAAACTTGACCGTTGCGGAGTATGCAACCAAGTTTGAAGATTTGTGTCGCTTTGTCCACACTATAACACCGTGGAGGCGGAAGCGGACAAATGTGTGAAGTTTGAAAGTGGATTGCGTCCCGATCTTAAGCAATTGGTTGGTATCTTGGAGATTAGGAACTTTGTCAACTTGGTGAACAAGAGTAACATATGTGACTTGGATGGGAAGGCAAGGTCTAGCTATTTCAAGGAGATACATGATAGGAAAAGGAAGAGTCAAGACCGTGGAAAGCCTTATGACAAGAAGAACAAAGGCAAGGTTGAGGTTAGTGGAGGAAAGAAGAAGACTACCGATGTCAAGTGCTTCAAGTGTGGTGAATTGGGTCATTATTCTTATGAATGCCCAAAGGGGGATAGATGCTTTAAGTGCGGAGACTTTGGTCACAAGGGTGATGCTTGCAAAGGGAAGATGGTTTGTTTTAATTGCAAGGAAGAGGGTCACAAGAGCTTTGAGTGCAAGAAGCCAAAGAAGGCGATGGGTAAGGTGTTTGCTTTGAGCGGGAATGAAGTGGATCAAGGAGACAATTTGATTAGAGGTACGTGCTTCATTCATGACCCCCTTTAATTGCAATTGTCGATACGGGAGCAACACATTCTTTTATATCTTTTGAATGCATGAAGCGTCTTAATATTCCTGTGTCAAGCATGATTGGTTGTATGGAAATAGAGACTCCTGCTAGTGGTTTTGTAACTACTCAACTTGTTTGTCTTAATTGTCTTGTGTCTATTTTTGGTAGATCTTTTGGTATGGACCTGGTGTGTATTCCACTTAGTGGTATAGATGTGATTTTTGGTATGAACTGGTTAATTGTTAATCGAGTTCACATTAACTGTTGCGATAAGACGGTGATCTTTCCGAAGTTAGAAGAAGATCCGAACTTGATGAGTGGGAAGGAAGTAAGGGAGTCGTTGAATGATCATGGTGAGTTGTTTGTCATGTTCGCATCTTTGAAGCTTGAGGGTGAAGTTGGAATTGAAGGACTTCCTGTTGTGCAAGAATTTCCTGATGTGTTTCAAGAGGATGTGTCTGATGTACCACCGAAGCGAGAAGTAGAGTTTACTATTGACTTGGTACCTGGTACAAGTCCAATATCTATGGCACCGTATCGGATGTCAGCATCTGAGTTAAGTAAGTTGAAGGAGCAATTAGAAGAGCTACTTGAGAAGAAGTTTATCCGACCGAGTGTGTCACCGTGGGGAGCGTCTGTGCTTTTGGTAAAGAAGAAGGACGGAAGTATGAGATTGTGTATTGACTACCGTCGTTTGAATCAAGTCACGATCAAGAACAAGTATCCGTTGCCGAGGATAGATGATTTGATGGATCAGTTGGTGGGTGCTTGTGTGTTTAGTAAGATTGATTTGAGGTCAGGATATCATCAGATTCGAGTTAAGGCGGAGGATATTCCGAAGACTGCTTTTAGAACGAGATATGGTCACTATGAGTATTTGGTTATGCCTTTCGGTGTAACTAATGCGCCTGGAGTGTTTATGGAGTACATGAACCGGATTTTCCATTCTTACTTGGATAAATTCGTGGTAGTTTTCATTGATGACATTCTTGTGTATTCCAAGACCGAAGAAGAACACGCGGATCATTTGAGGATTGTGTTGAGAACTTTGCAAGAGAAGAAGCTTTATGCTAAGTTATCCAAGTGCGAGTTTTGGTTGAAGGAAGTGAGTTTCTTAGGTCACGTGGTATCTAGTGGAGGTATTGCGGTAGATCCTTCTAAAGTGGATGCGGTATTGAAGTGGGGAACTCCTGAATCGGTGTTTGAGATAAGAAGTTTTCTTGGGTTGGCCTGTTATTATCGGAAGTTTATTGAAGGCTTTTCAAAGTTAGCATTACCGTTGACTCGATTGACTAGAAAGGATCAAGCGTTTGTGTGGGATGATCAATGTGAGAGAAGTTTCCAAGAGTTGAAGAAGAGGTTGACGTCGGCTCCAATTTTGATTTTGCCGAAACCTAATGAGCCTTTTTCCGTGTATTGTGATGCATCTTTGATGGGATTGGGTGGTGTTCTTATGCAAAACGGGCAAGTGGTAGCTTATGCTTCTAGGCAATTGAAAGTGCATGAGAAGAACTATCCAACACATGATCTTGAGTTGGCGGCCGTTGTGTTTACCTTGAAGATTTGGAGGCATTATTTGTATGGTTCAAGATTTGAGGTTTTTAGTGATCACAAGAGTTTGAAGTATTTGTTTGACCAAAAAGAATTGAATATGAGGCAAAGGAGGTGGTTAGAGTTCTTAAAAGATTATGATTTTGAGTTAAGTTACCATCCCGGAAAAGCGAATGTGGTTGCGGATGCCTTGAGTAGGAAGTCGTTGCATATGTCTTTGCTCATGAGTAAAGAGTTGGACTTAATTGAAAGATTTAGAGACTTGAGTTTGATTTGTGAAGTGACTCCTAAAAGTGTTAAGTTGGGAATGTTGAAGTTAACTAGTGATTTTCTGGAAGAAGTGAAAAGAAGCCAAAAAGAGGATTTGAGTTTGGTTGACCGTTTAACGTCAAAGAACCAAGAAGGGCAAGTGGACTTTAAGATTGATGATTTTGGAGTGATAAGATTCCACAATAGAGTTTGTGTACCCAACGTTCCGGAGTTGAAGAAAAGAATTCTTGAAGAAGATCATAGAAGTAGTTTGAGTATTCATCCCGGAGCTACTAAAATGTATCAAGATTTGAAGAAAATGTTTTGGTGGCCGAGTATGAAAAAGGAAGTGGCAGAGTTTGTCTATGCTTGTTTGGTTTGCCAAAAATCCAAAGTTGAACATCAAAGACCATCGGAGTTGTTACAACCTATGTTTGTACCCGAGTGGAAGTGGGATAGCATTGCAATGGACTTTGTAAGTGGATTACCCAAGACTAGGAAGGGGAATGATTCGATTTGGGTGATTATTGATAGGTTGACAAAGTCGGCACACTTTATTGAGTTCAAAACGGGAACCTTGATACCTAAGTTAGCCGAGATTTATGTTGAGTAAGTAGTGAGACTTCATGGTATTCCTTCAAGTATTGTATCGGACCGAGATCCGAGGTTCACATCAAGATTTTGGGAGAGCTTGCAAGAAGCGGTTGGTACTAAATTGAGAATGAGTTCCGCTTACCATCCTCAAACGGACGGTCAATCGGAAAGGACTATCCAATCCTTGGAAGATTTGTTGAGAGCTTGTGTGTTAGAGAAAGGAGGTAATTGGGATGAATGGTTGTCTTTGATTGAGTTCACCTACAACAATAGTTTTCATTCAAGTATTGGTATGGCACCTTTTGAAGCGTTGTATGGAAGAAGATGTCGCACGCCTTTGTGTTGGTATGAAGATGGTGAAAGTGTTATGTTAGGACCAGAGTTAGTTCAACAAACTATGGAAAAGATTAAGATGATCCGAGAAAAGATGAAAGTGACTCAAAGTAGGCAAAAGAGCTATCATGATAAGAAGAGGAAAGATGTGGAATTTCAAGAAGGCGATCACGTATTTTTGAGAGTTACCTCAACTACCGGTGTTGGTCGTGCTTTGAAATCAAGGAAGTTAACATCTAAGTTTATTGGACCGTATCAAATTTTGAAGAGGGTAGGAAAAGTGGCATACAAGATTGCTTTGCCACCATCTTTGTCGAACCTTCATGATGTATTCCATGTGTCTCAATTAAGGAAGTATGTATCGGATCCAACACATGTGATTGTATCGGATGATGTGCAAGTGAGGGACAACTTGACGGTTGAGGCAATACCTTTGAGGATTAAAGGTAGAGAGGTCAAGAAATTGAGGAACAAAGAGATAGCATCGGTGAAAGTTGTTTGGGGAGGACCCGCGGGAGAGAATGCTACTTGGGAGCTTGAGAGCAAGATGAGGGATTCTTATCCGGAGTTATTTTCAGGTAAATTTTCGAGGACGAAAATTCTTTTAAGGGGGGTAGAGTTGTAACACCCGTATTTATTTAATTGCATTTAATTAGTATAATTTGTGTGATTAGATATTATTTTAGCATTCTTAGAATTAAGTGAGCTAGTGTTAAGAGATTTAATTAGAAGTTGGCTAAAAGAGGAAAGGTTAAAGGATAAGGAAAATAGAATTTTTTTAAGAGTAGACCTTTTAAGGTAATAAGTGGAGTTAATTGAATTAACTTAAGATAAGAAGGGGTAATTTAGACCTTTGTTATTTAGGTTTGAATAGAGTGGGTAGAGTGATAGAAAGAGAGCTCACAACTCATTTTGGAGAAAGAGGTAGAAAGAGAGAACCAAGAACTTGAAGAGAGTAGAAGGGAAATTGAAGGTAGAGCTGAAGATTAGAGCTGCAATCAAAGGTTAGAGAGTAGTTTTAATTCATGTGAGATGATCAAAGAGGGGGGAGAAGTCTACTCTCCATACCCAAACCCTCTCATCTCTTTCTTGGTGGGGATTGGGAATTTGGGAAGGTGTTTATGATTTGTTATGCTATTGTATGTTGTTAACATGTTGATTATATGTTTCCAATTCGAATTCCTATGAACAATTTCGTGTTAATTGAATGATTATGTGATTTATGTTTGAAAATGGGTTTTTGGTGAAATTTGGAAAATCATTCCTTTTATCATGAAATGGTGTTTGATGATGCTAAAGTTTGTACTTCTAAACTTATACATGTTAGATAGACCTAAAGTTGATAACTTTTAAGATTTTTATGTGGAAAAATGGGATTTTTGATGGATTGAAGTTCAAAACCGAAAGCAGAGTTTTTGTGTCTGCTCGAACTCGCTGGGGCGAGTATATTACTCGCTATGGCGAGTATTCATGATTCTGGGTTTTCCAGAAATACATGAGCTCGCCATGGCGAGTCATAGCGAGCTGGTTGGCGAGTAGGAGCTCGCCATGGCGAGTTGGAGGCGAGTTGGGGGCGAGTGAAATGAGGAGCTTCTGACTTGAGCTCGCCACGAGCTCGCCATTCACCTCGCTAGGCGAGTTAGTGCAGTATGAACAGTATTTTCTGAATTTGAAATGAATCCTATGTTTGATATATGATTGGGATGTGATCTTATAACATGATTTAAATTAGATTAATGGAATCTAGAGCTTAAAGGAGTATGATATGTGCTTGTGATTCATATGGATTAAGATATGTGATGATGACTTATGAAATGTGATGTAGTTAATTGATACCATGTTGATAGGATGATGATATTGAATGTGAAGTGAGAAGGAATATGTGGAGAGCGTCCTATATTCATGTGTAGTTGAGTAGGGTTATCATCATGGTTGGTATGTGTTCATTCATGCATGCATGTGTCAAACTCGAGCGATGGTCCACCATGACTTAAAACTAGACTTGAGCGTTGGTCCACCATGACTTAAAACTAGACTTGATGCGGGTACCACATGCATTTAGATGTGTCTAGGTTGAGACATGTGAATTGATGGCATTAGTTGCATTAGGAGTAAATGTGCATCTTACTTGATAATTGGTAAATGTCAATGAGATTGGTTATGATTGTGATATGTGATCTTGTTTGATATCTTGTGAGTTATTACTATTATGCTATTGTTTGTCATGAGTGTAATATTTATGACATGAGACGATTATGCGTCAATTATGATATGATTATTATTATGCATGATATGAGTATATGTTATACTTATTATTATGAACTTGAATTATAACTAACTCTCTATTTCGTGTATTTGAATGGTTTGGGTCCAGATACTTCACTTGAGAAGTGATCCGTTGCTTGGAGGTTTAGCTTTGAGACTAGCATAGCTTGGTAAGGAGGAAGAGTAGAAATTCTAGGAGCCTTAGAGGTCTAGGATTTGCTCTGATACTTGTAACCTTGCTAGAACTAGTATTTAGTTCGTTTGTTTGAGGATTGTATGACCTTGCTAACTTAATTTGAATTATGCTATGATTTGAATATTGTGGATGATGTTTTGGATTATAAGGATAGGTCTTGTGGTAAGAGGACCTATTCTAATATGTAATGTGGTTAAAGCTTGATGCTTGGATTTTATTAAGTACTTTAAGTAAGGGTTTGAATTGATTATGATGCTTCCGTTGCTAGTTCAAATGAATATATGCATGTTCATTAAGTTTTTTTTTAAAAGTGTATAACATGTAATACCATGATTGATATATGATTGCTTGTTATTTATTTAAAATTGAATATATATCGATTAGGGTGTTACACTCATCAACTTCTTCATAATATATATCAATTTAAAATCAATCAATATTTCTATCATTTTACTTTTCTTATTATATTGTTGGATTCATACATTAATTAATTAAGTAGATAACAATATTTATAGTTGTATTTAAGTAATGAGGTTTGCCCATATAACATATCTCTTGGAGTTAACTCATGTACTTAAATTCTAACAAATTTATGCTTAATTTTATTGAAAATTATATCCACATAAAGGGCTAGATGTAAGTCGGACTATGGTAATGTACCGAATGATAAGTGAATTGCAGTAAGAAAGGAAATGGCTTCTGATGGATGTGTTGTGGACATTGGCTATAACAATAAGAGTACTTACCTCAAAAAAATAACAATAAGAGTACTTTATAGATAAAATAAAATAAAAATAAAAATTAAATGCGGTACTTGGTCGCACACAAAAAAAATAAAATCAACGTGGTAGTTAAATTATGCAGTAAGAGTTATCAAATGTTAATTGGTTCAGTGGTGATTAGCGCTGAATTTGATAGAAATGACAAAAATTCAATCTTCCGCAACTGCGATTGGGAGAGGCTAAAACCAAAGTACACTTAACCAAAAAAATAACAGAAAATAAAATACAAAAAGTTGAGGGACAAAAAATCTGATCGAGCAACCAACCACACAAAAGGTGTAAGAACAACCCTAATAGGACAATACAACAATAAATAATTTACACGTGCAAGTGGTAATAAAGATTTAAACTCGACAAAATTAGATAGATGAAACCAAATACAATAAAAATAAATAGACATCAAAACACAATTTAACAAGTCCAACGCGGGACCCGAAATCAAATTGCAAAAAAGATGATGTTTAAACATGCTGCAAGCATCAAATCAAACTAGAGACGAGATGAAAAAATCAGACTCATCCCTTGAGGTACGACGAGCGAAATCAACTACCAATACAGTAGCCGATGCACCCACTAACAACTAGTTGTTGCAGCAAGAAAAGGTCATTTCAAGCCTAACAATATGATAGAAGATTAGTAGTAGTTAATTATATAATTATTAAATAATAGTTAGTTGAATAATTTAAGTATTAGTAATATAGTAATATTTATATTATTTATGTTATTGGGTTGTTTATTGGACTTTATGTCATTGGGTCCATTAGAAGTCTTATATATGTAGTGTCTTTGACACATTTTAACGAAATGAATGAAATGAATTGAATTTATATTTTTACTTTTATTATTTTCTTTTATGTTTTCTTAGGTTTAGTTTAGTTGTAATTTGATAGGAATAAAGCTCTATCAATTGGTTTTTCATTTTCTACTATAATCCTCCCATGGCAAATTATCCATATCCCAACACTATTCCAACATTTTCTCCATTTTATTCCCTTGTCATTCCTGCAACTTATTCCCAACCTACTCAATACTCAAATTTTCCAACCTTTCTCTCATATCCTTATCACACACAGATACCACCAAGCTTCACTCATTCATCTCACTCTTCTACCACAAAGAGTTACGGTACCACATCCCCACCACCAAACCAACCCACATACCAAACTTTTCCTTCATATCTCTATCACAACCAACACTCATCATACTATACTCCACTATCACAAACAACACAACATTACCTCCAGCAAACCCATATTCAACTTCCTCTACTCCTAACACAGAAAATTGTAACTACTCTCAACAACAAATTCATAATCAACTACAACCTGTTACAAAATTTCAAAATCCAAAAACTAGTCAAAATCTTTTGTCAAAATTGTCTGAAATTGATGAAAAATATAGCAAAACTTGTTTTGAGATTGATGAAAAATAAAAACAAAAAGAAGAAGATAACCCTCTATCACAATCTGTCACACTAAAAGAGTCTAAAAGATTGAACAGGATAAGACAACAACGATAACGAAAACCACAGCCAAAGCGAAACAACATATTTAATAACTGGAACCAACGGACCAATTAATCTATTAACTCCGACGAGAGCTTACCACTGTGAACAGTACCCATGAAACATCCAATTTGTCAAGAAAACAGATGAATTCGGACCACCACCACACATGCAGAGTTCCTATTACAAACCACCACCACCCCAGGTCGTGAGACCATATTCAGGTAATCTAATTAAGAACCACCAACCAATCCTAAACTCTGAATCCACCGATGTGGCGTCCACTGAAAAAACAATGAACACACATCCGACAAATCTAGAGTTAAAAGACCTTAATAGGGTGAAGGTGGTGCGGAGCAAGGACCTCGTCGCACCACCACCATCCAAACTTACATAGTGAACGACGGGTTTGGATCAAAGGGGGAAGAGCAAAAAAGGCGGTGCTGGGTTTTCTTTTTGACAAATTATTAAATAATATTAGAAAATGTTAAGTAATGTTTCTGAGACATTAGTTAAAGAAATCAATTATAATAAAATTACTTTGGATTTTGTGTAGTTAATATTTTTATGGTCATGCTAACTAGTGTTATCAGGGAAATGTTTTAAAAATCGGATCGATCATCTAATCAGTGAGGATATTAAGTCACTGGTCGTACTGCATTACTAAATAGGATAACTTGATTGAATAAATCGGTCTATATATATATATATATATATAACAAAACTATATATGTATTAAATTAGATCGAACCAGATGACTTGGTCTTTAAAAAAGATCATAACACCTAAAAAATTTGAAAAATTTTAATATATCATAATTTTTCACAAATTCATCAAATTCTAAACATAGTAATCAGACACGCAACAAAATTTGTTTTACTTTAATGGCAATTGCATTTATCATAGGTACTACATAAAAAATAAGTAAGAAACAATAAAGTAAGTACCAATAGAGAAGAGGGGTGAAGGAGAAATGGCAAGGACTAGCAGCGAAGGAAAAACGGCGACAAGAACAGTGAGCTAAAATCCCTATTGGTTCATCAACATATCTGATTAAACAATTAGATCACATCTGGGATCCCTCAAGTCCAGATTCAACTAATTCAAAGAAAAAAAATTATTTTTATTTTAAAACTAAAACTAAAATTCACTATATTTTTCGGGATGAAATATTGTTTACTCTTTTATTCAATTAAAATATTTCTTCTAATTCCATACAATTATTTTATATTAAATCTTGATAATTTAAAAGTATTTATCATCCAACAATCAACGAGAACAAATCATATAAATATTAAATAAAAATTGGTCAAAAATTAATTATGAATATCACATGCATATTTATTTATGAGGTGATCTATTCTCACTAGTTGTTAAATGATATATCCAGATTATCAGAGATAGTGTGTGCATCACCTTACAAAAATATTAAATGAATTGAAAAGAATAAATACATTTAATATGACCATATCTAAATTTGTGCATGATACACGGCATTATGCACAAGTCTTAAATTTGTACATGTTACATAATTTTAGATCAACGGTTGAATTTCAAAGTCTTACTGATTTTATCATACATCTTCAACACCATCCCCTATCACCTTCTTCTTCTTCTTCTTCTTCTTCTTCTTCTTCTTCTTCTTCTTCTCTCTTCCTCCTTATCCCACCACCAGCAACCCACTCTCATAAAACTGGTTATCAAATTTGGTTGGTCCTCAATTAAATCCAAGAACAAATAGAAACACAATATCATCATCAAACTCAAATCTCTAAATCAGATTTTAAATTATATACTAATATTTTTTGTCAACAGAAAGAAAGAAAAATAAATAGTAATACATTTTGCTCCATGTTACTTCAATGAAAGGTTAGTGAACAAGGATATTTGTTTTGAGAGGTAATGGAAGATCATGACTTGTCTAATAACAAGTCTAAAGTATTGAACATGGCAACATATTTTTTATTGAATAAAATCCTGATTTTACTTTTTCTTTGGTACAATAAATTTTCGTGAGTTTAGCTCAATTGACAGAGACATATGTTATATATGCAGAGGACTGAACTTCGAATTCCGGTCGTCTCACTTATTCATCTTAAGAATGAAATTTCTAGCCGTTAGACTATTTGACAAAAAAATCCATATTTATTATTAGAGATAAAGTTGACAATTTAGTCTAATAATCAATATTCTTGTGTTGTTCAAACACCATAAATGAACAAACACATTTTCAAGTAGATGCATCTACTGTGGTCTCAATAGTAGTTGCAACTCTTATGAAATTTTTGAGATTTGAGTTTGATGATGATTTTTGCTTTCATTGTTCTTGGTTTTCAATTGGATTTAAATCATTTAATGAAAGTGGATTGCTAGTGTTGGGGATAATAAGGAGAATAAAAAGAAGACATATGGATAAAATATGATGTGGGAGATGTATGATAACATTAATATAAAACTCTACCAATTGATCCAAAGTTGTGTATCATGCATAAATTTAAGGCTTGTGCATGCTAAATGCCAAAATTGAGAGATGTGGTCATAGTTATGGGTGGTGGTACTTGTCGTATTCTCGTTTGTACGGAGTATTTGTTTGGCCAAATTTGAGTTGACTTTTGAAATATAAGTAATTATTATAACTGTTTTACATACCATCAGTATAGTCATGCAGAAAATTGTATTTTCTGTTATGAGTTTTTTTTGTTAACAAGCATGGGTTTACTTATAAAATTAAGTTATAAGTTTAGATGATAATTAAAGAAATAATAAAAAAAAATAATTGAGAATTTAAGAATAATAAAATAAAACATGATAATAAAATAAAATCTTTGAATGTGTTTGATCAAATCATGTATAAATAGAGTTTCTTAGTAACATAACATTGCATCAATAAACATTCATTTCCTCTTTTGTACTGAATTTCTCTCATCATCTATCAATTATACACATTCTCAATTTCTCATCACATTCATTCATTAATCTCACATATTAACAACATGTTTCTCATTGTCATAACATGTGTAACAATCTATGTTTTTCTTCATTCATTCTTAGCAATCATCAAAAAACCAAACTATAAGCTTCCACCAGGACCTTACCCTCTTCCCATCATAGGGAACCTCCTTGAATTAGGTGAAAAGCCACACAAATCATTGGCAAAACTTGCAATGATTCATGGTCCTATAATGAGTCTTAAGCTTGGTCAAGTGACCACTATTGCCATCTCCTCAGCAGATATGGCAAAAGAGGTTCTTCTAACCAATGACCAGTTCTTGTCAAACAGACCATTTCCTCAATCTGTGTCGGTTCTCAACCATGAGAACTTTAGTCTTGCATTCATACCGGTTGCACCCCTTTGGAAGGAATTGAGAAAAATATGCAACGCTCAATTATTTTCTCACAAGACTCTTGATGCCAGCCAAGACGTAAGGCGCAACAAAATGCAGCAGCTCCTCGCTGATATGGATCAAAGTAGTCAAATCGGTGAAGCAGTAGATATTGGAACAGCGGTCTTCAAGACTACCATAAATCTGTTATCAAACACTATTTTTTCAGTGGATTTGATTCATTCAAATGGTGAAGCCGGCGAATTCAAAGACTTGGTGATTAATATTACAAAACTTGTTGGCTCACCAAATGTGGCAGATTTTTTTCCTATATTGAAGATGGTTGATCCACAAGGTGTCAAAAGAAAACAAGCAAAGAATGTAAAGAAAGTGTTGGACATCTTTGAAGACTTGGTTAACCAACGTTTGAAGACGAGGGAAGGCGCATGTGTAGACACCAACAAAGACATGTTAGATGCCATGCTCAAAATTTCTAAGGATAATGAGTTTATGGACCAAAATATGATCCAACATCTTGCATTTGTATTTATATATTCTCTTCTTTTTTCCTAGTTCTTTTTTTAATCATTCCAAATTAATTGTGATCAGGCTAAACATAAACTCATGTAAATTATGATTTACAGGATCTATTTGTTGCGGGAACAGATACAACAACATCTACACTCGAATGGGCTATGTCAGAGGTTGTCTACAACTCGGAAATTATGTTGAAGGCCAAAAGAGAGTTAGAGCAAACGATTGGTAGTGGTGTTCCAATTGAGGAGTCAGATATCGTTAAGCTCCCATACTTACAAGCAATCATAAAAGAGACATTTCGGTTGCACCCGCCGGTGCCATTTTTACTACCACGAAAAGCTGAGAGGAATGTTGACATAGGTGGCTACACTATCCCGAAGGATGCGCAGGTGCTAGTTAATGTGTGGAATATTGGCAGAGATCCCTCTATATGGGCGAATCCAACTTTGTTCTCACCAGAAAGGTTCTTGGGTTCAGAGATTGATGTCAAAGGCCGAAATTTTGAGCTTGCACCATTTGGTAGCGGACGACGAATATGCCCTGGCTTACAACTAGCTAATAGGATGCTGCTACTAATGTTGGGGTCATTAATCAACTCCTTCGATTGGAAGCTTGAAGGTAACATGAAACCAGAAGATATGAATATGGATGATAAATTCGGCATTACCTTGCAAAAGGCACAATCCCTTCGAGTTGTTCCCATCAAAATAAGTAAATAAAATGTCATTAACTAGCACCTGAGCATCCTTTTCCTCATAATATCTACTATCAATATAATAAAATTGATTACCACTAGTTTTTCTTAATTGCCCTCAATAAACATGTTAAAATCTCTAATTTAATAGTCTTTAATGTCATTTTATTTTTAATATGAGCAAAGTTCATATTTAATCCCCATAAAATTAAAAGTTTTGATTTCATCCTTGTAATATCAAATTTTTCAAATTTCATCCCTTATTTAACTTTGTCATTGGAATTTGATGTCGTGGCAAGGTGACATGGATTTAAGATAGAATTAATCTAAAATACAATTTTATTATTATTATTACTATTATTTAATTTCTTAATTAAAATTAAAATAAATGAAAAACTTAAATCTATCAAAAATTTATAATTCATTGAATAACATCTTCATTCCACATTGCTTTCAAATCCACTTTCATCTTGGGTTTTTTTTTTGGTAGACATGTGAGAGAAATATCAATTTAATTAGTTTAACAATTGTAACTGTCGTGAAATTACAAGTCCAAAGTGAATACATGTCCATATCGAATAATGGTCCAAACCGCTCAGATGACCCATCACGCCTAGATAGTTAGGCTCGCCCAGTTTCAAGTTACGCGACTAAGTATTTGGATCAACCCAAAATCACCTCCTTGAGCGCTAACACGACCTCAACCGCTTTCTTACACGTTTGAATCATGGGAATGGGGATGTAAGTGCGGGAAACCTTTCCCTCCTCCCCACTAGCTCATGGAAGACGTGGGATCATGAGGGAGTTTGATCATTCCTCAGAATTTATCCCTAACTTTATAAATAAGAGCCGCCGTTCAACTTTTAAGGCAGATTAAACTTAATACAAAACCATACCCCAAGATATATTCTTAAACTATCACGTATTTACACCCCCCGGTCCAATGCCGGAACAAAAACAAAGTCAAACAACACCTAAAAACAACACAAACCAACAATAGTAACAAACTCATGCCAAAAAATAGTAAAAAAAGAGGAAAAGATAACCAAACGAAAAATAGGTGAGATGAAATACAAAAATAGATTATTTCTATTCGAGACAAGAGATTTCATTAAATTTAATGGTGATTAATGATGTTTTGTCAACAAAAAAAAATAAAAAATTGGCTGTTTGTTTCAATTTATGGATTGAAATTAAGAAATCTCATATCTAATAGATGTGATTTATGTTTTTTTTTTTTGAAGGAGTGATTTATGTATTTTTAAAATCTTAAAAAATTTGATTTGAGATTTTAAGGTTTTCATTTTGAAGAGAATGTAGATTGATAAGGGAACTAATATAATATAAGAATTTTATTTTTAATTTGATGAAGATGGTGAAGGTTTATGAGGATGATAAAAAAAAATATTTTTTTTATTTAAAAAGAAAGTTTAATAATAATAATAATAAGCTTACATTTTAAATTAAGTTAATTCAATGTTAAATGCCACGTGAATATAAAAAAATGGGTTAATAGGCTTTTACCCCCTGCAAAGTAGGCGAGTTTTGCGTTACTCCTCTATAATTTCTTTTTTTTTGTTTTTACCCCCCTGCAATGTGTTTTTATTTTTTTTCGCAGTTCATTTTACCCCCTAGGGGGGTAAAACAAAACAACATTACAGGAGGTGCAATGAACTGCAAAAAATTTATCAATCAATCCAAGTCACCTTGCCATGTAGTCGAACCAGTCATTGGTTGTACCACATTACTAAACTGGATAACTCAGTTGAATAAATTGGTTACTATATATCACAAAACTACAAAGGTATTAAATCATATCGAATCGGATGACTCGGTCTTTAAAAAAATTATGACGCTTAAAAAATATGAAATTTTCAAAATGTCATAATTTCACAAATTCATTCTTTAAATTCAATTTTTAAACATGCTAATCACATCTATACAACAAAATCTATTTTACTTAAATGGCAATTGTGTTTATCATACATATTACATAGAAAATAAGGAAGAAACAACAAAATAATTGTACCAATGGAGAAGAGGGATGACAAACTAAGAAAGAGAAATGGCAAGGGACTAGCTATGAAGGAGAAACAAACTAAGAAGGAGAAATGGTACAGGTGGGGCGACAAAGACTAGAATTGGTTGGAAGTTTTGAATCTTTCTCTTATCAATTCTCACTCCCTAATTTTCAAAAAGGTTTAGTGCCGCAATTTCTTGCACGTCTACCTTTGATTAATATGTAAAAAATAAAATTGTATTTTAATTATAAAAAAAAAAGTTTTAAAAACAGAGTTCTTTTCAGCTTAAAAATGATTAATAAGTATTGAATTTATCGATTTAAAAAACCGCTGGTTTTGTCAATTTTTCCCCATTTTTGCTAGTCCCTATTGATTCAACAATACATCTGATTCAACAATCACAATAGACCAATGATCCCTAATCCCTCGATTCCCGATTCAACTAATTCAAGGCAAAAATAACTATTTTTATTTTCATAACTAAAATTAAAATTTGCTATTTTTTAAGTGCAAAATATCAATTATTCTTATACTAATCATTTATAGGTTAGGTCTTTCTGATTATCGTTTTATTGATATTTTTTTAAGGGCTTAATCTTTTATTTGCTATGCATTCTTTTTTCCTTTAATATGATATTATTCCATTGAATTTTCTTGATGAAGTTTTCAAAGAGATAGATTTTATTACCTTTGGCTGTTTATTGTGAGTTTTGGTCTAGTCTCTATGTTTTGTAATCTCTCTTCCTTTCTTTATATCTATTTACAATATATTAAAAGAAACTACTACTAAAAAATCAATTTTATCCTTAGTACGTTTAATAATATTTCACCGTTTATGTCCTTAAATGTCATTTTAACTCTAAATTGAAAAAAAAGATATGTACAAAACAAAAGTACAAAAAAAAAATATAAGCATAAAACAAATATACTCATAAAAAAAAAGATACAAAACAAAAATTACAAAAAAAATCCAAAGATAAGCATAAAACAAATCTACTAATTAAAAAAATTAAAAAGAGAACAAAACAAATATACTCATAAAAATAGCACGAGAAGTGTATTATTGATGAATATATATTATAATAAATAATTACGAGGTAAATATATATTATAGTAACACACGGGACAATTGTTTTAATAAAAAAATTAATCTTACACGGGACAATTGCTTTAATAAAAAAAGGAATTAAATAATATATTATAATAATACACGGAACAATGTTGATAAATACTCCCTCCGTTCCTTTTTGTTTGATGTTTGAGAAAAAAAATGCCAAATTAAGAAAGTGTAATTTTGCACTTTATTATCCTATTATACCCTCTTTTTTGGAATATATTATACTCAAATTTTAATCACAAAAAAAATCATATTTTTTTGCACACACTTTATCTTTCCAAAAAAACAATAAAAAGATTAATGAAGAAGTTTAGTAAAAAAAAAGATACAATAAAAAGATTATATGAAGAAGTTTAGTAAAAAATAAAGATACAATAAAAAGATTGTATAAAATTTAGTCAAAAAAAATTAGGAAGGAGGGTATAATAAACAAAATATAACCTTAAATTATTAAAACATCAAATAATTTGAAACAAATTTTGTTTCCTAAAACATCAAACAAAAAGGAACAGAGGGAGTATATTATTGATGAATATATATATAATAATAATAATAATAATAATAATAATAATAATAATACACGGGACAATTGTTTTAATAAAAATAATTTAATTATACACGGGACAATTGTTTTAATAAAAATAATTTAATAATACACGGGATAATTGCTGTAATAAAAAAAAAAGAATTGAATAATAAATATTTGTTATTATTACTTATAGTTTATTACACAAAAATCATACACGGGACAATTGTTTTAACGGGACAATTGTTTTATGGGGAATGTTAACTTGTGCCCTTAAGGGCACATGTTAAGAACACCAATATGAAAAAAAAATTATTACAACTTGTGTATTATTCAATTGTCTAAACATTAAATTTTCTATATCATTAAATGCATATTTCTATAATTAGGTAGTTTATCATGTGCCCTTAGGGCACATGTTAACATGACCCTTGTTTTATTAAAAATAATTTAATAATACACGGGGCAATTGCTTTAATAAAAAAAAGGAATTGAATAATAAATATTTGTTATTATTACTTATAGTTTATTACACAAAAATCATACACGGGACAATTGCTTTAACGGGACAATTGTTTTAATAAAAATAATTTAATAATACACGGGACAATTGCTTTAATAAAAAAAAGGAATTGAATAATAAATATTTGTTATTATTACTTATAGTTTATTACACAAAAATCTTACACGGGACAATTGCTTTAATAAAAAAAATTACTTAATTTAATAAATTTTATAAAAAAAATAACAGAATAACGTCACTTATAATTTTTATTTTTTTTATACACGACGTCACTTATATTTTAGTAATATTTTATAAATAAAAGTCAATAAACCCGTGCGAATCTCAAAACTAGTTTTATGTAAAAAGGCACATTTGTCTTTTGTTTTAAAACAAAAATCTTATTGAAGAGCAACCTACGCGTTGTTTATTCACAATACAAGGGAACCCGTTAAAAACAAACAACAAAACAGGATTTTCGATTTTCTGCATGTCTGTTTTGACTGTTTTCATTTCAAACAATATGCAATTATTAATAAAGTCAACCCAAATTTGTCCATTAAAACTGTGGATGGTAATGGGTATGTTCCTACTCATGACCAATTATTTTTTCTTTCTTAGGTACAAGACTAATGGCCTTATTTTAGTAATAGAATATATCCTAAAAAAAAAAAATCATAAGTTGAATATACTTTAATTTAATATATATACTTCTTCCGTTCCTTTTTACTTGTCTTTTAGGGCTAGATTTTCTATTTAATTGTCTTTTGTCAATTGTTCTTATCGTCTTCAATAAAACAAATTAATACTATATATTTGAAAAACTAAATCTTTTTTATTTTTTTTAACATAACATATTATTTTTTTTTTTAACATGATATATTAAATTTATTGGAAAGAGAAAGTGTGTGAAAAAAATAGGAATTTATTGGTGGATTAAAACGAGAATATAATAGGAAGATAAAATGCAAATATATATTTCTTTAATTTTGTGTTACTATTCTAAAAAGACGTAAAAAGGAACGGAGGGAGTATATTTCGATGATAAGAGTTTGACTTTACAATCTCGAGTAACAAAATTAAAATCTCACATGAAATAATTATACTTGAATGTAAGATAAAAGAACTACAAATTTTGTCGCTAACTCATTTTTTATGTTAAAATCAATCATCTAAAAAAACTGTATCCACATAAGACACAACATTGTTATATTAAACTATAACATTATAGAATAAACTGTCCGAAACCCTGTCCTCCTTCAATATAAGTTCTCCCATTTTTTAGTTCTACATTGGCTGGCTGAATATAAGATTTTGATGAATGCAATATGTATACCTAAATTGCAACCACATCGATCCTTCAATGTCTTCAATGACTAAGTAATAATAGTAACAATTATTTTAAAAATAATAAGGACTTGGTCCCTGTTACATATTTGCTCTTCCACCAAGAATATTGCAGATTAGCAACTTGCATGTTCTTTTTAATTAATTATTCAACTAACAATGCAGTGTTTTGATTAAGTCTTAGTCTCTTAATTGACTATAGAACCTATTATTTTCATATTAACAAACCATGGAGTTTCACAATATTATATTAATTTATCATGTTAGATCAATCATGTATAAATAGAGTTTCTTAGTAACATAACATTGCATCAATCAACCAACATTCATTTCCTCTTTTGTACTGAATTTCTCTCATCATTTATAACCTATAAAGATTCTCATCACATTCATTAAATTATTCATTCACCTCACAAATTAACAATATGTTTCTCATTGTCTTAATAACATGTGTAACAATCTATGTTTGTCTACGTTCATTCTTAGCAATCATCAAAAAACCAAACTATAATCTTCCACCAGGACCTTCCCCTCTTCCAATCATAGGGAACCTCCTTGAATTAGGTGAAAAGCCACACAAATCATTGGCAAAACTTGCAAAGATTCATGGTCCTATAATGAGTCTCAAGCTTGGTCAAGTAACCACTATTGCCATCTCCTCAGCAGATATGGCAAAAGAGGTTCTTCTAACCAATGATCAGTTCTTGTCAAATAGACCAATTCCTCAATCTGTGTCGGTTCTCAACCACGAGCACTTTAGTCTTGCATTCATACCGGTTTCACCCCTTTGGAAGGAATTGAGAAAAATATGCAACACTCAATTATTTTCTCACAAGACTCTTGATACTAGCCAAGACGTTAGGCGCAACAAAATGCAGCAGCTCCTCGCTGATATCGATCGAAGCAGTCAAATCGAGGAAGCAGTAGATATTGGAACAATGGTGTTCAAGACCACCATAAATCTATTATCAAACACTATTTTCTCTGTGGATTTGATTCATTCTAATGGTGAAGCCGGAGAATTCAAAGACTTGGTGACTAATATTACAAAACTTGTTGGCTCACCAAATGTGGCAGATTTTTTTCCTATATTGAAGATGGTTGATCCACAAGGTGTCAAAAGAAAACAAGCAAAGAATGTAAAGAAAGTGTTGGACATCTTTGAAGACTTGGTTAACCAACGTTTGAAGACGAGGGAAGGCGCATGTGTAGACACCAACAAAGACATGTTAGATGCCATGCTCAACATTTCTAAGGATAATGAGTTTATGGACAAAAATATGATCCTACATCTAGCACATGTATGTATATATTCTCTTCTTTTTCCTAATTTTATTAATCATTTCAAAATTAACTTGATCAAGCAAGATATAATCAGAAAGCTGACTTAAACTGGTGTGACTTATGATTTACAGGATCTATTTGTTGCGGGAACCGACACAACAGCATCTACTCTCGAATGGGCTATGACAGAGGTTGTGTGCAACCCAGAAATTATGTTGAAGGCCAAAAGAGAGTTAGAGCAAACGATTGGTAGCAGTATCCCAATTGAGGAGTCAGATATTGTTAAGCTCCCATACTTACAAGCAATCATAAAAGAGACACTTCGGCTGCACCCACCGGTGCCATTTTTACTACCAAGAAAAGCTGACAGGAATGTTGACATAGGTGGCTACACTATCCCGAAGGACGCACAGGTGCTAGTTAATGTGTGGAATATTGGCAGAGATCCCTCTATATGGGTGAATCCAACTTTGTTCTCACCGGAAAGGTTCTTGGGGTCAGAGATTGATGTCAAAGGCCGAAATTTTGAGCTTGCACCATTTGGTAGCGGACGACGAATATGCCCTGGCTTACAACTTGCTAATAGGATGCTGCTGCTAATGTTGGGGTCACTGGTCAACTCCTTCGATTGGAAGCTTGAAGGTGACATGAAACCAGAAGATATGAGTATGGATGATAAATTCGGCATTACCTTGCAAAAGGCACAACCCCTTCGAGTTGTTCCTGTAAGAATAAGCAAATAAAGTTTCAAAAATCTGAATGTGTAATACATTACATTAGATAATTCTTTTTCACTATCCTCCCAAAATTTATTAATTTCTTTATCACTTCCATACTTTGTTTTCAATGGGGTGTAGGAATTGAGTCAAAATAATTGTATTCCTGTGACAAATTTTACAGTTGTAAACTTGTTCATACAATGCAACATTGTTGATAAATATAGATAAACTTGTTCACTCGTACTCAGAATTATGTTATCCCACCTTTGGCACATCTTATGCTTAAGTGAGGCTTTTTCTTTATTTTCTGCATATGTTAATACTTATTAATAATGTTCATGACCCGAAGTTTTTTATTTTATTTTATGGAATCCAATAAAATTTATGCCATATAAAGGATGGTGACCATAAAATCAAATTTAGTTTATAGAAAAGCTTCACAATTTTCATCGGTATTCTTGTAAATATGTTGAGTAGAGAATAAATACAGGAAACTTCTTCACAACTAACAATTATTCTTTTGTTTAAGTAATTTTGAAACCAGAAACACAATCCGACTTTGCCAGTGGAAATCCTCCCAAATCAGTACCGATTTAGAATTCATGGTTCAAAAGTCAGGCTTTCAGCTTCACGTCTCACCGACTCAAACAGCACAGAGGATAGGTACCTCTCACCAAAGCTAGGGAAAACAACCTGAACCATATCAAAGTGAAAATGTCAACGGTGTAAACCTCGCTGCCTGTGCTCGATATTCAAAATATTTTTATCAAAATTTGTATGAATCCAATCAACTTACAACGATAAGCTTTCCAGCATTTTCTGGTCTTTTTGCTATCTTAATGGCAGCTGCAGCCGCAGCTCCAGATGATATCCCAACCTAAAACAACATTTAGAGAAGAGACTTAACAAATGAATCCAAGTAGAACAACTGTATAATACAATCATTTTCTTATTTGTTTAACAAATTCAAATATGAATCACGAAAAAGGACTAAATAGATAGCTTTTAGAGGCAGAATAGCCTCAATCATGGGTGCTTGTAGAGATTTAAAACTTACAAATAGGCCTTCTTTAAGGGCAAGAAGCTTTGCAGTTTCTATTGCTTCATCACTTGATATCTGCCAAATCACACATATCAGGTTTAACAAATTATAAATTGACGACATGATTATCATCCTTCGAAACGTTACATTCACGTAACAAATATGAATTTAACCCTTGTAGCGCATTAGTCAGTATCTAAGATTAAGTAAACCAAAATTGGCTATTTGCACATTCCTCACAAATCTTAACTGTTAAATCATTTGAGTGAAAGGTTTTTGGTAGGAAGGGATTTTAACCTTTTGGGAGGCCAAAAGTAACGAGATAGAGGAAAATTGAAAGAAAAATAAAAATTGAGATATTTAGATATAAAATGCTCTATCTTTAAACTTAAAACATGATGTGGTTTTATAATTATGCAAAAAACATTAAATCTTACTTGAACTACTTCATCAACAAGACTAACATCCAATACCCCCGGAACAAAACCAGCGCCAATTCCTTGAATCTTGTGTGGACCTGGATGTTTACAACGGAAATTTGCACATCATCAACGGCTTCAAAAGTAAGTTGTTATTCCAATTCTGGGGAGCAAAGCAATATTATAACTTACCAGGCTTTCCTCCAGAGAGTACAGGACTTTCAACTGGCTCCACACCATACAGCTGGATAAAATAAAAATAGAAACAAAATGAGAAATAACTACAGCTATAAATCAGAACAAATCTTATATATTCTAGGGAGAGAAAAAACCACATGCACTTATTCATCTTAGTGTTATCTACAAGGAAAGGAAAAATTAAAATCAAACCTTGATATTGGGATTCTGCTCTTTAAGATATTTCCCAACACCTGTTATGGTACCACCAGTACCAATACCACTAACAAACGCGTCAACTTTCCCTCCTGTGCCTTTCCATATCTCTGGACCAGTGGTTTCATAATGCACCTAAAAATGCAATGATATCAACAAATGTGTACCCAAAGTTGTAGAACAAATTAGTAGATAGAGATACCTTTGGATTGGCAGGGTTTTCGAATTGCTGAAGTATATAGGCATTTGGAGTCTTGGCCAATATCTCTTCAGCTTTTTGAACTGCCCCTTTCATTCCCTTTGCTGGATCTGTCAGAACCAACTGGGCTCCAAAAGAAAGAAGAATTGTTCTTCTTTCAAGACTCATTGAAGCCGGCATTGTAATGATAAGTTTGTAGCCTTTGGCTGCTGCTAGGAAGGCCAACCCGATGCCCGTATTACCACTTGTTGGCTCAATGAGGACACTCTTCAATAACACAATATAATCAACATAATCAAAATAAGTACAATTGATAATGAGCTCAGAGGTACACAAAATTAGTACTAGTAAGTCTTTTTTCTCACCTATCATTTCCTAGTATTTCTACATAAAAGTTGTAGCGGAAACTAAATTAACAATGTATGCTTTCATCATTTTCAAATGACCAATCCTATGAAATTTGATCATTATCGAGTACTAACCTGGCCAGGCGTAATGAGCCCCTTCTCCTCCGCATCAGCAATCATACTATAGCCAATCCTACATTTATAAATAACAGGGAAAAAATCACAAGCCAAATCAAAAGCATGTTGCCATAAAAAGCAAGAACCAAAACTCAAATAATATATACTAGCACTGTTGGAAGAAACCTAAATTATTACCTATCTTTTACACTAGAACATGGTTCCATCAATTCGAGTTTAGCAGCAACCCGAGCAACAGAACCATCTGCGATTCTATTCAGATATACTAATGGAGTTTTTCCAATTAACTATACAAAATAAAGAACAGACATTAATATGAATTACAGAATCTGAAACATTAAAATATGGGGGACAAACAATAAAACATGACACAAAGTGTCATCAAAATACACAAAACTCACTTCTGTAACATCTTTGGCAATTCCAGCTCTTTCAACTGCCATGCTATCAGTTTCAAGTCACTACAACACTGGAAAACAAAGACATATTAACATCTAAATGTGCCTTAATCCACAAAAAATTCCATTTTTTTCATTTCTCAAACTTTATACTACCTATATATCATATGATATCTGACACATTTCTTAAATTATGGGAAAAGTAAAAAGTTTCAAACTTTGGCATGAAAATCATAAATACCCTATTGGATACAATAAAACCCTTAAAATTAAAACAGCTAAGTGATTATCAAAATTGAGGATCCTAATTCCAATGAAAATCAAAAATCAATGTAACATAAAAAAATAAAAATAAAAAAAAAGGAGCATGATAAGTGATTACATTGATGAATTAGAATTATTCAGTATTGTTGATGGATAAAGATAAATCCTGGTTAAGAAGTCTAATTAGAAATTAAACAGAATTAATCAATTGTAAAAATATTAGAGTGAAAAAAGAAGAAGAGAGCCACTTGTCACCTTATGAAAAATTATGACAATAGCGTAAGGACTCTGAAAATAACAAGAAGCAAATTGCGTGATATATAATGTGACATTTTTTATGTACTCAATATATATATAATGTGACATATTAGTTGTAGTTTTGGAAGTTTTGATAAATATGAAGATTATGAATATAGACTGTTTTGCGTCTTAATAACCAAAACAAACATGGGTGGCTGTGATGCATGCAATTGGATTATAGATTTGGGAAATATTCAACACTCATATCTCCGTTAATAATTATAAGTAAAAATGAATCACAAAAAATTAATGCATTTAATTTGAAATTTTGACTAAATACATCGATTATTAATTTTTTATGTACTTAATTAGTAACGGATAGAGTATTAATATTTGTGTGGAATTTTATTTAGTAATGCACAACACAACAAACGGTTAAAGAGCAAACACGCCATGCCATCCAAGGACGGCAAGCATTTTGAATCTTTGATCCTTCAAAAATTGTATGAGTAGATAATTTAGTATTTTATATTTGTGAAATAATAATTTTATTTTTTATTCTACAGATTATAATTTATATATACAATTTTGATTATATTAGGCTAGTTCAAATTTTAAGTGGGCTACAATGAAGTGGGCGAAAAAGCCCAAAAATTATCTCAAGGTTATATTGAGCTTTCGTTGAACTAGTCTATTTTGGGAGCTCTACGGCTAAGCGTGGAATGATTAAGCAATGTTTGTGGTTTTATAGAGGAATGATTGAAGAAATAAGCTTTGAGAGAGGATGCATATTTATGAAATTTGACACTACGGGTCCGTTTGGTCTGCAAAATATAAGTATTGGACAGAATAGTATAATACAGAACAGCATAAGACAAATGTTTAAGGTATTATACAAATTTTGTGTTATAGGATGTTTGGTGGACAAAATGTTATTTTTTGTATTTTAGACAACTTGTGCGGTGAACAAAAAGTTGTCCCATGATTCAGTGGGGGACAAGAATTTCAGTTTTTGTTTTGTCCATTGACCCTCAGTTTGTCCAGTACCAAAAACAGTTTTAAAATCAAATACAGTACAACAGAAGTTGTCATATCCAGTCCCATATTTTTTAGCAGATCAAACGCACAAGTGAATCAATTTTGAAGATGTTTATCGAAATAGATAAGCTTATGTGAGCTTCAACCAGAAGCACCCCAACAGTACAAACAAGCTTTCCGTTGCTCTTCATTCGAACACTGGTTGTGGTTGAGCAAACCAATGATCGTTCTTTCTATATTTTGTGAATAGTTGAGATATCGTCTAAGATATTGATTTCAGCCAGTATGTGTTTTGCTGGTCATACGTAAATGATTCGCGATCCTATTGGTCAATAATGGCGGCATGGTTCAAGAGCTAAGTTTAGGCAAACATTGATCGGGGAAGACAAATTATGTAAGGTGTAATCAAACATTGATCGCGATCCGCCCAAATATACTGTATATGTTAGCCGGTCTACGACCCTTGAGCTTTGAGACAAAGACAAGAGAGCTCGGCATAAGATCGTAAGATCACAGTAGCTTGTTTGGTTGAGTATGTGGGAGTGGGGTGGTCCAGCCATGATATCATATATGATATACCATCAAAGGCATTGGATTCTGGTTTGGCTGCAATCTTGGAGGGTTCCTTTTGCAAGTGGCTCTGTTGATCAAAGTGAACAAATGTGTGGTACGATTATCTCAGAAACTGATCTACTTGACTAATCTAATAATTTTGGTATTGAATGTGACCTCCCTTTTGTACTCACATTAACCAACGCCATTACCAATGATGAATTTGGAAAACAATATGAATTGTGAAGCTTCTGCTCCCATCTTTCTCCTTCCCTTGGATTGTAAATTACGATATAATATATCATTGGCTAATGCACGCTGATAAGAATTGCCCCTACACCTACAACCTTAGAAGCTACGTCAAATGGAATGTATCACAGGCTCACAGCAACAAGCTTGCAATTTTCCCTCCACGTGAACAGAGGCTTTTGATAGTATCTAATGATGTGATGGGTTTATTGCAATTAGAGTTGTCAAGGAAGGGTTTATTTCATGTATTATGAAACTAGATTTACATGTGAGAAAAGATTCCCTGCCCCCATTGTGGTTTCCCTGCCAAACCTCACTACGATCTGCATGTTTTCTTGCTACCTTTAGTGGGCTCATTATGCTACTAAATGGCGTACGTAAATACAGTACTTTTTTCTAGGGACACATTTGTGATCACATGCCACCATCATTTTTATGAAAAGCCACGAACTAGTTTAGCTGGCAATATTCTCCTCCACTGGTATTATCTTTCACTTGAAAGAATGCCACAAAGGGGAGTATGTAACGGAAGATTACTAACCCTATAAGATTATGGTTATAGGAAAAATAGAAGGTGAGGCATAGATCACTCCTTGAAAAATTGTGAGTATTTTATCCAACAACTGGTGCGAATTAGTCACATAAGTAAATTTGCATGCCGTACTTACAAAGTAGCTTTTCCTTGACTTGCAAATCTGTTTATATGACTAATTTTATTAGTCGTTGAGTAAACTACACACAATTCTTTAAGGATGATGTAGAAAAAACCAAAATAAAATCATCACATTTAAGATTATTTCCTTAATAGAGTTTATACCATAGTAAACAGCTGCCAAGAAACAGATTACCTTTTTTTTTCCATCAGTTCGATCCCAGGATAAACATATAATATAATGTAAACAGAGTAAAAAAGTAAGTCTTTCTACAACTAAACCGAACAGTGGTAGTAGAGTTTCTGATGTTTCTCGGCCGTCCTAGTTACTTTCCACAATCAGCTAGTACTATGGGATCAACATTAGAAATACAACTTCTCCCCCCATGCAGAGCAGGAAGTGAGACAGTAGTTATAATTAACACACAGAACTGCTACCGTTAAACGGTTAGTGATTACAAACAACATTGCGATAGTAAATGGGATCAAGGTCATCATATCAGTCGTTACCATCTTCCAAGTGTAGTCATTTCTATCGGTAGTAAGCCTGCTGATAAGTGGGTGCCAAAACATTTCCATAGCTACCATATGCAGGATAATTCATGGGTGGCGGCGCTGGGTATTGTGCTGCAATAGCTGGTGCTGGCTCTGGGGAATAAGCATAGGATGGACTTCTGCTGCCATACATGTGGGGTGGGGAGGGATATGGTGGAAGAGCAGCTGGGTATTGCCCGTGTGATGGAGATCTAACAAATGTAGGAGCAGCAGGGAAAGATGATACATATGCATTAGTCAATCGTCCAGCTTTAGCAGGTGGCATTGGACCTCCATTGCTGTTGCTTGCTCGTGTTCTTTTATTGGCAGGAACAACAATTTGTTTCCTTTTCTCAGGCTTAACCTTCTCCAATTGTTCAAGTCGCTTCTTCAGATTCTCAGGAGGGAATTCATCCTCAAGGTTGTATTCTTCAATACATTTAATCACAGCCTTGAGTGCAGACTGCTCCTTTCTTGCAGCTAGATACTGAGAAATTACATTCAGCATAAAAATAAAAAATCAGTTCAAATATTAAACCCACCTGTAATACTAATAAGCCAAGAAAATATAATAGAACACAGTTACCATTGCAGACTTTTTTCTTTCCAACTAATCAAAAAAGCAGCACAAATAAATGAGTTAAAACAGAAACCAAATCAGTATTACAAACTACGAACACATTGTATATTGCATTCTAAAGGATAATTTCAACACTACATGAGTACATCTCAAACACAACTCTGAGATGCAATCTTCCTAACCTGCATACTCTATACAAGTAAATCAAAGATACAAATTTTCTGGACTCACATGAGTCGCATCAACCACAAATTAACTCTAAATAACAGAACCCAAGATCCTATTTGAAGGTACCAATGCCATGCAACCTAACTACGAAAATCAGCAGTGAAACAAAAGTCATGCCACTTTCTTAACATATTTAGTTTAGTTTAGCCTCCACAACATTTAACATATTTGATAAATTAAAGATTTTTAGGGTTTAATAAATGAAATAATGAGAAAATTACCGCAGCCCGTCCTGCATTATTAGGATCTTCCAATATAGACGTAGCGACTTTCTTAGCATCCTTCAAGAAAGATTTGAGAAGCGGAACAGGAGGGAACTTATCCACAAGACCCACTTCAAATGTAAAGTGAACAGCATCAAGCTGTTGTCCCTTACTAATCAACTCTTCAATCATATCTGAAAATACAAACACACACAATCACAAAACAAATTAACAAAGCCTAAAATAGTAACATGAAGTTGTTAACAAAATCATCACTATAATGAATTTACCAGGCATTTGATCAGAGAGACCAAGAGAAAGTGCAAGCTTAGGCATATGTTTCCTCCAAGCAGAAGCAATAACAAGTTTCCGATACAATTGCAAATCATTAATATCAACAATCCCAAATGTAACAAGATGCTGCAAAAACGTATGAACATCAGGTGTTTTCACATTCTCAACACCACCACGTTCTTCCAAGCTCATCTTCCATTTCTCTGCAACATCCTTAGCAAGGTTTTTTACAGAAGGAGTCACCAACATCCTTGATTTCAACAGAGGGTCAACCATCACCGGAACTAAAGACTCCAACACAAGAACACAAGCCCAACCGAGATCATTTCCTCCTTTATCAACTCTCTTATCCACCGGAAAAACTTCCGATATAGCTTCAAGCACAAACTTCGCCGGATCTATACATTCCTCTAAAGCATTCGGCATCTCAGCTCTTAAACCTTCCAATTCCTTCTTCTTCCCTATCACAAACCCCCAAAAACCTAACGCATCCATATTCAAACAAAACGACTTTAACTTCATAATCAATCCATCACCATTATCAACCTCACCGTTATCGTCACCGTCAGCAACGTCAGCTTGTACACGTGAGAGTGCAGCAAGAGCAGCCTCAGTTCGATTATCGATGTCACGTAGAGCGATCTGAAGAGCATCGTCGAGAGTGGATTCACGGTGACGGAGAAGGTTAAGGGATTCATTAGTTTGATTATCGAGTGAACGAATTTTACGATTTAGAGCTTCAGATTTGTTGAGAAGGTGTTGTTCGAGAGATGAGAAATGATCGGAGAGTTCTTTCCAGAGGAGGGTGCAGCTAGTCATGAGAGAGGTTTGGCGTTGGAAATCGTCGAAGCTGGGTTGAGTCAACTCGGATAACTCGCCGGGATCGGGGATAGACCCCATGGTGGGAGATGAAAATTGAAAACCCTAATTTAGAAATTGAAATTAGAGAGAGATAGAAGAAAAAGAAGAACGAAAGAGAAAGAAGAGTGAAAGAGTAAAGGTGGTGGCGAAATGGGAAAGAGAAAGAGAAAGATAGAATGAAGGGACAACGAAGGTGATGACGTGGAATGAGGAATGAGGGACACGTGTTATGGTTTCTGAATGAGGGACACGTGTTATGGTTTCTGAATAAAGGTAGTTGAGGGGCGGCGCTAATATGCGCGGGGAGTGTATACACTTACTAAAACAGGTGGATAAGATCATAGTACTACTGACTAAACAGTTAAAAATCGTTATTATACTGGGATTAGACTATGATGATGATTTATAATTTAATTTAAAAATAGAAGGAAAAAACTTACTATTATTAGATTTTAGTTTGACATCACATTACAACAGTGTTGGATTTTGGATTTTTCACACAAAACAACTTTGGATATATGCACTTCCTCAACACTAATACATACAGTGAGTCAGTAGATTAGAATTATTTGATGTTTATCAGACTATTTATATTTTAAGACAATTTCATTTTGTTTAATATAAAATTTTAATCAATTGTGAATTTTACGACTATAGTCTATATACCGTCACAGATTTGTAACTGCACTACAATTTTATTTTATTTTTAACAAGATGAAACTTGTTTCTTTCTTTCCTAGCTAGTATATCAATCACTTGTTATTCTCTTCAATATATTTTATTCTCTTGAATATTAACTTAAACTAATAGTATAATCTTGTTCATACTACTTTTTATTTTAGATGCAGTAGCAAATATCACAAATATAATTGTGAGCTTCCAAATTTTAATTCAATGAAAATATTTATAAGTCTAAGGTCCAATACACATTCTTCATGAATATCACGGGATACAATTGTTCTCTTTATATAAGCATAGACTCACGCTAAGGCTCCGTTTGGTAGAGAGAAAAGAAAATTATGTAAATTTATGAATGAATTTATACTAATTTTAGTCTATGTTCATTCATCGATTTCTGTAATTTTCTTTTTTCCCATTTTCTTTCCTCAAAACCAAACGACCTTAAATTACGATTCAATCACTTTTTATATTTATTTCACTTTAATATTATACCAACTTAAGTGTCAGAATATTATCATACTTGCAGATACATTTACCACCGTAAACCATCACTCTAAAGATCTTTTACTCCTGCCTCAAATCTGACCATCAAAATCAACCAATTATATTTAGGTTAGAGCACTAACAATATCAATGTTTGCCGATTAAACTAGGACCTATAACGGATTTGGATCGTCTTCAATTTTCTTTTTAATATTTTCTCTCTTTTTTTTAATTCAATGGTTATTAAATTATAAATAATTAAATAATGTTTAAGAAGAGAGAGAAAACAAGTAAATAAATGGTTAGGATCACATTAAAAAAAATATATTGAAGAGAAAATTGGAGATGATCTAAATCCGACCTATAACCTCTTATTCATAGTTTAAATCACAATACTATATAATAGTATAAAATAATATATTATAGTACATGATGAGGACCAAACTGATGTGACTTTTACCAACCTGCTCAAGGATATATCGTCACTAAAATATATTTTAATTAATTAACTATAGGAAAAATTCTTTCATACTTTGTTTGAAGTTTTATTAAAAGTTAAATTTATTTTAAAATAATTAAATATAAAAAAATATCATCACGTTTGACAGTGCATGCAACATTATTATCAGACGTATGTTGATATGTGTTGTCAAACTTCTTAAAAGGTTAGAATTTTTTTTAATCCTCAAAAAATGTTAATATTTATTTTTCTTTCAAAGTTTAGAAATGGTGAGTTCAATCTCTTAAAACTTCAAAAATTAATTTTTTTTTTTTTTTTTTTTGAGATTTATCATTGATGTAGTATATATTATCTAAGCAGAACTAGAATTCATAACCTTTAATTAAGTAAAAAAAGATTATTATCATCTCATTTAAATATTGTGGTCCTTTGATTCATAATCTATTAAATGTGCATTGCTTATGCAAGAATGTTAGGAGTATAATTGTTTGTAGTGAGGTTTAGATAACAAGTATGGAACTTTCCCAGAAATCGAAGCTAGATCAAGGAGAGAGTGGTGTGGTGGGTCAACTGACAAAGAGGTGTTGAGCAGCACATGGGAATAGTCAGATAAAGCAAGTAAAAGAACGACGAAGGAAAGAAAAGGATTAAAAACAAACAAAAAACATAGCAGAATGTGTTTGGTTTGAGTGGAGGGTGCAGTACCTGCCACAGCAGAAAGACATAAGCACGCGTACAAATGTAGTACTACTATTCAGATATGGTATAATTCACCACCATTGCCTTTGTTGGAGACATGGATCTATGTTTCTTTAGAAAATCGTCATGTTCACTCTTTCACATTGTAGATGAAACATGGAGTGACTGTGATTCTCAATGTTCTAATAATTTAACAGATTTTATTAGTTCAAATAGTTGAACCAAAAATAGGTCAGGGCAGTTAATTTCATGTTTCTTGTATTTTAGTATGATTGAGTGTATGTTTATTTTAATTTTTGAATAATCAGAATTGATTCTGAACTTGTAGAATTGATTATAATTTGTTTGGTTTTTCAAAAATAGAATTGATTCAACTTGAAGCTAAAAATCATAGCTTCTGATTATATAATTGATTTTTACATTCAAATTTTTTATTCAACTTACTTTTGTATGAATATATCCAAATATAAACCACTTTAACTTAAAATCAATTTTGATCAGAATCAATTTTACAGAATCAATTCTATCAAAATCAAGTCTTACCACCGTAGAATCAAACACACGCCGAATTATATTGAATTGAGTTTGAACCAGGATTATTCCCTATGAAGTATGGATATAAACACTAACATTGAACCCACCACAGATAATATGCAACACTAAGAACAATTTAAAAAATATTTTAATAATTATAAATGTCAATATTGTTTTAGTTTTCGACATTGATATTGTGTAAATGCTTCGTAGATTATCACCAATTCAATGAAAAAATAAAATAGAATTGAACGCACCTGGACCCTCTATTATAGGGGGGAAAATAAGGGATGTGATTGGAACTTGGAAGAGAAATAAAATGTTGAATAATCCAAGAACACTTAGATAAAATGACGCGGATCTCTTATAGCATAACCAAAGTTACGAATTTAATCTCTGAGTTAGAAATGCTGTTAAAAATTTTAAAGAGAATTTGTCATCCATTTGAATCCCACAAAATTCAAGAAATTAGTTTGTGTTGTTACGCGCATAGGATATCCAATTTGTGGCAAGAAAATAAATAAAATGTTAAATAGAAGTTAAAAATTAGGAGTGTATAAATATCATTGTTGCCAAGTATCATAGATAATTTGATTCGAACAATAAAAAATTGTGATCCACACATTTCTAAGACATAATTTGCGCACCAATTCGATGTGCAGTTGTGGGCAAAGATTTAATTTTTTGAAAAAAGATTATGCAGTGGTGGTGTCAACTTCACAAGCTGCAAAGCAACACCATAACTAAGTAATGGCCGTCGCAAGTGCATGTTTGCCCAAACAAACACAGGTGACTGAATCCAATAGCCATCCACTCCACCATAACCAAATTCAATTACAATCTTTGGCCAAGCATATAATAAAATAAGGTGATTGCTGATCTAACTCTAAAATGCAGCATTTTACCTTTCCTTTCAATTGTATATTTTGACAAATTTGACCATCTAAGGGGATAGATGAGCAATCACCATAAAGTAAAATAATGCATAAAAACTATATCCTCTAGCGGGGACGGATCTAGACATTTAATATTGGTGTGGCCAAATATTAAAAAAATTATAAATTAAATTATATTAAAAATAATAATCATCTATCATTTATTTTTTGAAAATGAACTAAAATAACATAATTACTAATTGTTTATAGAACCAGTGACGAAGCAAGGGGAAAATGTTGGGGGGACCGTACCTATACTAATTTTTACAGATCTTAATAATATAATAAATGAAAGAGAAATTCAAACAAAATAACACTTTCTACTCAAAAAATTATAAATACCAGATTTTTATAATTTTATTAAACTTAGTGTTTTAATTACCAAAACATTGATTCGTAGAATTTATACGATTTAATTTATTTTTTTAATATTTATATATATTGACCTTTCCTTTAAAAATTAATAATAATTTGACAACAACTACTTTTTATTATTATTATTATTATTATATTGTTGTTTGTAGTGACAACATAACAATTTCTATTAATTTATTATTATTATTGTTTTGTAGTGGCACATAGCAATTTTTATTAAAAAATTCAATAAAATGTTAAGGCTTTCCTTTAAAAATTAATAATAATTTGACTACAACTACTTATTATTATTATTATTATTTTTCTTTGGTCAAGTAGTCTAGTGGCTCGAAATTCCACTCTTAAGGTGGATAAGTGAGATGACCAGGGTTCGAACTCCGGCCCCCTGCATATATAATGCATTTGTCCTACCAATTGAACTAAGCTCACGGGACTATTATTATTGTTTGTAGTGACAACATGACAATTTCTATTAATTTATTATGGTTTTGTAGTGGCACATAGCAGTTTTTATTAAAAAATTCAATAAAATGTTAAGGCTTGCAGCCTAGATGACTTGAACCAGCAACCTCTAGGCCGATGGGTGCGCCAAATAACCACCAGGCCAAGCGCAATATTCTGATGAGTATCAATACTTATATGTATAGGCTAATGCTACGGTGGACCATCTTCATAAGTGGTCCACCGTGGACAAATGATCTACCGAATACAAATTTTACAAAATTTATTGGTAGATTGAAAGTTTATATCATATAGAGCATCCATAAAAAAAAATTAAAAATTGAAAATCATTTGATATTTTATTGGAATTTATCAAAATTTACAGTATTTAATAAACCGTTAATTTTGATGGATTTCAATAACATATCAAATGATTTTCAATTTTTCTAAAATTTTCTATGAATGATCTATATGATATAAATTTTCAATCCAACGGTGAATTTTATAAAATTCATATTCGTTATAGGATTTTTCATGAATGGTCCACCATTGACCACCTGAAAAAGTGGTCCATGTTAGAATTTTCCTATATGTATATATCTATCAAGCTAACAAAAACATATATACATATACCTATATATATACCTATTAAAAATGAAAAATTCACTGTGGCCTGGCCACAGTATGCCTTAATGCAGGTCTGCCCCTGTCCTCTAGTCATTAGTAATAAACTAGGAATAGGTGATAAGAAGAGGGTTCCATCAATTAATTAAATTAAACTAAACTAACTACAAAGAATCAACCAAGAACAAGTTTGATTGATACGACCTAGAGGGAGGAAATGGTAGGTACAAATTTCCATTCCCTGCCACTGCAACACAAAAGGAAAATAAAGGACAATGGTACACAAACATCCCACACTCTACCAAGGGGAAAAGCATAGGACAAAACCAAGACTTAAAGTAAAAAAAGGAAAATTAATGCTTTCCAGGTTGTGACATGGCTGTAAAGAAAACAAATCTTTCTAATTTCTACTGTTAACTACAACAGGAAAAATCAAGAAAAATAAAGAAAATTAGAATAATAATTATTGGCAATGTTGCCTCCTAGTGTACATTATTTTTCTGAACAAACCTATTGTACATTGAAACGGTCACAACATAGAGAAAGATTCATCATCTTTCATAAATTAAGACTATTAATACAACAGGAAAGATTTCATTCCGAATAATCCACCGATCATTCCATGTTGTATAGTCCAGAAACTACATGGAGGGTTTGTATTCTCTCCGGCTCTCTAACACTACCTTCTTCCTTGTTTCTAAATCAAGTTTGTCAAGATCAAAAGCAGTTCCTAGATAGCCATACAAGATCCTCATTTTCTCTCCTTTTCTTTCATCAACCTTCACAAGGTTTGGATTGTTCTCGTCGTCCTTTCCTAATGTTTGGGCCTGCACACGAGCCCAATCCTTGCGCCCATGATTTTCCTTCTTAAAGTGTTCAGCAAGCCGCATGGCTGCCTCCAAGCCTGATTTGTCCCCAGCAAATTTAACCAATGTTATGCCCAAATGGCCTTCTTTTCCATATAATGCCTTTGATTTGCCACCCAAAATTCCAAACTCTGGAAAATGTATGAAAATCAGATCAAAAAAATATTTTGTCAAAAGAAGTTTATTACTATCAGACATTTGAGTGCAAGGTTCAAAAGACCCAAGATTTCGTTAAGTATTAACAGAATATATACGAAATGGAGAATCATATGAAACACAAATGAAGACACAAGAACGAGAGTGACCTTGAAGCAACTTAATATCTCTAGATTTTTCTAGCTATATGAACTAGAGTAACCTTAATATCTCTAACTTTTCATGTAATCAATTACTTGCTTTAAAAGTCTATATGATTTTTCCATTTTGTAAGGCCCTACAAGAAGAGTCTAGATAGGGCTCATCACAAAGTGAATTGCCACCGAGGCCCGAGCAATAACAAGGAGAGAAGATTTAAGACATACCATACCATCCATATCATGAGAATAGACAGTGAGGAGAGTATAAGGAAGAGGATTAACGATAAAAAACAAGAATTTAAGTTATCTAAATTTCTATCCCACCAGTATAGACAAATTCAGATAACAAAATACAAACATAACTCGTAAAAATTAAAACACAAACTGGGCCAGAAAGCACATAGAATAAATCAGGCCATTTTCCCTGGTGTAGAACAAGGCAATGCTGTGAAGTTAAAAAATGCAACCAAACTCCAAATCTAGTTGAGAATGTCTAACCTCAAAATATATGTATGGTTAAACATCAACCAGGGTAATGTATGGATTTGATCTACACTAAATGTAGAACTAACAAAACAATGCACACCTACTCTCTTGATTGTAACATCAGATGTCAATAAAAGAATAACACATGCATGTGCATAAATGTACTGCCACGTCTTCCTTTGCATAAATGGGCAGGTAATAACAAGGGTGCATATGCACAATTCAACATTTTCAATCTCAATGAATAACTGGGTGCTTGATGCAAAACAAAAATAATTCCACATATTTCAGAAACAGTATATACATATATCGGAGAGTTGTTCACAATAACATTCGCCAGACTTATTTTCTTTAGGCTGTGCAATCTATTGTCATGAAAATATCAACACCAGCATGTATATAAATGCACAGCTACATGTGTTTGTAGTTCTGTATAGAAATGAACAATGTATATTTGTGTGCACTGCACACTCAATTTATATAAGGACATAGTTAAGAAACAGCTAGAATAACATAATGAAATGAGGCACAGAATGAAGAGCAATCCAGTCACAGCATTCAAACCCTACTTTCATATTTATACAGTTATGAGTCTAGCCCAAAAGTATCAACACAAATCAATGACATTAATGATGAATGATATTTTATGGCAGCAAGTCCAAAATCCACCGTAACAATACAGCGGATGGCATTGTGGCTTATAGTGGCTATAGAAAAAAAGAAAAAAGTACTTACATACTTGTAGCTAGTTTGGTATAAAGAATCATAAAAAACACACACAGGCAAATCATAAAACAATCCAATACAATTAAAATTCATAGTTCATGAATCAGGGACATAGAACAGAAAGCAAGATAACATAAAGCAGAAACAAAAAAAAACTGGAAGTAGGACGAGGAAATTCCCGAGAGATTCAGAGAAAGAAGAAACATGAATTGAGGATGAAGAAAACACAAATTTGCAGGTTGCAAAGCAAGGTTTGTAAAATATGCAATACCATGACCTCCTGACGGGGTTCTGTTAGATTTCCACCATGTCATTAAGTTACGAACACTTCTTAACAATAATGACATCAATGTGCATGTATAAATGCAAAGGAGTATACAAGTATTCACATCCCCATGAAGTTATGCAAAATGGGTGGAAAGGTCTACGCAAAACATCTCTTAATAGACGAAGGAAACAACATTGAAGCACATGAAGGAAACAATATTGAAGCACATGTCAAAGGAAATTTAAAATAAAATGAATCCAAACTATTAAATTAAAAAGAGCAAAACTGTTACACAAGAGTCAATTCAGGTAGCAAATAGTCTAAATCATATTCCACACAATGGACATGTTTAGGGAAGGTCGACAAATCTGGCTTCTGAAAAAATCTTATCCAACTCAATCCTAGATCAACAAACCTACAACAGAAGGAAAAAGTTCAAAGATTCCTCAAAACCCAAAGGAGAAACACACATGTCAATTACCCCTTAAATTACTTCGACAACCCATAGTTTGTATGCTTGTGATAGTATCAAAACAAAACTCTTGAAGCTACTCATTATTGCTTTCTTGGTCTCATTACCCACACCACAGTACAAAACAATTTTATTTAAAAGAAAAACAAACGTGAGTAGAGGGAAACTTTTTTGTGGCCCAGAACAAGAAATTGACCACGGTATAATTACGGACACAGACCCAAGCTATACAGCTCATTTCATAGGAAGGAGAGTAGAAAGCAATGGAGTACAGTCACGGTGGTTATTGAATGGATGGTTTACTTTGGGGAAAAAAGGAAAAGTTTTTAATAGATTTTGAACTTAACTGTCTTGAAATGAAAATAAATAACATCTACTATAACTAAATTCTAAGAAAAAGCATCATCTCAAGGAAATGCCATGGCCCTAATCCACTCAAGTAATGCAACTCAGACAAATGCATGCCATTAGACATCAATACAGTTTTCACTATCTGATTGCAGTTGGTTTACACTAAACTTTTCAACGCAATACACTCTGACTCCGAATGCTAATTCGTCGCCAAATAAAATTTTTCTGCATATATTTGTACATCCATTTTTCATGGAGTAAAGCTCCATTATGCCCTTATTTGTTTTACTTCTCCAACCCTAATGTTCATTTCCATACATAATTTGCATTTGAAGCAAGCTTCTGTTTGTGTTCCCAACCCTCACAAGATTGAAACCCACTGTGCTGGCAGTCTTTCCTTCCAGACATTCTCCGGATTCTCAGCACACCCACGAGTTACCGGCATCCACTTCTAAATACCTCAGCCATGCACCTTCCCAGTGAGCTATTAACCCTTTGTTCACGCTCCTGTAACTATTTGTAGCTCTGTTATCTTTTTTCCTAACCCTTTGTTCTGCTACTAAAACTCCCACAGTCCCACTAGGTTTTTTAGACTGACATTAAATAGAAAAGATGTCGTAACTCTTTAATTTGGGTGATTTTATATTTTTTTAGGATATGGAAAAAATTCTTTATACGAAAGCCATTGCTCTTTATGCTATCTTACTACAGCACGTTCGGGGACAGCTGCTCCAGCGCTATATGGTTTCGATAACTATGTTTTAAATGGACAGACTATAATGAGATTCAAAGAACAACTAAAATAGGAATTGATTAAAAAGTTGAATAATCCAAAGTCCATCTACGCAAGTTGTTTGAATAGCAAATGTAATGAATACCTAAAATATGAAATGATCAATATTTGAAAACCATCTCATGACCCATAGTCTGTCTACTCAGATTATGTGTGTAATCTCAATTTACATTGTTATGTACTCTCAATCTTTCGATACCAAAAAAAGACATAAAAGGGAAGTACTTAAAGGTCACACAAACTATTGATCACCTAGCTTTTGATAAAAATAAATTCCGCAATACAATAGCCAAGCCAGAGCAAGAACCTATTGTAAAAATATATGAGGGGGATCACGTATAATGTAATTGATATACACATGCATTAATTTCTATCAATATATCGATCTATATGTGTGTATACACACACACATTATAAACGACACATACATATGTGTGGGTGTGTCTCTGTCTGTATATAATTTGTGACTTTGTGTGCGTATAAAAGTAAGCCAGAAGGATTAACTACAAGGACTTTCAAGGAAACAAAAGCTGTTATTGTCAATAATTCCTCAAATAATCTCAAAGGTTTACCCATGACTAAAACAGATACTAAAGTGCAGATAAGAATAAATATGCTACTCACTAGTCAAGCAAAAAAGTAAACATAATGTTATTGTTAGCAAATAAAAGAAAAAATGCACATAGCGGCAGATGCTTTTAACTTCCCAATAGTTATAATTCCAATCAGATGGACAGACAAACAAATTCACCATTGGATAACTGCTATAAAATGCTGCATATTAGTATTTGCACAAAAAAAAAAAGACACATTCGAAATAAAATTCAAACACTGATGTCAACAATCATAGAAAACACAGACAATTTTAGCCTGCCACTTAAAATGCTGAGCCTCTCTATAGTGTTTCAGTTCCTGGTTTTATGTTCACGACAAGTTCTATATAATTGAAACAACTTGTCATCACATTATCTTCAAAAAGATAACGTCATAAGAGTATTCCATTAAAATGTAGCCTGAAGCATAGGTTGACTAACAAACAAATATCAAAAAAGGTAAACACCAGACAAAACTGCTATAAAGGGATGCTCAACATGCATGCAAGTAAGATTTTAACCTGATTATGCAGACCTTAAAGAGAGACATCGTAACAGAAAATGATAAAGAATGGAGAGGCATATTATACCTCTAATTTTACCATCCATCCATTTGTTTCCCAAACCCTCCATACGACCATCTCTACTTTTTCCTGTGTTTGTGTTGTGGATGATCACCAAAGGTGGCCACATGATCAGATCATCCCGATTTGCTTCTGCTTCATCAGCAGATAGATACTGATATGCCTTTGAGTTATCGGGAGGTTTTGAGTGATTCCAACCCATTAAGACACACAGAGCTCTGTGTAATCCCAAATGATCAGCATGTAAATCAGCATTATCTGAGTTGTAAGTGTGCATAATGAGAGCATGTATATCTGAAAAATCTTTACCAACCCTGAAATTTGGAAATATGAAGTTCGTTGAAGACTGTATTTTAGGTGCATCGTAGGTACAAAATGAAAACATAGAACCTAAGTTGCAGCAAGGGGCTGCTCAAGAAAAAGCAGGGAAACCCCCATCAAATCGTAAATCAGCATCATTACAAGGTTTGGTGATAAAATGTTTTGGATGTCTAAATTTTCAAAGACATGTATAAATAGACCGTTGAAATGCATGACAAATAGACTCATTTTTTCCACACATATTGTCAGTCTGGAATCAAAGGGGTTTCATATCGATAACATATATACAGAAACTAAGCATTGTACCAAACAAATAAGTAGATATATGCTAATTCCAAGATAACAGATAAACCTTGCTCTAAAGAGATACACAAGGATAAATCTAACCAGCAAAAAATATTCATCAACAGAGTTTTCTAGTCACAAGGATTCAAATATAAGCAAACACATAATATTGCAGGCCACACATGAAACCAAAACCCAACTTCAGAAGAAATGTTCTAAAGGGCACCAAGAGAAAAGGGACAGCTGGGCTCTAAAAGGGAAAGTTGGGTTCCAAAAGTGTGACAAAAAAGAAAGTACCAAGAAGCAAGTGAAAAAGCAAGTGAAAAAATATATAAGTTAACCTGGTTCTAAAGCTCTGATTGAAGTGTCAGAGATAGATTGCAGTTTCCTTATCTATTTAATGGATAAACAGAAACCCACTTTATCAAAAGAAGCTCTATTACCCTCATCCAAAATTTGGATACTAAATTTATTTTGCCGCAGATAGCAAATCAGTTTCAATCATAATAAGTAATAACCAACAATTAACATACTCAAACTATCACTACACCTCAACACCAATCTATACAAAAGATTGAAGAAACTATATATTGGACCAGGAGGCTTCCACAGCTTTCTTAGACAAGATTTAGTAAGTTAGAAAATGATGACAGCAACGGCCATTTCATAAATCAACATTAGAATTAAAATACAAAATGACACATAAGTGTTGGCATATTAGAAGTCATAAAGATCTACAAACTATTATGAAGCATAAGGGCTCCAATGTAGCACAATAACTTCAAACATTCAAAAACAAAGCATAAAGCTACAATTAACTAAACGGAAATTATACTTCCCGATGGGAATTAAGAAAAAGGATCAGGGCCCAAACGCTTTCATAAAGCTACACAACTGAGCTGCACAAGTATACATGAAAGACAAAGATCCATCATCTAACAATAAAGATATTTCATTGCTTAAGAATTACAAAGATTCCCAAACTCAAATACTTCCCCCTTGTCTCCTCGTATGCCAGAGCCAAAGATATACCCAAGAAGTAGCAGACGTAAGGCGCAAGGAGTCGCACTCAGCACCTCTTGCTGACTGAGAAGCATGCCTTTCTGTTTGCATACCTTTAGACCATCAATGATTAAAGAAAAAAGAAAACTAAAAGCCAACCATCTCACTTGCTAGTTGAAACTCTGATGCTAAATGGGGTATTAGAATTTCTAGATCTCAGTTTAGAGATCTTTCATAAAAGAAACTTAGAGAGAATGTAAGGAATGAAAGTTACAAGATTTGGAGGGAACTATCCCTTATATTATAGGCTAAGCATTTAGAACACTGAGCTGTCAAAGCTTGTGTTCATACAGTTTTGACAGTTACAAAATCAGTTAGCAACTAACTGAGAGTTAGTTGAGTCCTATCCTTTAAAATGAGGTAAGAGTGTCGTGTCTAAATGATTAAAATAACTAGCTATACGATGTAGCATTCCAACAGCAAGAAGCCTCCGTTCAGGTTGTTTCAAAGAAACGGAGAGGGCCGAGATATTTTAATAGAAGCAAGAACCTTGACTAGCAATGTTAATATGTTTCAGAACTGTGGCTTACACAACATGGAAAAACTTGAAGCAGCATTGGTGTTAGAGGGTTGCTAAGAGATATACAATACAACTACAAGTAAGGACAAATTTTAGATTGAAAAGAGATACTTTAGACAATAGACACTACGGTTTATAAACTTCAATCCATTTGACCTTCCCATCAAATCCCTGGATTTTGGAGGGACTGATTTTTATCCCTCATTTTCCCCCTGAGGGGATTCTTAGTTCTTACCCCACATTTTCCCTCCCCTCTAAATGTCTGAACCAAATGAAGAATCCCTGTTTATTAATCTTCCCTCCTTCCCCTCAACTTCAAAATAATCATACTATAAAGATTTCTTCTAATTTGTTGGTGCCTGTTGCCTCATCGCATAGCACCCTTAAAGCCTCCAATCACATTGCTTTTAATGTCATATATCATATGAATAAATTCAAAACAGACAAACAAAGAAGAAACAATGAGCTTGTTCAAAAAAAGAAGAAACAATGATAATCAGCTAAAATAAATTCTACCAAACCTGTTATTGCCACTGCCACAAGCAACACACTGAACCCGTCCTTGCTTCCCATCCTCCAACAAACTCTTCTTCAACAAAGGATTATCATTGATTAACCTAACAAAGTGAAGAAAGGTTTTCTTCAAAGCACCTTGATCAATCTGCGAATGTCTAGCATTAGCATTATTAGCACTACCAACCCCATCAACCCTTAAGTGCTTAGAAGGTCTCAAATCAACAGGGTCCATCATATCTCTCTTAACAGGACCACTTGGACCCGGAGGAAACTCACCACCAGGAACCCTATTAGCAAACCCATTGGCATTACGCAAAAGCTGTTCCCTTTGTCTAGCAAACTCATCCCTACCATCCTCGCCGTACTTTCTCTTCCCTAAGGCAGCTTCCATTGGATTCTGGTATTCAGGGAGCCGGCCTGGGCCAGGAGGGAACCCAAAGCGGTCTAGAGGGCGAGGCGGTGGTGCAAAATCCTGGTAATCAGGGGGAAGAGCGAAGTAGGATCGAACACTACCATCAGCGAGGATGATAGTTCGACGTTCGAGCATGTGGAAGCCGTATGCCGGAGGAGGAGGTGGACCAGGCTCAGGGAATTGAAAGGGGATTAGGGCAGGATGATCGTTTGGGATTTTGGGGCTGGGATTAGGGTTAGGTTTAGAATTAGGGTTAGGGTTAGGAATATTGGTGTTCGATTTGGATTTGGGATCGGGAGGAGATTTGGTGGTGGTGATGGTGATAACGGCGGAGTTAGACTCCCATCGGGTTTTGCGGTGGGAAGATGAAGAAGACTTGGGATGGTTACCGCCGGCCATCGTAGTGGCGTGAATTGGGTCGGTATCTGATCCTAATGGCTTTTTAAATCATCACGCGCCAATTGAAATGTAAACTTTTTTTTTTCTTTCTTCCCCAAACTTCACTTTTGCAGTTATATTCCTCACAACTGAGACAGATAAAGGTGAGCTTGGTGTTTGCATTGCATACAAAAAGTTACTTCCTGCCGCCTTATTCATAGGTATAGTAATTTTTTAGATTAGATTTGGTAAATATTTTCTATATCTAGTCTAGTTTATATTAAAAATAAAATAACATCATATTCCCTCCGTTATTTTTTTAAATAATAACACCAAATTAAAGAAGAAGTGTATATTTGCGTTTTATTTTCCTATTATGCCTTCATTTTAATCTACCGATAAATTCCTATTTTTTTCACACACTTTCTCTTTCCAATAAATTTAATATATTATGTTAAAAAAAACAAAATTTAATATGTTAAGTTCCAAAAAAAAAGATTTAGTTTTCCAAATATATAGCATTAATTTGTTTTATTTAAAAAGACAAGAGCAATTGACAAATGGTATAATTGACAAATCATACCGATAAAATACCAAAATGACAATTAAATAGAAACGCTAAATCTAACCCTAAAAGACAAGTAAAAAGGAACGGAGAGAGTATTTATTTATAATTAAAGTTTAAATAACATGTTTGTTATGAAAATATCACACACACCGTTAATGTAAATTAATTTTACACATTCTAAAAAAATTAAACTGATAATTAATAAAAATAGTTCGATGTATCATATGCATATTTATTTGTACTTATATATATATATAGAGTCAGGATCAAATGACATCACTTAGTTTGACATCAAATGTTACACCGTTCAATAACGTTTTAACGAATTCGAATTTTACAAAATCCACCGTTGGATTGGAAGATTATATCATATAGATCATTCATGTTAACTTTTATAAAAATCGAAAACCGTTTAATATGTTTTTGAGACTCGTCAAGATTAACGGTTTATGCATTTTTATTGAATACCATTAATCTTGACGAGTCTCAATAACATATCAAGTGCTTTTAGATTTTTATAAAACTTAACATAGATGATCTATATGATATAATCTTCCCTTCCAACAGTGAATTTTGAAAAATTCAAATTCATTAAAGCGTTATTGAGCGGTGTAACATTTGGTGTCAAACTAGTTTGTGTCATTTGATCCTGACTCATATATATATATATATATAGCAAATTATGTGGTTTGATTGTGTTTTGTTGATGTCCCTTTAATATTTTGTGTTTTCTTTTATTTTCATTTTAATATATTTAGGGTGTTGAAGAAGTTTTTTCATCTACATCTCATTTGCTCCTAAAAATATAATATGATGATGTAGAATCATCCAAGTGAATTAACTATATACATTTCATTAATTAGATTATAAAAAAGAATAATTTATGAAGTTAAAATTAAAGTTTTATTGAATTTTCTTATAATTTTATGATGGTTGGTCATCAATATCTTTAGGTTATATACAATATTATTTAAAATATGTGAAATCACTATTTTTAAGTAGAAAATATTATTATATAAAAAAAAAAAAACCATGTAGATGTAATTAAGCCTAATTTGTTAACCAAAAAAATAGTGTTTATCTCCTGTAAAGTTATTAGTGAATTTTAATTTATTCATGTAATGTGTTTTTTTCAGTTATCACAAGTAATGTCGAGATTTTCTGCAATTACATGTTGTAGTTAATCTCATTCGTTTGATTTAAAATCGAAGGTTGAAATTGTTTTAATATAAAAGATAATTTTTAATTTTATTCGTTCGATCTAATACCAACAAATTGAAAATTGCGTCCGATCTAGTATTATTGGTTTGGGACTTGAAGGTGTGCTTCTTTTAAGATTTCAAGTTTGATTCTCATCGGTGCCAATTTAGGTGGGCTAATTTATTTTTTTTCAAAAAAAAAAAACTTTCATTTTGTCATTCAAAAAAGGTTGACGGAGTAGTTTATTGGCCATTTGTCTTTAATTAATAGTATATAATTACGTGTGGGATAAATCTAAGCCAACGTAAAGGTATCCTCCATTTTAACCGATGCTAGCCACATGCCAAATGAAATTTGATTTGAATGGCCCAGATTTAAAATAAGCTTCCACTCAAGATAACAAGCAAGAATTCGCCATAGTTCAGTCATAGCACTATCACTTCATCGTTGTCACGCCGAGAGGAAAGGCTCTTGTTCAAAAGGTTCGACCTCTGCTTTTTTTTTTTTTTTAAATACTTCAGCAAATAGAGAAAGTAGGATCTGATGTACTAAGAAGAATCAAATTTTACAAAAATTCCCACTGTTCATTTTGATTTAACAACCCATGTTATGTATGAGTCTATGCGTTCAACAATTCATGCTTTAACGTAATGAAGAAAAACTGAGGATAATGCATACAGTTGTATGATTAATTGTTGACTGAAAAATTATGAATAATTGCATTTGCATATCTCATAAAGGTTAAATTTTATAGCTGCTGCAAGGTTGAAGAAAGAGACTATTGCTGCTTTGTGTATTAAGTGGATGTGATCACCATTGTGTAAATTTATAAAGGAGAATGGCAGTTACCTTTGCAGCAAATATGTGTTCCATCACAAGTTCTAAAATGACCGAAGGAATCAAAAGATTTGACATTGAAGGTATGTATGTCCAAACTATATGAAACACTTTTTATTACTCCATAAGTTTTTTGACTTTTTGAATCACTAAGTTTTGTGCTGGATGATAACATAATTCATGTGAATTGTTATCTCTTATGGAATATTTTGAGATAATGATCATTTGAGAGTGGACAACATATTTGCACTATAATATTAGTAGTGTGCCTCTTATATTGTTCTAAGACTTGTTTGGATCAACTTATTTGAGCTTATTGTGAGACTGGTTTTGAGAGCTATGGATAAAACTTATGACATGTCTATAAACTTTTTTTAGCTCAGAATAGTTTATGATAGTTTATAATTTATATGAATATGAATATAATTAGTCTTTATTTTATATTTTGGGCCTGTTTGGATTTGACTTATTTTTTAGCTTATGAAATAGCTTATGCAAATAAATAAAGTTTTATGTTGATTCATAAGTTTTTACCGATAAAAATTATATTTTTTTAAGTTGTTTTATCATAAATTACCTAAAAAAGTTTATAATGATACATAAAAACTAATTTATTTGCATAAGCTTAAAAATAAGTCAATCCAAACTGGCCATTTGTCTTGGAAATAGCTTATACGTAAGCACTTATATGACAAGTGTATATGCTATAATCACTTAATTCTGTTGTTTGCCCAAATAGAGTATTGGTGGTGTCATGCATTACTTATAACATGATAAACTAAATAACAGTAGGTCCTTCATTTATTGACAGCTTTTCTGCAATTTAACAGATAAACTGCAATCCAGGTCTAATATTGCACTGCTTCCTCTCGAAACTTCTAATCGTAGGCACCTTTCAATCAGTGTTTGCACTTCATTGGTTACAATAACATGTTGTTATGGTTTATCACCATTAATGGCATGGGCTGAAGATAAGTCAGATGACAAAGAGGAAAATGACAATGGGGTTATTGGGGCTGTCAAATCGTTATTTGATCCCAATGAGAAGACAAAGTCAGGAAAGGTTTTGCCAAAGGCTTACTTAAAGTCAGCAAGAGAGGTAGTGAAAACACTGCGCGAATCTTTAAATGAAGCACCTGATGATAATGCCAAATTTAGACGGACTGCAGATGCAGCAAAGGAGTCGATTCGGGAGTATCTTGGTAGTTGGAGGGGAAACCAAACTATTGCTCAAGAAGTATGTGCTCTGACTGAACTTAAGCAATGAAAATTCAATGTTTTGACTAGCATATATGTTAGCATTTTGTTGTAGACTAACTAGCCTTTTCTTTTTGCAAATATATATACTCATGCTTTGGATTGATTCCTTGCAGGAATCATATGCTGCTTTGGTAAAAGCAGTAAGATCTTTGGCAAATTTTTACTCAAAGGCAGGGCCATCAGCTCCACTGCCGGGGGAAGTTAAGTCTGAAATATTAGACTATCTGAATACTGCTGAAGAGTTTTTGTAGAAAATCTTACAGAATGTGCTATAGAAACTACAACTTCAAACCCCTGAAAACCAGATAGCATGCATGGGAGTAGCAAATTCTTTTGTAACAAAGAAACTTCTGTTCTTTCTATTATTTTGTCATGTGAATTGTGAAGTATATTTACCTACTTTTACCTAAGTCTTTTTTAATAGGGTAAATAGGAATTTCCCCCTGCAAAATAGACGAGATTTGTAATACCCCTGTAAAAAAATTCTAAGTAATAACCGACGATAAACATAGTCAAATTATCACTACACCTCAAGACCAATCTATACAGAAGACTGAAGAAACTATATATTGGACCAGGAGGCTTACACAGCTTTCTTAGACAAGATTTAGTAAGTTAGCAAATTATGACAGCAACGGCCATTTCATAAACATTAGAATTAAAATACAAAATGACACAAATGCGTTGACATATTAGAAGTCATAAAAAACTACAAACTGTTACAAAGCATAAAGGCTCCAATGTAGCACAATAACTTCAAACATTCAAAAACAAAGCATAAGTGTGTCAACTGTTGGAAAGAATTATAGCAATATTAACAAAATCTAACCGCTTGCCGGTCACCAAAAAAGACATTAGCGGTAGATCATAGAAGTTACATAAAAACTTATGAGACAAGCAACCATGATATCATAAGTATATCTGATGAAAAAATAAGTTTTCCAATACACCAATTCCTACAAACCACATACTAAATTTTGACTTGAACTATAAGTAGTTAATACCACTTTACACAGTTTCTAACTGAACAAGCATATCAACAGAAGAAATATATAACCTCGATGAATACACATTCAATAAGAATGTATACTTATGTAAGCAACTTACTTGACATAAGCAACATAAATCAACAATGTAAAATACAAGTAGATAAACTTAAAGGACTCATTACATCACTATTTTCCGATTGTATATCACAACATATAATAATATCCTTATCAAAATTTACTGGCCGGCCTAAAAGACATCACATGCACAAAAACCGACAAAGTTGTCACGCCTAGAATTCCTATCGTCTACCATATTCTCATAATAATATATAATATAAAAAAATCACAAAATAAATAAAATCAGGGAATATACTACCTGACCTAGTAAAACAAAAAAAGTGCAGGTTAACTAAACAGTGATACATAAAGATAAATCAGCACAAATGAAATCAACCTAATTGATTCTAAGAAACTACCACCAAGTGAACATCTGCGAACACCAACCAAAATCTAAAACTGACGAATAAACTGTCCACTAACACAGAAATTTGTCCACGTACCATCAACTCCTTGCGAATAATAAATTAAGGGCAACTCCTACTACAATTACTTGTAAAAATGGTCCATATTAAAATAAAGTGTCATGTAATATAATTAATTAATTAATCATAAGCTTGATTGTAATAAAATAAAAAACATTAAAAAAAAAAAACACTAACAATTTCTTAGTCCACACCACAAACAAACAGCATATAGACAACAAGAGCTTCTACCATAATTTGCATTTGTTCCGTTCCCGACAATTTACTCTCAAATCACTGTCTCATCAATGGACCTCACTCAATTGCACCCAAAATGCCTTCCATTTTCGTCTCTCAAATCTAGGGTTTCTGTATTTCAGACCCCAACGTGCCCACCTTTTCAAGCTTCAATTTTTTCACTCAATCCCCGCAAAATCACATCATTTAATCCTCCCAGAAACATCTCCTCCACTGCTGCTTTGGTTGATGGCAACAACACTTCAACTTTCCCACTTGACTCAGGTCTTTCTTCTTAAAAGGGTCATTTTTAATGTATTGGGATTTTAGTTTTTTCAATTAAATTTCAATACTTTATTGATCATTTTCAGGTGCTAGAATTGGAGAGGTGAAAAGGGTCACCAAGGAAACCAATGTATCAGTCGAAATTAACTTAGATGGAACTGGGATTTCTGATTCTAATTCTGGAATTCCCTTCCTTGATCATATGCTTGATGTTAGTATTTATTTTCAACTCAATTGCTATTATGCTTCTGTTAATTTTAATTCATCAAACACTAATAAAACATACACCAGACACCGGTGAAAATTTAGGAAAATGAAAGTGATTGAATATAATCTCGTATATGTTAGTGTAGTGTTCGTGTGTGACATCAACATGTGTCCGGAACACACTTTTATTTCAATATAGTTTCAATGCTATAGTTTTTTTATATCCCGTTCTTGCTATCCACGCGCCTTTTATAAGTAACATGATATTTCAATCAATTCACACGCACACAATCCATAAAGAAATGTTGCAAGGCCAAAAAATGTGTATTAGTCCATTGTCAGTTTTTGTTATAGTAGAATACTGAGCATGCGAATCATGTATTAGATATTAGATAAAGAGCTAGGTGCAATTGGGATGAATGGTGGACTTGTCTATACAAGAATCAGATTGTAATGATAAGGCTTTTTCTTTTTGCTTTTGTCTCCATTCTAACTTGAAAACTAGTTGTTAAGGATGTTGGTATTATGGATTTAAAAGTTAAAATTGTTGAATGAATAAAGCATTTATGCGAAGAAACTTGGTTTTGAATTTTCAGCAACTTGCTTCACATGGACTCTTTGACGTACATGTAAAGGCTACAGGTGACATACATATTGATGACCATCACACGAATGAAGATGTCGCTCTTGCTATTGGAACGGTACTGCCAACAGCTAAGTGAGCTGTTTATTTCTTTTCTTTTTGGGTATACTTATTACAGTTGTTCCCGGAACGTCGAACATGCTTCAATATCTTAGTTTCGGTTACTTCATCTCCAGGCTTTGCTGCAAGCTCTTGGTGATAGGAAGGGTATTAACCGGTTTGGTAACTTCTCTGCTCCGCTTGATGAAGCATTAGTTCACGTTTCTCTGGTAATTTGCATACTGTTTGTAGCAATTATTATGAACTCTCTGTTGAAGATTTAAGTTTATGTGTGTTGGGGGAATGCATAGGGTTTGTGTTTGCTTACAAATATGGTAAATGGTCAAAGAAACTTTCAAACATTTTAACGGTTTTTGCATGTGTGATTCAACAATTGTACATTATCATGTTGATTATCCACATCAATAAATTTTGCAACTCAAAAAGTTCAATTATCAACGGGGCACCAGTGAGCTTGTGGCCTTGTGTCAAGGCTTTTTGATTTACTCTAGCAGTACTTGTTACACACGGTTTCTGAATTGAAAATTTGGAATTTTAACGACCATCCTGATCACATTTATAAGCTTATTTTTCCACTTTAACTTTCTGTTCTGTGCTTCACTATACCTTTCCTCCCTTACATTATCCAGGATTTATCTGGCCGACCACATCTGGGTTATGATTTAGAGCTACCCACTCAGAGGGTTGGGACATATGACACTCAGGTAGGCATGTCTGTTTAATTACTTCACGGTTCAGTTTGGAGTTTTGTTTATATAGTTTTTGACTATTGAACTGTAAATTTTTCCAGCCTGGATTTTTATTTTTTTGAACGGAATTTTTTTTTTATGTGTATGTATCATTTGTCTTGTTACTCGGTCCTTTACCTCTCCCCCTTCCCTTTCATTCCTTTTACTTACGGACGAGTCATCTGAATATCCTTGTTTGTAGTTGGTGGAGCATTTTTTCCAGTCATTGGTGAACACATCTGGTATGACCCTTCACATTCGACAGGTACTGAATACTGATACATAGAATATGTGTTATAGTCATTGCATTTGTAAGTATATCTGTGCATTTCATCATATGAAATAAACATACTGAATGTTATAGATGTTTTACCAGGGCTAGATGCTCTTTGCTCTTTTTACATTCTTCATGCATTGATTACATATTCCAGCCTCAATTTTCGGAATCTATGCTTTATTTTATATATATATATATATATATATATATATATATATATATATATATATATATATATATATATATATATCACTCCAACTTTTGAATTCATCTGTGCACAGTTTGCTGGAACAAATTCACATCATATTATTGAGGCAACCTTCAAAGCATTTGCCAGGGCTCTTCGACAAGCGACGGAGTATGATACACGTCGCCGTGGAACAATACCAAGGTCTAGTATCTCTCAAACCAATATTTATTTTATCTTATACGAAGATAAGTCTAATATGAACTACTTTGCTACTAGTGTTACTTAAAAATTATTTACATTTTCTCCTCCTTGTCGCTTGATTACAAGATGATCTCTCTGCTCCTGAATTGAATGTTCAGTTCCTTGTTTATATTCTGAGGATAGAATAATCGATTTCACTCGTTGAAATGAAATTAATAATACTTTTGTGTAGTCATGTTCAAATAAAATGATCTGTTGGGACTGTTATGCTCAACTCGGTGTTGTGTTGTCAATCGCAAATCGTGGAAAATAGCGGTTGTTCACTTTCCACTATGGTATAGTGCTAAAGCATCAGGCTGGCCCAAGGGCCAAGCAATCCCAATTTTGCTATGCTATAGGCCGATAGCCTCTATTTGACAACATTGGTTCAACTAGCAGAATACCCTCGACAATATAAATTAAGAAATATCGATCATCATATCAACTAATCGGGGTTTTGTTTGTGTATATGCTTTTGCATTCAGATTTATAACTTTTCTATTAAACTTTGTAACTTTTCTCAAACATGCAGTTCAAAAGGGGTTCTGTCACGTAGTTAATATCTTCAGCTGCTACCCATAATTGGATCAAACTACTTATGCAAGCGGACCACTGCAGTTCATCAAACATATGCATCCAATTGGTCCTCTGCAGTTCAACAAGTTAATGTATCCAGTCTTGTGGGTCAACAACATGTGTTACAAATTCCTATTCTCTGTAAACAACATGGTGTGTTGTATTCATATTTATTCTAGAAGCTTAAGTTACCTTTCTTGTTACTACCTTTCTTTGTACATAAGGATTCAAACCACATGAGAATTAGTTTAAATAAGAATATCCTGAAATTGAATATAGGATTGATATTAATTTTCAAAAACTAAATCTTGGAGAGCATAAGATGTCGCTATATTAATTAAAAAAAATGATTTTGTTATTCGATAATTTAGAGATTAAAAATAACACAAGTTATTTTGTGATTGTATACTATAATTGGATACAACAACAGCTATTAAAAATGATACTCTTGGTTCAGTGGTGATTGACGCTGAACTTGGTAGGGAGGATCATGGTTCGATCCCCCGCAACTGCGATCGGGAGGGGGCTGGAACCACTTGATGCCAGAACTGACCTCCGACCCAGATTCAACTGGTGGTTAAAACCGGAAAAAAAAAAAAAAAAAAAAAAAAGATACTCTTGTTTGAATGTGACTTCTGACCCTAGGTTACAAGATTTTTGACATTGAGTATGAAGTGAGTTTGATTGCTTAAGTTGATCAGCAGTAGTGTTACACCAGCACTGTCTTTTGAACAATGGGCGTAAAAATGGTGAAGAAATATCACTCGAAACACCAAGAACCTTCTTTCCCATCAGCCGATGCCACAGTAGCACCTTGTAGTAATCATGATTAGGAGTGAGAGTGGAGGTATTGAGAAGGCCATAGTTCCTTGTAGTAATCATGATTAGGAGTGAGAGTGGAGGTATTGAGAAGGCCATAGTTCCCTCCAATTAAAGTTTGCATAAAATAAACTTTAGTATTGTAGGCAGATTAGATTACAAGTTGATCTAAATACCAAAGGCTATTCAGAAATGTGTTGCCCTTGGATCCTCTCCTTCCCTTTTTTTTTTCGGTTTTCACCACCAGTTGAATCTGGTTCGGAGGTCAGTTCTGGCATCTTTGTTCTCTCATTCTCTCTCCTTTCACAATTTGTTTCTGTCTCTCTACAATTTTAGAGAGAAGATCAAGAAAGAGAAAAAAATAATAAAAAATGATCATGAGAGAGAGAAGATTAAGAGAGAGATGGACACAAATTTAGAAGGAGAGAGAGAGAGAGAGAGAGAGAGAGAATAAATGAATGGAGAGGATCAAAATCCAAATGTGTTAGTAACATCACGACCACCGCTCTTGAATGCCCGACCAGCTTCTCCTACCCATGTAGTAGTCCAAGGACCATGTTTTTGAATAGTTTGATTGCCAAAAGTTGTTTCCACCATGCTCAAGTGATTAGGATTAATAAACCACAATTACACACACTATTAATTAGTGATACAATTTGATATAAAAATAAGAGTGACACTGTGACATTGCTAGTTTGTCCTATTTTTGCAATCTAGAAATATAAGAGTCACACTTTTGATAGAAATAAATAATAAATGAATAATCAAGGTTTAGTGGTGATTGACGCTGAACTTGGTAGGGAGGACCACGGTTCATTTCCCTGCAACTGCGATCGGGAGGGGGTTGAAAGCATTTGATGCCAGAACTGACCCCCGAACCAGATTCAACTGATGGTGAAAAAAAAATACTATTGTTGAGTCTTCTGTTGTTTTAAAAAAAAACTATTTGTAAAAGGTTCATGTCCATTGTTTTTTTTTTTCTTGATATTTAAGATTATATTATACTATAGTATACAATTTATGTAGAATAAAATATTTTGAAATATGTGATAAAATATTTTTAAAATATTAATTGTGCAGTTTTATATAAATTTATTAAATAACTAAATTTATTTTATTAAAGTTATTGTTCCGTGTATATTTTAATAATAAATTATAAATGTCGGTGATAAATATTTATCTAATTTTTTTATGCACGAGTGAAAAACATTTGTCCATAATTTTTTATATTTATCGATTAGAACTAATTGTCTTGTTTAAAAAAACTACAGTATTAGTTAATTTTTATGCTTATCTTTAGAAGTGGTTTCTAACTTTCTATTGTTATTTTTATTAGTAGATTTGTTTTATATTTTTTTTTAATGAATAGATTTTTTTTGTATCTTTGTTTTGTTTTATATGAGTAGATTTGTTTTATGTATTTTTTTAGTTTAGAGTTAAAATTACATTTAACAGCATAAACGGTGAAATATTATTAAACGTCAAAAAATATTTTTTTAAAGTAGTATTTATTTTAATATATTTAAGTAAATTTTGATTTCAACTGCCCAAACAGTCAAACACCGTTAGGGTTTATTGAACATGAGTACTACTACTATGGTTAGAAAGCAACGACGCCGTTCCGATGCAGCAAACAAGTCAGTGTTCCTCCCGATGGAACTGATCACTGAAATCCTATCTCTGCTTAGCGTAAAAGCAATCGTGCGATTCAAATGTGTGAGCAAATCGTGGAACACTCTCACATCCGATACAAAGTTTTGTCGATAAACATCTTAAGGCGTCGTCACGAAATCCACACCTCACTTTATCTTGGCTTCAATACAATCCGGAATTTCCGAAATCTAAGAAATATTTGGCACTCTTCCCCGTTCATCGTTTACTCAAAAAGCCATCAGCCAACGTTTTCACCGATGGTCCAGAGAAATCTCACTTTTTGGTTGGTTCATGTAACGGATTGCTCTGTTTTGTTTCCTTGAAAACTTTAGCAGAACCTTTCAAGTATTTGTTCCATATCTCCAACCCTGCCACCAGAACAAGATCTCAAAATTTTGAGTTCGCGTTTCGCCACAGGTTTATATTCACATTTGGTTATGATGCTTCAACGAGAATAAAAACATGTCTTAAGATCTAAACCATCTGATATTAATCACTCTGGTTCTGAATAAAACAAGCAAATAACATACACTATTTTGACTTTTAATATGCTGATGTTATAATATTTTCGTTATTTTAGTAGTTTAGGCTTTATATCATGAAGATTATGAACAAAGAGAAAATGCGCTGCTAGACTTAAAACAAAATATCTTCCAGCTAGGTTAGGAATAATTATAAGCTACTTAAAATGGAAAATAATCTGGTCCTAACAATCATATTGATCAGGAAATAAATATCTTGCATTCATCAATCTGGCAGTTGAACTAGGCAGGGTCTAAATCCTAACATCTATTATGCCTCTTCTGTCCGTATCAAGAGACATGGGAGACGAATGACACCCAAAACCTTCGAAAATAAACACGCCTACAGTTATTACGACAATGACAAAGTACGTTTCAATATCGAACATATTCATTACAAAAAAGTTACAAAAGCAACACCTCATCAACCCAAATAAACCCTTCACAAAGAAGGGTCTTTACATCCTACAAGCATGGTCATTATTTACTGTAGGACACCCACAAATTAGGTTTTTGATATACACAAAAATCCTACTCATACACTTTTAATTTTAATATGACAAACCTTTGAGTTTTGGTGGATGCTACAGCGTCCCCCAAAAGGGAACATCACGACCAATATGTGCTAGGACTGGAATTGGAAAACAGTTTCTTGATACAACCTATGACTCAAAATAAAAGTTGTAGACAGGTAAACAAAAATATCATATTAAACAAAACTAAGTGTTCACCCCATGGATCCATATGGACACAGAACTTGAACCAAAAGCAACCTTGAAGCATTTCGGCAGAAGAAACATTCACATGGAATGAAGTCAACATAGAACCTTACGAAATTCAAACTTAAACAACAAAGCAAGGGACCCACTACTATTTCCCTTGGAATCTACATAACCTTTTCAGACTATCCAGATTAAAGCATGACATATAAGTTCCAAAGCCTTGAAAAATGATTGCATATAAGGCATTGAATCTTTGAATGAAAAATTGTTTGCAAGAGTTGCATGAGCTGTAGAACTGAAGACATCAGGTGTTAGACTCAACCATTCAATGCTGGATCAGTCTCAGTAGTATCACCAGAAGCATTTAGGCCAGTTTCATCCAAATGCATTTCATTTGAAGCAACTTCTGTGTCCAAATGAGAATTCTTTTCCCCCTCGTATGGAATTTCACCAATCAAATCAGATCTTACCTGCAAGGAACTCTCACCAGCATGATTAAGAATAGAACCGGAGACATCTACATTTTCATTATTCTCTTTGGCAGTGTTCCCTTGAGATGAATTCACTAAAGGGTCAGCTTCAAGAACCTCAACATGGGCATCATTCATATCCAAGTCTTTAAAAGACGAAGCATTGTCCACCACTCGAGAATCCAACACGGGATTTTGGTCAATTCCTGGTGAATCGCTATTCGTATCAGTGATAGCAAGATTAAGAACAGAACCAGAGACATCCTCATTTTCATTATTCTCTTTGGTATTGTTCTCCTGAGATGAATTCACTAAAGGGCCAGCTTCAAGAACCTTAACATGGGCATCATTCATATCCAAGTCTTTAAAAGACGAAGCATTGTCCACCACTCGAGAATCCAACACGGGATTTTGGTCAATTCCTGGTGAATCGCTATTCGTATCAGTGATGGCAAGATTAAGAACAGAACCAGAGACACCTTCATTTTCATTATTCTCTTTGGTATTGTTCTCCTGAGATGAATTCAATAAAGGGCCAGCTTCATGAACCTCAACATGGGCATCATTCATATCCAAGTCTTTAAAAGACGAAGCATTGTCCACCACTCGAGAATCCAACACAGGATTTTGGTCAAGTCCTGGTGAATTGCTATTCGTATCAGTGATAGCAAGATTAAGAACAGAACCAGAGACATCCTCATTTTCATTATTCTCTTTGGTATTGTTCTCCTGAGATGAATTCACTAAAGGACCAGCTTCAAGAACCTCAACATGGGCATCATTCATATCAAACTCTTCAAAAGACGAAGCCTTGTCGACCGCTCGAGAATCCAACACAGGGTTTTGGTCAAGTCCTGGTGGATCACAATTCATATCAGTGATAGCATGATTAAGAGCAGAACCAGGGACATCCTCACTTTCATTATTCTCATTGGTTTTGTTCGCCTGAGATGAATTCACTAAAGGACCAGCTTCAAGTACCTCAACATGGGCATCGTTCATATCTATCTCTTTAGAAGACAAAGCATTATCCGCCACTCGAGAATCCGACACAGGGTTTCGATCAAGCTCTGGTGAATCACAATTCATATCAGTGAAAGCATGAGGTTTCCCGTCAGAAACAGGTTCAACCAGGTTTTTGACCGTACCTACGTCAGAACATGCAATTGCTTGACCCGAAGCTGGAATTTCATGATCTGAGTGATCTGATGGAAGACCATTTGTAGAAATGTCATTTGGTGAGATGAGTTGGCATTTGGATGATGGATTGTTGACAGGAGAAGACATCAATATTTTATTTTTCTTTTTGAGTACCCCGTGACTAGAATTAGAAGGAGAAGTACAATTTTCTGAAACAGAATCAGATAATTTTTCCTCAGAATGAGATTTCGAGCACACAGTCCTGCCAGTCAAACCTTGATTGCTTGTATCTTGAGAAGCATCACTGCTTTCGTTGTTAATCTTATTAGCTGGATTGGAACTAGCATCCTCAGATGATTTTTCCTCAGAATGAGATTTGGAGCACACAGTCCTGCCAGTCAAACCTTGATTGCTTGTATCTTGAGAAGCATCACTGCTTTCATTGTTATTCTTATTGGCAGGAATGGAACTAGCATCCTCACTTCCATGAGGATCTTGCAAGACCGGTGAATTGATATCTAACCTATTGACCACAGTGGACTTGATTGAAACACCTTCATTCTCAAATTGCTCGGCATCTGCTGGAATAGAAACGTGAAACAGAAGATCAAAATTCATTTGCTGACATTTGATAAATATAAGTAAATAATTAACACCTTCACCAATTGTATTACCCTCAAGTTTTCCTTGCTCCGCTAGAAGCTTCTGTAACATATCAATACCAGGGAACACCAACATATTCAATGACCGCATTTCTTGCCTGAGTGGTTCCTCAAGATGTGTGAAGCCAAATACTGTTGTCCACGTAAGAACAAGTTCAGAAATTGCAGGAATAACCAGTTTCTCGACCTTCAGAGAGCAAAGTGCCTTCCAACACAGAAGTAGAGATTGAGATAAGAGCATGTCAGTTTCATAAAATGTATGTAAAAGGGAATATGACAACAAAAATTGTATAAAGATATCAGATAAAAGAAGAAAGAAAAGGATATCTGTGAAGGATTACAAGTTCAATGGCAGAAAAAAGCCGGCGGCACATTCCCTGATGCCTATATATATGGCGAGTTCCAATGAATGGCATCTCTGCTAACTTAGTCCCATGGAACCTGAGACAGAATAATATATAGCCTAGAAGTAAGTTTACTCTCATTTTGCTTGGTAAGTAAGTTAAGCACAAATACTTCATACATTTTTTCCCTAATCTCCATATAATATATAAAGGGAAAAAAATCCACTGAGATAGTTAATTGAGGCTCTCCATAAAGATAAAATAAAACAACTACGGCCGACACATAATACCTGATAGATGCAGCAGAAATTATTTCATCACCCCGCTCCAAAATAGCAGTATAAAAGCCAGTATAATTCAACCGACTGAAGTTTGACCTATAAAAGATAATAAAACAGAAAACCCATAAAGGTAAAAAAATATGCATCTCACAGCAAACAACAATATCAAGGAAGTATTCATGCGGTCAAAATTATGAAATCAACACCACAAAACATATTTAATAGAATAAGAGAAACAAGGAAACATAAGTCATTTAAATAATAAAAGAGAGATGAGCAAAGCCTAAGAACATAAAGAACAAGTATTACAATAAAATGTGATATAAAGCAGTGTGGAAATGTAGAGAAGAGGAAAATGATGTCTTTGAAAATATTCCATCCATCCTGGTCTAGTGGATGGATTTAGCATATGTTCAACATAGTGCATGTCATAAGCTTAAGCTATCTAGGTTCCAGACATAAATAAGTGGCTATCAGGATGGGCTACACACCTTATCAAAATTTCACAGTTTTATGCTAAAACTACATCCCATTTCCTGCATCCTAAGAGAGTCCAAGTCCCCCAAGATTTTATTTGGAATACAATTGTGTTTATGGCTTCCCAGCGGTTCTTGGATAGGGATGTTCTGTGGGGGGGTTGCCTATCTGATTTGCAGAGATTGGTTAGTGTTTTGCTGCATCCTAGAACTTTCTGTATTACCTTGTTCTTTTCATTTATAAGTTATGGACAGTATATTATACTCTCATCATGCTAGTTGTACTTTTCTTCCTTTTCTTAAAAAATATTTTATGACATAAAATCTACATAATATTGCAGACAGAATATATAAAGCAATAAGGCAATATGTACTGTTTGTCAAGAGTTAATGATTTTGAAATTTGAAATTGATGGAAATGGAACGTCAAGCACAATGCTAAAGCTCGTGGCAAATCATTCTTTAAGTGCCATAATTTTTAGCAACAATCATTGTACTTGGTAGTATAACTCTAATGAAATTTTCAATTCCCTTTGAATCTACTTAAATTAGCAATCAGTGTCACACATAAATATTTGAAAGAGAAACAATAAAAAGGAAACAACCCAACTATTTGCAGTTAACCCAACTATTTGAAATAAGCAATATGAACATTCCAGAATAAGGAAAGCACGCAGCCATCATAAGATGTAACATAAGATATCTCATGTACCAAACAGTATGTGGTTCGACCATAATGTGCTTATTACTTCTTACCCGCTATTATATAAACTATTATGGATTATATTGATTCCACTCCTCCTATCAACAACAGGTAAAAAGCATTCGTCCATCACAGTCAGTGCAACAGCCAGCTTGGAGTTGCATTCCACCCTCTGGGTGACTCCCCTACTAGCTGCCTCAGAATCATCATCTGTTCTACGAACAAGACACCAAGTAAAGCCTGCATCAAGTTCATGCTTGGTACCAAGGTACTTCTTCAATTGCTCAAAAAGCTGAAAAACATAAAGAAATTCAATCAGGCCTTGGTGCTACGAGAGTTCTCTTTGGTTGTGCTGCTTCTTTTGTGAACTCAATTAAACAGATATTAAATAAATAATTTTGTAGAAAGATTTCTGCAACTCTAAAGTATATAATCTATAAACTAGGGCACATGAACATGCAAAGTGTACCTCTTTGCAGCTTTTTCCACAAAAGGAATGCCCTGACATATTGGAGTCGGCAAGAAGGACACCCATATCCTTAGTACAGGAGTCATGATCTATAACAACAGAAGGTTGTGTATTAGACAAAATCAAACCAAAACAAAAGAAAGGAGCAGGGCACAACACATATTGAAAGAACTTCAAATCTAAACAAGAAATTACATACATTTTTCCTCGCATAAGTCACAAGTACGTAGGGCATATACAGTTGCATTGTCTTCTTTGTCAATAGTTCCATTGGCTAGTCTACAAAATTTACAGGTGCAATTTGGACAACGCCATTCCCCTGGGGGAAGTATCTGCAAGTAACAGAATAAATGAATTCCTCAGAATATGAATATAATCCTCACCGATTAATTATGTTGCCACACCAAGGTATCAATACCATACATTCACACACTGCACGCTTCCTATACGACAAGACAGAAATAAAAATAAGAAATTAAATTATTTTCAGCAACAAACCTCTTATTGATCAACCACGATACAATTCAAGCCATAAAAACTATTTCAAGAGGTGATTCTTTCATTTACAGCACTTTATTGTCAATGAATATTCCATTTCAAAGTGTCATTAAGCAAAAGGTGCCCCAGAATACCAATTCTCAACATATCCACCGAGAGTCTGAGATATATGGCAAAAGTATAATAATAGAAATAATGCTGGATTTTTCGCTATCCTCCAGCTGTCCGAGAAACAAAGCTCACAAAAATGAATTTGATCGGCTCTCTTTAACCAACACCATTATTAAGTATTAATTAACAAGAAATGTCCTAAAAAAGCCCAACCCCCCAAAGTTCTTTATTAAAAACAAAGGAGCCAATACAAAACCGTACGGAGAACAATAACTTACGCAATTAAAATTTGAAGAACCATAACATGTATGCCCAAACGTAAAATAAAATGAATACATACCTGTATATCCAGGCAACTCTGATGAAATGTCGATGGACACCCATCACAGCAGATTAAATCCCCTCCATCTCCACATATACCACATGTATCATCATTAGGATCATTACCATCGACATCTACTGAATGGAAACTGATTTTCCCAAAATTCTCTTGTTTTTCCCACGCATCTATTTGGCATTGTAGAAGGGAAACTCCGGAATCTAAATATATATTTTGATATGGCTGTGGCAATTTGCTTCCTGCATGAAGCTCAAACTTTGAAACCGTGAGGATCTTACTACAACAACCGCAGTGAATGCCTTCTCTTGTGATCCATCCCTCCAGCATTACTCGCTTCCTCCTGCGATATTGAACCTTTTGACTAACTTGTACTACCCCTGAGTCAACCAACCAGGAAAGCACTGTTCGTTTGCCCGTATATGGAACAAAGTCATCAGATTCTGAATTCAATCCCTTGTTAGAACTACGAACCAATAAAGTGCACCGCCCATGTTTTCTACTTTTCCTTCCAAGTAGGACCTGAGGATCACTTTCAGATATTGATTTTTCAGCTGTAACATTCTGGCTTTTAGAGCTACCACCGGTAACAGCATTTTCAGTCAATTTTGTTTTCATTGATTTACTTCCTTGCTTGACAAAGGAACTTAACTTATCTTCATTGCTATCACTATCAATCCCACTCATATGGTGCTTTTTGCCAGCAATTCTTTTAATCTGCCGTTCTTTTCCACCATCACCGTCATCAACTCTTTGCTTCTTCTTCTTCATCTTCAAATCTTTCTCCATCTTCTTCCGAGTTTTCCTCGTCAATTGACTGAGCACGTCATCAGCGATAGGAGCAAAAGAAGAACTCTCCCCTTTGGCCTTGGCCTGTTGATCATCCTCAATCAATTGCTTTTGAAGTGCATCATAGGCCTTGATGATGGACCAATAAGCTGTTCCCGCAGGATTAATGTAAACTGCATCTAAATAGTCTCTATTTCGTCGTGGGCGATAGTCTATGGTCCAGCCTTTATTCAGAAGCATCTCACGTATTTGTTCTCGTAGTTTCTGCTTTTCTGTGCCACTACCTCGTCTGATTTTCCCTTCACTCGATTTTGTAGTTGGGAGCTTGTCATGTACGGGAGTCTGTTCATTTTCAGAGGTTATCTTTTTTGAAGATGTGTGAGCTTTGATGTTTTTTATTTCTAGATTCATTGATGTATCATTGTTATCTGAATCCTGTTCATCACCCTCACTGTCCTCCTTACTTGACAACGATTTTTTTGTTATCTGTTTCTTCTCTGGCCTAACAAGTAAACCCTGTTTCTCAGCAGATTTTGTTTCTAAGTGTGATGAAGGGCGGATTGGAACATTCCTCTTAGAGGTGCCCTCGGCCCTTAAACTTTGTCTGCTTTCTACTGGTTTACGATGATCATAGTGTTCGGCTGACCCACCCACCTTCTTCTTATTAACCATCACCTTCAAAACACCATTTTTCCCCTGAACCCTGATGGACTCATCAGAGTTAAACTTCTCCTTCATCAAGGCCAGAGGACGCTGAGTTCCATCCTTTTTCATCTTTATCCGACTGTGGTCAGCACTATCTCCAAGATGCAAACCACTTGCCTTGTCATAATAGGAATTTTTTCTCTTATCCACAATGTGTTTGCTTGAACCAGTTTCAAATTCCCTGCCAATGCTACCTCTACCAGAATGCATTGTTCCCATAAACCTTCCTCCTCCTAAACCAACCCCATCATTATCAAATTGCCTCCTTCTCATCCTTTCCGCACCCACTCCATCATATTCATCAAAATCAAACACATCCAACTTAACTTTCTTATCCCTTCTCTCCAAGCCATTTCCCTCAACCATGCCATCCCCACTACGCCTAATTTGCTCCATTCTCTCCCTCTTCCTACTTATTTCACCACTCCCAACATTACCACCACGCTCAAGAGCACTCAAACTATTACAAACTCGAATGGTCTCTGGGCCAATCCTCCTAGCAGACGGCATAACTAACTCCCCGCTTGATTCCGAATCACTCGAATCTGCCTTCGGCTTTTTCCTCACCTTCTTCGATTCATACTGCTTCCTGGAACTCGAACCACCGCCAACTCCAGCACCCAAACCATCTCCTTTCTTTCTAACAATCAAACACCCAGAAGAACTTCTATTCTTAACCACAACCCCAGAAGGGCTAGCTATTCTCGCACTCGGTTCCATTCAGCCAAAAAGAAGACCCAAAAACCTAATTCTCCAAAAAAATCATCACCAGCACAAAATCCCAAACCTAATTCAACACAGAAAACCCTAAATCAAAGTCAACATAAATCTCCCACCATATACTCCCAGATCTGAAGAAAAAACCAACCGGAATGCCACGAATTCTTCTCCTCGTCAGAAGAAAACCGGGCAAAACGGTTAAAAAAGGAAGAAAAAAAAATAGTTTGATCGAGAATCTTACCTCACCGGAAAATTGAACGAGAATTAAAACCCTCGGTCGGAAACGCCGATGAGTGAATTCGGCGGCCAAACCGAAAGTGATCGGAGAAGAACGCTAGTGTGAGAGAGAGAGAGAGAGAAAAAGAAAGATATGAAATTGGGATTTGGGATTTAGAATTTGTAATTTAATCTCTTTATAAAATGGCAATTACCAAACCATGGACATTGGTCATGGTGCACTTTCTCTTTGTTTTTATTTTTAATTTTTATTTATTTATACAGTGTGTTTCTTTTTTCGTTTTATCTTGTCTTGTGTTGCATTAATGGAAAGTTAAAATACGGTACTATTAGAATTTATTTTCCCCTCCAAATTCACTAATTACTGGTAATGTATACGGCTGTGATGGTGCCACGTTGAAATATTGTTGACGTGGCGTGATCTGGAGAGATGTGAGTGAAGTTGGTGGGTGTTTCTACAGTTTGGCCGTACTGGGTTTGAGAAAACGGAAAAACCGAGGGTGGGGAATGGAATAGAAACAACGGGTTGTTTGTGTCTGACGATGCTCATGTCATGTTTCAAATCATAATCCGTGTCTCATGGATTGATTTGCACTTTTTTCTTTTCTTTTTTTTCTTTTTGTTTTTATTGTTTTGCTATAATAATAATATATGTTATCGTCCTCTTCAATTTTTTTTGGTGAAACTCCCTCTCATTTTAAAATGAATTAATTTTGTAAAAAAATGTATTTCAAAAGAAATGTCATTTCATTTATACACTTTTTACTATATAATTATTATTTTTATTTCCAATTATAACATAATTAATTGAATTTAGAGTACTTTTAGTATAGCATTAATGATAGATCAAGTTGGTTTAGTAAACTTTATTTTTTTATTTGTATATAAAATTTTAAACGACATTGAATACAAAAAAAAAAAAAATATTAAACGACACTTATTTTGTATTAAATGGAGTATATATATATATATATATTTGATTAATTACCAAAAATATATATATATATATTTGATTCATTGATTGATTTTGTGGTTTTTTTTTTTTCTTATAACTTTTTTTGTTTTAGTCTCAAATTTTATTTTTATTAGTCAAAACGTTCATTTATGTCAAATTTATGTTTTTCAAGCAAAACTAAAAGTGTTATTGTATCAATGCAGAAAATATTAGCATGAAAGAAAATGGTTGTATCAATATTGGCAAAGAAAAATTATAGAATGGTCATTAAAAATGTCTCAATAGATTAATCAAAGTGGTTAATGAATAGGAATGTTATGGACACACACTTAAACACACTCTTTATAACACACCCACTCATATGATGCCACATCATCTGTTTATTCCTACCACTCACTGGGCTACCGGTTATACTTATCCACATTTGACACTTAATTTATTTTATTTTATTATATTTAATTATTGAATTGTCTCAACTTCGTCCCGTCGTCTTCTGCACATATTGCCGCCACATTGATAATTTGTCATCTGCAGAAACACTCATCCTAATCAAAATTCCTCTAACCATCTACTATCAAGCTGATATTGCAATATGTTTTTTCCTTTGTTTTGCCTGGCGTCGTAGATCGTAAAGTATATATATATCCAAATCTGCACAATTCCTATTACCCATGAATCACTAATTTGACTCTTAAATTCCTCCTCTGACAATATAATTTTTGTTTTTAGCAATTCAAATATGTTTGTAAATACTCCTCCGGCCTTTTTTATAAGCAAAAGTTGCTTTTTAGGTTCATTGAAGAAGTAATATACATTACTTCTTCAATGAACTTAAAAAGCAACTTTTGCTTATAAAAAAGGCCGGAAGGAGTACTTAGATATGTGCAGGCCAATTTAAATCCTCTTTCTTTTTATTCAACTTTATCTTCTTAACACACCCAAATTCTAAAAATGTTCTGTCAGTTAAAATACTCAAATTAAAAACACCCTCACTTATCTAGCTGACCACGAGATGAAGTAGATCTATAAACAGAGATGAGCTTGCGACAAGAAGGTACAAAATCATATGATCAACGGAGAACGAGAAGTCGAGAAGATGACAAAATCGTAATTTTTTATTCCAAAAATAAAAGAAAATAATATAATGTTTCTCTCACTGGTTTAGCCATTTATCAGGTAAAGAAACAAAAAGTGGAGATGACGTGGCTTCATAAGAGTGGGGTGTGTTTAAAGAGTGTGTTTGAGAGTGTGTTGCTAGCATTTATGGGTTAATGAAATACATGTTAAACTTGTGGTTATTACAAAATAAATCTCTCTCCTCCTCCTCTCTAACCCTAGCTGTCGCCCACTTTTTGTCTTCTTCTTGATATACTATAGAGGGGTGATTTAGGGTCAATTTAGACTTAAAATCACCCCTCCAAATCATTTTCTTTATATTTTAATTAAATAAGTGTGATTTTCACATAAATTTAGTATTTATTTCGTTTGCTTTTTTGATTTCATCCTTTGTTTTGATAGTATTGTTGTCCCGTTTTAGTAGGGCTGACAATGAACCGAACCAACTCGAAAATAGTTCAAGACTCGATTCGCTAATTAACTCGTTGAACTTGGTTCATGAACCAATTGAGCTGAACTTGAGCGGAAAATTAAGTTCGTTAATTAAATGAGCCGAACATGAACGGTATGTAGTTCGACTCGTTTGGTTCATGAACCAGCTCGATATATATATATAATGCACTAATATATTTATTTTTACTTATTTTTTGGTTTGTTTCAATGACTTTATTTTCTTGTAGCTTTGAATTAATTTATTATTGGGATAATTTTTATTGTATTTCAATTTCTTTCTTTTAAAAAAATTAATTTAAAAGATCAAATATATAAAATTTGAAAAAGTGACTTTTAAACTATGTGATTCGAGCAAACATACCGAACCTAACGAGTCGAACCGACTGTTCGCGAACTATAAACGAGCCGAACTCGAGCTGAAAAAATAGTTCGTTTTGAACTCGAGCCGAGTTTCGAGCCGAACCAATTCTTATCGAGTCGAGTCGAGCTCAGACATGTTCGACTCGACTCATTTCCAGCCCTGCGTTTTAGTGCGGAGTATTGTTGTCCCGTCTTGGTGCGATGTTCATTTGTTTCAGGTTGAAAAATTAAGGTTGATCCAATGCAGATCGAATCAATGACTTTTGTGTCATCAACGCTACAGATCCGGAGGCATTGATCTTCCAGAAACTTCAATATAGTCAAATTTGTAGGCTTATGCAATGTGTCGTTTTATGCTATTAACACGGATGTTGTGAGTTTGTTCGCAAATTCATCCTTTTTGTTTTTAGCGATTTTGAATTTGTATTGCATCGATGTACTCTTATCAATTTGAATGAATGAATATCTTTTATTTAGTAAAAAAAATATGTCTCAACAGGTTAAAACTTCAAAGTTCAAATAATCTTTTAGAAGCCGAGATACATTTAATCTTATGATGAGAAAGTGTGATCCAATTTTCCCACTTGATAGGAGAAGGGTCATGAGTCATGACACCAGGGAGCTTTGGACCTCACAAAAATTGATTTTTTTTTTTAAAGTAAATTAAGCCTCAAAATAATTTTACTTTTATTTTATACTAGACTTCGACCCGTGAACGCACGGATTTTGTTGAGTGATAGATATACAATTTAAATTTTTATATCTATAATAAAAATTGCAAATAAAAAAAACAAAATGATATCTAAATATAAAAATATTGAAACGTAAAATAGTTAATACAAACGGAACTAAACGGTATTAATATCATGACATAATAACCATGAAAATTACATAGAAATCACATAAATAGGATAACAAATTATTAAACATTATGAAAAATTTATTTGTAAACTACATTTGCAATTGTATTTGAATTTTCACTTTCATTTGATTACTACTTTTCTTGGATAATCTACCAAAAGAACAACAATTTCCAACTAATTCCACAAAGTCAAGCTACAAAAAAGTCATAGATTCATTTTGCAAAAAAAAAAAAAAAACACCGAAAAAAAAAAAACTTGCCTTAACAAATTGAAGGTTTCGAGATTCCTAAATGCAATGGTAAAAGGGGCATAAAATCAAAGCAAAGTTGGAATCTTTTTCTCTCGTAGAGTAGAAGAAGAGAACTCCGATTCGACGTAGACAATTTTCAACGAGGTGGTGACTGGAGAAGCTGCTCTGAGCTCATGATGAAAAGGTTGATCGGTTTGTTTATCAAGAGGCGGCCAACAGTGGCCGAAAAATGGGAGAGAAGGGGGTGGTACGCGGCAAAAAGGTTGGCTACTGTGTGATTAATTTAAAGAAGTGAAAGAAGCGTACATATGAAAAAAAAGAGACCGTACAGTAAGAAAAAAAAAAGCGAGAGAGAAAAATAATGAGATACAATACAAATATAGCATTAAAGCTTTATGTTGCTCTATACAAAGAAATAAAAAAAAAAATACTAACATATAAAAACATGTGCATATTGTTTGCAAATTTAGTGAGATAAATAAGGAGGTCATAAAAACAAAGAAAAAAAAAATAACATATAAAAATGTGTGCATAGTGTTTGCAAATTTGGTGAGAGAAATAAGGAGCTCATAAATAAGTTGTTGGGTGGTCATTAAGAAAGAAATTAGGAGGGAAAAACATTCGGGTTAAATGGTTGCTAAACATTAATTTTATTATAATTAAGATTAAAATTAAGATTAAGATTAAGATAGGCCCCGCGTCACAAAACTATCATAATTGCTTTGTAGCTCAGTTGGCGTGTGCAACATATTTTACAAGGAGATCTTCGGTTCAACAAATCTATTTAGTTTTGCTAATTATTATTTTTTGGCTTAATTAGTTCATAGGTCCCTTAAAGAAAATTTTGGTTTCACATTGGTCCCTTATTGAATAAAAGTTTCACTTTGATCCTTAAAGACATCACCGTTTGTCACATTAGTCCTTTCCGTTAATTTATCAACCCCAAATATATTAAGTGAACCAACATTATAGTGGTCCACCGTATACCTCAATAATTTTTTTAATCTTAACCATTGGATCTTTTTGAGAAGAAATAAATGATTAGATTTTGCAGGTCTACTAGATATAATAGTGCACCATCACCAACTATGTTTTATTTCTATTTGTTCATCTTCTTCCTCATTCACTCATCATGTTCTTCATAATTTTATCCTTTAAACCCATAATTTCTAAACATATCCAGAAAAAATAAATTCAAAATTGCAAAAATCTTAATTTTTGAAACTCTATTATTTTTCCCAAGCATGTTAGATTTAAAATTCATTGTTTTGTTAGTTTTAAAAATCAAAGCTTTTTTAATTTCATGGTTTTGTTAGTTTTAAAAATCAAAGCTTCAATCACCAAGCATGTTAGATTCATTAGGATTTGATGTTTGTGTTTTTTAATTTCATGGTTTTGTTAACTTTAAAAATCAAAGTTTCATTCACCCTAAAAACATCAAATTAAAAGGGTTGAAGAATTGAGGGGTTTTGAGTTCTGGGTATTGAAGACTTTGAAGAGATGTAGAAAAAGGGGGTGATGGTGAAGATGAAGCTTTAATGGGAGATGATAGTGAGAGCTTCCATGGATGAAGATGGAGTTTTGGGTATTGAAGATTTATGCTTGGATGTTGTTTGATAATACAAAAATGATTTTGTTTAAGGAAGAAAATTTTTGAGTTTTGATTTTTAAATATTTGAATTTTTCTTTATGAAGATAGTGATGAAGTGAATAAGGAAGAAGATGAAGATGAACAAGTAAGAAGATGAAGAAAAAGGAGAAAAAAATTAGGTGTTGGTAGTTGACTATTAAATACCATAGACTTTACAAGATTTAATGGTTTAGATTTTAATAAAATAATCAAACGGTTAAAATTTTAAATTTTATTGAGGTCTACGGTGGACTCATGTGTATGTTGGTTCACCTTACACAGCCACAATGCCTTTAACGTTTCTTTGGAAAAAATAAACGGAAAAGACCATACTGACTAACAGACATATAAATAAGGGACTAAAGTGGAACGTTTTTTCTTTAAGGGACCAAAGTAAAACAAAAAATATATTTAAGGGATCTACATACTAATTAAGCCTTTTTTTTTTTTTTTTGTTAATTGTTTCAATACACCTTTTTCTTTTCTTTTCTTGGTAGCACCTTTTTTTATTTAACAAGTGAAACAATGCTTTATTATTGTACTCTATAAGTAATTTGTTTATTTTTGAACTAATTGCTCTAAATTTGTAGAGTTTTATTTGATTTAACTCTAATAAACATCATTTTATCCAAAAATATAAAGAGTTGAAAACAATTATCACCCTTGTAATTGTTCTATATTTTTTTTAAAAAAAGAGTTGATTTAACTCTAATTGCTCTATAATTTTTTTTACACCATATATTTTACTTAAATAAACGTAGATAATCAGTACCTTTGTAAAATAAAAATAAAAATTAAAGACTTCATTTTAATATTCACTTTAAACCACATAATAGGTTGGGGCGGCCCTCCACCACACTTCACATTGAAATGCTTGAGAATTATAAATCCATACATAGACGAGAACATGCACCCCTAGAGTGGTTATGAGAAATTGATAAATGAGATTTTTGACATGGATCAAATCTTGCTCGAACTTAGAATTGATCATATTCTCAAAGCTCAAGTTGTTTATGTATTTCAAACCATCGAAATAAATATGAACAAATCGTGGATTTCAACTTGCATTACAAGCGGACAAAAGAGAAATAAAGTTAGATAAGTCAATAAAAATGTCAAACAAAAAAGAAAGTCAATTTCAATAATAATTGAGAATGAAAGGTCATTCATTGTATGAAAAGATGACATTATTACGTGATAGTACTAACTAACCCTAAAAGGAAGACATTTGAAAATGCAACAACAAGAACAGCGTAAATGTCTGTTTTCTCTTCTTCTTGTTCTTTCAAACTGGCAATACTAAAGAACATTTAATGTCACTGAAAGCTTCAAAGGGAGACAATTATCACTGTCACCATTCACCAATGCAACAAACTCTATCAATGTTAATGGAGACCCCAAAACCCCACTCTCATTCCGACACATACGTCTATCTTCTTCAATCCGCAATCAAATCCAGAGACTCCTTCACCGGAAGATTCATTCACACTCGAATCATCAAACACGGTCTTCACCTCAGTGTCTACTTGATGAACAACCTTCTCAATTACTATTCAAAAACCGCTTCATTTACCGATGCTCACCGTCTGTTCGCTGAAATGCCTGACAGAACCACATTCTCTTGGAACACTCTTCTATCTTCCTATGCTAAAGGGGGGAACATAGAAACTGCACGCCGTTTGTTTGATGAAATTCCTCAACCAGATTCTGTCTCATGGACTACCATGATAGTTGGTTACAACCAAATGGGTCATTTTAATACCGCCATTCATACATTTCAAAAAATGATTTCCTTTGGAGTTTTGCCGACACAGTTCACGTTTACTAATGTTCTTGCTTCCTGTGTTGCAACTGGGAATTTGGATATTGGTAAGAAGGTTCATTCCTTTATTGTAAAACTTGGGTTATCTGGGGTTGTTCCTGTTGCCAATTCATTGCTTAACATGTATGCAAAGTCTGGTGATTCTTTAATGGCAAAGGTTGTTTTTGATCGTATGAGGCTCAAAGATAAATCAACATGGAATATTATGATTTCAATGCATATGCAGTTTGGTCGACTTGAAGTTGCTCTTGCCCTTTTTGATCAAATGATTGATCCAGATATTGTTTCGTGGAATTCCATCATTGCTGGTTACTGTCATCAGGGATATGAAGTCAAAGCTCTAGAAACATTTTCTGATATGTTTAGGAGTTCGTTTTTAAAGCCAGATAAGTTCACATTGGGCAGTGTTCTGTCAGCTTGTGCTAATCTTGAAAGCTTGAAACTTGGGAAGCAAATCCATGCATATATCGTAAGAGCCGATATTAATATCTCCGGGACATTGGGAAATGCTCTTATTTCAATGTATGCAAAATCAGGTGCAGTTGAAATTGCTCGAACAATTGTGGAATTAAGAGGTACTTCAAGTCTTAATGTTATAGCATTCACATCACTTTTGAATGGCTATGTCAAAATTGGTGATGTAAACCCAGCGAGAGAGATATTTGATTCGTTGAAATGCCGCGATGTAGTTGCATGGACTGCCATGATTGTAGGTTATGCACAGAATGGCTTACTTAATGATGCTTTGGAGCTATTCAGATTAATGATTACAGAAGGTCCAAGGCCAAACAATTATACCCTAGCAGCTGTATTGAGTGTCTTTTCAAGCTTGGCTTCTTTGGATCATGGTAAGCAGCTTCATGCAACTGCAATTAGATTGGATGAAGTGTCATCGGTTTCTGTAGGTAATGCATTAATTACCATGTACTCAAGATCCGGATGTGTCAAAGATGCAAGGAAAGTATTCAACCAAATATGCACTGAAGGAGATACATCGACTTGGACTTCCATGATTATAGCTCTAGCTCAACATGGTCTGGGAAACGAGGCCACTGAACTGTTTGAAGAGATGCTAAAATTTAATGTAAAGCCCGATCATATTACTTATGTTGGGGTATTGTCTGCCTGTACGCATGTGGGATTGGTAGAGCAGGGTAAGCGTTACTTTAATTTGATGAAAAATGTTCATCACATTGAACCTACCCCTAGCCACTATGCATGCATAATTGACCTGTTTGGACGTGCTGGATTGACTGAAGAAGCATATAATTTTATAAAAAGTATGCCTATTGAACCAGATGTTATAGCGTGGGGTTCACTTTTGTCTTCTTGCAGGGTTCAAAAAAATGTGGATTTGGCTAAAGTGGCAGCTGAAAAATTGCTTCTTATTGATCCCAATAATAGTGGGGCTTACTCAGCGCTTGCCAATACTCTTTCAGCCTGTGGTAAATGGGACGATGCTGCTAAGATTAGGAGGTTGATGAAGGACAGGGCAGTTAAGAAAGAACAAGGGTTCAGCTGGGTTCAAATCCAGAACAAAGTACATATTTTTGGGGTTGAAGATGCGCTTCACCCACAAAGAGATGCAATATACCAAATGATGTCAAAAATTTGGAAGGAGATAAAGAAAATGGGTTTTACTCCGGACACTGATTGTGTATTACATGACCTAGAGCAAGAAGTGAAGGAAAATATCCTAAGACATCATAGTGAAAAACTGGCTATTGCATTTGCATTAATAAACAGTCCAGGGTATACTACACTGAGGATCATGAAGAACCTTAGAGTTTGTAATGACTGTCATTCTGCCATAAAATATATCTCTGTGCTTGTGGGAAGAGAAATTATAGTAAGAGATGCCACACGTTTTCATCATTTCAAAGATGGCTCTTGTTCTTGTCAGGATTACTGGTAGAAGAAACAGTCGAATTTCATTTAGAAAACCACATATTGATAAGTAATTTACAAGTGTATTGACCTGACAATAACAGAAACGTTAACCGGAGCATTAATTTGTTTCAAGTGAATGAATGCAACGTCTGAGTCAATCAATTGATTGCTGTCCTGGTTCATGCCCTTACGATCTATCTTGCCAATGAAGTCTCGTATTACCAACTCGGTGATGATTCAATGCTGTCGTGTACCCTCTTAAGCTAGTCTGCAAAGTTTCACTGGGTTCATATTGATTGATGATGAGATAATCTGGAATTAGAATTTGCTGATAGTCACCTATTTTAGTTGGTAGGCTTGAGGTATTTTCTCTCTAAGAAGCATTAGAGCATTTTGAGGAGCATAAAACATGTATTGGTGTCGGGTTGGTGGTTCTATTTGTAAAGCATACAGAGTAATGAGATAGAAAGTTACAAGAAAAATAAAGGTTCAGTTCACATGCAGGTTTTACAAAATATGGTGATATTTTTAATCTACCAGCTCGCTAATGAAATGAGCATACAAGTGAAGCATATGCAAAATATCTGAGGCGCTCCTCCAACGATGCTGGTGTTCTGCTCCGAGCTCACTTGTGCTTTCTTTTCGGTAAATTATAAGAGTTTGCCGTATATCACGTCTTCATCAACCATTGGATCGGATGTGAGTTAAAAAAAAAAGAAATGGTAAAGATGTGTCACCAATGACTTATTAGGTTTATTTTTGCTATGTAATGCCTCATGATAGTCAATAAAATGGATTTAGAGGCCTTGGTGCAACTTATCCAACATGAAAAGGTCACGTTGAACATGAATTTAAAGACCTATTTTTATAGAGTTGTTAAAATCCTACAGTTGGTAGTGTATCTTTACATTTTCCTATTTTGAACAAAAACAATCTTCCTTACCTCACACCCCTACTTTTCTATTTTTCAAGTTTACAATATACAATTTTTCACAAGGAATATTTTTGTCCAAAATGAAAAAAATGTTGTACACTCCCAATAATAGGTGCATGTTTAACAATTCTCTATTTAGGACATGAAAATGTTACCCAACTTTAGAGGCGTAGAGCTAAAGTTTCACTAACTTGACCTTTGCATTACCCTGTAAATGAAACGAAAAGGAATTTGAGTTTAGCATATTTTAATTAATATTTGAGAGATACAAAAATGATACGCGGCTGTTTGTAGTTGGTAAAATTATGGGTTGCTTTCAGTTTTCATAATTGTAGTTTACTTGTAAAGTGGGTGGTGTCATCACAATATGAATAATAAAGCCACTACTTTATGATGGCATTCATTGAATTTGTAATTTTGTATCGTACGGCCTATCCTTTTCAATTGGTACCACATAGGAGTTTGTTGGTAGTAGAAAGTGAGGACCCATCTATGCTGTGCAGTGCAGTGCAGAGTAACTATTAATGAAGATATTGATCAGAAATAACAATATCTTCAATCTTATTTATTTTGCCAATACCTACCACAGGTAGGTACTACTCCCTTGGATATTTCTATGCAGCAGCAAAACCACATGGCGCTCCTAGCTTGCTGTTATTTCCAAGTGTTCATACTTTGTAGAACACTGATCATCATCACACCAAAATCTTGATAACATCATCTTTGATATTTCCAAATTGCACAAGTATATGATTTATCTCATTACTTAGTAGGCATGAGGGAAACATTAACATAAATAAATGGATAAAAACTTTATATTACAGAAAAGCCTGTCATATTTTAAATATATCAAATAAAGCTTATGATATCATCAATCAAGTCTAGCTACTTGAAAACATCATACTATATAGTAGATGGATCTGCAATTCAGCAACTCTAGGGAAAACTTTAGTTACATTTATGTGATTGTGTTAGTATACTATGATTTACATCTCACATTTTCTCATACCAAGTGAGACCTTACAAGAAAAAGGGTGCCAATAAGCTAAATTACAAAATAGCTTTATTCCTGAAACCTCTCCATCACATCTGTCATTGGACCTGGATCTTTTACAGTGGCAGTATGGTGAGAACAATTTCTACAACTGCAACACTGTACCGCAGCTGGATCCAATTTCCTCATGTGATGAGAAAACACATTTTCAGATTCTATCTAGACATCAACTGCATCAACTGGAAGCGAGGTTGCCCTTCGAAGCGAGTTTGGAAGGAAAGCTCCTGCCAAGAAATCCTTGGCTGTGATCATTTGCTCAGAATTGTTAGGCTGACTCATCTCACAAACATAATTTGGAATCATTTGGTCGCCCAAAGTGTTGCATTTCTCATCATTTGGTCGGCCAAAGTATTCCATAGACCTCGATGACGAGTTATTATTGTTTTGTATATTCATGTGTGACAATTTAGCTGGTAGTTTGAGAAATCCATCTTTTCCATGTTCTAATTTTAAAGTCTCAGGAGATGCGCAAATAGATTTTGTTCTAGTACTGCCTATTTGACGGTCTCTAATCTCTCTTATCTGCATTTGGTACCTTGCTTTGAGCCATCTCAATTCTTGCCTTATTTCATTTTCATGGTCCAAAAATAATAAACGTTCTGATGCTGCAGGGGTAGTAGGAGGATTTTTGGTATTAAAATCACTTTGGTCATCCACATTTACACTTCTCTCCTCTTCCTTTATGGTTGATAGTTTTGATACCTCATGATATTTGTCACAATGTATATCTTTCAACTCTTCATGATTTGACTCGCGTTCGTCTCGCTGAGCGCAAATATCGGCATAATGAATGCCGTTGGGTTGACTTGGTGCATTTTCTGTAGCGCTGTTTGCAGACCCTTCATATTGGTATGTGATCTCCTCAAACCGGCCATGAACTGCTGCACATCCATTTTTAGAGCAATGAAAGAATTGAAGATTCTTGGCACATGGATTATTTGATGATACATAATCAACTAAGGTATTGTTTGCGGCACAATTGTGGCAGAAACTTGCACCTGAAGCTTCTGAAATTTCATCTATTTTTGGTCCCTTTTTCCATCCTGGTACTAAATTCGCAATTTCATTATCTATCATGTTTGCTAATTTTGTTACATCTTGGTCAGTTATGTCAAGCTCAGCTACCATTTCATGTGCAACACTCAATGCAGTATCAGTCTCCGTGTTGAACGGGAAGTAGATGTTTCGAACTCGACCTATTTACAGCAGTGAATTGTTAATTTGGTAGCTTTGATTACATGTAGCAAGTTATAAACCAAAGGAGAAGAACAAAATCAACATAATATGAAATAATCAAAAGACTAAAACAAGTTCAGCCAATAGGAAAATAAGAAAAGAGAAATGCCATTACTAACCTTCCTTATCTGGTATTCTGATTCTCAGAAAGATGCCATCATCTCTTTTACTACCTTTGATTGAGGTGTCAACTTCATCAAAATTGTCATCCTCTTCACAATCAAAGAAGTCAAATTCATTTGTTTCAAAATCATCTTGATAACCACCAAGATTATCAGTGAACACACTCATTAAGCTATTGTTAATGCTATAATTTCCATTCATAGGTTGTCTAATTGTTGGTGTTACTTCATAGAAATCTTTTAGATACCGAAATTCTTTCAAGTCAGAACCATAATCATCAATTTGGAGAAAAGGGTCTTCTAAGAGTTCCTTAGCTGAAAGTCTAAGGGATACGGTTGCTAAGCATTTCTCTACAAACTGCTTAACCTCTGGGTCATTTACTCTGCTAAGAGCTTCTGGCATCTTCCCCTGCATAATAACCACGCAAATAAGTGGAGCAGAAAGAAAGAGAAAATACAAAGAGTAAAGTAAATCAAGAAGAAAAAAATAAAAAATCGTCAATTTAGTCCTTAAAGTATATATTAAAACAATAAGTAGTCCGTAAAGTGTATGTAATCCGTCAATTTAGTATCTATAGTATATGAAAATTGAGCAATTTAGTCTCTTACATCTTAATAGCAAAGACTAAATCGACAGGTTTTATGTATTTAGAAACTACTTATTATATTTATATACTTTAGAGACTAAGTTGAAGAGAAAGTGATGCTTCAAAAGCTAAATTCATTGTTTATATGTTACTTTGGGATTCTTACAGAGACAACTTTTTTGTAAATTTGAGCAGGATGGTTGCATTCACTATAAGGATATTCAAAGGTGACCATCTCCAAGATGCACATTCCAAATGAGTATATGTCAACCAATTCATTGTAATCTTCTTCATACACTTCTGGAGCCATAAATTCAGGTGTTCCTGAAGTGAAACAAGGAAGAAAAATAAGCAAATCCAGTGAATTGAACTGATTGTTTTGTAGATAACAACATGAAATACACCGAAGCATTTGAATTTAGGGCCTGTTTTGAATTAGGTTATTTGAGTTTGTCTACTGAGATAAGCACTTGTAAGACTGCTTGGGAGAACTTGTGAAAACAACTTATGACATGCCTATAAGTTGTTTTGATATAAACTCTCCAGGATAGCTTATATGAAAACAAGATTTTAATTTATCTTTTGTTAGAAAAATAGCTTTTACATAAGCACTTATATTGATAAATGCTTATGCTATAAGTGCTTAATTAAACTGTTTATCCAAATAGGGCCATAGGTATAATATAAATCAGAAGGAATGAATTATCAAAGCAAAAGGTAACATGTTATATTAATATCTTGGACTAAAACCAAAGGCTTTGATTCTGGTTTACTCACCAACACAATGAACAGCATCAGATTTGCGGAGAATTGCAGCGAGGCCAAGATCACCAATTTTGACTTCTCCTTGGTTACCATTGATGAAAATATTATCACACTTGAGATCTCTATGAATCACAGGAGGATTATGGCTATGGAGATAGAGGAGACCTTCCAAAATCTGTCTGCACCAATGCTTAACAGCTCTGATGTTAACTTTTTTATGTTTAAGTCTGTACCTGCTCAGACAAGACAATGAATATGAGCACACTCATATTACAAACCAAAAACCAAAAGATAACATAAAGTGAAACTGTTTTTGTATAAACTATAAGCTGTTTTCATAAGCTATCCAACATATCTTACCGAAAACAATTATCAACATGACATAAGCATAGCTTAAGAAAATAATTTATAGTTAATATGAAAACAATTTGACTTAATTTTATCTTTTGTTATAGAAATAGCATAAGCACTTATATGACAAGAGGTTATGCTATAAGTGCTTAACTGAGATGTTTATCCAAATGGTCCCTAAAACATTGAAGAAAAACGAGAGGATAAGGCTTACTGTCTAAGAGTCCCAGATGTGAACATCTCAGTGACAAAGTTAATGTGTCTGTTGGCAGTATCAACCCAAGAAGTGTAAAACTTCATGATGTTCTTGTGCTTCAATGTCTTGAGAAGATGAATTTCACAATATAACCTCTCAAGGTCTTGAGGATTTTTCAAAAAGTCATAAAGCTTTACTTGATTCCATGCTACTTCTTTTCCTTCATACTCATCAAAAGCTCTATATCTGCAACAAATGAATATAGCCTCATGTCAACAAAAAATAAAAAAAAACATTTTGGTTAACACAAAATCTCAAAGGAGTTTAAGATTATGTTTTGGAAAATTATAAGATGAAAACAAAGAGATTAAGGATATGATACATACACTGTCTTGGAAGCTCCTTTACCAAGAATTTCATTGTACTGCAAAACATGGAATTCAAAACTGAGAATCAAATTAAAAACAAAGAACATATATGTGATGTGATGAAAGTTTAAAGAAGTAAACAAAGATGAAGAGTAAAAAGTGAGGTATATACTCTTCCATATCTTCCAGTAGGATCAACTTCTATAAACTCAGAGTTCTCTGCATCAAAACTTGCAGCAACATTCATGTTTTACTTCTTATTAGTATTATCTGTTATTTTCTTTGTTTATATTCTATGCTCTTTTGAGAGCACAAAGAGAGAGAAAGAAAACCAGAAAAGAGAGAAAGAAGTTAGTAGTTTTCTCAATGCAAGTAGAAAAAAATCTAGAGAAAACTTTTGATAACTAATTACTCATCCACCTGTTTTAAAATAAGGGTGGTTTAAAAAAAATTAAGTGAATTTAAAAAATAATAAATAAATGAATAAGTGTAACAACTTTATAAAATTGTCATATTTAACTTGACTACAGTCTCAAATGATGATATATGTATTTGACTCAAATTATTTATATTTCTTTTTTGGTACAATTTGTTTTTGTCAGGTAGCCGTGTGATTAGAAATTTCGTCTTAGGTGAATAAATGGAGTGCCTAAGTTCGGATTTGAACACCGACATCTATATATATAATGTGATGTTCCTACCAACTAAGCTAAGTTCACGGGGACACGGTACAAAGATGATTTATCATTATATAATACACTGCTCTTTTAAAAAAATTCTTAGTTTTTTTATAGGGTCAAATTTACAAGGGCCTTAATTATTTCTTTACTAACATATCCTAGTTAAATTGCATTTTTTTTTACAATCTATAATAAATACTCTAGAAAAAATGTTAATTCCTTCTATTTCTTAAAGGATAAAATTGTAAAAATAATATTAATTATCAACAAAATTTAATATCAAACACAATCCACTTTATTAATCTCCGTAATTTTCTCAATAGAGTTTTATATTTAGAGATGAAGGCAATATCAATAAACATTTATTGTTATTTTTTATTACCAATGTTATCCTTATTTATTAAAGTAGTTATAAATATAGGGTGGACAAATAATAAATGAAGTATATGAATATTTTAATTTTACCATTTCATTTTAAGTGTGCCCAATTTTATTTTTTTAATTCATTTTTGAAATGTGTAAAATATAAGAGTAAAAGAAAAATAGAGAAAAACACATAGAGTACTAGATATGTCTGTTTGATAACACAAATAAGCTAACTTATAGCTTTTTTGTTCTGATGTTATTTTAAGTAGTGTTTGAGTTTATAAGTTTTTACTTTTCAATTCCAATTTTAATTTTATTATTCTAAATTTTTTTTCTTTATTTTTTTTAAATAATAAAAATTACCCACTCACATAAAATAATCATATACTTTTATATCATTTGATATTTGCAACAACTAAACTTATCAAATACTTTAATTTTATTTTAATAATTTTTTAGCTATCGACTAAAAATTACCTTATCAACTAACTTATAACTTAATTTTATTAAACAGAGCCACAGTGTCGTAAACTATACAATTGCTTAAAAAAAAATCTTTTTTGAAACAACTTGTATGGAGGGAGCATTGGTTTTATGTGGATGTAAGAGAGTGATATATAGAATAAAAAAAAGGTCCATGAAAAGGACAAGTATAGTTGCAAAGGGTAAAGTACCCTACACAACAAGGCAAATATTTTCACAAGGTAGGAGAGTGATATCTCATGCATCCCTACCATGCTTGTTAGACAAAATCTGACAAAAACAAAGTCACTTGCTTCTTTTTACATCTCATCACGAGCTGTAAAACCATTATCACTCTCTCAATGCAACAGCTTGCACTACTACATGGACCAACAAAAGAAGTATCTTATTTTCTTATTTAACAAACATTTTATGTGGTGTTCTAGCACAAGAGAGGAATTTGGGTCCTTTGCATTTATAGTAAGATTAGCTTTGCATCATTAAACTTTGAAAAGGAGTGAAAACTAATTAACAAGAGACTCTTTATCACATTTATTTAGGTGCCTTTTAAAAAATATCCAAAGCCTAAGAGGTTATATTATGTAAGAGATGGTGTTCGAACATCAGACATTATTTATTTACCTTATAAAAAATTTAATCATTAGTCTACTTGATAAAAAAAATTATTCAAATTAAAGATGCATTCTAAGGTTTAATTATTTTTCTCCCAAGTAGAATAGTGATCAAAATTATTTTACTCTTACATTAAATTTGGACTTCGACTTCTGCATTGTAATGTCCCTACCAACAAAATTATATTTACCATAATTATTCTTGAATTTAATATAACAAATTAATGCAATTTTTAAAAATTATTAAACTTTTAAATACTATTGCAAACTGAACAACACAAATAAAACTTGTTATAACATGTTAGTTCATGAGATCCATCATTGGACCTAGACCATATTACAAATTCCCTTCTTTATATCACTAAACTAGTATTATATTTAAAGAGTCAATATCATTTTTAAATAATATATATAGACATTTTTATGCTATAAATATTTTTAGGTAGTGTGTTAAAAATGCATATAAAAGTTTTGAAACCATTTTTAGTTAGGTCTTCCGAAGCAGCCTACTTTTCCAATTGAGGGTCTTGCTTCTCCTTTGTTAATAGATTTAAAATTTGAGTTTTTTTTGGTAAGACTTTAAATATGAGTTTGGTTTCACCTAAAGACTTTATTAAATTTGACTTTTTTTTGGCTTGTTTTGGGTTTAAATTTAAACTCTTGTATATATAGTGCGATGTTTCTATCAACTAAGTCAAACTCACGAAGACTGCACTATGAATTTTTAACTTCGGAGTAGTTTGGTAATTTTGATTTACTTGTTTGGTCTAATCTCTTTGATGTAGAAACGTGGATTCTTTAATCTTTCCTTTTGGATTTTCCTCTGTGTAAGACAAGTAGGTACAATAATATTTGGAGTTGAGTTTGAAGCTGATGTGAGAATGATTGAAGGTAATTGGTTAAGAAGTCAGGTGAATTGCTGGCTCACCCCATTTTCTCTTGCCTCATCAGCAGCAAGATAGAGTGGGGACCATATTATGAGTGGATTAGGCTTCAACTTGTTGGACACTTGGACCTGCATGGATCATGAGTTGTCAACCATCACTAAATACGGTCAATATTTTTTTTTCTTCAAACTTTGTAAGGTGATGGTTAAAAATTTCATATTTAGGGCGAATAAATGAAGTGTTTTAAGTTCGAATCTTAAGCTATGCATGTATAATGTGATATTACTATTAAGGATCATGCTAAACAGTGTTTTCGGAACACTTTATTTAGCATTTTCCTACTATTAATTAAGATAAGTTCACGAGAATAATTTTAAAATCATTTTATTATATTTAGTTTTTTAACTAGTATCAAAGAAAAGCTGAGTAATATTTTTCATTTTGATTTTGTGTTATTTTGTTATTACATACCGTACAATATTGCATGTTTGAATTACAAGTGTAGCTTTTATGGAAATTTATACTTTCACGGTTCAGTCCCGTAAAAATAATTCAATTAACAGTTTTTTTTTTTTTTGAAATAAATTCAATTAACAGTTATTAAAAAATATTATTGGAGAAGTAAGGATTTAAATATCAATTTATAGTTATAGTGGTCTGAGTATAGTCTTTAGATTATTGAACAAAAAAAAAAAATAGTGATAATGTATTAGTGTGATTTTTTTAAATTCTATAGCAAATTTAAACCTACACTTTTTTTTACTAAAAATCTAGACATACACTAAATATGCAAATTTTCAATTATTTTTATAAAGTACATTTATATTTTCTAAAATAAAAGTAAATTATAGTCTAGGAAAATGTGTTGTAATGGGAAAGATGTAGACTCATCCTTTAGCTACGATAAATATCAAGTCTTGAATTTATTTTTTTGACCAATCAATCTCAAAGCCTTAATATACTTAAACTTATGATAAAAAAAAAAACTAACACGTAAATAAATATTAATTTGTGGAGATATTTTAAAAACTAACCTACCAAAGTGACATTACCTACGAAGGTTGAATATATGTATAAAATAATTTTATGTTTTTTAAAGAAGTCAAACAAATTTTGTAAAAAATAAATAAATGAAGTCAAACAAACAAAAAGACCAAAACAACACACTTTCACAAAAAAGTCTATATTAATTGTTAGTTCATAAAAAGAAAAAGAAATTACATTTTATTGTTTTAAAGTATAGGTGATCATTTTGATATGATATTTTCTGAATATACTCAAATAGGACATGCATTTGGAAATTTAATAAAACTCATTTAAAACTATTTTTCGTAGTCTTTGAGAATATGTGATGATGACAAGTATCTTAATTTGATGAACTTCTTCCATCATCAGGTATGTATGTATGAGGATACAAACAAAACAAGTGACTTAGACATTTAAGTGCAATCTATCTAGGCCTATGCACATGCTTGGTGCCCCCAAGCAGGGTTTAGTGCCTACTATTGTTTAAATGGACGGTGGCAAATTAGGCTAATAGTATAATCACTTAAGAGTCAAGATTAAGACTATTATTAGTATTAGCAGCTTAAAACCGGAATCTTATATCGTGTATGGCAGGTAATTTTGTAACTTTATGCATACATACACTATTTTTATTCAGCTTTATTAGTATATATATACTAATAATTTAGTGAAATCAAGACTTAAAAATAATACGAAAGTAAAAAACTGACAGAGCATTTTTATTAATGTTATTATCATACAATAAAAATTAAATGGAGTATTTTTTCACGTGGAGAGATACATGAGCATTTTTATTAATGTTGTTATGCTCTAATATTTGATATAAAGTGGATTATTTTCTGTTCATGAATTTAGTTCAGTTGGCGGAGCATTATATATATGCAGTGATTGGAGTTGGAATTTCGGTCATTTTATTTGTTCACGAGTGAATTTCTAGCTCCAACTACTTAACAGAAAACTGAAGGTTGAAAAACACACAAGAAGGGGGGGGTTGAATTGTGTTAAGACTTTTTCTAAGTTAAAAACAAATTGCAGCGGATAAAGTATAACACACACAATATATGAGGATAGGGATAGAGAGATGCTCAGAATTTTTATACTGGTTCCTCCCACTAACAGGAGTAGTCCAGTCCTCTTGTCCTTCACAAGAGATTTCACTATAATCACTCAGATTACAAATGCTCAAGCACTAAGCAAGAGACTTCAAACTGCTCAAGCACAAAGCAAGAGACTTCCAATGCTCAAGCACAAAGCAAGAGACTTCAAATGCTCAAGCACAAAGCAAGAGACTTCCAATGCTCAAGCACAAAGCAAGAGACTTCAAATGCTCAAGCACAAAGCAAGAGACTTCCAATGCTCAAGCACAAAGCAAGAGACTTCCAATGCTCAAGCACAAAGCAAGAGACTTCCAATGCTCAAGCACAAAGCAAGAGACTTCCAATGCTCAAGCACAAAGCAAGAGACTTCCAATGCTCAAGCACAAAGCAAGAGACTTCTAACTGGTTTTAATGTTAATAAAGATAAGAGATTAACACTTGATATACAATCAGAGGTGTTTACAAAATACAACTCAGTTACAAGACTAACTTAGAAAATTATCACAAAGTTTCTAAGTGTTTGATAGCTTCAGAATTTGACAGAGTTTCAGCACGTTCAGAAGCTTAAGTCTTGATTCTGATTCTTCACAAATCTTCTTCCTTTTATAGATGATAAAATGAACGTTGAAGATTATAGCCGTTTGAAGAATTGAGACGCTCCTTTGTATTGATCAGTGAGCTTATTAGCTGTTCTGATTTGCAGATGCTTAGGAGCTTAACGTTTACTACAAAATGAGAGATTCCTTTTGGCTTTTGATATTTGAACCTTGGTGAAAGCCAAATAAGGAAATAATCGTTTCTGAAGCCTGACTTGAAAAGGACCTTTCCATGGTCAAACCTTTTCATTCTTGGTTTCTACGTTTGGACTTAGTCAGGCACAGTCTTCAATAAAATTGTACTCTCAAATGTAGCTTAACATTTATATCTGACGAGCCTTCAGATTTTGATAGGCTCAGAATTACTTGTTTCAGAACTGGTGAGCTCAGATGTTCTTCAGATTTTGATAGGCTCAGAATTACTTGTTTCAGATTTGGTGAGCTCAGAAGTAATTCCTTCAGAATTTCACAGGCTCAGAATTACTTGCTTCAGATCTGGTGAGCTCAGAAGTAATTCCTTCAGAATTTCACAGGCTCAGAATTACTTGCTTCAGATCTGGTGAGCTCAGAAGTAATTCCTTCAGAATTTCACAGGCTCAGAATTACTTGCTTCAGATCTGGTGAGCTCAGAAGTAATTCCTTCAGAATTTCACAGGCTCAGAATTACTTGCTTCAGATCTGGTTAGCTCAGAAGTAATTCCTTCAGAAATTCTAAGGTTCTTTAGTACGCAAAATTTAACTTTTAATCCTGCACACTGAATTAAATTATTAGTACTCCAATTTAACCTTAAATACATTGTTATCATCAAAATCAATTAAGGAGATACAAAATCATAATTTTGTTCCAACAATCTCCCCCTTTTTGATGATGACAACTATATGTATTTAAAATCAATTGTTGTTGTTTTTATTTAACATCTTGACTTCAGGTTCTGAGGTTTGCAAGCTCCCCCTGAGTCTGATAAGCTTCAAAAGTTTATCAATGATAAATATAAAACAGTCTAAGAGTAATATTTAATGTCAAATATAATTTCATATATTCTACCTTCAGAATTAGAGGTTTGCAAGCTCTATTTCTTCAGATTGACAAATATAAGATATGGTTTGCAAGCGTATCTTATATTATATGAATTTATGTTGGACAAAATTTATTACTCCCCCTCATTAAAAGTTTAAAAGACTTTAATATAACTTAACAAGAGTAGAGTTCAGAAAATGTGATCTTTAGAGCTTCAGAAATAATTTCACTGCCATAGGAAATGAAATAATATTTTCTCCCCCTTTGTCATTATCAAAAACGGGTCAGTCAAAGCACAAGTTACAGGGTAGTAAATGCACACAGCAAACAACCACCAGCAGTAAATGCATTCAACGGTAAGAGGGAATTGTTAAGTACCATGGTGAAACAGGGAATTGTTTCAGAATGAAGACGAGTTTCTTCAAGATCTGAATCAGTTCCAGGAAAAGGTGGAGTGGTTTGAATGGATGAGGGGTTTGGTTCAGAAGTGGTTGGCTTAGGAAATGAAGTCTGAAGGGGTTCAGTTTGGGATTCAGCAGAAACTTCAGAATTTTGAACATTTGAGGGTTCAGATTGGTCTACGTCCATTGCTATTGGGGTAGACTCAGAATCTTTAATAGGAGATTTCTGAGGGGATTTAGGGGTGTCAGAAATGGTTATAGTGGAAGTTTCAAAAAAAATGGGGGGAAAACAAGATAGTGACGTAATGGGGGCTTGGCAGTTACTTTTAACAAAATCATCATTAGCTCTCCTTCATTACCCAGCGCTTACTAGACATGATGGGAAGTTACACAGATAAGTAGTGTTTTCAGAAGCCAGCTGTCAGTTAGAGAAACTGAGTGGTCAACTAACACTTAGAGTAGGTATCTGAGTCACAAGAAATCATATTTAATAATAAATAATTCTGATTGCTTCAGATGAGAGAGTGCTTCAGAACCTATATAATAGTTTCTGAGCCGTCCAAACTTCTGAGGCCCTTCAGAACCAGTTTATTCATTCAGAGTTAACAGCATTCAGAGATATCATTCAGAAATAAAAACCATGTTCAGATTTTTCTTGATAAAATCGAAACGATCAATAGCAAGAGGTTTGGTAAAGATATCAGCCCATTGATGCTCAGTATCAATGAATTGAATCTTAATTACTCCCTTCTGAACATAGTCTCTAATGAAGTGATGTTTGATCTCAATGTGTTTAGCTCTTGAATGCAAAATAGGATTCTTAGACAAACAGATAGCAGCAGTATTATCACAGAGAAGTGGTATACTACTTATCCTTATCTGATAGTCCTCCAACTGATGTTTCATCCAGAGCAATTGCGTGCAACACTTAGCAGCTGAGATGTACTCTGCTTCTGCTGTAGATAGAGCAATAGTTGCTTGTCTCTTACTAGCCCATGATATAAGGTTTTCACCTAGAAATTGACAGTTTCCACTAGTGGACTTCCTTTCAATTTTATCACCAGCATAGTCAGCATCACAGAATCCAATAAGCTGATAATCTAAGGATTTCTTATAAAGTAATCCAAGATTAGTGGTTCCTTTCAGATATCTAAAGATTCTCTTAACAGCAGTTAGATGAGACTCTCTAGGATCTGATTGAAATCTAGCACACAAGCATACACTGAACAAGATATCTGGTCTAGATGCAGTGAGATAAAGGAGGGAACCAATCATACCTCTATATAATTTCTGATCTACTTTGCCTTCAGATTCTTCCTTCAGAAGACAGCTAGAGGGATGCATAGGAGTTGACATTGGTTTACAATCTTCAAGACCAAATTTCTTCAGTAAATCCTTTGTGTATTTGGTTTGATGCACATATACTCCTTCTTTTCTTTGATTGATTTGAATTCCCAAGAAGAATGTTAGTTCTCCCATCATACTCATTTCAAATTCATCCTGCATAAGCTTAGAGAAATTCTTGCAAAGAGAAGCATTAGTTGAACCAAAGATAATATCATCAACATAAATCTGAACAATCAAAATATCAGTTTTTAAGGTTTTTCTAAAAAGAGTGTTATCAACATGTCCTTTTTCAAAACCATTTTCTAGAAGAAATATACTTAACCTTTCATACCAAGCTCTTGGAGCTTGTTTCAAACCATACAGAGATTTCTTCAATTTGTAAACATGATCAGGACACTTTATATCTTCAAAGCCAGGAGGTTGTTTAACATAGACTTCTTCATAAATTACTCCATTCAGAAATGCACTCTTAACATCCATTTGAAATAGAGTGATGTCATGATTAACTGCATAGGACAAGAGAAGTCTAATTGCCTCAAGTCTTGCTACTGGTGCAAAGGTTTCAGTGAAATCTATGCCTTCTTGCTGACTATAACCTTGTGCAACCAGTCTAGCTTTATTTCTGACAACTTCTCCCTTTTCATTTGACTTGTTTCTGAATACCCATTTTGTTCCAATAATGTTCTTGTGTTTGGGTTTTGGTACCAGATCCCAAACATCATTTCTTTCAAATTGATTGAGTTCTTCTTGCATTGCAACAATCCACCCATCATCTGAGAGTGCTTCTTCTATGTTTGTGGGTTCAATTAATGAAATTAACCCAACTAGGGATTCATCCTCTTTGAAAGCAGATCTGGTCTTTCTTGGGCTATCCTTGTTACCAACAATTAGCTCTTCAGGATGAGATGATCTATACTTGAATTTACTTTTAGGTGGAGCAGGTATCTGAGAGGGTTCAGGTTCTGAAGGGTCTTCAGATTCAAGACCTTCAGAAATATCTTCATTCTGAGTCTCAGATGGATATACAGCAATGGAGAGATCTTCACACTCAGAATTTGAGGAAACTTGAAATTCTGCAAAAGTCTCAGCTTGCTCTGACATTTTATCGTCAGGCTCTTTATCATCAAATCTAACATGTATAGATTCTTCAACTGTGTGAGTTTCAGAATTATACAATCTGTATGCTTTTGAGCGTTCAGAGTAGCCTATAAAGGTACCCTTATAAGCTCTAGCATCAAATTTCTTTCGATAGACCTTGTTGTCTAGAATATAACAAGTACATCCAAACTGATGAAAATAAGAAATATTTGGTTTTCTTCCTTTGAACAGTTCATAAGCAGTTTTGTTCAGAATAGGTCTGATGTAGATTCTATTCTGAACATAGCAAGCAGTATTCACTGCTTCTGCCCACAAATACTTAGCTAGGTTAGACTCAAGCATCATGGTACGAGCCATTTCTTGCAAAGATCTATTCTTTCTTTCTACAACACCATTCTGCTGTGGTGTTCTAGGAGAAGAGAATTCATGGATTACTCCATGCTCTGAGCAGAAAGATTCGAAAGAATCATTTTCGAACTCTCCCCCATGGTCGCTTCTAACCTTCAGAATCCGAAGATCCTTTTCACTTTGTATTTGCGTGCAGAAGTCACTGAACACCACAAATGCTTCACTCTTAGAACGAAGGAATTTCACCCAAGTCCATCTACTGAAATCATCAACAATAACTAATCCATATTTCTTACCATTGATAGAGGCTGTCGAAACAGGACCAAACAAATCAATGTGAAGCAATTCTAAGGGTCTGGAAGTAGAGACAATGTTTTTAGACTTGAAGGAAGTCTTAGCAAATTTTCCTTTTTGACATGTGCCACAGAGTGCATCTGAGTGATAATCAATGTCAGGCAATCCACTAACAAGCTTTTGTTTGCTAAGCTTAGAGATCAACCTCCAGTTAGCATGACCAAGACGCTTGTGCCATAACCATTTCTCATCACTCAGAGACAAAAGACATATAATCTTTTGGTCAACCAAATCAGAAAAGTTTACTTTATAAACATTGCCAACTCTCATTCCCTTGAATACTACAGATTTGTCAGAGTCTTTTGATACAGTACATGATTCCTTATTAAATGTAACAACACACCCATTGTCACAAAATTGACTAATGCTCAATAGATTGTGTTTAAGTCCATCAACTAACCAAACATCTTTAATGGAAAGAGAAGAATTACCAACTGTACCTGTACCAATGATCTTCCCTTTTTGTTTTCCTCCAAATCCCACAGAGCCTCCCTCTTTCAGAGTTAGGGTTTGGAACATATGCTTTTCTCCCGTCATATGTCGTGAGCAACCACTGTCCAGGTACCAGGGCTGCTGTTTTACCTTTCCTTGCATGAGCATCTGAAGCAAACATTATTTCAGATTTTGGTACCCATATTCTGATGGGTCCTTTAGAGTTAGTCTTCTGAATAGTATTCCTTCTTTGTTTTCTATGATCAACACAAGATCTAGAATTAATTAAGCTTTGACAAGAATGTTTAGGCTTAATTTGATTCTTGGATTTTGATCTGGAGTATATCACAGTTCCAAAGGTCAAGCAAGGATCTGAAGTAACTTTGCCTTGATTTCTCAGAGGTTCAGATGACTTCTGAGCCTTAACTTGAGAACTTTTGGGCTCAGAAATTTTTGGTTCAGAAGAACTTGGAATTTCTGAGTCTTTGGGTTCAGGTTCAGAACCTCCTTCAGAGTTGGATGCCTTCAGATCAAGTGTACCACTTTTAACAAAGGTAGAGAATAATTCAGGTGGAGTATCATCCTCACTATATGATTTCAGAGGTTTATCCCAGTTCTTAAACCGAGAATAACCAATGCCTTCACCATAGTTACGAGTCATATGATAAATCATGGAAGCCATTTTACTCCTATTGAAGGTACAACGAATAAATTCATGGAGAGCATCTTCATGATCATCATTGAGCTTGTCTGCCAAGACATAGTTAGATTTAACATGACAAATACGAATGTTTAAAGATTCATTTTCTTCATAAAGAATCTTGGCATCCTTTTTCAATGATTCATGAACATTCTTCAGAATTTTGTGTTGACCTACCATACGAGTGTAATGTTTCACAGCAATCTTAAGAGAATCAATTAACTCAGATTTAGTCATGTTAGAATATACCTCGTTCTCATCATCTGAGTCATCCTCAGAATCTTTATCAGAGTTGTTACCTTCAGAAGTTCTTGCCATTAAAGCCAGATTGCCTTCTTCATCATCTTCTCCTTCAGAGTCATTCTCAATGGTCTCCCAAGTGGCTAACAAACTCTTCCTTACCTTTTCTTTGTACTTTTCTTTCCCAAAGCTCTTATTCTTTCCTTTGTCCTTGGATGACATTTCTGGACAGTCCGCAATGTAGTGTCCAGATTTCTTGCAGTTATAGCAGTTGTTCAGTTCTTCCTTTTTGTCCTTTGAAAAGGAACTTCTTGAGTTGTTTCCTTTGTTTGGAAACCTTTTGTATTTCTTGTTCCATTTCTGAAACCTTCTAACCATTAGTGCCATTTCTTCATTCTCAGAATTTTCATCCATCATGTCATCAGAAGTTTCTTCCTCTTGTTCAGACACTTTGATCTTTGCAGCTTTTGAGGAAGTCTGAACAGAGCTTAGAGCCAAGGACTTCATCTTCTTGACAGGTTCATCTGACATAAGTTCTAGCTCATGACTTCTGAGTGAGCTTATTAAATCTTCAAGAGTCACATTGTCCAAATCCTTGGATTCCTGAAAAGCTGTAACTTTTGGTCTCCATTTGGAAGGTAAGCTCCTCAGAATTTTCTTCACGTGATCAGATGCAGTGTAGCTTTTCTTCAGAACTTGAAGACCAGAGACAAGGGTTTGAAACCTTGAATACATGGTTTCAATATCTTCATCTTCCTTCATTCTGAACAGCTCATATTGATGAACTAATAAGTTTGCCTTAGCTTCTTTGACTTGCTTATTTCCTTCATAGGTGGAACATAGAGAGTCCCAGATAGTTTTGGCACATGACTTGTTGGATATTTTTAAATACTCAGCATGAGATATTGCACCAATAAGCATATTCTTAACAGTATGATGCTTCTTATACTGTTTCTTCTTTTCAGCATCAAAGAACTTTCTGTAGGTATTTCTTACAACACCTTCATCATCCATGTGTTCAAAATGTATACCATCTTCAATGATATCCCATAACTCATCATCGGTCCCAATGATGTAACTATACATCTTGGTTTTCCAGAAAGGAAAAGTAGTAGGATCACTGTTGAAGTAAGGTGGTTTGTCTCTGTGATTATCACTGTTCCTTTCCCTATCATAGTTGTGAGGAGGTGGAACAGCAGAGTGATCAGGTCCAGAGGAAGCAGAAGGAGAGGTAACACCAGACATGTTTTTCAACTAAGTACCCCTAGATCTTTTACTGTTTCACTGTTAAGTGAAGAGCAACAGACCGGAGCTCTGATGCCAATTGAAGGTTGAAAAACACACAAGAAGGGGGGGGTTGAATTGTGTTAAGACTTTTTCTAAGTTAAAAACAAATTGCAGCGGATAAAGTATAACACACACAATATATGAGGATAGGGATAGAGAGATGCTCAGAATTTTTATACTGGTTCCTCCCACTAACAGGAGTAGTCCAGTCCTCTTGTCCTTCACAAGAGATTTCACTATAATCACTCAGATTACAAATGCTCAAGCACTAAGCAAGAGACTTCAAACTGCTCAAGCACAAAGCAAGAGACTTCCAATGCTCAAGCACAAAGCAAGAGACTTCAAATGCTCAAGCACAAAGCAAGAGACTTCCAATGCTCAAGCACAAAGCAAGAGACTTCAAATGCTCAAGCACAAAGCAAGAGACTTCCAATGCTCAAGCACAAAGCAAGAGACTTCCAATGCTCAAGCACAAAGCAAGAGACTTCCAATGCTCAAGCACAAAGCAAGAGACTTCCAATGCTCAAGCACAAAGCAAGAGACTTCCAATGCTCAAGCACAAAGCAAGAGACTTCTAACTGGTTTTAATGTTAATAAAGATAAGAGATTAACACTTGATATACAATCAGAGGTGTTTACAAAATACAACTCAGTTACAAGACTAACTTAGAAAATTATCACAAAGTTTCTAAGTGTTTGATAGCTTCAGAATTTGACAGAGTTTCAGCACGTTCAGAAGCTTAAGTCTTGATTCTGATTCTTCACAAATCTTCTTCCTTTTATAGATGATAAAATGAACGTTGAAGATTATAGCCGTTTGAAGAATTGAGACGCTCCTTTGTATTGATCAGTGAGCTTATTAGCTGTTCTGATTTGCAGATGCTTAGGAGCTTAACGTTTACTACAAAATGAGAGATTCCTTTTGGCTTTTGATATTTGAACCTTGGTGAAAGCCAAATAAGGAAATAATCGTTTCTGAAGCCTGACTTGAAAAGGACCTTTCCATGGTCAAACCTTTTCATTCTTGGTTTCTACGTTTGGACTTAGTCAGGCACAGTCTTCAATAAAATTGTACTCTCAAATGTAGCTTAACATTTATATCTGACGAGCCTTCAGATTTTGATAGGCTCAGAATTACTTGTTTCAGAACTGGTGAGCTCAGATGTTCTTCAGATTTTGATAGGCTCAGAATTACTTGTTTCAGATTTGGTGAGCTCAGAAGTAATTCCTTCAGAATTTCACAGGCTCAGAATTACTTGCTTCAGATCTGGTGAGCTCAGAAGTAATTCCTTCAGAATTTCACAGGCTCAGAATTACTTGCTTCAGATCTGGTGAGCTCAGAAGTAATTCCTTCAGAATTTCACAGGCTCAGAATTACTTGCTTCAGATCTGGTGAGCTCAGAAGTAATTCCTTCAGAATTTCACAGGCTCAGAATTACTTGCTTCAGATCTGGTTAGCTCAGAAGTAATTCCTTCAGAAATTCTAAGGTTCTTTAGTACGCAAAATTTAACTTTTAATCCTGCACACTGAATTAAATTATTAGTACTCCAATTTAACCTTAAATACATTGTTATCATCAAAATCAATTAAGGAGATACAAAATCATAATTTTGTTCCAACAAAAACAACTAATCACATAGGTATGAATTGCTTGAACCACATAAGTAGAAATTAAAACGAAGAGGTAATACTAATCGTTAACAATACTCTAAGTTCATCTGTCATGAAAACCACCACTCTCTAAACTACTTACTAATAAAATTCAAAGATCAGGTGCTTGCAACATGCAAATAAGGATCAATGTTTTGTTGCAACAATATTTTGTTAGGCAAAATGGACATAAGGACCTTCTGGAGGTGGCCTAAGAAGTTGATTTATCTATACTATTTTGTTTCTGTTTTGGTCTTGACTTATTAAGTTGTTCAGATTTCATATCAGTAAAAATAGACATGTTCCAAGTGTGTTGTTGTCTTTGGCGCAACGACGACAAAAAGGATCAACACGTTGACCAACCTACAGGTGAAGGTCAACATTTGCCACTGCAATAATTCCAAAATGTTTCGTGATTTGTCCTCCCAACTGTGGGACCAAGGGGGTTAAATTGGGCTGCAGGATTATGCAAACACTTAGGTTTTAATGCCAATGTCAATAAACTAGTTTTGTAATTGTTTTTTATTTTAATCACCTTGAGAACAAGGTGATGTTGTTCGTTGAACAAGTTTTGCGGTATCATTTCTGTAAACAAAGGAATTTTCCTTTATTTCCTTATTCTTTATCAATTGGTTTATATCAAAATGTTAATTGCATGATGATCACGGTTAACACCTAAGACTATGATTGGATATTAAATGGACAAAAGTTGCATTGATATTGTTTAACTGTTTTTAAAGTGTAAAAGAAATAAGGCTTAGTATTTGAAGTTTTGAACCCAAAACATTTTGAAAAAATGCTTTTCATCTTATTTTGAACAATGCAAATAATTGGACATCAGTGATCAGTGTTGAAAGCTTAATGTTGCTGTCATTATTTGAAGAACCTTCCAAGAATCTTCCTCTGTGAGATGCAAAAGAACAACCGCGCTACCGTTGTGCTTGTGATCTCCGGAGGTGCACCTGGCCTTGTTTCTGCTGTGTCACAGGACATGCATACAGTATTTGCCATCAAATTGTAATTGAGTAGAAACTTCTAACACATGAAAACATCAAACATTTGCATAAACTTATTTATAAGTTTGATATATCATATATAAACATCAAAATAATTCAAGATCCAAGTCAGTGGCTTCTTGCACAAAGATCAAATGCTAAGGCCCCTAATAAATAACAATAACATCTAAAAAAACTATTTCCAACTTCCTATGTTTAGATCCTAGAAAGTAACCTAACTGATTGTCATCTCCATCACCCCCTAACCAAGGTTGCTTAGTTTTTGCGCGTCGTATGGTATCAAATGCTTTTCCTCTTCCATACGCCCGAGACTTTCCTACCAGATCATACTTCCATGTATCGTCAATAATTCCTAAGTTGCTTGGAGTTGGGTTGCAGATCTGGTAATAAAAAAATTCGTATTAAAGTCGAAGTGAAAAAGCGAAATAGAAAAATAAAATGTAAACAAAAAGTAAAATGAATTCATATTCATAATTCATAAATAATGGCATGACAATGTAGCAATAAGCACCAACAATGTTGAGATATAATTCACACAATCTATTTATTAATTAGTGCATAATGACAAAAATACATAAACAATGAATTAACATAAATTCAAATAAGTGAAATTCTAAGAGAAACTTACTCTCAATGAACAGAAACCAAACTTTCTACATAATCCTTTGCAGCATAGAGCCAACGTGTGGTCTTTTTACTTTTAATCTTAACTACCGTTTTGTCTTTTAAATTATAGATAAATGATTGTTTCCGACATCTACTTGCAAAAATTGCAACATCACCATTTACATAAAGGCACACCAAGATCAGTGTTATGCATTGGACGCCGCACTGGAAAACGAATACGAAGTTGCATTGCAAGATGTTGGTAACTGATCTTAAATAATTGAGTCCAAGACTCTTGAACTCCATACTCCTTCATCTTCCATAAAATGAATTCAGTTTTGTTGCAATCATGATAAAAACAAAGAGAGTGCATTAGAACCCTAAGACCCAGCTGAGAAAATGGCAGCTCATCCTCATAAAAACCGAGAGGCAGCAGAAACTGTTTGTATGTCTCGGTGGAAAGGTCGAGCGAAACAATCATGAATCGGTAAATACCATTGATAGACTTGTCCAGAGCCAACCAATTAATGGTGCCATAGAAATGCACACCATTATTAACCAGCTTATTTTTAGGAAAATTATGAATATTTCTCCAACAATTATCACCTAGATTGAAAACTTTAACCTCGCTATTTTCTCCAGCACGAAACGCAACAACCTTATAAGTTCTCGTTGAAGCATCATAACCAAATGTGAAATGAAAATCGAATAATCCCTTACATGAACCAAACGGGAACTCAAAATTTAGAGATCTTGTTCTGGTGGCAGGGTTGGAGATATGCAACAAATACTTAATAGGTTCTGGTGAAGGTAATTTCCAAGAAATAAAACAGAGCAATCCGTTACATGAACCAACTAACATGGAAGGGTTCTCCATACTATGGAAATCATCGCTGGAAACGGTGGCGGATGACTCTTTGAGTAAACGATGAACATGGATGAATCTTTGGAAATTCACAAATTCCGCATTGTATTGATACCAAGAGAAAGTGAGGTGTGGGTTTCGTGACGACGCCTTAAGATGTTTATCGATAAAGTTTGAATCGTATGTGAGATTGTTCCATGATTTGCAAACACATCTCAATCGCACGATTTCTTTTACGCTAAGCAGAGATAGGATTTCGATGATGAGTTCCATCGGGAGGAACACTGACTTATTTTCTGCATCAGAACGGCGTCGTCGCATATCATAACACTGACTTATTTCGATGATGAGTACTCATGTTGTTCAACAAGAAATTGAACAAACCCTTAACTAACTAACTTAACACAACTCTTAGTCAAAAAAAAAAAAAACTAACTTAACACAACTCGATCAAGCAGTGAGCGCATATTATTTAATGGTGGCAACTAGGGCTGAACAACGGTCCGGATCGGGTTCGGGCCAAAAACTCTCACCTGGCCCTGATCTACGGGTGTCTCATATTAAGGAATTTTTTTTCTCTTACCACCCCCCATATCTCTTTCACCCCCAAAAACAAAATTTTACCTCTGAAAAGATCAGTTCCGGTTCTATATTCCGAACTTTTGCAATATAGACAGAAAACCAGATCACTTTCTCTTCTTCATCTTCAACACTCAATCTTATTCTCTCCGAGGGAAGTTAGAGTCATATACGTTTAGTTACATAACACAAGTTTATAACTCGAGATTGAGTGTTTTGTCAAAAAAAAAAAAAAACTCAAGATTAAGTGTTGAAGATGAAGAAGAGAAAGTGATCTAATTCGGAATATAGAAACTGAATTAATATGCAACATTGTAAAAGTTCGGAATATAGAAACCGAACTATGAATATGCATAACCATAAAAATTTGAAAAATAGCAGTAACCTATAACTTGAGTTACGGAACCTGCAATTTTCAAATTTCAATTTCCAAATATTTAGAATCAAATTACATAACACAAGATCAAGTTCATAAGCAACTTCTAACTTGCAATTTCATAACCATATGTAATATATTACATAACACAAATTTATAACTCGAGATTGAGTGTTTTATCAAAAAAATAAAAACTCAAGATTAAGTGTTGAAGATGAAGAAGAGAAAGTGATTTGATTTTCTGTTTATATTGCAAAAGTTCGGAATATAGAACCCGAACTATCAAAAATTCAGAAAAATTCGGTTTGTAGAACCTAAACTGATCTTCCAAGGGACAAATTTGGAAATTCAGGGAGGGGGGGGGGAAGAGATATGGGGGGTGGGAAGAGAAAAATCCCATATTAAGGTACCACTTGATCCGGTCTTTTTAGGTGTAGAAACTATTTTAATTATAAAGTTAGAAATAATAACTTTAAAACTAAAATTAAAGTTATTTGGTATATTTTATTTTTTTAAAAAGAGTTAAAAGTTATTTCTACCTATTTTTTTAAAAAAATTATAATATATTTTAGATTTTTACAAATTATAATGCAATATTGTTTCTATTTCAATTACTAGAATTATCTTTACCCTATATACATAACTTAATTACATTATGCATGAATTATTTACTCAATTTAATTTCGTGCTTTAGTTTTGTGTATGATCACCCGAGGAAGTAAATTTCTATGATCTCGGATTAAAATAAGAAGTTTATCGGTGGGATGTATGTTAATAGAAGAATATGTATTATTGTATTAATATAGGCCCTGTTTGGATTAGCTTATTTTTGAGCTTATACAAACAGCTTATGCAATATAAATTAGATTTTATACTATTTTATAAGTTCAAACTAATGAAAATTGTATTTTTATAAGCTATTTTATCATAAACTACCTTGAAAAACTTATAATAATACATAAAAATTGCATAAGCTGTTTGCATAAGCTCAAAAATAAGTTAATCCAAACAGGGCAATAGTAATAAACAAATGCTCTTAATTTACTCTATTTTCCGTTATGGTGTGAGTTGAAACTTGAAACTAAAAACAGTAGAGAAATTGCTTTACTGTAAATATTACTCATACGTGAGTATTTTGTAACGAGATGTTGTGTCGATAATTTAAGGTTCTTGAAATTTCTGTAGCATAGACACTTTTGATTGAAGGTATATTTCAATGTTTAATATGTGTCGGTTTTTGGCATTGATGCATATAATTACATTAAATTATGTAATTTTTTCGACTGGTCTCAATAACATATTAAATAATTTTCAATTTCTTTAAAAAAAAATTACCAATGATCTATATGACATAAACTTTCAATCAAACAATAAATTTTATAAAATTTGTATTGTTATAATGTTATTTACGACTGGTGCAACCATTTTATTAAACTGCACTATTTATTTTTTTACTAAGTTTGCATGCTTGCAAGTTGCATTATATCTAAATCAAGTTCCATCCTAAAAGCAAATGTGATTAGAAGCAATAAACTCAATTTTAACCAAAACACTAGCTGGTACAAAAAGAGATACTAGTAGTATCAGTATGTATAAGCTACCATAACATTTGCCAAACATGATATTACTTGAACAAAAACTTGGAAAATAAAGAATGGTAGAATCTTTATTTCAATGAAAACATTGCTACTAGTGTCAGCATTTCAAGGAAAATTTAGTCACTGGCTCTTCAAGTAATTGACTATAATATACGATTTCATCAAAATTCAGAATTTCAGATAATATATACAGCAGACATTCATTCTGTAATCATATTTACCTGTTTTTGTTCGTTTTTCATTTTTGTTTTTGGGAAAGAAAACTTCCTCAGCGGTGACGACTGATGAGATGAAATCACAAAAGATAATTTACAGTTTTCAAAGAAAACAACAATATAAAGAGAAGAAATCAAAAGAAACAATAACTTCCTAAAACACTTCATCCGCTGTACGTATTTTGATAGAGAGCTAGAACTAACCCTAGGAAACGAGTTGATAAGGATCGGACAATTTAGTTCTCCAAAATTTACAAAATGGAAAAATCACTTTTAAAATTAAATATCCTCAACCAATTTAGTTCATCTGTCATGAAAAGTGAAAACCACCACTCTCTAAACTGCTTACTAATAAAAATCAAAGACCAGGTGCTTGCAACATGCAAATAATGATCAATGTTTGTTGCAACAATATTTGTTAAGCAAAATGAACATAAGCACCTTCTGGAGGTGGCCTAAGAAGTTGATTTATCTATACTATTTTGTTTCTCTTTTGGTCCTGACTTATTAAGTTGTTCATATTTCATATCAGTAAAATGGACATGTTCCAAGTGATTACATTTTCATCATCTACTCATTGAGAAACTAAGGCATTCTCAGTATAACTACAGTCCATTTCATCCCAATAACTAAATTGGATCTTCACCTTGTACATATGTTACTTATCGGGTACCCTTCCGAAATTGCTTTCTCCATAACCTTTTCCTGATTAAAACAATTTGGTTTTATAATTGCAATGTTAGGAAATATAACTTAGAAACAAGAAAAAGCTTGATTGCGTCAAAGCTTTGAAGATTTACCTGGATTAAAGTTGTGATCATCCCAGGTCCATCCTGCATATACTCAAATTATGAGAAAATATATATTTTTTGATAAAATGCAGCAACGGTATAAATTTATCACCTTAAATTGTTTTTTCGTCCACGATATATCCTTCCAGGTTTTAGAATGGGCTGATTCCCATTCTGTTGGAACCTGAATACTTTCTACATGTTGCAAAATCCTCAAGCTATCTGCAAAGACATTAGATTCCAAGTGAGTTTCAGAAAATATAAGAAAACCATAATAGGAGAGTACCGAATCTTGTAAGTTTGTGTAGAATAAATATAAAAGAAATTGTTCATCATTGCAAAAAAAAAAAAAAAAAAAAAAAAATGAAAAGACAATACTTGTGATGAATGCTTCCTCCCAGATTACATGTTTTGACCATGATGGAGCAACCTCTCGAAATGGGATTCCTTCGCTCTTGCATACCCTACACAGAAGCAAAAGAGGATTGTTCTGAGTATTATTGTTAGCAGTTTGAGATATTGAGAAAAAGTGCTGATTTTATACTTTTCTTGATCTATAGTGTGTAAATAACATGAATTCTGCTAAATATTTCTAGAAGGGACATAGTATTAGTTCCTTTGTGGTTGAAGAAAAACATAGCAGTAAAAAAATTAGATTTAATAAAACCATACTCAAGTACTAGTTGGCGTATTATTCCTGGAAGAACGCCATCATTGATAGGAGCTGTCTGCACTTCAAAATGGTTTTTATCTCCATAAACAGATGAGGACTTCCCATCATTTGAATCCCAATCCTAATAAGAAATTGGAAAATGAACAATAAAATTTGTATATGCATGTGTGCCACATAAAGAAATATAGATTAAAATCTACGATGCATAAGCTTATTTCATGTAATGTCTCACTAAACATACACACAAAGCAGAAAAACTGGAGAAATGAAACCATGTTGCCTTGTCCTTGTGAAGTCTTGAGGATGTAGTGAGAATCAAATGATCATGAAAGCAATAACATCTTAGTATTCTAAACAGAAGGTAAGATCAATAAAGTCATGATACGCAACGAGAAGTTGAGTATTGATATATTCATCAATATGACAAAAAAAAAATCACTCTGAAATTTATCATAATCCAAAACAAATTGAAGATAAAGGTTTTCAATAATTAGGTATGGTTGTTAATCTCCACCAAAGTTCACTGCATAAGTTTAAGCTTAAAAACAATTCAAATTTCAGAAGTCCTGTGGCGCCTGTTTGAATATTAAAGCATGGACAATCCAACCATGTTTACCATCAGCTCTTAGGTTCAAATCTTAGGAGATAATACGAACATATAGTTACTAACAAAAATAGCTCAGAGAATTCTAGCATCAAGCTTGTAAGAAATATGCATATAATTTGTGCTGAGAGATATAATAAGCTCACCTTGCGGCAAACAACGAAAAAATTTGTAGCAGAACCTTCGAGTATCTGATCACCATTATAAGACAGCAAAATTTCTGTCACTGATGGAGGTCTGAGCTTTTCCAGAGTTTTCCTAATCCTGCATTGCAGAAAAAATTTGCAACTAGTAATTTGAAGTAACGTCAACAAACTGTTTCTAAACATGGTTGGTTTGTCCATGTTCACAATATTGTACCTTAACACACAATATCCTATTTTTTACTTATATGAAATTTAAGGAAAAGCATAGAAGAGCTTAGTAATACATTTATACATGTATAATAATTCAAAATAAACTGACCTCACCCAATCTGAATATTTTGCACCTGCAATGTTCCTCCCATAGCCCCCAACAGCCAAATGTTCGCCATTTCCCCGCATACCAAATTGAGAAGGAACATAAGTCTCAATATGCACATGCACATCAAAATATTTACTCATTTTTTCCTTAGATATAGTCTCACATACATTCAGTTCCTCCAAATTACCACTAACAAGAGTAGTAATGATTAGCTCCTCAGTATCAACCCTCTCTTTCAATGCAACAGGCAAGATTTTCTCCAATGAATCATTAACAAGCATTTTCAATGCAGGTTGCCAAACTGGCAAATTAGGTGAAACTGGCTGCAAACTTGCAGTTGAAGCATTATCAGATTTAAATAAAAGTTGTGGTGCCAAGTTTGACAGAATTTGTATAGATTCTGAAAGTCTTTTCATGTGTCTTTCCCAAAACATCAAGCATGAAGCATTTTCATGAGTACGCGATGTTGTGTAAGCACCTGGACCAGAAACCAAGTTGATAAGTTTTAAAATAAATGAAGAGTTATATATGTTTTTATTCTCTATAAAGTTTACACTTTTTGTTTTTAGTCCTTACAAATTACAAAAGTGCATATTTTTAGGAGTTTCATAATTTGAAGAAACTGAAAAGCAGGTACAGCCGATCAAGGACCAAAAACAAAACTCGAGATAATTATAGGGAGTAAAAACATGTTTAGTCCCTACTTCGATAAACCGCTTATAGTATCGGAGCTTATTATATAAATAAATACTTGTATAAGCTATTTCAATAACAAAAGATAAAATAAGTTCAAATTGTTCTCGTAAGCCCTCGATAAGTTGAAAACGGCTTATAGACATGTCATACATTATTTTCATAAGCTCTGTCAAACAATCTTACAAATGCTTATGCCAATAAATAAGCTCAAATAAACCCTTAACCCATAAACAAACCAAGAAAAGGGTTTACATAGTATTTTGTAGGAGTTATTTTACTAAACGTTTGAATGTATCTGAATACCTGGATGAGCTTCAAGAAAGACTTTGGCAAGAGGAACATCTAAGGTGTGTGAAAGTATGCCCTTACTAAAAAGATACCTAGAACCTGACATAGATTTTATTATCTTTGATGATTTGAACCAATAGCTTGTCAAAGGAACAAGATTTTCAACTTCCACTGCAAAAATGGTAATATAAACAAACTATATGACATTAGATTATGATTCAACTAGTACTACTAGATGCTGCAAATTTAAAATACCAACAAAATAGATGTACCATATATGATGAGAGAAAGTTACAATAAATTTAAAACACTCAAACAAGGTATGAATGAGATGATGACAAGGGTAGTTAAGGAAAAGACATAGTTGCAAAGAGCTAAGAAAGAGTAGAAAATAAGTGATGAAGTTTACCAGACACAGAAGTGAAGGGTTAGAGACAGAGTCGTTGAGATGATGGAAGTGTTAAACTAATTTTTAAATCAAGGTGTCATTTTCATTGAGCATGGACATAGTATTATATTATTGAACAGAGTACTATAATATGTTTTCTCCGTTAATCATCCACTCATCCATAATTTATTAATCTTATTCTTTTTGGACAAAATAAGAGTACATATCTCCTGTAGGAATGTTTAAAAAAATTTTGATATATCGTTTTATTATTGTTTACTCATCCAAATTCAAAAAAGTATATCATAAAAAAAATCTTTTAAAATCTCAATCCAATACATCCCTCCTTAAAGTAATCTTGAGTATACTTGCGAATTAAATTATGGAGGATTTTAGACGGAAAACTTTGGAAAGCTAAGTCTATATTTTAATTTTATTTCAAAAAAGCATGATATTATATGCTCATGTATCATGTCGTTCTTTCCATTATTAAAAATAAAAATTAAAAATCAAATGTATTAAATATAGACTTAGTCCTTCAAAGTATTTCCTTCCAAAATCCAACTCAGAAACGCACTCAATAAACTACATGTTCTAATTTATAGTTTACTCTTTTGATACACATTTAAATATCTTTTTTATACATGCATTCAATCAAATCATGTCAACTAGACATTTTTTAGAAGTAACTTAAAAAAAAACGTGTAAAAAGATATTTAGGTGTAAAAACGTGTATAAAAAATAAATCCTTAAATATAACTATGTTTTGGCTTTTGAGAGGTATAAGAGAAATTTCGGTGGAACCAAGAAAATGTCCTTTGCTTGGACTCTAACCTTACTGTTCAATCTACCGATGAAGTTTAAAGAAGAACAGAATTGCTATTTTGGAAACTAAATCGTCCAATCCTTACAATTTGAGTATAAAAATATGAATTCATTTTTGTTCTCCACAGGTTCTCTTCGTTGGAGGTAATTCATTCGCCATGTTGTGCGACTCGAACCTCTTACGCTAAACCCAACTCTGTTGGTGATGTGAGACATATCAGTAAATCAATTGGACCCAACTCTGTTATAGGCCAATCTAAGAGGGGGAAAAGAGAAGGTCAACTACTGTCTATTTCATCCCAACAAAGAAGTAGGATCTTCACCTTGTACATATGTTGCTTATTGAGTACCCTTCCAAAATTGCTTTCTCCACAACCTTTTCCTGATTAAACAAATAGGAATTTTGGTTTTATAATTGCAATGTTGGGAAATATAACTTAGAAACAACAAAAAGCTTGATTGAGTCAACTTTGAAGATTTTTTTTCTCTTCATGAGTGTGATCAGTTAAATTTAACTTCAAAATAAAATTCAAAGACTATATACCTAGTAGAAGATAAGTGTTTTTTTCCCCACCCCCGGCCCAATTCAAGATGTGAAAATAATAAAGAATTAATTTACCTGGATTAAAGTAGTGATCATCCCAGGTCCACCCTGCAGTTACTCAAATTGAGAAATTAAAAAATAAAAATAAAATAAATAAAAATGCAGCAACAGTATAAATTTACCACCTGAAATTGCTTTTTTGCCCATGATATATCCTTCCATGTTTTAGAATGGGCGGATTGCCATTCTGTTGGAACCTGAATACTATCTACATGTTGCAAAAGTCTCAAGCTACCTGCAATGATATTAGATCCCATGTGAGGTTTAGAATATAAGAAAACCAAAAAAGGCGAATACGAAATCGTATAATTTTGTGTAGAACAAATAATAATTAAAATAAATGTTCATGATTGAAAAAAAAGGCTTGATGATTTGAACTTACGTGCGATATCATTGTTAAATAACCAAACTCGTAGATAAGTCAGTACTCATTTTCAATGTAGAATAGGCAACTAGCCTTTACAAGTCAGTACAAAATAGTATTCTTGTGTCGCGAGGAAACATAATTACAGTATATTAATGTAGAATAATAAATTTTGAAGACCACCACATGGCGGTGAGTGAATCACAGTTTAAATGTATCAGAACCCTAAGCCATTGATTTAGATCCAGAAGTAATTTTAGTAGACAACTTTCATGAGGCTTCATCAATCATTACTAGCCACTAATTTCCAATTTACAAAGTTGAGTTCTATTCTCAATAACACCAAAAAGAATTAATGAAAAGACAAAAAAAATAAAAAAAAATACTTGTGATGAATGCTTCCTCCCAGATTTCATGTTGTGACCAAGACGGTGCAACTTCTCGAAATGGGATTCCTTCGTTCCTACATACCCTGCGCAAGTGCAAATCACGCACAGTCACATGAGAAACAACCTGTTAGTGTAGTGCTTTTAACTTTCTATCCTATACAAATATGACATTGGTCTAATTTATTTCTATAACTTTTCGACTTTCACCCTCATTCACATCTTCCTGACAAAACAACATTACTAGTTTCATTTTGCCCTTGCAGTGTACATTTCAATGTCCACGACAATTTCCTAATATTTGTGAAAGCAAGTTCTTACTGTTGGCAACAAAAACAAACAAAGAACATAAGTTATAGTCCACTGTAAATAACATAAGGACATTGTTCTTATTGTTACCGATTTGAGATGTTGAAATAAAACCCTGATTTTACACTATTCTATAGTCTGCTGTAAATAACATAAGTTCTGCTAAATATTTCTACACTGCGGCATAGTTTCTTCGTGGTTGAAAAAAATATAGCAGCAAAAAAATTAGATTTATAATCAAACCATACTCAAGCACTAGTTGGCGTATAATTCCTGGAAGAACACCATCATTGATAGGAGCTGTCTGCACTTCAAAATAGTGTTTATTTCCATAATCATATGGGACCTTCCCATCATCTGAATCCCAATCCTAATATGAAATAGGAAATGATCAATAAAATTTGTACATGCATGTGTAACACATAAAGAAATATAAAGTAAAATCCGTGAAAGCTTAATTCATATAATGTCTCAACACACGCACACACACGCACACACACAAAGCAGAAAAGCAAGAGAAACGAAGCCATGACACTGTGTGAAGTCTAGAGAACATCAAATAATCACGACAACCATAATATCTTAATATTTTAAACAGAGTATAAGATGAACAAAGTTTTGAAATACTATGAGAAGTCGATTATTGATTTATTCATCAATATGACAAAAACTAGGAATTTACTCTGACATTTACCATAATCCAAAACAAATATAAGACAAAGGGTTTTAATAAATATAAATAGGTATTGACCGAAGGTAGCTGCATTAGTTTTATGATTAAAATAATTAAAATTTTCAGAAGTCCTGTTAGAATATTAAAGCATGGACAATCCCACCATGGTTAGCAACAGCTTTTAGGTTCAAATCTTAGGCGGTAATAGAAACATATAGTTACTAATATAAAGGGCATAGAGAATTCTAGCACCAAATAAGCTTATAATTTCTGCTGAGATAAAACAAGCTCACCTTGCGGCAAACAACGAAAAAATTTGTCACACAACCTTCGAGTATTTGATTACCATCATGGGAAAGCAACAGTTCAGTTACTGATGGAGGTCTGAGTTTCTCCAGAGTCTTCCTAATCCTGCATTGTAGAAACAAGTTGCAATAATTAGTCCAGTTTATGCGAACAATAATTGGGGGGAACTTCAAACTTTTTAGCATTGTACCCTGTCCCTAACTCTCCAATATCCTGTTTTTTCTTATATGGGATTTTGAGGAAGCATAGAAAAGTTTAGTAATACTTGTATTCTAATTCAGATTCATGTATCATAAGAAACTGACCTTACCCAATCTGAATATTTTGCAGCTGCAACGTTCCTCCCATAGCCCCCAACAGCTAAATGTGCACCATTTCCCCGGATACCAAATTGAGGAGGAACATAAGTCTCAATATGCACATGTACATTAAAAATTTTACTCATTTTTTCCTCACATATTGTCTCACTCTCACATGCATTCAGTTCCTCCAAATTACCACTAACAAGAGTTGTAATGGCGAGCTCCACAGAATCAACCCTCTCTTTCAATGCTACGGGCAATACCTTCCCCAATGAATCATCAACAAGCATCTGCAATTCAGGTTGCCAAACTGGAAAATTTGGTAACAATGGAAGCAAACTTGCAGCGTTATTAGATTTAAATAAAAGCTGTGGTGCCAAATTTGACAGAATTTGTAAAGATTCAGAAAGTCTTTTCATGTGTCTTTCCCAAAATAACAAGCACGAAGCATTATTATGAGTACGCGATGTTGTGTAAGCACCTGGAGCAGAAACAAACTAAGTAAAGGGTTTGCAAAATATTTTGTAGGAGTTATTTTACTAAACGTTTGAATGTATCCGAGTACCTGGATGAGCTTCAAGAAAGAGTTTGACTGGAGGAACATCTAAGGTGTGTGAAAGGATGCCATTACTGATGAGATACCTTGAGCCTGACATTAGTTTTATCTTCGAGGATTTGAAACAATAGCTATCTAAACGATCAATGTTTTTCTAGACCCTTCCCCCCCAAAATTGTCCAGACTAACTCTCTTCAATGACAGTAAAATTCCATTTGCACTGCAAAAGCTGTGATATAAACAAACTGTATCACATGAGATTCTTATTCTGCTATTAGATGCTATAAAATCAAAACAGCAACAAAATAGATTTATAGATGTACCATATGAGAGAAAGTTATCAAAACATAAAACACTAGCCTCAAGTAGATCATTAAACAAGGTATAAGAAGAGACAACATAAAAAACTTAAAAGGAGCAATTTTGATGAATTCAAAAGTACAAAAATATGTCATTTAAACTATATAATGAACCAGTGAAATATACAAAGCAGTAAGATGTTACTAAATAAACCAGTGGTGGAAGATGCTGCTTTGTATGACTATCCGGATAAAGCGCGCATAGTAAAAATCAACATCAATCAATCTATTAATGCTGGAATGTTTATAGGTAATACTAAAGATGGGATTAATTGGGTGGACTTCCATTATGAGAACCTTCCCATGTTCTGCTTTACCTGTGGACTCATTGGACACAATGAAGAAGGATGTAGTGATATGAGTCAGAGGCTGGGTGAAGGTGAGGTCAACCCCAGGGGAGCATGGCTCAGATAGCTATGGCAGGAGGGTTATTGATAAAAAGGAGAAGAGGTTCAGCAGCAACCCGATGCATTCTTCAAGTGGGGGAAAGTTTAGCCCAATTGCACAGGCAATGTTAGATATGATGGCACAAATGAAGCTTGCAGAAGAAAATGAGGGTGACACAGTAGGTTCAGACTCTGCTCCTATGGAAGAGAAAGCAAACAATGGCTTGCAGCACAATAAATCTCAGCAAACTCAGGGGAATAACTACAACCAGAACAATTACAAAGAGCTTAAGAGAAAGCGTATAATGGCAGAAAAGATTCAGGAGATGAGGCCTAACACATCAACTATCACTCACAATGGATTGACCGGTCTTGGTGACAAGGTTGGCCAACAGCCATGAAGATAATCTCTTGGAACTGCAGTGGGCTAGGGACCATGCTGCTAATAAGAAACTTACAAATTCTCTCTAATTAATAATAATAGATATATTGACTGTTATATAGACTGTATGAATAATAATATACAATGGAGACAAACCAGCTTATATGACTATTCAAATCACACACAGAAGCATCTCACTTGTGATTTAATCAAATCGCTTGCCAACAAAAACTCTTGTTAGAATTGGCTTCTATTTGGGGATTTGAATATTGTCATGACTAATGCTGAAAAGCTGGGAGGAAATGGTATTAATTATCAACTAGCCCACAAGCTATCTACTATTCTAGTTGATTGTAATCTCATTGATTTAGGCTACCAAGGGGATATTTTCACCTGGGCTAATAATCAAGCTGATGATGATCTATTAGGGAGAGACTTGATAGATATTGTGCTACTTCTAACTGGATTAATAATTTCCCTAATTATAGAAATCATCATTTGCTTAGATAATCCTCTGATGACAACCCTATTATGCTTGTATTTAGCACTGATCCCGAAAGTTTCGATATTGTCAAACAGACCTGGTACTCTATCAGAGGGAATGGCACTTAGAAATTGCAGGAAGCCTTCACCAACCTGCACATCTGGGGCAGCAATAAGTATGGGAACAAACATCCTTAGGCTCTCTATAATGTCATCTATAAGATTGTTACTAAGACTATATTCAACAGAATCAAGCATATCCTGCCTAACATCATCAGTCCCCATCAAAGTGCTTTTTTGCGGGAAGATTAATTTCTGAGCAGAAATAATAAAAAGAAAAATGAATGAATGAATAGTGAGAACACACACCTTTGCAAAGCGAGAACAGCGGCGTGAAGAGAACGCAGCTCAAAAGCGAGGTGCTCAGCTCAAGGAAGGGAGCCTGGGTCCACATTTATTTTTTTTTTTCTTTTCGGTTTTTCACCACCAGTTGAATCTGGTTCGGGGGTCAGTTCTGGCATCAAGTGGTTCCAGCCCCCTCCCGATCGCAGTTGCGGGAGATCGAACCGTGGTCCTCCCTACCAAGTTCAGCGCCAATCACCACTGAACCAACTAACGATTGGTTGGGTCCACATTTATTTGTTAACAGGTTCCTTTTGGATTTTTAGTTTTTTGTCAAAAAAATATTATTTTTTATAGAATTTCTCTTGCGGTAATTGTGCGTACTAAAAAAATGATTCTTTTTGAGGAATTTATGCAATTGTTAGCGCCATTTTCGTTCTCGTATGTATGGTACAATACAACAATTCCCAAACCAACTCACAAATACAATCTTGTTCGTTGATTGATCCAAACACTAATTGAACATGGGCACAATCATGATCACAAACGATGATGGAATCGACGCACCTGGCCTCAGAGCTTTGGTCAACGCTCTCGTCGCCACCAATCTTTACAACATTCAAGTTTGCGCTCCTGATTCGTAAGTAATAACGCACCTTCTTTTATCGTCATCTATTTGATTTCTATCTACTGCTAATGGATTTACATAAATGTTTCTTTCAATACACATTCCAACATCCAACACCGTATATATAAACATCTGTTTTTATTGCTAATGTGTTGCATATCTCGATATTGGTTGTGTTGTGTTACTTAACTATTTCATAATTGAATCATTTCCAGTGAGAAATCAGCTGTTAGTCACAGTATTACTTGGCTTCACCCTATAGCAGCCAACAAAGTTCACATCCATGGAACCACAGCTTATGCAGTTTCTGGTTTGTTATCTCTTTTTTCCTTTGTAATAATATCTATTACGCCCTCTGTCGCTATTATAATTATAAGCAATAAAATCATGTTTTTTAGGTTAATTGATATATCTGGTATACAGTTTTTTTTTTTTTTTTTAATTGAAAACTTGGCATCCGGCTCAAATACCGGCTCAAATACCGAGGGATCCAATCCCACTGTCCACTTGGGGGGACCCTATTTTAAGTCGGACCAAAGCTGTCTATGGACTATTTTAAGTTGTACAGTACATATTCTCCTGTCTTACAGAATGTCCTTATGCAAATTATTTGCAGGGACTCCAGCTGATTGCACTTCTCTCGGACTTTCCAAATCACTCTTTCCTACAGTAGCTGATCTGGTATGCTATTCTTGTTGTTTGAGTTTTTAGTTTTGCTTTCTAAGTAAATACATTGTTGGAATGAACTTTTTTCTTTTTTCCTTACTCCATTACTCTATCTGCTTCTTGGCTATTTTTCTTTATCACCGAATGTGAGCCATTTTATTTATTTAGGTAGTCTTTTAAACGTTTTGTAAAACTTCTACAACATTGTCCCTTATTTGCACTACTGATTTTTCACTTTCATTATTTTGTTTTGAGAAATTCCTCACATATAAGATCTTTTAGACTAAGCTGTGCGGGATAAAAATTCATCCACCTGGTTTCTAATATGTGTCATACGTATTTACAGGTAGTAAGTGGCATAAACATGGGTCACAATTGCGGTTATCACATGTAAGTAGTGTCGTTTTTTCCACATCTTTAAGCCATCTTCTTAAACTGAAAGAGTAGAATATGCTCAACTTCAGTAGTCATTAATTTATAACATTTTTGTGTTCATAACTGTACATGTACGAATTATGTTCCCTTTTATGCAGTGTTTACTCGGGCACAGTTGCTGGAGCTCGTGAGGCTTTCTTCTATGATATACCTTCTATCTCCATTTCATATGACTGGTATATTTTCAATACTTTTGTGGCTATATTGCTGGATTATCTTGTATGTTTGTTTTGAATTGATTTTTTAAAGAGTTATTTGCAAATATATGGTTCATAGACATTATAATATATCATTAATTCATTATCTATCAACTGGTACAGAAACTGCTAATCACTATTGTATTTTACCATTCGGGATCAATCCAGGGTTAAAGAAAAGAGTAACCTATATGACTTCACCCTTGCCGCGCAAGCATGCGTGCCTATCATAAGTGCTTTACTGGTTGATATAAAGAACCAAAGATACCCTCAAAAGTGCTTTTTGAATATAGATGTGCCAAGCAATGTTGCTAATCATAAAGTATGTTTCCTTTTTTATGTTTAACTTATAAATATATTACTAACATGAAATAGCCAGATAACTTTGTTATGATAAAATTAATATATGATGCAGGACAAGTGTGGGTCGACTATAATATTTTGCTTTTCTATTATTTAATTATAGTTTTCTTAAGGAGTTGTTTTGGGAATTTTAATTATTTTAGGTCAATTTAAGGTAATTGTGTTAAAATAAACGTGTTCTTTGTAAAAATATGCATCAGTAAAATCGTAGATGTTTGTTTACTTGTCCATTATGTTGCACAGGTTTATGCTTTGGATACTAAAAAAATTGTTAACTGAATATGTAAAAGCAACAATGTTGGTTTCTGATTTCTTGAAAAGAATATATGGTCTTCTGATATAAATCGGTTCACTGTAATGTTGCTTTGTATTCCTGAAAACATTATTCTTTCAAATATATCTCGTGTTTTTTTTTCCCATTTCCAACAAATGAAACTTTAAATACTGATGTAGTTCAGAGGATTGACTTCAAATTAATTTGTGGTTCTTCTATTCTACCCAAAAGGGGTACAAGCTAACTAAGCAGGGTAAACGTTTAATCAAGATGGGATGGAAGCAAATCGCCTCTGAGACGGAAGGACGAAAAATGTCATCTGATATGACCAATGCAGACATACCAGCACATGCAGATATTAACATGTCATCTATCTTACCTGAAAATCTTTTCATTCATTTGAGCAGCTCATTTCCAATATCTTTCGATGAATTCTTCTCAATGCTACATATCTAAGACGTCTGCTTGAGTATGATGTAGTATATTATTTTAATTTTGTAGGTGAGAGGTTCTCAACTTGATCATCATGATGATAATGATCACAAATCGTTGCAGGAAGGATATGTGAGTTATATAAATAAAATATTATTGGACAGTGAACACACAGATTGTAGCTAACGTGATTTTGCCTTTTGTTTAGATTACTGTCACACCTCTTGCTGCTATCTCTCAGGCGGGGGAAGATTGTCAAAACTATTTTAAGGATTGGCTACAAAATGTCTCAGAATCTCCCTCTTCGTCAGCTCTATAATGCTGTAAGACATTTCACGTGTTCATGATTTATATCAATTTCAAAATACTGGCAGTGCTACCAATGATAGAGTTCACATTTTTATATCCTGTTCAGTTAAGGGAAAAAAAAAACAATTGTCACCTCTTAGATGCATGACAAATTGGAGCAAGCCTGCACATATTTTTAATGACATTATTACGGCATTTTGACACTTGGGAGCTTATATATCTTTAATGATACCTTTGGTAATTAGTACATTATCAAAAGTATCATTTAGAATGTGCACACAGTATTTGGCTGATATCCTACGAAGTGTCGAGCTTATATACTTTATTCCATACACTGTTTACGTGATAAGTGGATAAAGTTGAGGCATAATTCTGATTTATCAGGAGGAGGGTGAAAGGAGTGTGAGGGTTGAACTCACCCCTGTTATCTTTTTGGGGTCAAAAACTCACGCCATGCCTCAGCACAGCCACACATATCTTGAATTCAGGACTTGGGAGCTTCATTTGCCACATGTAAAATCCGGAAAAATATCATTTTGCCCTCTGATTGCTGGACAAAAACTGTGTTTTTTCTTGTCCAGAAGCACTTCCAGACGGTTGTAGATTTTAAGAAATTGTTGGGGGGTTAAAAGCAGCTCCCTTGGGACTTTGGCATGTAGCAGCCCAAAAAGATATATATGCCTTTTCTTAGGGAGCACATTTCTCCACCTTCCACATTTCTAAAAGACCACATGTTTTTGGTGGTGTACTTCTAAAATTCACGTTTTTCTGGATGTGCACATCTGAAGTGATATCGGGGATGTGTGTGTGCAGAAAGTTCCTCCCTTCTTTTATCACTGTTTCTTCTTGGTGTGAAGTGTACAAATAGATCCACAGTTCCACACTCTCACAAAATCAATATATAATAGTCTCCTCGATTTGAACTCCTAAAATAGATGCCCAAGTAAATAGGCTTATGAAGCCATTACTAATAACTCTTATATAATCATGATCCTATAAAGCAATGCTTTAATTTGCCTTTAGGCCAGAGCATCAAAAGTAGCTGTTTTTGCCATCAATTAAATGTGATTTAGGGTTCATTTTACTAAAATCAAACAGAACACTTTGGCTAAGAATCACTTATATGAAGAGTGAGAGAGTGAACAAGAGTTTTAAACACAGATTGTTGAGTGAGATGCTACAATTTTACTAAGAAAGTTGTGTTGAAAAAAAAAAACTTTTAAGGGATTGACTACACAACTTGTTAAGCATTTTACAATATCACATCCCTTCCTATATTTTTCATGTTGAAATTCCTGGCACGCTAAGCGCGATGTGCGATACGATGTTCTAAGCACCTTAACACTATTATCACAATATAAAAGTAAGCAAATAAATGAAAACAAGTAAAAGACACGGGATATTTGTTAACCCAGTTCGGCGCTTAAAACAAGCCCTAGTCTGGGGGATATCAATCCAGGAAGGAATATCACTATAGCAGTCCTAGTTGTAAGTTCTCAGCAAACACCACGTTTACAACTCATAACCAAGCAACTACCAATGACTCTTCAACCTAGGAACTCCTAAGTCTGAGATCCCATCTCACTCCCTTACAACCTTACAAACAGCAAGGATTTCAACAACACAAGAATAATAAAGTTTTGGAGAACACACTCCTAAAAACTACACACTCGTACCTAAAGGCTTAGAGTGTTAAAAACACACAATGTCATAACTCCGTACTTCAAAGCTTAGGAGATGATCACAAAGATTACAACTCAAAAGAACACGTCCTAAGCTTGCATCAATGAGACACAAGAAAGTCTCACAAATTAACACACACGCAAAAACCTAGAATGCTAGAAAACCAAAACACAATGACGGCGTGAACAACTACTAAATTAGGTAGCACAATCTTTAAATACTCCAGGCAAAAGTCCTTGATCCAGAATTAAACACGGCTTGATTTGTTTGACCCAAGTAAATAACCACATTGATTAAAAGAGATTCTTTCCAAAAATATACTTTAAAGAGATTCTTCATAAAAGTATTCTTGACAAGGATCTGAAGCATTAAATGATGATCCTCATAATAAGCCTGATTAAAAGGCGCCATGCAAGATTCATGAAAGAGAAACACACATTCCATAAATATAACACGCGTGCGCACACTTCCAATGGGCGTGATACGATGTTGAGGCATCTTATCACACATCCTGCTACAAGGTTTATTTTACCAAAAATGCAGCCAACACCAAAGACTCAACACATGTTATGATTTGTTATCACATCACTTCCTATATTTTTCATGTTATGATTTATGAATGCTTATTCTCTTCAGATTACTCTTGTTTTTCTATAATGATTTCTACTCAATCAAGTGCAAATTATATTATTTAGATTTCAAGTTATTTTGCTAAGGTATGCATGCCAGTGTCACTGTTCCATTATTGTCGGGTGGCATGAAAGACTCTTTCTATGAAATTTGCTATGTGATTTGAATGAGGAGGCCTAATTTCACAATTTTCTTTAACCTAATAACTTGTGATTGACTAGGTTATAGCTTGAGCTTTCACAAGTCACCATCAACAAGGAAATCAATGTAAGAAACAACCTTTTCAACATCTTATAATAGACAGCTTAACAAGAAAAAGCTTTACCAAGAAATACAAAATTATAACTTTCACTTTCCTTCCCCTACTCTGCCTGAAAACCTCTAAGAAATGCTTATGTGACCGCCTTGATGTATACAGGTTTTAATTGTGGGTGAAAAATTGTGCAGAAATCAAAAAAGCATTCAAGAATAAAGGAAAATGGAGGTATAAATAAGAGCTTATACTGGTTGCTTTAAAAACAAAATTTGAGATGCATTATGTTTTGGTGCTGCAGAAGTTAAAAGAGAAAAAAAAACACTATGGTACTATGAACATTATAATTATTTTTATGTACATTAATTACAAGCTTTTTCTCAATTATGTATTGTGCCCATGGCCTTCATTTTTTCGATGGTAAGGAAGGTGCATGTGATTCCACGAGTATTGACCAGAGGACGTGAACGTCTTCATAAGGGCAAGATTTGACATCTTCATATAGAATGTAAAGCCCTCTTCCTGAAATGACAGGAAAATATTTGAAAAATTTAGTGTTATGTGAGTGAGAAGAAATTAAAGGCAGGAAGAAAAGAATTTGGAATATTTCTTTAAGGTAAAGAAAATTGTGGTATTTTTGGTTGAATGTTTCAAGAATAGAAGCTTTATGCAAAGTGCACAAACATTGTAGAAAAAGGACACAATTACAAGCATTGCTTGATTAAAACTAGCTATATGCATGAGTGAAAACATTAATAATGTAGTTATAGAGTGTTATTGAACTTACTCTTCTTTTGAGTTGAATTCATCTTGAACCATAGCTTCTTGATTGGAGAGAAGAGGGATTGAAGCCACCCCATTTGGTGAAGTGGTGTGGCTCATGCACATGAAGTAATGTGAAGCTAAATAAAAAGAAGGGTAAGAGAGATAAAGAGGAGAACAAACACTAGACTTTGCTTAGACAAGGGTGAAGATTTTGCAAATGTCACTTCATATTTTGTGACATTTTCTTTTTTGAAAAGGATATTTTGTGACATTTTAAAATTCTATTGCATAATAATCATGTATTAAAATTGTTGTTGGTACAGTGCCCTTTTCAAACCTTTAATATCTTGTATAACAAGATGTCGTTCCACCAATCAGGTGTCCATCTCATACTTTTGTTCACAACAAAATAGAAGCATCTCTTGGTACCTATTTTACCTTTCCTATTGGCTTATTCTTGAAGACATTTTTCCATATTTTTCACCATCATTTTAGTATATAACTTGGTGGTAAAAGGCCACGTTGAGAAGGTTTCTTGTTGTGACATTTAGGTAGCCCTCTTGCATTTCAAGCAAGAATATGCCTCCTTTTTTTAGGGTCTCTCACAAGGCTTTGTTTCATATAAGTCCACCTGTTTGGTATAGGGTGCCTTATAAGAGTGAAAAAAAATTGGATTGTCTTGCTGACTCAGATTTGGCACATGACTCACATTAATTACTTAACTCAAGCTTTTTAAATTTTTTTACTGAATTGTGTTTGTTGAAACTTGAAACCTTGTGTTATGAGTTTTTAGACATACAAATTTAAAATCATTTTTTCTTTGCAATCTATTTAAACTCAAAATTTGATAAATACAATACAATTTAAGGAGTGGTTGTTCTTCCCATTCCAAAATTAAAGCATGTACAAGGCTACAAGCATCCATAGTACCAAGAAATGTCTATGAGAATTTCTTTTCGTCACCCTTATATCTTCTCACTAGTTCTGGAAAATTACGAAATACCCCGCTTGCACTTAACGTGCAAAAATATTTTCGCACCTTAGTAACGAACGCGACTGGAAAAATTATTTTCACAAGCTTCAATATTTATAATACATGTTTGCTATATAGAGTGCAAATCATAACCCTTTAGTTTACATTCTAATATACGAACCAAACAATACACATATTTTTAATGTATGGTCTAAAATATCGAAATGTCGACAATGTATTTCATTTTCTTTCAATATAGTATCAAGAAATGTATACCAGTCCTTTACCTATTCAACACAATCTTACCTAACGCCAGTAACATAGAAATTGAAAAACTCAAAAATGAAGTACAAATGCCTTTTTTTTCAATTCTTTTGTTAGACCAAGCCTATTGAAGTGAGATGAATATTTCATCATGTATGTTTTCATCATTAAACTAATAAATCTTATAATTAGATTAAATGAGATATTATATGAGATATTGATCTATCGGTAAAAATAAATTTGTGCATAGTGAAAAACTTATTTCATTTATGCATATTAGACAAGTCTTTTTTGTTAATATACATAATTTTAAAGAATAACAACACACGTATATTTCTTCTATTTTAACACACTTCCACCAAATTGGTAGTAGATCTTAAAATTTAGAGTTTAACATAACTCAATTTTATGTAAGAGAGAACCTTCTCTTTTTTATAAATTCATATTCAGCTTATCTATCATCTAACACAAGATTTTAAAAAATTTAGGTTGTGCTTAACTCAACCATACAAAATCGATTTGTAAGGTAAAAGTTATCCATACAAAATTGTTTTTGTTCTGTTTTGGGTTCTTTCTCGGGCTGCAGTGTTGTTGCTTCGGGTTGTACTCTTTGTTTAGTTTTGGTGTTTTGTGTATTATGTGTGTCTGCCTTTCCTTTGTGGCAGACTATCACATATCTTGTTTGTACTCTCTTTTGCATCTCTAGTACTTCTTATACTAGTGATTGCCTTAATAAATTTGCTGTTTCAAAAAATATAAACCTGTGTTTAAGTTAACTTTCATCCAATGTATGGCTTTTAACACACATTCTCACGTCAAACACTATTAAACTTGGTGCATAACAATAAATAATGAGTAGTCCGATAACAGAATATGTCTACTAATATCATTAAAAGAACTTAAAACACACTTTAACAAATGTTAAATGATTCAAAATCTCTCTCTCTCTCATATTTTATCACATGCATTCTAGATTCTACAAATTATATTTTTTCAAAAAGTAAAACAAACAATTCTGATATTTCTAAAGTACATATTTGTAAAGTATCAATGTCCGTTACTTATATGGCTCCAACTTTGACGTATTCAGGCTTCATAGGTTGATAGCACTCCTATTATAACAAATTAATTTCAATTTCAATTTTAAATTTGAAAATATTATAATTTAATATTAATTTTCAAAAATATAACAATTTGAGAATATTGTATATACATGTGTGGCGTTATGGGATTCGAGTTGTATGCAGCCACAATCATGTGCGGTCATATTTATCTCAGTTATGAAGGGTCTGTTTGGCCTACCTTATTTTTGAGCTTATGTAAACAACTTATACAATTTTTATATATTATTATAAGTTTTTTAAGGTAGTTTATAATAAAATAGCTTACAAAAATTCAATTTTCACTAGTTTGAATTAATAAAATAGCATAAAACCTAATTTATATTGCATAAACTCAAAAATAAGCTAAGCTAGGCCAAACGTGCCATAAATATTGAATTTGGTTTTCCAAACTTAAAATTAAATAAATTTCTTTCAAAATTTGATCATTGGATCTTAATCAAACAACCATGCCTAATCCAAATTCCAGTTGAACAGTGATTAAACAATTATTACTATAGCACAATTTTTCTATAGCTTAAAAAAATGGATTTTTGAAGGCGGGTCAAAGGGTGCGTTTGTTATAGATTTTTTCAAAATAGATTCTTATAGTGTAATATAATTTTGTGTAAAAAATTTTTACAAAGAATTTTTTTATAAAAGCTTTAAATGAAAATTTGCTTTGAATAGTTATTCTTAAAATGACATTTTATGTATTTCATCATTTTATTGAAATTTTTTTTATATATCAAAATTTCAAAAAAATCACTTTTTTTGAAGCTATTTCAAATAGATTTTCATAAAAATCATTTTTGAAATACAATTTTTTGTAAAAATTGAGATTTTGACTATGTTTTGATCTTCAATAATGTACGTTTATGTTATATAATGTCAAAATTAGTGTTTGAATTTAGAAAAAATAAATATAAAAAAACTTACAATATTTTGAAAAACAATTTTGTAAAATCTATTTTCAAAAATACAAAGAAAAATCTATTTTTTTTAAAGTTAAAACAAACGCACCCTAAGTTTGAGATACAGGATGAAATGGCATGGGACCGGATCGGATATAAAATTCAATCCACACTTGCTGCATTCTCTGGGTCATCAATTATGGCCTGCTCCAATTACATTATCATCACCACTAAATTAAAATGCAATAATTAAAGCTGTATCATAATCATAATGGTGGGTTCTCAATACTAATTACCTTACCTCTTTTGCTTTTACAACGGTTGCTTATCAACTCTTTCATGTTGTGTGTCCAATGACAAAATGTTCATAAACTCTAAGAACCCTAATTAGGAAATACTCCGGCCGATTCTAAATTTCCGTCATTAGAGAGACAGTAGTGTCTTTGATAGACGATAGCTACCATTTTAGCTATATTTACGAGATTAGTTAATTAACTTATACTTGAATCTTTTTTCATATTTTTGTTGGGTTAAATATGTGTTTATTTCCTATAAAATGTTTTTTAAGTTTAATCCTGTTAAATTTTAATCTTTATAGTATTGTAGTTTGTAAGAACAACGTCTATTTTGGAAAAGAAAAAAAGTAATTCAATTTCACATTAAAATAATATATTTTTAGAACATTTTGAGATAATGATTTTAAAACTAAGATAAGAGGGTAAATTTGACCATAATGTCAACTCTTCAATTTTCCGTTAGACATGGCACCAAAGTTTAGCTGCTTAACTTTATGCAACGATATTAGCATATATTTAGCACACGCCATCCTAACTTTAATCTTTTGTCATAAAAAAAAATAATTCTACTTTAATTTATTGTTATTAGCTTTGATATTAAAACTAGTTAGATATAATAAAGGTTGACAAATCAACAGAGTTTTTAATTATGGAAAAATAAAATGTACTACGAAGATATGATGGTTTAGGTGCAAAACGGGAACAAATAATTGGTCCAAATCTTCAAAGTTAGACAACCTTTTTAAGTTCTAATAATAGTGTAGTTACCGTTTGATTAATTATTCTGTGCCTTTGCGGTCGTCACTTTTAGATTTAAACTTTTCAAGTTTAAACTTCCATTTTTGAGCTTACAACTAGTAGTTCATAATTTATTTATTTTTTTTGAGCTTACAACTAGTAGTTCATAATATTTTTTTTAAAGCAAGTCGTTCATAATTTGTAGGTACAGGCAGATGTAAACAATATTTAAGGGGATAATATAATATCATAGGAAGTTTTACGGTATAGTATTTGTAAATTGAAGTGTATTGGTACATTGAATTTCTCATCCAATAAATTAATGATTATTTTTAATGAATTAAAAAACTATTTGTTTTTTTTACAGATAGAAACTATTTGTTGATTATTGTATTTTAGAAAAAATTATTTCATGAGACAAAATATAATTTGATTTTTTATAACTATCATACTATTTTTTTTTTATAAAAAAATCAATTTTCACTATCATAAGTAATAAAAATTCATCAAATAAGTTTTATATTTTATTGAATGATTTTGTAACTAACATTTAACTATTATAATTTTTTAAATGGTAGGAAATCATTTTAAAAGAAACTCATTTAATTATAAATTTAAAGAGTTAATGTACCGGAATATTTGAATTTATAGAAATTGTTTAATGCTAGGTGGTTATTGTACTTTTTTCTTTAACAATGGTTAATTTTTAATCATTTAATCATAGTAAGTATTTAACTCTAAATAATTCATAAACTACATTTTAGATTACAAATTTCTACATTTTATTTTTATAAAGAATTTTATAGTTCTTGTCTTGTGAGTACAACATACATGGACTTTCTACATGTGTTGAAGTACGGATTCAATCCACAATTTTCTATTATTTCAAATTTTACGTGAGATTTTCACCACTAAACTATTTGAACAAAAATTGTAAAGTGAATTGTTCTTAACAAAATTCAGAGTTTATCCTAGAGGATAGAAAGACTCATAGGACTACTATCCAAATCAAATACATTGAAAATTGGAAGTTTTCTCTTCCCACCCACCACATATCTCTTTCACCCATCGAATTTCTGATTTTGCCCTTGGTCAAAAAGTTCGGAACGTATTTTCCGAACTTTTTTTTGCCTTGAATGTGAATTTCGAAATGTGTTTTCCGAAATTTTTGTCGAATTTACTCTAGGAAAGGTTCGGAAAATACGTTCCGAACTTTTTTACAAGGGCAAAATCGGAATATTGGGGGGTGAAAAAGATATAAGGGGGGTGGGAAGAGAAAGCATCTGAAAATTGTCCATCGAACTACCACCCATTGGCCGACTTTTATTGGGCCTATATGTCGAGTGGGCCTACATAACATAATACTAATAGACAATGAGACAAGACACATGCTTATGATATATAGTTGCTTTAATTTCCTACTCACTTTCACATCCACAACTGAAAGTCAAGTTCCTTCCTAGGGTTTCACAGTCGCTCCGCCAATCACATAGACCTTTCATCGCGTTAGAGTCAGTCATCTTTCAGATCGCCCTCTGTTCAGGCTTCCATCACCTGATAGGAAGTCTTATGCCGTTCAAATCTCTACTCCCTTGCAATCGAAGGTAACATTGTAATTTTCTTCCCTAATTTACTTAATTTCCTTTAAGCTTCAAGGTACCTTTATTGACTTTCATTTCTAGGGTTTTATTTTACTATTATTTTTACCTTGTGGATTGTTATTTATGCCCTTTTCTACATGTTCTTGTGATGGTCTTCTATGTTATTCCCTTAATTGTATTAAAAATTTTCTAATTTTATTTTCTCGATATGATATCATTCTATCTCGAGCTTTGTTGAAATAGAAGAATATTTTTTAGTTCAATACCTAATTTATATCTCGAGCGATCAAAGTATAGAAAACTTTGAACACATTAAAAATAAACAATTGATCTAATTTGAGCCTTAAAATATATGAACCATTTTCACCTCCCAAGTCCAAACCAGCTTCCATCAAATTTTTGATTTGTTTGACAATATTCCTTCCCCTTAAAGCATTGGTGGTTTCACCCTTCAAGAATTCAATTACAAGTTACAACCTTATAATCCATATGAAACTACACTAATTATAAAGTATATAGAGTATAAATCCATTTTTTTAGATAAAATCAACCCCTCTATATTGTGTCAAAAAAAAACCCCAACATTTCTAAAGCACCCGACTAACATTAACTCACAATTATATTCAAGTCATCTCACATCCAATATGAAACTCTTAACATTAATATACAAAAATCAAAGAACATACTTATTTCGCCTGCTCCTTCTATGAGTGGGAGGTGCAACCTATCTTGTGTTGGAACCGATAGCAGTAGGTGATCTGCTGGTTATGGATCCCGTTGCTTCTTGGTGGTGATTGACATGTTCTTTGTCGGTCTTCTCTTCATCCTTATTTTTCCCTTTTGTCAGGCGTCTTGGTTTAGGTGATTGTAGTTTTGAGAGTGTATTTTTAGTGCACTTCCTTATTTTATTTTGTGGTTTCTCTTATTTATACTGATATCTTTTTCGTAATATAATATATTTATCGTTGCCATTAAAAAAAAAAGAACATACTTATTTCTTCAATTTCATATATAATAAATAGCACATGTAAATCCAAATAGCATTCTAACTGAAGTGTACATATTTTTGACCAACATCTACAAAGAAGTTGAACTCTATTCAAGTGTTCAAATTGTTAACAACGTAGAAAATAGAGATGACAAGAAGACCAAATGAGAGAACACCAATAAAACAAAAGTTACAATAAAATATATAAATTAGAGATTAGAAAAGATCAAACTATCTTATTACATTATTGAGGAATTCTTAGATAGGTACAAATTTAAGAAAAATGTATTTGAGCACACATACATACATAAGAAAAAATAAAAGTTAAATAAAATAGTCACATCAATAGCTATTAATTATTTCTTTTAACTTAAATTTTTTGAAATTATGTGTGTGTCTAAATGTATATGTGTTGGAGTTGTGTCAAAGTTAGAATTTTCCTACATTATCATATAAGTATTATCTAACATCAACCTCAAACTCACAACACATTAAGAAGTTAACTTGTTACTCTGTGTAGCACAACATTTATTAGCAAGAAAGCCAACTATGCATCATCATTAATCCAAAACAAAGTTAAATTTAAATTTATAATTATAAATTAATGATATTAAATTTTCATCTGTTTTTGATTTTTGTGAGTGGTATTAATAGTTATGCAATGTGGGGACTGGGGAGCACATAATTTATGAGCCTTGGAATTATCCCTATGTCCCATAATGAATCCTTTTACACTTCCTTATTTATTCTATAATTCTCTGAAGGTGTAATGGGAAACCTCATAATCTCTGTCCATTTCAGTTCACAAAAGAAGACATTTAGGCCCTACCATACACATTTTGGTCAAAATTACATGGTCACCTCTATTATTTTAGTAAAATCACTGTTACAAAATCTTCAACATAGGGAAGTTACTGTATAGGTAGAAAGAAAAAAATATATTATAAACCAAATAATAGAAAATGTACACTTTGAATTTTAATGATTCAATCATGATGTGGTTCCTACTTCCTCCTAGTTGAAAAAAGTGGTGTGTGATATATGCACAGGTCATTATGTTCACAAGTGTAATAGGGAGGGAGAAAAGTAGTGTTTCAAATTTTGAAATTAGAGAAAGTGATAAAAGATTTTTCTTACTATACTACATGAGTATGAATAGGTATATATGGATGAGAACAAGATAAACCACTTTTGGAAAATTTGGCCACGTGAGTGGGAGAGATTTCAACTAGAGAATCATATCATATTATATCTTATGTACTATGAATGAATATTATGAATGAAATTGAATATAGTCAATATACTATAATATAAATATTGTCCTCATGAGTCTCACTAGTAGCTCAACTAATTACCAACCTAAGTCCAAATTATTAAAATTATATACTTGGACAAAACTCAAATATAATTATTTTTTTTAGTACAACTTCAAATATTAGTTTTTACTTCTAGAATCCAAGTGTTAATTTATGTTAGTTAGTTTTTCTAAAATAATGTTAAAAAAATAGAGATAGAACAGAATCTTTGGGATATTTGAATAAGGACAAGGGAAACAAATGTCACACTAAATTCCACTTTTACTAGTATTAATATATAAGTAGAAAGGCAATGCTTACAACTTTATCTTTGGAAAACCCAACGTAGCAGCTTAAATAACGCTTTAGCTTGGTTAATTACTTTCCCTCATCCCCACATAATGCACTGTATTCTTTCAGTTGCAGACGAGTATATGCTTTTAATTAGTATATTTGTTTTATTTTATCCCTCTTTTGCTTCTGTAATCTTATTTCAATATATATTGACTTTGGCTTTCTAAATTGGGCTACATATTTCTAGACACACAATTAATTAAACAAGGGTAATGCTAAACAGTGTCCTAGGGGCACTTGTTAAGTATGTCAACAAAAAAAGGAAATAAAAGCAAAAATTAATGGTAATAAAACATCTTTTTACACTTTTGATGCGTTGACTACACGCATTCCAAAATAAAGTTTCTATATTAATATGTTTAACTAGTATCCTAGGGGCACTGTTTAACATTTTCCATTAAACAATATAAAGGTTCTTATATACATAAAAAAATTAACCAAGTATAATTAAGGAGCTTCTTCTAAACCGAATAGTTCAGAAGAATATGAATTAGTTTATGAGAAGAACAATTATTAATCGAATTTTACTTATTTTAGAGTCAAATTCTAAATTATTAGGGATTCTCTTGAAAATCGAAGAGTTAAAAAAAAATCAGAATTTGAAATAAAAAATTAGTAATAGTAAATGTATGCATTTTAAAATTGTGACATGTAGAGAATGTCTTAGACATCAATTCAATTATCTTATTTTAATTTTATTTAGTTGTTGGTGGGTCATCGCCGTAGGGACAACGGAGGTTGAACTTCTATGAAAATGGGATTAATTTAGTGTTTCATTTATTATGTGCAATTGTGTTTTTCAAATACTCATGGAAGGACAAGTATCAAGGTTTTGACTTATGGAACTAAGTTAATTTTGTGTGTTTTGAACAATGTTATCCGTGTGTGTGTCTACCAACACTGTTTTCACACAAGCATGAATTTGTCGTTTAAGTCCTTGAGTGTGTGCAGAGTGAATTATTATGCTCATGCATTTTGTTTGTATGCATGCATACATGAGAATTTTCATATACAAGTACTACTATGTGTGAGACATTAATTAAGTAATCAAACATAATAAAAAAAAAATTAAATGTATATAGTCAACATTTTAACAATATAAATGTTATTTTCAATATTGAATTTACTAGCTATTAGTATTTTTTATTAGTGTTTTAGAGACATTAGCTAGTATGACCTTATTATTATTCTGATTTATAGTTATTCAATTGTTGGTTGTATTAACTCATTTGATTTTATCTATCGAAACAAGTATTTGTAGAATTGTGATAACTTATGAAAATAACTTACCTATGACCTTTAAATTGTATTTAGGTTATTTTCATAAACTTTCAAGAAACCTTGTTAAAATAAATTACACTTTATATGAAAACAATTTCACTTGTATGCTAATATTTATCTTATATGCGTTTAACTAAATTTATTTCACTCGGTGAATATACTGGAGTAGTGGTGAGATTGACAATTGCGAGAACACCATTAGTTTCTTAAAACTCCTAAAATCATAACTTTTACGAAAATCACAAAATTCACCAAAACTCGATCTCATTGCAAATTCAACATGCACACAATCTTCTACAAAGTCAAATAATTTTGTCACATTATTACTAATATTTTTATGGCATTTACATTAGTTTAATATCCAACAAAAATTACATTTATTATCATGTCCCTTTCATGATTTGTTCACTCTCTTATATATATAACTTTTTGCCTCATATTATCTTGGCCTACCTTTGCTTATCCACTTAGTTTTAAGCTGAGTTTTTCCTTCTTAATTGTCATTAGTGAACCCCTGATTATTAGTTATTACTAATCATTTTATGAAAAAATATATTGAAGGCAGGGTATATTAAGTACTAGTAGAAACTATAGTACTCCATTGCTGATGCATGCATGATGCATCAATCATAACGAAATTGAAGGAAACCAACAAAAAGATTCAAAAAATAACCAATAAACAAACAATATAAACACACACTATAGCATTGAAATCATTACATACAAGTTTACAGAGTTGAGTACAAAGGAAAAAAAAAAAAAAAAAAAGAATTTACCATACAACGTGGTACGAACAAAAATGTTAATAAAAAGAAGAGAAGAAGAATCTCCTATCAAATCTAAAACATCAAAGATTGATATGGTAAATAATAAATATGAATATTCCCTTTAACCCTCAATGCAATAACAAACAATGTGACACTAGAAAAAGTTGTATTCACCATTTTCTACTTTCTAAGGTAACAATAATAAGTAACAGAAATAATTATAATAGTAATACTACACACACACGCAATGGCATGGTGAATAATAATACATATATATAGTCTATGATAGGTAAATATTGGAAAAATATGAAACTAGTTTTGGTGTATTATTTTTCCAATTGAGTAACAAAGTTAGTACAAACAAAATATGACACTAATCATAAGCTTATCCCGCAATATCCGTTCACGTGGCTATGTATATTTTGGACTCTTACTAAGTTACATACACTTAAATTCTTATGAATACATTTTCCAATGAAATGTGATGTGATAATGTACTTGTTCATCTTCTCTACAGTCCTTCTCCTATTCAGAAACTTGATGTATTCTTCACTGCAGCCTTTTTCATTTCCCTTCCCCCTACCTGAGCTGCTGCTTCTTCTGCACACACCACTATTCATAGTCTACCACATAATTATTGAACTGTCGCTATGAAAATTCAATGCCCCAGGAAAAGGAATAATTGTATAATCTGGCCTTTGTGATAATGATATCATTTTCTCATGCCTTTGTTCAAACAAGAGGGGGAAAATGGGTTCTGAATTATTATAGTACTAATATTTGTGTTTTTGGATTAAGAGTTAAGATTGGCTGTCCATTTGTAACTTGTAAAGTACTGCAAACCGGTACATGCGAATCAATTCGCGGTTCTTCACATTTTTGGAGAATTATGTGAGGTTATAGCTCATGTCTTTTCTTTCTAAAATAGGGCGGTATTGTCTTACAAACCAAAATACTCTCCGATACCCAATTCCATTTTTTGTCTCAATTAGTTTTTTCCCGTGTCTCCACGGGAAAAGTCCCGCAACAATAGAATCCTGAATATGGTAGTTTTTACAAGGATCCCTATTTGTAAATGCAAAATGACATCCCTAACCATGCTCATCAAACTTGGATCAGGATTTCCTACCATCTCATAATCGTCGGCTAATGTAGTTAGTTTAACTAAGTTAGGAGAGATATTGGAGGGAAATGATGTTGACGACTTGAGCATGGTAATGATGAGAAAAAAAGTATAAAAGATAAACAAAATTAGGGGACACCAAGATTTATGAGTTTAGTGATTCAAATTTTCTTGAGAGAAAATAATAATAAATGCACTTAAAAGATTATTATAAGAACTCAAAAGAAGTATAACATATAAATAGAAAATTTATATAGCATGATCCCTTTCTTCATAGTCAAATTTTGTAAAAATAAAATTTGCCAAGATGGAATTTGCTTTTAGGCATGACAACAAGGAGGGGACGGATTGTACCATCGCCACCTCGTCTCCGCCTCCGTGTACCACCCCCCCCAAACTCTGTCTGGAATAACAATTGACCATCGACCCCGTTCTTGTCCTCGCACTTGCCTTCATATTTAAAATTTGAATTTTCCCCATCCCTACACCTAGTTAAATTGGCTTTTCCCCATTAAATTTGAGGCGGGTCTGAGTCTATTTGTCATGCTTATTTACTTTAAACACATAATAACGATAATTGAAACTCTCCTATTCAAATTAGTATAAATTTTCTCTTTAATTACAAAATAGCTTGTATATAATAGATACTAGTTGTTCACTCAATAAGTGTTTAATGAAAGTTGTTTGTCCAAAAATATTATTCCCCATTATCATACTTAACATTTAGACTAAATACATTTATTTTTGTTAATAATAATACTACATCTAATCTATGAAGTTAATAGTAGTACTACATCTAATCTAGTTTTATCTTATGTGTATATTTGAATGATTACCTATTCATATTCATACTTCTACTACTACTAGTACTTCTTGTTGCTTCTAATTCTGTTCTATGAAGTTAGTAAAGTGGAAATAAATAGCTACAACATATGTAGCCCATAGTAGTTAGCATAAAGTCGGCGTTTCCCGTTACATATCCTTGTCTAAAGTTGTTAACGGTGGTAACTGGGGACCACCAATTTTAACACATTGAGAGAGAAAGAGAAAACACTTCATTCAAATGGTAACAAAACAAGTGTTAGTGTTCAAAAACAAACACTTTAATGTAACGGCGTTATAAGACATAGTTTCACTATAAATAAAGTCTCTCCACATTATATGTTCCTTCATCACACATTCACTGCAATCAGAAAAACAACCTCAATATTCATTCATGGTTGCGTGAAACAGAAGTTTAGAATATTAGTCTTTCTGTTCTCTTGTCTGAATCATCACTTTCTTAGTCTTCAGCATTTTTTCTCGAAATGGGGAAGAAACCAGATCAAATCAAAGACAAAGAAACAGCTAAGGTTGAAGCTGTTTTACAACTCATCAGAAAACAAACACCTCTCACTGTCAAACAGGTTTAACTTCATTTCTCTGTTAAGTGCTTATTCTAATAACTTATGGGAAAAGTTCTTCATTTTTGTTTTTTTTTTTTTTTTTTTATAGGAAAAGTTCTGTAACTATGGTTGTGTGAAACGGTTTTTGAAAGTGAAAGGAGATAATGTGAAAAAAGCTGCAAAACAACTTAGAGCTTGTCTTTCATGGAGAGAAACTATTGTTACTGGTATAGTATTATAGTATATGATTCTTCATCTTCTTCTTCTGCAACTTGTTTTTGTTCTAACAAGAAAAGTTTTTTACCCGTTGTGAAAACCACGCCGACTTCTCTTTTTGTTTTCTCTCTCTCTTTCTCTCTCACTCTACCAAAGAATCTTGCTTTTTTTTCTTCTTCCTTTGAATATTGAAGCGTTAAAGTAACAAAAATACTATACTAGTAGATGTAATCATTATCCCACTCTCCCATCCAACCTCACTAACCCCACAAACATTAATAATACTATTACCTTTTTCTTTTCTTTTCTTGATTACTCTATATTTGGTATCGCAAAAGATACGTTAGAATCACGGTGATATTACGGAAGTTACAAAGTAAAGTTTTTGAAAAATTACGATAGATTATTATTGTGATTCTGATGTATCTGCTGTGATACTAAACATAAACTTACTTAGTAGTGTAGTGTAGTGTAGTGTAGTGTAATGAGATTTTAATCTTTTTAATTTTTTATTGAAAAAAAGCAGATCAATTGATAGCAGATGATTTCTCAGCTGAATTAGCTGAAGGATTAGCTTATGTGGCTGGTCACGACGATGAATCAAGACCTGTTTTGGTAAATTTTTATTTCATGGTTACTTTTATTTATTTCAAAAAATTATAATAATGTACTATTTTGTTTTTTAGTGAGTTAAAAGTTTGTGATTTTGATTTTGAATTTGGTTTTGTTTACAGATTTTCCGCATGAAACAAGATTATCAGAAGTTGCATTCTCAGAAACTGTAAGTTATACTAAAACCAAACACAAATATTATTACATTATAGTATTCTGCTATGTATTATCATATTCAATATTCATGGAACTAAACAATTTTGTTGTTTTTTTCTTTTTGTAATATTAAAGGTTCTTCACTCGTTTACTTGCTTTCACAATGGAAGTAGCCATTTCAAGTATGCCAAAAAATGTTGAACAATTTGTCATGCTTTTTGATGCAAGTAAGTCCATACATATATTTACCTATATATTACCAAAAATTTTTGTATAATGCCATTTGAATTAAGAAAAAAACAAATTAGTGAAAATGTGAATGAAACAGAAAAGATTGAGGGATCAGAAATAATAAATGAGAGAGAGTGGAGCAGAGCAGGCATTTGGAAAAACCCTGTTTGTTAGGATACACCGGCAGGCAGGACCTGAGGGAACACACACAGAATGTGTCCGGAGTGCCTCAGTTATGCCTCTGTCACAGACTCATTCAGTCTTCAATTAATGAACTATACTACATGTTAGAAAGGGTATTATTGGGAATTGTAGTCTTTATTGTTACATTCTCTATCACAATTGGTCTATTTCACTCTTTAAATGTTACCTTAAATTATGCTATTCTAGCATCTCAACAACAATCCATAATTCTCCCATTAGTAGTATTTACTAGAATCACAGTGAATCAGCGCAATTTTATAGAAGTGTGATTTCGGCTATCGTAAATTTAAAAATGTACTAGTACCAAGTTACTATCATTAATGAATGACCCTTTTAAACTTACTTAATTAGTGGTCTAATTTAAGTTGAACTAACTAACTAACAATGTTTAATTGATTACACAGGCTTTTTCAGGTCAGCATCTGGTTTTATGAACTTATTGTTAGGAGCATTGAAAATTGTGGGTGAGTACTATCCAGGAAGGCTAAGCAAAGCTTTTGTGATAGACCCTCCTTCTCTTTTTGCTTACTTGTGGAAGGTAATTAAACAAGCACAATTCAAATTCTTTATTTGTCTAATTTTGGCATGTTTTTCAAGTACTACTATTTAGACAGCGCCAGTTAACTCCAATAACAATAGTGTTTGTGTTTGACCACTTACATTTTACTTTAATGTCTTATGTATGTTGTGTTGTGTATGAACTATCACTATGCAATGCATTCTTTCTAGTATTGTCATCATGCATGTGTTTACTTTTTTGTTTCACTATGAAATATGAACAACTACTACTACAAATGGTATGTGCCTGGACCACTCTTGATCTCTGTTTTTTTAAGGTGGTCCATTCCACTCATGGCTATGTGTATGCTCTTCTTGTTACATCTAAACCAAGTAGTCCTTGTAATTGTAATTAAATATGTATCTATGTACCTATGCAAGAAAAAAGTACCACTTCTGAATATTTCTCTTTTGGATTTTGTTTGATAAAATATTGACTTATTGTGTAAGATTAGGTAGAACTAGTCCAGTAGATTATCTTAAATTCAAACTCAACCAACCATAGCTATGTGAATCACATGGCATAATATTGTGTATTGAAATTGAAATTGAAAAATAGCCCCTATTTCAGGTTTCTGAGTTAGAGTTATAGAATATGCTAGTGCTAATGTAATCAAAATGCAAGGAATTGAAAAAGACATGCATCCATTCAATTACTAGTATACTTCTAATTCAATCGGTTGAAACGTGAATTTGATATATATTACCAACGGTTCAATTATTTGAGTCGTTCAACAACAACTTCGTCTCAATTTAAATGATTTAAATAGTTAAACTATAACTTGAATGTCGTATAGGCTCGGTGACCAATTTGATTTTAAAAACATTGTAAAGTATAGTTAATCATCTGTTATTTGTGTTTTTTTGCGAGATTTGTAGTTTGTGATTAAAATTCAATAATTGTGTGTGCGGATGTGCAGGGTGTTCGTCCATTCGTTGAGCTATCAACATGCACAACAATTGTATCATCATTGGATTTCGAAGAATCAATGGACTACAACGATTTCTCAACATACCCGCGAGCATCCTCTCTCCGATTCGACCCATCAACCATCAAATCAACAACTAAAATCGGAGCCTGCTCATCATCACGCTTCTCCTTCACAGTCTCTCACCAACTTGACTCTCTCAAGCCATGGTACCTAAGCCTAGGAGACACATCCTCATCAAAAGTAGGACCCACAAGTCCCTCTCCAGCATCACTAATCTCACCACTCAACGCCCGCTCACTCTCATTCGCCTCTCCGATAGCTCGCAACCCGCTAGGCCCACCCGCAAGCCGGAAAGGTCTCTTCCCATCAACTCCTCTACCGCAGCGCGTCACGGCTCCTCACCGGACTACCGCATCATTCCTCCAGTCTCCGGCAACATTTTTCCGCCGGGATAATGTTGCAAAGGTGGAAAAAGGAAGAGAATCATTTTTGGCATATGTGAAGTTTTATAGAAGGCCGTACGATGAAATGGTGTATAGGTCAAAGATGAGGCCCCCACTTGGTGGCTTAGTCTCCATTGTTTCACCTCATCTTAGACGGCGTCATACTCACCTTTCTGTTTCTCAGCGTTTCTAATAACATTTTTCTAAGAGAAAACCACCGCAATCAATGCCATAAAACACCGAAACATTACTATTATTATTTTTGTTTACTTTTTTTTTTCTTCAGTACATATATTATTATTATAATTAAATGTACTATTAAGGTTGATATGAATTGGTTAAATTTTGCTACAATTTTCAAGTTCACTCGTGTGTGTTTGTGGTTTGGTTTGGTTGAATTTAATTCAATGTCAACACTCGATGCTATAGTATATGTTAGAGTTAAATGTGCTAGGTATTAAAAAAATGACTACGTGCTAGAAGGGGTGTGAAATAGTGTGCTATATATGTATAGTTGTTTATGTTTGGCAATGGCATGGAAATAAGAGAGCGTGGTCGAAACGAAGTGGAGAGTGATGAATCATCTTCACATTGGAACTATTTACTGTTTTGTGATGGGGAGAGAATTCTAGATTATTAATTCTAGAATCACTTAATTTCTCATACTAGTACTAGATTACAAGTAGACCAAGATAGTAAAAGTATTGAAAATTAATATAGTAAAAGGACAGCGTTGATTTATGTAATTTACTGTGTTTTTTTATTTGATTTGTGTTTATTATTTTGAGGATTTTGGAGGATGAAAAGGAATCTTTCTGTATAAACTTAGATGCGACTTTGTTTATTTAAATATAGTAATAAGGAAGGAAGGAACGAATTTGAATTAAAAAAACAGTTTGATATCTTTGATAAAATGGAATTATTTATTTATTGCATAGTTGTGTGATTTGCTAAAATGGACTCTGATGTTTGTTTATGTTTGAATTGTGCTGTACGATGTGAGAGTTGGTAGGAATATGTGTCGGGTTTGGTTGTCTTAGTGAGAAGTCAAAGCTTAGCTAGCTTGCTTAGTTGGAATAGTTAGGCAGCTTCTTTGGTGTGCATCGAGAGCGCACTCGAGGATCATCTATATTGAACTTAGATAATTATACATTATTTTTTATCTAAAACTTTAAGCATTTGATTCATCTATTATTCCACTTATAAAATATTCAACCTTATTTTTTTAAATAATATGAGACTGAATTTACGTCACAGTTGCCGGAACATGTACTGTATTGGTAAATGAGAATTATGAACACATTGAAAGAAAAATAAATAGAATAGATACGGTGTTCTTATGTTGGAGATTGAGGTAGTTTGTCCAATAGTGAGTGTCATTTAGGAATCAAGGTTTCTGTTACTCAAATTGATGATTGATGATATGATGTTAGCTAAATTGTTTGTGTTGGGTTGGGTTGGGTTGTTGTTTCATTTCAACTTTCACATCTCCCTAATCTGGGCTTTGTAGTTTAGCCCGAGAATCTGCTGCATCAATCAATAAATAACTCTATTTTCCTAGTGGGAGTGTTTGGATTATGTTCTTTGTTTTGTTATGTGCTTCTCATTGTCCTATCCTTTCTTGGTTTTTTGGAGCCCTCCAATTATGATAACGACACAGAAGTAAATACAGTTACAATCTCACCTTATATAGTACTACTATTCAACATTGTCAGTCCGTGTGTATTGGATTGGATGTAACCAATTCTCTTCAGCCCTTGATTTTTGGTTGGGGGTCAACACTTCACACACATTTAAACTTAATTTGAAGTGGACTTAAAGTAGATGATTGGAGTTGTTTGGATGCGACTGAGGACATCAAAAGCTCTTTTGAGTAATTGACGTATCGGAAACATTTCAATGTTCAAGTTAATGACTGGTTTATGAGAGTTAAATTGCTTAATCGAAATGCAAAACATAATTTTAACTTAGGACGAGGATCTTTTATAAAAATACAAAGCCTACTGTTTAAGTTAATGACGGATTTTTTTTAATTTCGAATGCTCTTTTTAGTGATTTACGTATCGGAAATATTTCAATGTTCAAGTCAATAACTAGTTTATGAGAGTTAGATTGCTTAATCGAAATGCAAAACATAATTTTAACTTAGGGCGAGGATCCTTTTTATTAAAATACAAAGTCTAATGTTTAAGTTAATGACGAGTTCACGAGAGTTAGATGTTTGTTCTTATGATAGAGCAAACCAAGACACAACATTGTTAGTCTTAATACTATTCTATGAACAATGTGTATTTGGTGAAAATTGATTTTATTATAATTAATTTTAGTGAAAAAGTGAGTTATATTTATTGGGAAAAAACCCAAGTCTTGTATTAAAAAGAGATGAAACATAGAAAAAGTATATTCGGAATGAAATCATTTTATATTACAACTTAAATTTGTAAGGATAGATCAGGAAAAATGTAACACTTGAAAAGTTTTTGTTCATTATTATGCTACAACGTTGAATTGAATAATTCTTACGTACATAAACATATATTGAGTATGGTGAAATATATTCTCCTATAATAGGTTTAAAAAAATGTTATTAAAACAATAATCTTTTTAACAATTATACAATTTTAGTTTTTTTAATATTTTTTTGTATGTCTCGAATCTAGTTTTTTGTGGTGCGAAGATTCAAGAGATGGAAACATTAAACTATATAGTTTTCAAATGTCTAGCACAATGTTTGAATAATTAGTGATATTGTATTAATTAAAGCTATTTAAATGTCATTTTTTTAATCTTACAAACCTAGAAAATAATTAAAATAAATATTAATCAACATATATTAATCAAAATAATAAATTATATTTTTCTCGTTCCTAATTATAAGTATCTTTAGAAAACATAAATTTGTTTCTAAATATAAGCCATTTTATAAGTTATAAATATAAGTCTTTTTTCAAAGATCATAAGCCACTAGGTTTGGTCTAGTGGTGAGGGGTTTGGGTAGTATGTAATAGGTCCTGGGTTCGATCCCCAGTCATTGTAAACCAAAAAAAAAAAAAAATCATATTTCACGTAATGCATCAATAATGCAGAAACTGAATCATCTATAGTCGGAGCCTCGCTCACCAAACTGCATATTAACTTTTTTATACTCCATCTTAATGCTCCATTCCTTGTTGGAGTCAACTCTGACATCCATTGAGAAATCTCCACCGCCCCATTCCGCCTGGCGGTAGATTGGTCTCAAATGCCAAAAGATCTTCTGAAGCAGATATCGAAAAGCATAATAACCCAAGTCTTGTATTAAAAAGAGATGAAACAGAAAAAGTATATTCTGAATGACATCATTTTATATTACAAATTAAATTTGTAAGGATAGATTAGGAAAAATATAACACTTGAAAATTTTTTGTTCATTATTATGCTACAACGTTGAATTGAATAATTCTTACGTACATAAACATATATAGAGCATGGTGAAATATATTCTCCTATAATAGGTTTAAACAAAAAATGTTATTCAAACAATAATCTTTTTAAGAATTATACAATTTTAGTTTTCTTAATATATTTTTGTATGTCTCGAATCTAGTTTTTTTGTGGTGCGAAGATTCAATAGATGGAAACATTAAACTATATAGTTTTCAATGTCTAGCACAATGTCTGAATAATTAGTGATATTGTATTAATTAAATCTATTTAAATGTAATTTTTTTAATCTTACAAACCTAGAAAATAATTAAAATGAATATTAATCAACATATATTAATCAAAGATTCAAAATAATAAATTATACTTTTCCCATTCCTAATTATAAGTATCTTTAGAAAAAAGAAATTTGTTTCTAAATATAAGCCCTTTTACAAGTTATAAATATAAGTCTTTTCTAAATAAGTCATCAGTCATTGGCTAGTCTTTTATAACTCATTTGTTTCTTTACTTTTCTTCAACTTTTTATTCTTTATTCTATTATATTCTTCTTTATTCCTAATCCTAAAAGAAGCTTTGAAGAGAAGATTTACGTGTGTATTTTCAATCTCAAGAACAATTTAAGATGTGTTAAGAAGTCGAAAACAACAATTATAAATGAATGATTTCGTAACGCATACTTTTTATGTACTTTTTAACGAAATATTATTTATATAGATGTTAATCGAAAAAAGTGGTTATGAAAAGATGAATTATCAAGTCTCTCTATAACATCGGTACATGTTTTATACTAGTATTCATACCCGTGCATCGCACGGGGCGGCACGGGAAGAATTCATTATAAAAGGTGATCTCAATACAGTATATGATAACATATAGTCGGAAAAAGCATAATTAATAAAAACAACACTGATAAGTCTATTATAATTTATCATACGAATTTAGCATGGCAATATTGATAACATATAGAAATTTATCGAATATTATGGTTCATAATTGTAAACATACAAAATTGAAAGCATAATTTCTAATAGAAATCATCAAATACGAAACGATAGATTGTCATTACAACATAAATTAATAAAAACTTTAGGAGTTTGAAAAATAACATTAGAGTCATGCAAATAAAGAGACATAATAACTGATTTGAATTACAAACTTAAAGATCAGGATTTATGACAACCGGATCCATGTCAACCGGCTGGTCGACAACCATATCCATGTTAAGCGGCTCGATGACAACCACGGTTAATACTCCAGTTGCATTTGACATAGTTAATCTTAGTGTGAAACCTGCTTGAATGTTAGCATTATGCAAAAATCGTCCCCAATTATTATCTAGGTATCTGTCACGGGTTCTCGACAGTGCTGTTCTAACAGTGGCTTCCATAGAAACATTTGAGTTTTGTAGAACAACAACAATTTGCTGGTTATTTCGCAAATGCCGACCAATTCTAGTCGGAAAATACTGCATAGTTGGCAGGAAAAAATAAAATCAATTCAGCTTAATGCTAATATAATAATTAAACATTATATTGTGATTAATCAGTTGTATTTGTTATTTACCATGACAGCCGTACTATTGACATGACCATCAGTAACTTCCATATCCCAAATCAACATATTAGCATTCATCCTGCCACAATAGCATACCTAAATGGTTGGTTTTTTATACTAAAATTAAAATAGCTTCAATTAAAACCTAAATTATGGAGTTTAAAATAGCCATATTTGAGTTTGAAACATATAACATGAGTAAATTGGATGAACACGCATTGTAGGATAAAGAGAAAAATATAATGAAAGATATAATCAAAGACATTGAGCAACAAAAAAAATAAAATAAGGAAGAGTTTGTAATGCAGCTGCCAAAAAGGGAAACTAAGCATGTTTTAGGTTTTCAAATACAATGAAAGCTTCCTAAGCTATAATCAAAGAAATACAGATTTTAGTATAGATTGCAATACAAAGTTGTGGATTCAAATGATGGTTTAAAAAAGCACAGAAATTTAGACCACAAACACAACATTTTTTCATATTGAGACATTTCTTCAAACACTTTGAGTGCTACGTGTCGCGATCAAATGAGAGTTTTCAAATACAATGAAAGGAGAGAAACACCATTGATAAGCATGAGATGAACCCAAGCTAGAACTCCAAACAAATCCATCAGCTACTATTGAACTACCGAAAAGATTTAGAAACAAAAAAGATACTTAAATGCATTTATATTTAAATTTAGCGCAAGACATTGTTCAAATCCAAAGAATATCAGAAACATGCCAATCAAGGTATCCACAACATACTTGTAAAATATATAAGAAAAATGGCAATATCAGACACATCATACTTATTTAGCAACTATGCCTATTTCTAATATTAACAATCAGTTCAATTTAAATTTACTATCAGACAACACTATATCTAAAACCTATGATTGTTCCTCAACTTATCAGAAATATCCAATTAACCAATATCAGAAAACATGATTTGCAGATTTGGAATATCAAACGAAAATCAACAAAACTTTATTTGAATTAAAGAGAATGAAGAAGAATTGCATGTTTATGATTATTTGAAACTGATTGAAAGATAATGAATTGAGAATTAATTTGGTAGAGAATGAAGAATAATGGAAATAAAAAGAAGGAACATACATGATTGAAGCAATTGAATGTTGGGAATGTATTGGGTCTGCAGGTTGGATTTGTTGCTTCACTGTGTCCTCAACCCAAAAATCTCTCAATGGAAATAATGGTTAAGCCTTGGTGTCTCTAGTTCACGTGTATATACCCTGATATCAATAACCCATTGCCTTTTGGTTCTATTTTGAAGTTGGACCCAATTTGTGTCTAAGTGTTAAATCCAAACAAATCCAATTTTAAAAAATATAAGGGTATAGATGAGAGTTATAAATGGCATAAAAATTTATAAATTACAAATATTTTCCTAATTTGTAGGGGATTAATTCTAACTTTCGCAAAGTTGCGCAAATTTGTTGCAACCACATCGAACAGATATACATGATATTCACCTATAGTTATAAATATATTATATCGTAACCGAATATATAAAATATAATTATAACCACTAATATCGGCAAATAAGAAAGGAAAATTCATATATAATATATGCTAGATTTATAAGATTTGTTACAATGACGTAACAATAGCCATTAAGAAGTTACAGACAGCATATGAAATATAAACTTAACATAGTCATAAGCCAAAATCTCCTACTAAATAATAAAAATTTAAATAAACATGACATGGTAAATAAAGATATATTTGTCTCATAACTCATAAATTAAAGTGGTATTCAAAACATGTAAACATGTCATGTTTCAATCCAAAAAAAACCTGATCGCTTCTTGGTTTGACCTGCAAATATATAAAACATTATTAGTTAGTTGACTTATCATTTTGAACAACAAATAATCAAACAATGTAAAAAATAATACCATGTGGTTGTCAGTTGCTACAATTGTTCAAAGACTTCAGGATAAACCACATTCAAAGTGGTTGTTGATGTCTTGCCGTCTTCATCTAATATTACCATTTTCAAGCCTTTCTTGGTTGTTACTCTAGATATAGCTACATATAATTGGCCATGCGTAAAGACTGGCCGAGGCAAATATAATCCAACCTTTGAAAGTGATTGCCCTTGACTTTTGTTTATGGTCATTGCGAAACACAATGCTATAGGGTATTGACGACGACAAAATTTTAAAGGTAGCCCTGAGTCAGTAGGAACTAAATCCATCCTTGGAAGAAAAACAGTCTCACCAGTATTTTTACCTGTGATGAATTTTGCAGTTATAATGTTTTTGCCTAAATCTGTAATTTGTAATCTTGTACCATTACAAAGACCACCAGCCTGATCAATATTGCGCAACAACATAACCGGAACTCCAACTTTAAGTGTGAGTCGATGATTGGGAATACCCGAACAGTTAATGTCGTTCAAAAACTCAGATGTAAACCAATTGCTTTGTACCTCATAATCCACATCAGACTGGCATGGTGTATCACAACTTAAATACTCTTTAGAATCACCTGGAATCATGGACAGGACAAAATCATTAACATCTTGAACAACATCTAAGGTAGGTGCAAGGATAGCTTCATCTTCAAAAAAACCTTTTTGACCAATGTTTGTAGCAATATTTGGATAAACAAAATCCACTAAAGAAAGCAACGGCTTATCATTGTCTAAAACGCAAAGCTCTTCAGGAATCTCCAATTGCATTTCTCCAGTTTGATCTGTATTCCTAAAACCATCACCTATTTGTAAAAGCCAATCTGCAAAGTCTTTGATTTCATTTTGTGACTCCACTGTTTTACCACTCTGCAACCTCATATTTTTTGATAACTTCAAAACTTGACAATGTTTCCATAACTTGGATGAGCTAACTGTAGCCTTTATAATTTGCCCTCTTGAACCTTTTCTAATGACAGGCAAAATTTGTCTAAAGTCTCCTCCCAAGACAACAACTTTGCCACCAAATGGCTTGGACCTGTTAGCCTTGTCCACCTTTCCCATCAAATCCTTCATTGTACGATCAAAGGCTTCAAAACATAGTCGATTCATCATCGGAGCTTCATCCCATATGAATAGGCTTGTAGCTCTTAACAGTTTGGCTCTCATAGAATCTTGTGTAATATTGCAAGTAGATTTGTCATTGATCTCCAATGGAATGCAGAATGTAGAATGAGCAGTCTTGCCATTAGGAAGCAACAATGAAGCGATTCCACTTGAAGCAACGTTTAAGACTATTTTGCCTTGTGATCTAAGAGCTGCTGAAAGTGTTCTCCACAGGAAAGTCTTGCCGGTACCACCATAGCCATACAAAAAATAAAACTGACCAGTTTCGGCTAAAACAGAATTCATTATTGTTTCATAAGCAGAAAGTTGATCTGTATTCAACTGTTGAACTAAACTTGTATGCAGAACATTTAACTCATCTTTGTCATAATTCAGCTCATCTACTATGAGTTTGTTTACAAATTTATTGGCATCTTCAATTGAAGGCATAGGCATGGTTTTATAATCACTTAATGATCTTCCATTTCTCATCAACAACTCATTGATCTCAATAAGGCACAAATTTTCTAATTCTTCATCAGGTATTTGTAAATCTACATAAATGAAATTGAAATTAAGATATCATAACATATAACATTAAAATCATAATAGACCGCAAAATAAATAAATGTTATTAAGGGAAAGATATGATTACCTGGAATTTTGAGTGTCTTTCTTCGATGATATACAATACCATCTGCTAATAATTTTCAGGTAGCACTCCAAACTACGAATGGATTGTTCATAGTTCCCATATTTAACAATCTGACAAACAAACTCCTCATTTGCCAACCTGTACCTGTTTGATGCGCTTCAGCAATTGCATCTTTAAATTCTTGATCATCATTTAAAAGTCCCAATTCACTGCAAGCTTCTTGACATGTTTTACATATCTTACCCTTGACAGTTTTGATACTTTCATAGCTTGTGCAACCTCTTTGAACTGTCAATAAAACCCTCAAGTAATACAACTCACCAGCTCCAACAGGAACATAAGTCAGCCTTCCAATGCTACAACCCTTCTGCCTAGGAGTCCAACAACGATCCTTTTCATGATAAACAAACTTTGAAGGAAATTCAGCATATGTCAAATTCCGTCCTTCTTCGTATTCTTGATTTGCCTTGAACCATGCTAGAAACATTGAACCCATCATTTCATTATAGCTAACAACATTATGGAGTGCACTTGTATCTTTGTAAGTAACACATTGTTGATTTTCCAAATGAATTGATAACCGAATTACGGCTGGAAATTTTTGATGAATGTCAAATTTCAAAGTTCTCCAAACAGCCTCTGACGGAGACAAATACCTGCAATCATACCAGCGCTTGATTTCATCAACAGCCTCTTTTTGAGTTGTAACACCTTTGGCATTTGTGATTTCAAGATTAGATCTATCAGGACCTTTATTCACATATTTGAACAAATACTTGATGGCGTTTGACTTGTTACAGGCCTCAACATTTATATGCGCTTGATACCTCATCAACAAAAAAGGATTGTAAGGAACAACATAGCCGTTGTCCAATTTAACTCCATTTTTCTGTACAACAACTCCGGTATTACGTCTCTTGTATGACGGATAACCATCTTCATCAATAGTTGTGCATGATTTATACTTTTTTGGGAAGAATTTTGAGCAATGATTACCATCCATGCAAGGAGAACTTTTGTTAGCCTTACCACATGGGCCATGGATCATATATTTGGCAACAACACTATGGAGTTTTGGATATAATTTTGGATGAGGAATTTCAGCCGATATGACCTTGTCGATCTCACGACCAGTGTTGATTTTGTGTCCAGCACCTAACCACAATAACATATGTGCATGTGGGAGACCTCTTTTTTGAAACTCAACCGTATACATCCCTATGATCACCAAATTATAGTAGAAAATTTATTAGTTAATTCAAACAAAACAGACTTAACAAAAAAAATTTCAATGGATAAATGGTAAAAACTTTGAAGTAGACATTAACTTGCCTGCTATAACGGTGCCAAAAATCTCAAATTTCTTTAAATCTGACATCATTTGATCTAACTTCATTTTAAAAACTCTACATACAATGTCAGGCCGGTCAGATGGTTGAAGACCTTTGGAAGAAACTAAATCACGTATCTCTGGCCAAGTTGCATTACATGTAATTGTAATGAACAAATCTGGATAACCAAACCTCTTGCAAATTCCCATTGCATCTTGGCAATTGTTGAACATATATCTTGGACCTCCGGTGAAAGAATCGGGCAAAACAATGCGCTTTCCAACTAATGAAGCATCTATGTCTCCAAGTTCAACTGCTTCTTGGAGACCACTCAATATATCACAACGAATGATATCTTGATTCTCTCTTATATAGGATAAGCGTTGCGCCTCTATCATAGTGTAACAATCCACAACATACTGTTGAAATAACCTCTTTGACTGAACAATATTGCCAAATTCATTGTTTCTTTCTTGAATTCTAAAGGCCATGAATTCTCTAATAGTGACTCTGTTTTTCTTTTTGTCGATTGGTTCTTCTGCTGTAGCCCTATGTGGGATATCTGGTTCCCAACCATTTTCACCCCAAGGAAATATCAGAGGATATTGAAGAGGCAAGAACAAAACATGAGTTTCATGTATCCTTGTCAATCCATATTTTCTGTCGTTAACAATAACATCTCTTCCAAATTCTGAATCATCAAAATCACCAACTATCAATCCAGCCACTTCATCAGCTGATGGAGTATTATGCATCCTTGAATCTTGATGACGTTTGCGAAATAGCCTTAAAGACAACTGGGGACAGTTGGCTATTTCTATGGCATCTCTCACCTTTCTAAAAGACTTTGCAAGTGGATTGCAATGATCCAACATGTCTTTAAGATCTCTAACTAAAGAAATATCAAGTCCACCTGAATCACTAACAGATCTAAAAACAAAAAATTCGGTATAAGTCATTTGATAGAGATGAAAAAGTCAATATAAGAAGGTAAAGACAGTTTAGAAACTAATACGAATTAAGAAACATTACCTAAAAATTTTTGCTCTATTATTGACTTCATTTTGGGTATCATAAACATATAATTGAGCAAACTTTGGAGTTACTCCTGGTTCAGGTAATAAAGAACCAATTCTGTGATAATTTTGACCCGATAGTATAAACTGTGGAGGTCCTTTGCCATTGTTGATTTTAGTGATTGGCTGACCACCCATTGAAGTAAATGCGAACATGCTATTGTAAGCCCTATAATTATCTTGGAAATGTTTGCTTCTTGGATCAACTCCATTTATTAACTCTAGCAAAAGTTTTGGAGGTTTTTTTATGAGAGGGAGTTCCACTTTGCCTCTTTGACAGCATATTGAAAATGCGATATCCTTGCCATTCCTAGATTTCTCAGCTCGTTCCTCATACCACAGTTCAGCATAACAGTGTTTGCAAGTAAACTCAGGCAGTCCAAAATTTAAGAAAGCTGCAAGTAATAAACTATTTCAGTAATTGATAGCACAAGGACATATGGTATACATATAATGATATATCTGAGTTTTATTGTGCACTAATAATTTATGGTACTATATTAAACCATTAAACAAAATTAACTTCTATATCAGATTATTATACATAATGATACCTTCAATTTCAGATTTTGCATACATTGTAGATTTGTAAAATTCAATGTCATTTGTGTCATGGGAAATCCCTGTGTTGTAAAGAATAAAAAGTCATTATACATATAGGATTAACAAAGAAATAATTCATAGTTTGTAGATATAAGGTTAAATGATAAATACCATCTATCAAATTGTCATCAGCAAAATCTAGCCTTTGAACACCAATGTATCTATTTTGTAGACGACTTGTCCTAGAGCTTTTGGCTTTGACAGTGTTGGAAATAGGATTGATAATTGCAGATGATGGCTCAGATGACTTTAGAATAGTAGCTGTATGTAAATAGGAATGGATTATAAGTAAAGCACAGAACAAATTTGTTTAGTAATGTATCTCACATATATCATAAAGTTAACCTGTTCCCTTGAGAGATTGTAGACTTGGAGTTGAAGGTTGACCACTTGAGATACTGTATATGTTAGTTACACATTCAAGTGGAGTGAAATATTTAGGATTAGGCTTCCTAATTCTCTTAGACGGTAGATTCTGGTTTGCATTTGTTTTGGTTAAATAATCTGAGAAGATGAGAATTGTCATATAAATCTTGGAATATCCATATGAGAGGTAAAAAGACAATAATGATGAAATTCCTGTCATGACAAACCTGCATCCAACTGAGAATGTGGGAGGGTAATATCTGTCCTCTTGGCATGACAAACATTATCATAAACAACATCATTTTGATTTGTATATGTTGGATTGATATTTTCTGGAAAACATTAACTAAATTATAAAGTAGCAAAAAACAAAGTTTTAGAAGAAAGAGGATAAAGAACAAAAAAAAATTTAACCTGCTCCAAGAGGAAATTGTCTTGTTGTATTTGAAGATTGAGGTAGTGAAGAAGTGGATGTGTTAGTCAAACATGAAGCTGGTGTAGGAAAGTCAGAAATAGGAGTTTTGCATCTCTTAGGTGTGCAAAACGAATCTGATAAGAACATGTTCAAAAGATGGATATAAAAACAGTCATGTAATAAAGCATGTTGATATAGTAATTTTGGTTTGAAGTCTTACCTGGCCTCAAAGGTGAAAGAGGGATTCTAACTGCTTTCCTTTTGGAATTAACAGATTTAGCAAAAACAACTTCATTTGGAGAAACATTTGTTGGTGGTATATTTTCTGGAATAAATAAATGAAATAAATCAGGTGATTAAGAAAGCCAACATATAAAGAATATATTTTGTATTACCATTGAAACATTTTGTTGTACATGAGAATGATGATTTCAACAATTTTTAATGGTAAGGAATATTTGTAGTCACTTAAAACCAAACCTGATGATGACAATGTACCATTTTGGGTAAGCTTCTTCCTTTGTTGTATTCTACTAAACCTTGCCAACTTTTGTTTGTCAATCTCCATTTTATCAAATAGTATTAGAAATCCATAGCTGCCATATTATACTAAGAGAGTTTTGTGATGTTGGTAAGGTTAATGGTGTTTGATGGTTAGACTTGGTAAGTTGTTGTTCATGGTTTTGGTCATTCACGTGTAGAGATGTTGGTTGAATAAAGTGGATGAATTTGTTTTGTTAACACTTGGAGAAAGGTATTGTCAGATGGCTTCTATTTTGATGATTGGAAAAAGAGAAGTTGCAATTGACAATTTGTTGTATGGCTATTTTGGTAATAAAAAAATATAAACCTTGGTAAGATGAAATAGTGTTGTCTCTATCTTATGGGAAGATGATCAAGAATACAATGGAAAAGGCTAGTATGTAGCTATAGGTCAAATATGTTTTTTAACTATGTGAAGGTGAAAAAGCGTTTTCAAATTCTGCATATTTGGCATTTTATGTTTGATAAACAATTTTGTCAATACATGTCCCAACCTTAAGGTATCTACCTAGGAATATATGCATACCATATACCTAAATATAATTGATATGTATATTAAGGTTTCTGCAGAAATCCTCTTGCTACTAACCTCGCTTTGTGTTTGCCAATTGATCCATCTGGCTTTAGTTTCTGCTTGAAAACCCATCTGACGCTGATGGCTTTCTTGCCTTTTGGAAGTTCTGAAAGCTTCCAAGTCTTGTTCCTCTTTATAGCATCAAGTTCTTCTTTCATGGCCTGCAACCAGACTTGTTGCTTAAGAGCATCTTCTGTGCTCACAGGTTCAGAATCTACTAACATTGCACACTGAATAATTTCTCCCTCAGAGTCTACTTCAGTGTCTTGCAACATTTCAAATCCTGCAAATCTTCTTGGGATGTTTCTGATTCTCTGTAGCCTCTGAACTTGTTCAGAAGCATCTTCAGAAGTTTTTGACTCAGAGGCTTCACCTTCAGAAATTCTTTCTTCAGAATTTTGACCTTCAGAAATTCTTTCTTCAGAATTCTGACCTTCAGAATTGGCTTCAGAATTCTGAACTTCAGAATTGGCTTCAGAATTCTGACCTTCAGAATGGGCTTCAGAATTCTGACCTTCAGAATTGGCTTCAGAATTCTGTCCTTCAGAATTGGCTTCAGAATTCTGACCTTCAGAATTGGCTTCAGAATTCTTAACTTCAGAATTGGCTTCAGAATTCTGAACTTCAGAATTGGCTTCAGAATTCTGACCTTCAGAATGGGCTTCAGAATTCTGACCTTCAGAATTGGCTTCAGAATTCTGACCTTCAGAATTGGCTTCAGAATTCTGACCTTCAGAATTGGCTTCAGAATTCTGACCTTGCATGATTTTTCAGGCTTCTTGATTATAGGAATTCCATGTACCAGATTCTTTGACTTCAGATGCCCCAAGCTTCTGAAATTCAGATGACCAAATCTTCTGTGCCACAACTCACTATCCTTCTCAACACTTGTTGCACTAAGACATTCAGAATCTGCAGTTCTAACATTCACCTTTAATGTTCTGTTCCTTCCCTGTTCTGACTCCATAATCAGCTTCTGATTACCGTCATATAGCTTCAGAAGATTGTCTTTCATAGTAACTGAAAAACCTTTCTCAATCAATTGACCCACACTCATCAGATTGCTTTTCATGCCTGGTACATACCACACGTTCTGAATCAATGCTGCTTTCCCATTGTTCAAAATGACTTTGACATTTCCCATACCTTCAGCGTTGAGGTATTTATCATCAGCACAACCTGTTTTATTGCCATGCTATTTAAATTTCACTTTTTTATCTTATATCCTGTTAAGTCCACATATATTTTTTAATTGAATAGTATATTAGCAAAGAAGATAGATGTAGATAAATAGCGATGCACACAAAATTAAAAGGATAATAATAATATCATATAAAAGTTCATCAATTAGGATAATATCAGAAAAGTCAACTGCCACTTGACATACAATAAGAAAAAGTGAAATTTAAATAGTCACATAACTAACATTATCAATCCACTGCCACTTGATTACTTTGATTCATTAACCTACAGACTTGAAAACTAAATAACTTAAAAGGCCTTAAACATGGGATATGACAATTCAAATCATTACACAAAAAGGCCACTTGATCCACCCTAGGCTAGGCAATTTTCTCTATCTTAATTGCCTTCTTCAAGAGCTTGATGGGAGTGTTATCATCCTCATCTTGTTTGGTAGGAGAAAGTCTCTTTGCAGTGTGTTTCTTTTTGAAAGTCTTTGTTGGACCATCAGCAGCAGATTCTTCATCTAGGATAACAACTCCAACATTCTTCTCTTTTTCAACCCTCATATCCTTCCCAGCATTATTAGCAGCTGCCTTACCCTTATCACCTGCAGCTAGCTTGCCATTCATGTAAAACCTTTTAATTTAGCTAAAACATTGTCCATTCATGTAAAACAGTTTCAGTGGTAAATAATGATAACATACAATGGATGAGAAAGAATCCATGTAAAACCTTGAAAATAGTTTTATATCCAAACAAAAAAATATCCAAAATAAGTATAACAGAATCTTTTAATTTAGCTAAAACATGGTTTAAGCATAATAATAAAACTGTAAAGTAAGCAAAACTGAGAGCTGGTTATGCAGATAAGCAAAATAAAAATATCCTGATTTATAAGCAAAATAAGCCAAATAATAAAACTTTAGCCAAAATAAGTATAGTTTTATCTAAAACATGGTCATGCAGATCTAAAACTGTGTATATCTGATCATATTCAATAGATATTATATGGAGATAAACAATCCTATTTTCAATAAAACATATTATATGATGTGTTAAGTAGACATCAAAACTTTATAAAGTTGAAAACATGTTACCAAAATCTTGGATGTTTAAAAGAGAAGCTTAAATAATATATACATAGACAGAAAAACAACTCAATCTAGGGTTGCAACCATGTTAAACGACATTTTAAGAAAAAAGAAAGGGTAAAGACAATAAAAAATTGTTACCCATCAGCCTCCAACTCAATAACATTCAGCTTTGATGTTGTCCCATTTTGGCTAGTGATTTCACGCTCACTCCCAACACCAGTCAACAACCCAATGACATCTGAAAATGAATACTTAAAATTGTTAGTCAAGTTATATACTTAAGCAAAAAAGTAAGGCATTTGAAAACATAATATGAAACAACTCACCCACTAAAAAGTCAGTATCATGAGTTCCACCAACAATGTCAGCAATGGGAGTAAAGTTATAGGGTGAAGAAACAAAGTTTTGGTTAGAAAGCCTTTGAACTTTAGATGTGAACTGAAAATTTAACTTATAAGGGTGATGAGTGGTACGATACTGTCCACCATTAGTTGCAACACCCAAATTTTCCAAAGCATAAATATTTCCCTCTTTCAAATCATCCTTAAATTTGTAAATCAAAGTTTTCCTAACAGTAGCATGAATCCTACCACCATCACTATCCATTAAAACCATTTCAATAGAAAAAGGAATGGTATTTCGATTGAAATCAGTTACTTCCCAAAGTCTTATGATCTTAGCATTCAAATTCCATGTTGCTTGATCAGAATTAATTTCATCAATTTTTGAAAACATATCAGTTTCAGCAAGTTTGAGAGACATTGTTGTAAAAATGAAAATTGAAATTAAAAGTTTTTTTAGATTTATGAGTGAAAAACTTATAGTTTGAAGAAAGGCAACCAAAGATGTGTGGTGCGGTGCAAAAATTTCAATGACACAATGCCCCTTTATATAGCCTAGTTCTGTATCCATATTGTCTGAAACCGTAAATCAATTAAATAATTGGAAAAAACAGAAATTTTGAAGGCGGGAGAATGAAAAAATCAAATTACCTGTTTTTTGAGACAAATTGTCTGCAGCATGCTCATTGAACAGTACCCATTCACCTAAAAGTTGGCTCTCTCTTCAAATTTGTATTCACGAAACTGGTATGCATCCAACATTGGTTTACGGTGAAGGTAAAGAGGTTGATTTTGAAAGCCAAATTCAGCTGGCATTGGGAAATTGGTTTGAAATATGTAAGGATACTTTGTTGGTAGTTTCATGATTAAGGGTTTAGAGAGAGATATCAAAAGATTTAACTATTGGAATTTGCCAAAATGAGGAGTTGATTTTCTGAGCAAGATGTTGACATATCCTTCAAAGGGGAGCAGCTTCACGTGAGGTAGCCGTTTCAAATGAGGTTGGTTCATTTTGCTTGAGTTGTTTCTTCTGGGCCGGGTCGGGTTGAAGAGAAACCGGCAAGCCCAAATGTTTTGTGTATTGAAAGGGTTTAAATGAGGTAAAGTTTTTGTCATGTAGTACAGCAAGGATTTTGTGTAGCTCAACCTGAGCTTGACATGTGTCAAAAGTTGCCTTCTAGCTGTTTTGTTTTTGTGTAGTTTAAGGATATTGTAATAAGCTTCTTTGATTAATAATGTAAATTTTAAAATGGATAAAATATGTTTTTCAGTCACTACTTATATAGTAAGTAATTTTGGTTTTCGTCCCTGTAAAATAATATCATTTGTTTTCATCCCTATAAAAAATTTCTTTTGTTTTTAGTCTCTACTAGGCAAAATTTTGACAATTTTTTTACATGATATAGACTTGTATAAGTTTCCTATGATATTATATAGACACAATTAAGGGTGTGCATGGTCGGTTATTTTGCCAAACCAAACAATATCCAAACCAAAACCATTATTTTGGTTACATGACCATAACCATAACCATTATTTTTTATAAACCGGTTATATAACCATTTATAAATTTGAATATGGATACATAACCAGATATTTTTATAAAACCGGTTTAAAAGTGGATAATTTTCAAATCCAGTTTTTAACTGGTTATTTTTAAAACTGGATTAATAAATGGTTAATTTGATCTGATTTTTTTTTTACGCAGACGAAAAACATATTAAAAACTGTAAAAAAATACACTTTTCTTTTTTTATTCTTTGCATTCCTTCTTCTAGATTTCTTTTTTTCCAATTCCAACGAGATAAGGTATACAAATTGGAGAGAATGAGTGTGGTTCGATTGGAAGAGAATATATATTGTCGATTAGAATTCAATTGGAGAGATTATTGTAGATTTGAAATTTATGGTTCATCGTAAATCACAATTACATAGATCATACGCACATGGTGATGGTTTGTGCGTGAATTAATTTTAATAAAAGGATATTTGTTCTTTTTTTTTTTTACAAAAACAAATTTAAAAATAATATTTGTTTTTTTTTTTTACAGAAATAAATTTGAAAAGGATATAATAACCAATTTAAACCAAATCCAAAAATTTAATTTGGATGGATAACCGACAAGATGAAAATGGTTTGGTTAATAACCATATACCAAAATCCGACTTTTTAAAAATGGATTTGGATCCGGTTATGAGTTTGGGCCTTCTAACCGTTGCACACCCTTACACAATATAGATCATTTAATATAAAAATGTCATAATATTGACATTGACATGTCAAAATTTTGTTCATTAAGGAAAAACAAAAAACATTTTTTTGGTAGGGATAAAAATAAATAATTTTATTAATTTTATAAGGATGAAAATAAAAACTCGCTAGAAATCGAAAAAACATATTTTTACCTTTCTAAAAATAAATGAGTGCAATTGTGATCGTTTATTATATAAGATCCATTTATATTAGGGAAAAATTAGAAATTGAAATCTAGAGGAGCTACTTTAACATTATTACTATTATTATTATTATTATTATTATTATTTTATTGAAAGCAACTTATTGTTTTTTTTTTTTTTTTTGACTGAGAAAGCTACTTATTGTTAAAAGTATTGTTTTTTACTCATCATTCTTGAAAGTAAAAACACTAATATCACGTGGTTCGCTGGCTAATGAAGAATGACATTATGTCATCAAAGATAAGTAGATGATTAGCACGCTAATGATCACATTGTTTCACTAGTAGAAGTTAAGCAATCAAATTAATCATGTATTCTTGTTGTGAACGTAAGGAAAAACATATACACACAGACTGTATTATTATTCCCTTCTCTAATTTGTTATTATTTATTAACTGTAGATGACTGAATTTTTTTTTTTGTGAAAGACTAAACATATTTTTTTTCTTTGACGTAACTAAACATATTTTTTTAACACTTAACTTTAAGTTTTCTTTGAAAAAAATTATTTCATCAACTCATCACAATTACAATGTATTCAAAATGATCCTTTGGCTACAAAGCCTCAATAATCACAATTCACAATGCATATAGGACAGATTTTAAATAATACTATTTTTTTTTTTGAGCAAAAAAAATAATACTATTATGACGTACGTTCATGACTCATGATTCATGAATATAGTAAAATCAGTTATATTTACTGCATATAACACATTAATTAGGGAAGATAAATTTTTAGCTTAGATAATTAAGATGAGAAACTCATATTTGTTTTGACTTAGGTTTGAACCGGATTTAGATCTGATTCTCTACGTTCAAAACTTCTAAATTCACCTACATTCAAATAAATTTTAATTAAGAAAGAGAAAATGTGGTATATTTAAATGCAATTATGTGTGTTGTAAAGGCTATAATTTTACCTACATGTAGGAAATGTGGAAAATTGTGATTTTAGAGAATCCAAATCCGTTTGAACCTTACACCGAACAAAACTTAATTTTTTTAAAAAAATCCATATATAATTATTTATTTTTATTTTAAAATATTTCATTATAAAATGTTAAGCCTCTAAACATATTGAGTCGTTGTTGAGTGAAACCCGCCCGAAACAAATAAAAACTTCAGCTTAATTTTCATGTGACACAAAATTTAGGGTTATATAAATAGAACATGGAGGCCATAACATATATCTCATCAATAATATTCAAAAAATGATCAAATCATCAATGTTTGATAAAGCTATACCCATAATGATTGCACAATTTATAATTCTAGCAATTTTTCTTCAAATCAACTTCATCAATAGTTTGCCTCACCCTTTAGACCCTCTCTCACCTACAGAAATCAACAAAACAAGACACATAATTCAACAATCATACCTTGGTGTTATTCCTAATATTACCTATCATTTTGTAGATGTTGAAGAACCAAACAAAAACAATGTCCTAAAGTGGTTATCTTCAACTACAAAACAAAAGCCAATTATTCCTAGACAAGCCAAAGTAGTTGTTAGAGCCCAAGATGAAACACATGAGCTTGTTGTTGACATAACAAAAGGTTCAATTGTCTCAGATAAAATCTATAAAGGTCATGGATACCCTCCTTTTACATTTAATGAGCTTTTTCAAGCTAGCAAATTGCCTCTTAAATATTCACATTTCAAAGAGTCAATTACCAAAAGAGCCTTGAATTTGTCTCAAGTTTCTTGTGTACCATTCACAATTGGTTGGTATGGAGAAAAAATCACAAGGAGAGCTCTTAAAGTTTCATGCTTCTATAGGGGTGAATCGGTAAATATTTGGGCAAGGCCTATTGAAGGAATCACATTACTAATTGATGTTGATTTAATGAAGATTACTATGTATAATGATAGATATAGGGTACCTATGCCTAAAGCTGAAGGTACAAATTTTCAATCTTCAAGTAAAAATGCTAAAATAATTGCTAAATGTAACATATCAAATATTGGATTTACCATAAAAGACCATGAAGTGAAATGGGCTAATTGGGCTTTTCATGTTGGGTTTAATGCTAGAGCTGGAATGATTATATCAACTGCTTCTATATTTGATGATAAAAAACAAAAATTTAGGAGAGTGATGTATAGGGGTCATGTATCTGAGACATTTGTTCCTTATATGGATCCTACAAATGAATGGTATTTTAGAACTTTTATGGATGTTGGGGAATTTGGTTTTGGACGTTCAGCTGATAGCTTGCAACCCAAGGTTGATTGTCCAAGCAATGCAGTTTATATGGATGGGTTTATGGCTGGTCCTAATGGAGAGGTACAACAGGTACCAAGGGCTATTTGCATTTTTGAGAGACATTCTGGCAATGTTGCTTGGAGACACATGGAAATCAATAATCCTTCAAAATTGGTAAGGTCTCGTATTCTAATGCGTTATTCAAGATTTTGTTTTCGGTTTTTGGTCGAAGCTATTTAAAAATTAGTCTATCTTTGATTTTACACTCGTGCCTTTCAGAATCATGTTTGGGCTAATCAAACATGATTTACAATAAACTTTTATGTTCGATTTCAATTTCAAAATCAATTATACATAAATCATTTTAAATTTAACGCACTTTCAAAAAAAACTTAATAACATAAGTAAAATTTTGTCAGCATAGAACTAAACACATGTATGATGTTATTTTTTTTTTTTCTGTAGATAAGAGATGGAGAGGCTGATATTACTTTAGTGGTAAGAATGATTGCTACTGTGGGTAATTATGATTATGTTCTTGATTGGGAATTCCTTAAAAGTGGTAGCATAAAAGTTGGGGTAAGATTCTTCTACCATATTACTATTTTACATTATAATTTTTATTAATTTAATTCTTATGACTAGTATGTTGTTGAATTGATATTTACTTAACTTATTATTTAATTACAAAAGAATATAAACATTCCTTTCAACAATAGCAAAATGATAAATTTCAGTAACATATATACATACATTTAATCTAAAGTCAAATAAAAATGCACTTTATCCTAAATTGTTTATTATTGTCTTTTGCTTAGGTGGCTTTAACTGGTGTATTAGAGATGAAAGCTGTAACATATACACATAAAAATCAAATAAAAGAAAGAGTATTTGGAACATTGGTGACAGAAAACACCATAGCCAATTATCATGATCACCTTGTAACATATTATCTTGACCTTGACATTGATGATAATGCAAACTCTTTCATCAATACAAAGATTCAAAAGGTTAAAGCAAGTGAGTTTGGAACACCAAGGAAGAGTTATTGGACTGTTGTTAAAGAAGCCGCTAAGACCGAAGCCGAAGCTAGAATTAGGCTAGGCTTGGAGCCAGCTGAGCTGTTAATAGTTAACCCTAATAAAATGACTAGGTTAGGAAATCAAGTGGGTTATCGGCTGATTAGTGGTCAGCCGATAACTTCTCTATTGTCTGATGATGATTATCCACAAAGAAGAGCTTCTTATACAAAGTATCAAGTGTGGATTACTCCTTATAATAAGTTAGAGAGATGGGCCGGTGGATTCTATGCTGATAGGAGCCATGGAGACGACGGCTTAGCTATTTGGAGCCAGAGGTAACTTTCTCCGCAATTGAATTTTCTATTGATGTTACATGGTGCAACAATAGTCTATTCATTATTTTGGAAACTATTGCACCGTATAACTATAAAAAATCCATAAGTCGATTTGTTTATCTTACTTTTGAATTTACAAACCCTCGGAAAAATGTCTTCATAAAAATTGTATTATAATGAAAACTAAGTTATTAATCAAATTCTTTGAATTGGATACGCAGGAACAGAGAGATTGAGAATACAGACATAGTGGTATGGCACACAATTGGGATCCATCATGTTCCTTATCAAGAAGATTTTCCAGTAATGCCAACAGTTCAGGGTGGATTTGAACTGAAACCAGCTAACTTTTTCGAAAGCAATCCATTGCTTTGAGTATAAAGTACAGCTTTATTGCAAGCATATATATGTTCAACATCTAATTAACCAAACTAATAAAAATTCATTATTCAATTTGTAATATTTTATTATTTATATTGTTCTTTTAACATTATCAAATATAAACATATTGTTGCATATAATTATTATATTGCCATTTGTCTTTAGTATGTCAAATAATATGAAATCAAAGTATATAAATTTTCTGTATTGTCTTCTTAAAAATAAAATTTTAATTCACCTACTCATCAAAGGTTCCATTCTATATTCGTAAATGAACTTTGACTCAAGTTTCAGATTTGAAATTTTATAATTAGAATTATCTAGCAACCTTTTTACATGATTATACAAGTTTTCTAATAGAGTACAACACTACTACTAGTCAACTTTGATTGCTCCACTTGAAGAATTCAAGACAACTAGTGCCTCATGGTGTTGAAAAAAGTTCACCCTTATCTAAATTTTTTCCTTCACCATAGAAGACTCTTCTCCCATCAGTCCATCATGATAATTATCGACCTGGATTCCATGCAGTCAGTGCACTGCAGACCCTTTAATTGAAATCGGACGTTGCATATTTAACACTGGCAAATATATTAAAGATTAATGATCAAAATCGGACGACTGAGATTCACCTACAATCGCTATTTAACCGCAGGAATCCTTTTTCGATGATTACAGTGTTTATAAACCGGTTATAGTTACAACTTAGGTTCGTCTAATCATCTTCCAACTCATTTGTCTTTCACACAAATCTCTCTATTCTACCAAAAAATGAATGTTAGTACAAAACTCCTTGTTTCTTTTGTTACATCTTTACTCTTCATATTTTCTAAAGCTCAAAGGAGCAATAGTAATAATAAAATTTCTATTGAATTGGGCTCAAGCATTGTTGCTGGCACTAATTCATCATGGAAATCACCCTCTGGAGATTTTGCATTTGGATTTTATCCTCTTGTTAGTACTCACTATCTTGTTGGAATTTGGTTTGGTCTGCAAACCGCGATGATCCAGCTCGAATCGGCTCAACCATTAATTTCACAGTAAAAGGCCAATTTTTACTGCAACATGCAAACAAAACTTCAGTTCTAATCTACAATGGTGCAAATGCAACTTCTGCTATGATGCAAGATGATGGAAGTTTCATTTTAACAAACTCTCTTTCAAAAATCATCTGGCAGAGTTTCGATTCACCGACCGATACTATTCTACCAGGCCAAACTTTGAACATGGGTCAGATGCTTTTTTCAAATGCCAATGGAACACAAGATTACTCAACTGGTCGGTACAAATTAGAGGTACAAAAATCTGACGGGAACATTGTTATATCGGCTTTTCGGTTCGCAGATCCTGGTTACTGGGATACTAAAACTAATTCTAACACAAGTGTAAGACTTATATTCAACAACAAAACATCTTTTCTTTATGGTGTCAATGGAACACACAACATATTTAATATGACAACAGAAGTGCCTAATCCAGTCGAAAACTACTATCATCACGCAACGATCAATGACCGAGGAAATTTTCAACAACTGATTTATCTTAAAGAGGGTGGAAAACATTGGACAGTTATATGGCAGGCTATAACACAGCCTTGTACAGTGAATGCTATTTGTGGTATGTATGGTGTTTGCACTTCACCTGATAACAGTACAGTTAACTGTAGCTGTTTACCTGGTTACACATCTTTTGATCCAAACTCTCCATCCAAAGGTTGTTATCCAAGTATCGCGGTCGATTTCTGTGATGCAAATGCAAATTCTTCAGCATCAAACTTCACAGTTGAGCAAATTCAAAATGCTGATATACCAAACAATGTATTTTTTGATCTGCAAAGAATAGATTCATCTGATTTGGACAGTTGTAGTAAGGAAGTGATGAATGATTGTTTCTGCATGGCTGCTGTTTTGATTAACTCAGTTTGTTATAAGAAAAGAACACCTCTTTTAAATGCAAGAATAAGCATTCCTGAAACTAGCAATAGAGTAACATTGATTAAAGTTCCTCAAGTTCTTCAAGAGGATAAAAACGATTCGCCTTCTCGAGTTGTTTTGATTGTAGCACTTTCAACATGTTCCTTACTTTCTGTTGTGTTTGGAACTATTGATATCTATTATCATCCAACATTTTGTTATCTCCTGAAGAAAGAGACGTCGCCAAAGCCAAAGCCTGTGGACATCAACCTTAAGGCGTTTTCGTTCCAAGAGTTAAGAGAAGCGACAAATGGATTCAGAAACGAACTCGGTCATGGAGGTTTTGGTACGGTTTATAGCGGTGTTTTGAACTTGGAGGGTGAACAGGTTGAGGTTGGTGTGAAAAAACTTGAAAATGTAGAGGAAAAAGGCGAAAAGGAATTTGTTAATGAAGTTCAACTAATTGGTATGACACATCACAAGAATCTTGTGAGCTTATTAGGTTTCTGTAACGAGGAGAATCATCGCCTTCTGGTTTATGAAATGATAAGAAATGGGACATTATCAAGTTTCATTTTTGAGGAGGGTGATAAAGATAAACCAAGTTGGGAACATAGAGCAAAAATTGTTCTTGAAATTGCTAGAGGCTTGATGTATCTGCATGAAGAGTGCGACCCTCAGATTATCCATTGCGACATAAAGCCGCAGAATGTTCTTCTTGACTCAAATTATACCGCAAAAATTGCAGATTTTGGAATGGCAAAACTACTAATGAAAGACAGAACTAAAACAAGCACAAATGTTAGAGGGACAATGGGATATTTGGCACCAGAATGGCTCAAAAATGCACCTATCACTGCAAAAGTGGATATCTATAGTTTTGGTGTCATGTTGTTAGAAATTTTATTTTACATCAAATTGAAGATGGAACAGAAGGAACATGATGGAAAATGCAAAACCTTCTCCTTTGAATAACTTTTACAATGCTAATGTTGAGAAGTGCAATTAGGCCAATGAATAGGCTTTGGTGATATTGTTTTAAGGACTGGATTTCTCTCAAAGAAATTTGTTGGTCTCAGCTCAAATCCACCACTCAATGTTGGCATAACTGGATAATCTTCTTGAGAAGGAACATGATGAAATCCCATTGTATGCCATAATACTATGTCCTTGTTCTCAATCTCCCTATCCCTACACATCCAATTCAAGACACCAAAACATGAACAATTTCTCAGACATCTTCAACAAATAAAAAATGTGAGTGACTTACCTGAGACTCCAAACAGCTAAAGTATCATCACCTCTACTATGATCAACATATAATCCTCCAACCCAATTCTCACTTTTATTATAAGGTGTAACCCAAACATTATAATTTGTAAAAGCACCTCTAATCTGTGGATAATCATCATTTACCAAAAGTGGATGCACAATTGGACCTGGAAGCAAACGGTAACCAATTGTATTTCCTTGTTTTGTTTTCTTACTGGGATTCACTACTGCTAACTCAGAAGGCTTAAGACCAATGTTAACTCTTGCATCAGTTTCTGTTTTAGCTGTTTCTTTTACAATAGTCCAATAACTTTTCCTTGGTATTTTGTGATCTTTAACTTTTACAGTCTCTAAATTTGTCTTGACAAATGAGTTGGATTCACCATCAATGTCAAGGTCAAGATAATATGTAAAGAAATGGTCATGGTAGATACCAATGGTGTTATCAGCTAGTAATGTTCCATAAATGTCTTCTTTGATTTGATCTGTGTTGGTGTATGTACCTGCCTTAATCCCTAATATACCAGTAAGTCCAACCTATTTTAATATATAGCATGCAGTGCAGTTAGCTTCATGTGACTATAGAAAATTGCAAGACATATATATATATATATGTCTCCAATATTTGCTTTTACAAGTTTGAGGAGTGAAAATCATAATCATCGATCAAATTCGTATCTGACTCTCACGAATTAGCAATTTTGTCTTTAAAATTATAATATGTTAATCAAGACATGACTCATTAAATGAAGATGTGACATTTCACATGGACTCCACATTATTGTCATGTCTTCATTTAATGTCTCACATCATACTGTCGAATATATAAACTTAATGTAGGGACCATTTTGATTAACGTGTACAATTTCAACGACTAAATTGCTAATTTAAAAAGATCATAATCAATTTTGCCGATGGTTATAATTTCAAAAATGAAAATTTCTATTCACTCTATGTTTGAGTAAAGAAATAAATGATCCAAATTTCAGTCATGGATATGGCATAAAACATTTGGTATATAAATCCATACCCCAAGTTTGATGCTACCACTTGGCTTAAACTCCCAATCAATGACATAATCATAGTTTCCCACAGTTGAAACAGATCTCACTACTAGGCTTACATCTGACCTGACCTCAGCTATCTTCCACAAACACAATCAATATTTATATATCAACTAAAAAACACAAAATGAATTCAAATATAAAATTTTGTGAAGCACAAATACATATCGGATTCGGCATGTCCTGCCGTCCTGGTATCAAACACCGACATGACACTGACATTTATAATTATATTGAATTGTGTCATTTTCTCAAATTATTTTTGATGTTGACGTGTCAATGTTCGTATCGTTCGTAAATTTAAATAAGAGTTAAAAATAAAAATACCACTTCATTTGGAATAGCAATTTCAGTGTGACGCCACATGATATCACCAGCATACTTCTCAAAAATGCAAAATGCATTAGCTATCTTAACAGGAACACCATCTGAACCAGCATAGTATGCATCTAGGAACACAGCATTGGCAGGACAATCTGTCAAAGGTTGTAATGAAGACATAGATTGTCCAAAGCCATATTCACCACAATCAAAGTAGGTTGTGTAATACCATTCCTCACTTGGGTCTTGGTATGGCACAAAAACCTCTGACATGAATCCTTTATATAGTACCTCACGATATTTTTGCTTTTCCAGATCATAAATTGATGCTAGAGAAATTATTGGGCCAGAATGAATGTCAAATCCCACATGGAAGACCCAATTGGCCCAACTGATCCAAGAAATTAATGGTCACTATCAATCAATTATTAAACAAACATCAGCTCTAATGCTTATGAGATATTTTTATTTTGTTGACAAATGACTGTACTATACTTATGTGTTCTAAAATATAAGCAAAAATTAGTCTACAAAAATGGATATATTTAGTCCAAATTTTGAATCAAATGCATCAAGTTTTTTTTATTTATTTTTGCTTACATTTTAGGATCAAAGAGTATATATTGACTCACTTTTTTTTATCATTTTAAGTAAAATTTGTACAACAAACAAGATCCGCTAAAAACAACTAAGGGCACGTTTGATTCGCAAAATAATAAATATGAGACAAAATAGTACATAACAGAATAAGACAAAATTGCACCAGAGAGATAATATTTTTTGTAGTTATACTCTGGACAAAAGTTGTCACGTGGTTTAATGAGGAGAAAAATTCTTATTTTTGTCATGTCCCTTACCATCTATCTATTTTATCTAATCTCATAACAAATTTTTAAATCAAATAGAGTGCGACAAAAGTTATTCAATTAAATTTCTTATTTATATATGTAATGCTAGCATGCAAGACAAAACAAATGGCCACTATTACAAATGTAAGTATATAAATCCATGACATTGACATGCAATTTGTTGGACTTTGACAATACATAAACTTTCCAAACATCAATCATTATATAGTATTCTAATATAGTATAACTTATGATTAAAAACATTGTAAAAATAAAGTCAAGTTAATAATAATTAACATTAATTTATGAGAGTGTTTTTACTACCTTACCGAGTGACCTTGTATGGTAAAACCAGGTCCATCATGTTGACCAACACCTAACCCTTTAAGCTTTGGACCAAACGGTGGTTTCTGTTAGAAGTAATTTATATTTAAGGGTATTTTAGTATTTTTTATGTTAAGTACTTTTGAACTTGTCTGTTAAGTTTTCAATTTTAGGGCCTATGTGGCAAACTTTACTCTTTGTATAAATAGCTACTCTTTTATCAATGCAATTAATCTTCCTTTCATATTTGTGGCTGCTGTCTTTGTTCTCTCCTTACTATTTCATTGATTCATCACCTTGTACACCAACAAATTGGTATCTAGAGCTCCGGTTCGAATCCACGGGAAACACGAGTGAAACGTGAGTTGTGTGTGTTTGATTTTTGGTTCTTGATTTGTGTTGAATCTTGAACAAAAATCTGAACAGAATCATTTTTTCTGATTTTGTGGGATTGGGAAACACGAGTGTTAGTGAGATTTAAGTGTACTGTACAAGGTTTAAGATGAACGGAAACGGTGGCATGAGTACCAAGCTTCCAGTGTTTGATGGCAAAAACTGGAATCGTTGGATGAAACAAATGCTTGTATTGTTCGGTGCTCAAGGTGTGCTTGAGATTGTCACTGAAGGATACGTTCCTGTTGCAGCAGATGCAACAGAGGAGCAGAAAGAGGCGCAGAGAGCTACAAGAAAGAAGGATCAGAAGGCGTTGTTCTACATTCATCAGTGTGTGAATGAGAGTGTGTTTGAGAAGATTGCTGATTCAGTGACGGCGAAGGAGGCTTGGGATCTTCTGACAAGGTGTTACGGTGGTGATGCGTCAGTAAAGAAGGTAAAGCTTCAAACCCTCAGAAAACAGTATGAGAATCTCAACATGAAGAACAATGAGAAGGTTTGTGAGTACATCTCCAGACTAATTCTGATTACTAATGAGATGAAAGCTTGTGGAGAAACTCTTTCAGAACAAGTAATCATTGAGAAGGTATTGAGATCCCTTACCCCTCAGTTTGATTACATTGTTGTATCTATTGAACATTCCAAAGATTTGGAAACCATGAGAATAGAAGAGTTACAGAGCAGTCTAGAAGCACAAGAGTTGCGTCTAACTGAGAGAAACTCTGAAAGAGAAGTAGAGCAGCAGGCTCTGAAAGCAGCCTCTGAGAAGAAGTTTCAGAAGAAGCCTTGGTCAGAAGCCAAGAATAGATCTGATGGAGCTCAGAATCCAAAAACCTCAACTTCTGGAAAGCAGAAGTATGCTCAGAAAGGAAAAGACAAGACAAAAGTACGGTGTTACTCTTGTCAGAAGTTTGGCCATTTTGCATCTGAGTGCAAGTCAAACAAAGAAAGAAAGTCAGAAGAAGCAAATATAGCCAGAAGTTCTGATGACTCTGATAGTGAATTTGTTTTACTAATGGCTTCTGAATCTGATGATGTGAATTCAGAGTGGTGGTATATGGATACAGGGTGTTCAAACCATCTTACTGGAAACAAGAAGTGGTTGGTTGATTTTGACTCTAGAAAGAGTACAAAGATCAGATGTGCTGATGATAAATACCTCAACGCTGAAGGTATGGGAAATGTTAAAGTCATTTTGAACAATGGGAAAGCAGCATTGATTCAGAACGTGTGGTATGTACCAGGCATGAAAAGCAATCTGATGAGTGTGGGTCAATTGATTGAGAAAGGTTTTTCAGTTACTATGAAAGACAATCTTCTGAAGCTATATGACGGTAATCAGAAGCTGATTATGGAGTCAGAACAGGGAAGGAACAGAACATTCAAGGTGAATGTTAGAACTGCAGACTCTGAATGTCTTAGTGCAACAAGTGTTGAGAAGGATAGTGAGTTGTGGCACAGAAGATTTGGTCATCTGAATTTCAGAAGCTTGGGGCATCTGAAGTCAAAGAATCTGGTACATGGAATTCCTATAATCAAGAAGCCTGAAAAATCATGCAAGGTGTGCATGAAAGGGAAGCAACCAAGACTGCCGTTTGCATCAGAAGTAGCTCCAAGAGCAAAACATGCCTTGGGAGTAGTACATTCTGATGTGTGTGGACCATTTCCAGTACCTTCACTTGGAGGAAACAAGTATTTTGTATCTTTTGTTGATGAATTCACAAGGATGACATGGGTAACACTCATCAAGTTCAAGCATGAAGTGTTTGCTGAGTTTCAGAAGTTCAAGGTGAAGGCTGAGAAACAGAGTGGTCAGAAGCTGAAGATTCTCAGAACTGATGGTGGTGGTGAGTTTAATTCTAATGAGTTTAAAACTTTCTGTGAGGAGAATGGAATTGAGCATGAGGTTACAGCTCCTTATACTCCTCAACACAATGGTCTTGCTGAGAGAAGAAATCGTACTTTGCTTGATATGGTGAGAAGCATGCTGAAAGAGAAGAAGCTTCCTCATCACTTATGGGGAGAAGCTGTTGCCACTGCAACATATGTGCTCAACAGATGTCCAACGAAGAAGCTGAAGGAAATAGTTCCTATTCAGAAGTGGACTGGAGAGAAGCAAAGTGTTAGTCATCTGAAGGTGTTTGGATCTGTATGCTATAAACATGTTCCAGAAGCCAGAAGACAGAAGCTGGATGATAGAAGCAAAGTAATGTTACTGGTGGGGTACCACAGTACAGGTGCGTACAAGCTTTATTGTCCAGAGACTAATAAAATTGAATTCAGCAGAGACGTCATTGTGAAGGAATCTGAAATTTGGGATTGGAACAAGTCTCAATCAAATTCTGATGTGAGAATCTCAGAGGATGGCTCTGAAGGTGAGTCAGAATCTGAAGGCTCTGAAGATGATTCAGAAGATGGAGATGACTCTGATGGTGACTCTGAGTCTGATGGTGATTCTGAATCTGACTCTGAAGACAATTCTGAAGGTCAAAATTCTGAAGACGATTCTGAAGGTCAAAGTTCTGAAGATGATTCTGAAGGTCAAAGTTCTGAAGACAATTCTGAAGGTCAAAATTCTGAAGACGATTCTGAAGGTCGAAGTTTTGAAGACAATTCTGAAGGTCAAAATTTTGAAGAAAGAATTTCTGAAGGTGAAGCCTCTGAAGAAAGAATTTCTGAAGGTGAAGCCTCTGAGTCAAAAACTTCTGAAGATGCTTCTGAACAAGTTCAGAGGCTACAGAGAATCAGAAGCATCCCAAAAAGATTTGCAGGATTTGAAATGTTGCAAGACACTGAAGTAGACTCTGAGGGAGAAATTATTCAGTGTGCAATGTTAGTAGATTCTGAACCCGTGAGTACAGAAGATGCTCTTAAGCAACAAGTCTGGTTGCAGGCCATGAAAGAAGAACTTGATGCTATAAAGAGGAACAAGACTTGGAAGCTTTCAGAACTTCCAAAAGGCAAGAAAGCCATCAGCGTCAGATGGGTTTTCAAGCAGAAACTAAAGCCAGATGGATCAATTGGCAAACACAAAGTGAGGTTAGTAGCAAGAGGATTTCTGCAGAAACCTGGACTAGATTATTCTGAAGTGTTTGCACCTGTAGCAAGACACGAAACAATTAGACTGGTAATTGCAATAGCTGCTAACAGGAATTGGCCTCTGATGCATTTAGATGTGAAATCTGCATTTCTGAACGGTCCATTACAAGAAGAGGTATATGTGTCACAACCTCCTGGTTTTGAGAAAAAGAATCAGGAAGGGATGGTGTATAGATTGCATAAAGCCCTCTATGGATTGAAACAAGCGCCCAGAGCCTGGAATATGAAGATTGATTCATTTTTCAAGAAGCAAGGGTTTCAGAAATGTGAGTTGGAGTATGGTGTTTATGTTCAGCACACTTCAGAAGGCAATATGATTCTGGTATGTTTGTATGTTGATGATATATTGCTGACAGGAAGTTCTGAACAAGAGATAGCTAAGTTCAAGAAGGTTATGATGAATGAGTTTGAGATGACAGACCTTGGAAAAATGAGTTACTTTCTAGGGATGGAATTTCTATATTCTGAGAAAGGAATCATTTTGCATCAGTTGAAGTATGAACTTGAGCTTCTGAAGAGATTTAAGCTGGAGAATTGCAAAGTTGCTATCACACCCTCTGATACGAATCAAAAGTTGGATTCCGATTCTGATGGAGAGGATGTGGATGCTACAACCTTCAAACAGTTGGTTGGTTCTCTGAGGTATTTGTGTAATACCAGACCTGATATTTGTTTTGCAGTTGGAATGGTTAGCAGATTTATGAGTAAACCAAAATGGTCCCATTACCAAGCTGCTGTCAGGATTCTGAGGTATATCAAGGGGACTCTGAAGCATGGAGTGCTATTTCCCTCTGAAGGAAGGACTGAATCAGAACTTCTGAGTTATTCAGATTCTGATTGGTGTGGAGACAGAGTTGATAGAAGAAGCACTTCTGGATATTTATTTAAATTTCTGGGAGGTCCTATTTCGTGGTGTTCCAAGAAGCAACCTGTTGTTGCTCTATCAACCTGTGAAGCTGAATATATTGCAGGCGCTGTGACTGCATGTCAAGCTGTGTGGCTTCTGAACTTACTGCAGGATCTGAAGATCAAGGTAAACAAGCCTCTGAAGCTGATGATTGATAACAAATCTGCAATCAATCTTGCCAAGAATCCAGTGCTGCATGGAAGAAGCAAGCATATTGAGACCAAGTATCACTTTCTGAGGAATCAGGTTCAGAATGGAGTGCTTGAAGTTGTGCACTGTAGCACTCAGAAGCAGCTGGCAGATGTGTTGACAAAGGCTATCAAAACTGATCAATTTCTTCGTTTGAGGGATGGAATTGGTGTTGTCAGTTTTGTCTAAATATAAATTAAGGGATGGTGTTATAAGTAATTTATATTTAAGGGTATTTTAGTATTTTTTATGTTAAGTACTTTTGAACTTGTCTGTTAAGTTTTCAATTTTAGGGCCTATGTGGCAAACTTTACTCTTTGTATAAATAGCTACTCTTTTATCAATGCAATTAATCTTCCTTTCATATTTGTGGCTGCTGTCTTTGTTCTCTCCTTACTATTTCATTGATTCATCACCTTGTACACCAACAGTTTCATCTTGGAAGCTCTATACTCTGTTCCTTCAGCTTTAGGCACAGGAATCACATATCTATCAGAATAACTAACAATTTTCATTTCATCAAGATCAACAACCGCTGCAAAACCCTCCAAAGGTCTCACATACAAATTAGCAGAACCATTATTGTAATAACACTTAACTTTCACTGTCCTTTTGGTAATTTCTGTTCCAAACCAACCTGTTGTAAAAGTTGCACATAAAACATTAGATATGTTAAGTTCTCTTTTCTTCAATGAATCTTTAAACGGTTTGTAACTGAATGGTAACTGTGATGCAATAGTTTGTTCACCAAAGGTAAGCATAGGATATCCTTTTCCTTTGTAGATTTTTGTTGAGATTATGGAATGAGTTGAAAAATCTATGATGAGTTCGAGGGATTGGTTTTGGAACCTGGCTATTATGAAAGCTTGACGAGGTGGTGGTTGTTGAAGAGTTTTGGTTTTTGAGGATAGCCATGATTGGATGAGATGTTTGTCTGGTTCGTGTAATCCTATGTAGTGAAAAGTGAGGTTGTTGGTTTTGTATGATTTGAGCATTATGGTTCGTACAAGGTTGAATTCTGAAGGTGTTAGAGGATCAAGTGGGTGAGGAATATGATTATTATTGCATTCTATGGAGCTGCAAAAGAGCATGTAGAGAAAGAAGAGGAAGAAAGGTGATAACTTCATACTCTTGTGTTGAAGTCAAATGGTCAGCTATGAACCAATCATGATAGACTAATAATAATGAACCAATGCTAACTCCTTACTAAATTGACCGCTGTTGATGTATAATTTTGACGATTAATATTTTTAATAGTATATTAGTATAATCTTATATGTTAATATTTATTTTTATTTATTAGTAGAAAAATAAGGTCAAAACAAAATATATAGTCAAACTAATTCTATCTTTTTGAGACGGAGGGAGTATATTACTATTCATTTGACGGTGAAAATTAAATATATAATGCAATGATGTAGTGAGTATTATTTTTCTCTCCATATGTCCCTAATTTCTTTTAGTATTTTAATTTTGTCTTAAAACTTCACGATTTTTTTTAAGAAAGTAATTAAGGTAGAATTAATAAGGTTTTATCATTTCTACTCTTATAAAAATTAAAAGTATTTATTAAATGAAGTTTTTTTCTTTTTAGTAAAATAAGGGTAAATTAGACTTAACTTATAAATATTTATGATTTTGTAATCATGTGCAAAACTCTAAAAGAATCAAATACTAAAAACGTAAGGAGGAGTTATTTTGAATGGACGTTTGTTTGACACTTCATGGTTCTACATACTATTTCCGCAACTTTTGCTTATTAGATCGATTATAGGACTAATCTCCACTCAAATGTTTAGGACGCAGTTTAAATTTTTTATCTATTTTAATTAAGAGTGTTTTTTGTGAAGGCTGAACTTCAATTATCTATTGCAATTGTTTAACCTCCCAAGCCACAAAATCGAGATAAAAAGCACATTTTAGTATTTTTCATGTAAAACTAACATGGTTAGCTACATACGAGTATAACCAAATCAAGTTGAGACGTATCGGACGGTAAGAGGTTGCAGCGGGATTAGCATAGGAAAGCTCGTCCTCGCTAGCTAACCTAAAAAGAGATTCCCGGATCGCAAAAGTCTCTATGTTAATCTCTTCCTGACTACTAGTCCACATAAATTAGGCCACCACTTGCAATGGGAGTAAACCCACATGCATCATTTGATGAAACCCCTGCAATGGCTTCCTAAATTGCATGTCACCAAGTCTGTCTTAATTTAAATTTGTTGAAATGAATTGTAACAAGAACATCTCAAAAATTTAAATAAAAAGTTGAAGTTCATATAACAGGAAAATGGGAAATGTATGTACATTTGATCAATAGTAGTGATTAGTTTGAATATTGGAATGTGCTGTCTTCTTTGCTGTATAGATAAGAACAAGATAGGTTGCCCAAAAAAGAAAGACAGGTTGCCCATTACTCGTGAACATTTTGATCCTATCTTGAACAATTATTAATTATATGCCCTTAATCTCCAAGAGATGATGAAAAACAATATTTAAATAATGATTTTATTGATTAAACTCCAATTGTTACTGTAACACAAGAATCTTGTTTGTTCTTACTCTAAAATCTTATCTACTGAAACTTCAAATATTAGAGTCGATATATTTTTTGAACCTGATATTATTAGTGTCTGGCGTAGAGACTAATTAATAACTCGTGTCAAGTAAAATTATAATAAACAATCTATAATTCTTTTCCAAAATATTTAACATTGTTGTATTCTTAAGATTAAATTGAAACTTAAAACTAGGGGTGAGCACAAACCCGCAACCCAACTCGAAACCGATATAACCACCAACATATAGAAGCACTTGGTCGGGTTTTGGGTCAACAATTGTGAAAAATCGATCATGAACGGTTGTATACGAGCGGGTGCGGGTCTCTAAAAATCCGTCTCTTAATAACCGAAATTAACTGAACAATTTCTAAAATACAAATTAATTTTCTTTTTAGTTTCGAGCACCTCTTCTCTCTCTTAATATGATATGCTCTTCACTTTGTTAATTTTATGTATCTTTGATAGAAGAGAAAAATGTTGTATTTTACAAGTTTTAGCTTGTAATATGTTGATAAAGGAGATGTGAAAAATAATATTTTATATTTATCTTAATTTTTACTTCTCATCTATTATATATTACTGTCGTTGAATTTACAAATTTGAAACAAATTAACTTCATCTCATCATTTTTATTGTATATTCTGTTGCAGTATGTACGAAATATTGAACGAATTGTCAAAAAACAAATAATTTTTTAATCAATGAAGTTTTAAATGCAACAACAACGTTTTCAATATAACCTGTCAAAACCGACTCATTGTACCCGTCACCCGTATGACCCGAACTCGAACAAACCGAAGACGTAAACGATCGGAATTAGATCCAAATTAAAAGGTCGCGGTTTTTATCGGTTTAACGATTTTTGGCCCGAACCCAGCCGATGCTCACCCCTACTTAAAACTACTATGTACCTAAAAAAAATTTGAAACTTAAAACATTTTATTACTGAAATATATTTTATAATCTCTTCCGAATACTTTTGAGTACAACCAAGGCTGTTTAAATGTTTGGGTTATAAAGATGTTTGATGATTTGAGTCATCTCTTTCTGGTTGGGAAGTATAGTAGCAAATGAACAATTCTTATGTAAACATAAACATATTAGCTTCTCTTAATTTTTTTTTTTTGAATGATTAGCTTCTCTTAATTTAAATACATATTTTAGACAAACACTAAGAAAATGCATATTGTATAATTATTTCTGTTGGGACAATGTGATAATTTTGGGAGAAATTAGAGAGAATAGAACGAGAGAATTGAGACGAGAATTAAGAAAAAGAGTTAATTGCATTCATCCACATGGGGCAAAGGTATTTATATACAAATGGGGGCTTGCTTCACTGCCAAGCGATCGTATATTAACTACCTAAGACAAATCAAAAAAAAACTACAACAAACTAACTAACTATTACTAGCTTCAGAAACTTTCTCAACTTCTGAAGCTCTGTAACTTCTGAGGCTCTGCTCAGCTTCTGAAGCACCAGAACTTCTGAAGCTCTGCTCAGCTTCTGAAGCTCTGTAACTTCTGAAGCTCTGCTCAGCTTCTGAAGCACCAGGACTTCTGAAGCTCTGCTCAGCTTCTGAAACTCTGTAACTTCTGAAGCTTCTCCAACTTCTGAAGCTCTGTTTTCTCGAAAACATGACTTATTAATTCAACACACCTCCTAAGGCATGTTTTCCAAAGCATTCATTCCTATAAGCTTCTTCAGAGTGTCAAACCTTGCCTTAGCCATAGGTTTGGTTAGAATATCTGCAAGTTGGATCTCAGTATTGCAATATTCCACCTCAAGCTTATCTTTGTTCACTTGATCTCTCAAAAAATGAAACCTCCTCTCAATGTGCTTACTTCTTCCATGACTAACTGGGTTGTTAGCCAAATCAATTGTTGACTTGTTGTCAATAAGTAGCTTCATCCTTGTTGTCTCTACTGCCTTCAATTCAATGAGCAACATCTCAATCCAATTTGCTTGACAAGCTGCAAATGAAGCTGCCACATACTCAGCTTCACATGATGACAATGCCACTATCCCTTGCTTCTTAGAACACCAAGAGATTGGTGCATTACCTATCATGAACAGGTATCCTGCAGTACTCTTCCTGTCATCTTGATCTCCTCCCCAATCTGAATCTGAGTAACCATAAGCCATTAGCTTCTTGCTACTGTTCCTTTGGTTTGGAATTAAAATGCCATGATCAATGGTTCCTTTCACATATCTAAGGACCCTCTTTGCAGCAGTCAAGTGATTCATCCTTGGTTGATCCATAAATCTGCTCAGCAGACCAATACTATGACATAAATCAATTCTAGTATTGCACAAGTACCTCAATGATCCTATGATCTGTCTGTACAGTGTTGAATCAACCAACTCATCCTCAGTATTCTTGCTCAGCTTCACACCTGTTTCCATAGGAGTAATTGCAGGGTTGCAATTGCTCATGTGAAACCTCTTCAATATGTCAATGACATATTTCTTCTGATGCAAGAAATAGCCTCTATCTGTTTTCACAAATTCCATGCCAAGGAAATATGATAGCTCTCCCAGATCAGTCATCTCAAACTCCTTCATTATGTCTGCTTTGAATCTCTCTAGCACAGCTTTGTTTGATCCTGTGATCAACAAATCATCAACATACAGACACAGTATTATAATCTCATCATGACTTGAGCCTTTCACATATACTCCATGTTCTGATGTGCATCTAGTGAAACTCAAATTCAGCAGGAAGCTATCAATTCTCTTGTTCCAAGCTCTTGGAGCTTGTTTCAAACCATAGAGAGCTTTGTTCAACTTGTACACTTTCTGTTCTTGACCTTTAATCTCAAATCCTGGTGGCTGCTTCACATATACCTCTTCCTCTAATGGTCCATTCAAAAAGGCAGATTTCACATCAAGCTGGTGCATAGCCCATCCTTTGTAGGTAGCTACTGCAACAACTAGCCTAATTGTCTCTAGCCTTGCCACAGGTGCAAACACTTCATTAAAGTCAAGTCCAGGCTTCTGAAGAAAACCCTTAGCTACTAGCCTTGCTTTGTACTTAGCAATTTCACCACTTGGTTTCATCTTCAGCTTGAAAACCCATTTCACATCAATAGGTCTCTTGTTTACAGCTTTGTTCATCAATGTCCAGGTGTTATTCTTCTCAATTGACTTCAGCTCCTCTTTCATAGCATTCAACCAATTTGAATCTTTCAAAGCTTCACTTAGAGTCACTGGTTCCAACTCTGCAATCATTGCTTCATTGACCAGTTCTCCATCTTCAGTGATTGCTTGATCAGGAAACACATCATACTCATTCAACCTTATTGACTGTACCCTTTCTCTGGTTGATCTTCTCAACTGTTGATTAGGTGCAGCATTAGGTTGATCATCTTCAACTTCTATCTCCTCTTGATTTGTTTCTTCAAGCATGAGTCTTCTGTTGAGCATTGAGCCTTCAGCACTTGTGCCTTCAGCACTTGTGCCTTCAGTCCAATCCCAACCCTTTGATTCATCAAACCTGATATCTCTGCTAATCACAACTTTGTTATCTCTAGGTGAGTACAATTTGTAAGCACCAGTGGGATGATAACCTAACAATATCATTGTCTGACTTCTATCATCAAGTTTTCTTCTAACTTGATCAGGAACATGTTTGAAGCAAAGTGAGCCAAATATTCTAAAATGACTAACACTTGGTTTCAAACCTGTCCAAGCTTCATGAGGAGTCTTGTCTTGTAACCTCTTTGTAGGACTTCTATTGATGATGTAAACTGCTGTAGAGACTGCTTCACCCCAAAACTTATGAGGCATATGCTTAGCTTTAAGCATACTTCTGGCCATGTTCATGATGCTTCTATTTTTCCTCTCAGCTACACCATTGTGTTGAGGGGTGTAGGGTGCAGTGACTTCATGCTCTATACCTTCATCTTCACAGAATTTTGCAAATTCATGTGAAGTGTATTCACCACCTCCATCAGTTCTCAATTTCTTAACACTAAATCCACTTTGATTTTCAACTAGTGTCTTAAATTTCTTGAACTTGGTAAATACATCACTTTTCTTTTCGATAAGGTAGAGCCAAACATGCCTAGTACAATCATCTATGAATGTCAGAAAATAGTTGTTGCCTCCAATGGATTTCACCTCAAATGGACCACACACATCTGAGTACACCATTCCTAGCTTCTGAGTTGATTTCATAGGTAATTCATTCTTGAATGAATTTCTGGCCTGCTTTGCTGCACAGCACTCTTCACACATTTCACTTGGTGCTCTGATCTGAGGCAAGCCATGAACCATCTTCTTGGAATTCAACATGCTTAAACTTTTGAAGTTTAGGTGTCCAAACCTGTGGTGCCATATCCAATTCTCTTCTGTACTAGTGACTGAGGCTAAGCACTTGAAATCAATCACATTGATTTCAACCTTAAAGGTTCTATTGCTTGACAATGGAGCTCTTAGGATTAACCTACTTTTAGCATCATGAATCTTCAATTCTTTATTAGCCATTGTCACTGTATAATCCTTTTCAAGTAATTGACCAAGACTAATCAGATTACTTGTTATAGAAGGAACATACAATACCTCATTAATGAAGGATTCCTGACCATCTTTTCTCTGCACAAGAATTGTCCCCATACCTTCACTAGTGATCTGGCTGCTGTTAGCAAACTTGATATTCCGTCTCACTGAATAGTCAAGCTTCAAGAACCACTTCTTGTTGCCAGTCATGTGATTGCTACAACCAGTGTCAAGATACCACAAGTTGGATTTATCAGCGTAAGTGTTTGTAATTGCCATGAGCAGGGAATCATCAGAGTCACTACCATTTCCCTTTGCCAATTGAGCTTCATCCTTGTCACTTCTCTCAACTTTCTTAGAGTGACACTCTCTAGCATAATGGCCAAGCTTCTGACAATTATAACACTTCACATCCTTCTTATTAATCTTTTTCTTTGAACCTTTCTTGTTACCTTTGCTAGACTCTGAATCTTTAAGGTTCTTGCCATCATTCTCTGAATCTTCTTTCTTTTTCTTGTTTTTCCCTTTGGAACCTTTCTGAAACTTTGCCTGCAAAGCTTGATCAATAGCTTTATTTGAGCTCCTCTGCTTGACTCTCAGTTCATGTGCCTCCAATGAAGCTTGGAGCTCCTCTATCTTCATAGTGGCCAAATCCTTTGATTCTTCTATTGCTACTACTATGTGATCAAATTTCTCAGTCAAGGTTCTCAAAACCTTCTCAATCTTGGACCTCTCTGACAGAGCTTCACCATTTGACTTCATCAAATTAGTGATACTCAACATTCTTGAAAGATACTCAGCTATCGTTTCTTGATCATTCATCACCAACATTTCATATTGTCTCCTCGGAGCTTGCAGCTTGATACCCTTCAGTTTTTCATCACCTCCATAAATCTTTTTCAATGTATCCCAAGCACCTTTAGAAGACTCTTCCTCAATGATCTTCTCAAAGATATTAGGATCCACACACTGATGTATGATGAACAGACCTTTTGCATCCTTTTTCTTCAACTCGCGATGCAAGGCTCTTGCTGCTTCATCAGCATTTGCAGCCAAGTCTGGTACTCCATCATTAACAGTTTCAAGAACATCTTGAAACCTGAAAATGACCTTCATCTGCGCACACCAACGATCATAGTTTTCACCTTTGAAGACTGGAAGATTTGCAGGAAATTGTGATGAGGTTGTGCCATTGTTCGCCATTGTTTCTTGATCAAAGAATCAATGCAAAACGTGAATCACAACCGGGCTCTGATACCAATTTGTTGGGACAATGTGATAATTTTGGGAGAAATTAGAGAGAATAGAACGAGAGAATTGAGACGAGAATTAAGAAAAAGAGTTAATTGCATTCATCCACATGGGGCAAAGGTATTTATATACAAATGGGGGCTTGCTTCACTGCCAAGCGATCGTATATTAACTACCTAAGACAAATCAAAAAAAAAACTACAACAAACTAACTAACTATTACTAGCTTCAGAAACTTTCTCAACTTCTGAAGCTCTGTAACTTCTGAGGCTCTGCTCAGCTTCTGAAGCACCAGAACTTCTGAAGCTCTGCTCAGCTTCTGAAGCTCTGTAACTTCTGAAGCTCTGCTCAGCTTCTGAAGCACCAGGACTTCTGAAGCTCTGCTCAGCTTCTGAAGCTCTGTAACTTCTGAAGCTTCTCCAACTTCTGAAGCTCTGTTTTCTCGAAAACATGACTTATTAATTCAACAATTTCTTTATTTTTTGCATATATATCATATAATTATTTAAATAAAAAATAATATATACTATTTTTTATTTTTTCTGAGAGACATAAAGATATATCAAAATCTTTGTATCACCAAAGAATTATTTCGTGGAAAGGGATAGTTGTATTCCAAGTCACACTTTTCACATGCCATTAATTTTAATTAATTATTAATCTTATTCAAAGAATGTGTGGTGGTCCTTTTTCATACGGGCCTTTGTTTATTAACTCGTGACATGAAAATATCTTTATGAAAAGATATGGAATGAGAATATGCGGAAAATAAAAAGTTGATAAGGGTTTATTTAGATTAGTTTAATTTTGAGCTTAAAATAGTTTATGTAAATAAATTTTTGTATATTATTATAAGTTGGTTAAGGTAGTTTATGAAAAAATAGTTTATAAAAATATAGTTTTTGTTAGTGGAAATTTATAAATTAACTTAAAACTTTATTTATTTGTATAAATTATTTTGCACAAAACCTCCTAATAGCCAAAACCTTTTGTGCTTTATGCACTAGTAAGTGCTTCTTTGTTAAAACCAAGAGTTATTTGGATTAGTTTATTTTTGAACTTATGCGAAACAATTTATGCAAAAATAAATAAATTATGTATATAAAAATTATATTTTTATAAGTTGTTTTTATCCTAAATTACCTTGAAAAACTTATAATGAATACATAAAAGCTTAGTTGCATGAGTTATTTTCATAAACTCAAAAATAAATTAATTCCAAATGAACACTAAATATTTATTTTATTACTTGATTCATAAATTTTTTTTAATGGCAAAGGTAAATAAAATAAAATACTAGTACAAATAAGAGAAAACACCAACTAAAAAAAAATACTAAAAATACACTTGTTAAAAACTACAAACTAAATACACAATACTACTAAAAATGCAAAATAACGCAAATAAAAAGGTGCCAAAATACATGGCTACAAACACCATTCTTTTTTACTATCAGATGGGGAATTTGCAAGGGAGACTTAGGTAGGGGCCAACTCAAATAGCATCCAATTAGCAAGGCAATAATTGTTTTACAATTATTTTTGTATTACTTTTATAATATTATCATCTAAATGTAATATTATACAAGAAATTGTATAAAAGTAATACAAAAATAATTGGAAAACAATTATTGCCATGCAGGCCATTAAAGAGAAGGAATTGTTTATGCTAGATTACCATGATTTGTATTTAATCATTTGATTAAAGCATTTACATTCCTTGTCATTTGATCTGTAATTTGATCATTTTAAAGATGTATTTGTTTCTCATATATATATATTTTTGTTTGAAATGGTTGAGATTTTAAAATGAAAAAAATTACCTGTTTTAAAATAAGTGTCTAAATTAAATAAATTATTCCTTATAAAAAGGTTCTAAATGATAGTTTTTTTTTTTTTTTGACAAGAGGTTCTAAATGATAGTTAAACATCCATATCTATCTGAGTTGTAACACAAAGCTTCTTTTGTTTGTTAGGAATCAAATTTCCCAATTTGCCCTGTTTTTTATATTTCTTGTACTTTTTATGATCCATCTCAATGGAACTAGTATTATTTTAAAAGAGTTGAAAGATCAATCAACTAATTGAATTCAAGTATTTTAACAAAAAAAGTTAAGATAAATTATTTATGAAAGTTTGAGTTCAATTTATTCTAAAAATAATTTTGATCAAATATTACTTATCTTGTAATTGAACTCTGAGCTTTTGGCAGAAAAAATTTGACAAATGAAAAATATTAATCAAATAATTCATTACTAACATTTATTTATCAAAAAATGGAAACTATGTTTTTTCTTGTTTTTTATAAAATTATTACATAATAATTTCAATTTTAAAAAGCAAAATGATTTATGTAGAAACACTTATATAGTGTAAAAATAATAATTTTAAAGATGAAAAAATACAAAAACTTGATAAATGAATATGAGATACTCCCTCCATTAATCTCTCATCTTTGGTTTTTCATTTAGGATGTTTGGACCAACATGTGGATCGGTTCTAGTAGAAAAAAATTCAAACATCTTAATCAAGTCATTAAGAAGTTAATGTTTTCACTCTGAATATAATTAAATGAAATATTTAATCTCTACGTATTAAAATTTGATGCTTTTATTAATTGAATTAAGTTGCTTATCAGAAATCATTAAAAAGTGAATATATTTTTTATTTTTGGGTATATAAATTGTTTTGGATCAGAATTTTGAGCTGAACCAAATTCAGTGTCATCACATCCATCGGCCTAATGCCACACACATTGACATATATATAAAATTATTCACCACCTTCTAAAATATGTCTCACTCTAACCTTCACCTTAAACTTATACTGACTTGCAGATCGAAACATTTCTACAAATATCCACTTTCACGGTGATCGATCATCTCCGCCAGTACTCAAATTTTAACCTCCAACTCGAAACAATCCTTTCAGTGGTCCACCAGTATAAGTTTTCTACTTTTTTTTTTTCTTCAGGTAAAACTTAAGTTATATGCAAAACACAAGGAATTCAATTAAAAGAAAAAAACTAACCAAAGTCCAACCAACTTTTTTTATAAAAATTAGTCATAATTATTTTTTTGCATAGAGTCTAAAAAAAATAAACAAATTATATAATTTTTTTATATGAATATAATAATTACACTTTAATGAAAGACAAACGAGCAATAAATTGCGCCGCTAACCCTTTTGGATGGCAAAACCAATCCATTTAAATATTACCTAGGAGACACCACATTGATATGCACGACTTTCTGCACACTTTTCAAAATATCTAAAGCCTCGGAGGCTACAAACCCAAAAGTATCAAAAGCAAAAGGTGTAAAGACATGTTGGTTGTCCGAACATGCTCTTTCATGTTTGACCACTTTGTTTGATGCAGTTTTGAGAGCCGTTTATCCTACCATAAAAGTCCCGATCGTCAACCCCACAAATAATGAAACTTCAATCAAATTCACACAAACAGTCAAGCACCGGTCATAATTATTAAACAAAAAAGAAATATTTCATTTGATATACAAAATATGATTATAAAAAGGGCAAATGCTAACTAGTGTCCCAAGGGCACTAGTTAAGATAGCAAAAGTAGAAAATTATTGCTGGAAAATGTGCATTTAACTTTTTCAAAGTCAAAAATTTGATAATTACAATGCAAAATTTTTTCTTTTAGTATCCTTAACTAGTACCCGGGGGCACTAGTTAGTAAGACCCTATAAAAAATAACACGTTTAAATTAAAAAGATTATTGTGAAAGTACTTTGTTTGTCCGTCGTAAAACTGACCTGTGTCTGGTCTAATAATATCCTCACCTCCTATTCATGATTACTACAGAGGGTATTATCGTACATTCAACAAATTTCCCGCGGGTACGGTTGTTAGCAAACGCGTCCATCACGTAGACCCCACATCTACTCGGCTTACAATAACAAAATGTGAAACGCTGACTCACCCATTTGTTGGAACTTCCCGTATTTATCCAATCCTTATTGTACACGTTATCTCTCTCTCTCCTCTATTTATCCATTTCCTTCTCTATATATTCCCTCCCATTCTTACTTTCTTCTCTTGCATTTCCTCTCATTTCATCCATCTTTATTTATTTTCTCATCAATCTATAACAACAAACAACCATGGCTTTTCGTACCAAATCTTCTCCCTTCGACTGCATCATCTTTGGTTAGTAACTCCTTTCATATTTATTTTTTTCCCTCTACAAACTCCTTCCAAATTATTACTAATACTAATTATATCGATGATTATCGAATCATAACTGTCCGATCAAGATGAAAAATATATATAATAATTAATCATTGTAAGTACCTAACTAACAATTACATATCTAATAAGAATTATTCCTCTAATCTAATTAATAATCTAATTGATCAAGCAGATTTGGATGATACCTTGTACCCATCCAGCATCGGACTTGGAACTTATTTAAAGAAAAACATTGATCTCTTTCTTATGGAGAAATGCGGTTTCTCACAGACCAAAGCCTCCACCCTTAGAGTTGAACTCTTTAAATCCCACGGCAGCACTCTCGCCGGTTTGCGAGTAAGTATTCAAATCTCAATTCAATTAATTAAAATTATTAATAATCTGAATTTCTCAATCTAATTTCTAGTTAATTAATTACTTGATTGAATGCAGGCACTAGGATATGATATCACCGCAGAAGAATACCACAGGTAACTAACAGAAACACAAACACCGTCTAATAATTAATTATTCAAGCTTAATTAAGCTAACTTACTCTGTTTTTTACTCCAAAATAGTCTAATCCTAATTAACTTTTCGTTCTTTTTTATTATAATCAGTTTTGTACACGGAAGACTACCTTACGAATTAATCAAACCAGACATTCAGTTACGAAACCTCTTACGTTCCATCAACCAAAGAAAAATCGTATGTCCATTTTCTGTATATGTTTCTAATTCAATTAACTAAATATTATTATTTTTAGTATATGTTTCTAATTCTGAACCATTTCTGTTATTTTGTTTAGATATTTACAAATTCAGACAGGATTCATGCGCTGAAGTCGTTGGATCGATTAGGGATAAAAGACTGTTTCGAACAAATCATATGTTTTGAGACTTTGAACCCGAATCTACCGAACTCGACCCGACCCGATGAATTTCCTGTGCTTCTCAAACCTTCGTTGGATGCCTTCAGAATTGCGATCCATGCTGCTAACGTGGATCCTCGTCGTACAGTAAGTCAACTAATTAAACTCATTTTATAATATTGAAAAATTGATATGAATAGAGTGAATTATTTTTAATGTTATGTATGTATGTATTGCAGTTGTTTTTAGATGACAACGTTGGAAATATTGCTGCGGGTAAAGAAATGGGTCTCCACACTGTTTTGGTAATTTTACAAACCGAAGTTAAATTAATTATAAAAAATAATGTTTATTTATTTATTAATTGTGGTTATGAAATTAATTAATGGTGTTTTATTTAGGTTGGGGAGACAGTGAAAAATAATGTTGGAGATTATGTAGTGGAGAGTGTGAATAGTGTTACACTTGGAAAAGTGATTCCTGGAATATGGGGTAACAGAGTGGAAGATGATGAGAGAAAGATTTCGCGTACGAATAGCGAATTGGATGCTTTGCTAAGCGCATATACTGCTGTTGGTGCTTGAAAACTGACCTTGATGGATGTTGTTGTACTTGTACTGTACATACCCAACGCAAAGACAATGAACAAATAATGTGGGGTGGGAGAACCAACTGTGTAGTGTTAATGACTATGTGAATAATGTTAGTTAAGAAGTGTCCATGTCCATGTCCATGTGAACTGAATAAATAATTTGTATGGTAGATATCAAATCAAAACATTTAAGTATGTAACCAACGTCATGTGTATTCAAATGGATTCAGGTTTTGCTGATATTAAATATCACACTGTTTTAGATTTGAGTTATTGATTATAAATCAAATGATTTTGATTAATTCTGTCATAAAATTATTTAAAGTGATATCGATCGTACGACTCAGATTGGACGGCTGTGATTTAATATTGTATTAAATTCTACATCATATAATCTGTAGTGAAGTTCTAATCAAAATCTGAGTTATTCCATGAATGATTTATTAGTTACAAGTTACAACCATAAATTGACTATGTTTCGTGATCTGCACTCACAAATCTAAATAGAAAGAAAGAATGATCTCTTTTGTTGTTATTGAAATAGTAACTAATTAAATATGATTTACTATATTTTTGTATGTGCATGTCTAAATGATTTGGATTTGTATTGTGGGGATAATTTTTGTGCGGTCGCAAACACAAATCAATTTTTTTTTTATTTGTGTGTTTATGTGTAGTTAACTAGCTTCAAGGTTGTTTATAATAGGGGTGTTCGCGGTGTGATTTGGTTCGGTTATGAGCGAAAAAGTCATCCTAACTGCGAGATAAAAAACATGCGGTTTGGTTCGGTTTGATTTTGAAAAGTCATCCAAACCACACCAAACCAAACCAATGCGGTTAGGATCGGTTCGGTGGCGGCGGTTTACGGCATAAAAAATTTCTATCATGATCATTTGACACACACATGAACTTGTTACAAAATAACATTACACTATCAATGTTGTTTATTCAAAATAACATTATAGTACCTTACAATTTTAAATATCCAAAAAAAGAGTTTGAAGTTCCAAAATAACATCACATTATCGATAAAAGTTGTTGATATAAAATAATATTACAATACTAAAGTAATATTACAATACAAAAAATAAGAACGACTTGAAGTTTCATTAATTTGGTGGACTGACTTGATAATTAGACTATGTATATTGGATTATAATAGAAACTTAAAGGAGTTTTAGAGGTATTGGAATATAATATAAACTTAATGCGGTTCTAGCGGTTAACCGCGGCTTTTGCGGTTTTAGCGGTTGATGGTTTTGCGGTTTGCGGATCAATAAAAAAGTCATCCAAATACATCCAAACCAAATGCGGTTTTTGCGGTTTTCAATTTGAATTGGTTCGGTTTGCGGTTTTACTTTTAGATTGGTTTGGATACAAATAATATCTTAAAGTAAATTAGAGTTGTGATTGGGAACACACAAGTATTATCCAAAAGATGAAGATCCATATCATATTCATGTTTATGTGTAAATATACTCAAATGGCCAAATTAATAAGACCAGGGTGTATTTGCATAATAATAATAAGAAGAACATGGTGTACTGGTTGAAAAAATTATGTATCAAACATAGCTGTAGAAGGAACTTGATTATTATTGATCTTATCTGATTAGAATTGTTGTGACCGGTGAAATGCATCTTCAATATGGTTGTGGTGAAAGAGAGATTATAAATGGAGAGTAAAAGATAGAATACACTATTATTCTACATGAGAAGAATATGTGGAGCCAAGATTATTGGGTTCGTTTGATCTGTAAAAATAAAAGTATTGGACAGAACATTATATGCCAGTAGAAGACAAAACAACACAGGACAAATATTCATCGTATTGAACAAATTTTGTCTTGTATGATGCTTGATGAAGAAAACGTTTGTTTTTTTTGTGATTTAAACAACTTGTGTCGAGGGAAAAAAGTTGTCTCATGGTTCAGTGGGGGACAATAATATATATTTTTGTCTTGTTCTTTGACTCACAATTTTTCTAGTCTCAGTGACAGTTTTAATATCAAACATAGTACAGCTGGAAATATCTTGTTCAATCCCTTATTTTCTAAGAGATCAAACGCATCCTTAATATGAAAGTGAATCTCACTCCCTCAACATTAATAGTTGTCAGAATAACAGTTGAAACAGTTATGATTAACCGTAAATATTAATCATTCCAATGTCTGCTATAACATAAGTGTCAATCCGATTAGACCAAACTCGTCGCCGAATTGGGCTTAGACCTGTCCAAAATAGTTACAAGATATAAAATAATCAATCAATTATGAGAAGAAAAAAATAATTGAATGAGTGATCTAATAGTAATATAAAAACCTAAACTGAATATTCAATAATCTTGTGCGAATAAAATTATGAACAGTTTAATTATTTTATATTAGTAATAATTTTATCAGCTTTATGATTTACCGGAATTTTGAAAACCTTTCCACAGCAAGTGCACCATATGATAGCTTGGAATTTTTTTCATTTTTTATAATAGCGTGGAAAATATATTTTATGTTTTGGGTGGAGTTACATGGCTAATATAATATCCATCTGATTTATCAATTTATATAAAGTCATTGGTCGCTATCTTGCCAATAAAGAAAGATTTTAGATGACGTATAATTAGTTACCCAATGTGACAATTTTGCATCAATTTTGCGCAATTTTTTTAATGAGATATGTTATATGAACATTATTTTAAAGATAAAAATATCATATTTGTATTTTATCTTTTTTTATGCACGATTTATGAAACTATAATAATATTTAAAAAATAAAAAGTGGAACGAATAAAAGTTGTCGTATTTGTGTTTAAAAATTGGTTTTCAGATAATTATAATTTTTTTTTACTAGAAAGTATAAATTTGTAATTTATTATAAGGTGGTTCGTTTTCGTGTGTATAAGTTCTTTTCCTTCTTCAAATAAACAATATATATTGATAATTAGAAAAAATTACACTAAGAGTCTTTTATATTGTTTATTTATAACACTTTATTCTTAATGTATTTTTTTCTCATTTAGGTCTTTATGTTTTTTGCTCAAAAAAAAGTTTTTATGTTTTAAAACATGCACACTTTGATCTTTTTTGTTAAAAATAAATGCTGATGTGTCACTCAATTGGAAGTAATACCACGATTTTTTTTAAAAAAAAATTCACCTACTTTATTTAAAGGGAAAAACTTTTTAGTAAGAAAAGCACCGAATTATTTATCATTAATAATAGTAACTGTTAGTTGTTGTTTTGAACGGGATCAAGGTCAAACTTAGTGTTAAGTTTGGCCATTTAAGTGTTGAGTTCGGCCAAATAGTACTATAAACATAAGACCACACATCTCTGTAAAACGGCCACCGAAGTTGCACTTCTATAACAGTCAAAATTGAAATGTTATTGTTAATAATTAATTTTCAACTATAATTTCGACAACCATTAATATTGAGGACACCAAACTCTCCTCCACATCAATGACTTTGGCTCCACGTTTGGAGACAATATATATCTGCCTCATGTAGAAGTGTCAAATATTCTATTCTCAAAACCTCTCACATCATACACATACTGACGTGAGGATCAGAATATCTTACAAGTATACACATTCACTTCACCACCACCGTACTAAAGAATGTTTTAAAGATCAATTACTTTGTTTGTAAATAACAAAATGATATTTCTTGATTTCTTCCTATAAAATTATTTTGCTTAAAATTCAAAACTGTATATATAATCTTTTGATTTACAAACGTCATTATTAATATAAGAAACAATGGTATCCAAACACTTTAATTTGTTAATTTAGGTAGATACTCTCATGCTAAAAGATTACATGTATAATGTCATTAGAGACAAAAGCAATAGCTAGGGTGAAAATATGCTAACATGCTAAGTGGCAGGAGTGAGCACAAACCCGCAACCCGACTCGAAACCGACATAACCGCCAATATATGGAAGCACTCGGTCGGGTGCGGGTCGGGTCTCGGGTCAACAATTGTGAAAAAATCGGTCATGAACGGTTGTATACGGGCGGGTGCGGGTCTTTAAAAATTCGTCTCTTCATAACCGAAACCGACCGAACAATTTCTAAAATACAAATTAATTTTTTTTCTAGTTTCAAATATCTCTTCTCTCTCTTAATATCATATGCACTTCACTTTGTTAATTTTATCTATTTTTGATAGAGGAGAAAACTGTTGTATATAAACTTTAGTTTGTAATATGTTGATAAAGGAGATGCGAAAGATAATATCTTAGATTTATCTTAATTTTTACTTCTCATCTACTATATATTATTGTCGTTGAATTTACAAATTTGAAACAAATTAACTTCATCTCATCATTTTTATTGTATCTTTTGTTGCAGTATGTACGAAATATTGAACGAATTGTCAAAAAACAAATAATTTTTTGATAAATGAAGTTTTAAATGTAACAACAACGTTTCAATCTAATCCGTTTAAACCGATCCGTTGAAACTCATCACCCGTATGACCCGAACCCGAACAAACCGAAAACGTAAGCGGTCGGAATTGGATCCAAATTAAGAGGTCGCGGTTTTTATCGGTTTGACGATTTGGAGCCCGAATCCGACTGAACCCGACCGATGCTCACCCCTACTAAGTGGAACTAGAGACAAAAACAAATGTGAAATTATGAACCATTTCCAAAAGAATGTCCATATTCATGAAATTCAATTTCAAACAAAACGTCACAACTGCAACAACTTTAATAGTATTTCACTTATCAAGATCGCCGCATCCAGAATAATACACTGGACCACCACAAAAGGAGGTGTCGCATTGCTCATGCACCTCAACTTCTTCATCACCTACAACCACCACTCCACCTCTTAATTTCTGCAGTTTTTTCTCTTTTGCCACATCAATTTTGTTCATTTCAACACTCGTCATCCCGTAGATTACTTGACAATGTACGTTACTCATATAGTAAACTAACATATATGGCGTATTTATAAATTATAGTTCAACCGACAATGCTGATATTGTTAAATTAGATGCATTCTCTTAAAGGTTGAACTCAGAATTTCGCCATATATGTAGCTAAGTAGTATTTGTTATTAAATTACTTTTAAAAAAAATTATTAAATTACTTTAAAAAAAAATTTATCTCAACCATTGATGTAGCTAATCCTAATAGCTTAAGCTTTTGGGATATTCGGTTATCAGAGCCTCTATGACCCAACGGTCACGGGTTCGATCCCTCCTCCCCACACTTTCTAATTAAAAAGTGGAATTAAAAAGTATATGGTGGTCGTACCTATACACTATCCACACTTCAAGCCCAATGGGCTCTTGTGTGAGGGAGCATATTAGAAATAATATAACCATTGATGTAGCTAATCCTAATAGCTTAAGCTTTTGGGATATTCGGTTATCTGACAGGTGGTACGCAGCTATTGCCTTGTGATAAATCCAATCCCAGATAAAGATGATTTTTTTTTTGTCAAATAGCCTAGTGGCTAGAAAATCTACCTTAAAGGTAAATAAGTGGAGTGTTCCGAATTCGAACCCAAATTCCTACACATATAGTGTGATGTCTCTACCAAGTGAGTCAAACTTAAGATAAAGATGATTTAATCTCACTACCAAAGAGATAACTCCTCCTTATGTGGAACCAGAGACAAAAACAAATGTGAAAGCATGCACCATTTCCAAAAGAATGTCCATATTCATGAAATTCAATTTCAAACAAAACTTCACAAACTCCAACTTCAGTACTTCACTTATCTGATCGCCGCATCCAAAATATATACTGGACTGGACCACCACAAAAGGTGTCGTGTCGCTCATGCACCTTAATTTCTTCATCATCTACAACCACAACTCCACACCTTAACTTCTACTGTTCTTTCTCTGTTGCCACCTCAATTTTGTTCATTTCAACACTCGTCAATCTGCATGATATTCTTTCACCAAATGTCTATGACAATGTACTTTAGTTAGATAGTTTTATGTTCTATACCAACTATAAATTTCAAGATTGCAATTGTAAACAAAACCAAAACACCACCTTAATCATATCTCTGAATTAGATCTTCTCTTTATTGGATTTGATTCTATTTTGTGAAAATAAACCAAGATGTTAGTAAAATTTGATTTAAGAATCTTGATGTTATGATTTTTACTAATCATGAATTTCTATAAAAGAGTAATAAAACATACTTGAATTCATAATGCGGAATTTCTTTAATGCTTTGATTCTTTTGTGCAGTTTTTCTCCTCTGCCTTTTCTTTTCTTGTATCTATGAATCTACGATGGTGAAGATTTTTAGTTTTTGTGTCATGAACATATAACCACCATTCTTTTATGTGTATGTTCTTTCTTTAATGTGAAAAGTAAAACCACATTCTTTTCTTCTACTTTTCATTACTTTTATTTTATGGTTATTCCGTGTTAGTAACCACCATGCAAAGAAATGAGATTGTTGTTATTGCAACACGGTGCTTAGTGTATGATTTGTTTTGTTTGTCAACAAATAGAAATAGTATGGTGTTCTGAGTTCCAAAACTCATCTCATGTCCTGCTACTCACATTACAGCCTCTGTCTTTGCCTCTTTTTTTTTCTATAAATTTTTGGGATTTAGAAATATGAAAACTTTGAATTTTTTTTGTATATCTTTGTTAGATCTACCAAAATAGACAGAGGAGAAAAAAGAGTTGAGGTTTGTTATTACATGAATGAATAGGTTTGTTAAGAATACTGTCACATTACTTTCATAAAGAAAGGGGATAAATAAATTGGTGATGATGCATTTTTGGGTTTGAAATCCTAAAATTTAATGAAATGAAGAACATACAATTTAATTAATTTGAGAATTTGTTATTTTAATAAATAAAAAATTGTTTTAAAAATAAATTTTTATTTATAATCTTATTCGGCCTTGCCATTTCCGCATTTTACTAAACATTGACATTTTTTAAATAAAAAATACTAAAGTAAGCACATTTTAAAACATAAAGGATCTAAATAAAAAACATAAAGAATCTAAATAAAAATAAATAAAATTATAAAGGATCAAATTAAAAAGCTAAAAAGACCAAAAAATTGAGATATAAGTAGTACAAATAAATAAACCTTTAGTGTAATTTTGCAATGAAACTATAATTGATCAATAAGCACAAAGAATACATTGATCAAAATACAATACTCCCAAAGAGTATAAAGACAAACAGTCCAACAGATTCACATGCTTCTTTAGGAAATGCATGGTTATGTATTGTGACATGCCGGATGTGTATTGAAACAAAGTATTTTATACACAATAATACATAGGGGGAGGGATGGGTAGCTCAATTGGTTATACTAATTGAGCTAAGGGTAAAGGAGTAAGGAGGTCCAGGGTTCAAGTCCTGACAAGGAGAAAAACTAACAATATTGTAAAATACTAACAATTTGCCGTTCAAAAAAAAAATACACAATAATACATATACAAGGGCATTTATGTACTTTTTTATCTTCTTTTTCCACCTTGCTTCACCACCACCACCACGCCGCCCATCCTCACAACAAGCACCACACTGAGAGAGAAGGAGCAGAGTTAGATTTGTCCACCATCACCACTAAAGAGTAAAGAGAGATCCGGTGAGTGAGAGAGAAATGGTAAATATAAAAATATTTTTTTGAAACTTAAGCAAGATATTCTTTAAACATTAAAATTTTTTTATTATAAAATATACATTTTTTAATCAAGTTTTGGTGAATTGTAGAACAATACAAGTTTTTAGAATCTGAATTGTAGAACAATACCAAGTTTTTTTTTGACATAACAATAAAATACAAGTTTTAGTGCTACATATTATTTAAATTCTCATTTCACATGCATAATTTCTGCATCACTATATATAAAGCTCGGATTAGGCACACACTTCGATGTTCAACACTTATAATCAAATTAAATTATTTTCAGAAATTATTATCAGATTCGACGTATAAATTAAGAGTTGTGTTATATGAACACCATAAAAAGTTGTCCAATCGGGACAACTAAACTTTTCTATCTATGCACGCAAATCGAAACGGTATAAAAATAATAAAAAACATAAAAAATGAAGGGTCCGACACCAAAATAGTTGTCCAACAACTATTTTGATGTCAAAATAACATTATTGATAAATTAATGTCTGTGTTTATGTTCGTGCATCATATATTAGTACTCTGCCATAAAGCTTTATGAAGTTAAAGCAAATGAACATATTTAATCATAAAAACTACACAGTTTAACACATCTCACATAAATTTGATCATAATTAAGTACATGAGATTAAAATATGCCAAATTAGAGTGAATAGGGAGGTTTGAGTTGTCATGGCCATTGTGATTTGGATACTAAGGTTGTTTGTGGGATTGTGATGAGTATTGCGAAAGATCAGTATTCAATAAGAAACAAAAAACAAAAGCTTGTAAAGGGACTAGTTTGGATGAGTATTGTGGATGTCAAGATGTAGATGTGGATAAGATTAATATGATGACTTGGACCAATTGATGTCTCAAACAAGGATCACACAACTCTCTCATTCATGAAGCTTTATGATCAATAATTGATAATTGATGTGATCTAAAGGATTTTTAAAAATCTATCATCCTTAAAAACAATTAGGAAAGCAATTGTCTACCAACCTATAAAATAGACAGCACAATTGACCTATATTTTTTGGCATTGTATATGAAATACTTACATTTACATTCTTCAATTTGAAGTTAATTTGCTTAAGTCTTGTAATAGCCTAGTTGATTAAAAAAAGCCAAGTCATTGGACTAACTTGTTCAGATGGTACTATGAATGAGCTTGAACTAATTAAAGCAGCATCAGATATGATAATATGAAAACTATAGATATTATACATTTCAGTGACACACACTCTAGTCTTGGAATAAGAATATAAAAATACAAGAATAACAATCATGGTAGACGTACGCAAATAAATCAATAATTTATTCGCTATGAAGCATTGACACACACGCGAACAACGGTAATAATTTGAGAAAATGAAATAATTGAATGTAACCACACCAAACATACTTTCCATCTAAAGTGTCTATACTACATAGTTTATTTAGACACCTCAAACCCATGGCATGATACATAAATAACAATAACTCAATGAGGGATACAACCAAGTTGAGCAGAATGGTTTCAGATGGATATACTATTGGGAATTCCCTTTCCAGTGAGTCCACCCTCCCTAGAATAATCGGAAGTGTTGGGAAAGAGAAGTGTATAAGGCAAATTCACTGGTCCATTTCTGTTCTTCAAACATGGATCCTTGTTCCTTTTCATGATATTGTTCTCAATTTCCAACAGCTTTTGTGAAAATCTCTCGAATGCCGCTAATGGCTCAACATCGGAAGTCCAGTCAGGGTCTACTGTCTGTCCAAGATAAACCTCTTCAGTTGAATGCCTAGACAAAACTTCTATCAATGACACGCCAAGAAGAGTTTGGAACTGAGCTGTGATTGTTTTTAAGAATGCTAATTCAGGATCTGTCCCGAGCTCTTCGTACTCTGGAGTACCTGGTTCAGGCATGAACCTGCGACTAACCGTTGGACGATTAGGTAGATAACCTGCATAAGGGTATTGTCCAAAATTCACAGCTGCATGAAAGGCAGAAGCCACCCAGATGATAATAGTGCATGACTGAATGAGCTCAATTTTATTCTTCATTTGTGGCCACCATGACCTATCTTTTAAGTCACCGTGACCCTCATTTCGGACTTCTTCCCACCAGCGCTGGAGTTCATAATCATTCTCAATCATGTCATCAGTTATGTAGTAGAAATTACAATATTCACTCACCCAAGTTTCAATTGCTTCCCATATTTCCAACCCATCAACAGCAAAAGGGTAGTCTTCTATCAGAAGTTTGAGTCCATGAGGGCTATTTGAATCTGGAACTGCTACCCCTCTGAAAATTTCAATGAAATTGAATTACAATTTTATTTTGATAACTTGGACTTTAATCAATACAAAGACACTGCCAGAAGTGTCTGATTTTGAACTTACCTCTTCAATAGATCAGCAGGTAACGCCTGCTCGGTAAATACCCAATTTTTGTATATAACTGCCGACATTTCCAAGGCGAATTTACCAGGAAAAACTGTTTTCTCTAGTACGCCACCAGCATTGATAAGTGTATGCCTAGCTAATGCATTTATATGCATTGTATCCTTGAAGTGTGGCTTTAAGAGCTTATGAATTGGATGAATAATACTCAAGTGTCTATTTGTAGCTATTATAAATGGTTCAATCACTGCATGAGTATATAACCTGCAGAGGAAAATCATAGTTTACTCTTTATTTTATTATCAAAGTTTGAAACACTTCGATATTATTGAGGTTGCGAATTCTATAAACGACATACCAATGGCTAACTAGTTGATGGTATCCTGAATCATTCACAGCAGCGTAGGCTTTAGCTAACTGCCACACTGTGGCAGCTATTCCTTCTTGTGATGGAGTGAAAACTTTACTCACAGCTCCATGTTGTTCACCTTGTGGATGAGGTAAGCTTAATTCAATAGCTAGTGGCTTCAATGTGCCGTCATCTTTTAGAAATAGGACTGTTCTAGTTGCATAAGTCTTTGTGTTTGTAGAGTTTATCCTACTTATGTATGGCATCAAAGCATCATGATGATCTAATATATATAGTTTATTCCTTTGAAGAGCCTGCAACATAAAGAAGATTGATTACTGTTAAATTATAGCATTCATCATGAATTTGGCTTCATTTTCATAAAAGTATAGTCAATGAACTAGTGAATTATGATTAGTGATTACTATTAGTACCTCGTCGATTGTGAGTCCATCTAAACTATTTTCGATGTGCTTTGCTTGGATCGAACTAGTGTGGTCTCCATAGACACTCCGGTCCAGTTTGCTAGCAGGAGGAAATTCCTACATGTAAAAGAAATGTTAAAACATGTTTTTGTTTGCTTATATTTAAGTTCGGAGAGAGTATTATATATGTAGTGTTACCTGGAGTTGGCGAATGATAACAGGGTTAACCCCAGCAATCATTTCTCTTCCGAATTCCTCGTCAGTCCTCCATGCAGTCTTACTAGCTACAATTACAATCAATATTAATTAATTTATTAATGTAGCAAAAATCATCATATCAATGGTTTCATCCAAGGATAAATTGGTATACCTTTGATCACATCAGGCACTGGGAATCTGAGGAATCTCTCACCATCATTCCTAACAAGTTCCCTAAAAATCTCATAAGGAATAAGGTCTCTAATTATACTCTGCAAAGATCCACTTGGGAGCTGAAAACTTCCCTCATAAATATCAAGTACGTCTTGAAAAGTGTCGAACTCGTTTATAGTTTTGTCACAGAGAGATCTAAGCTCTGGAAGCACAACTTGAGCAACAGATTTGAGTGAATAAGCTAGGAAGTCTGAAAACTTCACATGACCAAATTGTTCATCTCTTGGAACATAAACGTTTAGATTCAGAAGATGCAATCTTGACTCAGTTTTAGTATCTGCAACAATTACACAATTAATCATACAAAGTTACAAACTCATTGTCATTATAAAAAAAATATTTAAAAGATACATTACTTATTGTCCAAGTAATATCAAATGTAAATAAATTTAATATCACAATCATTTTTTTGTGTACGGTTAAGTCAACGAGACCTTATATTTAAGTGCAGAGCGTTAATACTACTAGTCCAATCTCTAATGTTTGTGTTGATAACCTGTTCTAGTATGCGGGCGACTTGTTCTTCCTCTACGTGGATAAGGAAACTTTTGCGATCCTCCAACAACAGGGCGTGCATAATGTGGACCACTGTCCGGTGTTCCCAAATCGTTGTAGCATGCATAGTCATAGACTCTGTCCCATTCGTCAAGTTTCCCAGCTCCTTTACCGCGGAGAGTCGCAAGTTCTTCTTCTCTGAACTTACGCAATAGCTCCGGTGTTTCACATGGAAGATAAGCCTAAATCACAAAAACCAAATTCCTTAAAATGAAAATTTTCATTTATAATACAAACCAAAATGTTTCCTATTTCTTAAGTATTTCATTTTGTAATGTGAAAATTGTTGTTATTTTACACTTTTTTAGACAATGTTATTTTACACTTATCATATCAAAATATGGAATGGCACAAATCAAATGAAATTGCATTTTGTATGTGTTGAAATTTATATAATTTGTGTTTGTACCGAGCTATATGTGTGTCCAAATTTATACTATAGTTTAGGTTTGTACTTGTACCTATGCTGATGCTGATATCAGTGATATGCATACCTAAAAAAACAAAAGGTTTGTACGTATGCAAGTGTTCCGCCAATAAACATACATCCCCCAACTCCAGTTGCATACGTACAAAATGGGAGGGCAGGGACCACGGGGAGGGGGGCCTTGAACAGAAGCTATCCTCAACAATACCATTCATATCAATTCAAAGACATTTTCACGTACATCCCCCAACTCCAGTAGCTTATCTCTTTGTACCAAAAAAGTGAAATTCTACGACTAAAATGGAAACCAGCACTGACCTATCATAAAAGGCTAATACAACCTGGCGGAGGATTATAATGAATATGTATTAATTTTATTTTATTAGTATTGTATATTATTATTACTTTTCTATTATCACTTTATTACGCATAAATAACACTCCTCAAAAGTAAACCCTCAAACTTAGCTGTTAAAACAGCTTTACTTTGGCAAAGTGAAGATTATAAATAAAAAAACAATAAATAAATATGTATAATAATAATAAAAAACTATAACTTTATTCCATTTGAAAGAAATGAATTAATTATTACCTTGTTTGAAAAGAAAACACGATCCTTTGTGTAACGATGAGCAGGGTAAACCCAAGAGTTACAAACAAAAGTTATAGAACCATGTCCTGGTATGTCATATATGGTAACTCTCTTCAGGTAAAATTGGCTATGGTGATTATTTCTTATTATGAATGCTCCTGGAATTCCCATTTTCTCATGATCCCAATCAAATGTAACTGAGAACTCTGCATCTGTTGCTTTTGTCAATGATGATATGCTTGTCATCCACCTCTCTAAATATGCCACTTTTCCATGTTTCCCTTGCAGTCCCTTTGCTAAAACACTCAAAACTTTAATTATTAATATTGCATATGCTATGCCAATAAAACTCACATTAAAATGTAGTAGTACTATATCATAAAACAAAATCTTAAAAAATCTGAGTTTGAGTTCTATTTAAAATTTAAAACAATTTTTTATCGAACTGATTTAATTCAATCGGTTAATGAATTTCAGTTAAGGACGAATAGTAAGTTTTTAAAAATCTAAGTTTGAGTACTATCTTAAACATTTTTTATCATAATGTATAGACTGAAACAATTTTTTTCAAAACTTTACAATGTTAAAAGTTAGTGACGAAAAAAATAATGAAGCCAAACAAAAATAAAAAGAAATTTTTTTTAACCATATATCAATTTATAAAAATAAAAAGAAATTATTTATTCTTTTTTATATTTTTTTAAGGGTCGTGTTAGCATTTAATGATTAATAATATAAGAAATTTAATACTTAAAAAATTACGTATGTTTGAATGTTTACTCAAACTGAATTCTTTGCAGTGAATTTTTATTCACTAGAGATAGTCGGTGCAACTCTCAACCATTCAAATTTTTTTGTTGAGATAAATGGTAGACAAAAAAATGAAATGGGTGGCTGTGAGCCGCTCGAGGAAAATTACACATGAGAGGATCTCCTCTCATATACTATGTAGTTGTTTACTCCATTCGTTCTTAAATATAAGCAAAAGTCAAAATATATTTGACCTACATTTAAACCAAATACATTTTGACTTTTACTTATATTTAAAATCGGATGGAGTATTACTCTAGATACTAGGAATGTTGGAGTTCCAACTTGCAAACAGGAAGGAAAGAATCATTGTACTTGATTAATTTCAGATCCTTTGCTTCTTCTTCACCCTACTTGTGTATGACCAACAAATTACAACTATTATGTACATTGAACATATCTTAATCTTATCTTAATCTTATCTTAATCTTAATCTTATCTTAATTTTAATTATAATAAAAGTAAGGTTTTGCTTGATGTTAACCCTAATTTTTTCCCTCCTAATTCATCTCTTAACCTCTCAACCACATATTAATTACTATGGCTCGCCACTTCTTAAATCTTCCTCAATTTGAATTTTCTCTAATTTTTTCCCTCCTAATTCATCTCTTAATAACCTCTCAACCACATATTAATTACTATGGTCCGCCACTTCTTAAATCTTTCTCAATTTAAATTTTGAATTGACATTTATTAGGTTTTTTTTTTGTTGATTCAAATTATTTTGATTCTATATGATTTCAATTTTATGGTATTCTCTATTTTTATTAAGGAGAAAACTTAGGCCATATATATCCTGTTGGTACTATTCTCCACTTAAAAATTGACACATCAATAATTGTTTCCACATCAGCTTTTAACAAATTAACACTTTTATTCCTTCCGTCAAATAACACAGTCGGTTGCTTTTTCTTTTGATCTCTTTCTTCTTCGATCAGTTATGACGATGAAGTACAAACAAAAATCGAATCCAAAACATAACAAACCAAAATTAAGGGACTGAAAATCTAATCTTTTCTTAAGTTTAGCAGCCCACAAATATTAATAAATTGAAAAGGAGGTTCTGATGCTTCAAAGAGGATGTGTGACACTACACAAAAAGAGGGAATTGCGTAAAAAAATTAAAGAAGCATGGGAATGAAACAAGATATTGACGGTGTTAATTTGTTAAAAGCTGATGTGGAAACAATTATTGATGTGTCAATTTTTAAGTGGAGAACAGTACCAACAGAATATATGGATACATGACCTAAGTTTTCTTCTTTTATTAATTTATTAGTATTGTTTAGTTTCATTTGTACTCTTTGTTTTAAATTTCAATATATTTATGTTTAGATTTCATTTTATTTTTTTATTTGCAATTTTTATTATAGAAATTTAAATCGTATATTTATCGTTCAACTAAATCCGTGCAAGGCACGGGTCAAAGTCTAGTAATAGTAAAAAATGTTAATGGGTGTCATTAGAACACTGTTAAGAAATCAAATAGGTTAATAATATCTTAAGAATTGTATAATCAACTTTTAAAAAATTTACAAAATACATCTGTTTGTATATAAAATTTCCTTCTTTTAATTTCTTCAACACAAAACTTGTCCAAGGACACTTATTAGCTTTACTTTTAACTTATAGAGGTGAAATTAAGATAGAAAAATGAGAAAACCTGGATCAGGAGAAGTAGCACTAATGAGCTGAATTGAGACACCTTTACCAAAAAACTCATGAATTCGATCAAAAACATTGGCTTTGATGTCATGAAAATCCAACAAGCTCTTCTTCATCAAAACCACTTTTCCTTTAATCCCTTTTTGGTAATTCATCTCCATGATTCTTTACTGATATCACTTTAAATTTCAATACAAGTGCATGTATCACTATAAATAGGAAGTAAGATTCTTTTAAAAAAAAAAATTGAAGAAAAAAGAAGAAAATCTATCCAGTAAGATTCAGTTATGTATGTATAAAGTATTTGATGTAAAAATGTGTATTTGTACTAACATTATGTACTTGTAACCTCTTTGTCTATCTATGCATATTGCAATTGCATGTAATGTAAAGAGAGTCCTAATGCATATAAATGCTAAAGAAGTGTTATTATAATAATACTTACAAATACACCTGGCTTCTTCTGATTGGTAGTTAATTTGAGAAAAAAAACAAAAACAGAAAAAATGATTGAATATTTGAATGGAAAGGAGGATGAAAATAATAGAGAGCACAGAAGTTGGGACCCATCACTTTTTGTTTTAGCCCTCTGATTTGTAGAAAATGGTAATTTAAAGATTGATTGCGAGATAAATAAAGATTGATAAAAAATTAATTTTATTAAAAATTGCATCTGAGTTTTTTCGAACAACTTACTTTTAAAAAAATTCATTAATCATTTGAGTATAATATCTTATTCATGTATTTTTTTTGATATAATAGTGGATGATCTCTTTATCAATGGACAATTAAAGAATCTGATTCACTTGTAAAAAAAAAAAAAATAATTAAAGAATCTGATTCCAACATGGACACATCACATCTCAACGTTGTCATTGTGAGTTGGATTGCAAAAATCAAATACAATATAAGAAAACTATTGTACCTGGAAATAATAAAAATAACCTTGCTTCAAATCTTGACACTTGGCATATGTGAGGGTATTTTGTGTCTAAAAATTTACTAACTGAACTAAGATGGTTGTTAACCGAGCCATATTTCTAAGTAACTAAGCCATTTAACATATTTTGTGAACAAAATGATACTTTTTCATGAGCCACGGTTTGGATACAAGTCAGCCATTTGGAAATTAGTTAGGTTTGGTTGGAGAAGTCAAAGATTTTAAAAAGTCATGTCACTTTTTGTCCCCAAACTCAAGACAACAGTAAAATACTGTCTCCTCTGCACACTTCAAACCAAATACTCTCTCCTCTGCAAAAGAATATACAAAATTTCTCTCCTCTGCACAACAAGAACAAACAACCACTACAATCACCATCTTCTTCTTCTTCCTTGGTAAGATACGCGTGTCATCCTCTTCTTCTTCTGCTGTGTTCTATGTTCTTTTTATTCTTTATTCAAACGCGTTTAAACACAATAATTTTTGATTTTTTCAGGAAGAAAAATGGCAAGAAAATTCGAGTTTATCAAAGACATAACAGATCGAAAGGATCTATGGAAAATAGCTGTGAAGGTCAAAGATAAATGGTCTGCGTCCAAAGATGGAAAAGAGTATTTTGAAATGGTTGTTGTGGACTCCAAAGTAAGTTCTTTTCTTTCACCGTGTTCAAACTATTGTTGTTTTTGGGTTTATATGAGTATTTTGTAATGGTTGTTGTTGATAGATTATTATGTTTTTGCTGAAGTTAAGTTTGTTTAAAGAGTAAGTATCAATTTTGGGTTTATATGAGAAGGAAATAGTATTGTTGGTATTGAGAAGGAAATACTATTGATACAAATGGCAAAAGCTGTTACAGCTTAAAAGAAGCTGTTACAGCTTAAAAATAAGTTACAGTAAGTATTTACAAGATTTCAGCTTTTACTATTTCAAAAACATGAAAATCTATTTGAAATTCACATATCACAAATTATGAATCAAAATATGATTGCTGAAACACTGCTATATTTTCAGGGAGATGATATTTTTATAATAGTTCCAAATGAGTTCAAAAACAAATACCAAAAGGAAAATGCTATTGTTGAGAAAAACACTTACAGCATGCAAAATTTTCAAGTCACAAGAAATCAGCAAAAATTCAAATCATCTCATCATGAACCTTCCCAGATATCATTGGAGCTGTGGATGAGATAGGTTATACTCAACCTCATTCAGGGAGTAAGAAAATTCAAGTTAATCTTAAGATTAAAGACCTTAGGTATGCAAATCTCTTTCTAAATCAATCTAACTGAAACTTACTTCTTAACTGATAATCCTAAATTCTTATTTGTAGTGACAACGTCATTCAATGCACTTTTTGGGAAAATTATGCAACCAACTTTCTCAACTATGTCAACAACAAGACTGATGCTGGACCAACAGTTGTTTGCATCAAATATGCAAAAGTTAAGAAAGAAGGTCATATATTTTTAGTCAATAATTGCATTAATGCACAAGTTATTTTTATGTTCGTAGATTATACATTATTTTATAACACCGTTTAATTCATTTGTTGTAGGCAAATATCCACTTAGTGTTTCAAATACATGGAGTACCACTAAACTTTTCATTGATGATGGGCTACCAGAGATTCATGCTTTCAAACAAAGGTTTACCATATTATTAACTTAAATTGTTCTGTTAATTTCAATTTCAATATCATCAGATTGCATTTGTCTACTATGGTGATAGCATGTTTCATCTTATTCCATGTTTAACAAAACCACTTGAAACACATGAATTCCCTTCTTTTCACACACTATCTACCAAACCTCCTGATCCATTTACATTTGAAATTGTTTTAGGCTCTCCTGGTGAAGAAAGAAGAGAATTAGTTGAGTTCTTCATCTACAAATTTAGTAACCTATAAATTATTTAAATTTGCATTATATCATTTCAAGTTAACCACATGAATATTGACCACTCCACTATAGGTCAGAATTCTGAAGCCAATTCTGAAGGTCAGAATTCTGAAGCCAATTCTGAAGGTCAGAATTCTGAAGGTCAGCATTCTGAAGGTCAGAATTCTGAAGAAAGAATTTCTGAAGGTCAAAATTCTGAAGAAAGAATTTCTGAAGGTGAAGCCTCTGAAGAAAGAATTTCTGAAGGTGAAGCCTCTGAGTCAAAAACTTGCATTATATCATTATTTAGAAAGAAGAGAATTAGTTGAGTTCTTCATCTACAAATTTAGTAACCTATAAATTATTTAAATTTGCATTATATCATTTCAAGTTAACCACATGAATATTGACCACTCCACTATTCTTTGCAGATATTGAACAAGTTTTTGGCTAAAAAAATTATGCAGAAATATGATTATCTATGGCTTGAAGGACCAGTAACAGAACCAATGTATTGTCCAATCGAAATTTACGAAGGTAAACCTGAAATCATGGGATGGCATAAATTATGTAATGAAAATGGTTTCATTGATGGAGATGTAATCAAATTTAAGTTCTTTGATTTCGACACTTTGAAGAACCAAACCACAAATTGAATTGCAAACTACAAATTGGCATTGATTTTAAGACCTTTAAGACCTTTAAAGTTTGTGGACCATTAGGACACTTTGTGAATTGCAAACTACAAATTGGCATTGATTTTAAGCTTGCAGAAGGTTGGATAACTTTTTGTGAACTTAACAATATTCAACCAGGAAACCGTTTGACATTCAACTTGGACGAAACTTTGGAATATAATGTCATTATTGTCAAGCATATGTAATATCAATTTATAAAACCATGGATAATTTGCTCTTTGTAATATTCTCTAGAAAATCTCTAATCCTATGAATGTTATACAGGTTTCCTTCATATGTGGAAAGTTTATTTTGTTTCTTTTTTTTCATGTAATGAATTCAGGTTAAATGAATTTCTCATATTAAACTATGGAGATAATACTTTTCTTCTGACATTAATCAATTGAAGTACATTTGACAATTTTGCTATTAAGTTGTTACTACAAAAAATGGTAACAACTAAAAAAAAACGCGTAACGTTACGACCCGTGCGACAGCACGGGTCTATCGCTAGTTTATTTATAATTTGTATATATGTTAGCAAAATTATTTTTAATACTTTCAATAAAAAAATATAGTTTTAACACCACCTATCCTATCTACTGCTATTGGAAAGTTTCTCTTCCCACCCCTCAGGATTCTTTTTAATCCCCCAATATTCTAATTTTACCCCTGTATAAAAACTTCGAACGTGTTTTCCGAAGTTTTTCTAGTTTAAATTCATCAAAATTTCGGAAAATACATTCTGAAGTTCGTATTCTAGGCAAAAAAAACTTCAGAAAACGAGTTCCGAAGTTTAAAACTAGGGGCAAAAATGGAAATCCGGGGGGGAAAAGAGGGGGGGGGGGGAAGAGAAAATTTCCTGCTATTGCGTTGTGTCCACTTCTTGGGCCTGAGTATAGTATATCACCACTACTGTCCATAGAGGAATTCTAATATAGGCACAAATATAAATGTATAGTATTTAGGCACACTCACATGAGTGAAGAGAGAGAAAATATTAAATAATTTAATTTCAAATATTTTTTAAAAAAGTAAATGATGTGATGTTTTATGTATGTGTGCCTAAACACTATTCATTTATATTTGTGCCCATAGAATACTTTCTCCTGTCCATAAGACAACAATTCTTATCTATATCAAACTAAATAAACGTGTTTGTAACCAAAAAACTAAATAAATGTGTTGCAGTTCAGTTTAGTTAAAAAAAAATGTTGCCCACGTCTCGGATTTTTTTTTTCATCAACAAAAATGAGTAAGCCCAGAAAATTTAAAATGAATTAATAATTCCTTAACTTTATTTTAGATTTTAAGTTAGTCTTTTATATTTTAAAAATTTTAATTTGTTCTGTTACGTTATTGATGTCAACATAAATTCGTCTTATTTATTAAATTTTGTGTTAATTTTTTAAATTTTCTATTAGATTTTGAATTAATTTCGTCTAAAACTGTCATGTGACACCCTCTTGTCCACGTACACAAATTTGTTAGTTATATGGATATTTAAATCGAAATTAGACTAAAAGAACCAACTTGAAATTTTTTAAATTTAAGAACCAAATTAAAACCTAAAATAACCATAATGGACTAAATATATAATTAAACCAATAAAAATAGCTAAAAGCAATTGAAAATTTCATATAGTCATCTTTGAACATCGAGGAATGATGTTGTTGTGAATTCGTCTAAACTCACACCAATAATAAACTAATGTGTGGAGCAATCGAATGACAACCAATAAACAAGCGAATAAACAATTGTAATCAAACCGATAAAAGCGATAAAGGAGAAACTAACGCGATATTTGTTTACCCAGTTCGATTAAAAACTTACTCTGAGGAGAGAGTAGCTTTCCGTTCCACTATAATCAAATAAAAAAAAAACTTTACAAGAGATCCCAATTAGGTTACAAGAATTATCATCTAATTCTACCCAACACTTGAATCTCTTCTCGTGGCCAAGAGACTCAATTTGACTTAGTCTACCAAAGTTAAATACAATAACCCTTTGCACAAACCTAGGATTATACCAAGAGACAATCCCTCTTATTTCACTTTGAAATTCTAGCCTTTGTGTTGCAACAAATCCTTATTGTCTCAATCCCCTTATATCTTTTATCTTATATTTTTCTATGAATAAAACACTCCATGTGAAGGATACTCATAATCTGAAAATCTAAATTTGGTGAGGAAATACTCACAATCTAAAAATTTAAAATCTGAAGTCTAAAGTTGAATGTGATATTAGTTTATTTAGTTTATTTTCAAGGTTAATTTTGTAACAAATTTAAAGCTTAGTAAGCTTTAGCTTAAGGGTAAGTATTAGAATAAGATGTTTTGAATTTATTTTTGCTTCCTGCTTGACAAACTCTCGATGCTTCATGTTGATGCATCGTTTGAAGAGAAGTGTTAGATAATAGGACTTTTATATTATCTGGTTTTTAGGTTAGTAGTCCATTAAGGGATTTGGATCCTCTCCAATTTTCTCTCCAATGTTTTCTCTTCAATGTGATCATAACCATTCATTTACCTATTTCCTCTCTCTTCTTAACTATTATTTTATTCTTTATAATTTAACAACCATTGGATTAAGAAAATAAGAGAAAACATTGGAGATGATCCAAATCCGTCCATTAAGTATTATGGATTTGGATCATCTCCAATTTTTTCCCTCATGTTTTATCTCCAATGGTGATCTTAACCATTCATTCAATTTATTTCTCTCTCTTCTTAAATGTTTTTATATTCTTTATAATATATCAACCCTTAGATCAACAAAAGGAGAGAAAACATGAGGGAAAAAATTTGAGAGGATCCAATTTGAAGTATTATTATATATTGTCTTGTAATCCTATTTTGTGAAGTTATGCAATTGCAATATTATTGAAACCTTAACCGTCATTTTGTATTTATCTATTTTGCATATTTGACGTTAATAATTTTAAAATGATAGGGTAATTATTTTGAAACAAAATTTATTTTGCAAATGTTTGCTAAAAAAAATTGTAAATGTGATATTTTTTATAGAAAAATGCTAACATTTACTTAAGGCATATGTTAAAGTATTTAAATATCAAAATTTATATTTAATAAATTTAAAATATAATATTTAAAAAGTTGAATACATGAGTTTCAAAAGATTATAATATTATATTTATCTCTTTAATTTGAATTTTAAAGTCGCATATTAATAGTTCTCGTGAATTTAGCTCAGTCGACAGTAATATTGGTCGAAACTTAAACTTTAAACATCCTATTTATTTCTCTTAATGAGTAAAAATTGTAATCACTGTATTACTTAACCTAATAGAAGGTCGCATGTTAACATTTTTTTTAAGAGTTTAATTGATATGCACTGACGGTGTAAAATAATTTTACACGATCATTCAATAAGAAACCATCAATTTTCCATGTCATATCAAGAAAGTGGAATAAAATGGGGTGACGTGGCATAATACATGGTTATCATTGATTGACAGTGTAAAATTATTTTACACTGTCGGTGCATACAAATTAAATCATTTTTTTAATTACAGAGTTGTTATAACAACTCAAGCAAAAGCAGATCTACCATTGTTTATTATTGACCCATCAAAATTAAATGCAACAAAACAAACAAAATAAATACAAGTACAGCAAGAAAAGTATCTCTTTTTTTTGGTTACTAGCTACTTGGAAAATATCTGACAATGACTAGTTTTATATATATATATATATATATATAGGAAAAGATCAAATTATATCGATATAACATTTGAGTGATGTTACATCGTTCAATAACAATTTAACAAAGAATTTTTTTACATAAATTCACTATTAGATTAAAAATTTATATTTTATAAATCGTCTATGTTGAATTTTACAAAAATATAAAATCGTTTGATATGATTTTGAGATCGATCAAGATTTTAAACGTAACATATAACAACTTCAAAATTAAAATCAAACATACATAGTTGAATGATGATAAGACTTAATATAGAGTCACTAATTCTTAAAGTAAAAATGTAAAATATATAACTCTCACTAATTCTTTCTTTTTTGCGTACGTTGTATTTTTAAAAGTTATATTTATATATATAAACTTTTAATAGTTTTCAAACTTTTAAAAGTTTTAAAGCTGTTATGATAAAGAAAAAGTTCCAAAATTGATTTCTTCAATATAAATTTGTTATTTTTAGATTCATTAATTTGCATGTGTTTAGGAAGAATTTTTAAAAATATCATCATGTCGTGGACCTTCATATGGCCAATGGCAATAATGCTTGACTGTATACTTTCCGTCCCAATTTATTTGAACCATTTAGAATGTTTGCATTATTCATATATCTTGTTTTGACCATATTTTTCTCTCAATAAATAAAAATAAATATTAGCATATAAGATGTCGTTGGATTCATCACGACGAGTATTTTCAAAATATTAAATTTTTATAATTTTTACTATTATACAATTAAAAATATTAGTCGTCAAAATTGTGCATTGATATGCGTGTTGAAGTCAATTGACTCAAATAAATTGGGACGGAAAGAGTATATAATACTCGTGGGATTATTTTTATAATATTATCCTCGTGATACACATGGTTGTTGGAGACCGGAGAATATATTGCACGTTGTAGAAGTTGTTGGATACGACAATCATCACATGATCACCTCAATGAAGGGACACTGGATCCTCTTCGGTGAAAGTCATAGAATTAAAATAAATTAATGTTAAATTTAAAAAGGCAAAGAATGAAGGGTGAATGAGTACAACGCATTCTCTCCCGTGAAATTTTCACCGGAGGTAATCCTGATCTAAATGAAGAGAGTTGCGTGTGAAAAAAGAAAAGGTTAAAAGACGTGTAAAAACAAATATAAATAAAGTAAAATTTAAGTATTTGTTAAATTATATTTATGATTTTGTGAAATTGGATTTTCATGTGTATAATTTATATACGAAGAGATATCTCACTATTTATTAAAAGAGAAAAATACTATATAAATAACAATAGAGCAAAATTTGTTTTGATTGCCTCCGTCGTTGGATGTATGGCAATACATGACATGTTAGTTTAATGTTCTTTATCATAGCAAATTGTTGGTTTGTGGTTCCGTTATTGTGTTGATGGTTAGTCTCAATTGTCATTTACAAAGGTTCATCAAGTTTGTAGTTTGTATGGAGTTGCCTCTAGTTCTTGCTGATGTTCCTTTATACATCACTTTTTTTTTGCAATTTGACTTTAGGTTCAAGTGCGGTTTTAATAAATTGTGTTGGTGATAGGGGTGGAGTTAGAAAATTTATAAATTTCGGGTAACATTTCAATGTTAAACAAAAATCTTAATTTGTACTAAAAATCTCAATTTTACCTAAAATTACCCCCAAAAAAAATCAATTTTGTCTAAAATTTACTCCTAAAATATTGAATTTTTTTTATCGGAATTCGGATAAATATCCGGGCATGCTGGCCTATAAATCCGCCACTCGTTGGTGATATGTGTATATTCGTTTGTTTTTCTTTTTTGAAAAACTCTTTAGGTTGTTTTCTTTTTCTTGCCTTTGTTTATGCTTTACTAGTCAAGTTGTTTTTCCTTTTTTGACAAATTTTATATTTTTTTATTTTATTCCATCCAACATCTACAACAAGGAAAAAAGGCAAAAGAAGAAGATAGTGAAGTTGAGATAGGATTTAAATTAGAGAAACTTAAAAAGAGAGTAAAGACCATTTGATCTTATAATAATTTAGGCACAAACATCGATGTTTTAACTCCAAAATTAAGCACTCATAATATGTCAAATGTAAACCTATGAAAATGTTAAATGTGCAATATAGATCATTCGATATTTAATATAAAAAAGATTTTACATTTTAAATTTATTGAATATTTAATGTATTTAGATTATAATATGAATTAAATATATTAAGAAAAATGATAACATCTATATTAAATTCTCAATTAACTTAAAAAGTAAAATTTTTCTTATATTAAAAACTAGAAGAATTATATGACATAGACATCTAATCTAGAAATTACGCCATTTGATATGTTGCACCAATTATGTTAGTATGTCGTGTAAAATATAAAAGCTGAGGATGATATCATATGGATGATGTCATATTGGAGTACCATTAATGGGTCACCCTTACCTCAGTGTCCAAATCTTGTCGACAAATAATTGGCAAAGGTTGGTATGATCAAGACTCTCTTTGTGATAGTGGATAGATCAGAAATGTCACTGTTACACTTACACATATTTCTTACACAAAAGTTAATACTATAACTCGAGAATGGATCCTTTCAAGTGGAATAAAAAATTGAGAAAATAAAGTGAAATAATTGACCATTGAATTATAAATATAAAATAATATTTAATTATAAAAGTAATGGAGAAAAGATGATTAATGGTTAAGATGTGAAAATTGAGAAAAATTGAGGGAAAAAAATTGAGAGGATCCATTCTCCTATAACTTATTCTATCTTGTTTTTTTTTTAGTTCAAATTTTAATCATGAATTTAAGCTGCATTAGAAATCAGCAGAATTAGTTAAAAAACTAATTTACCAATTTACACGATAAATTAAATTTTAAAATGAAAATGAAATTAATGAAATATAAAACATTAAAATAAATCAATAATAAATTTAAATATAAAACATAAATCCATTGCGAAATATATATATAGAATGACAATGGGTAGGATATGGGTAGAGTATCAGAAAAGGAAAATGCATAGAAAATTTAGAAATGCAGGTTGATTATTTAACTTGGAATTTGTGATTGGGTCTTACACATCCTCACAAAATCGGTTTAGTTATTTTTTTCGCTTAGCTTTTTGCCGTTTGTTGCCTTTATAAAGTAAAGTATTTTATCATCAATTTTTTTATTTTATAAATAATTATTTAATTTAAATATCTGAACAAGTTTTTATTTTTTATTTTTAAACAGATTTTTTTGATAGAAACCAAATTAATTCATTTCATTCATAACATTATTTCAATACAATATGACATATGATCGTGACAATGGAACCTAACATATGACAATGACACCCTTGTTAACAAATGAGCCACATTGTTTACTTGTCGCTGAACATAACTTATCTTAAAGTTTAAAGGGAAAAAATAAGGCTATACTACAAGAACTTAAAATAAATCTTAATTCTGAATTGATCCTAATGTTGTTGAAAATGCCGTCAACTACTTGCTTACAATTCAATTCTATGGACATTTCCGCTGAGCCTCTATTACCAAGCCAAAGTATCGCCTCTTTCATTGCTTTCGGTTTTTAAGGTTGTGCTAAGCCGTGAAACAAACATAATTTTTCTTTCTAAATGCATATCTCTCAACAAATCTAAGCAAAAAAAATTACAACCAAACTACATACATTATTTTTTACAGAAAAAATACTTATATTTTGGTAATTTCCACTATATATTTTATTTTCTTTTCTAATATCTGTTGAAGTACAAAAGTAAGTTTAGTTTTTATATCGTTTCCACAGGGATTGTTTCGAATCATACACGAACAATTAAGATCATACGCATAAATTAAAGTAAAATTAAAAGGGGGTTTTTTTTTGAAATTGTTTGCTTAACAAAAAGGTAAAATTTCTTGACTTTTAGTTTATAAAAAGGTTTATTAGATTCTTCGAATCCCTTCCTCTTCCTAATCTAGAATGAACATGGGCTTATCTCGCAATTTCTCTCTTGTCGGCACGACGAATTAACAAAATCGTTCAAACCAGGGTTAGTGACTAAGAACGCTTTCCCACAATAATAAAACCCTAATGTCTTAGGTGAATTTATAATCGCAAGAAGTTTATCGAACGTTAATCCTATTATCACAAGCAATAATTCGATATGTCTAAAGTGATTATTAACCGAACAATTATCTCAGTTCCAGTTCAATAGTTAGGGTTAGTAATCAATTGATTCCCAAAATCAGTTCGATAGTGATCAAATAACGAAAAACATTAACACACAGAGATAACTGAATAACGACAAGATTAAAATTGAAATAATAAGCCTCTAGTAAGTTCACATGACCTAGATTGATCAGAGGAAGATCATCTATGAATCTAACCAATAAAAGACTTAGCTACTCATATTTAGAATATTCATAGCAAAGAAGTTTGAGAAATAATACATTAAAGTCGATGAACAAAGGTGTTGAATCTCCCTTGAGGATGAGTCTCCAGCCCTAGCACACGTAAAAAACGAGTTCTCTGGTATTTTTCCACTAAGAATCGACCCCTAGGTCAGCCTCAGAAACCCCTATTTATAGAAAAACGTAAAATTCTGATGTGCTGTCCCGTGGCTGCGTGATGCGCAGCTTATTCTTGCGCGATGCGCAGGAAGCCGAAGCCAAATGACTTTTATTTCTTCATGAAAGTTGTAGCTCTTGATCTTAGCTTTCATTTGGCGCAAGTCCCGCCTCATTCCGAGTTACGGAACTCTAGATATGATCAAAATATCGGACATACGTCATGAAGCGAATTGTGCTGATTTTTCTATTCTTTTTTTCTCTTCTCTAGTGATTCCACCAACGTTGTACCAATGCACTTTCTTCTTATTTTTGTGCGAAAAACATAGTAAAAGCCTACTAATTTGCCTTGAATTTGTAGTTAAAACATCGTAATGACGTGAAGTTATCAATATCTAAGATTAATTTTATCATCATTTATTTTAATAAATATAATATTTTTCATCATATTTTCCATATGAGACATTCTTACATAGGCACATTAATATAGGCACAATGTTTGGTCACACACACATCAATCAAAAAAATTAAAATGAAAAGAAAATAATTACATCAATTAGTATTATTTTAATCATTTTTTTATTTTTTTCTACTTATATGAGTGTGCCTAACACATCAAATTTATGTTTATACCTAAGCAAGTATTTTCCTTTATCGCTTTCATATCATATTCTAAATAACAAATATATATAATTTTACTGCAAGATTATTTTCTATTTTTCAATAAATATTTCAGACCTTCCAAAGGGTCCACATAGTCAAAAAAATTTGTACCGTCTTCAAGTAGTCTTTTGTGAAATCTCGTTGTACTGTATTCTTTTTGTTTGGTCTCTAGCCTATTATTTATTATTTTTTCTATCGCTAGTGACACATCCTAAACCACATTTTCTTATGTCAAAAAAGAACCACGTTTTCTTTCAATAGTTCGTACAAATTGACTATATATATCATTAGTCACTTTAGCGAAAATACGAAATTGCCAATATGGAAAATACTAGTATACAATTAGCAAATACTTGCAAGTAAGAAACTTGTCTACAAGAAAGGAAAAAAAGTTTTGGTATCTATACATAATCACAACCCTTCTTACCTACGATTAGCTAATTTTTTTTTTATTACAAAAAAATTAGGGTGAGGAGATGATACTCCAGTACAAGTTAGGGAAGACCTTAGAGCTCAAAAAACACTTACAAAGGTAATTACATTTACCTCACTCCAAAGACACTAGCGGAACTCGAATCCAGGACCTCTTAGATTCAAGACCTGTCTTTTTATCACTAGATCAATGGAGTTTAAAACTTAAGACATGGTTACAAACTGCTACACCTAACATTTTAATTAGTTAAATTATTTATTTTTATGCATTTTTCTCTTTTTTACTAAATAATACGGAGTATTACTCTTACTAGTACATTACATTATCAATCAATTGGACTATAACAATGAGCCAATCATAGACAACTCCACCATAAAATCTAATATGGCTATTGCCTTAACAAATTTGTTTTACATATTAAAAATGCCATAGTGAATATAACTCAGCAGAGACATATTATGTGTATGATTCAGATTTCTAAGCCATTAAACATGGACCAATGGTGTTGTTGAAGCGAGGAAGAAGAGATCTCGTTGTTTTTTTAATTTTTAATTTTTTTAACTTTTTATTGGATTAGTGAAAAAACGGAGACCTAGACAAATTGTGTATTGTGTCAAATTTTGGTGTAAAAGGAGTCAAAATAACATTATTGAAATTTTTTATGTTGTGTGTAGTATGATTTAGTCTCATCTTATGGTCCGCTTGATTGTAAAGAAAAAAGAGGGAGAAAAAAAAATTACGCAAAAAAAGAATAAATTTAATCTAAATTCATTTATTGATTTATGTAATTTTCTTTCCTTACTTCCAATCAAACAGACCCTTAATTTATAAAAGTCTTATTATAACTTATAAGCTAAAACCTCTTTAGTTATTGATATGTAGTTGTCTATTCAGCTCTTTAAAATTTGAAATTAAATGTATGTTTTCAAAATAATATACTCTCACCATCTTATATTATAAGTAAAAAAATTACTTTTCTTGTTCCGAATTATAAACAAAAATAACTAATTGTTATCATTTTCAATATTTATTTTTACTTATTCTTAAGAAATTTCATGCAAATTGCATTTAATTTAATTTACTCTATCTCTTCTTTTCACCATATGCGCTACAAATTCTTTTTACTTTTTTCCATGAAACTTATTTCAAGAAAAACACAAAAAGTCACACTTCAAAATATTTTATTTTTCTTTTTATAATAAATGTGATTTTTTTATTTTGCTTATCCAATGAGACAGAGGGAGTATTCTTCTATAATTTTTGTTTTCTGTAATGATTTTTCTCTAGTTTGTGTTCTTTTTAGTCTTCATTGTTATTACGAAAAATCATTAGTATTTATAAGTTATTTATCCTTTTTTTTACGACGACTACACCAACTTTTTAATTCATTAATTTATTTATTTTTCTGTTATGCAATGGTTTAGATATGATATTTTTTTTATTGTCTTCGTGAGCTTAGCTCGGTTGGTAGAGACATCGCACTATATGTGCAGGAGCCCGGATTCAAACCCAGGACACTCCGCTTATACACCTTTAAAGTGAATTTTCTAGCCACTAGGCTATTTGATAAAAAAAAAAGATGATATATTTTTACACGAGTTTGAATTGATTCTTCACATCATAAAAGACCGTCATATTCCGGTGGAAAAAATCACTTTGTATATTTTAATTGAATTTTTTTACAAAAAATTATAATTAATAAATGAGATCTAAAGTTATGATCTCATATGAATTCTATCAATTGTAAAAAATAATTGAGATAATAATATGTAATCTAGGCCATTCATATTGGAAAAGAGGATAAAATTGAAATTTGAAAGAAAAAAAAGAAGTTGATTGAGGGATTAGATATATAAAAAAATAATAATAATGGAGAGAATCTATTCACTAATTATTCTACTTGTTACACGAGTTTAATTTCATTCTTGACAGCACAAACAATTATCCTCTATAAGAACAAATTTATCTAGATATTTTGTTGTGTTTTTTTTACTAATACTCATAGAACTTAAAAAAATGGGCAAATTACGCTCACCTCCATTGAGATCTTCTTAAATAGCATCAACATCCCCTCTAGTTTTTAACTAAACATTCACACCCCCTCTCTTTGACACCGTTAAATTTCTGTCAAGCAAATAATTCCTACTTTTTAAAAATCTCTTATATTAGCTTGTTGAATCTCAGTTTGAACATTCTAAAAGAAAAATAATTTAAAATTCAAAAAAGATCTTAGCAAAGTTTTCTTTTTAAAGAGACCGTAAATTCAACTAAAAGTCTACAACAATTGCCAAATTAAACAGCTACCAGAGGAAGAGGAAGTGCATTTGTTGCAATTTTAATAGATCCAATTTTATATTCTTTAAATTTGAATAGATCTAATTTTTCTATGATGTTTTTCTTGCGCTTGAAATTTTGATACTTTGGAGTTTCTTCATGCTTTTCCTAGATTTTGTTATTTTCCTAAGGTTTGGAATTTGGGAGGCATTGGTTGTGTTTCATATCGCCTTTCCTTAATATTATTCGACAACAAATGGCTATCATAATAGTATAATATATTATGAGACTTTCAATCAAACTAGAAATTTCGTATAGGGCTGGAAATGAGTCGAGTCGAACCTGTCTGAGCTCGACTCGACTCGATAAGAATTGGTTCGGCTCGAAACTCGGCTCGAGTTCGAAACGAACTATTTTTTCAGCTCGAGTTCGACTCGTTTATAGTTCGCGAGCAGTTCGGTTCGGCTCGTTAGGTTCAGTTCGTTTGCTCGAATCACATAGCTTAAAAGTCACTTTTTTCAAATTTTATATATTTGACATTTTAAATTAATTTTTTCAAAAGAAAGAAATTGAAATACAATAAAAATTATCCCAATAGCAAATTAATTCAAAGTTATAAGAAAATAAAGACATTGAAACAAACCAAAAATTAAATAAAAATAAATATATAAGTGCATTATATTAATTGAAAAAAAATTCTATTCGTATCTTTCTGTCAGGTTTATTATAAAAAAAAAAGTTTCGGTTTTTCATAAAAAGTTTAGAAAAGTGTAAAGTGTGTGTATATATATGTATATATATATATATATATATATATATATATATCGAGCTGGTTCATGAACCAAACGAGTCGAACTGCATACCGTTAATGTTCGGCTCATTTAATTAACAAACTTAATTTGCAGCTCAAGTTCAGCTCAATTGGTTCATAAACCAAGTTCAACGAGTTAATTAGCAAATCGAGTCTCGAACTATTTTCGAGTTGATTCGGTTCATTGTGAACCCTAATTTCGTACAACTAGAGAACTAAGAGTGTGTGGGTGCTGATAAGGAGTTAACAAAGAATAAGGGATGGAGTTAACGGAAAACTAGCTCTGTTATATAGAAGGGATGTGTTTGTTAGTTGTGTAACAAAATAAGGGAGGTTAGTGTCTCCTTATAAATTAGAGGGGATGTTGGTGATATTTAAAAATATCTTAAGGGAGGTAAATGTAATTTGTCCTAAAAAAATCATAATATTTTTGCAACAAAAATATATTTTTTTATTATCAATCAAATTTTTCTTGATAAACAAAATAAAATAATTAGTACGGCAAGACAATAACAACATTTTTATACATTAAAGTCCAAAATTATTATTTTTTTATCAATGGAAGCTAACTTATGCGGTGCTTATTCGAACCATCAATTTCAAAATAAGTATTTATTAAATTTATAAAAAAATAAATATGAATTTCTAACCTTGTTTAGCATGAATGTCCATATTAGTTTATGTACATTTCCTTAGTTGAAATTCTTTTTCTAACTGATTTTTTTAATTGAATTTGACTACTTTTTTAGTTAAAAATTTTAGTATTATTTTTTTAAATAGTTGAAATGGAAAGTTATTGAAAATTCATACATACAAATTGACGAAATATTAGAGTTAGAATCTTGATTTATTGACTAATGTAATTTTTTTAAGTAAAATAAATTAATATAATTATGAACTAATGTAATTTTTTTATTAAAAAAATGTTTATAATTATATAATGAAGATTTTTTTTTTATAATTATAAAATTTTATTTTCCATCATTTAATAATATCACATGAATATTATTTTTTTTTTGTCAAGGAATATTATTTTTTACTGATACGATACCACGTCAATCTCTATCTATTTATTTATCGATATTTTAAAAATTGTTGATTGGTATAAAACAAAGTTTATTAGTATAACGTAATTCGTTTTTTAATAACGTACGTATTTCGGTTCTGTCGTGAGAACGGAGGATCTCTGTTGCATACTGGTCGGAGTTAGATAGATAGATAGCGTAGCCTTAACAGACTCTCCGATTTGTCTTTCCTTGATCTATAAATTTTTCAGCTCAATCCATTTTATAAAAATACTATTTTTTTATTTTTTTTATTCATCCCCAAAAATTCCCCATTTTCTGACTCACTTGTGTTGCAGCAGAATTCCTTCCTAACATGGTAGATGCAACAACAACCCATATAAATTAGAGAGACAAAAAGCCCAATATATTGCTTACCCAATACTAAAGATTCGTTTTTTAGTGCTTTAACAACAATGGGTTCTGGAGAAATTGCTTCTTCATCTCAAACCACTAATGTTTCTAGCTCAGGTATGTTATTTTATTTCATTTGATTTATTTTAGTTCGTTGTTTTGTTATCTTATTATCAATCCTATTTTCATTTAGATTTTGATTATTTAATTTTAATTTATTTTTTTTTGTTTTGTCATTTGATGTTTCAATGTTCATACAATGTTGTCTTTTGGTTGGTTTGAGTTGTTGTCTGTTGAAGGGTGGATTTTGATGTTATCTGGACTTATTTTTAGGATTTGTGAAATTGTGTTTTCATTTTTTCTTAATTGAAAGGTGATGTTGGTAGAATAGGGTTTTCCACATTTATTGGAAAGCATTACTTTGTTTGGGAGTAGGAAATTATTCTTTTGGAGGGTGCCGTTGGGGCAATTATGTGTGATTAGGATTTGTAATGTAGAAGAGTTGTTGATCTTGAAATGAGTTGACAACTTGCTGTGTTGAACCAGAAGAGGCTGACACTTGTGAATTGAGAGTCATATATGTGACAGCTTAATCTCTTCTTTAACGGGTTCGAGACGAGGGAGGTTTTTTCATGTGAAGTGTCATCCATATTCGCCAGTGTGTACTACTCGTACTGGACCATTTGGAGAATAAGAAACTTGGAGTTAATCTGAATTTAGATTTTTATAGGTCACTACTAATGTTTGATGAGAAGTACTTTTGATTTTTTGAGATGAAGTTTAATTTTTTTTGGGTGAGGAAGGCTGGAGCTAGCCTTTAATTGATGATAGGATTGATACAAAACGAAGTAAATGGTTTATGCGGCGGTACCCTAACCTCTACCATAATCACCTCTTTTATGAATAAATTTTACCGTTAGGGTTACCAAAATTGTTAATCTATTTTCTCACAAAAAGTTGAGGTGGTTGGGTAGGATGAGGGGGTGTCTTTCTAGGAAGTTTTTGGCAGACTGTATAATTATGGTAGAAATGTTATCGTCTTGTAGCCTTGGGTTAGGTTTTCATTCTTTATGGCTTATCTTGTTGGGGATTGCAAAATTAGGCATTAAAGCATCTGCAAAATTGTTGGTAGGAAATGTTGAAATTAAAAGTGAGGTTCTTAAAGCCTTTCACCTTTGAAAAAGGAGAAAAGGGAAAATGTTCTCTTCTAACTAATGATTGGGAAAACTTACATTAAGCTGTTATTGCATCCCATATGCTGATAAGAACTTCTCTGTTTTGCAGGGCTTATCGAAAAGCACCAATTGGAGCTAGAAAATTTGACACTAACCACACAACCCTTCAAAACACTAAAGTTCTTCACATTAGCTATTATTCAATACTTGAAGAAAACAGCATTATATCTGTTGGCCAAAGGTGGATGGCTTATGCTTCTCAGTTTTGTGGTGGGAGCCCTTGGCATAATGCTTGTTACTGTCGATGGTCCTCATGAAAAGGTATGCTTGTTTGTTCTATCGGTTACTTTTTTGGGTCCTTTTGGCTATTATAGACAAGTACCCTTAAAAATGTGAAGTGTGGCCTAGATACGCAAACCTCAAATTTGAAATTCATTGTAGAAAGTTTGTCGCCAGCTTAATACCCCAAAACACACCTATGTCTTTCTTTTGATTTTTGAGTTACTAGCTTCATATATTGGTTTTCGGTAGTGCTTTTGTTTGTTTTGATTAGTATAGAATACTAATGTTACACTAAAAATGTGTGTTCTTTCTGCAGCATTTTGAGGAGCTACTCAAATATTTACGCTTTGGACTATGGTGGATAGCCCTTGGGATTGCATCTTCAATCGGTCTTGGTAAGTAAAAATACGGCTGCATGGAGATGACTTAGAGTTCTTGTTCTTAGTTGTTTAATTTCATAATTTCCTTGTTTGTTTGTACTTGATAACACAGTTGGTCTTTAGGTTGCTTATATTATTTGAATTTACATAAAGAACTTGCTTACAGTACATAGCTTCCATACTAATGAGCAATAACCATATTTATGATACTTCCATCATATTTATTATATAGCTGAATGAGTTATTTTTTGTGATCTTACCTTTTTTCTTTTCTCATGTTCTTTTTAGTAATTTTTTCCATTGTCCTATGCTTTGGCTTAGGGTCTGGTTTGCATACTTTTGTTCTATACTTGGGTCCACACATAGCATTCTTTACGATAAAAGCCATGCAGTGTGGCCGAGTTGATTTGAAAAGTGCTCCATATGATACAATACAGTTAGATAGAGGCCCTTCTTGGCTTGATAAGGACTGCTCACAATTCGGGCCACCGTTGTTTCAGTCAGAATATGGTTCACAGATTCCACTCAGCATCATTTTGTTTCAAGTTCAGTTGGAGGCTGTTTTATGGGGCATGGGAACAGCTATTGGGGAGCTTCCTCCTTACTTTATCTCCAGGGCAGGTATAATGAGCATATTGCATGACACATTTATCTAAATTTAACCAAGTCGTTCTTAAATTGACATGAAAATCTGGCTTTATTACGATTGAGGAAAAAACACTTACCATCTGAATATTCTATTTATATCTAGGCATCTAGCTTGTTTTTGTATTTCATATCACTCTGATGGCGTCGAAGCTCTGCAACTTAAGTCATTTTGTTGAATGCTTTTTAGACAAAACAGAAAAAGAAAAGGTCTCTAGTGTTTTAGGCAAACAAATTTGTTTCAGTATTGTATATTATTAGCCACTATTGACATTTTACCAAAGCTCAACCCAAGCTTCTAATATCTGCCTGATCAAAGTAAATATTTAATGTAAACTTCAAATTTTCATCTTATTTTTTGAAGCCTGTGTGATTTTTCTTAATATATGTCATCTGAAAGTAATGCATCATGTTGTTTAGAATCGAACCACTAGTCCTGAGAGACTTTGATATGCAAATAATGAATTTGTTAGGTATTTTAGCTCTATCAGAAAATGATTGAGTTAATGATCTAATATGTGAATAACTAGATGGAATAATATATAATTGCATCCTAATATTTAAAATTTACTGCATGCGCAGTCATATTAGAGCACAAGTTAGTTTTGCTGAATGCTACAATTTGGAGCCTCAAAACTAACATGTGCTTAATCACCACCCACCGTGATTCCAAACTTACACTGCACAATTGCAGTGATATATCTCTTTTAGTATGCATATAAGCCATGTGATTCATCCTGCATTTGAAATCTATCTCTGTTTGCTTCCTGCCTTCCTGTGTGCTCTGATTATATGTGGCATATAACTCTGTTTCAACCTAATATGTCCTCTTGTTCAGCTTCATTGGCAATGAAAATGTTTGGCTGCAAGTTGTATCATGGTCAAATTTTATATAGTTATTTTTGGTTTCCGATACTCCCCTTTTAATAGAACATAAGAGAGACTATTAAGAAAAATCTAGAGATTAACGAGTTAGATCGAAATATGGTATATGTATGATAGAACATTATGGCGTAATTTGATCCGTGTAGCAGACCCAACTTAGTGGGATAAGGCTTGGTTATTGTTGTTGTACTTACCTTTTGATAAAGGATTTTTGGTTCTTCTAAAACAAGGGCTGCACTTTAGAGGGCAAAATATAGGGTTATAGCCATTGATTGAAAGGTCAACGATTGAGGTCCTAATTAAAGACACTCACATGCATTACATACTATAAAAGTGTTATAATCTCAACCGTTAATTTTTATATCAACTGTTAAAACATGCACTCTATCCTCTGAATTGCACTCATCGCTTTAGATGAGTGTAAGATAGAATAGGCCCAAGAACTATGGTGAGTCATGCTTTCCAGAAGGATCTAGATAAATCCAATTTGATGACTCATGATTAGTTTGTTAGGATGCCAATGGTATAAATAAAGGCATTGATGAATGTAATTAACAATAAAGCAAAATTAATGAATGAAGCCAAGAACAAGCTTTCATTCATCGATGGATCCATGGCGGTTCCTTCTCCTCTTGATTTGAATCGTCACCAATGGGAGCGTGGCAATTATCTGGTGTATTCTTGGATCCTTAATTCTGTTTCCGATCCAATTGCTTCTACTATTGCATTTCATGATAACGCCATTGACGTGTGGCTTGATCTTGAAGAACGTTTTTCTAAAGCTGATCGCATCCGCATCGCATCTCTTCGCAATTCCATCAATACTCTCAAGCAAGGTACCAAATCCGTTCTTGATTATTTCACTGAAATGAAATCACTATGGGAAGAATTGTCCTCACACCGTCCTATTCCTTCTTGCACATGCATTCATCCATGTCGTTGTCCTGCTTTGCATGTTGTGCGTCAATATCGTCTTGAGGATCAAGTGATTCAATTTCTTACCGGCCTCAATGATTCTTTCTCTGTTGTTAAAACTCAAGTTCTATTGATGGATCCTCTTCCTGGCTTGAATAAGGTCTTTTCTTTGGTTATTCAAGAAGAAAATAACCATCCTTCCGTTCCTACTATGGACGAATCCTCTTCTCTTATCAATGCTGTTCAAAAATCAGCTTATCGAGGCAAAGGTGCTGCATCCAGTGGTGGCAAGAATAACTCAAAGTACTGCACCTTTTGCCATCGTAATAACCATGTTGTTGAATTTTGTTATGAGAAACATGGTTATCCAAGCCAAGGAAGGAAGCCTGCATCTGTCAACGCGTCTACTAATGAAAATGATGAAGATGCTCAAGGTGACACTACCGGAGTTAATTCATCCATGTCCAATTCCAATATTTCTCAAGCACAATTCAATCAGCTCGTGGCATTGCTTCAACAAGTGAATCTTCCTACTTCAGCTCATTCCTCTACTTCACAACCTTCCACCAGTGCCAATCAAGTTTCCACTTCAATTCCTAATGCTTCACATATTGAACCTTCCTCAGGTATTGTTTCTTCACTCTCTTGTTCTCTCCAACTTGCTGAATCTTTTTGGCTCTTAGACTCTGGAGCCTCTGATCACATCTGTTCTTCTTTGCATTGGTATTCCTCTTACTATAAAATTAAGCCTATTAATGTGCGCTTACCTAATGGTAACTCTGTCCTTGTACAATATGCTGGCACTGTTATTTTTTCCCCAACTCTATACCTATCACATGTTTTATACTCTCCTGACTTTCGCCTCAATCTCATTTCCATTGCCAAACTATGTTCATCTTTGCATTGTTCTATCTCTTTTAATGCATCTGATTGTGTGTTACAGGACTTGAATTCCAAGATGATGATTGGTTTGGGTGATCATATTGATGGTCTCTACAAACTAAAAATCAATTCCTCGTTACTTGCTTCACAAGCTAGTTCAGTTTCCCCTTCAATTTCCATTAATAATGCTGCTTCCCAAATTCAAACTATCCCAGCATCTGCCCTTTGGCATTTTAGATTAGGCCATGTTTCAAATTCTAGAATTTCATCTATGATTTCTATGTACCCTTTCATTTCTGTTGATCATAAGGCCGTTTGTGATGTATGCCATTTTGCTAGGCAACGCAAGTTATCCTTTTCTTTAAGTGATTCTCATGTACAATCTAAATTTGAGTTACTACATTGTGATATTTGGGGACCCCTAGCTATTTCTTCTGTACATGGTCATAAATATTTTTTAACCATTGTGGATGATTTCTCTAGATTTGTTTGGATTATACTCCTTAAAACCAAAGCTGAAGTATCCCTCAAACTACAATCTTTTATCAATATGATTGACAACCAATTTCATATAACACCAAAGATTATTAGATCGGACAATGGTCCTGAGTTTATGCTTACTCAATTCTATGCTTCCAAAGGTATTATACACCAAAAATCTTGTGTTGAAACCCCACAACAAAACGGCCGTGTTGAACGTAAACATCAACATCTCCTCAATGTAGGTAGAGCCTTACTATATCAATCCAAACTACCTAAACAATATTGGTCCTATGCTCTACTACATGCTACTTCCATCATTAATCGTGTTCCCACGCCCATCCTTCATAACTTGTCACCTTATCACAAACTGTTTGATAAAATTCCTTCCATTGATACCTTCAAAGTTTTTGGCTCACTATGCTACGCCTCCACCCTTCTTGCCCACCGTACCAAATTAGATCCTAGAGCACGTAAATGTGTCTTTTTGGGATTCACCAATGGTTACAAAGGTTATACATTACTTGATATGAACACTAGAGAAATTTTCATTTCACGGCATGTTGTTTTTCATGAACACATTCTTCCTTATCCTCTGTCCCCCAACTCTATTTCTCCCTCATGGGATTACTTTCCTACCTCCACGTCTTCTTCTTTCACTCCACCTGACCCTAACCTTATTGATCCTTGCACCCCTACTCCCATCATCCCTATCACCACTCCTTCCCCGTCTCCACCCACTCCAACCATTCCACCTCCTTTGAGACAATCTACCCGTCCTAAACATAAGCCTAAACACTTACATGATTACATTTGTTCCTCGTCTACTATTCCTTTTCCATCATGTAATTCTTTGCATTCAATTTCCAATTATATATCTTATGCTAATGTGTCTCCTTCTCATTTTCGTTTTGCATGTACCATTACTAATCAAACTGAGCCTAAAACTTACGCTGAAGCTAGCAAGTTTGACTGTTGGAATCAAGCCATGCAAGTTGAATTGAATGCTCTTGAGAAAACGGGTACTTGGCACATTGTTGACTTACCTCCCAACGTGAAACCTATTGGATGTAGGTGGGTGTATAAGATTAAACACCACGCTGACGGTTCTATAGAGAGGTTTAAAGCTCGTTTGGTAGCTAAGGGTTACTCTCAGGTAGAGGGGCTTGATTATTTTGACACTTACTCACCAGTGGCTAAGCTCACCACCGTTCGTACCGTTGTTGCACTTGCGTCCGTTCATAATTGGTTTATTCACCAGCTCGACGTCAACAACGCTTTCCTTCATGGTGATCTTAAGGAGGATGTGTACATGAGTGTTCCTCCTGGTGTTCACACATCTAAACCCAATCAAGTTTGCAAATTAGTGAAATCATTATATGGTCTTAAGCAAGCTAGCCGGCAGTGGAATGAGAAGCTTACACATTTTCTGTTGGCTCTAAACTTTACTCAGGCTTCCTCCGACCATTCCTTATTCACACGCAAGACCTCTACCTCGTTTCTCATCATTTTGGTCTACGTGGATGATGTTATCATTACTGGGAATTCTCTTCCTGAAATCACTTCCATCAAATCTAATTTGCATAGCAGCTTCAGGATCAAGGATTTAGGCAGGCTCAAGTATTTTCTTGGCCTCGAGGTTGCTCATTCCTCATCTGGTATTTCTCTTTGCCAACGCAAGTACTGCTTAGATCTTATTGTTGACACAGGCATGCTTGGTTCTAAGCCCGTCACTACCCCCTCTGACGCTTCCTTGAAGTTGTTCCTTGGTGACAGTCCTGCATATCCTGACGTATCTGCCTATAGACGCTTAGTTGGACGCCTTCTCTACCTCAATGCTACACGCCCCGACATCACTTTCATCACCCAACAGCTTAGCCAATTTCTTTCTGCTCCCACCACGTCTCACTACAATGCAGCCCTGCGTGTTATTCGCTATTTGAAGTCTTGTCCCGGTCGTGGTATCTTTTTTTCCCGTGATTCAGGCTTGCATTTGATTGGTTACTCTGACGCCGATTGGGCTGGCTGCAAGGATACACGTCGCTCCATTTTAGGCCAATGTTTCTTTCTTGGCAAATCATTGATTTCATGGCGCACGAAGAAGCAATTAACCATTTCTCGTTCCTCCTCCGAGGCCGAGTATCGGGCCCTTGGTGCAGCTACTTGTGAGCTTCAATGGCTCACTTACTTGCTCAAAGACCTTCATGTCAATCTTATACGCCCTTCCGTGCTCTATTGTGATAATCTAAGTGCTCTTCACATCGCTGCAAATCCCGTTTTTCACGAACGAACCAAGCATTTGGAGATTGATTGCCATCTTGTACGTGAAAAGCTCCAATCTGGCCTTATGCTTCTATTACCTGTTCCTTCCAATCTTCAACTAGCTGACTTTTTTACTAAAGCACTTCTTCCTCAGCCGTTTACTTCATTGGTATCCAAGTTGGGGTTGCTTGATATCTACCAACCTCCAACTTGTGGGGGAGTAATACACCAGTCAGAAAAGGAACAAGATACAACTCTAGCTTAGCACACAAGTTACATCTTCGCATGTATTAATTCACTAGTTAGTTAGAGCTTAGCTTTCATATAACTATTTTAGTTCACTTCTACACAAAATCTCCTCTATATATATGGAGATCATGTAATCATTTCTAATTCAATGGATCATTTTCTTTCTCACATATTAGTTAGTTTTATTAGCTTAGTGTAGTTTTTAGTCTCGTAGAATATTTCTCCATTAATGAACAACTAAAAAGTTATTCATTACATTGGTGCTTTCATTGAGATGAACAATTTTAGTTGTTCAATGTTCATTAATGGAGGAGAATTTTTTTTAAAAGAGACTAAAAACTACATTAACATACTCTAAAACCAACTTCTTTATTCAATTGTTTGATGATCATTCCATTCATCAATGCTTTTATTTATAGCATTGGCATCCTAACAAACTAATCACGAGTCATCAAATTGGATCTATCTAGATCCTCCTAGAAAGCACGGCTCATCATAGTACTTGGACCTATTCTATTCTCTTGAGTCTATTTTGGGCATTACAACAAGCCATTTTTTTTTTATAATCTACACTGAAGTTTATTGTCCTACTTCTTGATCTTTTTGAAGTCTATTTTGTCCGGTTTACTAGGATGATGAGTTGATTTATTTTTGAATAATTTGGTTACTTACTTTATGAATTGATTCAGACATGATTCTAATAAAATAATTTGTGTAGCACGCTTGTCTGGGAGCAAATTGGATGCAATGGATGAGTTGGATACTGAAAATGAAGGAATCATCGGAACCTACTTAAATCGCATCAAGCGCTGGTTCCTATCACATTGTCATCATTTAAATTTTCTTACCATTTTGGCACTTGCGTCGGTTAGTACTGTTGTTCTTCTTTAATAATATGATCATTTTTCTACTGTCAATATAAATTTTGATATTGAGAAAGTGGCGATTCCTTTGTTCAAGGCACATCTCAACTTAAATATACTAAAATAGCCTTTATTGTTAACCAAAACTGCAACATTTATTATATAAGCTTCATGAACATTGAAATTGTTATTAACTGAATTCGCATTTCAGGTGCCAAATCCTCTGTTCGACCTTGCTGGTATCATGTGTGGACAATTTGGCATTCCATTTTGGAAATTCTTTCTTGCAACTTTCATCGGAAAGGCTCTTATTAAAACTCACATACAGGTTTATATACGCACGTATTCAACTAAGCACGTTTATAATTGATATATGAAATATGCTTTTGATTAAACCTATGATGTTATTCTTTGCGCAGACGGTATTTATCATCTCAGTTTGCAATAATCAGCTTCTAAACTGGATAGAGAATGAACTTATCTGGGTTCTTGGTCATATACCTGGTTTTGCTTCTATTTTGCCTAGAGTTGTCGCTAATCTCCACGCCGTTAAAGATAAGTATCTAAAAGCACCTCATTCAGTTTCCCCGAATATCAAGGTAACTAACCATCAACTACAATGTAACATGTTTATTGATCGATGTGTCAATCTAATATTGTTTAAGAGCTTCAAAGTCTTATTATAATCTTAGCAATTATTTTCCTAATGTTACTTCCATCTATCATCTTTAGGGAACAAAATGGGATTTCTCAATTGCTTCAATCTGGAACACTGTGGTGTGGCTTATGCTTTTGAATTTCTTTGTGAAGATAGTGAATTCAACTGCTCAGAGTTATTTCAAGAAACAACAGGAGATAGAATTAGCTGCATCAAACATTTCTACACCAACAGATTAGGCACATGCCAATAAAAGGCTTTCATATTCTGCTTGTATTGCTCTCTTTTTTAGCTGCTATTGCAAGCAGAAATATTTATTATAGATATTCCTCTCTGTCAAAGTGGTTACTCATTGAAGTAGAATCAGAGGTCTCATAAGAGCTTCTATAGGCATCAATATACAAACACAATAGGTAACATAAGTTTATGACATTCATTTTTGGTAACCATTGTTTGGGATGATTTTTCAGATTTTAACCACATATATTGGCTACTTATACTGGATTTATTCCAGACTTCAGTACTGCTACCTTTTTTGGAATTGCAAATGCTATGGTTAAGAAATTTATTTATTTTCTTCTTTTTCTTCGAATTTTTTTTTACTTGTTCATGTTCTGGAAATAAATAAAGTTCGTCAAAATCCAACTTGATGCTGATTTTTCTGATTAAAGATGGCAAGATTTTATTGAAAATTATAGTTTTTTAGTAATTGTTGCATTTAATAAAATAATTTTTCAATTAGTATTTTTCTAGCGAAATTTGAGAGAATCATTTTTTTCTTCTCTTGTACCGAATATCTTTGTGTGCAACTATAAAGTACAAATATTAATCCCTTGAGTAACGTATGCTTACAATGATGAACAAAACTCTCTGTTACATTTTAGGGCTGGATTTGAATCCAAGACCACTAATCAACTTGAGAGATAACCTCCCAAGACTGTTTCCCCCCGAAAAGACTTATTCTAGTGTAAAATATTATTTTCAACGGCAAAAGAGATTTGGAAAATATATTCCGAATTTTTTAACAAGGGCAAACAAGTTTTTTGGGAGGAAAAAAGACTCTTGGCCGGGGAGGGGGGGTGAAAGAGAATTCTTCTTAATAATGTATATGGTGAAGGGGTTCTGAAGTCCAAAGTCGTCCCATTTTTATGAATCCAAAGTCCACCCTTAAAAAACTGAAGTTACACACTTTGATGATCACCTAAAAAATAATAGGCTTTTTTGTATATACTATTTTTATGGGTCAAGTTTTATTTGTATAATACTTTACCAAAAAACAAAAATTGTATCATTTTAATATAATACTCATTACAATGCAACCCAACTCCCTAATAATTTTATAATATAATAAAAACATTTGACGGAATTTTATAATATAATTATTGATCTCCACAATTAAATAATTGGATGCTTGTAGTCCAAGTCAGCCAAGCATACCAAACTTTGTCCATGTCTTACAAAAAAAAAACTGTCCATGTGATTAGGATATTAGTTTATTCGGAGTATATATAGTTATAATACTTTATTTATATACTAATATAATACTTTATTTTTATACTAAGAGTGTATGCTATAATACTTAGATAATGTAAATTAATTAACCTCAATAAGTGTCCTACTCTTTGTTTTTATATGCAATGCTGGAGTCCTTATTGTATTTTAAAAATAAGCTGGTGGATTTAACTAGAACCAGAAAAAATATTATACTACTTAGTATATTTTATTAACAAAATAAAAATATTATCTTAGTCACTTGAAATATTTACGTATACTTGTTGATCATATATGACTGTATTCAATTAAAAACGATGGCCAATTATTAAAGTAAGGCCCTCCATTAATAAAACAACAACTGCTCCTGTTATTAAAATAAAGCATGTGGCACCACTAATTATGCTTTTTGTTTAGTGATTTGGAATAAATTAATGTAATTGTAAAGAGGGTTTTTACTAGTACATATTTGTAGCTAAGAGGGTTGTGGGTATTCAGTTCCCACGTGCAGCACTATTGTACTAATTAACGTAATTAAGAATAAGAGGATTTTTTATTAGTGGCAAGATCCAAGATCTACTGTCTATCAACAGGACCTATATAGATTAATGTTGTTAATTAAAGGCAAATAGGTTGTAATGTATATCTTAATACATGGTATTAGCTAATTAGCCTGATAATTAGTTGAGTGGGGTCGAGGCTATACAATTTGCAACTAGTCAATTTACATCCATTTCTATAGGGTGTCCCTAACATGCATTTATAGGATGAAATGAAACTATTACAAAATATTAGTGGCCGATGTAGCTCACCAAACATTGTATCCATTTTGTATTTTGTTTCACAAAATAAGGTGAAATGTGACCAGCAGAAGCGAAGTCATAATCTATTTAAATTATATAATTATGGAATAGATTGTGGTACAATGTATTAGGGAAAAAAGAGCTCCTTTCTATTAGACTTTATAAATAGCAACTTAGCAAGCAAAGACAATTTTCAAATTTAAGTTTTAAAATCAATAAAATAGATGATAGTAAGTCTTTTCTTTGACTTAAGATGATATTAATTCTGTAATAGCCTTAATTTAGATTTAGTTGATGTTGTTGGAGATGAACCAAACAAAGAGAACAACTTAGAAAAAAGTTTTGGTAATTGAAAAGAATTGAGAAAATGAAAAGTGTTAAATTTTATTGATCAATGAGATGTATATATACAAAAGTTTCCTAACTACTTAGGATAAAAAAAACTAACTGAAAAATACAGCTGTACATAGCTCACTGAAACAGAGCTTCAGGAAAAAACAGAGCTTCAGAAGCTGATAAGCTTCAGAAGATGCGAAGCTCCAGAAGCTGCTGAGCTTCAGAACCCAATGAGCTCCAGAAGTTGAAAGACTTTAGAACCTGAGACACTTCAGAAGCTTGTGAGCTTCAGAAGCTAGGAGCCTTCAGAAGCTGCAACCATGTTTCAGAGCTTGGCTTACAAAACCAATACTCCTCCTTAAGACAAGCTATCGAAACATACAATTCATATTTTCCTCCTGAGCTTGAGGAACTGATCTCTCTTCACAGCCTTGGTCATTAGATCAGCTTGTTGGTTCTCAGTGGGGCAATACTCCAGGATCAACTTCCCCTTATTAACTTGGTCTATGAGAAAATGAAACTGAGTTTCAATGTGCTTGCTCTTGCCATGACTAACAGGATTCTTAGCCAAATTGATTGCTGATTTGTTGTCAAGCTTCAGCACCACTGTGATGTCTTCAACAATCCATATCTCACTGAGAAGTGATTGCAACCAGTTAGTTGACAAGCTGCTAAAGAACCTGCTATATACTCTGCTTCACAGCTTAAGAGAGCTATGACTGACTGTTTCTTTGAGCACCAAGACACATGTGCATTTTGAAATTTAAACAAGTATCCACTGGTGCTCTTCCTTTCTATCTTATCACCACACCAGTCAACATCAGAAAATCCACTCAACTCTAGCTTTCCATTATCCTTATAGTATGGAAACAGCACACCATAATGGATTGTACCATTGATGTATCTAAGTATCCTCTTTGCTGCTAGCAAATGACACTTCAATGGTTTGCTCATAAACCTGCTAACATAACCTACTGCATAGCTAATGTCAGGCCTGGTTTGACACAAGTATCTCAATGAACCAACTAGCTTCCTGAACATAGTTGGGTCAACACTGTCACCACCTGCCTCTTCATCAAGCTTGACCTTAGTATCTGCAGGTGTGACTGATGGATTGCAGTCAAGCATCTCAAACTTCTTCAGAATCTCAGTAGCATACTTGGATTGATGTAGTATCATTCCCTTTGGAGTTTCCAAGAGCTCCATGCCTAGGAAGTAGGTCAGCTTCCCTAGGTCAGTCATCTCAAATTCACACTTCATCTGTGATTTGAACTCCTCTATTTCTGTAGGTGAGCTACCTGTCACCAACAGGTCATCAACATACAAGCATATGATCAACATATGCTTGCCATCACTGGCTTTTACATAAACACCATACTCTACACTGCATTTCTTGAAACCTTGCATAACAAGAAAGTTGTCAATTCTCTTGTTCCATGCTCTTGGTGCCTGTTTCAAGCCATACAATGCCTTGTGCAGTTTCAACACCTTGTCCTCTTTTCCCTTTAGCTCAAAACCTGGAGGTTGTTTCACATAAACATCTTCCTCTAAGGGTCCATCTTCTACTACAAGCTAGAGCAATCACTAGCCTAATAGTTTCATGCCTTGCCACTGGAGAGAACACCTCATCATAATCCAACCCTTGCCTCTGCAGAAAACCTTTAGCTACAAGCCTTGCTTTGTACTTGATTATCTTGCCTTCAGGGTTTTGCTTTGCCTTATACACCCACTTCACATCAATTACTTTCTTGTCTGATGGTAGATTACACAAATCCCAGGTCCTGTTCTTCTCAATTGACCTTAACTCTTCATTCATAGCTTCCTTCCAGACCTTGCTCTTTAGTGCAGCCTTCACATCAATAGGCTCAATATCAGCTAGCATAGCATAATGCACAATTTCTCCTTCATTGTCTACTATGTTATCTGAAGCCATCTCACAATCAGCTAGTCTTCTAGGAATTTGAACTTGTTTCTGAGGTCTAATTGATTGAACTCTGTCATCATCATCACTTGAAGTTTGCATATCTTCATCAAGGCTTGTACCATGATTCTGATTCACAAATGTGGTTGGTTCATTGTTCTGATCTGAATCATCAACTAAGTCCACTTCACAAGCTTTCTTAGATGTTGATTTTTGTTTCCAATCCCAGTTATCATTCTCAATAACCTTCACATCTCTACTGATTTCAACCTTATCAGTGATGGGATTGTACAATCTATAAGCACTTGTTTTATGATATCCTACCAATATCATAGTTTAACTCTTGTCATCCAGCTTCTTTCTCTTGGCATCAGGGATGTGCTTATAGCATAGGGAACAAAACACCTTCAGATGTGACACATTTGGCTTGACTTCTGACCAAACCTCCTCTGGAACTTTGTCTACCAATCTCTTTGTAGGTGATCTGTTGAGGATGTATACTGCAGTAGCCACTGCTTCTCCCCAAAACCTCTTTGGCAGCTGCTTCTGCTTAACCATGCTTCTAGCCATGTTAAGTATACTTCTGTTTCTCCTTTCAGCAAGACCATTGTGTTGAGGAGTGTATGGTGCTGTAACTTCATGAATTATGCCTTGACTCTTGCAATAATTCTCAAATTCTGTTGAAGTATACTCACCTCCACCATCAGTTCTCAACACTTTGATTGGCTTTCCACTTTGCTTCTCAACCAGTGCCTTAAACTTCTTGAACACATCAAAGGCTTCACTCTTAGCCTTTATGTGATACAACCATGTCATTCTAGAGAACTCGTCTACAAATGTTATGAAATATTTGTTTCCACCAGTAGATAACACATCTATAGGTCCACAAACATCTGAGTGTACAACATTCAACACCTCACTAGACCTCATTGGTAGATGATTTTTGAATGAATCCCTAGGCTGTTTTCCAAGTAAACAGGTAGTACAAGTCTCTACAGGAGCTATTACACTAGGCAAACCTAACACCATGTTCTTTGAATTCAATAGTGACAAGCTTTTGAAATTCAAATGACCATACCTCTTGTGCCATAGTTCACTGTCCTTGATCTCAGTTGATGCAGCTAAACACTCATGCTCAATTGCTTTTAACTGTGTCTTGAAAGTCCTGTTCTTGCTTTGAATTGACTTAAGGATCAAATTTTGTTTTGAATCAAACAACTTCAGTGTTTCATCTTCCAAAACCACCTTGAATCCTTTGTCAAGTAACTGACCTACACTCATCAAGTTACACTGCATCCCAGGCACATACAAGACCTTCTCAATCACTGACTTTCTTCCATTCTTCCTCTGAATGACTACATTGCCAATTCCCTTAGCATCAATGGATTTACTATTGGCAAGTTTGATTTTTGTGTTGAGACAACTATCAAAATCAGTCAAAATGTTCCTGTTTCCAGTCATATGGTTTGAACAACCTGTATCAAGGTACCATTCCACAGATTCTGCAGTCTCATCAGTGATAGTCACCATGAAACTTACATCATCATCTGAATCCTTGTTCTCAGCCAAATTTGCTTCTTCACCATTTTTCTGATTCTTGATTTTCTTCTCATTCCCACATTCACTTGCATAGTGTCCAAACTTTGAACACTTGAAGCATTGAATGTGACTCTTGTCTTTCTTCTTTGAGTTGCTCTTTTGTTTCCCTCCTCCTCCATTTGAGGATTCAGGCTTGTCTTCAACACTTTCTTTTCCATTCTTGCTCTTCTGCCCATTTTTCTTATTGTTCTGAAACTTCTTGAATTTTGCATACAAGGCTTGCTCATCTTCCTTGACCTGGTCCTTATCACCATGCTTCATTTCATGAGCCTCCAATGTACTATGCAAATCTTCAAGCTTCACCTCACTTAGATCTTTAGTCTCTTCAATTGTCACCACTATGTGATCAAACTTTGAAGTTAAAGTCCTAAGCACTTTCTCTACAGTTGCTTGTTCTTCAAGATTACTTCCACAATTCTTCATCTGATTAGTGAGTGTCACTAATCTTGTGAAATAATCTGAGATCTTTGATGACTTCACGTCATTACTATGCTTTTACAATAAATTCAAGGCAAAGTAGTATATTTTTATTATGCATTATGCAAAGAAAAAAAGAGAAAAAAATCATTACAAGACTGCTTGGAGCACAAGAAACAAAAGAAAAAAGGAGAAAAAATATATATATGGCGTGCGGCCCAGACCCGGTACCCTAGTTCTATAAATTTAGATTTTCTCCTCATTCTAAAACAGTTCGTGACGGCGAGAAAAAGACGAATTTTGAGAGCAAGTCCAGATCAAGTTTTCCTTATTTTGTAATGAATTCTTTAACTCTATTTTGTGTTATTGCTTTGATTATGAGTAACTAAACTCTTTGATTGGATCCTAGGGGATCCCGATCGCTATCGTTCTTGAACTATGTATTTCATTTGATATGTTAATTAAATTACGAAGTTAGTTTCAGTCAATTATTCCTTGTTCTTAATGCTTTACATGAATTGATCACTTGTGTGATGATTATAATTATTTGTTTACTAAGACATTAGAAGCAAACTAATTGACCTAGAAATAATTGTTCAATTAACGTTCACTTTAGACATATTGGTTTGTTAATTGAGAATTCAAAGATTAAATGGCGAAAACCTCAATTGATTATAGGTCATCCTAAGACATTAGGGATTGATAATCAATTGAGAGGACTATGTACCAAGACATTGGACATAGTTATTTAATTTAATCGAATCGTGAAACTAAATTTGTAGTTTGTTAGCATGCATGGAATATCCGAGATGATAGTAGTTAGGTGAACCGAAAAGGTCCAATCATTTTCTCTACTTGACTTAAAACCCTAGTATTTGCCGTTATTTCTCAAAGAAAGTGAAATTCCAAACTATTCCCCCCTATTTAATTAATTGCAATTTTTACTCTCGTATAATACGATTACCGTGGTTGATCCACTACAATCTCTGTGGAACGATAAACTTTAATACTTACTTTGACACTTCGTCAAATGGCGTCGTTGCCGGGGATTGTTGATTGAATCAACAAGGCAATTGGAACATACTAGGGTTAATTTTATTTTTATTTAGTATCTTTTTTATTTTTCAGTAATATCTCATAAAAATCCAAAAAGATTTTATTTTATTTTATTTGATCTCTTTTATATTTATTTAGAATTTTTAGTTATTTTGTTTTATTTTATCTTTATCTTTAGATTTTGTTAGATTTTATTTTTTAGTTAGTAGTATTAGTTGCTATAAAAAAAACATATATTTCAAAAAGATTTTCTTGTGTACCACAGTTGCTACTAAGGGTATTTGTTGTTTGTTTGCATGCGCAGTAAACCGGACGAAGCACTTCACCACGATCCGGCTTTGTTGTCTTTTCTCTTGGCTTCTCTGTGAGTTGTTATTTGTTCTTCATTTGCATTTGCTGGGAGTAGAGCAACCTCTGCATTCACTTGATCATACACCTCTTGAAAAGTGAATATCACCTTCATCTGCTTCACCCAAGTATCCCAATTTTTCCCATCAAACACTGGCAGGTTTGCATGAAAATTGTTGTTTCCAGCCATGGTTGATTGTAGTGATCAACCAACAAATCCTTCTACACCAGAAAGACTTGGTAAAGATCAAGTCTTGATCACTTCTTGATCAAGGTCCCTTGGAACGTACAATGCTCTGGATACCACTTTGTTGGAGATGAACCAAACAAAGAGAACAACTTAGAAAAAAGTTTTGGTAATTGAAAAGAATTGAGAAAATGAAAAGTGTTAAATTTTATTGATCAATGAGATGTATATATACAAGAGTTTCCTAACTACCTAGGACAAAAAAAACTAACTGAAAAATACAGTTTACATAGCTCATTGAAACAGAGCTTCAGAAAAAAACAGAGCTTTAGAAGCTGATAAGCTTCAGAAGATACGAAGCTCCAGAAGCTGTTGAGCTTCAGAACCCAAAGAGCTCCAGAAGTTGAAAGGTTTCAGAACTTAAGACACTTCAGAAGCTGCAACCATGTTTCAGAGCTTGGCTTATTGTTATGTGCAAGTTAAACTACTTTGCTTCCTAACATTTCATTTATTTTATTAAAATATGATGCAAAGCCAATAGACTTTAAAAAATTGTCACTTATAATCCATTTAGATTTAGGCTAATTTGTTTAAAAAAAATCACTTGTTTAATTCATTTGAAGCATTCCTTGCCTTAGTATAGATGTAATTATTTAAATTGTTAAAAATTAAAATAATGATAAGTAGAAGAAAAACATAATTCTTATTAAAACTATTTAAAGGTTTTTATTGATTATTGTTTGAGACTTATGATTTTAATAGTTAATAAATCAGTTTATAAGTGAGGAGATTTCTCACCTTATAAGTCGATTTTGTAGGGTTAAGTTAGATCGATTCCTAAATTTAAAATGGTATTAAAGTTTTTTTCACGATCTGTTGAGTCACCTGTTGTTATCAGAATTTTAATCGGATCACCCACTATCTATATTCATGTGCCAAATCTAATTCTACTGAGCACGATCGAGGAAATGTATTAAGAGTTCCACATCGATCGCAAAATAGTCGAAATATATGTCTATAATCGTGGACAATTATAACCTTATAAGCCTTAATATTGCTAGGACTTATTATATTAATGATAGAAAATATCTTTCCTTTTGTCCCCTTCCTCCCTCCCATATAAATATAAATAGAAGAGAGAGAGAGATATGTTTCATCAAAATGAAATGTGTGAATAAGTCTCAAATTGTGATGTAATCAGCAGCTGTGAGCTGGGATGGAAGTGATAATCAGAAACTCTGCTTTCTTTTTCTCCTCTGTCTGTCATAGTAGTGGTGATGATGCAGTGAACACCACCAAAATTGCTGCTTCTTCTGCTACACAGCACTGCAGATATACAGTACTACTGCTTCACCTTCTTTCTCTTCTCTATCATATTTAATGTTTTCTGAATTCTTATTTGGTGCTAAATGAGAGACTAACCTAACCAACCAACCAACCACTGGTAAATAAGGCATTTCAAAGGTTGTAGCATACTATCTTTATATACTCTTATGGTTCATTCACATTTCAAACAGTTGATTCATTTTCTGTTTCCAACCAGACCAGACCAGTTTCTTAATTCTTAGTACCATTTTGTTACAGAAACCACAATAGTTTTATTAATACTGTCATACCTTTCATCTTATTCACCTAATTAATTATGGTTTTACTCTTAGAATAGTACTAGTAAGTAATATTAATATTTGTTTTTTTCATTTCATGTTACTTTTCTCAACCGTGTCTTGTTCTTCTCCCTCTCTGTCTCTTTGCAATTTTATTTTTTGTCTTAATTGCACAAAATTTCATTCAGATTGTCCATAACTTTTCAACAGTGAGGAGTTCCTTCTGTGTTGACTTTTCTTTGATTTTTTGCCCAACTTGAGCTAGGGTACTACATTTTTTTTAAAGGAAAAATAATTTATAGCAAGTTTGTTTTCTTTATAAAAAATATATTTTTAATGTTTATTTTTTTATAAAATTTCTATGGTATATATTTTTATAATTTTTAAAAAATTATTATTTTGAGTGGAGAAACTATCAAAATAATTTATGTTGAAGAAAATAACAAAGGACAAATTTATCCGACCAATCTATCTTAGAAGAAAAGAAATTGACATCAGAGGATTTAATATTATTAGCCGTTTTATAGTAAAAAAAAGTATGATATTTCATAATGATAGACCAATAATCAAGATTCAATTGAAGATCTCACTAAATTTTAAAATTTAGTGAATAAATTTAAAATTCTACCACAAGAAACTATGAATCCAAATTTTATTAACTTTTCTTAAACTATAGTTATTTATTTTAATGGCTTGAATGTAATATATGATCTTCATTATTTACTCTCTCTCTCTCTCTCTCTCTCTCTCTCCTAGTGGTCAACCACAAATTTAGATATTATTGAATTGAATTCAAAACACTGATAATGCCACTACTACATGAAATCTTAACGAGAGGTGGCTAGATATTGTTCTCACTTCTTTCTTAGTTACAGTCACTATTATTAAAGGCCAATATGGACCCAACTATTAATTGATTTATTTAAGGGATGAACCCCACCACCATTTTCTACCCATTCCCTTTTCTTTTTCCTCAATTTGTTATACAATGAATATATAAAGTCCAACCCACATGATTAGTTATTGTGACACTTTTTTAAATTTCCCTACATAGTCATACTAAAGAACCCTCCTTGTTCCACTTTCTTAAGTAATAATAATAATAAAAAAACAATTGCTGATTTATCGAATACATATATAAGTTCATCTCACTTTCAGATCTTTTCCTTTTCAAACATTGCTGGCAAATCTTTAGTCCATTTATTTTCTTTATTTATTATTAATTAATTAAATAAATAAATAACTTTTGAATTAAGCTACACAACAAAAGTGCTTAATAATGGAAACAAATTACAATGGCTGCTACGTGGATTTACGGTTTACCTTGAAGTTTATAATGCATGGTCCTACTAAACCCATTAGGCCTCACTACTTTATATAATGCCGTGCGTGAGTGTGTTAACCACATTTATCAATGCACATATTATTATTATTTTTATTAAAAATCAAACTTGTATACCAAGTTTGCAACACTCAAAATTTAAACGGGTTTCACTAAATTTATCATAATAATTTAATAGAATCTAATTGATTTTTTTTAATTAAAGGAATAGTATAGTGTATTGTTAGCATTATTGAAGTATTTGATTATTTGTGTGTCTACAAATGTTTGGGGGATGTGTAGGAAGAGAACATGAGTATACTAATTTTTGTATTGTGACATAAAATGCAAATTAATATCTTATTTCTTCATTAAATATCTTAACAAAAGAAAGTCCTTATAAAATAATTGTAAAACAAACACTATAGTAAAATATTTAATTGAAAACCTATTGTGATTGTGAACCAAACAAAAATAGAATAAACAATATATACTTTCCTGATTCCTCTCTTTTCCCTCTCTTCATCCAAACAAAAATGTCATTCAATCGCTTTCATCCTTATCTCTTATTATTCAACTCATTATATTGTTCAAACAAACCTACTTTAAATTTTTGTCACGCAACAAGGTTGAATATTCTTCTACATTAATTATCTTAATTTATGAAAGTAACTGTAATCCTAATAATATTAGCAACATCCGTATTAATATGGAGTGATTCAAGTGGCCAATTAATGTCAAGCAGTAAATCGTCAAAATTGAAGTCGGTGGAGAAGTGTACTTACAAACATTGTAGAATTGCGTTTCATGAGACAACACTCCTTCATTGTCGTTGTTAAATGCCTAAAAAATGTTACAATTCTCTCATAATTTGAGACTAATTGTTGTAGCTTTGAAGATAGAAGCTTCTTTGTAGAAGCTTCTATCGAATGGCTCAGACGGACTCTTTCATTAGGGAAGGGAAGAAGAAGGGGCCTAAGTACGGCGGATGCCGTACACTTGAGTGGCAAAGGAAAGGTATGAAGTAACTTTACTGGGAGTCAATACTCAATACCTCTTTTTCCAGGCCTATTCGGACATACGGTTCTAAACTAAAGTTACGGTACCAACGACTAAGTTCGTATCCTGATCCTACTCTTTCATTCAAACCTAAGATCATGAATCTCCTGAGCCCATTCACAAGAACCTAGGCAAAATAGGCCGGCCCACGATTGAAGTGGCTATAGATACAAATCTATTTACTAATAGATATGCTTCGATTGGAACTGGAAGTTCCAGAACAGGCGGCTGGTATACCACCATAATTAAACTGCCTTTTATTTTTTTTATTCGGATAGGATTTATGTTGGCTTCATCGGGAGGCTCGCGTAGTTTGTTACTTCAGCTCCAAAAGGATAAGTCTTTTGTTATTTTGGCGTGACGAGCATGAGTTTTGGTCCAATTCAGAACAAATATAAAACAAAATTAAAAAAAAATGGCAATATCAAATTTTTTAGGTATTTTCAAAATGTGAATGAAAATGTCTAAGTGGTTTGACTATTTGCTGCTCTAACTGATCAAAGGATAAATAAATCTTACACTGCTTATGCTGTCCAACTAAATAAGAATATTAAAGTAATAACCATAAAATATACTTTTAGGAGCTGTTGGAATGGTGGGGTCAAGTAGGTGCTAGAAGTCATTGTTGATTTTAGGTATAGTGTTTTATTTTTCTTTGGATTAAGGTGTGGTGACCTTTGAGTCTTAGTCTTATCTTTCAACATTCACAAGTTGGTAATGGGGAGTAGTATGGTGATTTTTGCTCATTCCATTAATTTGTGGGTCCATCCCAATAAGAAAAAGGACACAATATTGTCTTTTTCGGTTCATCAATAGGGAACCAAGTAAAGATCTCTATGCTTTATCTTTGGACCCTCAGAAAATAAAAAAAACAGATAAGTGAATATATGAATCACTGAGTAAAGTTTTGAAATCTGAAATTCCCACAGTATATCATTATATAATTTATTTTTACTTCCACTCTTCTTTTTTCCCTCACAATAAGGAAGTAGATCCAGTATTCACTTTATGCTGATGGAAAAAGGTATAAGTTAAAATGAAAAACCAATGTCATCTCATCTCATCCTCATTGCTCATCTTTTCATCTTTTGCAATTGAACTGGTCCAACACACCAAAACAAAGTTAAAACTGCATAATTATTTCTAAAACATAAAAGAACTGAAAACCTTTTGATTAAAGGCAATTCCTTCTTATAAAGTGAAAAAGAAATGTACAAACCAAAACGGTAGCTTGTAATGCAAGTCATTAAATCAAATTGGCTGAAGAAAAAAAGAACAAGGTTGAAACATGAGAGTGTTGAGTGTGTAGAGAGTTTGAGCACTCTATGCAAAACTCAGAAGGAAATAAAAATAGTATAAAGACATTGGACACACGTGTAATGTGATAACAAGAGTGAACCTTTTCACATCATAACAGGTGTGAATGATGTCAGGACCTGCAATGTGTTGCTGCTTTAAGTTTGGTTCTGAAAGGCATAAACGGTGTGTGATTACTTATGTGGGCCATCATGCTGTCTCATTGGGGGGAGGGACCCTCCATCAAGGACAAACACGGTAACATAATTTCTCATTTTAGATTTATAGATTGGAAAAGGAAAGAAACTACCATACCATCAAGCACCAACATACACATAATTTAACCTCAAATATTATGATACACATAAGCCAAATGTGGGATGCTGACAGTAAAGATAAGCAAACTCTCAGAAAAAGAAATTATGTACTAACGTGATTATTTTTCACTTTACCACATAATAATCAGGACAAAATCTTAAATTATAGAACAATTTGAGTACACTTGAGCTGCCAATTATGTATGTATGTGTATCTACCTCTTCCCCCGTTTTTTTCACTCAAGTCAAATAAACAACTAGCAATGTCCACATCTCTCAAAAAAAGCATCTTCATTTTCTTTGGAATTGCCATAACTTTTTTAATTCATATATTTGCAATTTGCATCCCACACGTCACTTTAACTTAGAGAAAAGAAAATCAAAGAAAATATCAACCACGCCAGCAAAGGATGAAAGAAATCATATTTTATCTTCAAAATATATTTGAGGATATCATTATAATATATATCAGCCAGACACGTACCATATTCAACCTTCTCCACATGAACATGTCAAAAAGATGCTTACTACTGCTCTTGCAGCCTAGAAGACAAAATAATGATAAAAGAAAACAGGATAAAGAACATAAAAGGTAAACTCCACTTCATCACCAAAAGATGAAAAGACGGTTCTATCCTCTTCCTTTCATCCATCTTCTCATACCATATTATTATCAACCACATCAGGGAGGGGAAGGAAAATAAACTTACAAACAAATTGCCATATTATTAGCTCTTCTGCATAATGCCTCATGAAATTATTTATCAACTATGTAAGCAAATTGCCATCAATTACAATGAAGAAAAATAATTGCAAATAATAGCAAAAGTGATGAGTTCATTTCATTTTGAGCAATAATACTCAACACAGGTCCACAACATATCAAATGAGAGAATATAATAACAGTTATGAAGGTGTAAGAATTTCAAGTTCAACCATACCTCCTGGTACCTCATGCATTATATTAAGTTTATATAGGAGAATTAAAAAAGTTAGGAGGACACTTAACCACATCCTTCTAAAAAACCAATCGAATTTTGATTAGACTTAACTTAATGATCAACCTTGTCAGATTATAAACACAAGTGAACAAATGAATTACTAAACACAACTCATGCACATCATAGTTCTGGTCGATTTCCCATCCAAAATTGTGGAATCCAAAATCATCTTTGTGTTGGCCATGGTCAGCTCGATCTTGCTTGCTTCTTCCATATCGTTCTCGAGGCGCACGGCATAAAACGGCATCAACATCTTGTTCCCACATCAGAAGATACCATCTTTTCTTTACCAACTTCAAAATTTATCACTTTCAGTTACTTCTTTGCTCACCACATGCACATGGGTGGAGCCAAGGCATGATATCATTCTACTCACCTGCGGGTTGTTTCTGCTCTGCTGGCTTTACTTGAACTGCTGTGGGCACCGGTTGAACATTATAGAAGCCGGCTGGAACATATTGATGGTGGTTCCCTGAAGGCTGCATCACAGCGAACTGGGAAGGAAGCATAACACCTTGTGTATTCACCGCACTGCCTTTTGAATTGTTGTTTGCAGCAGAACCATTAGAGGATGTACCACCAGAGCCCTGCCGTTGCACTTGCTCAGGGCCTCGTCGTTGAGGATAATACCCGGTCACAGGAGAGGCAGTGGAGGTCGGACTGTTGGATTGTGCGACTTGGGAATGCATGTACGGATTTGTGAAGAACATTTGGGCTTGTTGTAAGTTCTGCTTTGATATTTGTTGTTGCTGTTGCTGCTGTTGTTTTTGTTGCTGCTGTGACATTTGTGATTTACTCCCAGTGTTGGAAGAGGGAGTTATCTGAGGGCCACTGAGGATTGATGGTACATTCCTTCCACCAACAGGTGAGGATTTACGGGTTGGCATAGGAGAGTGCTTGGCTTGCTGAGAGGATAGGGAACTGGCTTGGCTAGGCTTATTGTTAGTTGACGTTGAATTTGTTGTCCTTGGGCTGCTAGTGTTTTTGGACATGGAGGAATTTGTTGGTGAGCCAACCATAACTGGAGGTGATGGGGACTGGGTTGAGCTTACAGTCTGCACTTGTGGTGTAGATGATTTTGGATTTGCTGCAAAAGATATTTGTGTGTGGCCCTGCTGGGAACGAGCCTGCTGTTGTGGTGGGTTTTTGACTGACAATGACGGTGGTGAAGCCATAGTCGAAGGTGACAAAGTAGTATTAGTTGCTGCCCTTGCTGAATTCTTCCACTGAGGTGACTGAGTAACAACTGTGTTGCTGCTCTGAACAAGGCTTTGAGGAAATGAAGATACTGCATTGGGATACTTTGCGGATATTGAAGATGTAGAAGGAAGATTATCAGTGTAAATACTGCCATTACTTGTTGACGGTGTCTTATTCTGAGAAGCGGCCACTGCCGCAGCTGCATATCGATTCTGCTTTTGAAGCTGAAGAATTTGCTGCTGATTTCGCTGCATTTGTTGTTGCTGAGAACCAGCTGCATTGGAGCTGATGGCAGCAGGCATAACAGAAACAGAAGCCCGAGAAGAAGCAGAACCAAGGTTGAGACTACGACCTGAACTATCAATGACATTGTTGCATGCCAACGACGACATTGAGACATCAGCCACATCTGACCTGGCAAAAGCAATGGATTGCCCCACCGTAGATGGATTTTTCCCGGATATGGCTTTTCTATCTTCTTCTAGATTAGATGAATTAACTACATGTTTTCCTTCTTCAGCAGCATGGTAACTCTTCTTCAGCTGAGCACTAGCAGCTTGTTGCGCCTGCATTATCTGGTAGTTATGACTGCTCTGCATAATTGAATGATTATGTGCAATTGATGAGAGGTCAAGACCAGTTGCTCCGCTGATGGATGCAAATGGCATGGAAAATGCTGGAGTAGTTTCACCTCCAGCCTTTGAACCAGGGTGCTGTTGTTGTTGCTTCTTTTCACTGTGATTGCCATTAGAACCACCACCGCTCATTGCAGTTGTCATCAAGGTAAAGTTAGGTGTCTGCATTGGTGGCATTGCAAAATTCTGGCCATATATATTCATGGTAGCGCGATTGAGACGACTGTCAGCAGTGGATGGACTATCGTCACATCCCATCTCAGACTCAACTTGACGAGCCGCGTTAGAAGTGTGGTGACTGTGCAATTGTTGCCTCTGCTGCTGTTGCTGCTGCTGCTGCTGTAGAATCAGCTGCTGATGCGGGTTTTTGGTGACAGGAAAACCTTGCAAGCTTCCACTACCACCACCATTGGATCCATTAGCATTATTAGCTTTTTGCTGCTGATTTTGTGCATGCTTTTGGGAAGAGGAGGATCCAGTAGAAATAGTGGCATTTGGATGACCCTGTTGGCTCTGCTGTGGCTGAGCAGGAAGTTGCTGCGGTTGAATCTGAGAAGGATTTATCATTTGAGAAGAATAGAAAGATCCATTGAAGAATGGAAAAGCTTGGGCAGGATTTCCACGATATCCAGGTGGGCCACCAACATGCGCAGGTATCGGAAATGGGTAAGCATTGTTCTGCAAAATGGCCATGTACTGAGTTTCATTGCCAGGCATATTTGGATAAGTGAAACTCATGTTTTGGGGAGGAGGAGCAGCAGCAGCCCCAGTACCCGACGTATTCGGTTGAGCAGAATTTGATGTAGAGGATGGTGGCCCATTACTTGTAACTGGCAAAGACTTCACAGATCCAGGTCGAACAGATGCCGCTGCAGCAGCTGCTTGCTGCTGATTCATTGGGAAGATGAAAGTAGGTCCATGCTGAAATTTGTGACAATCATGAATCATTAATTTAAGAAGAAAAAGAGAACAGAAGCATAATGGTGAAAAAATATGGACAAAAATTAAAACATACCAATATGTTAGGTGCTGCTCCAGGGGGCAAAGTTTGCTGAAGTAAAATTTGCTTTCTTGAGTTATTATCCACATTGGAAGGCTGAGAAGTCTTGTCCTTCCCAATATGACCTGGAAACATTGCAAGGCCATGCCCTTTGTCTTGAGTAGAGTTTGCTGCCCGGCCAGGAACATTACCACCATGCAATTCGGTGGAGGGTATAACACTAAGATTGCCGCCGGGCTTGGCACCATACAGGGATGCAGCAGAGCCTCCTGCTGCTGCTGGCCAGAATGGATTCATCCTAGCGATTTGCTGATTATACAATATATTCCGCGCAATGTAGCAATGGGTCGCACACTTTTTCGGCCTGGGCTGATTGAAAAGTAGATGAGGCGGCTGCAATAATTAATTAATAAAAAATTCTGATTAATTACCGATAATTCAAATTTAACTAAATCATAAAAAAATCATATGGAAGGGTGGATTTATACCGGTATAGCTGCTGAAGGCATAGTTGTTCCATCCATCGATACAACTCCTTGTAGAGGTGTCATATATCTGATATAATGAGAAATGAGAAGAGAGTCAACATCAACACATTCCACTAAAACTACTAAAATAACCAAAACAACGACGAAGACATGAGTTAAAATGATCGTACCCCATGGAAGGAAGGCCACCAGGCCAACTTGGAACAGACATTGGAATAGGCAAAGAATTGGATTGAACTGGAAAAAGAAGAAGAGATAAAACTCATCAGACACCAACATCATCACAGCCAAAACAAACAAGTATTCTTAACTTCAAAATTGAACATACCATTTTTCTCTGAGTTTGTTTGTTGTTGTTGTTGCTGCTGCAACTGATGATGATGTCTCTGAACATTCTGATGTTGTTGTTTCTTGTTAAGAAGATTTCCATTGCCATTGGAATCTACCCTCTCTGTTTTCTCTAACTCAAGCTGCAAGTCAATTCCTCTTTCTTTCTGCACAGTAGCAGCTTTCAAGGATTCATTTTCTTCTGCCTTTGTTTTCACTTTCTCAGTTTCCGCAATCACCAACTCATCCTTATTCATTCTCTGTGATTTCTGATCATCCTTCATAACAAGCTTCACCTTTTCAGCTTCAACTATTACCGAATTATTCTCAACAACTCTTTCCGGAGAAGATCTCATCGAAGGAGGTGGCGCCTGAAAATCCACCAGGAAAAAAAACAATTTATTAATTTAAACAAAAAAAAAACACAAAATCAAAGTGAAATAGATGAAATGGATTAAAAAAATAAGCACCATCAGATCTATCTGGAATTTCTCTTTAAGCTGATTTTCACTCTCAGATATTGTTGGATTCCTGCAAAACCAAAAATAAAATAAAAAAATCATAAAAGTTATCAAGATTCAGATTATAGCAAAACTCATGAAAAAGCTAAACGATAAACAAAAAGAAAAGAAAAAAGAAACAGTAGAAAAAGTTGATGCTACTCACGCTTTAGTCGCTTTCACATCTTCACGAACATCATCTACTGCTTGGAGCACAGAAGATTCCTTCTTCGGTGACATAGGAGGAGGTACCACCACCTCTCTACTCAATCCAACATCTTTCTGCTTCTCTGATTCCTCCATTAAAACCTTACCATCCACCGCGGAAGTATTGCTCTCTGGCTTAACCGGCTCCGGCGAAGCCTGTACCGGAGCCAAATTAGGTGAATTTTCAGGTACAGATCCTTGATTGTTCTTATCTGAATTTGATGAAGAAGCTTCAATCTTTGAAGGGTGATCACTCTCAGCCTTCGAAATTGATGAAACAGGGCTGCTCCGAACACTGAAAATCGCTGGATTTTCATCCTCATGCTTCACCGGTCTTGGTCTTTTCCTCTTTGGTGCTGCAAAATCATCAAAAACAGAACAAATCAATTTCAATAGTGTGAAAAAGTGGAAATTACTGAGAATTAAGATTATGATAAAGAACAAACCAATTGCAGAAACTGGAGTAGCAGAAGAACTTGAATTTTGAGGCGGTGAAGAAATCCTTGACTTTGCATCACTAGCAGAAGATTTATTATTATTAGTTTCTCTTGAATCCATCTTCATTGAATCATTCATTTCTTGCTTTGAAGATGGAACTTGACTCTGTGGTTGTCTCATCATTCCATACAATACTTCAGCAATCTCTATCTCGATCTCATCTTGAACTGATGAAGATGATTTCGACGAAGATTTCGGTGGTCGAAATTTAGTTCCTCCACCACCAACAACACCACCACCACCATTCGCTTTCTGCAACACCAAAACAACATCTGTTACAATAACCCATCAAAAAACAACAACACTGAAAAAGTGAAGAAAAATCAATAAAAATAATAAAACTCACCATCTTTTTTCTGATTGAAGCGTTTGAAGATGAAGGTGAAGGTGGAGCTGCTGATGCTCTCACCGGTGAAGATGAAGGCTGACGGTGATTTTGCTCCGTTACTATTCCACCACCGCTTGAAGCCCAACATTCATGCGACCTCTTTGTTGAAGCTGACAACACATAAAAAAACGTTAGAAAACAAAATCAAAAATAAAAACGAGGTAATTAATGTTTCCGTAAATCACGGATTCCGTTGATTTATTATTTTTACCTGAGCGTGCTTTTCTAGGGATAGATACTCCGATCATCTCATCAGCAGCTTTCCACGTCGTCGGCGGTGTTGGTCTAAAAACTTTCGCCGGAGGGAAATTTTTCCGATGATGATTCGTTAAAGATGAAGATGAAGAAAGTGTCGAAGGATTCAACGGAAGCATTCTAACTGAACCACCACCACCAACACCGCCGTTGTTGTGGTGGCTGTTGTTGTTGTTGTTATTGTTTCCTCCTCCGTGTTGATCATCATCGTCTTCATCATCTTCATCATCGTTTATACTCTCTTCTGAAGTATCTTCTCCACCATCTTCTCTTACACCGTGCATCAACCTATCACCTCTTCTTCTCTTATTTCTTCCCAATCGATCTCTCTCCCTTTCTCTTTCTCGATCTCGATCCTTCTTTCCACTCCCTCGATCTCTTAGCCTCGTTGGCTCTTGCATCTCCATAGCTCCATCATCATCTAAACAAAAAAAAAAAAAATGAGAATCTATTCAGAATTATAGTTAACTAGATCTGAAAGAGAATTGTGATGAACAAAAAATAAAACAAACCTGGTGAGTCTCTTAGACTGTTAGTTCTATGTCTTCTTCTTGTTAAACCATTCGCCGCCATAGTGGTTCTTCTAGCTTCTCTAATTCTGTCCATTCCACACACAAACCAACCAAAGATTTTGTTGTATTTTTTCCACCGATTCAATGATTTCTTATAATTATTATTATTATAATTATCTTTCGTGAACCATAATCAACGGAAACAGATTCATTCACCACTCACCACAAATACTACTCAGAATTATATATGAGAGAGATCTTAGGGTGGTGGCTTATCTTCTTTCTTTTCCTCTTCCCGCTGCTGTTGTTAAGCTAGCTACATACACATACACAACTTATCTTTCTCTTTCTCTTCGGCCTCTTTTTGTGCTCCAATCTCAACACATTTCATCTATTTCACTCTCTGCCAAACCCACTTCAATTACTCATGGACGGTTATGATTCACCACCGCGTCACCTGTTAAAATCTCAACCCTTGCTTTTGTGGTCATATCTAATGGATCTTATTGGTTTTTGCCATCTTGGCAATATCTTAACCGTTCGTTCAACCACTCACGCGAAACCCCTTTTAACCTTTTTCAGCGCGTTTACTACACGTGTCCTACCTCCCTCGTTGTCTTACACCTTCCATTTTATGACCTGCCAATTCGGTACACTATCTTCTTTTATTTATTTTTTTATTATTATACTCATTCAATGCGTATAGATATGTTAATCCTTTCAATACTTTGCCTTAATTTAATACTCTGCTCTAGGAAATATAAAAGGGACATCAACTGCTTACCGGCTATTCCCGGTTGCTATGGACTTTGGTGAAAGAATAACACACCACAACTTTGAATTGCATAAGTGTTAAAAGATCTCTATTAGGTATAGTCAGCACCTCTAAATTTAACATCAAAATTTAAAATGTTTTTAAAAATTGATACACTACTTTTCAATTTGAATTTGATTGTAATTACACGGCTGTGATATATTTACTACATCTTGACTGTATTAGAAAAGTGATGTTTTGATCGTAAAAATTACTTCTTTTGTATTCATAACTAGTTAGCATGACCCTAATAATATATATCACCTTCGCTTTTAAATATAAAAGAAAAATTACCTTTTAGATTAATTAAAAATACAATGTATCTACCTTATATAATTGTCTAAATACATTAAATTCTCAATAAATCTAAAAAGTAGTTTCTCTATTAAAAATTGAAAGGAGTAATATGCGAATGAGATAAGTCTTTCAAAATATATAAATTTATTTTTATAATTAGATTAGATTAGATAATACAAGAAATTTTATTATTAAATCTAATGAGATATGGTCAAAACAAATTTGTTTGATTTAATGCTGAGATTTTATGTTATAGAAAATGAAGAGATTTTTTTTATTAAATAGACAATATAAATTTGTGCATAATAAAGTATTTTCTTAATTTCAAAATATAAGTCATTTTGACCATATTACACAAACTAAGAAATGTAATTATTGTTGTATAGAAAATATAAATTATGAGTAAGTTTACAAAATTGTCCTTTATTATTTGTATGAGAAAAATAAATGAAAGAATTGAAAGAAGAGAGAAAAATAAAAAATTAAATGTATAATATGAAAAATAGCATTAAATGCTTCATTGGAATTGTAAAGCAACTTATATTTTGAAACAATTTTTTTTTTCAAATAGACTTATATTTTGGAACGGATGGAGTATTTAAAAAAGATAGCTCTTAAAATTGGATGTCATAAATTTGAAATTTGTATTTAGAAAAAGAAAAATATTTTTATCTTATTTTATTTAGTTTTTGACAAAAATATTTCTACTTTTATAAATATTCTTGAATTCAAAGATTTTTCTTACTATTTTAGGAGAAAAACTTCTATAGGCACAACCCCAAATAATTTATATTTGGGCACACACAAACAAAACTAAAAATTTAAAACAAAAATAATATAGTCACATCAATCAATATTATTTAATTCTTTTCTATTTAATTTTTAATTATTTGTGTGAGTGTGCCTACCACTTGTCATTTATGTTTGTGCCTATATTAGAATTTCTCCTATTTTAGACTGTAACATTACCTTTTTATTATCATAAATTATTATAACAAAAATGCGTATAAAATTCAAATAAAATACATATTTTTTTTTTGGTACAAAAATAAAATACATTGTTAATCTTAAAATAATTACATTCAACTTTTTAATAATAGTCAAAATACTCACAAATTATTACTTTTACATTTTTTTTTTTAATGTGTGCATCAAACCCTTATCTATATTTTAATAATTATCATTATTTTATATTATAATAAAAAAAATAATGAAACACCACCATCAGAAGGCATCACGAAATATAGTTCCACCGGTCAAATACAAATTTAATTTCGGTTCCACGTTTGCCTTTTCACTGTTTCCTTAATGAATTTTAATTATTGATAAGATTTTATATTAGTTAATTTGAGAATGGACTAGACTAGTGGGTCCCATTTTTAGAATAAATTAGAGTAACCTAAACAAAACATTTCAATTCTACGCACCAAATCCTCGCGTTATCGGTAATACAACTTTTATTAATCGTTCAATGGGTCAGACGTGGCAATGACATTAATTAAAAAAACAACCAGATTCTAATGGACGAGCGAGTCCGACATGGCACCTAAACCAACAGGTTCGGGCGCGTCCAACCTCCCAACCAAATCTCACCGTCGATGCTTTCTGATTCTACGGTTGAGATAATTGCCGAAGCTAAAGTGAGTCGGAGTCACAGTCACGGAACTTCCAAGGAGTGTGGACCCCACCATAGCTGCCGATCTAGAAATTATTTTCTTCCCTTTGGCCTAATTGTCACGTTCGTGAGATGTGTTAGCTTTATGACATAAGGACATGGGTCCCACCATTAAAAACATTTTGGGTAATAAAAAACTTTACACTATCTAGCTGCGGTCAAATTTTACACCACATTTAAAAACCTTACTTATAATTATTGTATAGTTACTTGTATTTAAAATTAAATTAATTATAAGGAGGCAAGAAAACAAAACCGGTCTACTAACTTTTACTCCACGCGCCGGCAGCATTAATCTGGTTGTACAGCGTGGCAACGTAGACCATGAAACGTGGCGGAAAAAGAGCATGACACGTTGGCGATTTGGTATCTTGTGATTGGTTAAACTTCTCCGCTTTTGATCAGGCAAATAAATATCCTATGTGAATATAATTAAGAAAGGGTGAAAAAGATAGCTTCACTGGGAAAGGTCCTGCTGTTAACTCCAAAAGGCAAAGTTATAATTTTTCACGTCTTAAATCTTAAACAAAATTAAAAAATGAAGTATGAATGTGTCATATCAGCGGGGAATGCGGAGAAGTTGTTTTAATGAAGAAAATTTATTGATTTTAAACAACAGAATCATAATTTAGGGTATAAATTTAGTTTTAGATATCCTATGCAAAATTATTTATGTGCTTAGTAGATCTCGTCAAATTTATTCTATTTTTATTTTTAATACATTAAAATAATTTTATTACAAAATCATAATTACATCGATTGAAATGTCAAAATCATTAAATCAAACGTTATGTTTAGAGGATTTTTAAAGGTGTCTATTTTTGTTTAGCTACTACTGCGAGACAAATTGACAACAAAAGTAAACTTGATATCGTGCAGTATCATTCCTCCGGATGATCATATGTGTGTTGGCCTATTGGGGGATGTGGCGGCGTTAAATCAGCTCATCACATTTTCAGCTCTTGTAGTTTCTTCGAATTCCTTTGGGCATTAGTTCGGTCTTGGATTGATTTCTCGTCGGCGGATCCTTATACTCTTTCTGACTATTTCTTGCAGTTCACTTATTCATCGGGTGGTTTCAGTGCGCTTCGATCTTTTTTTCAGCTTATTTGGCTCTCATGTGTATGAGTTGTGCGTAATGAACGTAATCAGCGATTTTGCAAAGACTCAACACCTACTATTTCTCAACTTTTGCACAAGGTCAAACTTTGATCCTATCGGTGGTTGAAGACTATAAACATTAATTTAGTTACAAATCACCATAGTTGTTGATTCAGCCCCCTCACTTGTTTGGGCATTGTTTGACTTTTTGTTGTTTTACCATGTTATGATATGTTGTAACTAATTGCACTATTCTCAACACACCTTGTGTTGGGAAAAGTCTATTTTGATTAATATATATTATATTTTTGACTCTTAAAAAAAAGAATCATGTCCAAATTTTGAACTTCAATTCTTTAAATTCATATATGTGAGTTTTTTATGTCATTCTATACTTATAAACTAATTTAATCATAATTTTATCAAATATTATAAATTCAATCAATTAAATTATTTGTTATATTTTTTACCGACTAGAAGTCTAGAACCTTTGATAATTTGATAAATAAAGCACATAAGAGTGGAGTTATCATACTTTTTGAATAAAATACAGTACATTATTTAATATTAAATTGAATTTTGAAGTAAGTGTGCCACGTCATAATGGGACCAGTTTTGAATGTAGGCCCTTCAAGATAATTTGTCTTATAGTGGGGTGCTTTCATTCTCTCGTGCTCACTCGCTGTCGTGAAATCCTAACGTTAGCCACGTGGGCAACGAAACTGCTACGTCGGATAGGCTACGTGGCATGGTTTATCACCGTAGGCTTTTTGAAGCAAAAAATAACATTGCATCGTCACTTCCTTCTCTTCCGTTCACACTATCCACTTTCCGTTTTTTAATTTGATTTGACTGTGTATTTAAGTTTCTTTTGACAGTGATTTTTATTCATTTTCATATGGTTAGTTAATTAAGTAATATTAAATATAATATCATTATAAATATTTTTTTATAAAAGGTAATTAGAAATATTTGACTCATAATCGTTTTAAAGTGACATATATAAAAATAAAACAATGAACAGAAAGTTATTATAAGAGAAAAATAATAACTATTCCTATTATCTCTTGTCAAATTTTTTTTTCTTTAAAAAAACTCATTTAAATTACAAGTTATAAAATTGAACAAACAACTCAAATACATCTGGCGTACACTTTACATAGAAGAGGAGGGACCCGTTGACTCTAGCAGTAAGTTTTCATCGACTTACTTCGCTTAATAACTCGATATCGACATTATATTTCTTCAATCCGACCGTCGAATTCAAATAACTCATTGAGTAGATCAACTCTATAATTTTTTTATAAAAATTCAAAACCGTTTGGTATTTTTTCTGATAACTTCAATTGAACGTACGACAAATTTTTAAAAAAAAAACCGTTGAATTTCAATTGTCCGAATACATAACTACATTTTTTGAATTTTTATAAAAATTTGTAGAGTTGATTTACTCAATGAGATATTTGAATTCAACGGTCGGATTGAAAAAATATAATGCCGATATCAAATTATTAAGCGGAGTAAGTCGATGGAGACTTACTCCTGGAGTCAACGGACCCCTCCTCTATATAGAATTATAATTTAGCAAAAAGGAGGCAAATGTTAAAACAACTAAAAGTTATATTTTTTCCGTCTTAAATTTTAGTTCTTTTAGAGGTTTGCAATCAGATTAAGAAATACTTCCTCTATCCTAAAATATAAACAAAACTTTATCAATAAAAATGAATGTACTTGGACAAAAATTTGAACTAAATACATTAAGTTTTTTTGATTTATTTTGCGTTTGTTTTGGGATGGAGGAAGTAAAAATGATTCAAAAGTTATATTGCTTTTATCCTTAATTTATTAAAAAATAAAAATTTATTTAATTAATATTTTAATTTTAGCAAGAATACAAATAATAATTGTTTGCGAAAGTGTACGCTTAGTTCTCGATCATCCTAGAAACATGCGGACGTACTGCCGATTATCTCTTTTTTAATTCACATATACTATGAAATTAATTGATTTAAAATAAATGAAATTAAAATTTATGTTTTTGTTTTTTAAAACATTTTGCTAGGTTTGGAAATGGAACAAAACAAATTGATTAAATCAAATGGCTGAATTTATAAGGAGGAATAAAAAGGAAAGCATGGCCCAGATAGAGGCCCATGGGCGCCACCCAACAAAAAAAATCAGAAAAAATCATAGCCATTTGATTTAATCAGACAGATCGGATCTGATCATGAAATGATTGACAGCGAGTCGTTTGATGCTTGTTTCAATCAGTCGATGTGTGTACTGTATTTTTGGAAATTCTCTTTTATCTCTTTTGTTTGACTTTTTTTTTAATGATTTTTGGATAAAAACCACAATAATAATAAAATGGTAATAATAACAAATAATATAGCAAGATTGTTGAAAACAAATAAAAAATAACAAAAGTGAGATTTGAACCCAAGATATTGCATTTAAAACTCCTTAAACACTATTCTCTCTATCAAATGAGCTAATTCACATATTTAAAAGAAAATACGACAAATACCAATATGATAATAAAAAAGGCGGACAAAATTTAAGGTATGACACCTAGCAAAAGCAAATTCTTTATTTTCTTTTCCAGAGGATAAGAGAATATATGAGTCAATTCCATCTTTTCAGTTTGACAATTGCTAATGATTGTGGTTGACATCCTAACAGATATGTGGAATGATTGTGTTTGACACCCTAACAATTATGTGAAAAGGGATTCATATTACTGTTGAGCTGACTAAACTTAGATGTCGGATAATGGGGTGCATGTCAAACACGGAAATAAATAAAAGTTATGGTACAATCAGAAAAAATAGCATTGATCATCTGATCATAAAAACTCTACCTGCTGCATATGCAATCTTAATGCATTGTATGATAAAGGAATAACTTATCCTACCACCTCGACTCTCACTCGTCTGATGGAATGGCTCCCCGAAGTAGCGAGAGAAGTCGAAAAGAATAAGATCACATGTTTAATACATTTCTCTCACACATTTCATACTTAAAATTTAGCTATTATGTAAAATTAAAAAAAATTGAATTTAATATACTAATGGTCTAACAAAATTTACAATATAAAAAGAAATTACAATTAGTAATATGTGGAATTTTTATTCGAGTTTAAGATTATTTTAAGATAGGTTAAGAGAATAACGGATATTAAAGAATTTTTAGCATATCAATTTATTAGCACGCCTAAAGAGTAAATATCCCATCTTCTATTATATTCTCATATATATATATATATATATATATATATATATATATATATATATATATATATATATATATATAAGAAAAATAAAAAATTGGAAGGATATAAAACCTAACTCGGTAAAACCACATAATGTGTAGGTCATTTAAAACGAATAATGCAACACATTTAAAAAAAAATAATATGTCAAACCTCTATTCAAGCCTAACATTAATCGCATGTATAATAATGACTGATAAATGAACCGGCCACAAATTAACACGAAACAAATCCAAGAACCAACAACTCCCTACAATAGTAACTAGTAATGACTCTTTCGAGCCACTCAATTCAAAAAATGATGAGGATAATACAAATAGTTTGAATCAATAATGATACAAATATTAAATAATATTGACGACAAATTCAAAACCTCAAAATCTATTTCAACAAATCTAAAAAATTATCAAAGAGTCTCAGATTGAAAAGTTGAATATTTATTTTATCAAAAAAATTATAGTCAAACATTGATAATAATATGTCAGATCGGCGTCGGCTTCTTCTCCGGTGATTTCCGATCTTTTTTTTCTCCTCGGTTCGTGTGTCTCTCTAGATCGATTTTCCTTTTTTCGTTCTGGTTTTCTTTTGGTTTGCAGTGGAGAGGTGTCGTTGCAGGAACCCATCTGTTCATGCTCCAGGTCGGGGTCAGTTCTGCTTCCGGCGGGTTCTGGTTTGCAGTGTCGTGGTTTTGGTGATGACGTCGTGTTCTTGGGCATGTTTGGCCGGATCTTGGTTGGTGGTTCCTGTTGTTAGGGTCAAGCGCCGACAACTTTGTTGTTTCGCCGGGGAGGGGTTATGGTAGTGGTGGTCGCTGCTCCGGCAGCGGTGGTTGTGGCTCTGGGTTGCCGTGGCTGTTTGGGTGTTTTGAGGTGTTTCGGATCCGACGGTACTTGGGTGATGGAGCGGTGGTGGTGTCTGGAGGAACGGGCAGCGAGAGTGGTTTTGGGTTGCTGACGTGGTGATGGTGTGAAGTTGTTTTAGATGTGGTGGTGGTGGGTGATGGTGATGAGAGTTGGTGGAGCGACTCGACGCCGTGCGTGATGGATTCTCAATGTATTAGTGATTCTCTGGCCGTTGTCCAAATCTGCTGAGATTTGCAGTGCTCTTTTTTGAGTCTCTGTTTGGCTCCCGAATATGTTGAGATTTGCATGTTTCACTGTTCCTAGGGATCTTTATTGCGTCGGTGTTGTGTCTATTTGGTGTTGGTTTGCGTGCTGGTTTTTATGCCTAGGTTTCCCCTTCTACCGTTTGCCTTGCAACTATTGACCTTAAGGTGCTGTTTTTTAGATCTGATGGGCCGAGCACTTTTGTTTCGAGTTCGGGAGTTAGTGTCCAGGGGCATCCTTAGGGTTAATATTTGGAGTTTTAGCGGGAAATTGGGAAGCTAAGGAGTGTCCGTGTTGTGGACCTCCTTTAGGTTGTTTGGTTTTGGAGTTTTAGCGGGAGATTGAGAAGCTAAGGAGTGTCCGTGTTGTGGACCTCCTTTAGTTTTTGTTGGTTTGGGGTTTTGTATTGGTGGGTTTTGATGTACTTTCGGATTGGTTAAGATGTTTTTATCATCTTACATTCTCTTGTTTGATCCGACAATCCTTTATACTTCTTGTGTAGAGGATGTGTCATTTAATAAAATTTAGCCATTTCAAAAAAAAATAAAAAATGACAGTTATGATCGATGAACATTATAAACAAAATTTTAAATGACAGGGTTTACAAATTAATATGATCACAAAAAAACTTGCAAAAATTTAAAAATTAAAATTTAACTAACCTACTATTAAGAAGTTAAAATTTTGTCACAAAATTTCTATATTGTATTAAACATGATCACAAGAAATAAAAATTCGAATAATACACATTAGTTAACTTAAAAACAAAAATATAAAATTATGATAGTAAATATCTGAGAGATTAAAATTTACTGATTTTTTTTTTACAGAAATTTAAATTTTATATATTTAAGAATCAAAACTTATTTAACTCTTAATCATATAACTACAATTGTCTACTTTTTATTAAAGTGGAGTTTATCTACCAATAAAAACCGAGGTTGAATTGGTGAACTTGATTTTTTTAACAAGCTAAGTTATTAGCTCTATGCCAAGTAAGTCCTAGAGTAAATCGATCTCCCTCTCATTAAAATAATTTTTTTTATATTAATTTATTTAAAAGAAAATTAATAAAATAATTGTTGATAATGAATTCTTAATTTTTTAAGCGAAGAACAAACACAACTCCGTACTAAGACGATAAAAATTTAAAAAATGAAGAAGTAAATCTGTGCGGTTAACCACTTATAATGTTAAAATGCATATTAATTTATTTTTATTGAAAATAATAAAGAAAATACGTTCTTTATTCTCTCTTTAACTCCGTGTCTTTTTTATTTTTAAATGTAAAGTGAAAATTGGGAAGTAGAATATATAAAACCTCTTCCTCTTTTTTAGTTTTAAAAATTGTTTCCAAAATAATATTTGAAAAGTAATAAATCAAACAAGTTTTTAGTTTTTAAATTTTTGAAAACTAAAATACGGTCTTTGAAAACTAATTCAAACAGTGGTGAAATAAAAACAACTCAAAATATAAATTTAAAAATTAATTTTTTTTTAGGCAGGAATAGATGTTGATATGATTTTGTGGTCAACATCAAAACCGGAAACGTTGAAGTGTAATGTCAATGAGGCAATTTTCAAATACCAAAATTGTTATAGCAAAGGAATGTACTTTGAGTGATGATAGAGGAATTTTATCCGTGCAAAAACAATGTATTGGCAAAGTAAGCCATAAGAAGCTGAAGCATACGGGTTCTGGTTAAGAATTTTGGATTTTGCTAATGTATTAATAGAAGGAAAATTCTCTTCCTCCGTGGCTTTTTCCTCAATATTTCAATTTTGTCATTAGTTAAAAAATTTAGAATGTATTTTTTGAACTTTTTGTAATATAAGTTTGACAAAACTTTAAAAAAACACATTCCGAAGTTCGTATTTAAGACAAAAAAAAATTGGAAAATACATTCCGAACTTTTTAATCAATGACAAAATCAAAATATTGAGAAAAAAAAAGTCACGGGGGAAGAGAATTTTCCTTAATAAAACTAGATCGTAAGCTAGTAGTAGATGAAATAATGATTAATTTCAATTCTCAATCAGAATTTGGTACTATTTTGTTTGATTGTAAATTTTTTTGCGAAATTTATTGAACTTTAGGATAAAAAGTATATTAGAAGATAAATAATAATGTTGTCCATTGTATGGTTGCTAAGATGTACGGTTCGGGGTGGGAGGTTGGCGGTGAGGCGTGGATGTGGCAGAGACAGTTGTGTCGAGAGAGTGTCAGATTTTACTTTTTCCGTTCACTGTGCAGGCTGAGTCTCCATATTTGTGGCGGTGGCAGTCCGATCCTGGTATAGGTTACATTGTGCGTGCTGCGTATCAGCTTTTGACATCTTAGGATTCAGTTACTTTGGGAGCGGCTGAACATCTTGTGTGGCACAAACATGTTCCTCTGAAGGTCTCCATCTTGCGTGTCGTCTCATGCGTGATTGGTTGTCAACGAAAACAAACTTGATAGCCCGCGGCATCATATCTCCATAGGATCACTTTTGCGTATCTGGTTGTGGCGGCATGGAAACATCTCATCGCTTATTTCTCTCATGCAATACTTTCGGTTCCTTGTGGGCTCTGGTTCGTCTTTGGATTGAGTTTTTGGCGGTTGGCACACCTTATGCTGAGACAGCTAATGTTTCTTTTATATATATATATATATATATATATATATATATATATATATATATATATATATATTATTTTGACCTCTTCAAAAAAATAATGTTGTTCATTTGTTAAGTTGTAATTTTTTTGTTGACAGTAGTGAAATACTTATTTTATTTATTTTGTCATATCTTTTTTTTTTTTGCTTAAGGACATTTATGACATTTTATATGTACATTTATCTTTTATCATATTTTATTTTCATTTTCTTTAATGCTAAACTACAAAATAATCATATATTTGTTACTTAATTTCTTTTCTTTTTATTTTCGTTTCTTTCTTCTATATTTTGTTCATTAACCATACTTAGTATAGAAAAAATAAAGATTAAATTGTTCTGATTTATTATTTTTAAGGATTAAGAGCAACTTTTTTTAATGACTAAATTGGATATGCAATTTATCTAAGAACTATATATATAAACTTAATTGTCTTTCAAAATTACTTTTGTTTGAAAAAATAGATATGGAAAGTTTTGTTTTTTTTTTCGCATCTGTTTCCGACCCACCAAAGGTGGGCGATTAATTATGGAAAGTCTTGTTTTCCTTTACAATTTATGTATGTCTAAATAAAAATTAAAGATAAAAAAAAATGTGTCTCATATTATCCAATTGATGAAAGTTGAGTTAAAGGATCTAAACGTAATATTTATTAATTAAGGGATGAAAACATGAAACCTGAAGATTAGTTAAAAGATGAAATACAATAATTAAACCTTAATTATACTTGTAACCAAGCAAGTGTGTGTCTCATACTATCCAATTGAACAAGTCTATCACATTGTTATTTGTTAACTGCTAGAAAGTTGCTCTCCCATTTCACAACTTATGTTAATTCTCTATTATTAGATATAACTTGTTGAATTATGTCTATAATTAGTTCTAATTAACTTCTAACAAATACGTAATTTGTTTTATCCATCCACGCAAGGATCTAAAGACTTGTGTTGTGTTTTTCAACGTCCTTCACTTATCTCTTCCATCATTAGTGGATTAATTATAGAACTAATTGTTGTGTATAAATATCACTAATCATTAACTTGTAATGTTATCAGAAAAACGTGCCTTTCTGATCTTTACATTAATATTCAATTTCAATCAATCTCTATATCTTTAAAGAAAGCTTGAGAGTTTGATAACAAAAGAGATCAATCTGGCTACGGTCACTCATTCATACAAATACAGAAAGAACATTTAAGCCAATATGGCTGGTGGAGGATTTACAACGACTTCAAATGAAGTATTTGAGGCTAAGATCACATTTGCTGTCATAATCTCTTGCATTATGGCTGCTACTGGTGGTCTTATGTTTGGTTATGATATTGGTATTTCAGGTAAATTTTATTTTCTTATTATTTTATACGCCAACCTATGTGCCAATACTTTAAATTGAAAGTATTTGTACGTGTTAGTATTTGACACTGAAGCACATGCAGTTACATTAAAATATTTCAACTTTTACAATTATTATTGGTGTTAACTTATGAGTCAGTATCATATCAAATGTCTATGTCCGTGTTAGCTTTATAGATTACATAATTACAGAATCATATATAAGCTGTATATTATTATTTCAAATATCCAGCTTAGCTAGTAGCTACCAGTAACATTATTTGTTGGAGTCGGGTTTCAAATCATGAATTTCTTACTTCTCTACGCTTAAGTGTGTGAATCAAATCGCTCAATTACTTGACCAATTATTTTTTTTTTATCATATAGATATTTAATAAATTGACATTAACATATCCAAATAATTTTTTAGAATGAAATATTTGTATAAATTAAGATATTTATTAAATCATATGATATATTTAATGTGAATGAATGAATGCAGGGGGTGTGACATCAATGCCTAGTTTCTTGCAAGAGTTTTTTCCGGATATATACGAAAGGACACAAGAACATGTGATTATTGAAAGCAACTATTGCAAATATGACAATCAAAAGCTTCAATTGTTCACATCCTCTCTTTACCTTGCTGCCTTGGTAGCTTCCATGATTGCATCCCCTGTAACAAGAAAACTAGGACGCAAACAAACTATGTTGTTTGCTGGACTTGTTTTCATTGTTGGCACTGCCTTAAGTGCCTTAGCGCGCACCCTCGCCCTCCTCATTTGCGGAAGAATCTTACTTGGTTGCGGTGTTGGTTTCGCCAATCAGGCTGTGCCAGTGTTTCTATCTGAGATTGCACCAACCAGAATTCGTGGAGCACTTAACATTATGTTCCAGCTGAACATTACCATAGGAATTTTCATAGCAAATCTTGTCAACTGGTTTACATCAAAGTAAGTTTAATTTGATTAATAATCTTCATAATAACATTATTTTTAATTAGACTCTATAGTAAATAACTGTTTATTTTGGAAATTAAACAGAATGGAAGGTGGATATGGGTGGAGAGTATCATTGGCTGGAGCAATTATTCCAGCAGTTTTGCTTACATTGGGGTCTCTCATAGTGGATGATACTCCCAACAGTCTCATTGAAAGAGGTTTTGAGGAACAAGGGAAAGCTGTTCTAAGAAAGATTCGTGGTGTTGAAAATGTTGAGCCTGAATTTCAAGATATTCTTAAAGCTAGTAAAGTGGCTGTTGAAGTCAAGAGTCCATTCAAGGACCTTGTTAAGCCCCACAATCGTCCTCCATTGATCATCGCCCTCTGCTTGCAGGTAACTTCGTACTTAGTGAACCGATGAAACTTTCATATTATGGTTCAATTAGTTCAATCAGTTCAATTACGGTTGAATCAGATGACAGGTACATCAGAATCATGGTGACCTGCCGTGATTTTTCAAAAGCTACATTCTGTGAAATCACAGTAGGTCATCGTGATTCTGGCTTATTGTGATATCAAACATAGGCATAGTAATATAGTACTAATTGGTTTGATTGATGTTCTACATTCTAACAATTTTTTTAATTTATTTTGGTGAAGCTGTTCCAACAATTCACAGGCATCAACGCAATCATGTTCTATGCACCAGTGTTGTTCAACACATTGGGATTCAAGAATGATGCTTCACTATACTCATCAGTGATCACAGGAGGTGTGAATGTACTCTGCACCTTAGTGTCTGTCTATTCAGTGGACAAAGTTGGGAGAAGAGTGTTACTATTGGAAGCATGTGTACAAATGTTTGTGTCACAAGTTGTGATTGGAATAGTACTTGGAATGAAACTACAAGATCACACAGATGATTTAAGCACAGGCTATGCAATGTTAGTGGTGGTTATGGTATGTACATTTGTTGCATCTTTTGCTTGGTCATGGGGTCCACTTGGTTGGTTAATTCCTAGTGAGACATTTCCTTTGGAGACAAGATCAGCTGGACAAAGTGTGACTGTGTTCACAAACATGTTGTTCACTTTTGTTATTGCTCAAGCTTTCTTATCCATGTTGTGTTTCCTTAAGTTTGGAATATTCTTGTTTTTCTCAGCTTGGGTTTTTGTCATGGGTGTTTTCACTGTGTTTTTGATCCCAGAAACAAAGAATGTACCCATTGAAGACATGGCTGAGAAAGTGTGGAAACAACATTGGTTCTGGAAGAGATGTATGTATTGAATACATTAAAGGGATTTATATATATGCGCATGGAAATGGAAGCATGTTATAAGATTATGCAATGTTATTCTTATAAATAAACATGTGTTATATTTTTCATCTTTTCTCGATCTTCCATGTACATCTTTTATATTCTATATACTTTCTTGGTATATAGAATTATCAAATAAAATTTCTCTGTTAACCTTTAATTTTACACATTTGGCACATTTTATTTGATGTTATGTAAAAATATTAGTATAAAAAATTGAAAAATAAAACTAATTTTTTAACCCTTGTGAATGTTATGACCAATTATATATTTAAGATTATAAGTTTATAACCCTTGTGAATGAAAATGTTCCAACTAATTTTTTAAAGAATTACACTTTTAGTTCCTGTATTTTAAAATCGAGCAATTTACTCTCTTATTTTAACATTTATTGTTCTGGCATCATATGTGGCATTGAAGATGATTATGTGGAAAATCTAATGTTTATTTTTTTATCAACCTCATTAAATTTATTATATAATACATTAACAAAACCAAAAAATTTCCAATTTTTATTTTTTTAAAAAACTGAAATTAAAAAATAGTAACAAAAAACATATTTGTATGATGTATATATATGATTATCTGACCAATGGAAAGACACGGCCTAAATCATGTTACATATAGGATGTGTTTGATCTACTAAAAAATAGAAGATTAGACAACTTTTATTGTACACTGTTTGATTTAAAAATTGATTATGAGACTAGACAAAAGAGGTAGTAATGAACCTATTCAAGGACTTTTATTGTACCTTATTTAATACAGTTTTGTGTTGTCCTGTACTGTCTTTTTCTATTCTGTATTGTTATTTTCCGTACTTACTGTTTTGCAAATCAAACGGACCCATAATAACATATTTAAAGAATAACAAAAAGAGCTACAAGGTGAATGAGAAGAAAATAGTACCATAAGAAGAAGGAAATCAGAACCAAACAAGAGCAAGCTAGGGTAGTAAGTATAAGTAGTAACATCAATATTCATTAGAATAAAAATCATTTATCATAAAATAATTTTTTAAAGTAAATCGATGTAAGATTTTTGTACTATAGAGTTTATGAATGCAAAAATACAAAATGGACATTGTCAGAGGCAGGCAGAGACAGGAGCGCCCAAAGAATTGTGATATCCAAGCTAAACATACTCAAATCAGTGTCTCATTTTGTTTCCTATCTTAAATTAAAAACAACACTTCAAAATAAAAATAATAGTATCAATATAATCAAAGCTATTGTAACTAGACTGAAATATAGACATTTTATATATGTACATTTATTTCATAAGTTTGAATATTTCATATTTTAAAATTTTAAAGTTGTTGTAAGAAAGCACAAAAGATTTACTAGTACATGATGTAATTTCATTCCTACTGCATTGTATTACTATCGATAAATCCAAAAATACATGGTAAATAAATAAGCCATCACTTTGCACCACTTCCATAACCAAGAAAATATCATTCTCAATATCTAGTCACTCAATTCATCTAAAGACAACGGTAACTAATCATCAACCCACAGGAAGTAACAAACCATGACGGGAGGAGGTTTCGCCGGAGGCGCCAACGATAGAGAATTTGAGGCAAAGATAACTCCTATCATTATTATTTCATGCGCGATGGCTGCTACCGGAGGTCTTATGTTTGGTTACGACGTTGGAGTTTCAGGTACGCAAATATGAACTTCTTTCTTACGAATTTAGAACCTCATAGATATTACTTAAACCCCTCACCACTAGACCAAACCTAATGGCTTTCTTACGATAAGGTTTGTTTTGTAATTTTTTTTGTTCATATAAATTCCCGTCAATGAAAATAATAATAATATTCTTGACATTGTGGTAGAATTTTATCAATTTTTACTGTTTTTTACATTTTACAATAAATACTATGACTTGTGTTTTAAGGTGGTGTGGCATCCATGCCGCCGTTTTTGGAGAAGTTCTTTCCGAAAGTGTTTAGACAAACTGCGGAAGAAGGTTCGGAAAGTAACTATTGCAAATACGACAACCAAGGGTTGCAATTATTCACTTCATCGTTGTATTTGGCGGGTTTAACCGTTACCTTCTTCGCGTCTTATACAACTCGAGTATTAGGGAGAAGGCTCACAATGTTGATAGCTGGCATGTTCTTCATAGCTGGAGTTACTTTTAATGCAGCTGCCCAAAACCTTCCCATGCTTATCTTTGGTAGGATCTTACTTGGTTGTGGAATTGGTTTTGCAAACCAGGTTAGTACTTATACATTTTAACAATAAGAGTCATGCTAAACGGTCTGCACCCGGTGCATTAGTTAAGCATAATACACAAGAGATATTTTTTCAAATTTAATTGAAAATTTAGTATTTATTGGAACTTATTATTATATAGTAGGTACCGAAATTAGTCACCTAAAAAGTAAGTTAAAGAACACAAATATAAACTCAACTTTTTGTGACCGAGTGGTTCTTGTATGAACACATCGGTATAGACACAACCAATGAAAATATAAAAGTAAATAGTAAGATAACCTCAACAAAATTATATTATCTATTTTATATGATTATAATTACTTTATTGTATCCTAAACTTTCAATCAAAGGTATAGATCTAATAATCAATGGAAGGCAAATTTATAAAACCTTTTGGTGGCAACTACCACTAATATAAGTTTCTCTTTTTCATAAATAAAAAATAGAAGTAATTTCCTTGGGCCTTTGCATAAATAAATAAATAAAGGTTTTCTTGGCACCCAAAAAGTCTTAATACGCCTTTAAAAAAAATATATTGGAATAAAGAGAAATTATTTATGTTTCAAAGTATTTTACTATTTGAAATTTATGAGTCATGACAATTGCTGGAGACCACTTTGTGCATGGTTTCATTTAATTAAGCAAAAACTTATATAATAATGATTAAAATATCTTGTTGGCAGGCAAGTTCCATTCATTTGGCTTTTATTTAAGCTATCTCTATCTTTTTTTAGTGATTACTTGGACCTTAGCTTTAATTCCTTAAAGTAATACTAAATGTAATACAAACGATACATGATTATGGTCTAATTCAATTAATCAACTATTTAACTAATAGTTTAATATATTGGTCTAAGAATTGAGGAGGAAAGTTCATATAATTGGCTTTTGGGACTCACAAAATATTGTTTTTGTTGGTTCATTTTGATGGTGACAGGCAGTGCCAGTTTTTCTTTCAGAGATCGCACCTTCTAGAATACGTGGAGCATTGAATATACTGTTTCAGCTTGATATCACCCTTGGCATTCTCTTTGCTAACCTTGTCAATTATGTCACCAACAAGTAACTTCCTTAATTGCATTCTATTGCTATTTTATTAGACGAAATAATAAGTATCATTTAAAATTCACACACATAACTGTGAGATTTCAGATTAAAATTTTGTTGAAGATGTTCAGTCTAATAATGTCGATATATTTCGGTTATATTAGAGATTGATGATGAATATATATCTTGCAACAACAGATTCAAAGGTGGATGGGGTTGGAGGATATCTCTAGGATTGGGAGGTATCCCGGCATTACTCCTCACTTTAGGAGCTTACTTGGTTGTGGACACTCCAAATAGTCTCATTGAACGTGGTTACTTGGAAAAAGGAAAAGCTGTTCTAAGAAAGATTCGTGGCACGGACAATATCGAACCTGAGTTCTTAGAGCTTGTCGAGGCAAGTCGTGTTGCTAAAGAGGTGAAACACCCCTTTAGGAATCTACTAAAGCGCAATAACCGACCTCAACTTGTCATTTCCATTGCACTAATGGTACGCACTAACGTTGTGTTCACATTTTCCTAAACATATATAATATGATAGCCGAGGTTTTAAATCATGGTCGCAATTGTGTAACAATTCTTATTATTGTAGAGAATTGTAGTCAAATAAATTTCAAAGTTAAAACGGCCGCAATTGCAATATATATAAAAAAAAAAAAAAACATAAAAAACTATGTTGTCGCGGCCAAAATCGCGATTACAGACCCTATTTATAACCTTGTATTAAATAGTTGAATTAATCATCATGCCTTTTGATTAATGTTATTCAAATATGGTGATAAAAAAAAAAAAAAACAGATTTTCCAACAATTCACGGGCATCAACGCGATAATGTTCTATGCTCCGGTTCTATTCAACACATTAGGATTCAAGAATGATGCTGCACTTTACTCTGCTGTGATTACCGGCGCTATCAATGTCGTCTCAACAATAGTTTCAATATATTCAGTAGATAAACTCGGACGTCGAAAACTATTATTAGAAGCCGGTGTTCAAATGTTCTTGTCACAAATGGTGATAGCAGTCATACTAGGAATCAAAGTGAAGGATCATTCAGAGGAACTTTCAAAAGAGTATGCAATTCTTGTAGTTGTTATGGTTTGTATTTTTGTAGCAGCATTTGCATGGTCATGGGGTCCACTTGCTTGGCTAATTCCAAGTGAGATATTTCCATTAGAGACACGTTCTGCAGGACAAAGTGTGACAGTTTGTGTGAATTTTCTCTTCACTGCTGTTATTGCACAAGCTTTTCTTTCAATGTTGTGTTATTTCAAGTATGGTATCTTCTTTTTCTTCTCTGGTTGGATTTTGTTCATGTCTGCTTTTGTACTTTTTCTTGTCCCTGAGACAAAGAATGTACCTATTGAAGAGATGACAGAGAGAGTGTGGAAGAAACATTGGTTTTGGAAAAGGTTTGTTGAAAATGATTATCTTGAAGATGAAAAAGTAAGTGATGGAAATGATATTATTTCTCAGTTGTAAAATTAGACAAATTTCTAGTACTAAGTTGTTTTGTTTTGTTTTGTTTTGTGAAATAAGTACATGGTTAGATTTGGTTATTACACTAACCTGAATTTATCATTTTCATTCTGTTAATTAAGTAGCTTTTGCTTGTAACATGTGTTATTGCTATGGCAATATTTATTATCCTGTAACATTTGTAATGTTTGTAAGTTGTATTACTAAGTTTGTTTTTTATATTGTCATTTGTTGTGTTGATAGAAACATATTTGGTGACTAAGAATGTGATGAGACATGATGTTTTATAAGGCAGACGAAATAGTTGAATTGAGTTGTTAATGTGGACTAACTTAGCCAACAAGGCACCAAAAGCAAAATAAAAAATAAGTAGTTTTAAAATGCACATAATTGTCTTTTAAAGTGTGAAAGTAGTTTAATTATTTGTATTTTTAATTGACTCCAATTAAATATAATTTTTTTATCTTTTGTTCTTTAAATTATAGAACAAGGAATTACTCATCTTTAAGGAATTACATTGGAATTATAATGGATTTGGGTAGAAATTGATTCGAAAGTGTTAGTGAAAATAATAAATGAAAATTGCAATGTCAATAAGAATATTCCTACTTTAATTAGAGGTATTCGTGATCTTACCAACACGAATTGACATGTCCAGATTAAACACGCTTGACGTGAAGAAAACAAATCAATAAATTGGTTAGCTAATTACAGTTTAACGTTAAAATTCTTTTAATTTGCATGATTTGGAAACATCTTTTAAAGAGCTTCAAAATCTCAATATTATTACATTTTTCACATTTATATGTCTCAAAATGTTCGTTTAATTTCCTAATTTCTTTCAAGATTTTTTCCTCCTTTTTGTAAAAAAAGAAAAAAGAAAAAGAGAAGAACTATACAAGTAGTTTGTAAACTTTTTTTTAATCTATTCAGTTAGCCTCTAAACAATCATTATGGTGTCATTTTTTAACTAATCGTGTCATTGTTTTTGAATTTAGCATTTTAAGATAAACAATTTACTTTAAAAAGTAAATCAAGTCATCACATCACAACCATTAATATAAAAAATCAATAATTCAAATTATACCCACATAGCTGACAAATCTTGAATGTTGTAGAATATATTTTGAATAATCTATAAAATATATCTTGTCTAATACTACTTTAAAGCGACACTTGAAATTAGAGAGGAGTCATATCCAAAATTTTAAGTGGTTTTTTTGTTGTGCCCATTAAAAAAGTGGAATAGTTTATGTATTAATTATTATGCGATCAAAATTTGTTTATCTTTCACTCTCAAATTACACCTCCTCATATACTATTTGCATATAAAATCAAACTGTTTATTTTTTTAATTTCTTTTTAGGATGTTGAAAGGAAAACAGTGTTTAACCAAATTAAATACTTGTATTTGATAAAGGCTTACCACCTGATTTTGCTTAACATAAGTCATGATATGAAGCTTTAGATTGGAGGTTGTACTATAAATAAACTATAAAGTGAGTTGCTATATGCTTAATGCTTTGTCTCATTTGCCAAGCAATGTGATATTAATCAAGTAGAAACAATGTATTGGTGGTTGCTATTTATGATGACACTCACTTACCTTCAAATTTTTGTAGCAACGGTATACCCATATCATATGGCCCAACATACATTCTTTCCTTTCAAGGCTCACAACCTTAATTACAACAAAAAAATATACGCGTAATGTAACGATATGTACGGATGCACGGATCTTTTACGAGTATCAATTCACTATATGAAAAATAAATTGATATCATATGATTTCACATTTTATCCTCTATTATTTATAAATTTTGACATCTTATTCATTAGGTTAAACCGCGTAACGCAGACACATTTTCACGATATTAATTTTAAAATTTGATGTCAAATTTATGTGTGAAAATAATATTGCTTCTCTACCTTTCCTTCAATTGCATTTTCAACTTTAATGTTGCACAATAATAAGATGCTAGTGCTAGTAAAACAAGGAAAAAAAGACTAGTAGTAGTAGTAGTGCAAAAGCAAAGTGTAGAAGCACTTATTACTTCGACCCACTCATACTATGTAAGCCATAAATATGGTGGTGAGACTAACCAGATTATGCGGGCCACATGTTGTTGGTTTGTAAGAAAAGGTTTCCAAATTTCATCTAACCCATTAAATAATTAATTAACAAAAAGACATAGACCTATATTAATTAGCTTTACCATTCAAGTTCCAACATAAAAAAGAAAAAAAACTCTCTCAAAGCCTTACAAAGTCTCTATAGTCAAAAGGGTCTATAAAGTCTCCAACATCAGCAAAAAACAAGGAGAAAAGGATATCTTGCTGAGAGCATAGAGTCATGGCTTTGGTAGAAAGAGCTATGGTTTTGTCTATAGTGATGATGGTAGCTATGCAAATTTCATATGCAGCTGTTTACAAGGTTGGTGACTCTGCTGGTTGGACTACACTTGGTAACATTGACTACAAAAAATGGGCTGCTACCAAGAACTTCCAAATTGGTGACACTATTAGTAAGTTCTTTTTACTAAAATTGCATGTTTTATTTGTCTATTGTGTTTGTTTTTCTTCATATTAGAAGATGTGTTCACATTTTCTCAAGTTGGAAAAGTGGTTTCAAGGGATGAAGACAAACAAAATTAACATTATTTTATTATACAATTACCTTTTTTCTAGAATTGTCAAATTTGGTAACTCATTTTCATGTTTTTTGCTTCAAGTATACTCCACCATTGCACTATCATTTAATTCCATGGCCAGCATTTATATTTTTCTAATTTTGTTAGTATTTTATATTAAGGTAATGTATTTAAAAAGGAGAGACTAATTTTGTTCTCTTATGGTTTGTATTTTATTTACATGAGTTTCATTTCATGATGATAGTTGTAAACTAGCATGACCCACCACTTTCACTTGCATTACCTTTTTGTTATGTGGTGCTTTGCACGAGTTGTTATGGATACAATGAAACAAAACAACATGCAATGACTTTGTCGAGAGTGGTCCTAAATCATTATTAGAGAGCATGGTTTTTACTTAATTATTATAGGACTTAAATGTAATTTTACTCCTGTTTTTGCTAAAAAAAAATTATCAAAAAAAGATGAGCAAAAACAGCATTTAAGTATTACTCAAAGTCAAACTGATAGGAGCATTAATTTGTACAACTATTTTTCAGTATTTGAATATAGTGCACAATTCCACAATGTGATGAGAGTGACACATGCTATGTACAAATCATGCAATGGATCATCACCTATTGCAACATTCACAACTGGAAATGATACCATAAAGATAACAAATCATGGTCACCACTTCTTCTTCTGTGGTGTCCCTGGACACTGTCAAGCAGGACAGAAGGTTGATATTAATGTGCTCAAGGTTTCTCAAGTTGCTTCTTCACCTGCTCCATCATCTTCAGCATTGGTTTCTCCTGCTACAGTTTCATCTTCCAATGTACCTGCACCTTCTCCTAGCAATGCTGCGGCAACTTTCAAATTTATTACTTTCAAGATTATTATGGCTTTTTTGGCCATGCAATTCCTTGCTCTCAATGTCTAGCTATGCTTAATAAGGAAGTGTTTTAATTTCTAGCAATGCCTTTTTGGTTTTTACTTCTTGTACCAGAATTTCTCTAATTCCTTTTCCTGGATAGAATGACAAGAAAAAATGTATTATTACAAATATATGTTTTCCATTGCATGTAGGATTTTGCAAGAGTTATGGTGTATTGGATTGGAATCTAAATACATAGATATATAATCTAATAAATAAAAATGAGTGTTAAAATTACTTGAGTCCATATTTCATTCCCTCTTATGTCACTAGAGTCTATCAATTCTCTGTTGTTGTATTAGGAGTCTACCAGGGCCAAGTAATTGCGTTTAGAGAATATCCGATTTACGCACAATTACAAGTCCCTCACCTCTCACTACACCTGTAGTAGTCCTCATTGCCAGCACAAGTAAATAATGATATTTCTTCCATCTCAAAACTTTGATTGTTAACTTTTGAATTTAGTTTGAAGTTTTGTTCAAGAAATTCAATGTATAATTATGGCAACCAAATTCCCTTCTAACACTAGAGGCACTCCTCGGAAAGCTGCAATCTTTTAGCCTCAACCTCAGCCATATTAAAACCAAGCAAATCATATCCAAGTGAATTCAACTACAACAACAAACAAGTAAAGAAATAACAACTCAATTCTCAAATATAAGTGAATTCAATGACAAAAATTCCAAGTCACAACGAGCCACATGGGTTTTGTTTTGACAAAAGAGCCACATAGGTTTGATCAATGAAAAATATATTTATTGAGGATAAATATTAAAAATCTAATAATGTAATTTATTCTTGAGCACTATGAATGTTTATCCAGTCCTAGCATAATTCTTATTTAAAAACTACAACACAATACAACAAGAAATTGCAGGATCCTTTCAATGGTATGTTTCTGGTGCAGGAGCCATAATGATTAAAGTTTATGATGAGTGTTTTGGGCATGTATCTTTATTTGTCTCTTTTTTTCTTCATATGTTTGTACAAAGATGTCCAAAACCTGCTGAGATGCAGTGAGGAAGACCTCTCCATTTCACAGGGGTTTCTGAGAAGGATCGGATTTTGAGAGCTCATTATACATATCAGATATCGCTTTGCCGAAGTATTCCTTCGCTTGAGGCCTCTTAATCTGAAAATCAAATGCACACATGAAAAACATAATTTTAATGTCACATGTTACAATGATAAACACATAGTCTAAGGACTCAATGCTTGCCTTCATTGTCGGAGTCAGCAGACCATTTTCCATTGCAAATGGTTCAGCCACCAAAGTGACTGCTTTTGCAAATTCAAATCCTCTAAGCTACAGGGCATCAAATAAAGATACAGAGAATATTCAATATTATTGAAGATGAGGTTTTACAAGGTAGTTGTACCCATAAAATGAAAAACTTACTTGAGCCTCACGTCCAACAGCATCCATCTCAGCCAAAACAGCTGCCTTTGCTCTTGGATCATTGCAAAGCTGTGTTAAATCATTATACTATGTACACAAAACAGAGAAAATCAGTTATTATAGCATATAGCTTTCATAAATCAAACACTAATACATCACAGCAAAATAAAATAAAATAACTAGAGTAAATTTCACAAACTTCCTTTGGACTTTCACAAAAAATACAAGATTCTTCTTGATTTCAAAACTACACAGGCTACCTTCTTTTTAACCATTTGATTAGTTATCTATTTGATTCCAATATTATAACCCACTTCATGGTTTCAAGAGATATCAATTGTTGTACTGGCAGTTAACATAGCCTAATGAGCCAATGGATTTGAATTATAAGATTTAAACAACCAAAAAGCTTATATTACCACTATGCCTTCTGAAGCAGCCCATGCTTTCATGACATCAGCATCAACCGAGACAACAGATACCAAAGAAGAATTAAAGCTATCACCTATAAAAGGTAAAATAAGAATCAGCAAGCTCAAAAGGGATAAAGGAGGAGCGCTTAAGACTGAACACACACGTGCAAAATATGTAAGCATTACTCCTTTCCTTACCATATATAAAGCACTGTGCCACAAAATTGCATTTGACATATACATTTTCTATCTTCTCCGGAGCAATGTATTCACCTTGTGCCAACTTAAAGATATTCTTCTTCCTACAATGAAATGAAATGTTTAAGTATGCATGTTTAAAAAATTTAGCTATTATTGTTGCAAGTGTGGTGAGAAAGTTAACAGGATGCTTGGGGTCATGTTTCTAACTCGTCTTGCAGAAGTCAAATGTATAAAAGTTAAATGGAAGACGGTATACAGTTACAAGTTAACAATATCACTCAATCAACAAAGCACCAATGGAAGATAGAAAGTTCACTAAAAAGTGTCTCTAATGTCCGCTAGCAGATGAATCACAGGGATAGCATCATATTAATGATGGATGGTTATCTAAGAACACATGTTTGTTGCTAAACAATGTGGGTGAATATTAAGATGCTGATACAACGGTATCTCACCTATCAATGATTTTGAGACGGCCGCCAGCTATCCATGTCCCAATATCTCCAGTATGCAGCCATCCCTCTTCATCGATGACTTCTCTCCTGGTCAATTTAATGAAAACTCAGGAACATTGTATATATGACATGATAAATTTAATTTATAACCATAGAACAGGCAAGGTGATTACGTCTGAGCTTCGTCTTTGTAATAACCTTGAAAAATAATAGGACCCCTGACACAAATTTCACCACGGGGGTTGGGCTGGTCATCAGATGTATAGTTCATTTCCGGAACATCTACAAGTTTTATCTCTGAAACCAAAAAAAAAAATCTTTTTAAATTAAGAGGAGACAGATACAAAATGTGTTCAAAACCCCATTATAATATTATTATTATCTTTCCTGTGATTGATAATTTGAGTCCTTTGAATTATAAAAGTAGCATTGTACTAAGTGAGTACCCATATTCAGAAAAACCACAGCAGCCCTAGTACCCTACAGCATGCATTAATTAAACTTGCACATTCAGCAGGTGCATACATGCATCAGTCCAAAAATTTAGATAAACAATTCAAATAACTGCAAAAGATGGGATGTTATAACTGGAGGATGGTGGGATCAGTTTGACCAATTCATGATCAAACGGGTTGGTATGTAGCATTACCTAACAATTAATATGCAGCAAGCTATACGATGTGAAATTTATAATACTCACCACAGGCTGGATTTGGAGAGCCAACATGACCACTTAGTATGTCACCATCATCAATGCAGCTTATAACACAGGAACTCTCGGTCATTCCATACCCTTCGGCAACTCTCCCACCAAAGCAACTATGAAATAGATGCCACAGAACATTTGGTCAGGATAAAACTTGATAAAAACAATAAGAGAAGAACATTTTATCTTTAGTAATGTATACACCAATATTACACAAAACTTACATCTTTAAAAATTCCATGATATCGGGTGATAAAGGTGAGGCACCTGATACCATAAGACGAACTCGTCCTCCAAGTTTGTCCTTTATCTTATTGAAAACTAATCTGTCCCACATTGGAGATGGGTTCTTGCCTAAAATAAGTGAAAATGTGGATGTTGAGGGTAAGTTGTCTTCAATAACTCTAGATTTCTTTTAAATGATACTACAGTGGACAGACACACAAATAAGAGAAGAGGTATACTTCTTGTGGATATGTTTAGATCAAGAAAGTAATTGAACAGAAAAGCAAACTATCAAAATAATGATCAACTGGGGGATATATGATACTCTCAATTTCTCAATCGACCCAAGTACAAACTGTTAGTTGAGAAGGAAAATAAAATTTGTCTCAAGCAGTTTGTCCATAGAAAGTTGGAATAGACAGGGTACCCAAATGCACAAACTTCTACAACAATTATGCCTAGGATAATTTAATTTATTTGATTCCAAAATTCAAGGATCTCAGTAATGATTTCTTGCTGATCCAAATATGATTTCCAACTGCAACACAAGTTTAGTAGCAGCTTATTTTCATATCAAAGTACAATTTTATGAAGCTCAAACCAGATCTTACATATTTTATTTGCCATGCGTGTCATCCAAAGCGCATAAATTTCAAGCTATTGAAAGCACAAAATACAAGATGTGGAAGGAAAACAAGTATAATACATACTATAGTACTATTCCTGAAAATGAGATTCAATTACCATCCTCTACAAGAAATAAATACATATAAAAGGTAATCTGGCATCTTAACAAGGATAAATGGGGAATTTGTAACCACCATCAATGAAAGGACAGTTGGACAATCATATAAAACAAATATCATTAGGATCAATGTTTAGGGAACAACAGAGATCAGTATCAGTTATGTAATACAATGAATAATCAAGCAAAATAATTATGCAAATATATGCTGCGCAAAAGATATCTCATAGTATATTTACCATGCAATATTGCCTGCCTTTTAGCATTGTAGGCAACATTGAATAACTTCTCCTTCAGACCACCAGATGATTTAACAGCATTAATAATACTGCACACAAAAATTCAACCAAATAGCACAATGAATATACAAGAAGCAAACAAACTGTTCTAAACATTGCAGTATGAATGTATATGATTGTTCTACCCAGCATATATTCTATTATATAGGCGAGGAACACTGCAGAAGACAGTAGGCCTTAGAGCTGCAAGGTCATCCATTAATTTCAGATTATCCTGTATGCAAAGGTTAAAAAGAAAATGTCAGTCTCGCCTAAAAACATACAGGATATAGTGAAACAAAATCCACAATGACAAAATCAACCCTAATGCATTATAATAGTATAATGTAGTACATTGGCTTCACAGGTTAACATATGAACCTAAAGTATATCATACATCCAAATTACTTGATAAGGACAGCTGAACAGTCAAAAGGTAGCTACCATTCAGAAATTTTACATGTGATTACAAGGTAGCTTTATAATCCATGCATGGATTAGAAGAACTCCACACTTTTCCCAAGAATACTATTATAAAAAATATAACTGGTACAGAAACTAATCAACCCATCATTTCATGAATTGGACAGTATGAAAATGTAAATACAAAAACATGTTAGCAGGCCAAACATAATTTGTTTACATGTATTAAATAGAATAAGGATGAACATTTATTGCCATCAGTTTCTGCATTGGGTAGGCAAGGGAGAAACTAGGATCTCTAATTCCTAGTGGTTGGTTGTGTTTCACAGTTTCTGCATTGTTGCAGGAGTTACCAATATTACTACAGTTTCTGTTTTAATATTTTATCATTGTAACTGTCCCTTGGGAAGTTATAACCAATTGTAACCTATTATCCATCAATATCAAGTATATTCTATACAATCCGCATAACAAAACATCATATCAGCTTCTATATACTACAGTGTATTGTAAGAGAACATTATTTGTCTATTCCTGTTTAACTAAATAACTATTACCATAAGCACCGCATCCATGAATACAAGTCTAAATCAGATATGATAACACATTAATTTTTCAGAAAAGTACAAGATCATTCAGAAATAGTAAAATATTTGCCAAATGAAAGGAAGAGAGAAGCTTAGTTTGTTTAAGACACACCCCCTGGTAGAATCCAACTGCAATACCAAAATATACTGTCATGACTTGATTTGTTCGCTCATAAATGTGTGCCAAAGGGAGATAGGATATATACCTGAAAATCGAAGGAAACCAAGGTAAAGACAGAAGAACAAACTATCATGGAAAAAAATGGCAAAAACTATTGTACCCATTGAAAAATAACTTACACATCAGAAGGGTTGAATTTTTCACCTATAGTGGCCCCAGCAACATTTGAAATGAAGTTTTCATGGGTCAAGACGGCACCCTGACCAGAATTTTTTTAGAAGAACGGTGAATAAGCAAAGAAACTATTTTAGGGGAATAATATACCACCAAGAAAGTTAAACCATAATTTTATATGAACCTCCGCACCTTTGGGGTTCCAGTTGTGCCACTTGTATAGCAAATGGTTGCAACATCCTCAGGCTTTGGTGGGCGAAAGGGCTGAATATTGCTGCGTCCCTATATCCAAACCACACAAACAATGAGGTGACAAATTTATCACATAGCAGATGATCAAGTAAATTGCAGCACACACCATTTGTAAAAAAGAAACCTAAAACTGATAAACCACCATAGATAGATTGATGCCCAACCAAAGTAACACTTCATATAATGCAGGGAATCAAATATATAATATCGGTTACCAAAATATATAAAATCGACATTCTTTGACCGAGACAATTAGATTACCTGATTTAAAAGCTTTGTGTATGAAATGATTTGAACTCCATCTGATGATGGAAGCGATGGAATTTGATCATCTATACCTCCAACTACCTGAATAATACAAACAATAAATCATACGGAGTTGCTTTGTGACAGAACATTTAATTGTAAACATAAGCCATGAATCCACACATACCACAATAAGGCGTACAGTTGGAATTTCAGACAAGTAGCTCAGCAACTGCAAGGAAGGTGACATGATCAATTATGTTTGCAAAAGAAGATTGAGAATTATAAACGATACACTGGTAAAAAAATGGATAGAAGCGGGAATACATTATATGTATTTCATCAGAGGATAACCAATTAGTTGATACCAATGACAATTAAAATAATAAAAACTCTTTTATCTCAGCTAAAATGTTATCGCCCTATTATTTAGCAAGTTTGTATAATATGATAATAAACCCTACCAACCTTTAATCAACAAAACTTAAATGCTAAGGCAAATAGAAGTTTGCAATAAAAATTCTAAAGTTCCCATTCTACAGAAAATAGTGACTACCGACTAGTGAGGAAGGTTGCCGGAAAATCACATCTTTTATTTAGAAAATCTGATTATCTACAGAAGTCAAACAAGTTGATCTTATTATGATTTAAAGCCAAAATGACATCCTTTTTCATACTAGTAATGGGATACATTCTAGAAGAGGGACTGAAGAGTTTGCTTGCTTCGGTCACAATTGTATAGTAGACATAAATTATAAATATTTAATTTTTTTTTGTTGAAACAGGTAACTAATTTCTTTTTTGAATATAATACTTATTAGTCATTACACTCAATTGGGACAAAGTAAAAGTCAAGACCAAAAAATTATATGGCTTAGATGAAATTTCCAGCTTGATTGATAGGAGCAAGATAAGATTATAGAAGAAATGGTGTTTACTGATCTAAAAGAACTGTGACAGTACATTTATTCGAGAGACCTGGTGCTCTCCCGCTCCAATTTCCTTACAAAACCAAATATGTCTTTGCTAGGGCCTTTCAATTATTGATAGCCTATGCTCTCTGCCACATCCCTCTCAGCGGTTAACTTCATAATTTAATAGTCGACCTAATTAATATAATTTTATTGATATTCACCTACCCATTCCAATTATAAACCCCGTCTAATTATTTTCGTCTGTCACACAAGTATCAACTTTGCATATCTTGATACGTGTGAAAAGATTTAGCATCTGTTCGGCAAAAAGGATGCACTCACATTAGGAAGCAATCATTCTGTGGTTATAATCATCAATTGTTTTCTGATAAATTGTTTTTTGAGAAATGGCTGATGTAATGTCAAGCAGTGCCAGTGTGCTCTATAGCATAAACTGAATATAATGTGCTTAAATTGTCAGTTTGTTCAATACTTGCTCATTGCATCAGTAATCAAGGACACGTGTCATCAGTGTATTCACGATTGAATTGGTTGCTCGAGCAATCAAGGACATGTGTCTTAAATTTAGGTTCGGAAGGGATACAAGATCCTAGTATCTATAAACCTTGTCCATAAACCATTAAACCCTAAACCTAAAACTCATTGTAAGGTATTCGCATTGGGGAGTGCATCGAGGTCACACTAAGTCAACAAAAAGGAGACGAATGATTGATTATGTAGTATTCAATTTTATGGTGACAGAGAGGATATATGCAATATTAAGTCCAACTTGAATCTCATAAGTACTTACCGAATTTAATGTTTGAGAGACACAAAATATGACTTGTACAAGAGCATGATTAACAATAAATTTGACAGCATCAGGACCTACAGAGCAAGCAGTTCCTTGCTGTCAATTCTAAATATTAGGCCAACATAAATATGAAAGAAAAAAAGTCCCCTCATAAACTATACGATACATACCAAGAGTATCATATAAAGGCACTGATATGAATGAATATGCCGAACAAGCATGATCAACAATGATCCACTCAGGTCTGTTAACAAAATACAACCCAATGCCAGAACCCTAGAAAAACACACATAAACTAATGGTTAAATAAAATGATGCGATGTAATAATAATAATAATAATAATAATAATAATAATAACAACAACAACAACAACAACAACAACAACAACAACAAAAAATAAAAAAAGAGTCCACCATGTAACTGTGATCTAGCATTCACCTTTTGGATTCCATAATTAATCAAACCAGAACCTATTGCGGACCGAGCAGTACCTGCTTCTCCGTATGTCATCCATTTGTACCTAGGAGTGCAGGAAGGATGGAAATGATGAGAAGTATGTAAAATAAATTTGAATGAAAAAGACAAAGGTGGAGCTGAAAGATTATTAAAGCTGCTTACTCCCCAACCGTTCCATCGACGCGGACACGGGTTCCTAAATATTTGTAGTCCCGAAAAGTGTCAACTGAGCGCCTATTATTACATAGTTTAAAAAACCCATATCAATTTCTAAATCATGAAATATAATTTCTAGGTGAAATAACGCTTATTGAGATTACACATTGACCTTGTGAATTTTAAATGATGTTTTGAAGAGAAAAAGAAGTAATGCTCACACAAAACTATCATGCAGTGTACCAATATCAGGATGATCGGGGAACCTGGACATCAGCTTCAGAGGAGAGCGTGCGGATCTTCCAAAAGGAAATAAGTAGTAATATAAACTTGGCCAGAGAAATATGTATAACAATTGAGATAAAGAACATTGGAAGAGGTATACCTATACACATTCCACTTTCCTGTCCGCAATTTCTCTGGGAGTACAACACTATACCCTTGCTCTGCTCAAAAGTACAGGTCAAAATTAAAGATATCAATATGACTGGCAAAGAAAGTAATTGCAAGAGTGTAATGTAATAAAAACAATGCTATAAAAGATCCATTTGTGGATAAGAGATCTTCATCAATTGTTTTAAAACTGGACCGTGCAGTAATCCAGTTAAGCATTGGTTCACAGTTTAATAATGGTTTAACCGTAGTTGAACTATGGCCAAACCAGTGATAAGTGAATTACATTTTTAAAACAAGAGTGTAATGTAATAAAAACAATGCTATAAAAGATCCATTTGTGGATAAGAGATCTTCATCAATTGTTTTAAAACTGGACCGTGCAGTAATCCAGTTAAGCATTGGTTCACAGTTTAATAATGGTTTAACCGTAGTTGAACTATCGCCAAACCAGTGATAAGTGAATTACATTTTTAATATTATATAATATATACTGAGTAATAAATCAACATGAAAATATTACAAAATTAAGACAAGTTAAATTTTAAATTGACAAAAAAATTATCTATTCTTCCACTATATGTTTTGTAAGGTAAAAATCAATAATAAAACCCTCTTTATGCATTCAATAATAAAAAATTATATATGAATCTTTATAACTTATCATCAGACCTTTATTTCACTAAAAGAAATATTTAATGAAATGCAAAAAAATATACTGTAACATAAAACTGACAGTTTAAACTGGTTCTCAGCCGCTGGTCTTACCAATCTGACCAATTCTTTACTGGTTTTCGCCAGTCATGAAATCCATCGGTTTACAGAGTTAAATGAACAAACACCTTATTGGTTCCCAGTTAGTTCCAATTTGGCATCTGGTTTTTATAATAATGTTAACAGTGATTGTAGAAGTAAGCTGGCTAGGCCTTTCTAACTGATTTCCTTAAATTAAAAAAGTAATGAACATTGTACTATGATTACTATTCAGATTTCATAGGTAACTATCACAGTTAATTAACAATTAACTAACTAACTAACAAAATAAGTGATGTGATTGGTCTCAGCTCTAGATCACCCAACTTCGGTGCTGTATGTTTATGTGTGCATTTCTGTATCAAATATTAATACAATAAAAGAAATCCAGATTCATCAAGCATATAAGAATTGATGCAACAGTGTCCAGTATATCTAAACGAATCCCCCGGACAAACAATGAAATGACAGCTAAGAATCAGGTATATCCACCATTCAAGTTTGTCCAATATTGAGAGTCACTAAAGCATTTATGACAACAAAATGCATCCCATACTTTTGTTTTGAGTAGGGTAAATACTACTCGCTGTAAAAAACAAAGGGTAAACACTGTTCCATTCTAATAACTCTAAATTCCATATTCCAACATAGTATGACAAAAAAACAGGAACTTTTGCCTACCATACTATTATGACTCCCTCCAAAAAAATTTGTGACGATCAAAGAAAATAGATATACTTGACCATATTATCCATTAAAAAAATAAACCTTGAATCAGCAATTGTTCTTATAGTATTAGGCAAGTGCCCCTATCACACATAAAAAGTGAGACAAACTAAATATTCCATCTTTCTGAGAGAATAATTTGCCACAAATAATGATCACTCGTCATTCTGCACTACCAATGGAAGGAACCTGAACCCTTAATGATAAATTATGAATTATGAAAATTCATAAAGTCATCGCGTTGACCAATCACAAAAGAAGGAAAAAATAAATTAGTCAGCACTAAACTAATCCATTAACTAATTAATAATTATTAATTAACCATGTTATATTTTGTTGACCTTTACCTCAAATTCCAAATTAAAATACGATAAACCATAGTATTAGTTTTATATTTCATCATATTAGGATGATCCATATCGCAAAAACACAGAACTAGCATCATCACGAGTATCACAATTTCATCATGATTCACCTAATTTCACAAGTGAGTTGAACAAATGCAAAATAAGAGCTTAAGTGAATAATACTATGAGATAGGGAAGGGAGTACCGATGAAGAACTCGCCGGCGGTGGGATTAGATCGGAGGTCGGAAGGAGAGTCGTCAGCGGTGGAGATGAGGTGGGCGTTGATTGCTTTGAGACGGCGTTGGGCAGCAGGTGAGGGATCCATGATGATGACAAAACGACGATGTTACGGTGCCGTTTTAGAGTTGATGCAAGAAAAACGGGAAAATGATGAGATGAGAAACAGGGAGTGTTGTGAATGAATGAAATAGTGGAAGAGAAAGAAAGTTAGAAGCGGCACGCATAACAAGATTAATGTCTGAGATTAATAGTATACCCAAAAAAAACACCATAATATCTCATCAATAATCACTTTGTCCTCATCTCTAAATTATTTTATTTCCATAATAATTTTTAACATTTGCAACAAAAATTTATGGCAAAAATATTATAATTTTCGATTTTTAATGGTACAATACTAATCATTCTTTTTCCAATTATACCATTTATTAATCTAAATTTATTATATTTTATTTACTTCACATGTATGACCGAACAACTGGCCGATTATATCTCTGTGAGCATAACTTCCTTGTATGATTATTTAGTTAAACGTGATGGTCCAACACAAGTAGACTTTCCCTCGTGAACAATGATTTTAGGGGTAGATTCGACTTGATGAGAGAGCGAAAGAGATTTCTAATTTTAGATCACGGACATGGAGCGTTACGCTTAAAGAATAAATATAATGTCTAAAATTACTTGTATGATGACTCTTAGCTCCAATATATTAATTCAACCCATTAAAAATAATGTTGAAAATTCATTAAAAAATGCATGGAATATTAATTAAAGAGTATAATTGAAATAATATTAATATTTTGTTTATTATATACTCCTTCCGTTCATTTTTATTATCTATTTCTATTATAAAAAAATATATATTTTAAAAATATTCGTCAAGACAAATTAAACAATATCTTACTTGCTGGCATTTGATTTTATATAATAATAAAAATTTATGATAAAAAAAAAAGCACAATGGTCAAAACCTACACTTAAAAATGAACATATGGAGTATAGTGATTGGAGTGATATATTTACTTCTATATTATAACAAAAAATAATATTCTCCATGGTCACTTTTATAAGAGATAATAATTACTTTAGATTAATTGAATAATTAATATATTTGAGTTATGTTTTTCTAACTAAGTATTTGATCTTACTAAATACATAAATTACTATTAAATAGTATTCTCATGTTTTACTGGTTCATAGGTTTCAAGAAGCAGAAAGAAAATAGATCTTAGAAGTTAAAAGTACATCTCATGGTCACCTACCTATTTGACCAAAAGGAAAGAACAAGGTTATGGTAAATTGATAAGTATAAACTATAAACCTCTTATTTCTGGTAGTAGGAATGACAATGGGTGCCCGCGGGTGCGGGTTTGATACTACCCATGGTTGTTAAAATCGCGTGTTAACACGTAAACTCGTACGAGTTTACGATTTTATATGTGAAAAACGTCTTAACTCGCATGTGAATTCGTTTTTTAGTAAAATCGTAGGAAAAACGATTTTAACCGAGTTATCTCGTTGTGAAAACGTTAAAATCGGATAAACTCGAGCGAGTTTACTTATTTTTCCGAGTTTACCTTTTCAAACTTTTCTGACCCAATTTCAGTTTTTTTAGCCCATTAGACAACTTTCTCTACACGTTTTGAAATGGAAAAAAAAAAATTATGCATTTGTTTAAAAGGTAAAATATTCACACTTTCACTATATTTTTCTCTCAAATAACTTTCACTACGTTTTGAAAAGAAAATGTTCACACCTTGGCAAATACAGCGATGAGTGTGAACAATTCAAAATGGTTTTAAATGTGAACATTTTTATTAATTCAAAATGTATTCAATGCATAGTGAAAGTGTGAACATTTTGAATCATATAAAGATGCATTTGTTTAAAAGGTAAAATGTTCACACTTCACACATTCAAATAACACTCTCACTATGCATTTGTTTAAATTGTTATTTGAATGTTTATATGATTTTGTTGGGATAATTATTGTATTTTGATGCAAATTTATGAATATTGTGCTATTTATATGAAGATTTAGTCTATTTTTACTTTATAATTAAGTTAATTTTTTGAAATATTGACATTTTTATAGTATTATATTAGTATATATGTCATATAAATAATAATATTAATATTATTTTAATTTTAGGTAAACTCGTATGAGTTTACGATTCGAGTTTACGTGTCGAGTTTACCTATCCAAAACGAGTTAAGGTAAAAACTCGATTCTGACAACCTTGATACTACTCACACCCACGCCCATAATTTCGGGTGTCGCTCAAACCCAAACCCAAAGGCTGTTTGGGTGGTAAACTAAAACCCACGCCCAAACCCATTGGGTTTGAGTTTTTTCACCCAAACCCGAAACCCACAGCTTAATCAGGTAGAATTAAAATTCCTAGGTTTTTTCAGCCAAACCCACAGCTAGATCAGACAGAATTAAAATCCCTGGGTTTTTCACCCACAACCAAACCCATTTTGTTCATAATAATAAAATTAAGGTCATTAGTTTAACACATTTTGTTCCCAATACAATTCAATAACATAGTTTTAACACACTCTGTTTACTTAATCACTTTGAAAAGGAATGAAAATAAGGAATGATGTCCGAAACCTAATTTGCCTATATATACACCTAGGGTATTTTGGTAATTTTAATATATAATGGGCGGATGTATGGGTTTCGGGTGTGGGTTTCATACTACCCACACCCATAATTTTGGATGCCACCCGAACTCAAACCCAAACCGGGGTTTCGCCCATTGACTTGGGTTTGGGTTTGTCGGGTTTGGGTGAAATTGCCATCCTATATGTAGGTGTATATCTCTTTTTTTGAAGAAGGCAAGTGTTGTGTATATCTCTTATTTGGGAACAGTACAAAATAGTGGTCCTTGAGTAAAAGAAATAGTAGTGGTCCATCATCATGGCCACGAGGTTTGGTTTAGGGTTCTAGAGGAAAAGAAAATTTAATGTTCATATTCATATATATAAAAACTTGTAAAATATATTTAACTCTTTTCCTTTCCTTCAAAATATTGTACCAAAATCATAAAATACTGGACAAAAAATTATATTACACACACGGATTCAAAGCTCTATTTTTCTTTATTGCTTTGAATAAATGATAAGAATTAAAAAAATTGTTATCCTAGCTTGTTCTCTAAAGATACAAAATATGTTATCTAGATATAGAAATTCTGCAATGTAAAAAAAAAAATACAAAATTTTGCTTATAAGAATTTTATTTTAAAAGATACAAAATATTTAAGTTTTGTATTTTTTATAAATATTTACTTTAGACTATTGTAGATTATAGACAAATTAGATTCAAATTAATTTATCAGTACTTTTTCTTTTGTTAAACATAGCTGACTTCACTATTACTTAATAAAGTTAGATATGGGCCCCAATGGGGTTCATACTAGGATGGCTGCCGTCTACAGGGTACCCCCTCACAATTCCAATGAAGTTTCAAATTATTTCCAACGACGCCAAGACAAAAAAAAAATAATGTACCTATCTTATTTCCAATGACGCCAAGATAAACAACAAAATTTATATCCAAACCAAATAATAGCATATTCGAAGTTTCAGATTATTTTTATGTGCATGCATATTCGGAGGTAAGGTCCAAACTCCAAACGTGGTAGAAATTTAGCAGATATTAAACTCCAGAAACAAGTAAACAACACTGATGACCTGTGATTCTACTACACCTTAAGTATGTTAAGTATTTAAAATCTACTCTATACTGAGAATAATGGTATAAAGTTTCTTCTATACTTCTAGAAGAGCTCCATTAATTGCTGGGAGACATCTGCATCAATGTGAGAACTGATATCAGTAACCATATTCAAAATACTTGAGTTCACTCACAAATTTTTACGACGCTGAGTTGAGATGAATTGCAGTTTGGTTAGGTAGCAATATATTCACTTATCTATTGCTACTTAACCAACAATTTCAAAATAGCATAGTAAATCAAAACACTTCTACTAGATAATTATAACAAGGGAGTGTAGTACCTTGAAGAACGGACGGGGTTGCCTGAAACTCTTGCCAGATATTCTGATACGCGGCAGGGTCCATGTTCAAAAACTTGGCAGCAAGGTATGCAGCTCCAGCAGCAATTTGGTGAGGTTTAAATTGAAGCCATAGAGAGCTCCGAAGCCTGCAAAAGAAATTTCAGCATCAGCGAGGTACACAACAATACCGCTACCATTGTTCAACAAAAACAGAGGCGACGGAACATATACATAATAAATACTCAAACTAACCATCCCGGGCAACACTAAAAGAAGATTCTCGAACAACTAAAGCATATATTGCAACCATGGCAGATCATGTCAGCTATCATAATGAGAAGTAATATGAACTAAAAAATACAAATAGTATTCAACATTCATACCAAGTTCCTTACCAACTATAATAGCAGCAACTCAGGAAGAATACTATGCCAAGAATCTGTGTAGGATTGCTGATAAGAATACCAAACTATAGCACTATCTTACACTCATATAGGGAACTTATCAGACTTCCAGACCCAACTCTGCTGTGGGAGGCTCTAAACTCCAGAAATTTATGCAATAAAAATATAAGCATGCATTGAGAGCTGCTCATTCCAAACAAATGAACTTTCAAAGGTAATGCCCAATGCCACCTCTTGTCAATATTTTGTCCGGGAGAACCTCGCTACCATATATATTGGGATACTTATAATGAATGCAACTTATTTCACACACTACATCCAACCACTTTGTGTAGCAGATGCAAATTGAAATTTTAAAATCATTATACGATATGGAACATACGAAAAATGGGAATAGGAGTAAAATTGAATTGTCTTTGCCCAAAAAGAAAAAAAATTGAAGCAAAAAGCCTCTTACAAAGTACAAACTGTCCCATATCCTACCACTATGTTCAACAGTAGGGAGATCCTTTGTGTGACCTTAAGAAGTAAGGGGAATGATATTCAAGGCAACGGAACACCACCACAAGAAAAACTCCTGATCTGAAATCAGGGTAGGTACAAGCTGAGCTAAAAACCATGTGTTACAGAAATCTAAGATACAGACTGCCCCTTCTAAGGTGGGAAAGCGATTAATAACAACAAAATCTCTTTTCTCCCACCCTTCTTACCCTTCAATGCTAAAAAAGCATATGAAAATTATGGAGTACATCACTATCCAGTGGGTTCATTGAAGGTCCAAATTGTTATCAATAAATCCAATAGGAGAAGGGTAAAGAAGGGAAACTATTCACAACAAAGTAGCACCTGTGCAGAACTCTATTGAGCAATATAGTCATGTTACTGTCTATATTGCCAAACAAGAATAAGAGAGTAAAGATGGCCCCAGTTCACAACCCATCCAACAAAGAAGTCCTTTAAGTCACTGTACATTTTGAGTATTTGAACTCGTAAGGAAGCAAACTCACTTTTTATACATAACCTATTCAACTTAGCAAACCCTAAATACAAATGGATAACAGTGTGGTATCACCAGCATTGATATATCATATAGCAGAGTCATTTGAAGTATAATATAGGTCACCCACTAAATGCCAAATGATGAGAAGATAGCCAGCTCCAAGTTAAGGCTTGATTTTACAAGACAGGCATCATATATTCGGGAAGATAATGTGATTAATATGTTAGCAACCACATTTTTTGACACAGTGATATACAATCAACCGCAAATGCATTTCCTTGAAATAGTTTGCTATCAAATGCATTTTCTGAAAAATAGTGCATACAATAATTGATCCAAAACAAAGAAATAACAATATTGATACAACATACACTACTGATAAAATAGTGCATAAAAATTTAAAACTAAGAGGAAGACTAAAAAACATAACATTACGGATAAGATCATCCTACAATCACAGAAACTACCAAGACAAAAATCATTGATTTATACTGCCAAGCATCTAATAAATCTCTAGCAATGTTAAAAGTTAATACAGAATTCATTGCTAAGTGAAAGTAAAAATCTTGCGATTTAAATAAATAATTCAAATGTTTTTTCCCAACAGAAGTAAAATCTTAAATTCTCCATTCCCAATACATACTTAATAACTAGAATATATGTAAAAGAACAAAGAAAACTATTTGAACAGGTGGAAAGTGTAAGCAATGACAATAACAGGACCATTTAAAGAAAAAAAATAAAGGTCCAAGTTGTTCAAAATCAAATCAGTTTTTTGCCAGGGAATAATTTTCTCAAAATAAATTTATAGACCCAAGTAAAGGAATTCCTTCAATTATTTGTTTAAAATTAAGAACACAAACACAACTATCAGACAGCAGGTAGATCTATTTTAACATTTAAAAAAAAAAGCATTCCAGAATGAAAATCCATTTCCCTTCATATTAGTTTTGTCAAATAGCGGGTGCTATATGGCATAGCGGAATTTGAACAGATCACTGTTGTCACTATTTAGTACAAAGTGATGTCAAATAGAGGTGCTATATAGCATAGCGGAATTTGAACAGATCACTGTTGTCACTATTTAGTACAAAGTGATGTCAAATAGCGGTGTGCTAGCACTGTGTAGCATAGCAGAATTTGAACAAACCGCTATTTTCTGCGATCCGCGATTGACAACTCTACTTCACATCATAATTTGATCAAAACATTTGTTTGGGACAACAAAAGACTAGTTTTCCACAACCATCTATGATATTAGTCACTGAAAGGAGCCGACGATCCATCAACTTAATGGATCGAACGCGAAGAATAGCAGCTTGCTGCCTTACTGGAGGATGGATGTAACTAAGCCCCACAGGGAACTCCCGCTGCAGCGGGGACCATATTTGAAATTCATACTGTTAGCTTCTTTTGTTGGCTTTGAAAAAAAAAATCGTATATCATCTTTTTATGTAGGTCAAGATTATCAACAGCCCATTTGGCCAATGGTAATCAGCACAAACTACAACACAATGAGGGTTTGACAGAAAATATGTGTTGGGGCCATAGGGCTCTTGGTTAGCCCAAAGAAAATCAACAGAGTATCAATCCGCCAGCTAATTATATCATACAGGCCAGCATATCAACAAATCAAATCCGCCAGCTAATTATATCAATCCAAGAACAGCATATCAATCCACCAGCTAATTATATCATACAGGCCAGCATGATAATCTTGTGAAGATCCTGCAATTATATGCATGCCAAAACAATCAAAATCACATGACAAATAGCTACACAGACAAGTTGGGCTAATGAAAAATACTGAGAATCAACATTATTTTGGACCAAAATTTAGGATGGTGATACCAAGGTATCTTCCTCAGCGACAAGATCTCCACACCTCAAGACACGCTAATTTCTTGAGATTTATCACTCAATGCCCCATGTTCTGTTTCCTATACTAGGTTTTTTTTTTTTTTTTTTTCATTCGAGTAACTCGTTAGATAACGGGCTAGTCATAACCAATAAAAGGGATACCTGAAGAGGACACCATCAACAGCTCAGAAAATCACATACAAGTTCTATTTGAGTGGAATTTGTTTTATCCTCGAGATGAACAGTATAATCAAACATCACACTACTGCAATCATAAAGGTGCAAGATTTAAAATAAGAAAACTCACCCTTCACTGACCAAGTTTAATGCCATATTCACCAAAAAAGTCTTTGAAAGACCTAATTTGTTGAGAACAGATGTAAGAGGTGCATATGGATGTTGCACACCAAGTTCAAAATTTAGAGTAGTGAGTATCAACTGTTCAGCCTCAAGCACCCGCTCACGATACTGTTCAAACCAATCCTGTGAACAACTCAAATAAAGTCAATATACATGAAAATTACAACCAATAATAGAGGAATAAGAATTACAGATCAATCCAAGAGAAACGTTGACTTATTTGAACTGACATTATTTTCAACGGATAATAATACCCATGAATTTTACGGTGATTATGCATACATATTCATGGTAATTCTATAAACATAACAAGCATATTTCACATACAGATTAATAGGGGCTATTGTATGGTGACTTTTCTGCATAACTTTATGGGCAATATAGTACAAAAGAGCAAATAATTTTGGGTAGTTTGAAGTATACTCACAACAGGAAACCAGTAGGATAAGAAAGCAAATTCTTGTTTGTGCAAGATTTCACTGGATGTTCTCAATACGCTATTCAAAGGGCATGGAGATTCTTCTGACTTCCCAGCAAGAAAAAGAGCAGCAGTAGCTATCAACTGCAGCAGAGAACAAAATTAATAAAAAACACAGCTGCCCATGTTAAAGTAAATTGATATAAAACATCCAGCTCCAAAACTTTCATAGATTTGAGAAACAAAAATTCTTTGAATTCCTAGTAGTAGAACAAATTCTATGCATGTTATAGTTCTAAGTTTAAACTGAAACATTTAGTAAGAAAATTAAAAGATGAATTTAGAACTAGGGCATTGTTAAAAACTCACAAATCTGTCATGGCAAGCATGTGATCTGCGAACAAAAAAACGGTGGCACAGAACCATGGAAGTCCCGATGGTAGTTTGAGGCCTGTAAACAAACATGATATGAATTTAGCCGGTTCAAAAAATTAAATTAACACACAAACTAACATCATAATATCATATAAGAATAAAAACTAGTAGAAGTCCCAGAAAAGACTATATCCATGTGACTAGCAAAAGTGAGTCTTACAGCTCAAGCCTTGTTCCGAGATTCTGAAGGAAGGCACAGTAAGAATACCGCAAGTGTGTTTCATGACGTACATCAATACCATCTTTTCTTGATGGAGAGTTTCTATCAATATCATCCCTTGACATAAAGATGGGCTTATCATCATCAAATATAGAGAAATCAGGTTTAAGGCTAGCTGGGATAGAGGTATAAGCACTGGATCTTGTAGGATGAGCATGAAAACTATGTGATGAAGGGATATAGTCATGGACTGTGGATGGAAGATTGAACTTCTGGCTTTCTGCCCGAACAAGAGCTGAATGTTTTCTCTTTCTCATAGATGATGGAGCAACATCAACATAATTAGCATAGTCCGCATTGCATTGGTTGAAATTGCCACCATAGTACCCAAAACTTGTTTGGTTGTCATAATAATTGTTATAATTCCTCTGATTATAATGGTTCCTGCTTCTTTTCCTATCAGTGTTACTGATATTGTGTCCATCATAGGTGGACCAGTAACCACCGTTTAAATTACGATTTTCCGCTTGAAAATTCCGCACATAAGACATAATTCCTGCAAAATCATACAAGGCAACAAAATTATACATGCAATTAAATGCACTTATGATCTAATAAACATACTGTTAAAAAAACACACATATGCTTCCAGAAACCAATGATCAATTATAACAAGAAAAAAAATCACTATAACAAACTGAATTAATAGGTAAAAAGTTATATGATTAATAAATCATCCGCATGATTATGGTGTTTGAGATTTCCATTATAGATTATGGTGAGAAAATCATCTGATTTATATTATACGTCTGCAACCAAATTAACCACAAAAAAACACAATTTGAGCATGAATTATAGCATCTGATTTCACATAGATCATAAAAATAGAAATTAAACAGATGATTCGAAGATGTGTTGATTTTTATGAATTTGATGTGAATTATGAAACTAAATAATGAGAAAAATGAAAGAAATTGAGCATGAGAGAATAGAATTTGGAAGAGTACCTGAGGAAGCAGCGAAGTGGATCTGAAGAATTGATTGAGATCGATGATTAGAATTGGAAAGTGAAAATTAGGGTTTTGAAAAAGGGGGTAGGTTGTATTTGAAGGTTAAAACAGGGAAAGAAAAGAAAGATTCATCTAAACGCAAGCAAGCATCATCCATATTTTCAAACTTGGATTCGGTACTTGGGTTGGTAATTTCATGACCCAGCCCAACCAATCTCAACCGCTTCTTTTACCAACCGCAATTTAACCGTTAATTTTATCTATTTACAATATGTACAAAAGACTATCAAAAAATTTATTTTTTCCTTAGTACGTTTAATAATATTTCACCGTTTATATTCTTAAATGTCATTTTAACTCTAAATTGAGAAAAAAATATGTACAAAACAGGTGTAATTATAAAGATTAATGATCAAACTCAAAATCAAATGAATAAGGGACTCAAGCGGGGACGGATTTTGTCTTTTTCAAACTCAAATCCATAAAGTTTGGGCGTCCTCATACCGTCTCAAATTTCAACTGGCACAAAAATTAAAATCTCAAAATCATATAGCTTACGGAGCTCGAGTATCCCCAATGAATTTCAGATGTCCTTGTTTTCCTCCATCTGACGTAATTTAGGTTGTATTTTGGAATTATTTTATTAAAAAAAATTAAAAATCAACTATATTTTTTAAACAAGAAAAAAATAAAGGGGGATAACTTATTTAATACTCAACTTAAAATTAAAAATAAATATTAAAATATAATTTAAGATTTTGTTTAAGAATTTTTAATTTAAGAGATGTAAAATATAATTCCAATATATGCTAGTAAGAACAATTGGTAGTGGGAATGGATTATGATGATTCTATAGCTTCAATACGCTTCATTCTTAATAAACACGTTTTTGCAATTTGTGAGGGTTGTTCTAGCTAGATACGGAATTTTTTTTTATTAATAATAGGATAAATAAATAAGGTATTGAAAATGCAATTGTACAAATTTCAGCAAATAAGATTTTGATCCCCAATAACAAGCGAACAAGCATTTTCACGGACTAGCCCGCTTCCTATTACTCAAGCAAGAGGGAAATTTCACATCATAAACCATGGCATGAGAAAGCTAATAGTAATGCAGCATTGTTAAAATCAAAGACCCAAAAGTTTTTAGTAAAAAAAGTTTTGTTGTTTAACAATATATCGACATTTATCTATCCAACTAAAACAAATATTGCACACTAAAGCTTTTCTTGGTAAGGTCTACATAACCACTTTTTATTGAAAAAATCTGATATGGGCTAAGACATTAAGGTTTTGATGTTTTTGAAAAAATGTCTGCAACTATGATATGGGCTACGACATTAAGGTTTTGATGTTTTTGTGACAAGAGCACGGCCGTGATTGAGGCCGCATCAACTGCATTTATCTGTGATTCTCCGTAATATCTTGCATCAAGGCACTACTGCGGTTGTGGACTTGTGTAAGGTCTTACAAAAATCCGTGACTGCAATCTGACCATCAAGGTTTTGAGACCGCATAATCATGATTCTCTGTAATATCAAGGATCGAGGTACAACCACAACAGTTACCGGCACTGGAATTCAAAAAATCGAAGTATAAAAAAGGTTATCAAGTGAGGATTCATTATTTTTGCAGCCATGGTTTTAGGCATGAGAGGAAAGAACATAACTAGCAAAGTTCAAATTGATTACCTAATTCATATTCAAGAGATTAAGCATTGGCCTCCATCACAATCTTTAAGATCCCTTGGTTCTGTTTTAATAGAAATGAGGAATGGTTCTAACACATTAAGTTCCACAAAACTAGTATCACCTTCACTTAGTTCAGTTATAGGTGAAGTGGAGGAATAGAATTCAATGAATCATTTAGAATTTCAGTGACATTGTTGAGAGATGTATCCATTAGAGGTGGTGACTTGATGTGTTTCAATTGCAATTCAACTTGTTTGAGCCAAGAAAAGATAATAAGATTGTTAAGGGTCAAGTATTAGGAAGTGCCATTGTAGATTTGGCTGATTATGGAATAATTAAAGAAGGATTAAGCATTAGTACATCTTTGAACTGTAAGAGGAGTTATAGAAACAATGATCAACCACTCTTGTTTATTAAAATCAGCCTGTTGAAAACATTCATGTTCGTTCTTGGTGGTGATTCGGTATCAACATTGATGAATGAAGAATATGATGAGGAAGCTGAGATTGCTTCTTTTACTGAGGATGATGTTTCTTCATATTAATCTGTGGCTGCAGTTTCTAATTCATTTGAGTCTAGTGGTTTTACAACTCCTATATTGTTAACATATTGCAGCATCTTTCTACAGGTTAACCTTTTGGTTGTCTAATACTATAGCGTTGAGAACAATCATAAACCGAAACTCGAAAGATTTGGTTTCATTAAATCATGGTGGTTCCAATAGGAGACAAAAATATTCAATATTTGCATACATTATCAGATTTTCGTAATTTCTAGAGACAATTGTGTGGTTAGAAAATTCAGTCTTTCTCCTCCTAGTTGGAAGATTAACCCTTGAATTAAATCAAAATGTTTCAATTTATGATTGATAGCAATGTTAATGATGGCAGACCATGGCGGAGAGCCAAAAATCCAACATACCGGCCAACATATGGCGCTGATATCCTTCACAAAATGGGCATTTCTGTTTTCCAAAAATCCGCCACTGATATACACAATGACCGATATTTAACAACATTGATCAATAGCAATAAATAAAAATAAGTATTCCCACTAACCAAATAACATCTATTTTCATTCAAAATTGAGTATTCACACAAACCAAAATAATTCATTGTTACAAATTAGAAAATCTAGCATAAGTTGTTAGTTAAAGGAGTCTTACACACCTAATACTTACAAAATACAATTAGATACTATCAAATACATCTTGTTTTCTTACCTTGCTCAATTTTCTCTAGATTCTCAAATTCTATATTTGTAAGTAACGGTGATTCTGCTCCGATAAGCCAATCTTGGGTGCAAATAAGAGCTTCCATTGTTATTGGTGGTAGATCGTCGTCATCATCACATAATAATCCATAACCTCCACCGATCTTACGAATCTTAAGGCATTGGCAACCACGAATGAATTCGATTAGCCAATTCCAGTAATATTTATCCTCAAAGCTAAGCTCCAAATGAGTTAAATTGAGAAATTTAGGAAAGGGTTTCAGTAACTCCTCAATAGGACCATCAGGAAGAGTCTTGTCAGTAACTTGTAAATTTTTGAAGAGTAAATCCTCAAGAAGTGGACATACAGAAAGGAGTTTGACAAGAAACTTGAGTTTGAGAATATGAACATTAGTGAAGTGCAGTATTTTGAGGTTGGGCAAATTAGTAGCAGACCTGTGAACATAGTCTATAGTTAACCCGTTCAAGTTGATCTCAACAAGAGTTGAAATAGTGAAAGCAATATATGGCAGGTTAAGGGTGGAAAAACAAGGGTTGTTCAAAAAAGTGATATTGAGATGTTCAACTTTGAGATTAGTAAGGATGATGCCTAAGGGGTCGCTCCAAGAGGAGGGACAGGCAGCAGATACAATATTTAAAGTATTGAGAGTATGCTTTAAATCATCAAAAAATAACATTACGCTAACATGATAACTTTGAAGGGCCGTTTCGTCATGCAAGTAAGGTCTGTCGTCGTAGTTGATGTCGGTCATTCTTTTATGGAGTCTTCTCCATCGCTTTGAGACACGGGCTGTGACATCGAGTTGTTCGAAGGGCAAAAGAGATATTTGGAAGAATGCTTTTAAGGAAGCATGTGAAAGGCTCTGTTCTATTAGAGCTGGAGGGCATGAGTGTGGTTGTTTGCCTATGCTTCCTATATTGGTCAGTGTTATTTGATTGCTTCACAAGTCACAAACTTATTTCATTTCTAAATATATCTTTTGTCTATGCAAATGTATCGTTTTTTGTTTTTTTATAACTAAAGGTTTAGGCGAGTTGAATGTCGTGGACCGGTTCAATCTTGGTTCTAGTTCTGACAACATTGCCTTAAGTATCACTCTCTCCTACTTAATCCTAAATGTTCTGTCAAATCCATGATGTTATTGTTAAGAGTTCCACATCGGTTACGAGATGACCCGAATATATGTTTATAAGTGGAGGCAATCCCCACCTTATAATCAGAGCCAAAACGAAACATTAGTTACTAATTATTTCCGTATACTACTATAAGGACAAGTAGTAGAGACTAACGAGGCAGATTAGACGAAACGTTAGCTGCTAATTATTTTCATATACTACTATAGGGACAAGTAGTAGAGAGTGATACTTGAAAGACTAAATTGAAGTCCTAATCTTAAAGGATCAATGAAAATTTTTCGACTTTTTGATTATAATATAATTTGAGATCATTTACATGTCAGTGATATGCTCTTGTTCATCTGTGTCATCACTTTTTTATTTTCAGATTGGGAATTGGTCTAGATGGTTGAGTGATCTATTTGACATGAATGAAGAGGACTCACATGAAGATAACCATGGCTCTAATGAGAAGAAACATAACACATCTTTTAAGTCCTTCACTCTACTTAATGCACTAAGTGACCTCTTGACGCTTCCTATAGATATGCTATTATGTGCATCTATTAGGAATGAGGTATATAAGTCAATGATATTGTTTAACTTTTAGTTCATGATTTTAAATTGCAATTGCGATTACATTGTGAACCTTTATATTGCGGGAAAATGTAACCAGAATGGTCGAAATTGCAATATTGTGTCCGTCGGGCAGGGAAGTACGTCTCCTGAACTTGTCGTGTTTGGGACGTGCTTGACAGTTGAGGAGGAGGGTTTCCTCAGTTGAGAAGCCCGGTTCATAACACATACTTAGGGGGATATTATCTCACTCTCAAAACCATTATAACATGTCATTGTCCACAAGAAATTAGTCTTTGCTTGAAACCAAGTTTGAAGAAAAAACCAACAAGAAAAGATTCATCACCCTCCAATACATGATTATACTTTACAAAAGTAAGACTAACAAATGACATTTAATTTAGGCAAAAAACATTATTATTAAACTCACCTAATAGCAGTCCTTAAAAAACATATCCAGCTCAATTTATTTCTAGCACATTACTTGTATCTTAGTCAAATCAAACCATAACTATATTTTCCATAATTCTCTTTTATTTATTTGTTTATAATAACAACAGCTATGATTGACATGAATCATCTTTTCTTTAATAGAATTGAATTACTACTACTACCTTATTTATTTATGGTCCCTTCTTCCTAGTACTACAGTTCAGCCACATTGGCTTCTTTCTCTGTAAACTATGCAACTAGTTTCAGTTCCAACTCGTTAATGTTAGTTCCAAAGCATATAAAAGACAAGAAATATGTGGTCCCTATTTTCTCTTAAATCATAACACATGCTTCACTATCTCAATAGCTGAATTGGAAGGTATTATTTATGTTATTGTTGCATAACTCTTTACTCTTGTCTGTTACAGACTAAGTTGTCTAGTACATTTATGGACCCTACTTGAATATTACATGTCAAATTCTATTACTGTTCTTAGAGCATTTCATTACTTCTTGGTTAAATTATTTTGCAGTCCTAAGAAGAAGAATAATAAGAGAAAGAATTTGCTGTAATAGTGAAAATTTTGAATTGTAAAAAAATAGCTGTTTGTATTTCAGTTGCTGAAAATAATATCTTGTGGAGATTAAAAAAACCTTGACATGTCATTCTCATATATGTTGGATAAAATCTTCTGAATTTTGAATCTTACAACAAATAAAGCCTATCCACTAGTATAAGAATATATGTTTTCAACTATTTCAACTCCAAAAGTCATTTTTATGTTGTGTACGACAGGTAAAGTTACCGATTATTCGTGTACTTCATCTGATCTTAAACATAAAGAAAAATTCAAATGTATTTATGATGGGGTTGATTGTCAAGTCTCACATCGCCTAGTTTCTTAAATCAAGAAGGAGGTTAAAAATAGCTATTGGAGAAGTCTCACATCGCTTAGAATAGTGAAGCAAGAGGAAAACCAAAGCTATATAATAGGCCTAAGTTCTTTGTTTGTGATTGCACCAGTCAGTAGCACTTTAAGCTTATATCTGACTCTTAGTTTAAATATTTGCTTTGTGAGAGTGTGGTTGTATTGGGGCATTGAGGTGAGAGTGAGAGAAGTCTATGTGTTGTAAAAATTTTCACATAGTGATAATTCTTTGGTTGTCGGTTTAGACAATGGTTGTGGTTTTTTCTCCGATTTGGAGTTTCCACATTATATTCTTGTGTTGTGATTGTGTTTATTTTTCTTCTTTAGTGTTGTTATTTCCTAACAGTGGTATCAGAGCTTCGGTTCGGTGAGATATCACATTTCTTTGTATGCTCTGTGGTTGCAGCATTGTCTGATCTTCCACATCAGAAAAAAGAAGTGTGATATTCTGAAGGTGCTAAAGAAGGGGTTTTGCTATGTCTTATTCAAGTGCTATGAAGTTTGACATAGAGAAGTTTGATGGAAGAATCAACTTTGGCTTGTGGAAAGTGCAAGTCAATGATGTGTTGATACAATCAGGTTTACACAAGGCGCTGAAAGGAAACACTTCCAAGATGGAGGCCGACAAGTGGGAGGAACTAGATTTGAGAGCTGCAAGTGCAATTCGCTTGTGTTTGTCAAAGAATGTTCTTGCGAATGTGCAGAATTTGTCATCAGCCAAGGAACTCTGGGAAAGGCTTGAAGGGTTGTATCAGGCAAAGGACATCTCAAATCGGTTGCTACTAAAGGAGCAATTCCACAATTTGCGCATGGATGAAGGTACAAAAATCTCTGATCATCTTAGTACTTTGAATAATATAGTTTATGAGTTAGAATCTATTAAAGTTGAGATTGATGATGAGGATAAGGCGTTAAGGCTCATTTGGTCCCTTCCACCTTCTTATGTTCATCTCAAACCTGTTTTGATGTATGGGAAGGAAAAATTGAATTTTGAAGAAGTTGCAACTAAAATTATTTCTGAAGAAAGGAGGATGAAAAATGATGAAAGCACTTCATCAAATTCAATGTTGCTAACTAGAAGTGGGGCTAATGGAAAGAAGATCCATGCAAAGAATCTGCCGTGTTGGAAGTGTGGAAGATCTGGGCATTTAAAGAGAAATTGTCCAGGTGGAGAAGTATATGAAAAAGACTCTGAGACAAGTGCTAGCAATGTCTCCCTTGTTTTGGGAGATGATAGTGATCTTATCTAGAAGATAAAGTTTGTCCTTATGGTATTTCCGCTATACCATGGGAAATGACAAGTTATTGCTAGCGGATTCAAAACAACACACGGGCATTGGTTGGCATTGATGCAAGGTGTGTGGTGAGATATGTTGATGGCTGAAGAACTTCCTGAAAGCCAACATGGGAGTTGCACCATATTCTTTCACCAGGTTTCGACATGAAATTCTTGGAATGGTTTAGTTCTAAGTGGAGTATACTTTTATGGTGGAGTATGATTGTCGGTATAGACAATGGAAGCGGAAGATGGAACTCTTTCAATCAAGGTGGAGATTGTTGGGGTTGATTGTCAAGTCCCACATCGCCTAGTTTCTTAAATCAAGAAGGAGGTTAAAAATAGCTATTGGAGAAGTCCCACATCGCTTAGAATAGTGAAGCAAGAGGAAAACCAAAGCTATATAATAGGCCTAAGTTCTTTGTTTGTGATTGCACCAGTCAGTAGCACTTTAAGCTTATATCTGACTCTTAGTTTAAATATTTGCTTTGTGAGAGTGTGGTTGTATTGGGGCATTGAGGTGAGAGTGAGAGAAGTCTATGTGTTGTAAAAATTTTCACATAGTGATAATTCTCTGGTTGTCGGTTTAGACAACGGTTGTGGTTTTTTCTCCGATTTGGAGTTTCCACATTATATTCTTGTGTTGTGATTGTGTTTATTTTTCTTCTTTAGTGTTGTTATTTCCTAACAATTTAAACTAAATTTTTAGAAAATACACAAGATTTTTTGTTTATACTTAAAACCAGAATAACAAGTAGCATAGTTACTAGTTTTTATACAAAAAGATTTGTTGTAACTGCTTTCTGAGGATATAAGCAATCTACCGTGATTCTTACTACGGTGACCGATATCACTCACTTATTCTCGCGCTCCAAAATCACATATGGAGTGTGAAGTTTTATTGAAGTAGACATTTGAGGTGTCTTGACAACAAGTGATTCAATAAGACAAACTCTAGATCAATCTTTTAATTGGTCTCACGGTGAGTAGGTTAGAATCACGGTAATTTACTGTGATTTTTTAAAAGTTACGGAGAGTAGCTTATGTGAAATTACGGTGGATCACCATGATTCTGAATTTCTGACGTATCTACCGTGATATTAAACATAGGCTAAGTTGTCTTCATTTTCATTTTACAACAAGCTGGTTTAAGTTTAGTAGAGTTACATTACACATTTACACACAAAATAACTTAGTAAAAATTTGAGATATTATCTGTTAGAAAAAGTAAAGAGTTGATCAATTTTGCTTCAAATTTATTGAATTTGGCAGAGCAAGAGTATCTGCGGTTGCTAAAGATTTACATAATGACTTGGTACTATAAATTAATGACAAACCACATGTTTAAGTTTTTTGTTTTTGTTTTTAACACAACTGTCAGATAACATTATTGTCGACTACAATAATAGTTGAATGCAGGACCACAAAATACTCAAGGAATAGGATAATGTACTCATACACAAAAGTAACTAATGTGTAATAATTGAAAGATTTACTCAAATGTTTATTAGCTGTGAGTATTTAATTAAGAGCCTGACCAAATCTTAACAAAAGCTTTTCCAAGAGATGAACATGATACACACAACTTGTTTTTTCTATTTTTAGGACAATTAACTCATGCATATACTAAATGTAACACTATGAAACCAGCTGTGACCAACTTATTTTAGAGGGTGTTTTTGTCATTTCATGAATATTTCATCAATCTTTAACCTCAGTTGTCACATGGTTAGAAACTATGACTCATGTGGCCACATGCTTGGGACTCCTCCATGTTAAATCCCTGCATGCAGGGTTAGTCAAATTAACAATATTTTTTTTTTGACTAAATAAATTAACAATATTATTCATGTCCTTCTTTGACTAAGCAAGATAAATTTTAATTAATACATGAAGAGAAAGAGAAACCTTAATTAATGTTTATTGTAACGTAATCTCCTTGTCTTTTGTGATGTGTGCACTTCTTTAATGCACAAGCCATTTGTATACTTCTAAGCAATCCAAGACAGATAGACCTAAAATTGATCTCCAAAATGTTTACCAAGATATTACTACGATCTAAACTTAAATATAAGCAAAAGTTAAAATGGATATTTAGTTCAAATTTAAACTAAATACATTTGACTTTTACTCATATTTAAGTTCATAAAAAGTATGAAACACTAAAACAAATATAGACACGGATACAGAAACAAACATAAACATACAAGAGGCATATATACATTAGTACTATATAGCCGTTGAGAGAATTCAATGTTTGTAATATATTTTCAACCAAACTAATACCTTTTGATATTTCAAACTTAAAGTTTTGGAACATTGTTCTAACTCCACCTATCTCTTGCTGCTTTAACTATTCTAACTTTCAAGTGAGCATAGTACAACAGACACTAAATCTAAGAGCATGTGAGCACATAATTAGTTAGGCTTATGCAGGCCACTTTACCAACCTTACATGCAAAGATAATTGAATCTAGATTCCCTTAAGTTAAAAGAAACACAGTTACATACATTAATTGATCTCATTCTCAGTCACCAATCTAAAATCTATCAATTTGTAATTGTATCACATTTTCACCAAATCAACTTTAAATAACATTCACTATTACTTTAAGATTTGACAACCAATATCAATAAATGTGTTACAGGATAACTTTGGGTGCAATACAAATCTAAGATTGTTATGGTAAAAGGTCCACACATGGTTAGATATAGACACATTTATGCATCTTTTGTAATTTTGATTTATTGCTATCTCATATTTAATTACTAAAATTATATTACAGTTTTACTCTATTTATTTACTTTCAACTCACATAAAAACAAACTCATTTCACTTGTATGTATATATGTGTGTGTGTGTGCATAATATAAGCATGCATACACATGTATTTTAGAGTTTAGGTTTGCTTGGAAAGAAAATAGCTAATGAAAAAGCTTTTGTCTTTTACTTCCCAAGGCTTCCATGTGCTGTCCCTATATTCTAAACAGAACCATAAGTCACTTGTTTCAAGTTAACCAGACCATTTCATTTTTATAATCTCATATTTTCTGACAGTTAAAAAAAAGAGAGTAATAAAAAATTGTACCTAACATTACAAAAAAAAAAAACTCTCTTTTTCTTTTATAAAATCATCACAAATCTCATGCATATGATACATAGCTTCTCAATATCCTCTCATCTTTCAGTACCTTAAAAAAACTATAACATGGTATCTCTTGAAGTTGAACCTGAACCTGTTCAAGGTAACCTTAGATCTAGTGATGCACCTTCAAGTCCTAGAATATCTTTCTCAGCAGAGTTTCTAGATGATAACAACTTCATCTCTATATGTCCAAATCCTCTTTATAATACAGAAAGAGATCAAGAGAAAGAACAACATGAAAAAACAAAGAATATCACAGATCAGTTTGAGTTTCTGTCAACCAACAATATGAGTAACAATAACACAGTTTTATCAGCTGATGAACTTTTCTTTGATGGTAAAATCCTTCCCTTTTGGCAGATGCAACATCTTGAGAAGCTCAACAAGATCAACACCAAAGAAGAACATGAAGAAGTTGAAGAAGAAGTGATTGAAGTTGTAGTGAATTCTTCAAACAAAGAAGATAATAATAATAATAGTAGAGTAAATTGGTTTGTTGATGATGATCCATCACCAAGGCCACCAAAGTGCACTGTTCTATGGAAAGAGTTATTAAGGTTGAAGAAACAAAGAGCTTCTTCATTATCACCTTCTTCTTCTTCATCATCTTCGTCTTCGAATGCAAGTTCACTCGGCGATGTAGCTACTAAAGAAGGTTCTAGAAACAAAGAGAATCAGCATATGAAGAGGATAAAGAAAGGCTTGGAGAGAACAAGATCAGCTACTATTAGAATTAGACCAATGATTAATGTTCCAATTTGTACACAAATGAAGAACAGTTCTTTGCCACCACTATTTCCACTTAAGAAGGGTAAAATATTAGAGAGGTAATTAAATTTCAAAGATTATGCAGTTCAAGTTTGATTCTCAGGGTTTTGGAATAAGTTTGTTTATTTTGTTAATTTGTTTAATTTGTTTTTATTTTTATTAATTTCAACAAACTATGTTAATGTTGCCTTTGGTAGAAGAATAGGTGTTAATTTTGTACCAAAAAAAAAAAAAGAAGAGAAATAGGTGTTAATTTGGATGGATCTGAGAAATTATTAGAATGTACATTCTGACTTGTATAATCATTGGATTGTGCATGCATTGCATTGGGTTGAGATCACTAGATTCCAATAATATTTTTCTGTTAAGGAGAAGAAATTTCACATGATGGATGCAGAGTTTCTCAGCATGTGAGTCCCACATGATGATAGGCATCTATCAGCCACAGACATATCATCACAGGATGCTATCAATCATCAATGAGTGGTAAGACTTTCAAAGAAAATTGAATATTATCATCAATATTTTAAAAATCGAATCGAACAGTTCAATTGGTTGAACCTGATACAGTACTATCTACTATTTAATTATTTGAACGATACTATCACGCAATTATGTTATGATTTGAGTGGTTTAAAGTAGTTGATTGTGTGGAGATTTTATTGATTCGATGTTTGATTCTATTTTTAAAACATCGATAATTATAGAGTACGATTTGAGCGTACACCTGGCCTAAGTAAATTCATTTTCAAGATTTAAATCTAAAGCATTTGACTATTAGCATTAGCAATGCAAATAATAATCTTTTGACTATAATTGACAGTATAGGGTTGAACAAAGTTTGATACATTGATATGAAAACAAAATTTGAAGAATAAAAAAGAAGCTAACAATTGGGAACTATGAACCAACCTTTATATAGCAAAAAGGGTTAGTTTTAGGGATGGGTCGGCATATAAACTAGGTGTGTTCAGCTACATGGCCTTAAGTTTAAATTCTAATAATTGGGATGTGACTTGTAAGGAATATTTTTGTCAATCACTTTAAATGACTTATTTTTAATCACAATATGAAAATTGATCATGTATAAAGGCATGTTTGTTTGAGATATTTTTAGAGTGCAATACATTTTGTTTTATTCCGCTTCTTTTCTCTTTAACGGGTCTCGATGTTTCAAGATTATCAAGAGATTAGATGCCACATTTCAATCTAAAATTTATATCACTCCACTTCTAAGTGATGTTCATTACTTGTCCAAACACACTCTGAGTTTTCTAAGGATATTATATGAGGAAATACACTAGAACCAGAACACGAAACGATTATGAAAAACGAAAAACACAAAAACAGCATTAAATTTTTTAATAAAATAATAAATAATTCCTATACAATATGATATGTAAATATACAAATTCAAAGAACATTCCAATTTTCAAGGAACAGTTACTCGAAGTTGAATGAATCTATTCGACCAATATGAAAGTACACTCCAAGTCAAAACAATAAATCTTAATGCTACATTGCGAGAGAAGGTTGAATTGAAGTTTGATCTTTAGTTTACAAGTTGAAAACTAGGAATTTCCACCAAAATCAGAATAATATAAGCACAAAAGAATCTTGACAAAAGGAAAGTCTTTTATATCTCAAGGTGCTGGAGGTGTCGAGAAATTATTTCCGGAAGTTCTGTTGATAAATATATGCAGAAATCAGAAAACCAAAAATTGTAGAACTCATAATGGCAACATCGGCAAACTGAAAAGGTTTACTTATTTACCTTACGGTTAATCCTGGTTTTCCAACGAGATTTGCTGGAATTTGACCCGTTAAGTTGTTGTTTTGTAAAAATCTGCATACAACAAAATACAGCGAATCAATTACCATGAAACTTAATTAGCTATCAACAAAAATTTTCACTGATACAACACATAATAACCATAATGTGTAAGTAGAGCTTCAAGCCATAACCACTTACACTTCTTTCAAGCTGCTGATGTTCCCTAGGGAGGAAGGAATCTCTCCACCGAACTGATTGTCTTCCAAGTGCCTTGAAACACAATAAGAATATGTCAATATTCAAATACTGAGCTCCGTAATTATATCGAAGTTATCACAGATTTCAAACATTTAGATGGTGCAAATTTCCATACAACACAACTACAGAAGTTACTTGTTTATAAAAAGAACTATTAACTAGAATGTGTTTCCATTGAATGAAAAAATCGTAGATTAACTACAGCCAACAATGTGATTCATTGTAAGCTAAAAAGATAAACCATCTATTAGATTAGAAACACAGACACAAAAACTTACAGTGTCTCCAACATCGTTAGTGAACTGAGACTAGGAATTTGTCCGGATAAACTGTTATTCCCAAGCCAGCTGCAACAAGGAAAACATTGACGGATCAAAAAAATTTGAATATTACATTTCATGAATCGATAGTACATTTAAACCCAAGGACCTACATGTTAGTCAGAGCTGTCAGATTGGCAACAAAAGGCGATAAAGATCCTGAAAGTTCCATACTTGTCAAATTTCTGAAAACAACAAGAAATCATGAGTAAGATGTTCATTTGCACAGCACAATACAATTGAAAGGACGCGGTATTATGCTATAATAACTACTCAAGTCTGAACTTACAAAGTCACTACACGGATTCTGGGTCCTTCAGAGCATGTGATACCGGTCCATGAGTATTGCCGAGGCACACAAGGATCACCACTCCAATCAAGTGGAGGATTTCGAAGACTCTCTTTTATCCTTTCCAAAGCAATAACTGTTAATAGAAAGTTCCCAGTTTCAAAACCTTGCAAATTTTTTAGGACTGACACAAAGGTTTAATAAAAAAAAAACATGAAATCAAAAGCTATACCATCGCGAGTGGAAGTTTTTCCTCCAAGAGGCAACACATTAAAAACTTCTCCAGCATTAATTAAGGGGCCCAAGGATGAACTAGCAGCAGGAGTTAGAGTTATTGTTGTAGGACCAGAAAGAGGCCATTGGTTGGCAAAGACAACAACGCCGGATGAGATCGCATTCAAATCGCGGTAATAATGTATACCATTTACACTTATGTTAAAAACTCTTGATCCAGCAGTGTTGTCAGCAAAGTAGAGAGCAATGTAGTATTTGGAACTTGGAAGTGATGCTGTAGGCCATCTTAGTTCCCAGGATTCTAATTGATCAGATCCTAGATGTGTTTCAAATACCTTTGAAGGTGGAAGATTCCAAAAGCCAGAAACAGAAACATTTTCAGTGTTTGCTTTGGTTGAGTTACTCTGCCCAAATGGCTCCCATATACGGTCAAACTGATCATCAGGATATCTGATAACAAAAAATAACCCTAAAATTAGAGGTGACAAAAAATATGAAAAAGGAAATCAATTTGTTTACACATAAATAATGCTATGTAAATCCAACACAACTTAAACATTTGAAATTCTAACTTTATGTTATGAAATTATATAAGCTATTGTATCTCATATGCTGTAACAATGTAACCTATGACATGCTCATTCACTATAGTCTCTAAAAGTTGTTATCTTGCATAGCTTATAGAAGTAAACAAACTCTTCTATAACTTGTCATAAGTTGCTTCAATAAGCTCTCCTAAACAATCTCTCACAGGTGTTTATACCAATAGATAAGCTCAAGTAAGTCAATCCAAACAAACCCTTAGTCACATCTAAACATTTTATCCCTAAAATTGACAATTTTTAAAATGGTCTCAAAACTAAAATCTTCCATCACATTAATTTGTCGGCCAATCTAGCCCATGAAAAATTGTTTGAGTAACGAATGCGACCAACAATTTTCAATTTTAAGAATCATTCAAAACATTTCGCAAATTGTAGAGACTAAATTGCCGGAGTCAACTCATAAATACTTTACTAAGTCAATTCAACCATATAAAGATAATTTCTCAAGTTTTTTGTGCCCTATGCTAGGTCAACCATACAATACAAGACAACATAAAGATTATATAACCAACTGAAAATAATGATCTATCTATATATTATAGCCAACCATGTAAAGATTATTAATATGAAATTGAAAAGAAAAAGGAATTAATTAATTAAGTTGAAGAAAGCAATGTCCAACAAACTAACCTAATGCTTGGTCCGGAGTAACCAAAGCTATTTCTAGAAACCAAACCAAATGCAGAGTTGTTAAAATCAGTGGTATTATAGAGAGAATCTCCAAGTATCAAAAACTCCAAAGCAGAAACAAACGGGTCAGAATCCGTAAAACTATTTGACCCGATACAAAAACTCATAAACTTCCCTTTAGCTAAGAAAACCCCTTCAAAAAAACTCGAATTCCCATTTAAATAATCCACCGTCGTATTAACAACACTCCATAAAGTTCCATCAACGATCTGATCAAAAACCGGCGGCGTAGGATGATCAGGACCGTTGATTCCACCGTAGAAATAAGTTGACCGTATTAGATATTTAGCGTTGCGATAGACAGGAATATTGTAGCAGTGTTTTTTGACTTGGAATGGGAAAGAACGAACGGTTTTGAGAGATGGAAGAAGAACGGAAGTGGTTATGTTTTTTGGTGTTCCGGTTGAGATGAAATTTGAATCGGGAAGCCATGTACGGTTGTTGATTTGGGTTTTTGATTGAGAGCCACAGTTGATGAGGATGCCTTTGGGAGGTGGTGGTTGAGAGAAAGAGGGGGTGAGGAAAGTAAAGAGGAGAAAGAGGAAGAAAATGAAGGACATGGTTGGAATTTTGGAATTTGGAAGGAGTAGTTGTTGTGAAAAAGTGCTGTGTTGGTTTTTGAAGGAGTGGGAGGGAAGAAAAATGGGGAATGAAGAAAAGAATAATTAATGGGTGACGCGGGAAAGGAAACTGTGTTTACGAGTCAGAGTTGAGGACAGATTCGTAGGACAGCACGGAACAAATCGTTTATTGTTATTGTAATTACCGTTGGATTGATTTAGTTGGAAGGGTTGATGTGATGGACGGCATTTGTTAGTGGGACGGGCGAAGACTTGTTCCGTTCACTTTGACTTTGTTTATTTGATTTGGTTGCCACTTGGCATTGCTATATGTCTATGTCTATGATTTTTTATTGTCAACAGTGAGTACTAACAAACAATAGTTGACTCAAATGAGAATTTAAAATACTGGTTCACCTTGTGTGTAGAATTGTACTCCCTCCGTCACTTATTATAAGCACCCTTATAAAGATTTTATTTGTCCCTAAATATAAGCTCATTTTCAATTTTCTAGACACATTTATTATTATTTTTCAAACATAACTCCACTTTGCATTGAAATACGTAAAGTCAACTACAAATACATCTTTTCATCAAGGACAATTTAGTAATTGTAATACCCAAAAAGTATACATTAATTACATTATCAACTTTTCTTAATAAGCGTGAAATTTCTCTTGGAGGGCTTATATATAGAGACGGAGGGAGTAAATACGAAAGAAAAAAAATTTGAAAAAGTTAAATTAGTCTACTCAAATTGGTTATTATTTGCATATTTTAAAAAAGAAAACACAAAATTGATGGTAAGTGGCGGTATGAAATTAAATTCATTTCATCCTATTCCATTTCGTTCGATTATTATTTTTCAAATCCAAACAACGGAACATTATTATATTTCATTCCGCTCCGCTCCATTTCATTATATTTCATCAATCCAAACAGAACCTTAGATACTTCTTCTGGTATCATATATAAGTAAATTTATAAGAAAAGTCACCCTTTAAGAAAATGTCTAAATTCATTTAAGTCATGAACTCTTTAATTTTATCTTTATTTTTTGCTTTAGAAACCGTTAAAAACATGGGAATGTGAAAAAAAAAATAGGGGTATATTTGGAATGATGACATTGAATGTAATGATTATAGATGACTTTTGCTTATATTTGAGATTTTTGTCTTTTAATTTTTTATTTATTTATTTATATATGAGACCGAAGGGAGTATATTATAAATTTGATGTGTCTTGACGGCCTAAGTAATATGCATAGGGCAATTTTTATGCACCGTGCAAAAGTCAATATCCACCCTCAGATCCAAACAACACGTGTAATAATCCATAACTGAAGAACTTTGTATTTTTGCTTGCTCAATTTCGGCCATATTTTATATGCGATTCAATCACCGATTTCGAAAACTAATACCTAATTCATTCATAAAATCGAACGACGATCAAACCGGTATAAAGAACATCGAGTTTCATTGATTATTGAGGGAGAACGAACCGGGTCGACGAACCGGGTCGTCGCGACCCGTTTCTGCTGAAAATGGGTGAGGAAGATGATGAACAGTGACGCGCCTCCACGCCCACTCTCACTGGCAACGCGTGGGGACACGTGCGGTGCCAAGGAGACTCCAAATTTTTTATTGTTTTTACAAAATAATAGGAAATAATTTTCTGGGAATTTTGGGACCAGTTAGGTATTTTTCTGAGACCTGGAACTATTTTTAGTTAATTAAATGAGGTAAATATGCTTTTATAAATATCAGGTATTAATAAAATTTTCCCAAAATTTTATTTAGGGTATTTTGAATTATTTGGAACGGTTGGGGATACCTCACTCTCTCTGATTTTATATCGTGTTAAAAATTTAAATTTATGACCATTATTATAGTTAAATAAGCATTAGTGCCAAAATGTTATACACTGAAACTATTTGTCTAGTTAAATGGTTTCATACTATTATGCACTGAAACCATTAGTCTAGTTAAAAGGTTTCATAGCGTTATACACTGAAACCATTATTCTAGTTAAATGGTTTCATAGCGTTATACACTGAAACCATTAATCTTTTTATTTGGTTTCAAGATGTTATACACTGAAACTATTAGTCTAGTTAAATGGTTTCATAGCGTTATACACTGAAACCATTATTCTAGTTAAATGATTTCATAGTGTTATACACTGAAACCATTAGTCTTGTTATTTGGTTTCAAAATGTTATACACTGAAACCATTAGTCTAGTTAAATGGTTTCATGGCGTTATACACTGAAACCATTATTTTGGATAAATGGTTTCATATGGGCATTAGTGTCAAGATGTTATACACTAAAATCATTGTTGTTAAGTAAAACATCACATAACCATTTTACAAAACCATGCTACATAAAGCAAAAAATCATATAAAGCAATTAGGGTTAGTTTAGTTGAGAAAAATTTGGATAGTATGCATGAGATATTGGATTCGATCATTTTTTTATTGTAAAGAAAAAAATCCATATATATATGTAATTAATGTATGAAATTTTATTTATGTTGTGATTATGATTGATAAAACTTAAAATTAAATTGTATGTTTGACAAGTATGCTTTATATATACATGAACCATTGGTTATTATGTTGTGCTTCGAGGGGGTGTACGACGAAAATTAATTAAAAATGGATTCTTATAATATATACTTCAAAGGAACAGAAGTTATTATTTAATTGGAAACGGGGGGCGCGTTAGAAATTTGGGTGGGGGTGCGTTAGAAGTTTGGAGGAGGGAAAAAAAATGGGGACGCGCTAGAAATTTGGAGAGGAAAAAAAATTGGGGGGCTCACAAGAAAATCTAGGGAGAAAATGGGAAAAAAAAACTGGGGGGTGCGCTAAGCAAATGGGGGGGCGCACAAGTAATGGGGTAGTATATGGGGGGCGCGCGAAGCAACTGGTGGGTGCACTAAGCAACTGTAAGAGTGGTTATGTTAAGGTGGACTATGGGTGGGGTGTATAACGAAATGGGAGGGATGCAAATAGGAAGTTTATGCACGGTACATAAACTTTCCTTATGTATGATAACCAGACCCTGTCTTGACAATACTATTAGCATGACTCTCTTCATCCCTAGGGACACTAATTGGCATGACTTTCTCCGTCCCACTTTCATGAGAGTAGACAATTGTATGCGGTGTATTATTCACATATGTTTGTCTAACCATGTTTTTCTAATATAAAATAAAAATAAATATTAACATATAAAATGTTATTTGATTCGTCTCGATCAGTATTTTAAAAATATAAACTATTTATAATTTTTATTATCATACAATTAAAGATTTAATCATCAAAGTTGTGCATTGATATGTGTGTAACTACTAACTTGAAGGGAGTAGATGTGCATGTTTGGTTCGGTAGTGAGAACAACTGATTTTGGCATAATTGATCTGTAAAATTCATTTTGGCCAAAATTGATTTGAAGCTAAAGTCAATCATGTTTGGATATATTTATGCAAAAGTGAGTTGAACAAAAAATTTAAGTGTAAAAATCAATTTTAAAATCAGAAGGTACGATTTATAGCTTCAAGTAGAATCAATTTTGGAGACAGGATGAATTCTACTTTTGAGATACCGAACAAGTCAAAAACAACTCTATACGTACAAAATCAATTATGGCAGCTCCAGAATTGAAACCAAACACATACTTAGGTAGTAAGAGATTTGAGTATTTAATTAAACGACCATTTGTTTTATTTTTGTTTTTTACATATAAAAAGATGGTTGGAATAGAAAAAATTTCACATTTGAATTTTACATGTTAAGTAATTTGCATCCGTAAAATCACCGGAGAGCCATTGCATGTATGTAAATAGTATGTTAGAATATTTCAACCCGGTTAGAGTGTCCAAGATCATTCTACTTAGAGCAAATTTTATTCTCATTTATGATAAAATTTAACGTTTTTAATATAAGTCTGACTTCTTTGAGATTTTGCCTATTTTTGTTTTCAGCAGAGGAAATAATAGCAAATTTTCACCCCTTAGGTGTAAACTAAACCTTATCCATAATGAGATGGAGGTTTTACTTAAATTGCTATAAGTGGTGGAACTCGCCTTTTTGAAGCGTAAATCTTATTCATCGCAAGATGGAAAGATTTTATCTACTATTCAATCCTTAATTATAAGTATAAGTCAACTTTTTAAATTTATCGAATAATTGATATATCTGATATATTCTAAATCTTATAAGATGAATGAAAGGATTGTACTTACTACATCAACTATTCAAAGATATAAAAAAAAATTTATAATTGAGAATAGACGGAGCATATTGTTGCTAATCAAACTTCTCACTTACAAATGATTGCTAAAGCATGAAAGGATTGACTTTGTTGAAGTAAGTTGTCAAAATAATTAGTACTGCTTAACAAAAACATGCACTAATTCCAAATGAAATCATTAGAGAATCATGGTATAAATCCAACTCCGTGCAGAATAATAAACCTCCCTTGTCTTCTTCATATGTAAAGGGTGTATTATATAACAAGGGGTGCATTTAGCACCATACCTTATGGTTTCCCATACAAAGCAAACAGTATGGGCCGTTTCCAAACCCACCATCTCTCTTTTTTCTTTTTATTAATTTTTTAATAACGGTGGTTTACATTTTACTTAGACTACCCGAAATACCCCTATCATCTGTCATCCATTCGAATCTGAATTTCCATTTCTCACCATTTTCTCTCAATTTTCTCTTTCCTTTCTGTTAACCAGAGCGCCAACAACACACTGTGAACAAACCGCCTCTTCTTATCTCATTCATGGAGTTTCAGAGACACCAAACTCACTGCCTCTCCGAGAGGAAGGGTCAAAAACGAAAGCTAGACCAAGATTTTCCCGACGAACGACAGATCTCGGCGCCGCCACCAACCGCCGACGAACGTGCATCACTTCTCGCCGAAGTTGTCAACCAGGTGAACATTCTCGACTCTACTTTCACGTGGAATGAAGCTGATCGAGCAGCGGCTAAGCGCGCCACTCATGCCCTCGCCGATCTCGCGAAGAATGGTAATTCTATGTCTCCGATCTCGCTTCAATTGCTGTGGCGGTGTGGTGTTTCTTATTATCTGTTTCTGTTTATCGCTCTCTCGCATGAAATTGAATCTACTTTTGGTTGTGGTTGTAGAGGAAGTGGTGAACGTGATTGTTGAAGGAGGTGCAATTCCGGCTTTGATTAAGCATCTTCAAGCGCCACCTGTGAATGATTGTGTTCCGAAGCCATTGCCATTTGAGCACGAGGTTGAGAAAGGAAGTGCTTTCGCTCTAGGACTTCTTGCCGTTAAGGTAATTTGTTTTTTCTTAAACGCACGTTTTGATGCATATAGTGACAATTCGTATGATTCTGCATTGGTAGATGACTTATTTGATGTTGAATTAACTTAATAAGTTGAGTAGTAATAGTGCATCTTCTTTGAAATGTTATTCAATATTATCGCAGTATTTCGGCTAAACGATGCAAGTGAATTGTTAGACATTTGCAGCAGACAGTAGGAAATATAGCATATTGATTCCAGTTTTGCGTTTTAAAATTAGAGCACAACTTATTTTGATTCTAATATGTTTTAAGAGTTTAGCCAAGGAGACCATAACATACTGTTCTGTTTTATTTTCGTATAAAAATACTACATACTGTATAGTATGAATTACGTGGAATTTTGAGTTTTTCATATTGAATGTTCTTTTTGTGAATAGACAGTTATGTAGTAGTAGTAGTATTAGCATTCAAGATGGTGAACAGAAATGTTGATGTTTTATATCAACATCCACCGTCAGTACTTAATTCTGTTTTAACTGTACGGTTGCTTCGTCCTATCCCATTCCAGATAGGAGGGATCAGTAATTTGTGTACTCGGGTAAACATAAATGAAAATTAATCGCATAAAATTATTTGGTTATATAATTGAGTTTGTAGTAAAATGATATTTGGGATTTTTTTTCCTAAAGGCTAGTTTGATGTAATATTTTCAACCCTATACAAAAATAACATTTTATCACTTCTAGTCAGACATAGTTTGGAGGCACTATCATTTTTTTTTTTCTTATAGTAACTATTTTAACTGAAATCACAGTTGATGTTTAGTAAAATCAATTTTGTTACTCTACTTTGTGAAACAAAACTCGTACTAAATCACAGAGAAGAGCCAAGGAAGTGACTATATACAGTCACAATGAAATATGAGGCTTTAGAATTGATGGAATTTATATGGATATTGTTATTGGTATAAAATAAAATAATAATGCATATGGTTTGCCTTTTTGTATCAATATTCATTTCCATAAGGCAGGATTGCATCAAGCACCTGCTGATTGCTATGAATCATTTATTGATCAGAATTTGTCGAAATGCAGTGTTTTGTATCAATGACGGTCAAGGCACTTACACTCCCTTAAAATTTTCATTTTTATACTTATCTAATGCTAACCAGCAATGGTGGAACCCAATTAATAATTTTAGAATGAAAAAAAATTAGGTTATAGGCGGTTGAGTTAGAAAAAAAGGTGATGGGGCGACCTGAAAGCACCTTGTTAATTTTAAAATGCTCACAAATTAAGAGTAAAATCTTAAGGCAATGAACAAAAACTATGCTAAAAGAAAAATCCTTGAGCATTTAACCAGGCGAAAAAACCAACTGATTTTTTGGATGACCAGTTATGAATTAGTAAATTCTCTTAAAATGTTTAATTAAGGCAAATGTCTATCATAGGTTTAAAATAATAGATTAATTTTAAAATGCTCACAAATTAAGAGTAAAATCTTAAGGCAATGAACAAAAACTATGCTAAAAGAAAAATCCTTGAGCATTTAACCAGGCGAAAAAACCAACTGATTTTTTGGATGACCAGTTATGAATTAGTAAATTCTCTTAAAATGTTTAATTTAGGCAAATGTCTATCATAGGTTTAAAATAATAGATTGGGAGAAGGGAGCTGTCTCCCTTGGTCCTAACGAAGAGTCAGCATTTCAAGTCAGTCTACTCTGGGACTCTGGTGAGTGTGTCGCTTGCCATGGGTTTTAGAGTTCTAAACATTCATTTGTGTACTCTGTTATGCCAATTACAGGATTGATTTTAGCTTTGGTTATGAGATGTGAATAGAGTAGCATGTAATTTCATTTACAAATTCACAAGCTAACATCTTCCATGACGAGGACCATATCACTTTTCACCATACTTTTGATTATATATATGATATATATCATATATATTTTCGATTTAACTTTTAGTCGTACTTTTCTTTTGGACAAATTTCTTCATCTCTTTAAAACGATATTATTGCTCGACTACTATCTTAATTGAAATGCTTTCTACAGCCAGAACATCAACAGCTAATTGTTGACAGTGGTGCCTTAACACACCTTGTGGATCTTTTAAAGAGGCATACAAATGGCTTAACTTCTCGTGCCATTAATAGTCTCATACGTAGGGCTGCAGATGCTGTTACTAATCTCGCACATGAGAATAGCAACATTAAAACCCATGTCAGGTTTGCTTCTTGATGCACTACCATATATGTTGTCTTAATTTGGATTTTTTGTTCTTAATATAGTATGGACTTGCTGTGTAGGATGGAAGGTGGAATTCCACCACTTGTGCATTTGCTTGAATTTTCCGATACAAAGGTGCAAAGAGCAGCTGCCGGTGCGTTGCGAACCCTAGCTTTTAAAAATGACGAAAATAAAAATCAGGTAGGTGGTGGTCATTGTTGAAGTTAAATTTCAAATATGATACAATAAGTCAATAAGTTACACAGCATCATTACTTGCCAGATTGTTGAATGCAATGCTCTTCCGACTCTGATTCTAATGCTGCGTTCTGAGGATGCTGCTATTCATTATGAAGCGGTATGGATAAGGCAACTTTAATTATACATTTTAGATTTTGCAATAATTTTGAGCTGTCTTTGTACATCTCTCTCAACATGCAATGATTTGGATTGTATTACAGGTTGGTGTGATTGGAAATCTTGTTCACTCTTCTCCTAATATAAAGAAAGAGGTTCTTTTTGCTGGTGCTTTACAACCAGTTATTGGATTACTTAGGTATATTACCACCTCTGGATTCTAATTTTGCAGTGTCCACTCTACTCTAATTCTCCTTCCCTCACTCCGTATCTTGAATTTGTATTGGATTTAATTATTATATGCCCAATTTTTTTCTTTCTTGACAATGGTTTCTATGATATATAATTAAATAGGCATGTTTCAATTAAAGCATTCTAATAATGTTTTCTTTTAATAGCTCCCGCTGCTCTGAAAGTCAGAGGGAAGCGGCGTTGTTACTTGGACAGTTCGCAGCAACTGATTCAGACTGTAAGGTGAGCATAAAAACTTTAGTTGGTAGTAATTTTTCAAGAACTCCCAAGTCAAAATTTTAAGTTTGGTCCGCTTCCTTTTATAGTATATTTTTTATTTGTACTGAAGGGGAAATGAGAGAGTTAAGCTGGGAGGAATCCCTTACTCCACTTTTTTGTTTGTTGCTTGAGTCGTTAAGAGAGATGGAAAGGACATAATCAACAACTAGACCTTTTTTGTTTGAATAAAACATCTGAACTTTAGGTGGGGGCAATTGTTCAACAACTAGAATCCCAAGTTTGGTTTGTTTTGTATTATTTACATCTTGCTAAGATAAAGACTCCATTGGTTGTAGAATAATTGATTATATAGGTGTACCATATGTTATATCTCTTTGCTCGCAGTTCTTATCATTTGTTCCACTTGATTTGTTTAGGTTCACATTGTACAGAGGGGTGCTGTCCGGCCTTTGATAGAGATGCTTTCATCTCCTGATGTGCAGCTCAGAGAAATGTCTGCCTTTGCATTAGGGAGATTGGCCCAGGTTATTGTTTTTTTCATTTCTATTCCTTGTTTTTAATTCAATTTTGTAAGTTGGGAATGTAATTCGCCATTAGATTCATGGAAAACATATTAGTGTTTTCTTCCCTTCCGTAATACTCCCTCCGTCCCTATATATAAGCCCCCCAAGAGAAATTTCACGCTTATTAAGAAAAGTTGATAGTGTAATTAATGTATACTTTTTGGGTATTACAATTACTAAATTGTCCTTGGTGAAAAGATGTATTTGTAGCTGACTTTACGTATTTCAATGCAAAGTGGGGTTATGTTTGGAAAAGTAATAATAAATGTGTCTAGGAAATTGAAAAAGGGCTTATATTTAGGAACAAATAAAATCTTTGTAAGGGTGCTTATAATAAGGGACGGAGGGAGTAGTTTTTTTGGATTTGCAACACATCTTATACATCATCTTCCTGTTAGTCGATGGATCTAGGGGCTCATACCTATTAACTTTAGATATGCAAAATAGAGAAACACACGACGGCTAGGGTTTCATAGAATACCAATAGCTTAACAATAATAAAAGTTACAACCAAATATATATAGTAACCTAATGGACTACTCTAAATGACCCAATAACATAAGCCCAATACTTTATTATCTAACAATACCTAAGAACATAACTTCATCATAGTAATATATCACAACATTTTATATACAAGTGCTATATAATGTTTCCATTTATATGTCAATTTCTTGTTATCATATAAACATTCCCTTTGCTGATTGATAATTTTTCCCCCTCCAATTTCAGGACACACATAACCAAGCTGGTATTGCACACAATGGTGGCTTGGTTCCACTGCTCAAGCTTCTTGACTCAAAAAATGGGTCTTTGCAACATAATGCTGCTTTTGCTCTTTATGGCCTTGCAGAGAATGAGGTATGATGTAACTGAGATTTGATTGAAGTGGACATAGTCAGTCGTACAACAACAACCAAGCCTTGTCCCACTAGGTGGGATCGGCTACATGGATCAAATGATGTCATAATGTTATAACATAAGTCATGTTAATAGTCAAACCATTGACCTCTAAATCTTTCTTAAATGTTTTGCCCAAAGTTTTTCTTGGCGTCTCTCTGCCTCTAGCAATTGAGCTATTCTCCATCATATCTACTCTCCTCTCTGCTGAATGTGAAAGACTCTCTCTGCCTAAGTTTATCTTTTGTTCGAATAGGTGCTACCCCGTTTCTCTCTCTAATGTTATCATTCCCAATCCTCTTGTCTAGTATTTCCATTCATCCAACACAACATTCTCATCCTGATATGTTGAGTTTATTCCTGCGTTGGCATTTTTCTGCCCAACAATCCATATCAATTGTACGATAAATCTTTCCCTTTTACATGGGCGGTGTCTTTTTATCATGTAAAGTCCCGGGGACCTCCTCCATTTCAACCACCCCACTTGAATCCAGTTATTTACATCTCCCCACTGTAATTTAAATAGTGGTTTCTTCAATACATAGCTAATTAACTATTCCCTTTTTTCTTTTATTTTTTTTCCCAAACAGGATAATGTGTCTGATTTCATTAGGGTAGGTGGAGTTCAGAGACTACAGGAAGGAGAGTTTATTGTTCAAGTAAGTTTTCTCTTTCATACCTTTTTTTAGCTGATTTCAGGGTTTCTGCTTTTATCCTTGGATTGTTGTATAAAAGGGAATTAAAATATTTCATTATTGCATGCAAATAATTATAACATAAGGGATCAAATGGAGGAAAATAGATTCTTCTTGGACGTATATTGACCTATATGGATATGGTTTCTATTGCAGGCGACTAAAGATTGTGTTGCCAAGACATTGAAAAGATTAGAGGAGAAGATTCACAGTCGTGTATGACATCATACTAATATTACTTTCTAAATTTTGTTGTAACTAGTATGGGAATGATGAAAGTGCAACTAGTATATATCAATTATCAGTTCTATATGTTACTGTGTTCTAACTTTTAATCTATCAATTTTCTTCTTATAGGTGCTGAACCATCTGTTATACCTCATGCGAGTTTCGGATAGAGGTTTCCAAAGGCGAATTGCGTTGGTTCTTGCGCATCTTTGTTCTGCAGATGATCAAAGAAGAATTTTTATTGAACACCATGGTAAACGCCTCTTCTTAGTAAAATACTGTCATGGGTTTGCTTATTGTTGTTTCATGTTGAATAAATTCCTTTATGTGCTTGTTCTGTTTCAAATTTAAGCATCTGTTCATGCAGGTCTTGAGTTGCTTATCGGGCTACTTGGCTCATCTAGCTCCAAGCAGCAACTTGATGGTGCTGTGGCTTTATGCAAGTTGGCCAATAAAGCCTCGGCTCTGTCTCCCATAGATGCTGCTCCTCCTTCTCCAACACCACAGGTGGGCTGAAATCCAAATGGATTGTCCTCAATTCTCACAATCTCTCTGTTTATGATGTCAATAGGCTTCAGCCTTCATTTATTTGAAATCATTAGGTTTTTTTTTTTTTTCCTTTTGATTTTGACATAGGAAAATGATGTATCCTTTTTTTAATTAATTAAATCAACCTTTTTTGCACTGATATGATCTTTCAACACACATTCAAGAAGTTAAGGAGTGAGGTTTTTTGTATATATAAATCCTACCATTTGTTTAAAATGCTTTGAGGTTTTAGTTTTTCTTATATTGGTGTCATTGTCATGTATAGTAGTGAGTGGCCAATACAAGGACTTCTTAATGGATTTACATTATTTGTGTATGATATTTGTCGACTGTTGTGTTGACATTTTAAGTTGATGCTAATATGAGTGGTGACGTCTAGTTAAAAATAAACGGTTCATTTAAAAATGAGCATCTGATGGTCTAATAATAATCAGAAGTTATCATCAATGTCTTGCTGTTTTCCATGCCGTCCACCTGCATAAGAATCTGGGTGCTGGGTTCCCTCTTCAATCTATCTTGTCTAAGTAATTATGGAGTGGGTTTTTTCTAAAAGCTGGACTATCTATGATCATAGACTATTCTTCTTGCAGGTTTACTTAGGAGAGCAGTATGTAAACAATGCCACATTGTCCGATGTTACATTTTTGGTTGAAGGTGACTGATGATCCCTTCTGTCCACATTATTTCATTGTTAAAGTTGTTGCATGGTTACCTTCTCTTGAATATGGTATTGTAGCTTCAGTTCACATGTACAATTAACCGGTTAATTTTTTTTTTTTGCTGCAGGCAAACGATTTTATGCTCATAGAATTTGCCTGCTTGCATCTTCAGATGCATTTCGTGCAATGTTTGATGGTGGTTATAGGGTGAGTATATACAAAGCTCACACACTGAATCATACTTTCCCTTCCCGAAAGAAGCACTCCCAAGAAATAAAGATACTGCAAGAAGTGTTTTTTTTTTTTTTTACTTATTAAAAGGTGTTGTCCAAAACAAGAAAAACTCCGTTATTGACTTCACTTGTTTTACTGAGCTACATTATTTCATCAAATGTTTTGGTTTTCATGCTCTTTCAACCCCCGACAACTTTTACTGGAAACCTGGCTGTTGAGTTGAGTTGAATGGTGAATTTGAATTGAAGTGTATAACCATAAAAGATTGTATTTAAATTGAAATCAGAAAGTGATTGATTTATATCATTGATGTACTAATGTGTTTTATTGCATTTGCATGACAGGAGAAGGATGCAAGGGACATAGAGATCCCAAATATTAGATGGGAAGTTTTTGAGTTGATGATGAGGTCTAATAAATTGTGCAGTCATGTATAAAAGTTTTAATGTAGAAGCTTCTAATAATTTGTGGATAACATATCTTATTGTTAATTTGATCTTTGTCCAGATTTATATATACTGGATCGGTTGATGTCACTCCAGATATTGCTCAAGACCTACTTCGAGCAGCTGATCAATATCTTTTAGAAGGACTGAAGAGACTCTGCGAGTATACAATTGCACAGGTGAGATTAGGAAAATTGGTTGCATGGACAATATTTACTCCTCTCTTTCTCATAAAAATAATCTTGCTAGATACATTTTTGTGTGTGTAAAATGGGTGCCATATGGCGTGATGTTCTTGTTGCAGGATATATTACTAGAGAATGTATCAAGTATGTATGAACTTTCAGAAGCCTTCAATGCAATATCGTTGAGGCACACATGCATTCTTTTCATATTGGAGCACTTTGATAAGTTGAGCGCAAGGCCAGGGTATTGATCTGATTCCCTCAACCCTATGTTGACATTTATACTGAAATAATAACTTGATACCTTATTTTGTAGTGTTCTGTCTTCATGTTTGTCTTAGTTTTGTTGACTTATGTTCTTGACCTAAATGGTTTGATATTTTAATGAAATGTGAAGTACCGTGTACTTTTTTTCTTCTTTTTTTCCTAGTATTTTGTATTTTTTGTGGAGGGACATATGTGACGTGTGCTCGATGTATAGTTGGCATCTTGTTTCCTTTTTTTCCTTAGTGGCTTATTATGTTATGTTCTTACTTCTGCTTGCTTTAGACAAAGTTCATTCAAAGGGATGCTAAACTTTATTATAGATAGATTTTTGTGACGGTAGAAACTAACCTGTGGTTAGCTGAATGGTTCGAAGCAGGTTGCTTAAAGAACAGTTTATTTAGAACAGTCTCATGCTAAATCATATGATATTTAGAATGGTCTCATGCTTAATTCATATTATATTTAGAATGGTCTCATGCTTAATTCTTCAGCTTTTTGATTGTGTATGGCACCAATTGTTTGCAGGCACTCTCTTCTGATTCAGCGTATAATACCAGAGATCCGGAATTACTTTGTTAAAGCTCTTACAAATGCCAACCCCCATAGACTATAATGTGCAGCCATTCAGTTCTTGACCTCTAACCAATTGTGATGTACAGATTGTAGATGTTGTTCCTCGCGTTGAACCAGGAAGGGGGTCTCCTATGGGATACAGGTTGCTAAAAGAAATATGTTACCCCAGAGAGTAGTGCATGTTCTCTTTATTTTTTTCTTTGATGCGGTGTAAGCCCCTTTCTGTCTCTAGCATCATTATCATAGTAAATATACGACCTTCACGAACATTGTTTTTTCTTATGCAATATTGTGATGGTTCTATTCCTCATATGATAATTGTTTCCCCAGTGTATATATGACAATTATATATAATAGATCATTGTCTACAAAAAATTAAACTGCAGGGTAATTTATGCCACGCCGTTAAATCCTGTCACCTGACATCAAACTGTTGGAAATTACTGTATCAAAACTCATCATAGTCATATGCCACAAGGCACACTGCTGCTATCACCGCTCATAGCCAAATATTTGAGCGGTGATAGCAGCCAAATAATTGTTGGCCTGTTTAAAAATCGATTAATTACATCAACAAAAGTATTGAACAGCCAAATATTGTAGATTACTAGTAGTTAATGAGCAAGGACATATGCAAAGAAAAATCTTAACATTTTTTTTATTGCACTGTGAATATGAATAAATAAACTAATACAAATAATTAATTGATGCATCATTTTCTCTTTTTGGTATTAATGAATTCAACATTTTTACTGCATGAAGAAGAAAATCGGTAGTTGATCGATTCGATAAACAAATTCTGTTATTTGTACACCGGCAATTATTGACCATCACATAAGTGACAAAGAGACAAAATTGTTTTACACCGTTGGCCCAAAATTATTGCCCTGAAATTTCTTAAAGATCTTTTGAAAAATACTTTAAATTTTACAAAATAAAATGCACCAACTTTAAAACGGATATTTTTATTAGCATGTTTTTATTTTCAATTTTAAGATGAAACTTATTTAACAATTAATAAATTAGTGTCATTGAAGCTCATAGTCTTTTTTTGAATTTGAAGCATCTTTAATTTTTTTTTCTTATGATATTTCTCATTTTCTTCATCTAATGATTGACAAATTATAAAGAGTAAATTTTTTTAAAAAAAAACTTTAAGAAGAGAGTGAATAAAAATAAATGAATGAATAAAATTACTATAATATGATCTCAGAAAAAAATTAGAGAGGTTCTAAATCCCTGACTTTGATCCATCTTTAATCTCACCTTGCGGTCTTGCACTATTTCTATTTTTTAGGTGTAAATATACTTTTAATCTTTGTAAATAGGAATCATTTTGATTTTTATATAGTTTATTTTAATTTTTTTAAAAGCTTTTGAACTAAATCTTTTCGTGGGATTAATTTAAATTCTTAAATTAACGGAGAAATTACTGTTTCCTTCGTCTTGATCCCAAAATTCAGTTTTCCAATAATCAAACCCAGAAATTACAACTTCATCTCTCTTTTCTCCAACAACCACGTAGATCTATGCATGATGCATCCCTCTTTTATCGTTTAAACTCCCAATCTCCTGTGTAAGAAGATTCAACCACCTTCTTCCGCCACAACCACTCATCTCAACTGCCCGGCAAACGCAGGCGGAGCTGCTCGTCGTCCGCCTGATAAACTCCGTCCAGGTATTCCCTTTTCGATTCATATTTTAGTCCCCCTCTCCTCTAGCTTGCGATGACGCGATTCCATCAATTGAGTATTTGCTTGTACCAATATAATTTATCATCATGATGATGATAGATACCGAGTATTTGCTTTATTCTATCACTAGTCTATTTTCATTACTAAGTGAACCTAAATGGCTCAATGTATGTAGGTTTCTATCATGTATGGTAACCCTTAATTTTCTGAGTATTTGCTTGCTTTGGACTTTGGAGTATTTTTTTTGGCTGCTAAAGCGACCACTACAGCAAACCTCTCTTCTCCTCTATGGTGGCATGGTGCTATAGCCGCGCCAATTACAATACTGACCATGAGGATTTTTGTTTTTATTAATTATGTTGGGAATTATGAAGCGTCGTTGCTAACAATTTTTTATTAATTGTATTTGACATTGAGGGTCACATACTTGTAGTCAACAATTTTTAATTATTTTTTGAATTTTGTGTTGATACAAGTCTGATGCCAGTGCCACCATTCTATAGTTGCAGACATCCTCAGGTGAAATTCTGCAACTGTCATTTATAGCTTATAATTCCAACTTTTACTCAATATGGCTGAGGGAACAAACTCAAAGATGAATATTGCTATAATTCACCCAGATCTTGGCATAGGTAATAACTTGTGTCCCGTATTGTTTTCTATTCCATTCAAACAAAAATCAATAATTTGGGTTGGATTTCCATTATGTTGTTTAAATTGATTAAATAAAATATTTTACAATGTTTTTATCTATGTTATTTGAAGTACCAAATACCAATAGTTGATTCCCATGACCTTTTAATTCTTTTCTAGGCGGAGCTGAAAGATTAGTTGTCGATGCAGCTGTTGAACTTGCATCTCGTGGTCATAAAGTTCATATTTTTACTGCTCATCATGATAAAAATAGATGCTTTGAGGAAACCGTTGCTGGTGAGTCAATCCCCGTCTGTGTGTATATTCATGTGTCACATTTTTTTTAATTGAGAAATTATAATGCCATTAAAATGTAGTTTGATTTGTTATGATTTCAGGTATCTTTCCAGTTACTGTCTATGGTTCCTTTCTTCCCCGTTATATATTCTACCGTCTTCATGCATTGTGTGCATACCTTCGGTGCCTATTTGTTGCTTTCTGTGTTCTTTTTTTGTGGCCCTCATTTGACGTAATACTGGTCGACCAGGTCTCTGTGGTTATCCCCATCTTGAAACTTAAAAGGTCAACTAAGGTAGCAAAATATGTTTGTGTACGTGTGTATTCAAGTTTTATATCGCCAATTTATCTCAGTTGGTTCATATTTTTGGTAGGTTGTATTCTATTGTCATTTTCCAGACTTGTTATTGGCTCAACATTCAACTCTCCTCAGGAGGATGTATAGGAAACCCATAGACTATGCAGAAGAAATAACAACTGGTTTGACTTTGTATCCTTGTTCTATTTTTCTTTTAACCTCCGAACTTATCTTCTCATATATATAATACTGAATCATGCATCTTTTTAAACATTGCCAATTTCAGGAATGGCCGATTTGATACTTGTTAACAGCAACTTCACCGCATCTACTTTTGCAAATACTTTCAAGCATCTAAATGCTAAAGGAATTCGACCAGCTGTCCTCTACCCAGCAGTCAATGTGGATCAATTTCATACACCCACTTCCTCTAAGTAAATGACTAGCATGTAGCTTATTCTTATAACCATTTTTTATAATATTTTTTTTATAGAATAATTAGAATTACAGTTTTGTGATGTTGCTTCTGTTGTAGGCCAAATTTTCTTTCCATTAACCGTTTTGAAAGGAAGAAGAACATACAATTAGCAATTTCAGCTTTTGCTATGCTTTACTCGCCCAACAGAGTTCTTAAGCAGCAAGATATTACAAATGCTTCTTTGACTGTTGCGGGTGAGCATGTTTTGCTTATGACTCTGTATTTCTGATCAATTGATAGATATTATGGTGAAACTATAGCTGCATCATAAATTATCATGGGAGTATCTATGTTGATGTTTATGCCTCAGACCGAATTTGATTCATTGGTGTCTTAAAGATATAATCTATTTATTTAAACAAAAGTTATATTGGTTTTTAGTTAGTTAAGCTTCGTAATTCTTCTATTCTCTTATCATTTCAAGTAACTTTGATGTTTTGCAAACTATTCTCTATCATTTTGTTAAATTGTCTTGTGCCACTAGTAAATAAGACCGTCTTTTAATGAAGATTTGTCTGTGCTTGTAAATTTGTAGAGACCATTAAATTTATTGTTTTATTAGGATAGTTATAAATGAAGGTCTTTCTTCTGACTTTCTGCATTTATTTATAAATGTATTATTTTTGTCGCAGAATTGCTCACTCCTATGCATGAGTCACCAATACTTTTCTCATTTATTTCATTTTGAAGCATTTATGTACGTGTGCAATTTGAGAGAACAAAATATATTGCTGTAAATTTTTCCAGGTGGATTTGATATGCGGCTGAAGGAGAATGTGGAGTACCTAGAAGAACTTAAAGATTTAGCTGAAAAGGAAGGGGTCTCTGATAAAATAAAATTCATCACTTCTTGCTCTACAGATGAAAGAAATGCCCTTCTTTCAGAATGCCTTTGTGTCCTTTATACACCAGAGGTATTTGAAACCATGTTAAATATGATTGTTCTAAACTGATAGAAGTTTAATGCAGAATATTTACATATGATATTTGATACAGAATGAGCACTTTGGCATTGTTCCTTTGGAGGCAATGGCTGCTTATAAACCTGTAATTGCATGTAATAGTGGTGGTCCTGTGGAGTCGATCAAGAATGGTGTAACAGGCTTCCTTTGCGATCCTACACCACAAGAGTTTTCATCAGCAATGGCTAACTTGATAAATGATCCCCAGAGAGCAGAAGCTATGGGCAGAGAAGCTAGGAGGCATGTTGTTGACTCATTCTCTACAAAGACATTTGGCAAGCGTTTAAATAGCTATCTAGTTGACATTCACAGGGGAAAGGAGGACTGAACATTTATTTTGAAACAGCAAAGGAGGATTGAGTTTAACATCAGGTTTTGCCTTCATATTGTTAATTGCAATTGGTGACCGTTAATTAGTTAACTTAGCACTTTCATTGTGTGTATACGTACATACATACACAATTTAAATCTTAATAACAGAGATGATGACATATTCAATGTTATAAGGCTTGGAGTTTTGGATATTTACTGAAAATATAGAAAGTATTGGAATGTTTATAATGATTTTCTTTTGTGCTACATTAAAACCTACAACCACCCAAGCAATTGGACGTATCACGTATAGCTACTATCTTTTGCAACCTAAGCATTCATTCTGTCAACATCAGATATTTTTATTCTTTATTTATTTAATGTTAATCTTTCATAGCTTTATTTCCCTATTGGTATGTATGTTCAACCTTGGAACCAATAAATTTATTGCCTTGAAGGGTCGAAGTGTGAACATGGCCTCATTCAATTAACTTAAAGGGTCAATTCAATCATAAAGGGTCGAAGTGTGAACATGGCCTCATTCAATTAACTTAGAAGAGATAGCAGGGCATTGGAGGAGCCTTTCTACCATGAAGATTCATGGTTTGAACAAGGTGTGGAAAAATGTATGAGCAAAAAGACACGTTTGGAAAAATGTTACTAGCAGGAAAAGGAAAGAGTTGAATAGTCATTGTTTCCTCCTGTTAACAGGTTTGGATTGATGCCAAGTCAAATTGTTAAAGGTCATGTTAACGGGTGCGTTAAAGACAGTAGTTAAAAAAAAAAACTAAAAGTAGAAATTTTATATTAAAAATAATAAAATTTGAATTTCTAAAAAGTGAATATAAAATTTTCCAACACAATTTCTATATTTATTTTCTTAATTTAAAGCGCATTTAGGGATATTTTCTCAACATAAACAAAAGCAATGCTACCAAAAAAAAAACTTATCCCAACATGTCCTTTTAACACATACACTCACCAGTCACCACAAAGACTTTTGCGTCAACTCTTAAGAGGAGGAAAGAGTCATCTACCAATTCAACTCCAGCATCTTCCTAGTATTTTGAGGTAGTTGTTAGCTATGATTTAACATAGCAATTACTACTTTCTATACAGTACACAACACAGTCCACAGATTCATTAATCACTTACGTTTGCACCAAATCAGACGCAATAATAAAATTATAAACAAGGAAAATCAAAGAACAATAGATATAGAACTATGTAACTTAATTGACACCTAGAGAAAAAACATGATCCATCTAAAACAAATGCTCCAGCACTTCAAAATCTCCATCACTACCTATGTTTTCCTTTGCTTCACATTAATTATAACCACAAAAACAACTCAAGCAGCTACAGACCAATCTTTTGTTCAATATTACTGTCCAAACACAAACACCTTTTCTCCAAATGCAACCTACCAAACAAACCTCAACAAACTTCTTTCTATTCTTTCATCAAATTCCACCAACAAAAACGGCTTCTACTACACCACAGTCGGCAAAAACAACCCAATAAACACTATATATGGCGCATTCCTCTGCCGTGGAGATCTCACACAAAACGAATGCAAAGACTGTGTTTCCACAGCATCCAAACAAATCCTTCAAGACTGTCCTCAATCAAAAGAATCAGTTATTTGGTTAGCTGAATGCATGATTCGTTACTCAAACGTTTCATTCTTCAGCATAGCTGCACAAGTTCCTGTGCGTGCTCTCTATAACATTGGTACTGTGATGGAGCCGAACCGGTTCATGCAACTTTTAGCGGATACAATGAATGCCGCAACAGTAGAGGCAGTGAATGGTGGAGGTGACAAGAAGTTTGGAACCAAAGAAGCAAATTTTTCTAGCTTTCAAACATTGTATACACTTGCACAGTGTACACCGGATTTGTCAATGTCAGGATGTGAAATATGCCTCAAAATAGCAACTAATGAATTACCATCTTGCTGTAATGGAAAACAAGGTGGAAGAGCGCTTATTCCAAGTTGTAATATTAGGTATGAGGTTTATCCGTTTTATCACGAGTTGAATGTGCCTGCTCCAGATGAACCAAGGCCGAATCCACAAGGTACCGTAAATTTTGGTACGGTATTAATTTTTATATTTGGGCTCATTCAGCTTTACAAATTCGACTTGTAAGATGAGCACTGTCACTATTTATGAACTGTTTTTAGACCTTCCTTAACTATTTTCAATGTGAACTTTGTATTTTTTGCAATAGAATTGTATTTTTCTTTTTCTTTGACCAATTCTCTTCAAAGAACAGCAACTTTTATATATGTGTTATGATGTTTTAATTTTTATATGCTTCCAACTTTTTAATATATTGTGGTCTTGTGAAGTATTGAGACAAATACAACTGATATAGTTTTAATTGCAACTATGTTACAGTCATAGAGACATAAAATATTTGATATTGATGTTGTAGCTCCTTTGCTGCGGAACTTTTCTTAAAACCCTGCTTACTATACATTATTGGCATTTATGATTCATATACATATTAAATTATGATTAGCTGGTGGTTAAGTTTAAGTTGATTCAATTTATGCAGGAAAAAAATCCCGGAACTCAGTAGTGATAATTGTTGCAATTGTAGTTCCTATTGTGGTTACTTTGCTGCTTATATTGTTTATCTGGTGGATCATATCTGAAAGGAAAAGAAGAAAGTTCGATTCAGTGCCTCAAGAAAGTGGTATGGTTTGAAAATTAACTTTATTTTGTTACTTCTAATTAGTTCCCTTTTTACTCAAAAATAAGCATCAGTTGGTATGGATACTGAAGTTCATGTACAAAATCATAGAATGTTCTCTTTTTTGGTCAAGTTTGCTAAACTATTTTAGAGGATTTACTTTACTCAGTGTTTTTTTTTTCTGCAGTTGAAATCTCCAGAGTAGAATTCTTGCAATTTGATTTTGATACTATCGAAGCGGCCACAAACAACTTCTGTGAAGACAATAAATTGGGGGAAGGAGGATTTGGCGAGGTTTACAAGGTATTGTAGGCTTGTAACAAGTTTATTTGGTCTAAATTTTGACAGAATACATATACTTTTTTCCTTATATTTAATATCAGAGAGGGAGTACTAGTTTGGAGTTTTGACTTCGGAGCTTCTTTTAGGGTAAGCTATTTAATGGACAAGAGATTGCTGTGAAGAGGCTATCAAGAGGTTCTAGTCAAGGCACAGAAGAATTCAAGAATGAGGTGGTTTTGGTAGCTAAACTACAACACAGAAATCTTGTTAGGATTCTTGGTTTTTGCTTGGATGGCGAAGAAAAAATGCTCCTTTATGAATTCATGCCCAACAAAAGTCTAGACTATTTTCTATTTGGTGTGTGCATCAAAATATGTTTGGTGACATTGTTGATTAAGTATATTCAATTCATTGAAGTATGTTATAACATGTTTGATTGTCAGTTGAGAAGGTTCTAAAATCTAAACAATACCTTTAGGCATAAGTTATTGGGACCTTCCCAACAAAAAAGCCAAACATGTTAGAAATCAATTTGTTTCTTAAATTAAGGTTGCTTTTGTTTTATGATAATTCACAGATCCTGAAAAAGCACAGCAGATTAATTGGCCAAGACGATACAAGATAATAGAAGGAATTGCGCGAGGAATGCTTTATCTTCATGAAGATTCACGACTTAGAATCATACATCGTGACCTTAAAGCTAGTAATATATTATTAGATGAGTATTTAAATCCTAAAATTTCAGATTTTGGGATGGCAAGAATTTTTGGTGTTGATCAAACCCGAGGAATCACAAGGAGAGTTGTCGGAACACTGTAAGCTTCATTTCCTCACACTATTTTCATAGTTTGAATGTTCTCCTCCACTATTCGTAATTTGGTTCAGAAAACGGGTATAATTTATAAGTAAAATTTCCTACATGTATATGAGCATGAGTCTATTTTTATTGCTTCTCATAATTAACGGTTACATGTTGTTATATTTACAGAGGTTACATGTCTCCAGAGTATGCAATGCATGGAGAGTTTTCTATCAAAACAGACGTGTATAGCTTTGGTGTCCTTGTTCTCGAGATAATTACCGGAAAGAAAGTCACATCCTTCCGCGAGTCAGGCTATGCTGAGGACCTTTTGAGCTATGTGAGTTAATTTGAAGACACTTAAAATTTCTTATTTTTCGATTATAATCTTTCGGTTTCAAAGAATCTAACAGTGAAACTCACACACATTTCGTGATTTTTTAGCTTAATAAAATACACTATTGTTTATAGGTTTGGAAAAAATGGAATGAAGGGACACCATTAGAGTTACTAGACATGACATTAAGAGATTCATACTCAAGTGTTGAAGTAACAAGATGCATCCATGTTGGATTATGTTGTATTCAAGAAGATCCAAATCAAAGGCCATCCATGCAGACTATAGTTCTATTGCTAAGTAGCCATTCTGTAACTCTTGAACAACCTCAAAGACCAGCAGGTTATTTTAATAGCAAAACTGATCAAAGCATTTCAAGAATAGATTTTGAGAATTCAGACATGTCTACAAATACAAGCCATTTATCAGCCCCAGTTTCTGTTGATGATGCATCAATCACTCAGTTGTACCCTCGGTAGTGCTTCAACGCATATACATAAACACTGCATATATATGACTGTAACTATATCTATTTATGTGTAATTTTGTTTTTCTTAGTACATGCAATTTCCATCTGCGTAATTCTAAAATTAGAAGAGATTGTATCATGTTATTCTTAGAAGAGATTGAATTTCAATAAAGTTTGTAGTCATGCAAAATATGATAGAACTAAGAGAATATGGTAAAGTGAATTTAAACCTACGCATATTATATGCTATTGTATATTAGAGTTCATCTAAGAGATAAATAAAATTTGAGTAAGAATTATTTTAGTTATAACTTGAATTATGGTTTTTCCAAACGTTTTATTTTTAGCTGATCACTGTGATCAGTGATTATGTTGTCTTGTTTGACAAGAAAGATTTGTTGGACCGCGAAAAGGAGTCTCATTAGATTAAATGACACATTGGACTTTGAACAATCACACAAGTAACTTTGACATCACACTTTCACTTAACTTTGAACAATTATTTTAAGACATTACAATTAATGTGAGGCTTTTTACTCACATGTGATATATCTTCACATCTCCCCTCAAAATCAAGTCGAATCAGGTTTTGATAACATTGTTGGGTCATGAAGGGGGCAGCCGAGAATTATCTGTATTTGGCTCATAGCAATTATACAAGTGAATTTGACATCACATCTTTACCCAAAATATTAAGGCATTAAAATTTATAAATTATCTTACTTATATATCGTTCAACATCAACTCTTTTAACGAATGTAATACTTTTTATCTCAATAAAATTTGTCTCATTTTTTATCGAAACAAGTTTAGGCATTGAAAATAACACTCACTAGAGTGTTAATATACACTTCTTGCCGTGATTATTATAAGCAAATTTAACATTTTTACTCTAATATATTCTTTATCGGATAATTCTTTACCAGAACAAATGGGTTAGGATCAAATGACATCAAAGTGTCAAACTTAGTAACATGACATCTCCGATAATTCTTTATCGGATAACTATATTATAAAATTCATCGTTGGATTCAAATCTATTATTATATAGATCATATCAATAAAATTTAACATCAATCGGAAATTATTTGATATGTCAACAAGATGCATAAAAAATAACGTCTTACAAAACTTTGTCAAAACCCTTAATTTTGATCATTCTATTTAACCCATCAAATGATTTCCGATTGATGTTAAATTTTATAGACATGATATATATATATATATTAATAGTTTTAAATCCAACGATGGATTATGTAATACGATTACCCAATAAAAAATTATTGTAGGTGTTATGTTACTAAGTTTGACACATTGATCTCATTTGATCTTTAACTTTATTTAAATATTTAATTATAATTACAATAGTGACAAGATGAAGTGCATTATTGCTTATCTACAAATAATGTCCTCACTTCAGCACCAAAAGAATCTCTATCGTTACAAAGCAAAGTCAAGATGTGTCCAAACGTGTATTATTGTACTTGTGACTTGTCACTACCAAACAATGACACAGCGATCACACTCCTTCCTACTCAATCCAATATGTGGACACTCCCTCTGTTTTCTTGTCTGCATCAATGGCTTCCACAAAACACATCGTCTCTCAAATTCCTACCTATATCACACTCTACAGCGACGGCACCGTCGATCGTCCACGACAAGCACCACTAGTTCCACCCAATCTCGACGACCCTAATATCCCAGTCTCATCCAAAGACATCATCATCTCTCAAAACCCCAATATCTCTGCTCGTCTCTACCTCCCCAAAAACCCCACACAAAAACTACCCATCTTAGTCTTCTTCCATGGCGGTGGATTCTTCTTTGAATCAGCTTTCTCTAAACTCTACCATGAACACTTCAACTTCTTTGTTTCACAAGCAAATTCAATAGTTGTTTCCGTTGAATACAGACTCGCACCAGAACACCCTCTACCTGCTTGTTATAATGATTGTTGGAATGCACTCCAATGGGTAGCTTCTAATTCTGCACAAAACCCCAACAACCCAGAACCGTGGTTAATTAACCACGGTGATTTCAACAGAGTTTTCATCGGTGGTGATAGTGCTGGTGGTAACATAGTTCATAACATTGCTATGCGAGCTGGTTCTGAATCTTTACCTAATGATGTTAAACTATTAGGTGCTATCTTACAACACCCTTATTTCTATAGTTCATATCCTGTTGGATCAGAAAATGTTAAACTTACGAGTTCTCAACGTGATTTGTTTACTTCGGTTTGGAAATTTGTGTATCCATCAGCACCTGGTGGAATTGATAATCCTATGGTGAATCCTTTGGGTGTCGGGGCGCCGAGTTTGGAAGGAATTGGTTGTGATAGGATGATTGTTTGTGTTGCTGGGAAAGATGGAATTAGGGAGAGAGGGGTTTGGTATTATGAGATTGTGAAGAAGAGTGGTTGGAAAGGAAAATTGGAATTGTTTGAAGAAAAAGATGAAGATCATGTTTATCATATTTTTCATCCTGAATCTGAGAATGGTCAGAAATTGATTAAACGTTTGGCTTCCTATCTTCATGAGTAAGGAAATGGAAGTGTCTTTGTTTGGTCTATTGTAATGTTTTAGATTTCAAGTCGCAAGCATGAGATGTGTTCACTTTGTTTTACTAATAATAATGCTCACTTGTGATCATGTAGAGTTGATTTGTAAGTGTATTGTGTAAAATTGTCACTAATTAGTATAATCATAAAGTACATAGTATTGTGTCAATAGATAAATATGCACATGAATATTGTTATAGATGCAGATTTTATGGTGGCTCTTAGTTTAATATTTCAGAGTCTCAGCTCCTTCATTCTTATGCACTGTTAATTAGTCAGATTTCTCAATTTTATTGTCAAAATTTGGGTTTTTTTTCCATCATACTCTCCGTCAGGACGATGAATGTGTTGATTGGTTGGCTAAATATGGTACCTCCTTTGAAGATCTTCTCAACCTATACTCCTTGTGAATGCCAATGGAGTTGATCACTTGTAGTTTATTTTTTTATGATAAGAAATTATGGTTTCTAGCTTATTTTTAATTGTATTCTCGATATAGTATATACAATTACTGATGATTCTATGCAACATATATGGAAATAATTTCATTGACTAACAATGTTCGGGTTCTATTGTGCAGAAAATGTGCTTGAGCGTTGGTCATTTTGTTTTGTTCTCGAATTTTTTTATGAAATTACAGAGTAGAGCTGTATGCATGGTAGATTACTATGCACAACATTACATGAAGAGTGTAATGAGAGAGTTACAAGATCAATCGTATTATTAGACTTAAAACTTAAAAGCAATTATATATAGTGAATTGGATACTCATCGTTTATTCAAGACTTTACGAAATTAAGTTTATGAGTCCTCTCATTTATATAATATTCACCCTTAAGCATGAATCATTTAATTCTTTATGCTCTTCCTCAAGCGAATTTCAATTTTATTACGAAAGAGTGTAGTTTTTTTAAAAATTACAAAAATGGTATAAAAAGGTGACAAAATCCTAAAAAAAATCATTTTCATAAGTCATTCAACCCCTTTTTCATTACCTTCCGCCATTGAATGCCGAATCCTATATCGAAGCTTGCCTCCATCTTTTCTCAAGTCTCCGCTAGCAATCTCACCTACTTGTATGTGGTTCACTAGACCGAATATCTTGAAGGCGCGTCAAGTATTTACTTTGTTATATGGTAAATGAGATTTAATGCATTTTTTTTAATGTAACCGTAAAACGTAGCCCCTTGTGTTATATCTATGTTTATCTCACTTTTTAATTTTTCACGAGAATTATTTTTTACTATTGAAAACTCATTTATGATGTTGTTGTCTCTTGGGTTTTTATTTGGTGAAGTCATATATCTATGTTTATCTCACTTTTTAATTTTTCACGAGAATTATTTTTTACTATTGAAAACTCATTTATAATGTTGTTGTCTCTTGGGTTTTTATTTGGTGAAGTCCCTTGGGATTCTTACATGTGTGGTAGTCCTCTCATATTTTGAAAAAAAAGACTCGCATTAAATGGATATAATGTTATGATATCACGACCATTTTAAATTATTTTTTTTGGGTACATTTTAATATGGGTATAACTCAATCAATACCTCTATAACACTCGAAATTTTCACTCGATCAAGGTCAAATTGTCGATAACCACTCATTTAGGTGTTCTCCCATCAAATTGCGATGGAGTCGATGACTGAAAATGCTCCTATGTTGAGTTTGAGTATGTTACACCCGAATTTTTATTTTTCATGTTAGGCCTCATTTCAGTTTTGACTGTTCATTACAACTCATGTTTTTTAGGACTATCTTATTTCATCCGGTGTTCTGAAGAATCTTTAATCTTACTTTCTCAATTATTGTAGTGTATTATCTTTTAGTTATGTTGGAAATAATACCTAAATATCTTTTTGTTTTGAAGATTTTAGTTTTAAATATATTTTTGATTTATATTTAAAATAAGATAATATTAGGATTTATGATTTATATTTTTGTTTAAAATTTATAGGATTAGTTTTTTTTTTTTAAAAGGTATGATTTAGAAGTTTGTTTTATTTGTAGCTCTATATATAGAGTCATAAGCATGATGAATAAAATAAGAACTTAAATATTCTTCATATAACAATATATTTAGGAGAGTTTTTTCCATAAAATTATATCCACCAAATTTCGCAATACAAAAACACAAAAAACCCTATCATTTAATTCTCTTACCGGCCCTGAATTAGTTATAGTTTAAGTTGGTATTTAGTTTGTGAATTCCCTGTTAAATCTATATATAGAGGCGACACATCTCATGTACTCATTTAATTCACTAATATTCTTATGTTGTCGTCCCTCTATACTTATTAAATTTGCATTCGATTTTATTTTGAATCGAAATAGACTAAATTGAGTTATTATCTTAAATATTTTTTTTTTCAGGATGAACAACTCTAACAAACCCTTGTTGGATGAAGCAATAAAGTATGTGAATGAGGTGAAAAATGCCTTTCGTGATGAGAAGCATATATACCGGGCATTCTTAAGGCTTCTGGAGGATTTAAAATCCCAAAGAACAAACATAGAAATTGTAAAGGAAGAAATAGTAGAAATGTTCCAAGACCGCAGAGATTTAATTTCGGGATTCAACTTCTTCTTGCCAGCAGGGCATGAAATATAATGGCACTTCCATTGGATGATGAACAACAAGGCGATGATAAATCAACATCCAAAGATGATTAGTGTGGAATCATTGCTTGTACTTTTGTTGTTTACTCTCATTGTTTGTTCTTTCTATTTTCTTGCCATTTATTTCTTGATCAACATTTATGTTTTGCATGAGTGTCTCTCATGTTCACTATTGTCAATTGTGATGATTTCATCATACTAGCGACGTGGACCAACCCTATTGGTGGTTTTTAAAATAAAGTCTTTTGAAAATAATAATAATATAATAATAGAGCCGTGCTATATAGCACGACACCACAAATCGACGAAACTGCACGACATGCTTTTTATATAATAATCGGTGCAGGCATATTGGTATTTGATTGTTAAAGTTCATGTTGGTATATTATTATTAATAATATTAGTCTAACAAAAATATAAGGACTAGAATACCAATTATATCCTGACCAAAAAAAAAAACCAATTATATATATATATATATATGGACTAGTGCACAAAAAAATTTATTTTAAGGAATAAATTTTTTATTAAAAGTTTCGTGAACTTAGTTCAGTTGTATGAGATATTGCATTATATATGTAGGCTACTTGACAAAAAAAAAATCCATTTGAAACTTGCATACACAACATGGAAGAATCAGAGTTCGAACTCTAGTCATAATGCTGCTAGTGCTAATGAATAATTTTTTTTGTCAAGTAATCTAGTGATTATAATTTCACCTTTAAAGATGAATAAGTAAAAGTATCGGAGTTCGAATTTCAATTTCTGTATTTTTCATGCAATACTCTCTATCTATAAAGCACATATATAGACACTGACACGTCGACACTGATAATAATAATTTAAAAAATAACACAACTCAATGTAATTATAAGCGTCGGTGTCCGACACTGATACATATCCGACATTGATACATATCCGATATTGAGATATGTCTAATCCAAAAAATATTCATGCTTTATTAGTCTCTATCAACCGAGTTATGCTCATAGGAGCCTACTAATGAGTAATTTAATTTCATGATTTAATTTAATAAGTTTATATTAATTAAATATTAATGCATTCATGGCTAAAATGGTTTTGAATCAATTGAAATTATCATAGAAAACCAAATAGCTAACAAATCGTGCAAGTTGCACGACAATAGTGCCTCGTGCAATTTAGCATTTCTCTATTTTGAAATAGTGGTGAAAGATTTGAGTAGTATTCATGAAGTTATACATTTAAATTTCATTAACTGAATAAATATTAAAATATATGTTTGTAGTTCGGGTGTAAATAGTCTTTTAAGAAAGGGGCCCAAAGCCCATATGAATGTCTGTATATATAACCCGTCCACCAAATTCAGAAACCCTTTCCACATCGTGTCTTTTGTTTGGAGGGAAACATCAAGAAAGTTAGGGTTTTTGGTTCCTCCACTCCAGAAGCGAATGATTCGCGCAATGAGGCTTTTTTCTCGATCTCGCATGAGAATGCTTGCAGTTGGAGGAGTAGGAAGAGGAAGACACGGTAGTACCGTTGTTAATCTCAACAACCGGAGATGGTCATCTTCATCATCATCAATTCCACCACATTCTTCTGAATCGATGAAGGAACCATACAATGGGGTATTTTTTTTCTTTAAATCGTTTTAGTTTCCATGCATTTTAAAATAGCTAGCTAGTTGATTTCTTTATTTTATTTTTCCTTCAAGATGAATAGCTCCACAACAACAGATGATGCCATTGATTTTGTAATGGAAGTAAAACATGTTTTTCAAGATGAGCCTGAAAAGCTTGATGAATTTTATAGGGTCTTATTTGATTTCCGTGCCGATAGAATTGATTTAAGTGTTGTAAAAGAAGTAATGATGGAGTTGCTTGAAGGACATAACAATTTAATTTGGAAATTTAACAACATCTTGCCACCGGGAGAGATCCCGCTTCCATTGAATGATGATGGATTACCATTCAAATATGATCAATCAGCATTCAGAGATGATTGGGAGTGACAAATTTGATGACAATAATGTGTGTATAAATTATTAGGTTGATCTGTAAAATGATGGGCTCTTTAGTGGTACTTTTGCTCTTTTTCTTGTATTGTTGTATGAAATGAACTTCATGAAGATAATATTCAAGTTATCACTACTAACTATGACATTCATTACAGTTTGTGATCTTACATGATTAGAAGGAGTATGGCCGGTGAACGGTGGTTGTGAATGAGGTGTATCCAATTCACTTCGACGTTCAAGTCAATATTTGCTTGAAGTGAGAGATTTTAGAATAAGAAAATAGATACATTTCCCTCTTGAATGAGAAGGGTATATATTGGCCAACATCAGTGAGAAGGGTATATAACTGCCGAAAAACTATGATTAATAGTTGATGTCAAACTCGATGCCTAAGTGAGCTAAGCACGTTGTTAGGCATGAACGCGCGGTTTTAGACCAATGTGTGATTAAGCCGAACTCGATGCTTAATCAGGCCAACATCAACGTCGAGTTAGTCTTAGACTAAGTCCAGAACAGCTTGATATTGATTATAAAGTTCCCTGCTTACTATTGAACAGTGTGGTAACATGCATAAGCTAGAAATTTGTCTAAATACTTTTAACAAAGCTTGCTCTTCTTCCATAGGCAGTGGATACTTCTTTGAATCCAGTTTTTAAAAACCCTACCTTGAACACCCTCTACAATGAATGCTAGTGACAGTGCTGTTGGTAACATCGTTCACAACATTGCCATGTAAATTTGATTTAAATATATACAATTACTACACAATTACTATCTAAGCTGATTCTATGCATCATTGATGGAAATAATATCATTGACTAAACAATGTTTGGGTTCTGTTGTGCAGAAAATGTGCTTCAGCTTTGGTCACTTTGTTTTGGTCTTGAATTGCTTTATGAAATTATAAAGTAGAGGCTTATGCATGGTAGATTAATAAGCACAACATGTGATATGCATTAACAAACTCCGTGGGGCATTATTTTTTGGTGCATGGGACTTTTTGAAATAAGTAAACAGGCTTGTAGGACTATATTTTTGTTCTTAAATAATTTTGGGTCTATATTCTGTTTTCAACTTTTTGTTTATGCTGCTTAGTCACTTAGTCCAACTAGTCTCATAGATATTTTAAACCTTTTCGACGAGAGTTTCGTTTTTTTCATTCTATTTGTTATTTTACTAATTTTATTTTATTAAATTATTTAATTATTTACTAATTTTATTATTATTTATATTTGTTAATAAAAAGGTGATAAAAAAAAATAAAAAGGTGATAAAATTCTAAAAAAAAAAATCAAGGGAGAGGAATAATCCTTGTTTCACAATTAATAATGGCCATAATTAATTATTCTATTCTTTTTTTTTTTTTTTTTTTTTTTCGGTTTTCACCACCAGTTGAATTTGGTTCGGGGGTCAGTTCTGGCATCAAGTGGTTCCAGCCCCCTCCCGATCGCAGTTATTCTATTAATAAATTATGTTTTGACAATTTTTATTTTCCAATGTAGTAAATAAATAATTCTCATTCTAGTAATTATAATCAAGCAATCCTAACCATTAGTAATTAATATAGATATTAAAATGAAAGGTTAAAATTTGCCGTTATTTTTTTATGGTAGGACGATATTATCGTAAGTAGAAATAATGATTAATGTTACATTATATGATTTAATTTCGATTCAAATTTTATCTAATAAAATAATGTAAAAAAAAAATTAGTAAAATAAATTATAATAGATCAAATATTATATAGTACGAAATTAATCTCATTACCAAATATATTAAGACCACTCATGAACTATTGGCATTTCTTATTCATATATGAATATTATTTTACAATATTGTATTAATCAACTCTGGATCATCCATGTATACATGTACACAGACGAATGCCTAGCCTACAATGGGGTCTCCAGCCTTCTGGACAATGAAAGCCACTACGGACACAGTCCTCAGCTATATTACAGTGTACATTGACATATTCATTCACTCCCCAGGCTTGTGTTTCCTTATACATATCTACATACATAAATAAGAATAACATTGCATATAGAAATATGAGAGAATATAAGTGTAAATCGAATAAGTGATAATTTAAAAGACAGTTCATAAAAATATTAAAAATCATTCGTTTTCATTCATACCTGATGCAATGATAAGAAAAGCCAAAACAAATGCTATTGTTAGAGAATATTTTCTTGATGTCTCCATTATTTTTATTGAATAATGTTGTTTATGAATGAGTCTATTTATATAGCACATGAGTCCACCTTGAGCATTAAATTTTTATTTATGAGAAAAATTAAAACATGATATTTTAATAATGAATTTGTTAATTCATTAATAAGAATATAATAGAATAACTATTTTTTTCAAAAAGGAATAGTTGGCTGCACTTTAAAGAATTTGACTTTCTAGATTCATTGTAAAAGTAATGTTTCTAGATAATAATATAGACTAGGTACATTACTTTTTCAATGAATATAAATGTCAAATTTTGCTTATATATAGAAGTGGATAGAGTACTTTCTTTGATCTTTATATGAGAAAAATTACTTATTGAATTGAAATTTTGAAAGACTATTTTAAAAGAAACAAAATCTTAAAGATTTTAAAAGATTCAGTGAGATTGTATTGACCTTTTGAGATTTTAAAAGATTTTCTAGAAAGACTTTTTTATAATCAGGATTCTTAAAACACGATTTTAATGAATTTCTAACGCGTTTTTAAGATTTCAAAGTACTTTATAGATTTTTAGATTTTAAACAAAATGTAATGAAAGTTAAAATAAATAAATAAATCAAGTTACAAAAGAGAATAAAAAGATGAAAGAATCGCGAGTTTACTCGGGGTAGGCTCCAAAAAAGCCCCCGGACCTTTTGAGCAAACGTTGTGAAGATAAATAAATTATAACGTTTGAATAAAGAAAATAAAAACAATAGAATAATATTTTCTTTATCATGTGTGTTTAGCTCAGTTGATAGGTCATCACATTAAATATGTAGAAGCCGAAGTTCAAATTTTAGACACTCCACTTATTCATCTTTAAGGTAGAGTTTCTAACCGGTAGACTATTTAATAAAAAAAACATATTCTTTTAGTCAAATTTTTTTTCTCTCAACTATAGAAATATTGCACAAGAACAATTGAGTATACAAATTTGTTATTTGGAAAAACCAATTCAATAAAAATACAACACTCAGGGGCATTTTTGCCATCCCAACAATAAAATTAAGGATAATTTACTCAAATATTTTCTTCTTCTTCTTCTGGCAATAAATTTACTTTCTCCTATCATTGATATAAAAAGTTAACTTTTTAAATATATTGAAATATTAATGTGTCTAAATTACAACCTTCGGTTTTTATTACAAGAAAAAAAACTGTTTTATAGATTCATATAATGTTTTATATTAGACCATATTATGAACTAAATATATCAAACATTTTATGGGTCTAGAGAGTAAATATTTCTTATAATAAGGATCGAAGGTAATATATATTATTAATTAACTACATCAATATTAATGTGTATCTAAAAATTAATTTTTTTTTCTTACATTAAAAATCGAACAGACTAGTTAAACAAGATATACAAAATCTTTTTCATTTACATTTTATGCATCTGACAACTAAGAGTGTGCATGGTTTAAAAACCACACCACACCACACCACTCCCAATTTATAGTTTGGTTTAGAATCCAAAACCATTTTAATAAAAAATTGGTTATTATAAAAAAACTAATTTGGATATGGTTTCTAACCGGTTCAGAACCAATTAATAACCGATTCGTAATAAAAATTTGGTTACTTATTTGAACTAATTTTAAATCAATTTTTTCCTTTCCATTTTTTTTTATTATTGATTTAAAAAAACAAATTTGTTTAATTTTAAAAAGAAAATATAATTTTATGAAATTAATTGGTTTATAATTAACTCAAAAAGGTTTTTCTTTTCTAAGCCCAAACATATTTCAAAGCCCGAAATATCTAATTTTATCTAAGTCCAAAAAAATGCTAATTTTTTAAAATAAAAACACTAAAAAAAAATATGATTTTTAAATTATTTAAAAAATAATAACTATTTAAATAAAATAATAATAAAAATGTTAATTAAATAATTTAATATTAGTGGTGGTTGGTGGCGGCCGACCGCCGGAGCACCACCACTGACCACCGCACCGGCCACCAAAGCTCCGCCGCCAACCACCGCAGCTTCGCCACCGCCGACCACCGCGTCGGTCGCCGGAGCACCACCCCCAACCATCAGCCCCTCCACCATCTTTTAAATTATTTATTTATTAAATTATATAATTGATATTAAATTTGAATATTCGGGCTTTTGTACAATTGAGCCTCAATTTCAAAACCAATTATGAAAAATTGGATTTGGTTTAGAATTAGTTTTTTTTAATTGGATTGGTATGGTTTTTTCAAAAATGGATTAGGATATCAAAATTGGATATAATTTAGTTAAGGATAACCATATTTTTTGCACACTCCTACTGACAACCCAGCGCTTACTATTACTTTGACATTGATGGCACATCCTAATCCTATGGTTAATCCTTTGGGTTTAGAGGTGCTGAGTTTGAAAGGAATTGGTTTTGATAGAATGATTGTTTGTGTTGCTGGGAAAGATTGAATTAGGGAGAGAGGGGTTTGGTATCATGAGATTGTGACGAAGAGTGGTTGGAAAGGGAAATTGGAATTGTTTGAAGAAAAAAATGAAAATCATGTTTATCATATTTTTCATCCTAATCTAAGAATGATCAAAAAAATTATTAAACGTTTGCTTTTTTATTTTTATTTCATGAGTAAGGAAATATATCCTTGCTTGATATGTTGTTTAATGAACTGCAAAAAAAAAAAAAAAAACCATATTGCAAGAGGTAATTTCAAACAAATAAATTACAATGATATTTACTTTGCAGAGAGAAAATTCTATCGATCTTTTTTATTTCTAGTCTCTTCTTGTGTGACTTGAGTCTAGTACCAATTGTACTTAATCCCAAAATATGGATGTAGTACTATTTGTCTTTTTTGGCCATCTTTGTTGTAAAAAAAATAAAATACACAGTATCAATGAAACTATGCATCATAATAATTGAAAGTAACCACAATGTCAATAAAAAAGAAGGCACGCATCTTATTAAAAAGCATTCATATTATATATATTGTTTGTACTTTGTAAACCCCCCACACTTATTAGTTATGATGATTGCTTCTTTTTGTTGTTGAAGAAGTTGAACTAATTAAAACTTGAATTATATATCTTTTGATGCTGATCTAAAACCAACGAATGTAATTCACGAATAACTCCCATATCTTCAAATTCACGTTTTGAAACCTTCAATAATAAATTCTCTATTTTTCCATCTATCATGTTTAGTAGTTCCTTAAGAAAATCTAATTTATCCTGTACCGACATTAACTCTAAATGCCCTTTAAGTTGCTCCATTAATTCTTTTAAGTCATCTCTTGTATCAATTCTTAGAGCCTTGAAATTGTTCAACACTTGTAAAAATTCATCATTCTTTTCACTCTGAATAGAATCATCACCGTAGTCCTTCATGGCCAAGATATATAATATAATTCATTATTATTAAGAAAATAATGATTCATGAGCTTAATTATAATTCAAAACTAAACAAAAAAAAATAATAATCAGGGTGAAGAAGGTGACACGTACCATTGGATTTTCTGCAGGGTTAAGTTGGTGCTGCAAACTTCAAGGGAAGAGGGTTAATATGTACCCTATTTTAGTCCTATTTATATAGGGAAGCAAACTTTTTTTTTACGCAAAGAAAAGTTAAAACAAACTTAAATATACTCTTCTTACTTTATTTTATTATCTAATTCTATAATGTCTACTTATTTTTCCTCCAAAATCTATAAATATATATCTGATATATTAAAAGATAAATTTACAAAATTAGTTTTTCTCTCCGTATTTAATAAATAATTAGTATATGTTAAAATCTTTGTAATGGATTTATTTCATTAATATTAGCCCAATTCTTTTTTTAAAAAATAAATATATACTAGTGTATTGTCTCAGCGTAGTCTCAATTAAATGTATATAATTTTTATGCTTAATATTTATTAAAAAATTATGTATCTAATAAAATTAAAAATAATTACATATATTATAACCTATAATTTATTAATAACATATAATTTTTTTACAAAGGAGTTATATTGTCAAAACTAAAATCGATAAATTTTACTCAATTAATTTTGTTGAACTGAAAAGGGAAATCAAGCCCATAATCATAAATCGCAACCAAAATCAATGGGTACAACTCATATAATAGTGTGTGTGTGTGTGTGTGCGCACACGCGCGAGCGCGCATGTGTGTGTGTGTCTATATATATATAGTCCAAGTAATCAGATCACTAATGTGCCATCTACTAAACTTAGATCATCCCCCATAACATCAACATTTGTCTTCTTCATTAATCAGATGAATATTAATAAAATAGGTCTTTGCCCTTTTCTAATAAAAAAGGTTAAAATCGGGTCAAAAAACTGAAACCGAATTATCTTTGTCCATTCCAAAATTACCCCCAAAAAAAAATATTCAGAATCAGTGGGATCCATATGAGATCGCAGATTTTGTTGGAATTTTGCGATTTTGTGCGATTTTATTGGGATTTTGCGATATTGTGCGATTTTACTCTGATTTAGAATTCTACTAGGAATTCAGATCATTTTGGGTGAGCAAAATCGCAAAATCAATGGATTTTACGATTCTGATTGCGATTCTGACAACGGTGTATATTACTCATTAGTCATTTCATTAATATTTTTATACCTTTTGAATTGGAACCAATTAAACACTGTTTTTTTTTTTCTTGACACATCCCTTCAAGATGAGGAGATCAAGAAGAGTAGATGCATTGATTTGTGAATCACTGACATTTTTATTGGAAGTAAAACAAGTGTTTCAAGATAAGATGGAAAAGTATGAAGAATTTTTAAAACTCATGCTTGATTTCAAGAACGGAATAATTGATCGTGAAGTTATGAAAGAAGGAGTGATGGAGTTGTTTAAAGAGCACAATGATTTAATTTCGAGATTCAACATCTTCTTACCACCGGGACAAAAAATCCCGCTTCCATCGAACAAAAGGATGAAGATAGATGATGAACAACAAAGTGATGGATTAGCTTTCAAAGATGAACAGAAAGGCGATGAAGAATAACACGTTTGATTACATTCATGATGTGTGTAGAAATCCATAGGTTGATCTATAAAATGACAGGTTCTTTGGTCTTTTTGCTCTTTTCTTGAATTGTTGTATGAAATATTCAAGTTTCATCACATTGAATTTTTTTTTTTTTTCTTTTGTGGGGTGCGCCATCCTATGCAGTAGTGCAACGCATGGACAACACACGATAAGTCAAGTAGCAAACTACTGTAGTGACTTCTCCCCCTAAAAAAAGTAATTTAATATCGTGTGGTCCATGGACCACATATCAGATATTAAACTGATAAGAACAGATACTACACTTGATAACACAAGAGATATGCTTATCATTTTTGCTATAAGAAAGAACTAGAAGTATAATCATGTATATTATTCCCATATATAAGAAGTTTGCCATGTTATGACTATCATCATTATATTATATATAGTAACATATAGACTTCAAATATTAGTATGTGTTAAATAATCTTCAGTGATGAACATTGTAATAAGTATGACTAAAATTTAAAATGTGATTTAAAATGTGATTGAGGTCCAATTTTTTTTACATCTAGTAAATAATTATGCATAATGGTAGGATTAAAATAAAATTCTGCAGAGCAACAAAAAGACGACACCACTTGTCTTTGTTCCTAATTCCTATTGAGTTTGTTTTGTTTTTCTTTCTAATTCTTGAATTCTTGTAAGGTATGTTAGAATGTTATATGTTTTTCTTGTTTAGGTTTTGACGTTGTTTTATTTTTTGTGCTTCTAATTTTATTAACAAGTTATTTAATTTATTTTCTACAAATTGTTAATACTTAACATGTTATTTTTTGCATTCAGTTTCAACCAATTGGATCTTATGATTTTTCAATTGTTCTTCGAATTCAGCATTCTAATTCCATGTGCTATTGTTCTCTACTTGAGTTTTTTTTTTTTTTTATTTCTATCCGAAGCTTAGAAGATGTTGTCTAAGAAACATTTTTGTGGTAATGGAAAACGAAAAAAGAAAAAGGAATAGCTAATAAAATCACAACAAGAGACTCTTGAAGAAATTTTTTTGACCTAAGACTCATAAAATGTCATGAACAACTTTTGCCTAGGAAATAAGTACTCCCTCCGGTCTCATAAGAAAAAATTTATTTTTTTAGATTCATGGTAAAATGGATGAATATACACTATAATATTCTAGTTATATTCATTTTACAATGAATCTAAAAAGTAAAGTGTTTCTTATATATAATAAGACCGGAGGGAGTATTATTTAAAATGTGATTGACTTAAATTCGAATCATCGAGTGAGAAATTGATATGCCATGTTAGAATATAAAATTAGATATATGTTATTTTTACGTATGATCAAATTTTATTGATGAACTTAAGGGATAAAATCCCCAAAGCTAAATCAAATTTTAGGTGTACATAATGTTTGCTTATCATAGATTTTTTTTCCTTTGTATACCTCCTTCTCTGGTGGGCTTTATTTTCAAATGTCTAGTACAATCCAGCCCAATCCAATGAACCCAGTCATCTTTTTGGTCTTTACTAATATAAAATAATTACATTTTGGCATCCTATCATCAATTGAATGGATTGACTGACTTTCTTTCTAGTTAAATCATGATAATATTTTAAATTGAAACCATAATTTTATCAATATATCTGAATATGTACTATTATCAACATTTTTTAAACAATATAGTGTCCGACAAAGTTTATAACATGAATCTCCTCTAAAATCTCTTTGGACAAAAATAAAATATCAATATTTAACTTTGAACTCATTTTGTCCCATAAAAAATTAGTCTCATTGCAAAACTTAAGCCTAGAAACATGTTGAAACACCTACAGAAAGTCAAAATCCTAGTTAAGGTGAATTAAAAAGTAAAAAATAAAATAAATCATTGACATTTTTTACATATCGGTGTAATATTAAAATATTATGAATTTTTAGATAAAAATGAGTTGTCTTCTATCATTTTTTTCATGTTTCTCATCATACAGTATCTCAGTCGTTCATTCATCAATCAATATCATTAACTGTATATAATAAACCCAAATGAGCGGCTGAGATTGCACAAAATCATCAGAAGTCATCGGTAGGATCCCGATCCATAAATAATAAATGATAAAATTATGTGTTGAAAAAAAAAAAAAGATAAAATTATAGATGGGCACTGGGGTAGGTGGGTAGGCTTGCACGAGGAATCAACCAAGTTTGATCCATAACATTATTGTTATATTAGGGTGACACATTTGACTTATAATTTGTCCAATTTTGACTCTTCAAATAACTCATCTTCTTATATTATAAGCTTCAACACTATCATCACAACCTTCATTTTCCTTCAATGGCTTCTTCAACCAAAGAGATAGACAGAGAACTTCCACCTCTTCTTCGTGTCTACAAAGATGGAACAGTTGAACGTTTCTTAGGCTCTTCAATTGTACCACCAATCCCTTTTGATCCAGAAACAAATGTTTCATCAAAAGACATAGTAATCTCACAAAACCCATTAATCCAAGCTCGTATTCATCTCCCAAAACTCACTAACCAAACACAAAAGCTTCCAATTTTAGTTTATTATCATGGTGGTGCTTTTTGTCTTGAATCAGCTTTTTCTTTCCTTCACCAACGTTATCTCAACATTATTGCTTCACAATCAAATGTTCTTGTTGTTTCTGTTGAATATAGACTTGCACCAGAACATCCTCTTCCTGCAGCATATGATGATGGTTGGTTTTCTCTCAAATGGGTCACTTCACATTCCATTGAAAACAACAATGACATCACTAATATTGAACCATGGTTAATCAAACATGGTGATTTTGATAGATTTTATATTGGTGGTGACACTGCAGGTGCAAATATTGCACATAATGCACTTCTTCGTGTTGGTAACGGTGTTGAATTTTTACCTGGTGATGTGAAAATCAAAGGAGCATTAATTGCTTTTCCTTTGTTTTGGAGTTCAAAACCAGTTTTATCAGAACCTGTTGAAGAACATGAACAGAGTTCACCAATGAAAGTTTGGAATTTTGTGTATCCTGATGCAGTTAATGGAATTGATAATCCTTTGATTAATCCTTTGGCAGATGATGCTCCTAGTTTGGACACTATTGGTTGTCCTAAGATGTTGATTTTTGTTGCTGGTAAGGATGATTTAAGAGACAGAGGGATTTGGTACTATGAAGCTGTTAAGAAAAGTGGTTGGAAAGGTGAAGTGGAACTTGTTCATGTTGAAGGTGAAGAACATTGTTTTCAGATTTATCATCCTGAAACTCAGAATTCTATTGATATGGTGAATCGTATTGCTTCTTTCCTTGTTTGATTTGAGGAGGGTCATTATGTAACTTTCTTAGTGGTAATAAATTGGAGAAAGGGTTGCTGAATCCATGCTAATATTTTACTTCTACTGTTTTGTTTTTGTTTTCTCAATTCAATGAATGAAATATGATTATTTTGAGCTAGTAATTCAAAAGATTGTGTCTGCTTTCATGTTTATTTTTATGGTGGGTGCTAATATGAACCATCACAATAAACTAGTGTCAAAAAAATATTAAATATTTTAATGACTGTGTTGATGTAAAATTCAACCCTTGATTTAATTTAACAAATTTTAACTCCATTTTACACCTAGTTGTTAGTGGATGAAAAATGCTGAGTTTTAAAATTCAACCCTTTGATCTAATGTTGTGCATCATGCATAAATTTAAGCCTTATGCATGTTAAATGCCACCTCACAGTGGAACATATCATCATATATAGGAAAGTCAAAGTGACCACCCATTTATATGAAAATTCCAAATAAAAGCACTTTATATTAGTAAAGACCAAAAACATGGCTAGGTTCATTGGATTGGGCTAGATTGTACTAGACATTGGAAAATAAAGCCCACCGGAGTAGGGGTGTATGCATAAAAAGAAGAAAAAAAAAATTGATAAGCAAACGTTATGTAATCCTAAAATTTGATTTAGCTTTGTGGACTTTAGCAGTTCAGTTCATCAATAAAATTTGATCATATGTGATCGCTGTCGTACGCGGTAAAAAATAATTAAATTTTAGGATTCTTAATTAAGGTAGTTAATTTTGGTCGTCTCACAAGGACTCTTAATCAGTTTAGCAATATTAGAATCAAGTAAAAACTGTAAAAAGGGGTTTTATGTTTGATTTCAATGATTAGAAACAAGAAAATAAGTTGGTTGAAAAGAGTTATGAAAAACAGATTAATCTACTGTTTCGGGAATTTCAGATTTATCATCGGTTATTATATTATCAGTTTCTAAGTGGATTTAATTCTCTCTCGATTTATAGAAACGATTCTATATGAATTATATTTCTTGCGTTAGATTACCGATTTAAGCAAACGACATACCGAATTAAGCAAACGGTTAAGAACACGTGAATTAACAAATAAGCTAAGTTAAGACACGACTACCTTAAGGAATATAAATCAATCAAAATTAACGATCATATTCTATGAAACTTGAATATTTTATACTGGAATATAAAATATTACAGTATATAGTATGAAATTAATCCCGATATCAAATATTATGGCATTTCTTATTCAAACATGAATATTATTTTACAATATTGTATTAAATGATTGGGCTTCTATGTATACAAGTACACCGATGGAGGCCTATCATACAATGGGGTTTGGTGCCAATTGGGCAAGGATGACTGTAACAGTCGTTAATTGAATAACAGCTGAGGTAATCTTCACTCACTCTCCTCGCTTGTGTTTCCTTATGCATATCTACATACACACAGATAATACACACAAATAAGAATAACATTGCATATTAAAAATGAGAGAATATACGAGTGAATTGGAAAAGTGAGAATTTAAAAGACAATTCATGAAAAACACTAAAAATCACTCATTTTCATTCAGACCTGATGCAATGATAAGAAAAGCCAAAACAAATGTTATTGTTAGAGAATATTTTCTTGATGTATCCATTATTTTTAGTGAATATATGTTGTTTAGGAGTGAGTTTATTTATATAGCACATGAGTCCACCTTCAGCAATTTTTTTTTTGAAGCAGAGTCCACCTTGAGCATTAAATTTTTATTTATGAGAAAAATTAAAACATGATATTTTAATAATAAATTTGTTAATTCATTAATATAAATATAATAAAATAACTATTTATTTATTTTAATTACCAAAAAAAGAAAGAATAACTATTTAAAAAGAATAGTTGACTGCACTTTAAAGAATAAGTAAATTTTGACTATCTAGATTCATTGTAAAAATAATGTATCTAGACAATAATATATACTAGATACGTTACTTTTTCAATGAATCTAAAATGTCAAATTTTGCTTATATATAGAACCAAAGGGAGAACTTTCTTTGGTTTTTAATATATGAGAAAAATTACTTTATTGGATTGAAATTTTGAAAGACTATTTTAAGAGAAACAAAATGTTGAAGATTTTAAAAGATTTTGTGAGATTGTATTGACCTTTTGAGATTTTAAAAGATTTTTTAGAAATACTTTTTTGCAATAGGATTTTTTTTTTTAATCATTTACAATCAAGATTCTTAAAACACGATTTTAATTATTTGGGTAAATAGGTCTTTACCCTCCTGCAAAATAGGCGAATTTTGCATTACCCCTGTAATTATTATTTTTGTAGGAATATCCCTTGCAATGTTCAATTTTTTTTTAGTGTATTTTACCCCCTACCGATTTTTTTTCCTAACATAGGGGGGTAAAATACACTACAAAAAAAAAGTTTTGAACATTGCAAGGGGGTATTCCTACAAAAAAAAATTACTGGGGGTAATGCAAAGCTCGCCTATTTTGCAGGGCGGTATTGACCTATTTACCCTATTTTGCAGTTGAACGTTTCATTACATTTTTTAAAAAAAATTGAAAATGCATAGAGTACTTTGAAATCGTAAAAATGTTTTAGAAATTAATTAAAATCGTGTTTTAAGAATTCTGATTGTATAATTGTAAAAAAGTCTTTCTAATTATTTTTTTCAAAATCTCAAAAGGTCAATACAATCTCACAAATTTTTTTAAAATCTTCAAGATTTAGTTTCTTTTAAAATAGTCTTTCAAAATTTCAATCAAATAAAGTAATTTTTCTCATATGTTAAAGACCAAAGAAAGTATTCCCTCAGTTTCTATACTCCCTCCATCCTAATTTGACTACATGTATTATTCACATATCTTACTTTGACTCTTTTTATTTGACCATTATATATAAACAAATATTAGCATATGAGATGTTGTTGGATTCATCTCGACAAATATTTTCAAAATATCATATTTTTATAATTTTTACTATTGTACAATTAAAAATATTAATCGTCAAAGTTATGCATTGGCATGCGTGACACAGTCAACTAACTCGGTCATTTTGGGACGGAGGGAGTATATAAGCAAAATTTGACACTTTAGATTCATCGAAAAAGTAATGTATCTAGTTTATATTATTGTCTAGATACATTATTTTTACAGTGAATCTAAAAAGTCAATTTTTACTTATTCTTTAAAGTGCGGTCAAGTCAACTATTCTTTTTTAGAAAAAATAGTTATTCTTTTTTTTTTTTCTAATTAAAAAAATAAATAGTTATTCTATTATATTTCTATTAATGAATTAACAAATTCATTATTAAAATATTAAATATCATGTTTTAATTTTTGTCATAAATTAAAATTTAATGCTCAAGGTGGACTCATGTGCTATATAAATAAACTCACTCTTAAACAACATATATTCAGTAAAAATAATGGAGACATCAAGAAAATATTCTCTAACAACATCATTTGTTTTGGCTTTCCTTATCATTGCATCAGGTTTGAATGAAAATGGGTGATTTTTAGTGTTTTTTTATGAATTGTCTTTTAAATTCTCACTTAGTATGTTAGGCCTCCGTCGGTGTACTTGTAAACATCGATGATGCACCACAAGCCCAATCATTTAATACAATATTGTAAAATAATATTCATGTTTGAATAAGAAATGCCATAATATTTGATAACGGGACTAATTTCATACTATATAATATTTTATCTATTATAATTTACTCTACTAATATTATTTTGCATTACTTTAATAGATAAAGTTTAAATCGAAATTAAATCATTTAATGTAACATTAAATTATTATTTCTACTTACGACAATATCGTTTTACCATAAAAAAATAACGGCAACACCACTACTTGTGCACAAGTGTTATTCTAATATAGTTTTAAAATTCACATAAAAAAATGTGCGGGATATATTGACTTAAGAATAAATTTTAGAAGTTACTTGAAATTTTAACCTTTTATTTTAATAGTAATGGTTAGAATTGATTCATAATAATTGCTACAATGAGACATATTTCTTTTTTTTTTTTTTGATAATAAAGAGGGCCTAAGCCCGAAAAAGAAATTACAAAGAGATTAAACGAGGGGTAGCAATCCCCATTACATCAGCTAGCAACAAGTGACTAAATTTAGACGGACACGCCGCAAAGAAAACACTTCCATGCTCCATCAAACATCCATGATTAGCCAAAGCATTTGCACAAAAATTTGCCTCCCGATAAGAGTGATGAACAACCACTTCCCAATCAAGGTCTATAAGTTTTCTAATTCGTTCCACAAGAGTTCTCCCAATAATGTTATTACTCTTATTAGTAATAATATTTTGCACAACAACTAGAGAATCAATATGAAGTTCAATTGCTCGAAAGTTTAATCTCTTAGCCTGTTTGAGTCCCTCCAAAACACCCCAAAGCTCCACCAAATACGCATTACCAAAACCAAGAAAGTTTGCATAACCTCCCAACCATTCACCATCACTACCCCGTATAACTCCACCACATCCTATACGGCCATCTTCTTAACAAGACCCATCGGTATTCAATTTAACCCAACCATTTAAAGGAGGCAACCACTTCACTTGAACTATACTTCTGCGTTGGTTTTCAACAATTCATTTGCTAATTGGTCACAACAAATTAGTGAACCTTGTATTGTGATGGAATTATTTTTTTATTTTCTTCGGCAAATTAATTTATATTTTGGTCAAGACCAATTATATTTCAATCCTTATTTGTTTTACCCTTGCTTGTTCTTCTACGTGTTTTAAAAAATAAGGGAGGTTGTTTTTTTAATAATACGGGGGGATTTTTTTGGCTTGGATTAAAACTCCGTTTGAATTGATGGAGTAAAACAGAACGGTGCGAAATGGAATAAGACAAAATGGTATGGAATAGAGTGGAGTGGAACAAATATTTCATTTGTTGTTTTTATATTCTTAATATGACGAAACAAATTAATTTTTTTTATTCCATCTATATCCTTATTATTTAAAAAAATATTCTTAGATTTTATTGCTTTATTTTTTTGCAATTTTTTTTATTATTTTGTGTTTTATATTTTAGCCATGCGATCAATCCAAAGGCTGAGAACAGAGCTGCAGAAGCGGCTGCAGAGAAATAGCTACCGAGGATATTGAATTTCAATTTCAATTTCAATTTCAATTTGATTCCTCTTTGTTATCGCCGTTTTAAGGGTTTCCCTCCACTCTCTCACTATTCTATTCAAATTCAACATTTTCCCAACTCCTTCACACCGCACTGCATCATTAATTCTCAGATCAACATAAAAAGGTTCACTCTTTTCTCTTTTCTAGGGTTCTTCTTTTTCATTTTAACCCCTTTCACTGCGCTTTCTCCAATCACTTTCAAATCTTTATTTAACCTTGTACAGTTACGTAGTTTCAGATCTGTTTTATTTTGGGTTTATAGTTTAGATTCTTGTTATCATGATTCTTTTGATTTGTGGGTTTATCAAATTTTTATCTATTAATTAATTCAGATGTGAAATCCTCAATCTTTTTCTTGTTTTTATTATCATCAATCGTATAACTTTGTTTGTAGTTTTACATAGCTTTAATTAGCCTATGATTGTCACATGAAAATCAATGGATTATGATTGAAATATAAATGAAAACTGGCCCTACTTTATTATTGCAATCAAATTTGTTTATTGTTATTGCAATTATTTCTTCTATGGGTCTTTTACCTACTTTAAAAAGCACTTTTTTATATATCCAATTCATAAGTTTTTTTTTTAATTTTTTTTTATTTTTTTATACTGATAAGTTAATTTTATATTTAGTCCTTAATGCTAAATTTCTAGAGTTTCATTTATAGATTGGGCCTATAATAATGATGAAATTAACAAGTGACTAAAATGGTAATATAATACCTTCAGAATTGAGATACATTTTTAGTTTGATATCTAAAATATGCATGGTTTCGGTAAAAAGTTATTATGTTTGACCATATGATACCATGATTTGGGATGATACACAACTATGGATGTCATTGCTTTATTATATACACAACAGTCGTTTAATGAAAAAATCTATGTGGATAAATTTTTAGTCTAATTTTGTCTCTTAATATGTTCCATGGATAGGATCTACTTACACGAATGATTCATGCAGGTTTGATTGCTATGGAGCTGAATTCGCAGAACAGACCATTTTCGATCAAATTGTGGCCTCCTAGTCAGAACACTAGACAGACGCTTGTGGAGAAGTTGACCAACAATCTTACTACGAAATCTATTTTCACGCAGAAGTATGAAACTTTGGACCAGGAAGAGGCTGCAGAAAATGCTAAAAAGATTGAAGACACGGCTTTTGCCACAGCAAACTTGCATTATGAGAATGAACCAGATGGTGATGGAGGTTCTGCAGTCCAGCTTTATGCAAAAGAATGTAGTAAGCTCCTCCTTGAAGTGCTTAAAAGAGGACCTGGTAAAAACAGTGACAAAGAAGTGGTGATATCTGATGATGCTGCTGTCCCTCGTGAATATGTTTTTGATATCTCTAAAGGCCAAAGGGCTTTCATTGAAGCAGAGGAGGCTGATGAACTTTTGAGTCCATTGAAGGAGCCAGGAAATTCATTCACTAAAATATGCTTCAGTAACAGAAGTTTTGGAGTAGGAGCAGCAGAAGTCGCTAAGCCGATTCTCATATCACTCAAGGACCAGTTGAAAGAAGTAGACCTATCAGATTTTATTGCTGGAAGACCTGAAGCAGAAGCACTTGATGTGATGAGGATATTCTCAGATGCTCTAGAGGGCTCTGTCTTGAAGTATTTAAACCTTTCTGACAATGCTTTAGGTGAGAAAGGTGTTAGAGCATTTGGAACTCTCTTGAAATCACAAAGCTGCTTGGAGGAGCTTTATCTTATGAATGATGGAATTTCAGAAGAAGCTGCTCAAGCAGTTTCTGAGTTTATTCCTTCCACAGAGAAGCTCAAAGTTCTTCATTTTCATAATAATATGACTGGAGATGAAGGAGCACTTGCTATAGCTGAGGTTGTGAAGTGTTCTCCTTCCTTGGAGGATTTCCGCTGTTCCTCCACAAGGATAGGCGATGAAGGTGGAGTTGCCTTATCTGATGCTTTAGGGAATTGTACCCATTTGAGGAAGCTGGATTTGCGAGACAACATGCTAGGTGTTGAGGGTGGGATTTCTCTGAGTAAAGCTCTTGCCAAGCATGCAGAGTTAAGAGAGATATACCTGAGCTACCTGAACGTGGAAGATGAAGGAGCAATTGCTATAGCTAATGCTCTTAAGGAATCAGCTCCTCACCTTGAAGTTCTCGAGATGAGTGGAAATGAAATTACGGTTGATGCTGCTCCTGCTATAGTAGACTGCCTAGCAACAAAGCAGTTTCTTGCCAAGTTGAACCTCTCTGAGAATGAATTCAAGGATGAAGGTGCCATCCAGATAAGTAAGGCTTTAGAAGGCCTTGACCAGTTAAAGGAAATTGATCTAAGTTCCAACAAAATAACCAGTGACGGGGCCCGGCAATTGGCTCTCACTGTGGTGCAGAAGGCTGATTTTAAACTTCTGAACGTAAATGGAAACTTTATTTCTGATGAAGGCATTGAGGAGTTGATTGTTATATTTAAAAACTCTTCAGACATGCTGGGTCCATTAGATGAAAATGACCCTGATGGTAAAGACGAAGATGAAGAATCTGACGAAGGTGGTTCGGAGGATGAACTGGAATCCAAAATGAAGAGCCTTGTGGTTGATTGAAATGTAGAAGTTCTGAGTCTACTTGTTCTGCTGTGGAGTAACTCATGTAGTATTAGTTTATTCATCCATAGAATTATATGTAACCATTAAGATGCATTATTTCACCAAAAGATCGGATTTCTATCCGTATCTTGGTGGTCGTTACTTTTGGTGGTCTAACCATTGAGGGTATGTCTGGACTAGATATTGTAATCTTGTTTTCAATGTTTCTGTTTTCTTTTCATGAGATTGTATTATTTGCAGTTGCAAACACTGTAGTCTAGTCATTAGTGTAGTAACACCTAGTTATTATCATCAGTGCAAACACTGTTTCTGTTATTCATTTTTACATGGTCCCTGTGAGGAGTATGCTGTTATTCTAATAGCTGTTTACATCTAGCTAATGCTTCTCCTGGAATAGTATGATTTGGAATGTGGATTAAACGGATCGGAATAGTATGATTTATTTTATTCTCTTTGTTTTCACCTTTGGATACAATTAAATCTATTTTGTCTTGATTTATGTAATGTCCCTATTTTGTCTTAACGACGTAGTTCTTCAAAATTATGATGTTCAAATAAAACATTTACTTTTAAGAGATTTATCCCCGGTTTGAAAGATGTAATTAAAGAATGTTTATGCCAACAATGACTTTATTTTATTTTTTGTGGTGTTAACTCTCCAATTTTCATGAGAAATGAGTTTGATAATCTAAACTTTAGTGTAAAGATAAGTAAAATTTGGTAAAAAAATTATCCAGCCATCATTTGAGTTCAACCACTTGATACTTTTTGTCTTTCAACAATGGTTTTTCCTTTTTTTTAAGAAATCTTTCAACAATAGATAAATCAAATCAAAATTCGTGATTGAGTAAAAAACAATTATTTGTAATTTGTAAACGTGAGTATTTTTTGTTTTGTTTTTTGAAATATTTGTAAACATGTGTCAATTCTGATAGTTTGTAGTTATTGCCACAAAAGCTCTAGCAGAAATCTTTTCGTGGAGAATAACATTGTTAGGTTAGTAACAAAATAAACATTGTTACATTTTTTCTCTCTTGCAATATTTTTCTATTGCAATTAATTTAAAACAGACTATTAAATCCTTGTTTTACATTTATTGTGAATTTGCAAATAAATATTTTCTCATTAATTATTTTAAGTTAATATGAATGTTGCATACTCATAAACTGTTACATAATACAAGTTTCTCATCATTTTGCTACAAGAACTACACTACACGTTCAATAGTTGAGCAATTTGTCAGCCACGACTAATTTTAAACTCAGATCAGTCCCAGTTTGCTCTTCCATTTGAACTCTGCCCTCTGCTATCGGATAATGAACCCTGGCCAGGATGGCTTGATCTCTTCTTTTTGTGAGTATTCCAGGAGAAAACATGCTGGTTCAAACCACTTCCTTTGACATCTTTGTATGCATGTTTCTGGAAGTTTGTTCCATCAGGCTTCAATCTCTTTGAGGAAGGAATAACATGGAAACTGTCTTCGCTGGTTCTCTCATTTGCTGTCGGCACAACTTTAGTCCTTGACCCTAAAAAGCTTTCACCTGCTCTTGTATTATCACTGGCTTGTGCTATGCTGTCAGATGAGAGGTAGTCTCTTGACTCTCTTCTTTTCCCTTTAGCTGAAAGCTTTGACATATCCTCCCCATTCTCCATAGCTTTCATCCATTGTAATTCACTCAATGTATCAGCATATACCACATCTTTTCTTTTCCGCTTTCCAGTAACACCACTGTTGAAATTTTTGGACTTGTCATCCTTTTGAATTGGAGCATACACCCAATCTGGCAATTCACGCTCTTCCATGAGACGTGATTTGTAGTTTTCCTTTTGTCTTCTCTCTTCATCCATTTTCTCGAACAACCAAAATTCCTCATCTGATCGAGCAGCAAGGCGGTTAATTTCTCTTTCACTAGGCACATCTGCCCCAAGTGAACTTGAACCTCGACGCATAATCACCTCCAACATTTCTCGTCTGTCCTGGGCTGCACAAATAAAGAACACCGCATGTTCAAACAGTTTTCATATTTTAGCAATATGACCTAAGGATCACTGACATGGTGGACCCACACATTACACTGGAATAATTTGAAGAGTCCTGTTAAAAGTTAAAATGTTTGAACTTTGATTTGTTTGAATTGAGAGAAAGTGAGGGAAAGTAAAGTGTGAGTGTTTGATCTGAGAGAGAACCAATAGTTTCTGTTAAGAGAACTTCGTAAAAATGATTCATCGTACTTCAGCAAGATACTCCCTCCGTCCCAAAATGTGACATTTTAACAATTGCACACAAGTTAAGGTAATTAATTTTGTATTTGAAGCAATGAATAAAATAAACCTCTTCTCTCCCCCCCTTTTTTAGTTTCAACATGCAAAAGAAATTCATTTCATCTTTAGCCAGAAAATAACTATTGATAGATATCACCAGGAAATAGCTAGTATTAAGAATTACAAACCTGTTGACGTTGTGTTGAAAAGTCCTGCCTGAATGACTTTGGCATCTATACCCATCTTTTGTTTTGCACGCTCCAAAATCACCTCTTCAATTGATCCCACACTAACCAAGACAAAAACCCGAACTTCCTTTTTTTGTCCAATTCGATGTGCTCGGTCCTCAGCTTGTTGATCCATTTGTGGGTTCCAATCACTGTCAAAGATTATAACAGTATCTGCTGTTTGCAAGTTCAAACCAAGACCACCTGCCCGGGTGCTTAAGAGAAACATAAAGTATGGGGAGTCAGGGGCATTAAATTTCCTTAGTAGAGTGCCTCTTTCTTCAGTTTTTGTTGAGCCATCAAGTCTAAGATACTTAAAATCATGAAGTCTTAAATAAACTTCAAGAGTGTCCATGAGTCGAGTCATTTGTGAGAAAAGGAGGACTCGGTGACCAGCTCTGCGAAGTTTTGGGAGCAAACGGTCAAGAAGTTCAAACTTACCTGATGCTCTGACAATCTCCTCCTTACATCTATACATATCATAGTCTCCCACAAAGAGGTAAGGATGGTTACAACACTTTCTGAGTTGCATCGTTAAGTTCTGTAGACTTTTCGATTTTCCAGAACCTACAAATTGATTAATATTTAGGAAAAAGTTTTTAATGCAGGTTCTAATAAATCAGGCTAACATAAAATAATCTGGAAATCATCAAATGTTATATGACTGTAAGATACAATAAAAAGTGATTGCAAACCACATTTATGTTGAATTAACGATCATAGTTCACCAACTCATAAAAAATTTGCAACTGGCAAGAATGTTTGTAGAAGAATCAAGAGAGATATATTTTTATCCTCCGTGATTTTATTTCATCTTATTTCTATTTGATTATAGTATGATTTTATTTTTATTTTTTTCAGTCTATTAGTAGTCCTAATTATTTGAAGTGCGAACACCGTTTATTGTAATTACTTTTGTAGTGTCCTAAACTGTAGTAATAAACATAAAAGCATTTCTCCCATCACTTTCTACAATATTGATAAGGAATGTATATATATGTGAATGAAGGGAAAAAGCCTTATGGCTAACTTCCAAAAAGATAGGCAAAAATTAAGTCAATAACATACTGAAAACACAACTAAACTCATGGGTTCTGAAAATTAACCAACAAGGGAACAAAACAGTGTGCAATGGGAGAATAAACAAATACATTTGGCATACCAATTTTCAAAAACAAAGTATATGGGGGGAAATTGCATTTGATTGAGTTTAAAAGGAGAAGTAGGTAACAGGAAAGGAAAAAAAAAAGAAATAGATACAGACCGTTGTCCAAACCAACTCTGCCTACATCAGTAACTTGTTGATAATAAACTTTCTGCCAGGCTGACATATCACATTTGAGTATGACCTGAGATTTCCCAGGAAGAAATTTTTCCACCTCATTCTTTTTCCTTCTTAATATGAAGGGCCTAATTACCTAAGAGTGAATAAAACCCGTCAAAAAAAGTTTTTAAAAAAAAATTTGGGGAAGGGGTAAATTATTATTGAAGTGGCACTAATGGCCATTGTTCAAATGTCCCCGAGGGGATTTGAACTTTGTCCCTTGAGGTTACAAAGTCAAGCTCTTACCACCGAGAGCTGACACCTCATGGACCAAAAAAAAGTTGAAATAGGAAGAAATCTAGAGGTTAGAAAAGAGAAACACACTTGATGCAGACGCCGAATGATTAATAGCTGTTCTTCATCTGATAGAGAGACATCAACTCGGTCTGCAAAGGGGGCATTGAACCAGTCCTCGAAATTTTGAACGGAGTTAAAAATGTTAGGAAGGAGAAAATTAAGCAGGGACCACAGTTCCTGCAAACTGTTCTGAATTGGGGTGCCAGTCAATAAAAGTCTCCGTTGGATGTTATAGCTGCACAGAAATAAAATCCAAAAATTAGAGAAGAGCTAAACCATCTGAAAGGCAAAACCACCCTGTCAGGTAATGAATTGAGCCGAGTATTGAATCCCACAGTACTTTCATCACTTTTTGTCTTTAGTTCGGTAAGCACAGATTGTTTCGCATTATTAGATAAAAACTTGAAGGTTATCTAACCAAAGACTTCAGGGGAATTGAACATATTAGTCATTTTATAAAAATGAAAATATACTATAGCTGTTCCTTTTTATAAGAGACAAGTTGCTTTTTTAGATTCATTGAATAATTGATGTATTTGATCTATAATACAAACCAAATACATCAATTATTCAATGAATCTAAAAAGTGACTTGTCTTGTATAAAAACGAGCAAAGATAGTATTATTGTGTAGAATTGTACCTATTGTCCAATGTTTTTGCTAGAACAGACTCATGATTCTTCAACCGATGACCTTCATCCACAATTAAGTAGTTCCATTTAATTTTCTTCAGAAACGCCTTGTCTCTCATTATAAGATCATAATGTGTAATCATAACATTAAATTTTCCCTCTCCTGAATATTCTTCCTTTATTGCTTTTCTCTCATCCATCCGTCCATCATAAAGAATAGTTTTAATGCTGTATCAGAAAGAAAAGGCACACGTGATTTGAAAGCAAATGTGATGTACACAATTGAAGGAGATAGTTCTTACTTCTATCCCCTCTTCCAACAAGGAGAGCAAAGAAAGAAAGAAATTGCAATTTCTGCCTAGACATACCTAGGAGCCCACGTTGAGAATTCAATAATCCAGTTCGGCAGAACTGCCTTTGGAGCAACAATCAAGTGGGGCCCAGTCACACCTTTGTATTCAAAAAGATGTGCTATGAGAGAAATTGTTTGTATTGTTTTCCCAAGCCCCATTTCATCAGCCAAAATCCCATTTAAGTTGTTATTAAACAAAGAAAGCATCCATTGGAGCCCCTCTATCTGATATGATCTTAATTCTCCACCTTGAAGTATAGACGGTTGTTCAGTTACCTGTAGACAATTAAGTTTGTTATATTTCCAATGTACTACAACTTTTCTGTAGAAACAATTGAAGAAACACATAAAGACAGCAAAAATATTACAATGAATTAGAAGGATAAGGAATCCTCCTAAACATTAGAGCAAAACAATGAAAAAACAAAAGAGTATCAATACCAAATGGATGTCAATCCTTCACCATATCAATAAAGGAGACCCCACTTAAAAAAACAATATGCATTCCACCAAATATACCCCAAATACCTAAATTCATCCCAATCAGATGTAAGAGAAAACATCTAATGCGGAAACAAACTACATTAAACTTCTGTCCATAAAGTGAAGCAAAGAGATTCAGAAATGATTTACCTTTTCCTGAATTGAATGTATGGCAGAATTGTATTGTCGCTGACCTTCAAGTAAATCGCTAGAATCCCCATCATTATGATCAGAATCCATCGCATCTATATCTTCGTCAACAGGTGATTCCTTAGAAATTCCATTCTTTGAAGCATCTGACTCGGGTAAATCAGCTTCCGAGTCTTCCAAGGGTTCAATACCATCTGAATGTTTATAGTCCTTCTGACGTTGAACGGCTGCTCCTAAATTTACCAGTAGTTTATTTGTTTCTTCAAGAAGCAAAGTTAATCTTTCATTCTTACTCTCTTTCACCATTCTCATGTAAGCTTCTTGATCATCAGACTTCAAGGCTTGGAATCTCAATTTCTCTGCTCGGGTTGCTCTTTGTCTTTGCCTTCCATGCCATGCCTGCAAAACAATTTATGGGAATTTGTAAGCCATGTTCAATTAATGATTAATTAGCTTTCTACCCACAAAGAAGAGAAAAATGTCATGAAAGATTTACATATAACTGTCCTTAAATGCTATTTTGGGGAGCTTATGATAACAAACTGAAAACAACACATGGGCATAACATTATCATAAGATATTTCCATAAACTCTTACAAACACATACAAAGGTTTGCGGCATAAAATAAGACCAAAATAGTTCTTCCATACACCCTTTATACAGCCCATGTTAATGAAAGAACACAGACATAGCATTGCCGCTCTTCAAATATATTTTTACAACCCTCTCTTGCATCTTTCTATTTCAATTTCCTACATCTTCCCCTTAAAATTCTTCATACACACCGTCACTAACATCTTGGAATTAATTAATTAGTATCGTTCTGTTCAAACCACAACTATAAGAGTAGAAAGTCATTCTTTACATAATCACGCATGCATTGTATCTTTAGTGCGTAGAAACTAGTGCTTAGAAAATAGTGCATGTTTTGTGTCAAAAAAAAAAAATAGTGTATGTAATTAGTGTACAATTACAATGTTCATGTTACCTATTATGTATAAAACCAGATCAGATGAGAGTTCAAGACAAACACTTGCAAACCCCTGATTGCATCTTTTACAATAAACAAAATAAAGATAGAGGAAGAAAGAGTGTACCTGGATACCATCATTCCTCTGTTTTCTCCGCTTCAAAGAAGCTTGAATTTGTAATTGCATCTCGCGGACAGTATTTAGTATTTCTGCAAAAAACCTTCTTTTTGTAGTCTCTATTTGATTTTTCTCCACCTCTTCTAATCTTGACAGTCTCTGCATTTCAGGATATATGAGATATACAGTGCAGACTAGTTTCATTCCATGAAAATCGTGCATATGTCAGGAAAAAAGAAACTAAACCACTACACTCCAAGTCTTGTATATTTAACTACTATAAAATTACATTTCCTTGTTCATAATTCTATAATGGGTTTGCATGTGTCGGTCTATTTGCCTGTGTTTTTCGACCTGCCATGTTTTGTTTCTCTATTTGTAGAAAGAATTGATAAATAGCATTCAAATTATGATGTATTTGATAAAGGAGTTGACCAAATATGGGGATATAAACTGAATGCATCAATGAAGTCAACATCTACAGTTTTAAACTATAATCTATGATATACATGCTATGGAAAGTAATTTCAAACCCAAAAGTGGGAAGGGATGCAATTCTGGTTCAAAAATAGAAAATCACCTCAGCATCCCGCTTCTTCCTTAATCGATCATCAGCATCCATGGCAAATGGATCTCCAACTCCATACGATGGACGGCGCAATCTCATCATTCCCCAATCAAACAATTTCCTGTCAGGATATGCACATTCAACATTGAGCCAGTATTCAGAACTCACATCAGACCGAACCTTTGACTGCAACTCTGCTAACTGCCAGAAGAGAAGTCCTTGCCAACAAGGACAGATTTCTTGTCATTTCATGGTTATATTTGAAATAGAGAAAACATAAAATTAAGGCTTAAATAAATTTTTGGTACCTCTATTTTCTCAAATTCACTATTTTGTTCCCCCTATTTTATATTTCATGAATTCAACAACCCACATATTATTTTTTAGATCACATTTTTAATTATATTTTTTGGAACCTCAATTTCAAGGAATTTTGGCACTTTTAATGGTGAAAAAATCCACAAAATTGAGGGATTAAAAAGGTAATCTAAAAAGGGAAGAGATCAGTTTTGCAAAAATAATAAGTATGAAGACCAAAACTGCATTTAAAAATTAACTATTTCCTCACTAATATTTTAAACTGTGCCCTTCATAATGATGAGTAAGCTATAAAGGCGTTTCCTCTGTGGAATGTTTTACTTATACTAGTCAAGATAAGTCACACTATAGGTATAGGGGCAATGGAAGAAAACAGCGTGACAACAGTTATCTGTGTTTTTTTTTTTTTTGACAAAGCAACAGTTATCTGGTTTGTATCTTCATTAACAGAAAGTAATTTGTATGGACTCTAATAACTGAACAGAACCTATTAGGAAAAATTGACTTAACAATGATGTAGCTTAAAACAAGTGAAGGACAATTAAGTGCCTTACTATAAGGAATTTCAGTGATCGATTTGTGGAAGATGGGCAACAACAAAAAATCACTGTCAAACTTTTACCCACAATGTGGAATGGGATACAACAGGAAGTTAGGCATGATTTACAGTAAAAAAGCATCAAGGTTAGACATGACTCACAATAAATTAAGAAAGATTCAAGAATTAATTTTACCTTCAGTCCATAAAGTTCAAGCAGGCACTTTGTCTGCAGGTCCTCTCCCTTGCTTGAAGGCAATTCTGGTTCAAAACAGTAATACAGTACTTCAGTCACATTGTAAACATTCTTATTTGGAGATCACTTTCATTTAGTGGAGATGGTGTTTAAGGAGACAGCATGTACAAAAATAATTTAAAGCTACTTGGTCTGTCAATACAACAATGAAGTCTCCAGGCTGATAAATTGGTTTCAGAAGGAAACTCCATCCTGATCATGTTCTAGGAAGATTATCAAAATAAAAGTAGAAATAAAAACGTTGTCATGAGGTGCTTGATAAGGCTGCCTATGCAGGGTAGTATAATTTGTACTTTATGCAGAAAAGAAGAAAACCCTTCTCCTTCATAATGCTGGTGCACTTGGCAGTTTGTTCAATTATCTTCACTTAGAACGCAGAATAGGAAATCGTATCTAATAAAAAAGTATCTGAACCACATATAACTGCTAAGCTATTCATGGTTAAGCAACGCCAAACTTACAAAAGCTAGCAATTAAAATCTTGAGCTTATTATTATATAATAATATAGCTAAATTCCAAACCTTAAACACATCTGACCTATACAGTCTACCCATACTGATATGACATGTTCACATGTTTAATGGATGACTTGTATCATGAAGAGAAACATGCTTAGTATTATTGAAGCTCATTCTAATTGTTGGGATGTGATGATTATGTCTCTCCGAATAAGACTAATGATCTTGATGGATGATTTCTTGGAAAGATGGATGGTCTCCGAAAGGAATTAGTATTTGGTAATGTATTCTTAAATCATTATGAAGTATATTGGTGCAACAGATGGCCCTCATAAAGGCATTAGCAACTTTGAGAGAATAGAAGTTAAAGCGGAAGGAGCCAACTGAAAGGAAACAGTAGATGAAGAAATTGAGGGCCACAAACCTAGTGATGCTGATGAGAGTAATAATTATGATAATGAGATATAGATTGTGATGACAATGGCTTGCAGCCTCAGGACAGACTTCCTGTCTTATTTAGTCAAGTGTTCTTTATGACTTGACTTGCCTTAGTCTGGGGTGCCACTTACCTTACTGTATTCCTATTATAGCTTCTTTGATTACTTTCTTTTTCAACTCATTGTTAATTTGTCATTATGTAGTTTGCATCAGTTGTATGAAAAAAATTAGTTATCTTATTTTTGGGATGATTCAGTTGTATGAAAAAAAAGTAGTTATCTTAAATTTCACTTTTTCTTCAAAATCCACACCCCTTTAGTGAGACAGCCACATTGCCTCATCACACCAAGCTCCAAAGTGATGTGGTTTGAGGGCTTACTTCCTCAATCTGCTTACCTCCTCCAGAAAAGAAAACACTAACATAACCAAGCAATCATCCTAATTCCTAACCACAAAACCCTTTTGAAATTTATGCATGTCAGTTCCAGCTGGTTCAGTAGATGAATTTGCACAAGCTACACTTCTAAGCATCAACAGTAATGTAACAACATCATGCAGGCATATCAACCAACAGTAATGAAAAAAATGAAACCTCAATTCAATAACAAGTTAACATGGAAATAAGTGAATATATATATATATATATATATGCAATACAAGTAATTCCTTTTCACTAAATTTGTTTACCTTCAAGCTCATTTAACCGATGCCGAATCTGACTTTGATGACGGCTTTCCATGGCTTCCTCCAACTTGAAACCTGATGCACATTTTGCACGCTGCTCCGATAGTGCATCTTCAAGATCTGTTAATAAATCATCTCCAGAATTCCCTACATCACCCTGCATTCACCAAAAACAAAACCACTATTATAAATTTCTTATCAAAATTAATCAAACTGTAACCAAGAAATACCGCACCACACAACAACCTAGAAGCAAACAACAAAACAAATCGAAGATTCCATTACAATATAAAGAAATCAAATGTAACACTATATAACTGTCAGAATGCCAGAATTGAAGATCTTCTTATATAACTGTCTAGATTAATTCAATTTACACAAAAATAAGTTCAAAACAAAATTGAACCGCTTAAATCAAAGTCGAATTTCATATAATTTTTTAGCCGAGAGAAAAACCTTCTGACATCAAAATTGAACGGGATTTCAGCATACAATAGCAACAACACATTAAATCGAAATAAACAATCGCAAGAAAACACTTCACCGTACAGTGAAATCGAATCAGCAAAAGAAGAAGAGAAGAAGAGTTCACATTACATTGCTGTTGTGATGATAGATGGAAGAAACGGAGTCTCGGAGATGAGAGGGAAGAGGAACGTCGCGAGAGAGAAAGTTGAGAGCAGCAATGAGTGTTTTGGTGTGTTGTTGTTGGTCTTCTTCCATGGATATGGCGGGAGAGAGTGAGTGCAACGGTGCCGTTTTCTATAACAAATATTTGAAATTAAATCAAGTAATTTCTTGATCTTGCGTTCACAAAGTCACCAAACTAATTACAACATGGGTTTAGGGACTCCCTCGCTCGCGCTTTGTTTTTTTTTTTTTTTTTTTGTCGAGCGTCACCAAAACCCTTTTTCGTTCTTCGCCTTCTTTGTGTTTTCGTATTTAGGGATCAATTATTATTATTTTATATATTTTTTTTTTATTTACTCTTTTTTTTTTTTTTCTCTTTGGGCGAAACACGGTTTATTTTTATCTGCAAAGACCTTTTTGCCACGTAATATTGAGCAAAATAAAGACAAAATTACAACCCCCTCCCCTAGTCTCTTTATATTATGATAATCTACCATTCTATTTCTTAATAAATAAATGAGTTTAATTATCTACTTAATTAATTTTACACTGACAATTAAGAAGAATGTTTTAATTTTTCATGTCGTATAAAAAAATGGAATTAAATAGAATGACGTGGCAAAAAATATGATTATGAGTGGTTGACAGTGTAAAATTTTTACACTGACTGTGCATATTCTTTTTTTTTTAAATAAATATAATCTATCAAAATAATAATAGATAAATGTAAAGTAAGGGTCCGTTTTGCCTGACTTTTTTAGGTCTTATAAGCTACTTGAAAGTTAAAAGTGAAAATAAGAGCTTTCGAAAAAAAATCTAAAGTTGTTTGGTAATTGTTGTTTTTTTAGCTCCAAATTAGATTAAATTAAATTTACTAAAGATAATAACAAACTTAAAAAAAGATAATAACATCTAATAATATTGAAATTAAAACAAACTTAAAACAAAATAATAATAACGGATAATAATGAAATAAAAATAAACTTAAAAAAATAATAAAAACCACTTTTTTCCTAAAAGTATGTTTCAACCTCTTCTCTTAGAAGCACTTTTTATTCAATTTTGTTCATTGAAAAAAAGTTGTTTTTTATGGCTAAGAGCTTTATTAAAAATTTGTTTGGCCCAACTTCTCATTCTAAAGAGAATAAAAAGCCAGGCCAAACGGGCCATAAGTTTTACAATATGTATGCATATTTTTTTCTCTTTTTTAAAAGAATTCATTACGTAAAAATTACGTTGTGGGTTTGAATTTTTTCTTATCTTTTTGGTTCGATTTTTCTCTCATTTTTTCTATTCAAAGGTAATTGATTGATAAAGTAAAATTGTTTAGAAAAAGAGAAAAAAAGGAATGAATAGATGAGAAGATTCAAATCTTACTGTTGTGCCTTTTTTTTTTAAAATGGTTTATTATTCTACAAAAGTTATATATTAATGTGATATTTTTTAGGTGTCAAAACCGAAGTTGAGCCAAATTTCAATAAATCTTAAAAATAGACGAGTTAAAATATTTGATTTTAAAATGAAAGGAGTAATTTAACAAGAATCATAAAATAAAGCACTGAAAATCAACTGAACTAAATTATAAATAGAGATAGTGGAAATATCATTTATTGGTAACTAGTAGAGTGTGATCAAATAATATGGATTTGACTTTCTTGGTAGATAAAGAAAAAGAAGAAAAACTCTCTATTGAAGTGAGTTTCTTTGATTCTTTTCTTGAGGTGAAAGAGAAGATATACAAGTACCAAGGCCTCCCCGTTTCAAAGCAAAATCTTTATTTCAATGGCAAACTTCTCAAAGACGAAGACATCATCATCAACAGCAAACTCACTCAAGACTCATGCATTCTCATCGAATTAGACCAATACATGCTGTTAGGGTAATCCAAGATAAGAGGAAAAAGATAACAAGTAAGAACTAGAGAGAAAACTAGGAGGAAAGTGTTAAGATTTATTGATAAGAGAAAATAGAGAATGAGTTGTGTACAATGCATGAGGCACATGCTTATTTATAAGGAAAACTCCTAACACATCCATTACTTGTAACACAAGTAACCATAACTAACTAACTCAAGGTAGTTATGTAACCACCTCCTAACTACCTAACAGAGTCTAATAGGATTGAAGTTATAAAACATCATGCTCCCTTAACTTCAAGCCTAAGCAAACTTGTCTGTCCTTCAGAAATCCTTCAGAACTGCAACCTTGTCTGTCCTTCAGAAATCCTTCAGAACTGCAAACTTGTCTGTCCTTCAGAAATCCTTATCTGTCCTTCAGAACTCCTTCAGAACTGCAAACTTATCTGTCCTTCAGAACTGCTTCAGAACTTGTCTGTCCTTCAGAACTGCTTCAGAACTTGTCTGTCCTTCAGAACTGCTTCAGAACTTGTCTGTCCTTCAGAACTGCTTCAGAACTGCTTCAGAATTTGTCCTGCATATCTCCTCTGATGCAACAATAGACCTTTACCATTCTTCAGAAGTTCAAATCCTAAGAAGTAAGACACTTCTCCCAAATCTGTCATCTCAAATTCAGTTTTCATTACTTCTTTGAATTTCTCTATCTCAGCTGTGACACTTCCAGTTACTAGCAGATCATCAACATACAAACATATCAGAATGATGCTTGAAGTTGCTTCCTGCACATATACTCCATATTCTGACTTGCATTTCCTGAAACCTTGTTTCACAAGAAATCCATCTATCCTTTTATTCCAAGCTCTTGGAGCTTGTTTCAAACCATATAGAGCTTTGTTCAATCTGTAGACCATGTCTTTCTTCCCTTCAATCATGAATCCAGGTGGCTGAGTTACAAAAACAAGTTCTTCTAATGGACCATTAAGAAAGGCTGACTTAACATCCATGTGGAACATAGGCCATTTCCTTGCATTAGCTACAGCTATGACAAGTCTCACAGTCTCAATTCTTGCCACAGGTGAGTAGATTTCTGAGTAATCTATTCCTTCCCTCTGCAGAAAACCTCTTGCCACCAGCCTTGCCTTATATTTTGCTATAGAATTGTCAGGATTTAGCTTCAGCTTGAACACCCATTTTACTTCAATTGCCTTCTTATCTGATGGAAGTTTAACTAACTCCCAAGTTTGATTTCTCTCAATTGAAGCCAACTCCTCTTCCATAGCTCTCTTCCATTTCTTGTGTTTCAAGGCTTCTGTGTAATTGATAGGCTCAGAACCAGCCATCAATGCAATATGAACTAAGTCACCATCTGCATTTACCTCATTATCATTAACAATTTCACAATCCTGCAGTCTAGCAGGAATGTTCCTTGTTCTGGCAGGCCTGTCTCTAGTCACAGCTGCAGGAGCTTCATTCTCATCACTAGAATCACTATCTTCTTCATTCATGATTGGATTTAATTGAGCTCTGCTTGAACTGCAACCAGCAATCCAATCCCAGGATTTCTCTTCATCAATTACAACGTCTCTGCTGTAAATCATTTTCTTTGTGACAGGATCATATAGCTTGTAAGCACCTGTGACATGGTATCCTACCAAGATCATGGCTTCACTTCTGTCATCAAGCTTCTTCCTTTTTGCTTCAGGCACATGCTTGTGACATAGAGCACCAAAAATTCTGAAGTGACTTACACTAGGTTTTCTACCACTCCACACTTCCTCAGGTACTTTGTCTTTCAGCTTCTTGGTTGGACACCTATTCAACACATACACAGCAGTGTGAACTGCTTCACCCCAGAAAGCTTTAGGCAGGTTCCTATGCTTCACCATACACCTTGCCATATCAAGAATAGTCCTGTTCCTTCTTTCAGCTAAGCCATTGTGTTGAGGTGTATAGGGAGCTGTGACTTCATGTTCTATACCTTGTTCAACACAAAATGACTCAAACTTCTTGGAAGTATACTCACCTCCACCATCTGTTCTGAGAGCTATGATCTTCTTTCCACTTTGATTTTCAACTAATGCCTTAAAATTTCTGAAGACATCAAATACTGCATCCTTGGTTTGAATCAAGTATATCCACATCTTCCTGCTATACTCATCAACAAAGGTAACAAAATATCTATTACCACCAAGTGAATTCACATCAAAGGGACCACACACATCAGAATGTACAACACCTAGTACACTTGATGATCTCATAGGCAAACTCTTGCTGAAAGCATTTCTAGGTTGTTTACCAACTAAGCAACCTTCACATACTCTTTCTGAAGCTTCAATCTTAGGCAGGCCAAGTACCATTCCTTTGCTACCTAGCTGATTCAGATATTTGAAATTCAAATGTCCAAATCTCAGGTGCCATAGCCAATTCAACTTCTCATCTGTTACTACCTTCATACACTGAACAGTGTTTGTGTGAATCAAAGTTCTGAAGGTTCTATTCTTGGCCAAAGGAGTCCTCAGAATTAGGTTATTTGCAGGATCATAAAGTTCAAATTTCTCATTCTTAATGATAACTGAAAAACCTTTTTCTGCTAACTGTCCAACACTCAAGATTACAATCCATACCTGGTACAAACATCACATCTTCAATTACTGCAGTGCTTCCATTGCTCCTCTTGATAACCATGTTACCAATGCCTTCTGACTGCAATGAACTGCTATTGGCCAGCTTCACTTTACTTTTCTTTCCAGAATCGAACTTCACTAACCAGTTTTTGTGACCAGTCATGTGGTTGGAACACCCTGTGTCTAAGAACCAAGTCTCAGCATCAACTTTATCTTGTGATTCTACCTCTGATAATGCAGCCATGAAAGTCACAGCTTTGTCTTCAACCTTTTCTTGCACAAGTTTTGCTTCATCATCAGAGTCTTGGCCCTTTTCTTTGCCTTTCTTGAACCAACAATCTGAAGCATAGTGTCCCCATTTCTCACAGTTATAGCACTGAATGTGACTCTTGTCCTTGCCTTTCCCTTTCCTTGAATTTGATGTTCCTCCTCCTTTCTTGAAGGATTCAGATTTTCCATCAAATTTTTTCTGAGAGCCATTCTTTCCCTTATCTTGATTTTTCTCTTTGTGACTGTTAGCTTTCTTGTAAGCCTGAACTTGTAAGGCTTGTACAGATTCTTGAACCCCTTTCCTTTCATTTATCATCAACTCATGTGCTTCTAAAGATCCGACAAGATCCTCCAACTGTAATGTAGCTACATTCCCAGTTTCTTGGATGGCAACAATGACATGATCAAAATTTGGAGTTAGAGTTCTCATTACCTTCTCTACAATCATCCTATCTGTCATCACCTCACCACAGCTCTTCATTGTATGGACAATGCCTTGAACCTTCGACACATAGGCTCCAATGGATTCACTCTTATCCATCTGCAGAAGCTCATATTGCCTTCGCAGAGACTGCAACTTTACTCCCTTCACCTTTTCTCCTCCTTCATAATATTTTACCAAAATATCCCAGGCTGCCTTAGAGGATTCAGCACTAGATATCTTGTCAAAATTTGCAGAATCTACTGCAGCTTGAATTGCATACATTGCCTTGCAATCCTTCTTCTTTGAGTCTTTGTGTGCTGATCTCTGAGCTTCAGTGGCATTCCCCACCAAGTCTTGCACACCATTAACCACCACTTCCCATGTATCTTGAAAACCAAAGAGAGACTTCATCTGTTTGCTCCATCTTTCCCAATTCTTGCCCTCAAGAATTGGAAGATTGTTTGGTAAACCATTCCCTGACATTGTTTCTGAATGAAGGAAAATGTAAACACCAAACAAGATTGAATCTTTGTGCTTTCTACACTAAGAACCAAAGGGCTCTGGATACCAATTTGTTAGGGTAATCCAAGATAAGAGGAAGAAGATAACAAGTAAGAACTAGAGAGAAAACTAGGAGGAAAGTGTTAAGATTTATTGATAAGAGAAAATAGAGAATGAGTTGTGTACAATGCATGAGGCACATGCTTATTTATAAGGAAAACTCCTAACACATCCATTACTTGTAACACAAGTAACCATAACTAACTAACTCAAGGTAGTTATGTAACCACCTCCTAACTACCTAACAGAGTCTAATAGGATTGAAGTTATAAAACATCACATGCCGATTCAAATAATGATTCGAGTTCAATTCCCAGGTTATGGCTCGCTTGAATACTTTGTACCAGTATTCATTGATGAAACTATTATGCAGCTGAAGGAAAAGATTCATAACAAGTTTAATTTCTTGAAAATAATCGACATATCGATTGTGTTTGCGGCATTACCATGTGTTACCATTTTTGATTTTCAATCATTGGAAGAATTTGGAGTTTCAAACAATGGAATTGTTTACGTGTTTATCAAGAAACACAAACCGGCAGAGGAATCTTCCAAGAGTTCAAAGAAATTGAATTTGCGGATTGTTGTTCGGCCTGCTATGGTACAAGGATTTGAAATGGAGTCATGTGCTAAGGTGAGGGAATTGAATAAGGTGTTGGAAAATTTATACGAATGGTTTGTTCAGCAAGATTTTAGGTATTTTTTCATTCATGAAGGGTATGTGATGTTGGAAAATGAATCCTTTGAGTGGAACCAGGTTGAAGATGGCGATGTCATTCATTTGTTTGATTGTTTTTCTCACATTATTTTGCATTAATTGAACTATCATGATGATGATGATTGATGATTTGGCAAAACCATGCACACACGTGTGTATTGTTTCTAAATCAGGAGTAGGATTAGTTAGTTAATTAGTAGTAATTGATATCAAATTAGTACTTAGTTAAATCTGGTCTTTGTTTGTTAGTTAGTTAAACCATAAAACTATGTACTTAGGAGGGAATGTGGGATTTCTATTTTAACTTGTAATGTTGATTGACTTGATTCTGACTTTCTATTTTAAAAGAGTCCACTATGTGAAAGTTAAGCTGTTGTAGGTTTGAATTCTCTCCTTTTTTTGTTCGGTTTTCTCTGATTTTTTCCATTTAAAGGTAATTCATTGATAAAGTTAAAAAATTGTCTAGAAGAAGAAAAAGAAAAAAAAAAGAATAGATGAGAGGATCAAAATTCTATAATTATGCTTTTTTTTTAAATGGTCTATTATTCTACAAAAGTTATATTAACATGACCATTTTTTGTATATTTAAATGTGTGATCATTTTCTAACATAATTTAGACAAATACTTAATTGTACTTTTTATTCTCTTATTTTTCTCAATTCATGATTTTAAATTTTTAATCTCTTTTTTTGTCATTAGCGATTAGAAATTTCACCATTATGATAAATAAGTTGGGGTATTCGGAGTTCGAACCTAGACATTTACATATAAAATGCGGTGTCTATATCAAATGAGCTACACTCACGGGGATAAAACTATTTTTTTATATCTAACATATATAATATTTATTATCAGATGACATGCGTCATTCTAAGAGTCATTTAATACATGAATAATTAAGAAGAGCAATTTCTATTAAAAATATATTTGTGGTGTTATATATGCAGTTAATTTGTGATGTTATTGGTGATTGATAGGTGTGAGTGTGACTCTTCCAAAAATCTTACTTAATATATGAACACGAGTAACCAATATAATAGTGCTCGAGAAGCAATTGAAGCAGAAGCACGAGGTCTTGAAGCAGTGTTACTCAGCTTGGATTTGTTCCCAAATCGCGTCATAAACATTGAAATGGATGCAAGTTCAATGGTGAAAGCAGTTCAGAGCGATGATTATCATAGGGCTTACTCGGACATGATTGCAAAGAAAGGGGGTGACCTCCTAAAGCAATGTCCTGATGTTTCCATTAGTTGGGTTAGGCGCACTGGTAATAGGGTTGTTCATCACATGACTAAATGGGCTTGTTATGAGCCGAATGGAAATTGATTTCATGAGTTTCCCCACTCTAGCGCGGAAAAAATTCGGAAAACATGATTCGAACTTAACTTTTTAATGTAAATTTTACTGAAATTTACACTATAAAAAGTTCGAAAAACGTTTTCCGAACTGGAAAGAGAAATTTGGGAAGAGGGAAGAGAAAGTATCTCTAAGTTTTTTAATATATCTTGTTTTTATTAAAAAAATGATTTATTAATATTAAAAAAAATAATTTAAACTACATAATGTATTGGTGGTGGCATATATGTAGATTGTCGGTAGTGTTGTGATTGACATACATGACTTGCATGATGAAGGGACATTTCATCTAAAAATGCAACTAAACTAAATTATAAATAGAGATAGTGGAAACACCATTTATTGATATATTTTTTTTCTTTCAGTGAGTAACCAGTAGAGTGATCAACAATATGGATTTGACTTTATTTGTAGATAAAGAAAAAGAAGAAAGATTCTCTATTGAAGTGAGTTTCTTTGACTCTTTTCTTGAGGTGAAAGAGAAGATATACAAGTACCAAAACCTCCCCATTTCAGAGCAAGACCTTTATTTCAATGGCAAACTTCTCAAAGACGAAGACCTCATCATGAACAGCAAACTCGTTCAAGACTCATGCATTTTCATTAAAACGAAGCTTCGACTTCAAGTTAAATTCCCAGGTTATGGAAGATATGGCTCACTTAAACACTTTCCACAAGTATACATTGATGAAACTATTATGCAGCTGAAGGAAAAGATTCATAACAAGTTTAATTTCATGAAAGTAAACGATATGTTGATTATGTTTCCTGCATTGAAACGACGTGGTAATACCGTTCTTGACTGTGAATCATTGGGAGAATGTGGAGTTTCAAACAATGAAATTGTTTACGTGTTTATCAAGAAACAAAAACCAGCAGAGGAATCTTGCCAGAGCTCAAAGAAATTGAATTTGTTGTTTCTTCTTCCAATGTTCAAGAGGCCAGGTCAAGATAGGTATTATGGTGATGTTGATATGCTAGAAAAATTTGAAATGGAGTCATGTGCTAAGGTGAGTGAATTGAAGAAGGTTTTGGAAGATTTATATAGCTGGATTATTCCGGAAGATGATGGTGAGTATTACTATTTTTTCATTCATGAAGAGCATGTGATGTTGGAAAATGAATCCTTTGAGTGGAACAAGGTTGAAGATGGCAATGTCATTCGTTTGTTTGATAGTTTTACTCACATTTAGCATTAATTGAACTATCATGATGATGATGATTGATGATGAATAGGCAAAACCATGCACACACGTGTGTATTGTTTCTGAATCATGATTAGGATTAGCTAGTTAATTAGTAGTAATTGATATCAAATTAGCACTTAGTTAAGTCTAGTATTTGTTTGTTTGTTAGTGAAAACTTAAAACTGTGTACTTAGTTGGGAATGTGGGATTTCTATTTTCACTTGTAATGTTGATTGACTAGATTCTGTATTTCTGTTATATGCAAATCTATCACAAAATGTAGATTCTGTGTAATGTGAAAATAGATATACACTATCAGCGTAAAAAAATCTGTTTCAAAATGAGATTGTGTTGCAATATGATAAACTGTTGATGAATATTATTAGTTAAAATAGTTTTATACTAAAAGTGCACCACCATTAAATTCATAAAATATATGGAATAATGTTCAAAGTCATTTGTTGCCAATGCCATCAGAAGGTTCCTTGGGCCAAGTTAGTCTTCTGTTAATCCCACAAAGGACTATCATACATGTCTAACTATTAGATTAATTAACATGACTTACAAAAATATAAATAATGGAGTTTCATAAGTGCTTCTTTGGTGAGAAAACTAATGACAAAGGTTGGAGGCTAAATTGGGTTTACATTATATATAATAATTTGGAGAATCAATGCTTGGACTACAAAAATTTTAAGACTACAACAATATTCAACCCAGCATTGCTCGGCTTATTGGTTCTTGGAAGTACTGAAGAGATATAAGAATAGCCTCCTATACAAAATAAATAAATAAATAAATAATGAGGATTAAATATATTGACTGAAATTTGAATACAAAAATTAATAAAAGCAAATTGACCAATCAAAGATTAGGCAAATAGTACCTCTGTTCGAATTGTTCGGCTTCCCTGATGTGGACACGTGTTTAAATATAAGTTGAATACTTCCTTCGCATTTTTTCCCTGCAGCAAGAAAATTTATATTCAGAACTATGAAATTAGTAGTATGTTCAACATGTCATTAGAACATAAGATATTACACACAAATGTGTTACATTTATAATTTTAATTAGTATATCAAACAGAAATGTGTTACACAACAACAGAGAAAGGTATGTAGCCAAATATTCTGTCAAATTTATGGAATATCATTGACAGTAATCTTATAAAGGGAACCGCAACAATCGCATATAAATAACTAACGGAAGAATGCAATACCTTAAAGTTGTCATCTTCCTCGATACTCTCTTCCAACCCAGCCAATCCACCAAAGGCAATCAATAAGTGTCTACAAATTCAATGAATCAAGCAATTAATAAACCAATTCAAATAAAAATACCTTGCATCATCAAATATATATTTGTTTTAATTTTAGTCAATAAGTCAAGCTCAAAATATGTAATGTTACAAATAAAATAAAGAAAACTTCAAAAAGGAAATTCTTTATGCATCAGTCGCATTGCAGTGTTTGGATTTTCAGAAAAAGAACGAAAAGAAAATGAGAAAAGTGGAAGAAAACCCTTGTTTTACACTTTTACTTCTCGATCCTGCTGGGGGTCCCTGTATATCGATTTGCCAACAAAGTCACCGGTCATACCCCATCCCCATTTGTAACTGAAGAGCCTGTGTGCACTTGTTGTTTTTGCCTTTCATTACATAGGCATGCCTCGTCATGCCCTCCGATGACAAACTTGCCAGAGAGATTCAATAACTCGGAGACCCTCCTGCTTTCCGAGGGAAGTGGAGGAACACGAAGATGAGCCTTCCAAGGCCAAGGGTGATACCAATGTTCCCTCTTTATAAATTCAAAGGGAATAAGTCTTTGGCTGGCTGCTAAATCTGGTGGATAGGTTTCCTAATGAGAGATTGTAGTGTAGCATTATATAGAAACATTTCATTGTTTTGAGATTTTGAATCAAGGGTGAAATGGTAGTAATTGTGCTCATAAGTCATAATTGATTTTCTTCTACTTTTCCATTCAACCAAACATATGGAAAGATATTTTTACTTTTCATTTTCAACCAAACCAACAGTTAACCTAAAATTCACTCATTGTCACTTCCTTTCCTATACTCACGTTTTATTTCCTATCATTCTGTTTAGTCTTTAAACTTCTTTCTAACCAGAGAGTAATAGTTGCAGAAGTTTGTGTTATTGAGCCATTGACTTGTGATAACTCCATACTCTTGGGCTTGACAAGCAGTGATTTGTCGTGAATATTCATTGAGTACCAACCTAAAGTGAACACTTGGCACCCAACCCAAGCAATTTTCCAAGAATAATAATTTTGCAGTTAATGTTAAAACATGAGTACCTGAAGGAAGGTATTTCAAGATCAGATGACTTAATAATCTGACCATGCTCAGAGGTACCAATTATACAGTCATATCCACCCTGTCATAATAACAAGTCAATAAATGAAACGGTTCACAAGTAGGATTACAGTGGTCAATGAATTATAAGCTATAGATATTAGATGGCAGAGATGTGCGCCTGGGAGGTAAAAGGATACCTTGTATGTACATTCGTTAAATACTGAGCTAATATTGTGAGCATAACGCACTTGATATCCCCAATATGCTCCTTCTTCCCTAGGCTTGGATGATGAGACAACCTCACGTGGTAAATCTAGACAAAGTACAGAGTTGCAAATCAGCTTAAATTCATATAGCAAAGGTGAAATTCTGGAATGAACTTTAATTGCAAAAAATATCTTTCAAACAAGAAAGAATCATATTGTCATTGTGCGTTAGAAAGGAACCGTAGAAGAGTGGCAAAAACGAAAGGAAAAATGGCAAATAGAAAGAAAGCATGTTTCTCCAACAAAGATGTAGAGCATGCTACTGAAGTCAACTCACACGAGAATAAAAGAGATAAGCAAAGACCAATTAATTACCAGAATCCAAATTGCGATTGGCGCCCATGGCCACAGTAACTCTTTTTCCTGGTTCAAGTATTTGGTCAACTGCAACATGCTGCATATGTAGTGTAGTGAATCAGATCATACATAAACCAACTCAAACCAACTTCGAAGCAATATTATTACAACAAAATCCGGTCATAATTGTTTTAATATATATTGGAGTGCAAAGATGCTGGGCTAACACTACACAATTTTTATATGCTACTATTGTTTTTTGTCCTCAATTTATGTTTTCCAGCATCTGTATCAGTTGCAACTTGCAATTGCCAACTTCTATTTCTCTTAGCTTGAAGCCTAGCCTGTTGCAGAATATTCTAATATGTAACAAACTGAAATAGTATTCAGTTGCATAATCTCTACTATTTAAGTTAAATAAACTGATATACTTGAGACTTGATTTTAGAATTTAGACTAAGCTTTAGTATAATTTTCTCAAATATCAGTTCAGAATTTCAGTTTTCTTTCATTCTCTCTCTCTCTCTCTTCTACCACAATCTAATTATCTATAATCTATAAATGTGATATTAATTAACAAACATTGCAATTTTCAAATTAAAATGGAAGAGAAGGGGAGGAAAATGTAAGAGAAATAGGAATTATGTGATGACATTCTATACAAATAACGCCCTCATTGAACTTGCTCTTAGATGCCAATGTCCAAACAACTACATGTCAAAGATGAACGAAAATATGGACAATGCAATAAAATGCCGTTGTGCAGGACCTCATAGAAGAAATGAGGGAAATGAAAGAAAAAAAAATATACAAAGAGACTTTAAATGGAAGTAAAGAAAAATATAAGTTTCGGGCAAAGATATATATATGCAATGTATATCCATACCTTAAATAAGCCAACATCAACTAGTGTTGCCCCGGAGTTTCCATGTCTTTCTTTTATTGTGACACCTAAGAAGTTATTGCAATGTATCAAAACCTGGCCAGCATAACCATGGAACAAAACAACAAAAGTGTAACAGCGTTGCCAATGCAAAAAATGTTTCTGCTGCAACTTTTTTTTAGATAAGAGCATCTATAGCCTTATAGTTGTATTGTATGGTAGAGTTTTCATGTCAGTTTGATAAGTGCTTTGCAATTATGAACTACATACTAGTTAGAATGCGATGTGTGGTTGAAACTAAAGGACCTTAACAGCTTCATGCCTAAATCGTATATTTTTTTCAAACCTTTCAGTGGCATTCGATTACTCTCCGAACAAGCAAAAGAGAAGCATAGATATATCCATGATTTTTTTAAAAAAAAAAAAAAAACATGATTAGATCTAAATGGCGATATAACAATGGGTGGCAACAGAATCATACATGGAGTACTAAATAGATGAAATATGTCGTCCTGAGTATAAAATTTTGTGCCAATCATTGACAAAAGCATAGATGATAGAGGTTATACCCTATACTTCAAAATCCAACGCACATGAGGATAGAAACTAAACCATTCTTACATAAATTTTCTTTACACTTTCCATCCACTACAGAAATTAGAAATTCCAACAAATACAAAGACCTACCTTCTCGATACGGACCCCACTCGTGTTTGCGCAAATGGTGTGGAGCATCAAGAGGCGGCAACATCCCCTACAAAATGCAACACAAACAACTAAAATTAAGCATAAACTAAACAAAAATCAACAAAAAATATAATGAACTTCAGAAAATGCTGCTGCAAGAAAATTAATCCAACCACAAATCTTAAGCTGTTATGCATTGGAAAAAGAGCCTTCCTCAAATACTGAGGAGTCTCAAGATACTGCAAAATTCGCACGAGAAACGCTGAACTACTTTCATCATCTGAATTATCCACCGCAGTATAATCTTTATCTGTATTACTTTTATTGTCAAACACAACCACCTATGCAAAATAATGATAAAAATAATAATAAGCAACATTTCTCAATATCAGCAGCATAGTGATAACAACAATAATAATAAGAGTAACCTATGAAAATGTATAAATCATCATTATCAACCTCATTGATTCGAAAAATAGTCGCGGCACGAGCAATTTGACTAGCCAACTGAAAAGGGAAAACCAAAAACAAACAGATAAAAAATGATATTGAGAATGAATCAAGTTTAAATTTTTTGAACAAAAATGATGTTTTGTGTTGGAAATGAATGTGATATTGAGATGGGTACCCGAGTAGCGAGTTCAAGGGTTGGAACGTTGTCAATGATGGAAGCAGGAACTGCTATGCTGACAGTGGGTGTGTCGTTTGTTTTAATCTTCTTGTTCTTCTTCTTCTTAAGCTTCTTGTCACTGTGAGAATCTACGTTGTTGCCATTGATTGGGTTTGGTTCCGATTCGGCGTCTTCGTCTGGATTCAGCCGCTGCTTCTTCTTCCCCATGTTTACAACAGTGTTGGAGTTGGAGGGTTTTGGGAGTCTTGTTAAAAATAATTATGTAATTTTTTTTTGACAATAAAAATAATTATGTAATTAAAAAATATTATGTTTGTATTTAAAAATTAGTACTATTACTTAATTGAGTGGAGAAAAAAAAAATAAATATATATATATATATATATAAATAAAAAGGGAAAATATGAACAAAAAGAATCATTACTTATTTATAAGAGATAGAAGATAAAGTAAAAAAATTAACCTTGAAAGTAAAAATTCTAGCAAGTCAGTGTCAGTCGGTCACATTTCCCTTACGAACAAACAACTAAATCATTTTTCCCTAAATTGTTCGCCGTTTCTTCCCTTTGTGATACGCATCGTTCTCACTGCAAAATCATTCCCATTCTCGTCAATACCCATCTCACTACAAGTTAGTTTCCTATTATACTAGTGTGTTGTTTTTGTGGTTTGATTTCCCCTTCCCTCTTTTGTGTCCTTTGTTGCTAGCCCAAGTTGTTGTAGTTTCTGTAATAGCCTATTGAATAAAAAAATTGGATTGTTTTAATCTTTGTTTCTTCTAATTCTTACCATCATTTTTATTTTATTAATATGGCAAGAGTTTGAATTAGATTGGTGTAGATTTTGACTTTGTTATATTTGCATCAGGTTTTGACTTTGTTATTTGCATCAGGTTTTACTTTTGTAATTTATTTGTAGGCTGTCATATATAGTGAATGAATTAACATCTAAAAATGCAAGATGGCAAGGAGGATGATGATGATGATTAGAAAGAGTCTTGTAGTCCAGTATTCCAATCATGAATTGGTTAGTGAGGGATCATTGGTAAGTGAATTCAATTTTGTTGTTTGCTTTTCCTACTTAGTTGTTGCTTCTGTTGATTTTCGGCATATCTCAAATTTCTACTGCATGAATCTAATAGAATAAGCGGTAATGGCCAATTTGTTTAATTTTGTTTTCTATTCAAATCAGTCATCCAGATAAAAATCCTGATCCAGAATCGCCAAAGATTTTTGTTAAAATCACCAACCCTTATGAGGTGACTTAGCTATTCTTTTGTTCAGTGATTTTGGAAAGAACAATATATGTTGTAGATTTGGGAGTTGGAATGCATTGTTATTAAAATTGAATGTTTTGCAATGTGAAGAAGCTAATTTGAAAGTATCTTGGTGTGTGAATGATGGAATTATAATTTGTGCACGGATTTTAAAGGATGGTGCTACACGAGAAAAATATGATTATGCAATTGCACGTCCGGAGGAGGTATTTGGATTTTCTTATGCATATATTGGCAACGAACCTATGTATTGAAGTTTAGTGTTGCTAGCTACAACCCATATATTGTCCGGTGAATCCAGGTGTCATTTACAGTTAAATGTTTCAAAATCTCTATAGTCTTGGATGCAAGATAAAGACTTGAAGTAGGATAGGTTTGCAATGTACCGACTTTTGAAGATATATAGATTGAATTGTGCAAATAGGTCTATTTTTTATTTGTGAAATGTTTTCAGAAGATTAAAACATCCAGATTCATTGCACTGACTTTTTTGTGTTAATTAAGGTTGTGGCCATGGTGAAGAAGACACCTACATATAATAATAAACTAAGGGCGGTGGTGGGATTACAAATAACAAGAGTCAAAAGACAGGTATGGTATCATTCGGATTCTCTATAGTCCTTGTATGTGATTTCCTATGTCTACTGGCTTTCTCAATTTGGTTGTCCTCTTTGCCAACTTTCATTTCCTCTGTTAAATCAGTTTGTCTTTGATTCATAAGATTTGGATTCATTGCCTGCAGTATCTTTACTTTTAATACAAGGAAGACCTCAGAAAGGCAGAGGAAGAACTTGATCTGCAGATATCAGGAACCGAAAGGCCCTCCATATGGAAACTAGTGTTTATGTTCCGAAATTGAACCATACTGTTTTTATTACTTGTTCTAGATTGTACATGCATAGTCCAAGAGACTAGCACATCTCATGAGGGTTCTGAATTTATTGAGTTTTTACTGATTTGGTGCCTGTTATTAATAGATGAAGCAACAAAGGAAGATTTTGTTCTAAGATGCTTATGGGAGAAATCAAATATGGAGAGCTACGTAACAGAGATGCGGAAAGAGTCAAAGCGCAGAAAATAGCTCCTACAATTGCTTCACCTGCTGTTTTCAGAGTTATAAACAAAATGTACCAAGTTCGCACATGAAATTTAAGTAGGTTACTCTTTGACAATCTGTAAACAGAACACCAAAGGAAACTTAAGTAGGTTGCTCTTTGCAGCAATTGCAGAAATTTAAGTTGATATTATCAGCTATATAAATCCTTGATCAGGTTTTGCAATGAATTGCGGCATATGACTTAGGATGAAGTATTGGCGGGTAAATTCTGGAATGCATTCAATCAGTGTTTAGGGTGTTGGTCATGAAAACATACATTCAACAATGAAACTTTTCCGCATTACATATTAATTTTAGTTCTTTCCTCGTGTAAATAGAATGTAAGAAGGCCTCCAACTCCAAAGGCTTGATTCTAGTTTTGGTTCAATTCACAAGGTCGTCGCGTAAATAAAAAAACAGCACGTAAATAAAAACGGCGCGTAAATAAAAAACTGTGGAAAATACTCAACATCAAATAAGCAAAATCAATAACAATCAACAACCAAGCAATATAAGCAATATACAAACAATATCCAAAGACCAGAGAATATCAAAAGAAACATTAAAAGATTCATAGAGACCCAACAGAAACATTAAGTATCATAGATTCTTAAAGACAACCCAACAGAACCAATTCAAAAGAAACATCATACCTCCAACCATCCAAGTGTGAAATGGGAAATGAACACATCAGCATACATCCAAGTGTGAAATGGGAAATGAACCAAATCCAAGCTACACTAACTCAGCATACATGTTAGGCTCCTGATCAATGACACGCAAGTTCTTGTCACCGACTAAACCCATTATCTCCAATACTTCCATCATTTTAGGCTTTAAATCATCGATGGGGCAGGAATCGGCAGCCTTAATGTAGAATTGCAACAAATCATCAAACATAGAGATCTTAAAAGTTTTCATTGATTCAGTCGATTCAGTAACCGCCATAGCTTTCATCCTGATACTTACATTCTATTTTTCGCCAAAGCCTGCCTCATCATCATAGTTATCGCCGATTATGAACTCATCAGTAAATTTCTGACCAGAAAATGAATAAAGAGCTAACGATAAGTCGAGCTCTTCCAACTCCGCCAGTAACTTCCACCATGTAATTTTTTTGCGGACCAACTGCTTGATTTCAGATATGGTGTCGATACCGTAAGCATCGACAAGTAACGGAAGCTTAAAACCTGCAGTGCGAACCTACAATGTGACCTTGGAAGAAGCAATTTGAAACACAATTTCCAAGCCAATTCTTTCCGAGAAGCCACCTCTTTCCGAGTCCCATATGTTCAAATGATCTTCGAGAGGTTCCATAGTGTCTTTTTGACACCACAGAAGCTGACATTTGGGCGGAATTTTGGTGAGTCTCTCAATTTCCATATTTAAGTCCCCGATAGTGGCTTCTACGCCAATGTTCACTGGCAGGATTCAGTCATCCTCTTCAAGGAAAGGATGCCTCATCAGAATTTGCAGATCGATGAAAGCAGGGTTAATCATGATGAGAGGATGAAGAAACTGTGTGAGAAGAAAAATTTACCATGAGATGAGAAACAGAGTCAGAAATCTAGAATCAACAAAACTAAATTAAGGAAAAATAATCAGAGAAGAAAACCTAAAAAAACATCGATTCAACTATATATGAAGAAACCAGTAAAACAACAAAATGAGAAACAGAGTAAGAAAGAGTAACATCGATTTCATGAATGAACAAAACTAAGATAATGCTCTGAAACGGATTAAGGAAAAACGATCAGAGAAGAAAACCTAAATAAACATCAATTCAACTACATGAATGAAGAAACCAGTAAAACAACAAAATGAGAAACAAATTAAGAAAGTAACATCGATTCAACTATATGAATGAGTAATGAAGACTTAACATAAATTAGGAAAAACGATCAGAGAAGAAAACCTAAATAAACATCAATTCAACTATATGAATGAAGAAACCAGTACAACAACAAAATGAGAAACAAATTAAGAAAGTAACATCGATTCAACTATATGAATGAGTAATGAAGACTTAACATAAATTCTTACAATAATATATGCATCACTGAAATTATGCGAAGAGAAGAATTTACCGATGAAGAAACTCGATTGTAACAGAGAGAATGAGCAATTAACAATTAATAGAAATTCTTACAAAAATACACGCATCACTGAAATTATTCCAAGAGAAGAATTTAACGATCAAGAAACTCGATTGTAACAGAGAGAATGAGCAATTAACAATTAACAGAAATTCTTAGAATAATACATGCATCACTGTAATTATTTGAAGAAAAGAAAAATTTACCGATGAAGATACTCGATTGTAACGGAGAGAATGAGTAATGAAGAGAAGCTCCAACTTGAGAAGCAGAGCTTCTCCGGAGAGAGAGAGTGAGGAACTGAATTTTGGTAAGAGAACGATGGTTGAAAGAGAGAGAGAGAGAGAGAGAGAGAGAGAGAGAGAGAGAGATTGAAGAAGGTGGTTATATATAGTAACAATGGCGAGTGTGCTTGTTTGGTGCGAGGGAAAACCGTCTTCAACACACTTTCTAACAGAATTCACTTTTCCCTAACTACCCCTAGTATTTACAAAACAACCGTGCGTTTTTTGCGGAGTTTTTTGGAAATTCAATTTGGTGTCTTCCCTTTGTAATTAAAACGAGGTACGTACCTCGTGTATGATCATCATATTTAATCAGACGGTTACCAGAAAATATCCTCTATGACTATAATTCCCTTGTTGTTTTATATTTATGTGGTTTGGTCAAGTTTTACAATATTAGTAGTATTTTATAAATGCATTTTATTTTATTGTTACTAATTTTATTTTATTTTGCCAAATTAAATTGTTACTAATTAAATTCCATTTAAAATGCATGCTGCGTTTAGTTTTTATAAATGGGTGTTTTGATCAAAAAGGTCACTTGGTGCTTCACATGCTTTGCTGTGAAGTGTGAACTTTGTCCACTTATAAATATGTGTGGTAAAATGTCATTATTATTTTTAGTTTTTACCAGCTGAATTTGATTTGGGGTCAGTTCTGACATTAAGTGGTTTCAGCCCTCTCCCGATCGCAGTTATGAGAATCAAACTGTAATTCTTTCTGTCAAATTTAGTGTCAATCATTACTAAACCAACTAACGATTTGACAGTGTGTTTGTTTAAAATGTTTTATGTTGTTTTTGACAGGAAAAAATAATTAATTTCCAATTTGTCATGGATAAATACCATTTAAAATAATATGATAGATTTTATAGAAAATAATTAATTTCCAATTACATAGCGATTAATATGGGTAGCAACATTAGCCCTACCAACTACAGTACTAATAATAAATAAATTAATGGGAGTAACTTATAATTTATTTTGCTTGTTAAAAAAAAAACTTATAATTTATTTTTCTAAAAACTCGGTATCCGACTTTAAGACTGACTAATTTCAAGAGATCAATTATATTTCCACTGATGGAGAACCTATTTAAAATCAGAGTTGTTTTTTTGCTATGTATGAACTAGTCCACCGAAATTGATATCAGAGGAAATCGAACTTGAGACTTTAATAGGTATACTCCAAAGATCGAAACTAACATCACTAGATCAATCAAAGTGGTTTGTAACTTATAAAATATTAGAGGACCATCTAAGACACAACTACAATTAGCTAATATATCAACTTATTGACTAATTTTACGATATGAATTTTGAATCATGACTTTTCAATTGATTTGCATAAGACGACAAATTATTTAAGTGATACTTCGGCACGAGTTGCTTCTTGTGTCCTCCACTAATTCATTTTCATAATTTTTGATAATATATAATTAAAAATATTAGTGATTAAAGTTATGAATTGTTAACTGTTAAGTGAGCCGTGATCTAAAACGACAGTTAAAAAGAAATGAAAGGGTCGGGCCGACCCAACTGAATGTGAAACTTAAAGCAAATATTATAATGTGCCTAACATAAAAATATTATATTTTTCAATTTTTTTTTGCAAAAAATTAAAAAATGTATCAGTTTTATTATGTATTATAACTTTTATTTAAAAAAAACATTATTTTTTTAATAAAATTTATATTAGAACATATATAGCAAAATAACAAAAAACTCTACTACGATATAAATAAATAGGCAAAAGGACAAATATTTTTGGCGAGGGAAAATGAACACGCTTTCTAACAGAATTTACTTTTGAGGCTGGGGATATATTTTTTCCTAACTACCCCTATTATTTACAAAACAACTGTGCATTCTTTATGGAGTTTTTTGGAAATTCAATTTGTATCTTCCCTTTGTAATTGAAACGAGGTACGTAGTGCGTGTTTACGATCATCGATATTTAAATATTGAGTCTTGCTAAACAGTGTACTTGGTGCATTTGTTAATCATTCAAAAAATATAAATAAAATAAAAAGTTAATGTTAATAAAATAACTTTTTACACTTTCAATGTATTGAATGTACGCGTTTTAAGACAGATTTTTCTTATTTATGTGCTTAACTAATGCATCGGGTGCATTATTTAGCATTTTCCTTAAATATTTAAAGGGTCATGGTAACTAGTGTCCCTGGGCACTAGTTAGAAACACAAAAGAAGTAATTTTTACATTGAAAACATCACTTTTCAACTTTTTAAAATATTGACTGCACACATTTCAATACATTTTTACTATTTTAATTTTTAAGTATCATTAATTAGTGTCCCGGAGCACTAGTTAGCATTTTCCATATTTAAATAGACGGTTACCAGAAAACATTCTCTATGACTAGTTCCCTCATCAATTTTAGTTGTTTTATTTTTGAGCATTGCTATTTAAATTTAGTAAGAATATTTTACACAAGAAACGCAAGAATCAACACATGGTAAAATTTTAAAGGATGATGTTATTTAATATCATTCTTTTGTGAAAATTATGGACGGTGATAGATGTAATCAATGATGGAAATTTATGTTTGCAATTCTTCTCTTTAAATTTTTTTACTAAAAAGACTTTCCCTTTATTTTTAATTTTTTGCCATAAAAAGTTTTTTTTAAAAAAACTACATAGCGATTAAGTATGGGATAGCAACATTATTCCTACCAACTGCAGTAATAATACTAAATTAATAAATTAATATGAGTAACTTATTATTTCTTTTTTTAAAACTCAGCATCCGATTCTAAGATCGACTAATTCAATGGATCAATCTCACTGTCCACTGGCGAGGACTCAATTTAAAATCAGAGTTTTTTTCTTCTTTGTATAAATTAGTCTACTAAAATCGGCATCAAAGAAAATCAAACTTAAGATTTTGAGAGGAGCATACTTCAAAAACTCAAACCAACAACACTAGAGAACCATCTAAGTCACAACTAAGATTAGCTAATATACCAACTTATCCGATTAATTTTAAAATACGAATTTTGAATCATGACTTTTGCATAAAATAAGACGACAAATTATTTAAGTGATACTCCGACACGATTTGCTTCTTGTGTTACCTCCACTAATTCATTTTCACAATTTTTTATAATATATAATTAACGTTCAAGTTTTTTAACAAAGATATTTTTTTATAAAAATTTTAAATGAAAAATTAATTTAAATAAGTATTTTTGAGACCCGTACATTCGCACGAGTCTATTAACTTTTATTTCATCATTTTATTACAAAATTTTTTGAATCATGAATTTTTTAAAAAAAATAAATCTTCCTTTGTAAAAATTGACATATTTTTTGTGGAGTTAACAGTGCTTTCTTTGATTTCTAAGCATGCTTTCTTTTTATTTCTTTGATTTCTAAGCGTGTGTCTACTATCTTCTTCACTTTTTATTTATTTGTGGAGTCTGTTTCAAATTGATCTTCCTTCGTAAAGAAAACACATTGCGCGTGTCTACTACCTTCTCCATTTTTGATTTTTTTTATTCATTTAATATCATAATTTTTTATTTATATTTCTAAAATTATATAGTGATAAAGGTAATTAAAAAAATGAAAAATCAGCACAAGAATAATAGTTTGCCAAAAAAGATTGATTTGATAAATATATATAGTGTCAGAATCCGTGACATCAAATAGTTTGACACCAAATGTTACACCTCTCAATAACATTTTAACCGATATAAATTTTATAAAATCCACCGTTGGATTGAAAGTTTATATCATATAGATCATTTGTGTAATTTGTCAGACAAATTAGATATGTTATTGAGATGCATAAAGATTAACGACATTTAAAAAAACGCCCAAACCGTTAATTTTGATGTATCTCAATAACATATCAAATGATTTTAAATTTCTCATTGGTCGTCTTGTCACATGAGCCGATCTGCTACGGATTGAGCTAAATTACGAAGTATCTTAGTTTAGTCTAGTTTGTCAATCGTAAGATAATTAAGCATGTAGTTACGTATTATTTTAAATCACAATAATCGATTTGAAATCAAATAGTTCAAATTATAGGCGTGTTTGTTTTAATTTTTTCAAAAATGATTTTTATAGTGTGTTATTTCTGCGTTAAAAGTTTTTTAACAAAGATATTTTTTTATAAAAGTTTCAAATGAAAAATTGGTTTAAATAACTTATTTTAAAATGTCATTTTAAGTATTTCATCATTTTATTACAAATTTTTTTAATTATAAAATTTTAAAAAAAAATTAAATTTAAAAATAGTTTTTCTTAAAAATAATTTTTTAATTCTTGTGTGTTATTTTTACGTTTCTGCGCTAAGTTTTTTTTTTTTTTTTTTTTGCTTTCACCATCAGTTTAATCTAGTTTGGGATTAATTCTGGCACCATGTGATTTCAGTCTCCTTCGATCGCAGTTGCGAAGATCGAATCGTGGTTTTTCTTACTAAGTTCAGCATCAATCACTACTGAACTAATTAACGATTGATCGCTAAGACCATCTCCAATGGTGTAATACCTATTAGGTACTTATTAAGTACTAGGTACTATTGGAGTAACATTCATTTGAGTACATATTAGGTACTACTTCTAAAATAAGAACTCTATCTTTTCTTTTGGACCCACCTAATTTTATATTAAAATATTATTTTCATTAAACTTTCTTTCCTCTTGTACAATTTTTCATTCAAATCTCTCTCTCTCTCTCCTCTTGAATCCATTTTAGAACATTTTAAGAATTGCTCTATTGAAGGGGTTGAGTACCTATTATGTACTATTATTAAAAAAATAATAAATTAGTGATTTGTCCATATGAAATCCATTTAAATACTCAAAGTTAGAGTGCTCTATTGTGAATGCGCTTATTTTGTGCTAACTGAAAAAGAAAATTATGTGGCCATTTCCCAACAAAACTATCTTGCCACATTCTAATTAAGTAACACACGCATGCTTTGTTTATGGAGTTTTTTTGAAATTGTTCCTTTGTAAGGAAAACATATTGCACGTGTCTACTACTTTCTCGATTTTTGATTTATTTTATTCATTTAATATCCTATTTTTGTATTTATATTTCTCGTTCCTAGTTTGTGGGTACTGTACCTCATTGCTTGCCTATAGGTGTGGTGTGGTATGGTGCATTATGCCTTTTTTTGGTGGTGCCTTTTTTTTTTGGTGGTGATGCATTATGCCTTTTGCGATGATGGTATGATGTTCCATCGTGTCTTATTCTTTTGATCAATATGATGTGTGTGTCTTATCTTATGTATGCGAGGCCAACATTTATTTCATTTGATTTTATTGTATGTATGTGTTTCAACATATATTTATTCGCATAAGACAATATATTTTTGTCGCAAAGTGTCTAACAATAAAAAAAAAAACAATGTAGATAGTAATTGTAACTTAAATATCTGCTTAATTACATTGACAGTTTGCTTTTTTATAAGATTTTATAAGTCATTGACAGTTTGCTTTTTTTTTTTTTTTTTTTATTACAAAGCTAATCAAGACAACAAAAGACAAAAAAGAAAAAAAAAAAAAAACTATTCTCTAAAAAAGAAAGTTCCAGTTGCGTCACTCCAAAGAATATCAAACAAGCCTTCCGGTGAAGATGCGTGAATCGTGAGGTTAGCAACTGAAGAGGCTCCAAGCTTGGCTAAGAAATCGGCACACTTGTTTCCTTCTCTGAGAGTGTGGCAAAGAGTAGTTTTACTTTGAGAAAGCAGCTCTTTGATGTCTTGAATCAACACGGCATAGACATGATAATTGACGGTGTGACCTTTTATGAGGTTGATGCAGTGGAGAGAATCGGAGTAGCAGACCAAATCAACGATAGTCATATTTTTCGCCAAAATGAGGCCCTAATAAATGGTAAATAACTCTCCGAATAATATGTCCGAGGATCCCTGAATGAAACCCGAGAAACCTGACAAATAATAGCCTGAGTCATTCCTGATAACTCCTCCAAAGCCGGCTCTAATAGGTGATCCGAGGCAACTTTCGTTAACATTAAGAATGACACCAGAGTGGTTACTATTGTTCCATTTAACATGAATCTCTTCCAAAATGATAGATGAGAAGCAAGAGGTGAAGGTGGCAATCATGCTTTAAAGATGACAGTTCGCTAAAATTACCTACAATTTTTGGTTCATATGATATTTGTCACTCTAAGACAAATAAAAAGTTATTATTGTAAAATAAAGAAGTATTGGGTGAAACATTATTTTAGAAAATGAAAACATGCACATATTACGTTGCTTAAAAAAACAATAAAATAGTATGTTCGTTTCAATATTTCGTTTAAATTTCTTCCATTTTTAAGTTCATCAACTTCAATTTTTTTCAAGTAAATCCGTTAATTATTTGCCCTTAAATAAGTTGATATATGATATAAGCTTGAAAACTGTCGAGTATTTTTCAAATACAATCGTTAATGTGATATTTCTATAAAATATCATGTTAAACGTACAAAATACGTAATAGTTAAAAGGAGTCTTATATAAAGGAAAAAAGAAAATTCTAAAGAGGATTATATATTTAGGGACAGAGGTCATAGTTTTATAGAGGATAGACAATATTGTTGGGAAAAACCGACAAAAAGAAAATAAAAGAACATAATTAACAACACAAGAATATAACGTGGAAACTCCAAAACCGGAGAAAAAACCACGGTCGTTGTCTAAACCGACAACCAGAGAATAAACACTATATATGAAAATTGTTACAACATATAGATTTCACTTTCAACCACTTCATGAGCCCAGTACACCCACACTCTCCAAAGTAAATATTTGAACTATATCTCGAATACTCTAAACAAGAGCATAAGAGAAAAAGAAACAAAACACAAATATAAACTTAAAGTGTTTACAAGTGCTACTGCTTGGTGTTTTGAAACAAGAAAATTGAGGTCTCTTTATATAGCATTGAACTCCTCCACCATTCACTTATCTAAGCAATGTGGGACTTCTCAAAAATAATTTTCTTGACATTTTTTTCATTCATTAGCAATGTGGGACTTACATTGCAATCAACGCCAACAAATACATGTTATGGGATGGGCTAAATTCCTATCCAATTTGTTCATTCCAGATTCGTATATGTTCAATTCAAGGGTGCGTGACATGGAAATTCACTTGTGGAAAGACCAATATCAGATGCGTTGTCCTTCAATATTAGTCATTGTATTGATGATCAAAATTCCTTCTATCATTAACAGAGAGATCGCCTCTTTTGCTCTTCCATTGATGATTGTGGCTTTACACTATCGGCATATATATACCCATTTTCTGCAAGAGCTCGGGTTTTATATCTCTCTCACCACCTCTCACTTCACGTTGTTTCTTACTTGATCGTTAAAGTGTCTTGCAAATACTCCATCTCAAACAACCAACCAAACGTAATGTTCGTAATGTTTAGGCATGGCAATGGGGCGGGGTGGGGTCAAGTTTTGCTCTCCCCAAACCCAAACTCATAAAGTTCGGATATCCCCCTATCCATCCCCATTTTAAGCATGTAAGCAAAGTAGAACCTTAAACCCATATCCGATGGGGTTCGGGTATCCCTAATGGGTTTCGGGTATCCCCGTCTCGTTTTTCTCCACATGAATTCGAGTTGTATTTTTATAATTTTTAATTAAAAAATAATTTAAAAGTCGATAACTATTCTGTTTCAATAGTATGAATTTATTAAACATAGAAAATAAAGTGAAATTTTTTTATTTAATATTCAATTTAAAATAAATATAATATCCTTTGGATCAGGTTATGGATTTTATTGCCATGCCTAGGAATGTTTCACCATCGATCATTTCCTTTGAATCAGGTGATATTAATATCCTTTCCCATTTGAGAATTTCAAGGATAAATATAACAAGTGGTTATAGCCATTTGATAAACTATTTCCAAACCCCCTCTGGGCCTCGTGTAATACCCATACCTATGAGAATTGACAATTTCTTTTCCAGCCCCTCGCATTTCTTTTATACTACCCAAAAATCTAATTTTGCCTTTAATAAAAATTTCGGTTCGCAAAAACCAAATTTTTTTTAGTTTAAATTTCAGAAAATTTTGGTTTCTAAAAACCAAAGTTATATTTCAAGGCAAACAAAATTTCGGTTTATAGAAACCAAAGTTTTTCGTAAGGACAAAATAGGAAACTCGGGGAGTAAAAAAGAAACGTGTAGGGCTGGAAAAGAAAACTTCATGATAATTTATGGAAGGGCTCCCTTTTTGGGTAAAGCCCTAAAAAAATATCCTTTCCCATTTCAATTAGAGAATTTCTTTTCGCACCCCTAGCTATCTTTTTCACCCCCTTAGTTTCCATTTTTACCCCTCTCGCTATTTAGGAAGTGGGTGTGTAAAATTGCAAAAACGGAACACCACAGTTTGCATCCTAGGATGCGAACCTTATAAAAGTCAAATTTTTTTTGTCCTCTTCATCTTTTTTATAGTGTAAACTGAGTTCGCTCTTTAAGTAGCAAACTATGTTTTAGTTCGCACTCTAAATAAAGAGTGTCAATGTTTTATATTCAAACTGAACATCGGCGCCCCCCATGGATGAAAATATCATGAAAAAAAGAGTTCGCTTTCTAGGATGCAAACTCATAACTAAGTTCTCTTCCTAGGATGCAAACTCAGTCATCCCTATGATGTAATTTTTTTTTCTTCACAATTTTTTCATCCATGGGGGTGCCAGCGTTAAATTTAAGTATAAAATATTAACACTCGCTACTTAAAGTGTGAAAAAGTGCTCATTTTTCAAATAGCGAGAGGGGTATTGCGGTCATTTCAGGGGATGAAAAAGAAAACCCGAGGGGTGAAAAAGAAACTCTGTTTCAATTATGTCTTGCCAATCATACATTTGTGGTTCTAGCCATGGTTGATTTGATTGGTACATGATTGAAACATAAAATAAAGTTCTAATAACTTCCTTGACACGCCTCGGGCAAGCATGTGAAGTCTCTTAATTTTATTTCATTTTTTTCTATTAAATATTCTAATAATTAGGATTTCTAAATTTTTAAGGTAAATAAATAGAGTGTTTAAAATTCAAACTCTTACTTATACATATATAATATGATGTCTTTACTAATTGTGTTATGTTTGAGGAGAATGTCTAACACCTCTTAAATTTAATGGTCTCTAGTGAAAGAACTTTTTTTTTCCTTAGACGCCTGTAGACAATTTTTTAATGGTATTAGTTAACCCTCTGATTATTAGAAAAATGGACCTCAATAATCCATGGTTCGACGGTGATGTAAGTAAACTCTGGTCAATAATAGTTCTTATAAAAAAAATTGTTATATGAGAATTTATTAACCACTTGAACTCAATATTTTAATTCCTTATTAACAAATTTCGACATGTGGCAAAAAAACTATTTTTTTCTTTCACAATATTATTATTGTTTTGGCACCTGCTCTTAAACCGAAGTATAATTGGAAAAAAAAAAAAATACACTTATTTTTTTTTCTTTTTTATTAACATTTTTGAGATTGCATTTTTTTAAACATACCATTAGTGCTCCAAGGACTACATGGCCTTTATTAATTCAAAAAAGGAAAATAATTTTTCAAATATCCATATCAATTGGTGCTGCTATTTTTTTTTGTCTTATGTGTCTTGATTTATCTTTACCATTGATATTTTTGGTTGCAACTTTGAATTATTTTGATATGAATCATATCATTACAATGAAATGTCGGTTTGTCATATTTTCAGTCATGCAGCTCATGCTTAATGTACAGGAAATTTTGTCTTTGATCCTTATTTGTTGTTTCGTTTAGCACTCTATTTGATTATATAATAGACATGCACACACAAACACTACATACCATATGGAAAATTCTAACATGGACCACTTCTTTAAGTGGTTCATGATAGACCATTCATAAAAAATCATATAACGAATATGAATTTTATAAAATCCACCGTTGAATTTAAAGTTTATATCATATAAATTATCTATAGAAAATTTTAGAAAAATTGAAAATCATTTGATATGTTATTAAGACCCATCAAAATTAACGGTTTATTAAATACTGTAAATCTTGTAAATTCCAATAAAATATCAAATGATTTTTAATTTTTTTTAAAAAATTTATGGATGCTCTATATGATATAAACTTTCAATCTACCAATAAATTTTGTAAAATTCGTATTCGGTAGATCACTTGTCCACGGTGAATCACTTATGAAAGTGGTCCACTTATGAAGGTGGTCCACCGTCCGTAGCATTAGAGCAACATTACCGCTGGATTCTTAGCCACTTTTTAAGTGCTAAGAATCAATTCTTAAAAACTGGCAACGTTGGAGCAAGCTTAGTTGGCAAAACTTAATTCTTATTTTTAAGCAAAAATCCTTACACAAGTATCTTTCACATCTTGATACTTAGATTAAAATAATCATTCTTTCTCTTGCATTCATCACCAAAAACAACCAGAAAATAGAGGGAAAATTAACAGAATTACATCCAACAAAAAAATTATGACGAATGCATTAACAAAAAATTCAAACTTTGTGAAGATCTGAAACAAACAAATCTGATAAATCCATTAACAGAAAAGTGATAGAAACATTAAATCAAAACTGACAGAGATGACCGTGAAAATCTGGTGGTAGCGTTGCAGCGACGCGGCGGCAACGGTGGTGGCTGAAACATCAAACCAGGTGGCTAACAGAGTGGTAAGAGCGGTGGCGCGGCTGTAGTGGCAAGAGCGGTGGCGTGGCAGCAGCGGTAAGAGTGGTGGTGCGGCTAACTTAATTGTTTGAACTTGTGAAAGGAGAAAATTTTGTTCATATCTGTTTTCCTCTTTTCATGGCTTTTCTTGTTTGAAGATAGAGATAGGTTGAAGAGAGAGAAGTGTAAACATTAATTCCAAATCACACATTAAATGGGTTGGTTGAACGGATCTATTTTTACTTTCATTAAATGGGTTGGCTTTTATTTTATTTTCATTGACATGTATTTTCTTTCGTCTTTAAATATATTGTATCTTTTTTTAATTTACTTGATTCAATTTTAATTATAGCATATTTTCATAAATGAATTAATATTTAAATTTTAATCGAATTAAGTGAAAACAAATAATATAAATATATATGGTATTGTGGGACCTAATGAATAATGTTAAGTACCTCAAAATAAGAATAAGAATCCGTGGATAAAGTAAAATCTATCTAAATTGCTTAAGAGTTGCTTAATCTTATGTGGCACAATAGGACTCACGTGAATAGTGTTAAGAATCTCAATTTAAGCATCTAGGGATAAAGATGCTCTTAGCCGCCATGATATATGGAACAAAAACAGTTTTCTCCAAACACGTGCAGAGGTAGTTTGGTTTACAAATTTATCACGAACAATGAGAGAATAATGATTAGAGTTGTTATCAGTGATTCCACGTGTTACCTTGGTTTGAAATTGAGCACGTACCTACCGTTTTGGGTTTCCCGGCAGAACTTATAGTCAAAGACAGAGTAGAAGGGGATCAAGAGATATGACGGTCCCCTCGAACTTTTAAAAATATTATAATATTGGCTTATACTAATGTCCTATTGTATTTTTTTTATGAAGCTCCAATACTTTAAAAATGGTGAAGTATCGTGTTAGATACTACATAATTTCGACACTCATTTGATATTTGTATCAGAAAAATATCGGTTAAATTTTTATTTTTAAATAAAAAAATAGTATTCGATATGCGTCGGATACTTCCCAATACTCGTATCGGAAAAATATCAGTTAAATCTTTATTTTGATCCTTGTATGTTGTGCCTCAAACTGTTTTGTTTTTGTGCAAACTCATTGACTTTTTTGTACTTCTTGTACAATAAACTATTGACGTTTATAATAATAATAATAATAATAATAATAATAACTTTTTGTTTTTCAAAAAAATTATCATTATTAATATTATTGATTTTAGTAATGTTTATATATTGTACATTTATACATTTAATTTTTAAATAATGTATCGCGGCAGTATCGAATAGAGATTTTTTAAAAATTTCCTGTATCGATATCGTATCAGTTTCCTAGCCACCTCTTATGCAAGCCTTACCGCTTTCCGATTAGCTCTAGCGGTCTTTTCAATATATGAATCAAAGAATAGTTCCTCGAACTTATTACCTTGCATACACAAACAAAGAGATACCAAGCAATACCGATCCAAAACAAAATAAAAGTAAATGCAAAAACTGAAAATATAAAGTATGTACAAAAATCTAAAGTAAACCAATTGTCTTGTTGAAATGAATCAACAATCACCGACAACGGTGCCAAAAACTTGGTTCAATCTATGAGTTCCAATCTTCAATCCATGTTCTCCAAGCTCCAAGAATCACACCTAAGACCCCTATTTGATCAAAAATTCGTAACCTCTAGTCATCGAGTCAAGTTTCCCTTTTATAGTGCAAGAAAAGGGTAAAAAAATGCATTAAAAGGCAATCTGACTTGGGGAGGCGTGTGGCGCACCTTAGGGGTGCGTGCCACGCGCGCGAGGCAGTGTCCAAGGAGCTGGTATTGCGTGCAACGCAGGTAGGTGGCGCGTGCCACGCACCCAAGGTGGAGGGAAAACTCAAATTTTCAGCATTTCTTGTTTTTCAAGTAATCTCAATTCCTAATCCTTTTGCACCTCAAATATGATTAAAAACACTTCAAAACACCACTAAAACTCTATTAGAATGATCTTAAAACGTATAAGTGACACGAGTCATCACAAGCATAAATGTGACGATGAAGAAACCAAAAACTACCAAACTAATTGTATTAATAGAAAGCGACTGAAATTTTCTAACTAACAAACTGTTACTGATTACATAAACCAACTTTCTCAATAGAAAAATAAACCAATCATAAGAATAAACATGAATTAGAGTGTTGTCTAGGTGCAGGTACGGTACTGGTACCCGATACAGGTATTGGTACGGGTACGACAATTTTTCAAAAACTAATGAACGTATATGATTATAAATTTAGGTACGGATATGCATCCGATACTAATACTGGTACGTACCCAGTACCGGTACTCTCCATCAAATGGAGTACTCGTGCATCATATCTCACATTTTTCTTGCAATACAATTCCTTGAAGGAAAAAATAGCCAAATTAGTTCTCATTGGGATAAATTAGTTCCTGAGTTGTAATTAGTGAAAATTAACAAAGTGACTAATCTTAATACTAATATGTTAATAATGAGAAGAAAAAAAAGACATTAAAAAATTTGCAAATAAAATTAGGAATTTTGAATGAATGAAGAGTTATTATAATAACATTATTACTGAACTTGCAACTTCGCATATCCAATGAATGAAGTGGAAATTGTAAGACATGAGAATATTAATAGGCGATGGGGTGAAGTATCAGAAAAATTACAATGTTGTTGGCCTGTGAAAATGGAAGTAGGAGGAGATCAAGCATCGACAAGGAGACTGAGGGGAGAAATCCCATAATAGGGAAGACAGCGTGCACCATATGCACACACGCACTCCTTGATTTCTTCTCTATAGAATTTAGGTTTGATCCTCTGAAGAGATCGAGTCAATTTAGTTAGTGTTGCCATAATTTGGCTAAAGATTTTGTATTTTTTGTGCACCAAAAAAGAGAAAATATTTTCTAATTTCTTTTGTTTTTTATTGTATGTTATAACTTAATTGGTTTTTATTTAAATTGGACGGAGGAAGAATAAGGATTGGGTCTTTTGCTCAAAGAAAAAAAAAAGCTTGGGTCTCATTTATAAAAAAAGGTAAATGATCATTTACCCCAATGCAAAATAAGCGAATTTTCATTTATTTCTGTGAAGATTTTTTTTTTGTTTACCCCTGCAAAACATAGATTCTCTCATTTTGCCCCGTGAATATACAGCAGGACATGTGACTGTGCACATATGCTGACGTGACTTATATACGTGGGAAAAAATCATTTATATATTTTTAAAAATTCCACGTCAGATAGTATATTTTTTTTTAAAAAATAATTTTTTTTCCTAAAATAAAAAAAACTAAATTTTTTATTTTGCACCAAAAATAAAGATTTAATCCAAGATTTACTCTCAAATAAAAATTATTTCCAAAATAAAGATTTTAAAGATTTATTTTCAAATCTTTTTTAATTAAAAAAAAAACAGAATCTTTATTTTTTAAAAACAAAACCATTTTAAAAAGTTTTATTTCTAATTCTATCGCCGGAGTCATTTTCTACTTCGTTATTTCTAGTTCTAGGGCATATAGTTTTGGTAAAAGATGAAAATGTGACTGAAACTATTTTTTTTTTACGGTACTGTTTCTATTTTTTGTAATTGAAATTTTTTAACATAAAATGGTTTTGTTTAAAAAAAATAAAGATTATGTTTTTTTTAATTAAAAAATATTTGAAAATAAATCTTTAAAATTTTTATTTTGGAGTAAATCTTTATTTTTGGTGCAAAATAAAAAAAATTTGTTTTTTTTAGGAAAAAAAATAATTTTTTAAAAAAATATATTATCTGACGTAGAATTTTAAAAAAGATATAAATATTTTTTTCCACGTGTACAAGCCATGTCAGCATATCTGAACAGTCACATGTCTTGCCGTACACCCAGGGAGCAAAATGAGGGAATTTATATTTTGTAGGAGGATAAACAAAAAAAAAAAATGCACAAAGTCAAACAAAAATTCGCTTATTTTTGCAAAGAGTAAATGATCATTTACCCTAAAGAAAATCTTACATATACTTACAAATATAATTTTTATATATTTTTTCATAAAAACATTATTTTGAATAAACATATTTTAATAAATAAATTTGTATATAGTTATCGAGACTAGCAATGCAATAAACTAACATGTCTAATCGTTCCGTGAGAGATTTAAGTTGCATATGCTATTTTCATAAGTTTAAAAATAAGCTAAATCAAACGCGTCGTTGTCTATCTACACTACACAAACAAAAGTGGACACGCGTCACTCATGCTCTTCACTGACAAGCACAAAACGCAGTCGTTTCCCGCTGATTTTTCCTCATTTCTCCGTTCGAAGCTCAAAGTTCACTTCACACTCAGATACTTCAGACGGAAACGATAATGGTGGTTTTTGGCGGAAAAAAGGTCCATCAAATTGTCACCGGCATCGGCAGCAACGGCCTTGGCCAGGTAGTCGTCACCGTCGCTTTCTCCTTCTTTGTTCGCATCTTCTCCTCTCCTGGTTCCGCTCTCTTGCCGGAGAACGACGATGTTCCAACCAACGATTCCCCCAATGGTGAAACTTCTTCTCCCACCGGAAAGGTCACGCCGGTCACAATCCGTTGGAACAATATTAATTGATCCCTTTCTGATAAATCCTCCAACTCCGTGAGTTTCTATTCCTTCTCTTTTTGTCCCTTCACTTCGTAACTTCTGAAGTTCTATTTAGTTGCTGTAAAATCAGAATATAGCAGTGAGAGAGGATTTTTTTATTTTTTTTATTTTTTTTTTGTATTAGCTTTGGATATTTGTTTTATCGTTGCATGTACATGATTGTTAAACATTTGTTATAGTTATGTTGCTTCAGTGAGATTTTGATTTTAATTTTAATTTTTTTTTCTTTCTAAGTTTGAATTTGGTGCTACTACTAATGGAGATTTTATGTGAATTGTGAAATGAATAGGTGAGGTTTTTGCTTAAAAATTTGAGTGGAGAAGCTAAGCCAGGAAGATTATTAGCGATAATGGGGCCTTCAGGTTCAGGGAAGACAACATTGCTTAATGTTCTTGCTGGCAGCGTCGCCTCGGCTTCATTTGAGTGGCCTTTTGGAGTTTAATGGAAAGCCTAGTTCTAGAAACGCGATAGGAAATTTTTACCTGCAGATGTTTTCCTGATATATATCTTTGAAGTTTTGTTTGAAGATCAATTGAAATGCTGCTGTAGGTTTGCTTATGTGAGACAAGAGGATCTCTTCTTCTCACAGCTTACTGTGAGGGAAACATTGTCTCTTGCTATATAATTACAACTTCCCACATATCTTCTGTTGAAGAGAGGGATGAATATGTCAACAACCTCCTTTTCAAAATAGGCTTGGTGAGTTTTTCTATATCATGTAGTATTTTGTTTCAGTCGCAGAGTAGTTTCTGGTTTTTTCAACAAACCTTTATATCTTCCTTGAAGACTGAATTTTGGTTATCAATTATGATTGACTACCGCTATTATATCTGTTTTATGCCTTCCATATTTGGATGCTTGCCCACCATTCTTACAAGTTCCAAAAATGAAAATCACCATCAAAATTACTTGTGTATTTTGTTTAATTATTTTTAGCGTTCCTATTTCAGATTCACGATTAACAATGTGTTAGTCTCATTGGATATTCCTATGTTACTGATATCCCTTTGGCATCTGTGTGCTTTTTCTTCAAAAGGTCAGCTGTGCTGATACTAATGTTGGTGATGCAAAAGTTCGTGGAATCAGTGGTGGCGAAAAGAAACGTTTATCCTTGGCATGTGAACTGCTTGTGAGCCCATCTGTTATATTTGCTGATGAACCCACAACAGGTAAGCATGCACATGTAGAATTACTTTGCACTGGATTGAAAATTGCTTACGATATAGGGCATATGGATGGCTGATATAGCATTAATATAAACTTTGTGCGCAAAGTAAATTCCTTGTATACATTTTTAAAATAAAAGTAAAGAAGAAATCATTAAGAAATTCATCTTGTGGTACAACTTGTTTGCACCGTACAAGAATTTCAATTTGAATATGCTATATTGTTTGTGCATATCAGGAACCCAAAATGCTAATAGAGAACAGGAAAAACAATGATTTCATTTCTTGACTGTTAATGAATAGAATGTAGGGAAATATATCTCTAAATCTAATGGTTTCTTTTTTCACAACTGAGCACTTGCTTGGTCCTTTGATGATCAAACTGTTGCTTTTTCATATTTGTTTATCTAAATAACGCATAGAATTTTTGAATTACATTTCAAGTGTTAAATGGACTACCTGACTAGTAATAACTTTTTTTTTGTATAATTAAAAAATAAAATGAAAACAAATAAACTGTCATGACCCCATGCAGTCATGTAGGTATTCTCTTCTCAATAATGTATTAATCATGTCATTCTTCAATTTCTTCCTTTTTTTTTTCTTTCCAAGATATTGATATAATCAAACGCTAACGATACAATACTGGGTGAGTTGGCCAATTGTGAAAATGCAACAAACCCCATTAACTATGGGTTAATTTCAGAGAACTCCCCTGTGTTTCGAAACTCAATAGCTCATCTCATCCAACTTATGACCCTGCATATTGACTACTTACAAAGGGGATTTTCCTGCATACCCAATAGAGGTTGATATTACACTAAGAATGCACAATTTAATTTGTTTAGGGAGTCAATTTTTTGTGTTGAATCACAATAGGTCTTTCTAACATTATACTGGAGGGGGTTCCTTATGTATTAGCCTTTATAGTGTAATAATAATATATGTACTGATAGAACATCCTTTCTTCCTTTGATGGTTTTTATTGCAAAACTCTTGTTTTCTTTTATTAAGTGATAATGCATAAATGGCTTCTCCATTAACTGCTGCCATGCATGGTCAATTTTTATAGAGAATTATAGCCTTACTCTCTCTCCCTCTCTCTCTCTCTCTCTCTCTCTCCACTTATTTTTTCATAAAGTTACTTTCAGGACTTGATGCCTTCCAGGCTGAGAAGGTTATGGAAACTCTACGACAACTTGCACCCGATGGTCATACTGTAATTTTGATGAGAAACACAGAGCGTAAAGAACGAAAACAAGAGTTGAGATGGCGGAAGGGTGGAAAGGCGCCACAATCGGGGTGGAAAACCGATTGATAAGTCGCGAGGACGCCACAATCGGCTATGGAGGCTCCGGTTGGTAAGTCAAGGATTAGCACCACGGCAAGCCGATAAGCTAAATACACGGTTCGAAGGAACCAAAGAGAATAGCTCTCATATTTTTTTACTCAATAAAAAACTTGTCTTATTTCATGAAAATAACTTGCAATATATAGAGCTTTGCTAAGTAGCTCAATGGACTCACCTAACTTTAATTCAATTAAAACTGGTTACTTAAATTCTAATCTATTAAAAGTAAATAAATGGCATAATAGCCTTACAAAATATTTTTAAAAGAAAACACTAAGATTTAATTCCTTGAGCTTCTCCAATGAAATTCAAACTTGATGATCTGGACATCCAAAAAGGCAACGTATTGCCAACGAGAATTAAGAATTTCCTCCTATTAAATGCCAATTCTATGACAATGGAATTTGTAACACTCCAGACCATTAAATTTAATCCCGTAATAAACTTCTATCACTTTTTATACCTTGAACGAAGCCGAACTGGATCTTCCTTTCAACATAAGAATTGTAGATAGCTTTTTAAGCTTTCCAACGAATCAAAGATCACCTCAATCGGATATATTGAATTTCAGATATAGATAAAACAAGATAGACAGGTTTAAAGTTACGAAAATAAAACTTTGAAACTAAATTAATTGGTTATTTTTATTCCGATATTGGATCAATTCTCCTTGCAAAGGGACATCATATTAGGATCACATCAAATTTGCTCTATACATCAGCCAAGAGGTTCAGTGTACAGCAAATTCGATGACATTATCTTGCTAACTGATGGTTCCCTTGTTTATGCTGGTCCTGCTGGTGATGAACCATTGGCACACTTCTCAAAATTCAGGTCATTTTCTTAACCTTATTTACGTTTTTCCGTCATGCATTCTCACGCTTGACAGTTAATTTTGAACAGTAGGTTGATAATATTTTATGAAACAGGTACCACTGCCCTGATCATGTTAATCCTGCAGAACTTTTGGCCGATCTTATATCCATAGACTACAGTTCTTCTGATAGTGTCTATTCCTCTAATAAAAGGATCAATGGGCTTGTTTAGTCATTCTCACAAAGACTGTCTACAATAATATATGCTACTCCAATTACTCTAGATGATCTCTCAAAAAGTAGGAAGAGAATCAGCAAGAGGACTGTAGCAAAAAGGAAAGGGGGATGGTGGAAGCAATTCTGGTTGCTTCTTAGACGAGCATGGATGCAGGTCTTCCTTTTTCATTTCATTGTTACTTATTGGAATGGCTGAACTTGGGTATATTGCATGATAGAACTTGTATGTTGTTTTCCTTCTTTCCGGCGAACAAATTGGATCTGTATTATGGAAAGACTTATGAGGCTTAATTAAGTCAAATAACAAGACATAATCACAAAAGTGGTATTACCGTTTATTGTTTTCATATTTTGTATTTTGTGAAGTAAAAATTATTTCTTTGTGTAACACTAACAGCTTCAATTCAACCATATCGCCTACTGTCTTTATATTCTTTGCCTCCTGGTCACTAGATATTAGATAGCCTTATAGTTTTGGAAAGTACAAAAGGCTGATTTATATTTTGCTCTGTGTAAGGAGAATTAAACTTATTTCTCATTTTTTGATCCATGATTATTTGGTTGACTAGGCTTACCGTGATGCGCCAACCAACAAAGTTCGGGCACGGATGTCAATTGCATCAGCAATTATCTTTGGGTCAGTTTTTTGGAGAATGGGAAAATCCCAGACTTCAATACAAGACAGAATGGGATTGCTTCAGGTTGGTGATGTTCTCGATTCCTGTGAGCTTATTTCTCATAGGTCTGCTGCTAATATGCATTGTGGAACAACTTTCAACTGTTTTTATGCTATATATTCAATTTTGATCTACTATGACCATATAAAATAATGTCTATATGCAAACTCGTATATCACTGGCTGTTGTTTGTGGAATAGTGGAATTTATAATGCTTATTAAATTGTTCTTTGTGATAATGTTCTAGAAGTCATCTTCAGATACCGTGCTTTGTGGCTTTTAACTAAATCATTTGATTTTTATGGTATAGACACTTTCTGCAAATATGTTTGTGTTGTGTGTAGCTCGGACATATTTTATAAGGTTCAAGTTCTTAAAGTATTGTTAGTGAATTTTCATTTATTATTAACCTAAGGTAAAATTGAAAATAGTCAAATATTATGGGGACCTTCAATTAATTGTGACTGCAGTAGACTTGACCATTGGAGGAGTTCCATCTTTTATTGTAATCATCTCAACATCTGTTTTAATTCCTTCTAGGTTAAACTCAAAAATCTAAAAATTCTTGTTATCATAAGTGACAGTTTCACTTGACTAAGTTTGCTTCCTGAATCACGTTGATGGTATTCACAGGTTGCTGCAATACACACAGCTATGGCTGCTCTCACCAAGACTGTAGGCATGTTTCCGAAGGAACGGTCAATTGTTGATAGAGAACATGCTAAAGGCTCCTATTCCTTGGGCCCCTATCTGTTTTCTAAACTGTTGGCTAAGGCTCCCATTGGAGCAGCATTTCCATTAATGTTCGGTGCTGTTTTATACCCAATGGCACGACTCCATTCCACTTTGATGAGGTTAGTTTCCTTCGTTAGTCTCTTTGAGCTATATAGTTTGAGTCAGTTCTCAATTTCTTTTCATTTAATTTTGTTTGCTTTTTGGGTAGTAGATTGAATTTTTTAATACGGCTTGTACTCCCTCCGTTACAATATATAAGCAAAAATTCACTTTCTAGAATATTGTTTTTTTGGTATAGCACCACCTTATCTTCTCCTTGAGAAAAACAAGCCCTAATACCAGCAACTTGAAACAACCCCTCCTATCCACGGCAAACCGCATTTAAAACTCGAGGAGCTCAATTCTGAACAAGTTGATCAGACAAACGAAGCACCCGAGGTCAGCCAAACTGGTTCCGAGTCCGACGAGCCCCTTGAATCAACTAAAGTAGACCCTGTTGGCTCTTTTATCCTAGAAGGTTTGTAATAAGCTGGGCACTAGTGCTGTTCTTATCAGGCATTCATCTATTTATTAATTTATCTAATACAGGTGCTCAGTAGAGTGATATCTTAAATTCTGCTGTATAGCAAGTCTTAGATTGTTTTGGACATAAACAAGTCTTCCCTCTTTCATGATCCCAAACCATAAGTTCCTTGGCTATCCATGGGTTATATTGAGATAGCATTCTGACTATTTGATTAAATGTATAGTTTCTATAGTTAGTATCAATATTTAATTGATTTAACTTCTGATGCAAATTAGATTAATAATGTTTTAGATCATTATTTTTTTATTGGGCATATGTATGGACTGCAGCAGGATGGACGTGTAATGCACATGGGCATGGCTACTGCTATACAACTAACTGAAAATAGACTATGTTGTCCCCATGTTTTTTCTGTTATTTTGAGCAGCTTTGGATGTATCATAGGTAAATCTAAAGGTGTTGGAAATTGTTGACTATGGTCTGTCAATACCGCTTAAAGGAGAAAAATGGAGCATGCATGTATCATTGTAACTGATACTGAGATACCGACTGTGTTTGCAGCATTTTGATTCTATTGACATTACGAATATTTCACAGAAAGATGCAGAATCTGAGTTTTTTACTCCAAAGAAGTTGCATCTGAATTCTATTGATATTGTTGAGAAGGCTCTTGCATAAGAATCGGTGAAACTCAAAAGGACACCAAGTGCTAAGATAGTTGAAAGAGAGAAAAGAGTTCGCAATCGCACATTGATGTCTATGAGGTGAAGAAAAAAATTAGAAAATTCTTTAAGCATAGTTAAAGTTAAAGATGGTTTTCATCTGACATTATAAGTAGTGATTTAGAGGTGAGTTAGAAAGGAAATTTAGATGAAATTCCTCTTCTAAGTTTTGTTTCAACCTACCGTACATATTCCAATATTCTTCCCTTTGTTTTATGGTGGAATACCTTGCTAGATTGATTTGGTATTCTTTCTTATTGTTACAATGTACGAGAAGAATGTTTCATCAAATTGTAAACTGATTTTCTTTATCTCTTAATTGACTCACTTTTTTGTCCAATTCATCTTTGTGATCATAGTGATTTTGAATCAATTGTTGACATAATATAGGTTGTGTGCCACTTATGAACTTTTCATTTTCAATGATACAATTAGTGGTAACACGGGGAATGTATGTGACCTGTGTTAAAAATCAAATAAGACAATCCACACATCACCTCATCAAGGAAGATTAATATTGGAAATCTTAGTGAACTGTTGCTTGAGTTGTGAAACAGGGTGATGATTTGTTTGGAGTGGTAGCATAATAAATGATCATGCAAGAGCATTTTGATTGAATAGTGAAACTGAGTGATGATTTGTTTGGAGTGGTAACATGATCTCTTTCAAAAGTGATGTGGTGGAGGAGGTGTGGTGATGGTCGGAAACGGTGGACCGAGAAGGTGGAGGTGGTTGTTAATTGTTGTTGTTTCTTCTTTTGCGACGGAGGAGTACTGTGTACATGCATTAGTGACTTGATGTTCCAAGGGTGTTCATAGATTTGAGATTTGTGTTTTTAAATTTGAGATTTTGTTTTTAATTTCATGATGTTGATCAATTTGGTGTGTTGTTGATGATGAAGAAGAATAATTTTTTTTGTTGACAATAAGAAGGGGATTTTTTTTTTGTCAAAAAAAATATAATAATTTTAGTTTCAGATTTTGGTATGAATATATTTATAATTTAGTAAATTAAAAAAAAAATGTACAAAAAAAATTAAATTAAAAAAATATAAATAATTAAAAGTAAAACAATGACATAGCTAATATAATCCAACTCATATATGCCACTAAGTGTCATGTCATTAATTACATAGTCACATCACATTATTAAAAAAAGGGAGGGGGACTAAAAAATTTGTTGACTTTTGAAATTGAGGGACTAAAAAGTTGGATTTTAAAATAGGGGATCAAAACTTCATAAATATCAAAATAGGGGGACCAAAAGTGCATTTAAGTCTATTATTTTTATAAGAAATTTTTATTCTGACGAAGTTTGTAACTACGTTCGATAGTTACTTTTAATTTATAATGGCGCGGCTAAATAATATTCACCATTTGAATTCGTTCACATATCCACTAATTATAAAAAAAACATGTAGAGTGAAAAAATCGAAGACAATCTTGATGAATCAAGATGAAGTAAAACGGGTCCGGTTATTATACATAAACCATGTTTATGCAGCGTACATAAACTTTCTATTTGGGTCCCTCCCATTTCGTTATACACCCAACTTAAAGCTCATCTAAAATTGCTTTTCACTTTTCGTTTTTTGCTTTTCTCATTTCTGTCACCATTGTTCATCATCAACGCAGACGAGTTCGTCGTTCATCACCATCACAGAAATCATCATCACCGTCGCCGATTCCGTCCTTCATCGCCATCACAAAGCTCTTCACCATCGTCCATTTTTCTTTTCAAGAAAAGGATCAAAACCAGCTCACAATATCAAATTGATAGTGAATCTCTTGGAAGCATTCTATCCTTCAACCACCTAAGAGTAACTAGGAACCAAGGTAAGCAATTTAACCATTTGTTATGTGTTATTCACTCTTCTCACAAACCCACCCCTAATCTTCAATTTTCGATTTGTTGTTGAATTGAATGTGAGTTTCTATTATGTTGGATTTATAGTTACAGTAATAGAACATTGGTGTTATGTGAATGAATTGCATTTAAAAGGATTTAGGGATTTTAATACTAACTTCATCAATTTAACCCTTTGTTATGTGTTATTCACTTTTCTCACAAACCCACTCCTAATCTTTAATTTTCTATTTGTGTTTGAATTGCATGTGAGTTTCTATAATTGAAACAATTTCTAGGTAAGAAAGAGGGCTAGAAAACAAAGAATAGATTCAATTTGAGACTGAAAATGGTTTTTTCATATGTAATTTAGTTTTTTTCATATCTAATTTGTTTATGTTGTTAGTTGAAAATGGTTTTGTTGTTGAGTTTGGAAAGTAATTGAATCTATATAACCCTAATTGAATTGAAAAAAATCAACTGAAAAAATAATTTAAAAATTCTATATGTTAGCCGGAAATGGTTTTGTTGATTTGGTTCACTGTATATGTACTCTAAAACCATTTAGCAGGTAGAATGGTTTCAAAGAGTTGTACTCTGAAACCATTTTGCTGGTAGAATGATTTTAGATGGTTGATGCTTAATTGTTGCTTCCTAAACCATTTAGTTGGTAGAATTGTTTCAAAGAGTTGTACTCTGAAACCATTTTGCTGGTAGAATGGTTTCAGATAGTTGATGCTTAATTATTGCTTCCTAAACCATTTATTTTACATATATGCAGGTGAGATTAAGAAGACTAGTCATAGAACAACTTCATCAATGAATTGGCCAAAGGGAGCTAAAGTTCAGGAAGTAGCAAAGATTATGGATCTCAGAATTGCTTAGAAAGCAACATTATACTATTCCAGTTCTTATTTCCCAAAACGGGCTTGGTTTTCTTGTGTTTCTTATTTCTAATGTTCAAGTTTTGTTCTGAATAGCTTCTGATATTAACTATTCCAGTTCACATTTCAACAACTTCTATATGAAACATGTCACTTTAAAGATAGTTCATTGAACTAATCACTTTCTCATTCATATTCATGGTGCATTATATTATTCCTCCAACATAACATATTTTCAATTCCTTTCCTTCAATTTTGTGAATGAAAAAACCATTAAGGAGTAATAATGTAGTTTGAAATTGCATATGAATATATGTTTGTTTGTGTCATGGAATGAGAATAAAGTATGTAAACCATTTTGCACAATGAATGGTTTCAGACAGTTTTCCTCCAAAACCATTTGATGTACTAAATGGTTTCAGACCATTATTAGGAATGTAAATAGCCATATATGAAATCATGTGCTGAAATGAAAAAAGACTTGACTATATTGCCATATATGAAATGTTTTCTGAATGGTTTTTCATATTTTGTATATTTTGGCTATAAAGAAATTCACAAATGCATGTGTAGTTCGTTCTAATAACTACAAATTTGGTTGCTAATTCATAGCTCACCTCTAATATTTTCTAACTAGACCAATTACAAAACACACCACACACACAACAAGTACTAAGGTCTAAGGCATCTTATTAAAATGATTGGTATATTGTGTTCATGAATCACTAAGCTATTAAATTTGCTGATCACTTATATCTGAATTCTTAAAAATCAATTTTGTTGTCCTAGAAGAATTTGCTGATCATCTTATTAAAGTGAGATAGATATGTTCTATGATTCCTGTCCTAGAAGAATCTGATGCTGATATTACTAATTCTCATTTGAGACAAAATGATGTAGTTTGAGGTTTTAAAAATTACAGAAGCTTAGTGTAAGTGTGGTGATTATTAATTATAATAATTTATAAATTGCAGAAGCTTGATCGGAGACCAATTGGTCAGGAAGACTGGAGAACCCACTGTGTACAAGAAGATGTTTGATGTATGGATGAAGGAGGTGGAAGCATTTGTTATGGAATTGTATAAGCATTGACATTAACACTGTGTTTATCAGTGTTTTCTATATTATCATTATCAGCATCATCATCATTATCGTCATCTGCTTTAAATTAGATGAAATTCTTGAAACATGCTGGAAACCATTAGTATTGTTAAATGGTTTCAAGATATTATACACTAAAACCATTAATAATGTTAAATGGTTTCAAGAACAATGATAGTCTATGTAAATGGTATTTAACTATACTACTGTAAGGTGCTTGTCTAGCTATGAATTGAAAATTAGTAGAGTTAGAACTTAGAACGAATTCAGCATTTAACCAAACTTGAGTTCAAGTGCCACAATTGATATAAAGTTAGAGTTAGTGTTTATTCTCTTTAAGACTCTTTGTTTTTATCCATTTGACCATTATCATTACTTCTCGGCTTTCAAAGCTTATTTGATGTATAATTAAATGACATCCAACTGAATTAGTTATCAATTTAATAGCCACTTGAATCCTAGACACCTTGTCTTGAAGCATTATCCATTTTCTATAAATTGTTATTGAAAAGAAAGAAGAAGAAAAAAACACTAATAAAATCCTTGTGGCTAGTTACTAGTCTTGTGCTCTGCCTCTTTTTCATATATATGCTATCACCAGTCAAGAATGTTAAGTCCTCAAGTATAAAATTCCACTTCCATCCTATGATCTAAAGATAAAAAAGTTCCATCACTTCCTAAATTTGGCTAGTGATACTCTAAGGGTATATCTTGAAACCAAAGTAAATGTCTAATGATTTCTAATCCAATATTAATATTGGATTTACATAAAGATTTTAATTGAAACCATAAGTGTGGCTTAATGGTTTCGCTAGTCTTGTATATGAAACCAAAGTAGATGTCTAATGGTTTCTAATAAAATATTAATATTGGATTTACAAAGATTATAACCTAACCCATAAGTGTAGCTTAATGGTTTTGCTATTCTTGTATGTGAAACCAAAGTAAATGTCTTATGGTTTCTAAACCATAAGTGTGGCTTAATGATTTAGCTAGTCTTGTATGTGAAACCAAAGTAAATGTCTAATGGTTTTAAAAAAATATTAATATTGAATTTACATAAAAATTATAACCGAAACCATAAGTGTGACTTAATGATTTTGATAACCTTGTATTTGAAACCAAAGTAAATGTCTAATGGTTTTGTAACAAAATAAAAGTCCAAATTTGATAAATCCATTTAATTCATTATTCACAAACTCTAGTACAAACTTATAACATAAAAACAATTAACAAATGTGAATCAATCAATGAGTGACCACTTTTTTTTAAAGCCTCATCATCTCTCTAGTACAAACTTATAACATAAAAAACAAATAACAAACTTATATAAATTACACTACTTATTCACATTGATTAGGCACACATTTGCAGCTAGATAGAGAAAAATAGGCTTCTTAATTATTATTTTTGACAAGAAGAAACTCACATCATTTTATTATTATATAATAATAATTCTTCAATACAAGGAGGTATCAACTCAAAGAGATAACGACTAGACCAAGAAATGGCCTCCCTAACAATCATATTACCAACCATATTCGCTTGTCGCTTAATCGGCTTCACCCCAAAGCCGGAATGTAAAGACAAAATACATTTAATTTTGGTTATAATGGAACTAAACTTAGACACACCAATATGCATAAAGTGAATTGCATCCGCCACATTTTTGGAGTCGGTCTCAAACATGACATTCGTGAATCCTCTTTGCTCTAGTTCTTTCATAGCCTCAAGCATTGCAGCTGCTTCCCCTTCAATTGTTGAGCATTTCCTTTGGATCCAAGAGCTCCCTGCCGATATAAACCTCGCCATGCAGTGGCGGAACCAAGGGGGTGGCTGGTGGTGGCCACGGCCACCCCCGAAAAATAAAAAATTACTAGGATACCCTTAGTATTTTATAAAATTACAAATACATATTATATATATATTTGTTTGTGACTATTAACATAAAAAGCAAAGTCCAGCCCAGTGGTTAAGGATGCGCGCCCTTGCACTTAGAGGAACTGGGTTCAACACTTGCTTGGTGCATTTTCTCATTTTTTTAGCCATTTAAAGGACACTTTTCTTAAAAATCTAATTTTCATATGTATTTAATACCAAAAAAATGCACAATTTCTATTTCTTTTAGCCATTTAAACAATAATTTCCTTAAAAAACTAATTTTCATATGTATTTATCAATACAAAAAATGCACAATTCTATTTTCTTTTTTTTAAACAACACAACTATTTTCTAATAATCAAATTTTATGGGAGTATTTATTCAAAGTCAATTATTGATTATTTGAAGTCACTTAGCATGAATGAAGTATTATTTTAAAGTGTGTAATTTGTTTTATTAATGATTAAATTTTTATTGGCAATATAATTTTTTATTTAATTTTTATACAATTGTTTTAGCAGCCCTCTCAAAATAAAAATCCTGGTTCCGCCACTGTCGCCATGTGGTCTCTAACACATGCTTTTCCTTCTGCGTCATGAAATCCTACGTCAACATTACACATGTCATGCCCTTGCATCAGTTTCAACCATACAATAGGTTGTGGTACCTGTTCCTGCGTTATGTTGCTGCTATTAAGCACTTGTACATCTTGCCAAGCCCTCCATAAGCACATTGCTTTCACGCCTAGTTGCTGTCCCAATTCCTTTGTTTGATTCCAAACCCAATTATTCTGCTTGTTTCATAGCACCCACACCACCATTGCAATTTTTCCAGCGGTGTTTACAACAATATTTCTGCACAGATTCAGCAGCACTGCCTTTGATGTATTGTGTTGTTGCAGGTGCGTTGAAATTAATGGTTCTCGGCCAGCTGCTCGCGTTGAATAATTTTGAATTACACAAGTTTTACTATTCTTTCGCAGTATAACCAGTCCTTCTCGATCCGCAACAAAACATGCATCATATTCGACAGTTCTTCTCACTTCTTCAATTTTATTAGCATGGCAAAGAGTTTCACTTCTTAATTTAATCATATTGTTTTCAGAAAGCCAATATAACATTTCATCAAGTATATGTGTTACCATCATTTGGACATATAAAAGTGGCTTGCTGCAGCATATCATCGCTACGCCTTCTGTTAAAAAAGCTTAGACTGTAAACTACATTTCATCCATCTCCCAAACAATGATGCAAACTTTGTTTAACACATCTATAGCTAAATTAAGCAGCACTTTCTCATTTAATTCCAACTCCAATAGCTATTTCTCAAACTAAAACAAAATAAATTCCAATTACAGCACATAAGCACAGAATTGGAACATTGAATGTATATAAAACATTTGAGAGTGTGAAATAGATAAATTTTTACAAAGTAGCTAAATTCAATCATAATTGATGAAGCAACAAATCGATTTTGATCATAATTTCAATCATAATTCAATCATCTTTTAATCAATTCTGATTCAAACCTAATCACAATAAATTGATGAAGCAACAAGAAAACAGATTATTACCTCTTCAAAAATGCAGTACGCCGCCGTTGAATGTGGCTGGATAAAACGTCGCCGTGCAATTGGCCGGAAAAATCACAAAATCACGATGAAGCACGAAGGGAACGACGAGCTTGCTTCAAAGAAAGGATTCTGAGAACGATGAACAACGAGAGACTGGGATTGGGGGAGAAAACGTTGTCGTTCAATTGGCCGGAAAAATCACGATGGGAACGATGAGCTTGCTTCTGAGAATGGATTCTAAGAATGATGAACAACGAGAGACTGAAATTGGGGGATTGCCTAGGATTATTACGCGTGTCTTACTAATCTGATGGTTGTACTTCACTTATACACCATGCATAAGGATATCCTTATGTATAATAACCTTGGCCAAGTAAAACATTGGCGATTCATAATGGATAAGGGGGATAAATATTTATGGTTTCTATTATGCAGGGATACATGAATCAATCATATATTTCATGCCTCCTATTAAATGTTTCTTCTGTTTTCATGCAAATCATCCACATCTTTGGTGTCTTGCATTTTAGCCAATTTGCCTCCAATGAAAATTTATGCATTAGATGACACAGACACTAAGACACTCACACTCCAAATTTATAGTTTATGGAGAGATGATAATTTTATTGCTGATAAAAAATTGAAAATCATTAATATAAATTATTATTGATACAAAATTTAAATTCATGGGGATGATAATTTTTATTACTAATAAAAAGTTGGGTCATGCTAAACAGTGCCCCTGAGACACTTGTTAAGCATACTAAAAAACAAAAATAAAGAATAAAATTAATCTTAATAAAGTAACTTTTTACAACCTCGATGCATTAAATGCACAAATTTCGATATATAATTTCCATCACAGATAAAAGTTTTAAAATCACTATTACAAGTTATTACTGATAAAAAATCATAATTCATGAGGAGATGGCAATTTCATCACAGATAAAAGTTTTAAAATCACTATTACAAGTTATTACTGATAAAAAAATATAATTTACGTGGAGATGACCTTTTTCATTGTTAATAAATTTTTTAAAATCACTATTACAAGTTTGATGATAATTTTATAATTATGGAATGATGATAATTTTTATCGCTGATAAAAATTTATGCCAAATATATATATGGCGTTCCGCAAAACCCGTGCAACATACGGGCTTACGACTAGTTCTTATAATAATGATGATGTGTGTATAATTATACTTTATGATTTATCAAGTTTGAATTATATATGTTTTATCAAGTTCTTCTTTTTTAAATTTTTTAGGTTGTTTATGTAGGTTACATATATTTATAATTAAGTGGGTTTAAATTAACAAAACAGATTCACATTATTTAATAAAATTTACCTAACTAACTCTCAATTTATAGTGTAAAACAAATGAATATCAAGGATAAAAATGGGTCTAAATATATATATATATATATATGAAAGCAAAAATTGATAATGGTAGAGTTAATAATAAGAGAAATTGATAGTAAAAAAAATAAAAATGAAGAAAAGTTCATAACCTATAGTTAAGTATTTGAATCACCGTTAACTTTATAGAAAGTAATGGACTATGGGTCTGTTTGGCCTAACTTATTTTTGAGCTTATGCAAATAGCTTATGTAATTTTTATGTATTATTATAAGTTTTTCAAGATAGTTTATGATAAAATAACTTATAAAAATTTAATTTTCACTAATTTGAACTTATAAAATAACATAAAACCTAATTTATATTGCATAAGCCGTTTGCATAAGCTCTAAAATAAGCTAGGCCAAACAAGCCCTATATGAAATGTATAACGATGACAAAAACCGACAACTCTAATTAATAAATAAATGCAAACAAAACAACAATTTTTTCAGCAGCATATTCCACACATTTATAAATAACAATAACAATAACCTGATATTATAAAATAAATAACAAGATTTAATTTTTGAATGAGAAATATATAAATATATATAAAGGATAAAATAATTATAATATAGCATAGGAGTATCAGAAATACTCAAAAACAAAGATATACAAAAGAAATATCAAAGGCGACTCATAAAATTAACAAAACCATCAAAACAGTTCAAAGTAACCACACAAAAAAAAAAAAACCAACTAAGAGCGGACACCTAAAAAAATATAACTCAATACCATATAGGTTGTTGTGTCAAAAAAACTACCATATAGGTTGTATCGGTTCTCTAGCTCAAGTCGCATAACACAACACACTATCAAAATTTAATATCTATTAAGGTGACATTAAACTCTCAACGTAAACTTCTTCGTTCACATAAGCAGGAATGTTGTTTTGAATTTCAAGAATCCTAAAAGTATCTTTTTTAGAATCATAGACGGCTAAACTAAATTTACCCAACTTCTCAAATTTCACCAACACTTGGTCATCCTCATAAATATATAATACCTTGAAACGCGAGTAACAACCAGGAGCTCCAATATATGGAATCTTAAACAATTTAGTCCAAGACTTTCCATTTCCATATTCCTTCATCATCCAAATATCAGAAAATTTCTTCTTGTGAGAAAAAATGCACAAGCAATTTTTCAACACTCCTAAGGAAGCAAAAGTTTGGGATGACTCGTGAGAAAGAGGGTACAAAAGCTCTTGACACGACTCCTTCTCCAAATCAAAATATAGAATGGCCCTTGGCCTTGGTGAACTAGGAATATCATATACCAACCAATTAACCGTATCACTCACAAATATTCCCGGTATAAGATCGGGAAAATAATATGGTAAATCTTGAATCTCTCTCCAATAATTGGTACCCAAAGTATGGACGTAAACTCCTGTTTTATTACTATATCTTCTTAAAGAAAGCGCAATAATCTTATGGTTATTACTGAATCGATCATACACTAAAGTATAACAGGTATTTTGAAGAAATTCAGTTGGAAGAAATCGAAGTTTCATAGGAGGCAAAGAGTTGAATTTTCCAATAGAAGGGTTAAACAAAAGAGCTGAAGATGTATTGATCCTAAAACAGATGATGCCGTCACAAGTGGAAACTCTCTCTAAAATGTCTTCCTGCTCAAAATTAAGAATCGCAGGATGCTTGAGTTGCGTGAAACTAGTGGTGGATGCTACGGAGCTAAAAAAAGAGGAGATTGGTGAATCACATATATGGAACTCATGTGGGGTGTAAAAAGGACTTACGGCGAGATGGTGGCGATCATGGCAGGAAGTTGAGAAGTGAAGGTGCTTCTTGGCGAAATTGGAATCATGAGAGATGAGAAAATTCAATGACTTGCATACGCAACGGAGTTGAAGGAGGTATTTTACCGGAAGCCGACATAGTATTTCTTCCACTAGTTCGAACGGAATATACGGAGGAGTTGGGAGTGTTGTTTGGGCACCGCCGCCTTTCATACATGCTGCTGCTGCTGCTGCCGTCATATCAAAATCCTTAATTTGAGACTCAGACCATATAACAATAACAATTCAGATCGTATATATAGCACGTACTACTAACCTTTTACTATAATTTTGTGTCCAATCAATTAATTATATTTTCTTTTGAAACAAATCAATTAATTTATTTGACATAAATATCCGTCAAAAAGATGATTTGACATAAACATATCCACAAATATTTGTTTTTATTCTGAATAATAATTGTTTTTTTTTTTTCTACTTAGATTTATATTCAAGGACAATTAGAAAATCAACAAATAATATAGAGGTTTGATAAATAAGAAAAAAGTTTGTCGTGTGAGCTTAGCTCAATTGGTAGGACAATGCATTATATATGCAACTTATTAAATTAAGTAAATTTATTTTATTAAAATAATTGTCCCGTGTATGATTTTTGTGTAATAAATTATAATTAATACTAACAAATATTTATTATTCGATTTTTTTTAATTAAATCAATTGTCCCGTGTATGATTAAATTTTTTTATTAAAACAATTGTCCCGTGTATTATTATAATATATATTCATCGATAATATATTTATCAACAATTGTTCCGTGTATATTATTATAATGGGCAGTGCTATATCTCGCGAACGGTGGTCTCGCGAATTTTCACGAATGTGTTGTTACCTGGTAATTTTATCTTGTTGCTATCCATTTATTTTATTGTTTTACTAGCTACATACCCGTGTGTACGCACGGGACGCGCCTTCAGCGCGTTATATTTCGTGGGGTGTTGGATCGTTAGAGGTGTGATACAGATTTTAAAAAATTTGTTTAGAGTGAGGTTAATCGTATATAATCAATTTTATTTAGAATGAACAATAAAATAAAAAAGTTGTAATTAAATGAATTAAAGAAATATGCATAAACTATAAGACTGAGATTACAGTAACATAATACTATTGATAATTAAATATAGTCATTGTTATTGGTGATAATACATAAATTATTTGATAAAGATAAAATTTTAAGAGCTATATTTTGTCCAATGTATATTAGTTAATTTAAAATTTTATTAGTTTCTCATGTGTTTTAGTATTAATTTAGATTATTTATCAACAATTGTGACATAAAATGTAAAATAACGACAAAAACTTTTTCCTCCCGTAAAATAGTTAATTTAATTTTTTTATCGACAACAACTTTTCCCCCGTATCATTTAAATACTTTATGATTATAATTTATAAATAAACATTTATGTTATTTTATAAGTTTTTTTATGCATGTTAGTTCATAAGATTTTATTGACAAAAATTATATCTTTATAAACTGTTTTCATAAACAACCTTAAAAAATTATATCTTTATGCGTGTTTTTTTTTTGAAATACTTGCCCAATGTGTTTTTGATTTTGTTTTTATGTTCTTTTATTTTTAAGCTCATAAATAAGTATATTCTTTTATTAGGTTCTTCTATTTTTATTTTATATATATATATGATCTTACTTGATCAGAGTCGACCTCGCCGGTGTTTGTCAAACGTGCAAGCCCCTTGTTGAAGAGAAACGAGGTTGTGTACCTGTATACACTCCGACGCTCAAGTCACTAATTGGTGAACTAGGAATATCATATACCAACCAATTAACCGTATCACTCACAAATATTCCCGGTATAAGATCGGGAAAATAATATGGTAAATCTTGAATCTCTCTCCAATAATCGGTACCCAAAGTATGGACGTAAACTCCTGTTTTATTACTATATCTTCTTAAAGAAAGCGCAATAATCTTATGGTTATTACTGAATCGATCATACACTAAAGTATAACAGGTATTTTGAAGAAATCCAGTTGGAAGAAATCGAAGTTTCATAGGAGGCAAAGAGTTGAATTTTCCAATAGAAGGGTTAAACAAAAGAGCTGAAGATGTATTGATCCTAAAACAGATGATGCCGTCACAAGTGGAAACTCTCTCTAAAATGTCTTCCTGCTCAAAATTAAGAATCGCAGGATGCTTGAGTTGCGTGAAACTAGTGGTGGATGCTACGGAGCTAAAAAAAGAGGAGATTGGTGAATCACATATATGGAACTCATGTGGGGTGTAAAAAGGACTTACGGCGAGATGGTGGCGATCATGGCAGGAAGTTGAGAAGTGAAGGTGCTTCTTGGCGAAATTGGAATCATGAGAGATGAGAAAATTCAATGACTTGCATACGCAACGGAGTTGAAGGAGGTATTTTACCGGAAGCCGACATAGTATTTCTTCCACTAGTTCGAACGGAATATACGGAGGAGTTGGGAGTGTTGTTTGGGCACCGCCGCCTTTCATACATGCTGCTGCTGCTGCTGCCGTCATATCAAAATCCTTAATTTGAGACTCAGACCATATAACAATAACAATTCAGATCGTATATATAGCACGTACTACTAACCTTTTACTATAATTTTGTGTCCAATCAATTAATTATATTTTCTTTTGAAACAAATCAATTAATTTATTTGACATAAATATCCGTCAAAAAGATGATTTGACATAAACATATCCACAAATATTTGTTTTTATTCTGAATAATAATTGTTTTTTTTTTTTTTTCTACTTAGATTTATATTCAAGGACAATTAGAAAATCAACAAATAATATAGAGGTTTGATAAATAAGAAAAAAGTTTGTCGTGTGAGCTTAGCTCAATTGGTAGGACAATGCATTATATATGCAACTTATTAAATTAAGTAAATTTATTTTATTAAAATAATTGTCCCGTGTATGATTTTTGTGTAATAAATTATAATTAATACTAACAAATATTTATTATTCGATTTTTTTTAATTAAATCAATTGTCCCGTGTATGATTAAATTTTTTTATTAAAACAATTGTCCCGTGTATTATTATAATATATATTCATCGATAATATATTTATCAACAATTGTTCCGTGTATATTATTATAATGGGCAGTGCTATATCTCGCGAACGGTGGTCTCGCGAATTTTCACGAATGTGTTGTTACCTGGTAATTTTATCTTGTTGCTATCCATTTATTTTATTGTTTTACTAGCTACATACCCGTGTGTACGCACGGGACGCGCCTTCAGCGCGTTATATTTCGTGGGGTGTTGGATCGTTAGAGGTGTGATACAGATTTTAAAAAATTTGTTTAGAGTGAGGTTAATCGTATATAATCAATTTTATTTAGAAAGAACAATAAAATAAAAAAGTTGTAATTAAATGAATTAAAGAAATATGCATAAACTATAAGACTGAGATTACAGTAACATAATACTATTGATAATTAAATATAGTCATTGTTATTGGTGATAATACATAAATTATTTGATAAAGATAAAATTTTAAGAGCTATATTTTGTCCAATGTATATTAGTTAATTTAAAATTTTATTAGTTTCTCATGTGTTTTAGTATTAATTTAGATTATTTATCAACAATTGTGACATAAAATGTAAAATAACGACAAAAACTTTTTCCTCCCGTAAAATAGTTAATTTAATTTTTTTATCGACAACAACTTTTCCCCCGTATCATTTAAATACTTTATGATTATAATTTATAAATAAACATTTATGTTATTTTATAAGTTTTTTTATGCATGTTAGTTCATAAGATTTTATTGACAAAAATTATATCTTTATAAACTGTTTTCATAAACAACCTTAAAAAATTATATCTTTATGCGTGTTTTTTTTTTGAAATACTTGCCCAATGTGTTTTTGATTTTGTTTTTATGTTCTTTTATTTTTAAGCTCATAAATAAGTATATTCTTTTATTAGGTTCTTCTATTTTTATTTTATATATATATATGATCTTACTTGATCAGAGTCGACCTCGCCGGTGTTTGTCAAACGTGCAAGCCCCTTGTTGAAGAGAAACGAGGTTGTGTACCTGTATACACTCCGACGCTCAAGTCACTAATTGGTGAACTAGGAATATCATATACCAACCAATTAACCGTATCACTCACAAATATTCCCGGTATAAGATCGGGAAAATAATATGGTAAATCTTGAATCTCTCTCCAATAATCGGTACCCAAAGTATGGACGTAAACTCCTGTTTTATTACTATATCTTCTTAAAGAAAGCGCAATAATCTTATGGTTATTACTGAATCGATCATACACTAAAGTATAACAGGTATTTTGAAGAAATCCAGTTGGAAGAAATCGAAGTTTCATAGGAGGCAAAGAGTTGAATTTTCCAATAGAAGGGTTAAACAAAAGAGCTGAAGATGTATTGATCCTAAAACAGATGATGCCGTCACAAGTGGAAACTCTCTCTAAAATGTCTTCCTGCTCAAAATTAAGAATCGCAGGATGCTTGAGTTGCGTGAAACTAGTGGTGGATGCTACGGAGCTAAAAAAAGAGGAGATTGGTGAATCAGATATATGGAACTCATGTGGGGTGTAAAAAGGACTTACGGCGAGATGGTGGCGATCATGGCAGGAAGTTGAGAAGTGAAGGTGCTTCTTGGCGAAATTGGAATCATGAGAGATGAGAAAATTCAATGACTTGCATACGCAACGGAGTTGAAGGAGGTATTTTACCGGAAGCCGACATAGTATTTCTTCCACTAGTTCGAACGGAATATACGGAGGAGTTGGGAGTGTTGTTTGGGCACTGCCGCCTTTCATACCTCCTGCTGCTGCTGCTGCCGTCATATCAAAATCCTTAATTTGAGACTCAGACCATATAACAATAACAATTCAGATCGTATATATAGCACGTACTACTAACCTTTTACTATAATTTTGTGTCCAATCAATTAATTATATTTTCTTTTGAAACAAATCAATTAATTTATTTGACATAAATATCCGTCAAAAAGATGATTTGACATAAACATATCCACAAATATTTGTTTTTATTCTGAATAATAATTGTTTTTTTTTTTTTCTACTTAGATTTATATTCAAGGACAATTAGAAAATCAACAAATAATATAGAGGTTTGATAAATAAGAAAAAAGTTTGTCGTGTGAGCTTAGCTCAATTGGTAGGACAATGCATTATATATGCAACTTATTAAATTAAGTAAATTTATTTTATTAAAATAATTGTCCCGTGTATGATTTTTGTGTAATAAATTATAATTAATACTAACAAATATTTATTATTCGATTTTTTTTAATTAAATTAATTGTCCCGTGTATGATTAAATTTTTTTATTAAAACAATTGTCCCGTGTATTATTATAATATATATTCATCGATAATATATTTATCAACAATTGTTCCGTGTATATTATTATAATGAGCAGTGCTATATCTCGCGAACGGTGGTCTCGCGAATTTTCACGAATGTGTTGTTACCTGGTAATTTTATCTTGTTGCTATCCATTTATTTTATTGTTTTACTAGCTACATACCCGTGCGTACGCACGGGACGCGCCTTCAGCGCGTTATATTTCGTGGGGTGTTGGATCGTTAGAGGTGTGATACAGATTTTAAAAAATTTGTTTAGAGTGAGGTTAATCGTATATAATCAATTTTATTTAGAATGAACAATAAAATAAAAAAGTTGTAATTAAATGAATTAAAGAAATATGCATAAACTATAAGACTGAGATTACAGTAACATAATACTATTGATAATTAAATATAGTCATTGTTATTGGTGATAATACATAAATTATTTGATAAAGATAAAATTTTAAGAGCTATATTTTGTCCAATGTATATTAGTTAATTTAAAATTTTATTAGTTTCTCATGTGTTTTAGTATTAATTTAGATTATTTATCAACAATTGTGACATAAAATGTAAAATAACGACAAAAACTTTTTCCTCCCGTAAAATAGTTAATTTAATTTTTTTATCGACAACAACAACTTTTCACCCGTATCATTTAAATACTTTATGATTATAATTTATAAATAAACATTTATGTTATTTCATAAGTTTTTTTATGCATGTTAGTTCATAAGATTTTACCGACAAAAATTATATCTTTATAAACTGTTTTCATAAACAACCTTAAAAAATTATATCTTTATGCGTGTTTTTTTTTGAAATACTTGCCCAATGTGTTTTTGATTTTGTTTTTATGTTCTTTTATTTTTAAGCTCATAAATAAGTATATTCTTTTATTAGGTTCTTCTATTTTTATTATATATATATATATATATATATATATATATATATATATATATATATATATATGATCTTACTTGATCAGAGTCGACCTCGCCGGTGTTTGTCAAACGTGCAAGCCCCTTGTTGAAGAGAAACGAGGTTGTGTACCTGTATACACTCCGACGCTCAAGTCACTAATTGTGTAAGCTTATGGTTTTCAGAGGTAAATAATGTCTACCTTACTCCTGCGAAATTAGGAGTTTATATAGCCTCCAGCGCTAGGCCAAGACCCCTGATGGGTCAAGTGGCTGTCGGAAAACGGCTAAAAGCCATGATGAGCAGTAAATGCTCATCATTCCTAGGACGTGCGTTACGTTTCTCCCTGAAGTGATTGTGACACTGTAGCGCCGATTTGGGCTGCGTGGTTTGGTAATGGTGGGGATTTGGCCTTCAAGGCCCAGTCCAGAACAATATATATATATAAAAGTTTTTATATGTTAGATTAAATTATTATTTTTTTATTAAAAAAAGTGTTTTTTGCTAAAAAAAAGTTACTATTTTTTGCGCGTATCTTTTATCGTTATTTTTGTTTCTATTTTTATGCGTAAATTTATTTTAATTAATTTTTCTTTTCCTATTTTTAAAGTTAAAATAGATTGGATTATTATCTTTTTTTTAGAAGTGGTTTTCGTTGCTATTTTTAATGTTATTTCTTTTATGCTTATTTTTTTTTTGTCTAGAGATGTGATTTTTAATACTATTTTTATGAAAATATTTCTTTTATGCTTATTTTTCTTTCTTATTTTTTTATTAGTTTATATTTAAAATTACATTTAAGGGGGTAAAACTTGGAACACCTTTAAAAGTGATAATGACAAATTTATTTTTTTCCGCCCCATATTCCACACATTATAAATAATAACAATCCAATATAAAATAAATAACAAGATTATAATTTACTAGATAGGTTGTAGAGGGTTTCTAGCTCAAGTCACACAACACAACACACCATCTACATCTAAATATTGATCAAGGAAACATCAAACTCTCAATATAAACCATCAAACTCTAATTAATTAACAAATAAATGAAAACAAAACAAAACAAATTTCAGCCGCATATTCCACACATTATAAATAACAATAACCCGATATGAAATAAATAACAAGATTATATAAACTACTAGATAGGTTGCAGAGGGTTTCTAGCTCAAGTCACATAACACAACACACCATCTACATCTAATATCGATTAAGGTGACATCAAACTCTCAACATAAACTTCTTCGGTCACATAATAACGGATGTCGTTTTGAATTTCAAGAATCCTAAAAGTATTATTTTTGGAATCATAGACGGCCAAACTAAATTTACCCAGCTTCCTAAATTTCACCAACACTTGGTCATCCTTATAAATATATAATGCCTTGGTATGCCAATAAAAACCAGGATCTCCAATATAAGGAATCTTAAACAATTTAGTCCAAGATTTTTCATTTCCATATTCTTTCATTATCCAAATATCAAAAAACTTCTCATTATGAGAAAAAATGCACAAGCAATCTTTCAATGCCCCTAAGGAAATGGAAGTTTCGGATGACTCATGAGAAAGAGGGTACAAAAGCTCTTGACACGACTCCTTCTCCAAATCAAAATATAGAATGGCCCTTGGTAAACAAGCAATACCATATACCAACCAATTAACCGTATCACTCACAAATATTCCCGGTTTAAGACCGGAGAAATAATATGGTAAATCTTGGATCTTTCTCCAATAATCGGTACCCAAAGTATGAACGTTAACTTCTATTTTATGACGATATCTTTGAGAAAGAGCAATGATCTTATGGTTATTACTGAATCGATCATACACTAAAGTATAGTAATTGCTTTTAAGAAGTGGCTTTTTCATAGGAGGCAAAAAGGTGAATTTTCTAATGGAAGGATTAAACAAAAGAGCTGAAGATGCACCCATCCTAAAACAGATAATCCCGTTACAAGCGGAAACTCTCTCCGAAATGTCTACCCGCTCAAAATTAAGAATCGCAGGATGCTTGAGCTGCGTGAAACTAGTGGTGGATGCTACGGAGCTGAAAAAAGAGGAGATTGGTGAATCACATATATGGAACTCATGTGGGGTGTAAAAAGGACTTATGGCGAGATGGTGGCGATCGGGGCAGGAAGTTGAGTAGTGAAGGTATTTCTTAGCAAAATCGGAATCATGAGAGATGAGAGAATTCAATGACTTGCATACGCAACGGAGTTGAATGAGGTATTTTACCGGAAGCCGGCATAGTATTTCTTCCACGAGATCGAACGGAACATGTGGAAATGGGAGTGATGTTTGGGCACCGTCGCCTGCTGCCGCCGTCATATCAAAATCCTAAAAGGAGAACGAAAGATAATTTGAGACTGAGACCATATAACAATTGAGATCGTATATATAGTACTACTACTAACCTTTTACTAAAAATTTGTGTCAATCCATCGATCAATTAATTATATATATTTTTTTAAACAAATCAATTAATTATATTTTCTTTTGAAACAAATCAATTAATTTATTTGACATAAATATCCGTCAAAAGGATGATTTGACATAAACATATCTACTAATATTTGTTTTTATTCTTAATCATAAATTTTTTTCTATTTAGATTTATATTCAAGGACAATTAGAAAATCAACAAATAATATGTAGGTTTGATAAAAAAAAAGTTTTATATTCCGTTAAAAGTACTTATATAATTTGTGCGGACGTGATAATCAATAGAGATGAGTAAAAATATGATCGTAATAATTGGCAAAAGTTATGGGTTCTACCCATTCCTTCAAAGGTTATTATTACTATTAGGTTAAGCATTTTATGCAAGAGACTTGAAAGGAATTATTTACCAAATAAGCAAAGAGGGAGTCAATTGTGATTCTAATTGTGTGGATGCCAAAAGGCTATAGTGACACTTTTTATTGTGCAGTATGAGCCGTTTGGATTAACTTATTTTTTAGTTTATGCAAAAATTTATACAATTTTTATGTATTATTATAAGTTTGTTAAATTAGTTTATAATAAAATAATTTATAAAAATAAATTTGTTACTAATTTAACCTTTTAGATAAACTCAAAAATAACCTAATCCAAACAGATCTTATATCTTATTGACGAAATGTTAATTTGTAGATTGCCATACAAAAGCTATTGATCAATACTTTTTCTTTTCTTAAACAAGATTAATTCATTCATATTCGTTTCCAACTTACAGAGTAACGGTAATAACTACCGACCAGGACCATAGTTTATGGGAGAAAACAAGGTTAATTCATTAAACAAAACAAGTGCAATCTACAAAAACAGTAAATGAAAAATACTACGATGCAAAAATATCATAATTCTTAAGAAGTAGTAGCCACCCAATTTAACAGTTCTTTGTTTTCATTTTCACCACATTCTGTTTCATCTTCTTCAGCATCTTGTATTTCTCCTCCAATCATTTCATTTTCAGAAAATTCTTCTTCGTTGTCTGGTTTTTCATTTTCATCTATAACATCATCATCAACATCTTCTTCTTGTTCTTCTTCCGGGCCAAAACTTGTAGTTTGATTTGTCAAGAAACATAGGCGAAGACGGCCATGGCTTCGATCAGCTTGAAAGCAATAAGTACTTGGTGGGACCTTAGCAACTTCAATCACTAACCTTCCATCTTCACGGTGAGGTCTAACACGAAGAGATTGCGATCCTCTTATCGTTGTTAAAGGTGGTGGAAAATTCTGAGTTTTCACTTTCTTAGTAGCTGCTAAAACTTGACGACAAGGTTCTTTTATCTCCTCCATTGTTCCCAATGCAGAAAACAACATGTCATTTTCTACAATGTCAGTACCACTCTCACTTCCAAGATTCTCCGTGCACAATTCAAGACTCTTTGAACTTAAAACCAAAGAGGAACGTTTCTGTTGAGGATGAACATAGGTGGTGGTGGTGGTTGTGGTTTCTTTTTTTGATGTATTTTGAGACATATTTGAAAGAGCATCAAGGAAATTCCAACCACCATTGTTGGATTTGGTTTGAAAAGTTTCTGTTTTATGGATGTTTTCTTCATGATGATGAGTTTTGATCATGTTTGAATCAGTAAAACAAGATTTGAAGGGTAAATCAATGGAATGTTTTGGAGAAGGGAACATTAGCATTAGTGTTCTTGATTCAACTAGTGGAGATTCAAGATGTGATTGCAATCCAGAATGGTACATAATTGCAGCCATGATTTATGTTTGTGTCTTAAGTACTAGGATGTTTCAAAATTTAAATTAAGGTGAAAACTAAATGAGTATTATGTTTTTTTAGGAGTGGAATTAAAACAAAGGTTTACTATGAGCTTATGAAGAGAGGGAGATAATTGAAAGAAGGAGTGTGTAAATGGTGTGTGGAAGAAGTGAAGGGTGTGAGGGGTGAATTTGTAGTCCAAAAAAGGGTTTAGGACATGAGGTAGGTAGGAAGAGGGGGCTTTTGCACTACTTGTGTGTTGAACAATTTTTTAATGAGAAGTGTATTTTTGACATCAATGTGATGTCTTTTGTTTTTTGTTTGTATTTTTAAAGTGTAAATTGTAGAAGATTTTAGTGCGAGAGAGAGATAAATAAACAAGAATGAAATTATAACACACAAATTCATACACAAATATTATACGGAATAATTTTGACATTTCAAACTTTAAAATGAAGGATATTTTGATAAAAGTTCCACCTTTATTCTTCACTCATCTTCTCTCTCTTTTGCAACTTTCGCTTTCTCTTTAATTTTGACATTTCAAAGCTTAAAATGAATGATATTTTGATAAAAGTTCCACCTTTATTTTTCATTTCACTCATCTTCTCTCTCTTTTGCAACTTTCGCTTTCTCTTTTCACCCAAATCTAATATGAACACCGCCACCCCTTCCACCATCTCCGACGCCGATGCTCCAAGACGAGAAGAACAACTACGAACAACGACATGTGGTGGTGGTGGTGGTGAGGAGGAGAAGTGAGAGAACCGTGAGTGAGAGGGAGCAAATATAGGAAAACAAAAAAGTGGAGTATAAAATATACGTCAAAATAACATTTTGCATAAATAAATAAATATAAGTGTTTGTATTTTGATATTCAAATAATTTTATAACTCACTAAAAGTCACACAAATTTTAAACAATTTTTTTTTTTTTTTACCTAGGATGCCAGATATATTTGTTCATCATATTTATACGGTCAATAGTTCTTTTGTAACAAAAATAGAAGTTTGTATCATGAACCAATCACATCATTAGTTATAAATTGAATATTATTATAAATAGAAAAGTAAATTTCTCTTAAAAAATAGAGTATTGTTCACCACAGTACATGCGTGTCTTTTGTTGTAAAAAACAGTATGTTCCAATTGGAATTAAAAGCTAAGTATAAATATACTCCAACTTTATTTTCCTATTTAGAAAAGTATGAGATGACATAATAATATGGGTACAAATAAAAAAGTTTACAGGTGTGTGTCTCAGTCAGCTGAATTTGTTGCATGCTGTTTTTTTAGTTTTTTCTAAAAGATAGTGATTTCTTCTTATATAGTCCCTTTGGAAATTTAACTCAAAACATTGGTAATATATATTTGATTCAAATTTTAGGTAAAATACATCGATATTTAATTACTATCGAAAATCTAAGAATTTGAAATACTTGTTTATGTACTGTCCGATAGGAATTGTAAATTAACCTATGAAATTATTTTAAGTTAATTATGCAAATTGATTCTCATGTGTTTAACTTAATATTTTTAGAGTGCTGATGGGGTGATTGTTAAGGGTTGCCAATATATTTATATAAGGGTTAAATATGTTTTTAGTCCCTATTTTTATGCGAGTTTCGACTTTTAGTCCCTACATTTTTTATATTATATTTTTAGTCCTCACATTTTCGCCGTTTGCATTTTTAGTCTCTATCGTCAATTTTTTATGACTTGGATAACGAAATCAGCCACATATGATGACACATAGATGTCACGTCATTCGATACAAATGTTATCCTAGTCAATTTACGTTATTCTATGTGGCCAATTCTGTTATTCTAATTATAAAAAATTGACTAAAAATATAATAAAAAAATGTAGGGACTAAAAATATAATAAAAAAAATATAAAGACTAAAAGTTAAAATTCAAATAAAAGTAGGGATTAAAAACATATTTAACCCTATTTATAATGTCTTGGTTGTCCTGTGATGCTTTTGTACTCTTTTTAGTTAAAAAAATAATAACTCTCATGTGTTTAAAAAATTGACACATGAGCCCGTGTTTATTTTTTGAATTTTATAAATCGATCCCTATATTTTTACAATTTTTGAAAATTGGTCCTTATGAATTAAAAATTTGTAAATCGATCCCTATAAATTTTCAAATTTGCAATCGGTTCTTGTTTATCATAGTTCAAAATTTTAAATTTGACTCAATTCTTGTAAAATTCTTCCCATTTTGGTTAGCTTTTTATTAAATATTTATACTTTTATCTCAAAACTTCAAAAACTTATAAAATTAATTAGTCCAACAAAATTTAAGAATGAAGAATTTTACTCTATCCAAATAAATAAAAACATTTAAAAGAAAATTCAATTGAAACATTAGAATTACCTAAAATTTGTGATTACTTTACTCACTCTATCATTATTTACATCATCAACCTTTATATTGTCCCCTAAACAATGAATTATCCAAATACATTATATGAGAGTTTGCAACAAAGTCATTTTCATCAACAATATATAAGAATTGATGTTTCATGACTTCATCAATTCTTTAAGCACTGTATATAACAATCAATTATAAGAGCATGTTATGTCATATCAAAGAAAAATATTTGATCTTAACTGGTCAATAATATTGTTGTATTAGAGAAATGGCCAAAGGGCAAAACTAATAAAAATTTATATGCAATTAAAAGAAGTAAATATGCTCTAACTTTTTTTTCTTTCTTCCCAACACATCTACTAGACTTGTGATTGGCAAATGCTTTGTTGTTGAAGACAAGCTCTTGGCTATTGAAGATTCTAATTAAAGTATGTCAAGGATCCAACTTCATACTTAGTTGTCATTGGAAAGCTTAATGTGACGTTAGATTGCACAAGATACTTACCTTTCCCACTGTGGAAAAATCTAAGCAAGAATTGGAGATCATAGGTTGATGGATGGTGAGTGCTTAATTAACAGGATAATCACTTGATTAACTTCCACCTTGAGTTGGTTGGTTTGGATGACATATGCTCATAGTCATAGGTTAAACACTTTTTTTTCCTATTGAATTTGCAAACTTCTATATGTCTTTTTTTTTTTTTTTATTAAGAATTAAATTCCATATCTAAAATTACAATGCTCACATGTATTTTACGCATCAACCACGTTTCAAACTTCTATTGATTCTAATAGACGATGCGTATATATGGATTTTTTTTCTCTCTAAAAACGAATTAGATTGCAGCAAATTGAGACAATCCTAAAAACTAACTGTTAAGAAGTCTCATATCGGTTGCGAGATGACTAAATAAAATATGTATTTATAAAGTAGAGACAATCCTTACTAGACAAACATGAGTTAATGCTTCAGAGTAAAACATTGATTTAGTAATGAGACGGTTAATACTCCGTGAGAATGTGAATTGTTAAGAGTCTTTATTACATGAGATAAGATTGAAATGCACCCTAACAAACATATGAGGTATAAGCAGCCATTTTCACTTTTCGCTCGATGAACTTTACCAAAAAATTACCTAAATTTTTAACTCAATAATTTCTCAAAATTGAATTAATTATACAAAATCGCTTATGTCAACCTCGATCCAAGTAGTGAAATAGATAATTGAGCGTCATCACCATTCACCACATATATAAAGTCCATGACACAAATTTCCTCCTACCTAAGTAAGATCCACATACACTTTAATTCATTTAAATTTCAACTATTTATTCTCTGTTTAGCTACATATTGAGGAATAGATTCAAAATCCAAACAATTGGTTGCGAAAGTGAGTATGTGTGTCAGCACATTGAACAATATATGAGAAGAAAATTAATTAGATAAGCACAAAAGGTACTGTATCAATTATTATATACAATCCTTTATTATTTCAGTTCAAGTTGTAAATAAATGTGAGGCTGATAAATAATCGACCAGATTCAAAAATTCCGGGAAAATAAAGATGCTGTACTGCGAAAAGCAACTATAACTGCTTTTGTCACCTCAAAAAAAGTGATTGTTCGAATTATGCTAATGTTTAAGGATGAGATGTTGCATCAACGAATATGTAAAGCTGCTATGTACACAGCTTGTAACATATGCACGGAAATATTAATTAATTTTGAAATTTTAATTATTTGTATTGAGAATTCAGATATTAATAAGTCCACTTATATTTGTTGACGAGATCTAGGAGTTGCATTTAGATGTATGTTTGTTTAGGGGTGAGTAGTAGTGACGATGGATGGTTTCAGTTTTTAGTGGTCATTTTCGTGAAGGAGTCTATTTTAGGTGCTGCCGTTTATGTAGGTGGTGGTGTCATGGGTACCGAAGGTAGGTATGACTAGGTGTTATGTGCAGGGGTGTTTGTTTATGATGTTTATTTTCAGGTGTTTCACCTATTTACGGCGCCTTTACTTTGTATTCTCAAAATTATCGGTCTCTGCTCGTCTTGAGCAGGTATTTGATTATTAAATAAAATTTGTTGTTCAAAAAAAAAAAAGTCCACTTATATTATTGTTTGTCAAACAAAAAATATATTCAGTTATATAAACTCAAACCATCTTACTCTAATGCTCCCTATCAAGTTAAAGATTAACTTATTACAAAATTAACCTTGAAAATAGCTGAACCAACTAATATGATAACTAACATAGAGGAGCAACGAGAGCATCAACCGAATTGAGGAACCATCAGAAGAAAGAACCAAAACAAATCAATCATGTCCAATCGAAACCAAACAGATTACGAGCATTCATTCATCAAACAAATTATGAAAATTCACTCACCAGACAAATACGAGGGAAACATGTCCACCAACAACATCGATGTGTTTGCTCCCATGCTTGTACATCTCACAATGCAGCCCATTCGTATTGTCCAAAAACACATAATAGTTCATATTTAGTATCACAGTAAGTTTGTCAAGATTATAACGATGAATTACTATGAATTTGACAAAAACTACAATTATAACTATAATCTTAAAAAAATGATGGTGTCATACACTTTCGTGAAACTCAAGTCATATTCCAAGCATATATAGTAATCCACATGTAGATGACGTTAGTTTATGGATATTATATGTACATACAACAAATTAAGTGATACAACTGCATGTGTAAGTTTGAAGGAAAGTATGAATTATCAAATTCTATGATTTCTATCCAAGAATTGATAAACAGTACTGAGTTACAATTTGGCCGGTGATCATGTTTATATACTTTTCATTGAACATTATATATCACCGCCACTTTGTTTCTTCCCACTTGAAAGCTCAAATGCTGGAACTAATGCATCTATAGAGTATCAAGATGGTGATAAAAAATTATTAATGCATCTAGTACAAACTTGTCATTAATTTAATGATGCATGCATGTTAAACAAATTAGTCTGATCAATCCTTGTTTTGTGCAAGTCACTTTCGATTGTAAAGCAAATTTATTATTAATTAATTTTAAAAAAATATTCAACTATTTGTATCTAGAAACCTTTTCTTGGGCTCGATGTAAACTAATATAGTTCATTATTAATCTTGAAATTTTAATTAGTGTTTGATCAATGACCATTAGTTACTTGACATTTGCATGAGTTATGCATAGTACCAGCACATGTTAATAAATTATTTAAAACAGAAAATTTTTATTTTGAAAAAAATAAATTAATTTTTGAGAAATTTAATATAAGAATTAGAAAATAATTTATTTTATTAATTTATAGTCTTAACCTATGAAGCACATATTCTGACACGGACACCGCGACACGACACGAACACTCCGACACTGATAATGTAAAAAATATAGGATACTGACACCGTTATATATATGATAAAATTTTATTTTAATTATCAATTTATTATTAAAATAAAATTTAAATATATTCTAATTAAAATTAATATCTTTAACTTTTCATTGATAGCATTGTTTTAAATACATGTTTAACTTTTTTAAAGTGTCAAAGCAAAATTTTTTTTTTTATAAAACTTATTTGACTATTCCGACAGATGTCGTATGTCATACAAGTATCAGATACCAACGTGTGTCGGACATCGCAACACGCTACCTCTAGAGATGTCCGTATTTCATAACTCTTAACTCTTAGGACATGTTAACGTTTTTATTTTGTTAATTAAGGTGAAAAGGTGAGGGTTTAAACAAATTAAAATCATATAAAGGTGACACTCACACATGCTCAAAAAGGTAGGTAGGGAAAAATATCTGGCTTTGTTTTTTCTTGCTTGTTAATTTCAGAGATGAACTGGATTCTCTTGTCATTTCCAATAAAGTCCTACTAATTAAAAATGGAGTACTATCAATTTATAGTGATACCATTTGAAAGCATAGGCTTCTATTAGGAGCAAAGGGACATGACGCATATTTTGTAAAGATTCTTCATTACAAAAAATAATTAGACTAAATAAAATGCATTTACATATGGATTCTGATGCAAGTATCATACTTTCTCTTTCTAATCAACTTGTAGTACACTTAGCTAACAACCAATAGGTTTAAGTCTTGGATTTCAATTTTAAGGTTAAATTGAATTCAATTTAAGTTCACTATTTTAAATTTTATTGTTGGACTCAATTATTAAATAATTTGGAGAACCTTATACAATCTTGTTTTCACTTTATATTTTAGTGTTTGTGCTAAAATAAATCTACTACTGTAATTAAAGAGCATAATTGCAAAAAAAAATAAAATAAATAGTCATCATATCAAAGCCAGATGCTCGAATTCATACTCGAGTATTATGAAAATGCTGATGCTTATACGTAAAGCCCCTCCAGTGACGAGTCAACATGTGCTAGTTGAATTAACTATTAATACTATTATTAACCTATTAACATTATCATTCTTAACTTACCCGGAAGCGATAAAAAATAAATGCAAAATTTAAGTGCATTACTGTATTGTTCAGCGGTAAAAAGAATTGATTCTAACAAAATTGAATTTGACAACATTTAAAGAATGAAACTATGAAATCCATACATCTAATCTTGCCAGAAATAATAGATGCAAACTCGAGCTATATATGATAATAGATTAGAGACAAGTTCTAATACGTTTGGGCACTTTGATTGATAGATGGTCTATTGAGGATTTGAGGATGGAAATCTAAAAAATGATGGTTCATGTATGGAACGTAGGGGGTATATATTGTTTAATGATAGGTGGAAGTATATGTATAATATGTCTAGGTTTCTGAATGTTTTGTGTGTTTTTTGAAATGCCGTTGGGGATTGTATTTATAGGGCCATAGAGAAGCTCAGCTAATTGAGTAACTTTCCCATAATCCTTAATTTCGATATTGAGGGAAGTGGTCTTTGAGGAACGTGGTTATTGGGCTTGGTTTGAGAGGCATGGGTTTGGGGCTCTTTTATGCCGGGTCGGGCGATCCGTTTCGTGGACGATGGACTTAGGCGAAATTGGGCTTTAGCGGACTCACCCGGTACAATGCTCAAATCAAACTTTAATTATGATCTCCCTAAATTAAAGGTTCACATTCTTCTTTGTACTCATAAAGATGATGACCTGATTAGTTTCAAAATCATTACGGACTATATACTAAAGCTTAATGAGCTTAATGAGCTTAATATTTTGAAGTTCTCTGTATTATATATTTATTGTATATTATATATTTTGAATTTTGACAAAGAGAACTTCCAGAATTATTATTTTTCTACAAGTCTAACAATCTTTTATTGGACGGCTTATATATGTTCTGAATTAGCAGCATCTCAAAATTAAATATTATACATTTTGGTCATAAACATTGACTTAAATATTATATTCTGAAGTTTGACAAATGACAAAGAATTAGTACTTAATCTTTTAAATTGGTGTTTGACAATGAACATATCTTTGGATTTAAAATATAATAAGAGAAAATTATTATTAATAATAAGTGATACACATAATTAGTGGTCAATATATAGACAAAATATTTTAAATTGGTCCAAGTGATAGGGATATTGATCCACTTAAACATGTAGTTAGGGGTTTAATTTCTTACTTATGCGTATGAAGAAAATTCAATAAAAATGGGAGAACTCGCCTTGTGTAGTTCCACAGATTTTTCGACGGAGATTAGTCATCGCTAATAATGGTGGTAGAAATTTCATAACAATATCATAATAACTATAAAAAAAAAGTCTTTCGAATTTGTAATTTTTACACTAATATTTATTAAAAATTTAACTTTTTTATATCACTCTATTTTTGTATTATATTTCATAATTGGCATGTAAAAATTGAGATATCTTATTAGATGTCGGTGTAAAATCTATTTACCCGAATGATATATATTTGAATTAAAATTGGTCATGCATATATATAAGCAACAATAAGTAGGTTTTTTAAAATAATATTGTGATGTGAATGCCACTAAAAAACTTGCAAACCAAGGTCCAAGGCAAGCTATGATGAAGGTATTTGAATTTGTTTCATGAGTGCAGACAGAACATATCATGCCTCGTAGGACTCACTATTGTGTATGAAATTTCAAACCCTATGCAGAAAATTAAAGGCATACTATGTGATCTTGTTTTGTTGCCTCCAGATTTTCCCAAAACACAATCATTGATGCATGTTACTCACTTCCAAACACGTACCAAATAGACCATTTTAGTGAATGAATCATAAATTATTGATGGTAAATTTTGGTAAAACATTGAATTTTCCCCCCATAATAAGATTCTCTTCACCATTTTGTGTATATGGTATTAGAATTCATCAAGCACTAATTACTCTTTTATTTCACTTCTCCTTTTTTACTTGCTTTGAATAAAATAGCAATTAGTTAATTATTAGGCTAAAAATAGTCTAAAAATTGACCCTTCAAATTCTATGATTCAAAATACTCTGAATGAATATATAAAGGAAGCTGCAATCATAATCAAAGTATCAAACAATATTTGTGAGAATCCAATTGTGTTCTGGCCTTTTGTTTGTTTACTTTTGGAAAAGAATAGTAAAGCTGGTAATTTTGCAGCCAAATAAATCCACCTGTCTCTCCTTTTATAGATCATTGATTTCCACATAAGGACATGCCTACAACATCAAAATTTCTGTACATTTGATATTTGTAGGGAAGAAAATATCTGCACAAAATTATTATGAAACTTTAACTACTTTTTTCATATGGGAAGCAAAAAGAAACATAATAATATTGCTCATGTTATGTATCTTGAGAAACCTAAACCTATGTAGATTTACAAATCAAATGAGCTTAAAAAAGTACTTGGCAAAATTACATTTTTACTCTAGTAACTTTAATTTCATTTAACACTTCAATTTTATTTTATTTTTTATCTTTTTTTAAAATAATATTGTAGTAATTTTTTCATGTTTGGATATGAATTTTAAGCTTCAAATTTATAGTTTTTTTTTGTTCGCTTTCAATCATAAATATATTTTATGTCGTACAAAATTTCATAGATTTCAAAGCTTAAAAAATCATATACAAACATAGATAATTGATCAAAAAGATAAAAATAACGTAAAAAAAAAAAAATGATGTAACTATTACCTGAAATTAAATTATTTTTTTGGTTATAACCCTGAAATTAAATTAAAGAGCCGAAGATGTAATTTTGCCAAAAATAAACTTTTTTTTTTTGTTGAATTTACATGTTATATGTACAAACTTTTCGCCATAGGTCAAGCAAGATTGATTATTACTCGTTATTTTTTCTCATACGCAAAAATCAAAGATCAAACGACCAAATAAATCATGTCTCTCCTTTTATATGTCACATTGAATATTGATAATCCACAAAATGACATGTCTACAATCCCAAATTTCTGTACACTTGATATTGTAAGCAAAGGAAGAATAATTGTGTTCAAAATTATTGTCCTTTGACATTAGGTAAGACACTCACACCAAAGAAATAAAATAAAAAAAACCAACAACAGCACTTAGACCATTACTCCTTGCTTCCTCGTTTTCCTTATTTTTGAAATTTTTTATTATCCATTCTCTTTTGCATTGTGTGGTGGATTAAGAAATGTTCAATTTCAAGTGGCGCAAAAAAGCTCCTTTTTCTTACCTCATGTCATAAGCACTTTTTGGGACTACAAATACACCCTCCACTCCCTTCACTTCTTCCACACACCATTCCTATTCCTTCTTTCATTCTCTCTCTCTTCATTCCTAAAACCACTTGCTTCCAATCTATAAAAAAAAAAAAAAAAAAAAAACAACTAGAACACTCTTTTGTTTTTCACCTTAATTTGAATATTGAAACATCCTAGTACTTAAGACATAAACATTAATCAATCATGGCTGCTATTGTGTACCATCATGGATTACAAACACATCTTGAATCTCAACATGTTGAATCAAGAACACTAAGGCTAAGGTTACCTTCTCCAAAACATTCCATTGATTTACCATTCAAATCTTGTTTTCGTGATTCAAACATGATCAAAACTCATCATCATGAAGAAAACATACACAAAACAGAAACTTTTCAAACCAAATCAAACAATGGTGGTTGGAATTTCCTTGATGCTCTTTCAAATATGTCTCAAAGTACATCAAAAAAAGAAACCACAACCACCACCTATGTTCATCCTCAACAGAAACGTTCCTCTTTGATTCTAAGTACAAAGAGTCTTGAATTATGCACAGAAAATCTTGGTAACGAGAGTGGTACTGACATTGTAGAAAATGACATGTTGTTGTCTTTAATGGGAACAATGGAGGAACAAAAACAACCTTGTCGTCAAGTTGTATCAGCTACTAAGAAAGTGAAAACTAAGAATTTTCCACCACCTTTGACAACGATAAGAGGATCGGAATCTCTTCGTGTTAGACCTCACCGTGAAGATGGAAGATTAGTGATTGAAGTCACTAAGGTTCCACCAAGTACTTCTTGCTTTCAAGCTGATCGAAGCAATGGCCGTCTTCGCCTATGTTTTTTAACAAATCAAACTACAAATTCTGACCCAGAAGAAGAACATGAAGATGTTGATGTTGTTGTTGATGATGATGATGATGATGATATGATAGATGAAAATGAGGAACTACACAATGAAGAAGAATTTATTGAAAATAAAATTATTAGTGGAGAAATACAAGATGTTGAAGAAAAAGAAGAAACAGAGGAAAAAACAGAGCAAAAAACAGAGGAGGAAGAAGAACTAGAAAGTGTTGATGTTGTTGTTGCATGTGAGGAGATAAAAGGTAGTGACGTAAGAATGGAAAAGTATGAGAGAGTAAGAAGATGCAAAGAAAATGGTGAAAATGAAAACAAAGAATTGTTAAATTGGGGTGAGACCCATTGGATGGTTACTACCATTTAACTATGATATTTAATTTTTGCAACTATTTATCTATTCTATGTATAAATAAAAAACGAATATTTGAATATATTTGTCCTTTTTTGTGAATTGATCTTGTTTTGTTTAATGAATTTCCCGTGTGTTTTTTTGTTGTGACATAAACTATGGTCCTGTTTTGGTTGGTAGTTATTATCGTTACTCTGTTTGGGTAGCAAGCAATCCGCACGTTTTGAATGCCCTTAGTTGGTTATGAAGAATTTTACAAATATATGAATAAATGGTAGGGTGATTAACTTTTGTTAAGTATAGCAAAAATACATGATACTATGATAGTGCAAATTATGTATAGGGATCGAAAATGAATGTGCTATAAAATTAGGTATCTTTCACGTTTAATATATACTAATCTTTCGATTGTGGTAGAATATGTTTACATTATTCCTTAATAATTTGAGGTGTTTATGCAACGATCAATAGAAATAAGTCACATTGTAAATTTGCATTTAGTATCCGTGATTAATTTTTAACCAATATTTACTTCAAATGCATAAATAATTACTCAATTTTTAATTATTTTGAAAATATATATTATTTATTTATATTTCTTCTTATTATTAATTCTAATTTTGAAAATGTTAATAAAATAGATAGTAAATTGAAAGAGTAAATATATACTTTTTGTCCTTCAAATTGGATACCTGTATTATCAACATGGTGGTGCCTGTTCAATCAAAATTCTCAACTTAATTGTTTAGGTAGTTAGAACGAATCTTTTGAGAGAACTCAATTTTGATTTTTTAATAGATTTTTTTTTTATAAGATTTTATTAACCTTATCACTAAACTCTGAATTACACCGAACTTTGGTTGGCACACAGCATTATAGTACATGTAGCATTTGAACTAACTTGATCAACTTTGAGATAAGTCACCCACTTAACATATCACTAATTTCTTGCTAAAAACAGAAACACAACATAAAAATTCATGAAAATTTTCCAACCTTCGTTGTCTGGTTTCTTGGGCATTTTGTCTTCCGATTGTTTATAAAGCTAGTAATTCAATAGCAATAATCATGGCTTGCACAAACTACTCTCTCGGCTCCATTAAGATGAAGAATGGAGTAAAAATTTGCAAAGTAAGTGGAACATGTGCCATAAGATCCGAATCACACATCGAGTATAGTAGCAATATATTTACCGTACTAACGGCCACTTGAAATTGCAACCACACCTTTGTTGCCAACTAAAGGACACTGACCAAAGCCTGTGTTTAGATCTTATCCTTTTCCAGATATATCAATCGACAAAAAAGTAGTACACTCTAATGGGAACTACAATAAACAAACCACAAAAGGATTTTTATACATGAGACGTACCAATACATTGGACCACCCAAATATGTTACTCTCAAACACAATCTAAACCAATCCCCCTCTTTCATATTTGAATAGGACCATGATTATTAACTTTGATTTTTGCTATATTTGATTCACGCATTAAAGACAAGTGTGATGGTTAGATATTAAAATCGATCAGTTCATATTTTGTGCTTGATGTTTTTTACTTTAAAAAAAAATTAAAATTTATATTAAAAATATGAGCAGTCTGTTTATAAATTAATGACTATGGTTGTTTTAAATGCACTAAAAGTTGAGAGATGATCCAATTTGAATTGAGATAGAAGTTTTAGGTATTTTAATGATGTCTTAGGTCGAATTTGACCAACCTTAACATCTAAATCACTCAATTGTCTTAGATTTAGGGTTTACATTGAGTGTTTAACCCTTACATTTAACATTAAAACCAAATCAATTCGATTATCTATAGGTTGGATTTGGTTAGGTTCACACGTCACGCAAAAAAATAACTTTAATTAACTTTTAAAATAAAATGTAGTTTAATGATCATATTTCAATTTTGATAATTAAAATAATTTCATAATCATAATTTTAAATATAATCTATAGAGTCTTCTTGAGCAATGACCGAAATTCAGTTGGTAGTTTATATATAGTCTATTCATTTTGTAGGTACCGTGCATAATATATGTAGAGGCTGTAATTCGAACTAAGAATTTTTCACTTTTTTTTGACAAAATCAAGAATTTTTCACGTATTCACCTCGATGAGTAAATTTTCAGCCACTGAACTACTTCAATAAGTAATCAGATTTTTAATAATAATAAATTAAAAATTCATTTGAAATGTAAAAAATATTATATGGAGTCCAATACATATATTTTTATTTTAATTATCTTAAATTTTGTTGTCATGTAGTAATTATTTTTTTTTGAAACATTTGTTGTCATAGAGAAAGACTTGCATAGACACAAACTCAAATAAAATATATTTTGGCACACACACACAAATCCAAAAAGTTAAAACAAAAATAATATAGTCACATCAATCAACATCATTTTATTTCATTTCTCTTTAATTTTTATTTATTTGTGTGAGTGTGTCTAACACCTCTTATTTATGCTTGTGCCTATACAAGAATTTTCCGTTGTCATATATATATATATATATATATATATATATATATATATATATTGTTATTTAAAAGTATATAAAAATTATGTTAAAAAATGAAAGTTTTTTATTTTTGTTTCATGGAAAAATACTAATCATATGGGAGATTAAAAAGTTTCTCAAGGTACTAAATGTTAGTTGTTCTAGTGGTGATTGACGCTGAACTTAGTAGAAAGAATCACGGTTCGATTCTCCACAACAAAAAAGTTCCTCAAGATTTTTGTAATTACCCACATACATCATCATCCCATGTTGTGTGTTGTACTTGTATACCTTTACCTTTGGTAATGCTAATGGTCGATGATCCTAACTCCGTAGTCCGTACCCTCAACTCATGTGCAAACATGCACTGCTACTAATTTTTAGCAGACATGAGTACCATCACAAATTGACAATCAAGAGTTGTTTGTATTAAAATGTTTCTCAAAGGTAGGTATTGCTTCATTGAATCCGTCCATCTTTATAAAGTATGTCTCGCTTATGTTAGATGGCTCATCTTTTTTTCTTTTTTCCGTTAATAGGTTTCATTTAAAGAATGAGTCTTTCACATAACTTTAATCTAATTTTATTTATTTTAAGGTCAAATTTTGAATTATCAGAATTATTTTCTCCTGAGAATATGAGAATAAGTTTAATAGTCGGTAAACAAATTAAAAAGTTTGTTTTGTCCATTTGTTCCCTCCTTATTTGAGGATGAGTTTCTCCTTCGACCGAAATTTAAACTTTAATTTGTTAAGTTGGCCTTGTTTGGATCAGCTTATTTTTGAGCTTATGCAAATAGTTTATGCAATTTTTATGTATTATTATAAGTTTGGTAAGGTAGTTTATGATAAAATAGCTTATAAAAATACAATTTTCAATAATTTGAACTTAAAAAATAGCATAAAACCTAATTTATATTGCATAAGATCAAAAATAAGTTAATCCAAACATGACCTTTGTCAAGTTATACGACTCTAGCTCCTTCTACTTGGCTTAACCTCATTGGTAAGCAAGTTAATAGATTTTGTGTTTCCTATATATTTCTTCCACAAAAAATAAATCTATTTAAGACGTGTTGGTATTAAATGTAGGTTGAAAATTGAACCTTAATTCGTGATATTGTGGAGGATAGCTCTTATTGATTAACAAATTAATAGTTAATACTACAAAATAATTCATTTAACCTATGGTGCGTCATACTACTAATTAATTTCATATAAGATTTAACTGCTTTTAATTTGAAAAGTTTTTATTTTGTTAAAGCAATAGTACTTCACTATTTGACTCCAAAGCTTAAGCAGGTGACATAAACTTTCAATTTCTAAGAAAGTCCTAAACTAATGATATATATAATGTAGAACTTTAAAATTGCTGATGCCATTGACTAAAACTAAACACAAAAAGGAAGATAATTTGTGGGCTTCAGAATCCGTTAGCCTGGATTAAAATTGTTTCCTAAACAAAAAAATGAAGTGTATATATGCAATCCACGAAGTTATTGAATTTGATCTAATCCAAAGTGCCAAATACAAACCACTCTTATTGTGCCACGTGTAAAAAGCAAACTACATTAGTGAAAGAGTTTGGAGGCCAATGGGATGCACATCAGAATGGAGTTTTTTGGCCTCTTTGCAAAAGAAACAGCTGGTTTTCTTGTTAGTTAAGCATCTAGCCATTTTAATTAGATTTCATTTGTGTGACAAAAAGAAATAAATACTTTATTTTTGCACCAAGTTTTTAGAAAGCCAATTGTGAAATAAGGCCTACTTGCACCTAAAAAAAATATACTAATTTAATATAATAATGAAGTTAGTTCAGTTAGTAAGAAGTTGACTTATACTTCGTAAGAAAGATAATTTAACTTTTGTTGTCGATGTAAACCTCTTTAGTAAAAAATTTATAAATATATTTGTAAGCATCTTTAAACTTTGAAGTTTGTCTTGACTCTAACGAGCATTAAAAATCCGACTCACCTAAACTTTTTTTTTTTACCACAAAAGCTCACCTAAACATTCATAAATAATAAAAAATGACTAATTGTAAATTGTTTTATTGATAAAAGAGTGTGAGGATGATGTCTTAGTTTCAAGACTTTTTTTTTACTAATTTGAAAACTATTATCATTTAGAGTAAAAATTATTCCATCAATTCTATTATAAAAAAGTCTGTTAACGGTCAAATAAAAATAATTTTATATTCAATAATTTAGAGATTTTTGAAAAGAAATTTAAAGCTTTTCTGCATTTTTTGCTATAATGAAATCATTTTTATATATAAAAAACAATTCATATTTTAGGGGAAAATGAGTTTCAAAGTCATGTTTTAGCAATATTTATTTATAATAGACAGATGAAAGACTCCAAAAGTGATTTTTATCAAATAAAAATTTAAATTAAAAAAAGTAACAAACGGGCTCTAAGTTTATATTTGTATTAATCTAATGGTTTGAGATTTTTCGACTTATATATAATATGTGATTTTGAGTCTAAAAATGTAATTAGCAATGCTGTGTGTGTTTATGCAATTTTTTGTAACTTAAGTAATTAGTCTTTACGGTAACATTCACAAGTGTCATTTCTATCAAAAATACCTTTGTATAAAATATGTTAAATGTCGCTGAACATTGATTAAACATATTAAAATAGAAATTATGTTTTTAAAATACATGCATTCAATATCTTAAAAACATAAAAAATTGTTTTTCAATATTAATTTTTTTTTTTTTGCATGCTTTTTTCGGTGCATTGTTTAGCATGACGCTATTTGTATTTATCTATATTGCATAGCGTTGAAGTGATTTTCCTTTTTCCTGTTGCTTCTTATTAGTTTTTTTTTTTTTAATGAAACAAAACAAAGTTATACTACTATTGAATGAACTAAACAAAGCTCGATATTAGTATGAATGAATCAATAAATAAAATAAAATAAAATAAAGAACAACATTTGTTACAAAGACGAGAAAAGAAAGATTGAACTTTACAAAGAAGAGATTTTTTTGCCATTCTTGGTGGGCCTAACTTGCCATGGCGTCACCCAACAAAAGGAACAACATTTGTCACATGAGCATTCCATCATGCACCCTCCTAAGTTTAGTTTAGAGCCCTAAGTCCCCACCACCACATACATCTTAGCACATAACACCCACTCAAAGGGGACATAAAAAGAAGGTAATTAATTTCAATAAACTAATAGAGTTGTTAATTGACTATTTATAACATCATGTTATTCATGAACTTATACAAAGGAAAGCCAAAATCATATGTATGCATGACCTTAATTATTGGAGAGCAACGTTATATGTTGTTGACCATGTAATAATAATTTAAGTAAAACACATAACTATATATGACGTGAGTTACATAAATTCTTTACTATCACTATTATTAAAATCATCATTATTTCAAAGTACCTAATAAAAGTTTTTGAACCAAAAGGGAGATGGGGTCAGTTAGATTGTGTGGAATAAATTTATATGGTCTAGATCTGTCTTTCACCAACAAAATGGATAAGCTTGAAGCTAATACATGAGTGTGACGGTGCACTAATAAAACTAATTTCTTTGTTTTACCCAAAAAAACCTACTAATTATACTTTGATAAAAAGACTATTTGATGATAGCTTAGTTGACAAGAATTTGTATATGTATTATGCTGGGATGGGGTTCAAACTCTGTTACTCCTGTTTATTCACTTTAAAAAAATTAAATTCTAACAATTAAACTACTTAATCAGAAAATAGAAAGAAAAAAAAGAGACTATTTGATCAATTATTAATAGAAGTTAGGTCAAAGGATAAAGGTTTAGCTCACAATGGTGAGAAGTTAATATTTAGCTCAGCAAAATGCACTCTTTGAGGCCATGTCTTAGCGAGTGCTTTGTTTAGACTTTAGACAAAAAATTACACAAATTTTTTTTATTAGAGTTTTAAGTATTTGAAAATTATATGTTAATTTGAGTCGAACACTAAAAGTTAATCTTAGTCGAATCAAGTAGGCTTAGGTGAGAGAATAAAGTTCATGTTGGTATTTTTTTTTTCTTAATTCATAAGATTCGAACTTGAATATTTACTTAAAGTTGTATTTATATATTTTATCCATTCGTAAAATTTAAATGTGAAACCTTATTCAAGGAAAATTAAGCTTTTCAAAACTTAAACCAATAGGATATATCTAACTTGTTATTACAGTGTAGACTTTGCATCCAATACAAATCCTTCCTTTTGATTTGGAATATTTGATATTGAGTTGCTCGCAAAGGTTTTACAGTGTACGTACAATGGTACAAGCAATTGGACCACACCACTTCGTCTCTCCTCTTTAAGATTTTTTAAATGACACAGATTGTGTTGAAGAATATACCCAAATAAGTTTATTCCACAACAAGAAGGAAACAAAAGTTGAAAATCTTGCGATCATGATAAAATAAAAAAGGACCAAAACAAGCATAGAGACAACTTTCAATCATAACCATATCACGTAAGAATCTTACGTGTATATATGCGCTTACTCTTTAGGGATCCCGTGGCTTTACTTGCCTTCAAACAACAATGATGAATGTGACATATAGAGTGAAATCAAGTCTTAGTAAATTAGGGGTATTCGTGGTGCGACTTTGATTGGTTTTGAGGTAAAATAAAATTGATAAAATGACATGTAGTTAAAATTGGTAATTCAATCTAATTGAATGCAGTTTAAATTTCCAATTGGTCAAAATTTCCAATTGGTCCAAATAATGGTTGTAACTTTCTTTATTGCTTTTATAAATTTAAAGCAAAATAGTAGGTTTGATGTAATGTATAATATGCTAAAAATTAACATTACAAACTAGCAATGGTTGATTATCTTTAAAACACTTGAAATTGTAAAAATGAATTCGCGCGCGCACACACACTTTTGTTATGTTTGAAACCACAAAAGAATCATGTTTTACCAAAACAAAAACCTCAAAGTTTTGCATTCTCAGGCACAAAAAGTATCATAATTTTTACTTTTGTTATAAATGTTGATTTCTCTATCTTATGATATTTTCATGCATATTTTTCATAATCATTTTATCCCCTTTTATAAATGTTGGTTTTTCATGTCAGGAAGTTTCATTTATGTCACCAAAGAGAAAAAGACATGCCCACCTGGCCTCCCCCAGCACAAAAACATCTTTTGATTCTTTGTTAGCAAAATTCATCCCCTCATTCCCAAAGTATCATCTCCCTCCAACCGTATTGTTTAATTGTTGAGGGGTCACGCTGAAAACTTTGAACAAGATAGTGTTATTAGAAAAACTAATAAGAAAAAAGTGCATCTTTTGATATTTTTGTCCTCCACCGCCAATGTGAAAATAACTTTAGAGATTCCCCAAGGATCCTCTTCATTAGCTTAGGGAACAAATAGAATTTATTGGGATTTTTTAGACCAATAATCCAAATTGTGCTTAACTTGGCAAGCACATAGACCAATCAAAGATAACCCTTAAGTAACATATTGCAACTCAAAGAGCACCTTGCTCCTTCCTTACTCACATTAATCATTTGCTTATACAATGATAGTCAAGGACTGTAGCGTAGAGCCGCAATGTCATTCCATTTATGTACTCAGAACTCCATAAGCTTATTAAACTTTCTTCACTTATTTCTATTAAAATGGTATTTTTATACATAACTCAATACATTATATGCATATCTCGCTATCATAAAAAAATATTGAAAGAGAATAAAAAATCAATATGAATATACTACTAATTTTACATTTTCCTGCTGAGCCATGTATTTGTAATTCTTCGTTGCAAAATCTATTTCGATTTCATTGCAAGGTTTCTGAGCATGGTAAAAGTTGTTGTATGCTTGCAACTTCTCCAAAGGAAAGACAGTTTTTCCTCCTCTTTACAGGAAAATGTCAAGATGAATAGACAATGCCTAGAAAACAGAGGATAATCTATCGATCTCTAAGAAAATTGCGATCCTTTGGGGATGTTATCTTCCCTCCACCTGTTTGACGCATCACCTCTGCAATATAAGTTTGCCATTGTCATGTTTCCAGAAAATATTGTAAACATAATGCCAAATAAAACATATTTTCATGCTCTAGCAAATAAAATAAAAAATAATTTTAAGCAATAAAAAAAGGAGCCTGCTCCAACTTGAGATTTTTGGCAAGTAATATGTAATTTGACAGATAAAGCAATGCCAAAGATAAGTTGTATTATTAACAAGTTCGAAGGTTGAGCAAATAAAAATGTATGCACATCTAGGAGTACCTCAAATAAAAATCGTAACTAGTTCCAAACTTCAACAAATACTCTGGCAGATCAGTTGGTTACTGACAAAATTGAATATTTCATACATTTTGAATGATATTTCCCATCAAGGGTTGGTCATTTATCCAAAATGTTGTAAGCATATGTACTCTAACTAGTTGCAAATAAAATTGTATATTATTAGGCCCATCCTTTAGGATAAAAGATAAAAGCCCTATAATAAGTAATTCGGTCTCTAAATGATTTCATAGTACTTGAGTTCATTTGTTATGGGCGCAAATCACTTAATCTCATTCAAGTACCACAAACCAAAAATGTAATCAGTTCCAATTTTCTACCTTTACTCAAGCTGATCGGCTGGTTGACAAAATTGAATATCTCATATTTTGAATAATATTTACAATCAATGTTGGTCAACTATCCAAAATTTTCTAAGCATATGTACTAAGAACTGGTTCAAACTGATATTTTACTATTAGGAGCCTTTAGGCTAAAAGATAAAATCCATATAATAAGGAAGTCAAACTCTATGAGAATTTCATCAATGCTTGCAATATCGTTAAAGTTTCTAGTTCTTTCCCACGTTTCCAATGCTTTTTCTGTTTTTTGGTGATTTAACAATTTTAGACTCTTTTAAAAGTGATTTTACTATTTCCATAACACTTTTAAAACATGGTGAACTGGCATTTGTAAAGCCCAAAGGCTAAATGGAAAAAGGGAAGTCCCCAAACCTACAAGAGATAGAAACGGGAAGCAGGGTTTTTTAACTGCCGATAAAACAAAAGACTTGCCTCGCGTCCGCTCAAGCTCTTCAGCAAGTTCTTCTTTCCATTTCCTTTGTCTCTCAGAGAAGCTTGAGCTGCAGATGAAAACATTTTCAATTTTAGTATGCATGCTGATATAATAGATAAAACAAAGGTGCAGCCACTAGCTACAATCAAACATCAAATACACACCTAACACTAAATGATTCCAGCCCAGCTTCATGAAGAGTCTCCTTTGATTCATTAAGCCCAGATGGCTGAATTTCCTGCAAAGGTCTACTATGAGCAGTCGGACCACTAAGCTTCGCAAAATATTTTCTATCATTCCCAGGGCTTGTTACAATGGCAATGCTAGCCATTGAAAATCGTCGTCTAGCTTGACTAGGAGACTTGCTTTTTGATGTTACATTTGAGACACCAGAAATAACTTTACTCTGTGCAACTGCAACAGGCACAGGAGGAATGGCTGCATTTGATTTGCCAAAGAATTCTTCATAAAGAGGTGTTTGGAGCTTGTTCAGTTCAAAGGCCTAATGTAATTCATCAAAGAAAATAAACAGTTTATAATTACAATAATTTTAAATTTAAAGAGAAAGGCTAGCAAAAATAAAACCTAATGACCATTGAGTCCTACTAAATTGAAAGTCAGCATAAATGTGATCTAGTACTCATACTAAAATAGAACCTTATCATCCAGGAAAGCTCTAATTTTAAACTCTGTCACTTCATCATCATCTTCAACTCCAAGAGGTTCACTTGAAAACGAGAACTCATTATCTGCATTAGGAGATGGTTCGGGACTCATAGTTTTTCTAATAGTTTGATCTGGGGACAAGTTCAGTCTGCTTTTCTTCAAATTTAGTGTTCCATCAAACTTGCAAGGCCAGTCATCCTCCAAAGGTTCGCACATCGGATTGAAACTCTATTCCAGTGATTATATTAGCCATTCAGCCAAGTGTTCAACAAACACAAATCATGAAACATTTGAAGAATGACAAACAAACTTGGTACCTTTATGTCGTCAGCAGCAAGTGAGGATTTTGAATTTACTGATGAAGCAACCAAGAAATCATCTTTATCATCTATCTGACACATATCATCATCATAATTGTCTGCTCCTTGGTAGGAACCTGCATTTAGAGGATTTGCATGATATACAGTTGAGAACTGTAAACTATCCATCTGACAAACATCCTTTAGGCCTGTGCATGTTGATCCTTGGATAGAATCCAAACTGCAGAACAGAAGAGTTGATGATTGGTTGTCAATGAGAAGTTTCTCAAACAACAAAATTATTTAGCCAGTATACTTACAAGTTTCTAGAGTTCATCCCAGTTGTTGCCATCTGATTGCAAGAGTCCTAGTTATTGGAAAAATAAACAGTTGATAAAAAGTAAGAATTTACGAATATGGTCTGTGTTTAAAAAGTGTATATACTTGCACTGGGGATACTAACCCTGGTTGAACTGCATGATATTGAATGAGAGTCCTGATACTCGCAGGTGATGAAAGGATGCTACAGATAATAGGCAAAAGCACTATAATGATTTTGAAGGAAAGCAAGTTCAAATAGCAAACAAATTCAAATGTCTGTAACTATAATTGAATATTACGTAAGTTGGCTGAAGAGGAGGAAGATGTGCAAAATACCAGTAACAAGTCTGATGCAGAAGGTCTTAGATCTGGTTCCCTGCCACCACAAATTGATGGATAGTGATTAGAACTTAAATTCTCTTATATACCCTCAACCTAAATGTCAAACTGTATCACTAGCCTTTTTAAAACAAATGCAGTCAGAATTAAATAGTGTTGTGAATTGTGATAATAAAATGTCGATGAAGAATGATAAAAGCATTTTATATGTACTTGTGAAAGCATTTCAGCAAAAAGTCCTTTGCCTCAGTAGACAGATGTTCTGGAATGGGTGGATGAGATCTAGTTGTCCCAATGTAGAAAAGAGCCGAAACCTAAAAGAAAAATAAGTTTAAGCAAAGCCTTTTCAAAAAAAAAAAATTGCAGAGAGAGAGAGATTAACTTACGGAAGTCAATGATAAATTGATAATAAAATTAGATTGCTCAGTGAGGCTTGAACTTAAAGCATGTACCTCTTGGGGATACTGTTGACTCCATGGAGGCTTTCCTGTGGCCATCTCTATCACAGTGCATGCAACACTCCATATATCAGCAGAGCTAATAAATCATAAGTTAGGTGCCGTGTCAATAATGGGTTGTGGTTATGATAAAAAAAATCTTTTGATTGAAAACACAGAATATATGTCCGTCGCTTTGTTCACTCTTAGATGATAGGTTCGAAGGACTATAACCAACAAAAAGAACAACTGTGTTTATGAGAAATTATCAAACATTATTCCTTATGTAGCTTAGTTTATGTTTTTCAATAATTTAGACAAACTAATGAAACCTGTTCCAATAATCTGCATTTACAAGTTTGAATGTTTTCTGCATTTAAAAGTAAGAGTGTGATTGGGTGTCGAGCAATACAAGGCCTAAGCAGTGGACCAATGGTTGAAAACCACTTTTTTTTTTTTTTTAAGAAAATGGCATTACTAACTCTATAAATTGACCTTGTTCTCTCCAATTTAAAACTCAATTTTGTAACCTCCAAACCATTTCCAATCAAAACAAAGGAACTTCGAAAAGTGCTTTTGTTTATTTATTATGGGTATGACATGAGGGCATATATTTTCTTACAAGACAGAACCAGCACTCAGGAAATACAATCCCTACATGGTTCCAGCAATGTAACAAACACTTTCACGTCATGAACTTTTACGATGGCTTAAAACTGGGCTGTAGTTTCCGGAATTCATTATTGTTATGCCTTAATTATCCTGATTAACCTAAAGATAGACAAGTTTCCCTAGAATTGAAGGGCAAAAGAAATACTATCATGAAAGGTTCAAACAACGTACACTCTTCAACCATATGAAAGTCTATATTTCTATTGTTAGTAACCAAAGTTGGCGGAGGAAGATAGAAAATTCAAGAGAACTCGGTAACAGATCCTGCTAACTTTTTTTCTTTCTAGTTTCCTAATAATGAATTGAATACTGTAAATATGGTGCAAAACAGTACAGACCTCAACATGTCAAAACAGATACATATTTATTTCATTTCAAACCATGTCATACAAAATCCTTCAGATGCATAATTAGTTGGTTTGGTAATTATGGTTTTTTACCATTTCCTTTTCAAATATTTTAGTCCACTTACGTTGTATATCCTGTCTGTAAAATAACTTCGGGTGACATCCAGTGTGGGGTACCCTTCATAGACTTTGTTCCATTCATGGTAGCCTATATCAAACAAAATCCACAAACTTTAGATGTCATGGCCACAAACAAAGTTACACAAGAAGCTTGTAACAGCATATTGAATTAATAACATCAACACTGTCATACCAATTCCACGACTTTCCTGGATGCACCAAAGTCTGCGAGTTTAATACACCCTTTGTTATCAACTAGAATGTTTGCACCCTATATCCAACACATCTACAAAACATGAGAGAGAGAGAGAGAGAGAGAGAGAGAGAGAGAGAGAGAGAGAGAGAGAGAGAGAGAGAGACGAAACACGGAAGAGTCATCTAAAAGTAAAAGCAAGGTCCCCGTACCTTAATATCCCTGTGAATAATTCTGTTATTGTGAAGGTATTCAAGCCCCTGTAAAAGCTGTTTTGTATACATTCTTATAACCTGTCCAAAAAAAAACAAGGAACATGAAGCAACAACAAAGCACAACCCATCATATTCGCTACACACTTGATAAAGTAAAATCAACTCACGGACTCAGGAAAGGATCCGAATTTCCCCAATAGCGACGAGATAGATCCACCAGGTACAAACTCCAGCAGAATATTTAAGGAATCTTCCTCTCTAGCAGTGCCCAAGTATCTCTACAATAAATAACAGTAACCAAAAAGGATAAAATAAAATTACTATATTCGACACCATTACCAAGTAATCAAAAATTCAAAACTAATCACTAGCATAATAAGACTACATAAACTCACAACAATATTTGGATGCTTAAGATTCTTGAGAAGCTTCACTTCTTCTTCGAGCTCTCGAATATTAGCCTGATTCAACGAATTAGAAACAGAATTTTCAGATCACAGTTCTGTCAGCTTACATAAAACATCAACAATACTATTGCTTTATTCATTATTCATAAGATTGGAACTGATAAAAACACACACTTTTACCTGTGTATTCTCTTTGAAAGCAAAACCAGGCTCGATCAAAACCTAAAGAAATCAACAAAACCAAAAAAGGATCAGTAATTTGAACAAACAAAGAAAATCAAAGAAAAAGGAAATGAAATTGACCTGTTTAACGGCAATAAGCTCGCCAGAGTCGAGGTTCATGCCCATGTAAACACGACCAAAGGCACCGGAACCAATCAATTCACCTTTCCGCCAGCGGATGGGTGGTGGAGGAGGAGGAGACTTGAGGCCGATTCTGGATTTACGAATGGCGGAACCAATTTTGTTGGCGATTCCGGTGAAGCGTCGTCCATCGTCGGGGAGTGAGGGTGGAGTTGGGAAAACTATGGATCGGCGAATGGAACCGAAAAAATCTTGCATTGCATCTGAGAAAGAAATCTAGGGTTTTGTGAGAGGAAAGTTGTTGATTTGAAGGAGGGAAAGTAAAGTGATTCAAAATGGTTGAATGGCATAACGGTTACCTTGTTTTCGCTTTTCAATCACTAGCGCAATAAAATATGTAGGTTGTCGGCAACTACATTTTACTATATGCTTGTTTAAATTTAAAATGGAAAATTGTACCAAAATATTAAATGGGGCCATATTAAATTATAATAAGTTGATTGATTATCATAAGTTGGTTATCAAATGTTTGATTGATCAAATTTTATACTTTTGTGGATTTTTTTTGTGTAAATATTTTTTATCAAATAGCAATGTTCTTATAGGAATCGGCGAAATCCGTACAACACCACTTACTTAACAACTCATTCTAAAGCCGGCCAATCTTGTATTTACATTTAATCAAATAATATTATATTTTACAGTAAAATAAATGAATAAATAAAGGGAAAAATAGGTCTCCTTATTTTCTTATAAATTAAAATACTATTTTGCACTTATTAATAAAAATAAAATATAACAATATGATGTATTTTTTTTGTGCTTTTTTAAATAAATTTTATATGAAGATATAAAAATGTTTTTTTTGTTACAATATTGATTAATGATTATGGACATAAGGTGGGAAAACAAATTTAATTTCATGGAATAAATAAAAGTAAATTTTGAAAATGTTCTTATAAAATAAGTTGATGATAGATATGACCATCAAATCTGATTAGACGGTCTAGTCCGAATATTAGTAGTGAAAATAAAATAAAAAATAAAAACATCTTAAATTTAGTCATCATACATCTAGACCGTTCAATACGTATAAGATTTTTAATTTTTTTTTTTTTAGTTTGGTATATTATGTTATGAAATTCTCACTTCTAATTATTGATAACTAATTTTTTTCAGAAAAATTTATAGGGAATTCAAGGTAGCTATTCACTTCCCAACTGAAATTTTAGATGAATCTAGAAAGTCCATTAGTCAACTATTTTTGCTTATAATTAAAGATGATAATTAAAGATGAAGGGAGTATATTGTAGTGTAAAAAAACATTACACTTCCCACATAAATTTAAACAGGCTTAGCTATTATTTGTACTGTTAACTTAATTTCTCCATTTATTCAGCCTGTGTTAGATTATCTGTTTCTATTTGGTGGGGTTTTCTGAGAACAAAGAAGATGCAACTTGATCTGGAATCATTGTCTGAAGCTACTTCTGGGGCTATTGGAGCCCTTGTTAGCACAGCTGTTTTATACCCACTTGATACTTGCAAAACTAAATATCAAGCTGAAGTTCAAGCTCAACATCAAAGAAAATACAGGTTCTCAAATTGATTATTTGCTAATTATAATTCATTGGTTGGGTTGGGTCTAATGACTATGATGACAGCATAATCTGTTCATTTTGTCAAATTTTCATGTAAATTAGCTTATTCTATATCACTGTTTGTAGGTTACATTATATCACTGTCCATGGTTTTATTTACATTCGGGTTTAAGTGTGTGTTTGAGTTAGAGAATGTTCATGCCAATGCCATGTATAGTTGATAGTTGTTAAGTAGTACCACTTCGGATAGGAGTTAGACATGAACATGAGTTTATAAGTAAGTAAGACGCAACCATATAAGCTGTTTTTGTATACGATGATATCAGAGTTTCTCCAAGATCCGTTGGACCACCCACTATTTGGCTGCACACCATTTATCGGTTTATCTCGATAGGTCCAACTCCCAATTCTATGAAAATAACTTATTGTATACATGAAAATAGTTTAACCACGTTTCTAAGATTATAGAAATAACATTTTACATTCGCATCTATTCAATAAGCTTTCCTGTGTTATAATCTTATATTTATCTAAAGTTACATATTGTTTGGATAACATACTACTGTTATCTGTCATTATCAATAATATTCAAAGCTATTGTTATTCTCTCTTCTATTTACCTAAACCTCACAAATTCAACATTAAGTACATTTATAATAATACCTGCTACAGAAAAAAACCAGTCCCTAATTATTGAATGTATTGTCCAAAGTCCAAACACGTTCTTTCTTTGTTGATAGGCACAGAATCTTCAGTAATATATGCTATTTTACAGCCCTTAGATACAGCATCCGCAAGGATGCAGACAAGTGAATTTGGAAAATCCAAGGGACTCGGGAAGACCTTATCAGAGGGTACCTGGAGCGAGGCATATGATGGTCTTGCCATATCTATTCTTTTAACAATAAACCCATCGATTCAGGTATCACTCTTTGAATATTTATACCGAAGATTCAATGAAACGTAGAGAGAATATGTTATTCCAGATTAGTTTGCACTATAAGATTAAGACTCCCGATATTCAGAAAGATTTTAATCTTCAAACAGCTTACTGTGTTCGATCAGCTGAAACACAGACTACTAAAGGGCAAGATGAGCAAGAAAACAGATGCAAAGTCATCCCTGGAATCACTTTCTGCATTTTCTGCTTTCATGCTGGGCGCAGTTTCAAAATGTGCTGCTACATGCTTGACATATCCAGCCTTCAGGTGGATGATCATTCATCACCGTAAATTATTATGTCGAATTTTTATCTGTGTTGATATACAGCTTTATGGCTTCAGCAGATTCATGATTTCAGTTAATATAATTCAAAAGTATTATGATACAGTGTGGACTTGTTGGTGAAAAATGATTTGAATTGTGAATAAGTGTAAAGTCATGATTCAAGCCGCCGATTCAAATGATAATAAGAGTACCGAAGCTGAAAGAAAGGCGCAGAGGACGATATCTGGAGCAGTCTATACAATTTGGAAAAGAGAAGGCTTGTTGGGATTTTTCAATGGATTGCAAGCACAGATAGTGAAAACTGTTCTCAGCTCTGCATTACTTCTGATGGTAAAGGAGAAGATCACAAAGTCGACATGGAATGGAATAGTGTGTGTGTTGCTAGCTTATAAGGTTGTGTTTCTAAAATAAGAATGCAAATAATGAAAATTTGGATAATGGTTTCTTTCTCTTCTAATAATATGATTTTCTGTCATCAAGATTTCAGCCTTGAAATTGACTTGTTAATGCAGTAGTTTTGTTTTTGTTAGTAGCTTAGTATTGTGTCATGCACGTCTTATAAGGTAGTTTTTCACTTTCAAAAGTTATAACTTTCATATTATTTTTAGTAAAAAATAGATTATACTGTACAATTTTGTTCAAATAAAAAATGTTTGGGTATCATTACTAATAGTTTTAAGGAAGTTGACCTTCAATTGATATTAATAATATAAAAAAACTTATGCTATTGATTTTCACATGTGATCCATGGACGGCTGATTAAAATTATCAGAAATTATAACGATTATTATTGATTATACTCTTTAAAAAAAATTATAAGTCTTCTCTTCTTTACAGCTAAAAAAAATGGTATGATTGACGCCAGTTCAATACAAAGTTTATTTTTATTATCTATTATTTTAATAAAATCAGTATCAATTAAGTCATTATTTCAATCGAAAAAATTATAATAAATATTAACTTATACTATTAAACAATAATGTATACCGTTGATAAAATTTTATATATTTTTCTAGTACCCATCCATCATGAACTGCTTCTATTAGTGGTCCATTTTAAAAAAATTCTTACAATAAATATTAATAATTACACTCTAATTACAAAAATACTACATCCATATCATATAAAACATGAGATTGAACACTCTCCTTGAGAACTTCATTTGTAATCTATATAAAAATGACACTATAATTTTGATTAAATTTATTTACAAATTTTTAGTTAAAAAAAAGTTTTATTATACCTCAAAATCAAATGATAAGGATCTTTTTAGTCTCTTAAACATATGATTAAAAATAAATTATGAAAAAAATTTAAATTAATTATGGGTAACTGGGGTGAAAACTGAAAACCTTTTTTGAGCAATTGCAATAATTTTCACTTTACAATTGTTTTTTTTTTTTTTAATAAAGTGATAGTCATTCTTTTTTTACGAATCCCCAGAAAACCAAACCAACGAAACGATATAACCTGAATCACGTACATTTCAATTCCCGAGAAGATGGTGAACTAAACTCTGAATTCTGAAGATTGAAGAAACTCAAACATGAGAATTCAATTCATCCAATTCTCGTGCATCAACTAAACCCTTCCTTCCTTCTTAATTACTCTCTATTCATTCATTCATCTTGTGTTTCTTCATTTCATTATTTGATTCTGAGAATAGAAGAAGAAGAAGAAGATGCAACTTGATCTGGAATCATTGTCTGAAGCTACTTCTGGGGCCATTGGATCCCTTGTTAGCACAACCGTTTTGTACCCTCTTGATACTTGTAAAACCAAATATCAAGCTGAAGTTCAAGCTCAACATCAAAGAAAATACAGGTTATTATAATTATATAATTGGGTTTGTCTATGATCAATGATCATTACCCAAATTTACAATAATTTCGATTTTAGGGTGTGTTTGGATTAATAAGCTTTTTTTAGCTTATTTCAATAAGCTTTCTATGATAACTTATAAAAACAGCTTACAATGTATATGAAAATAATCTAACCCCACTTTTTCTTTGATTATAAAAATAAAAATATCTTATACATAAGTATTTATTCAAGGATTGAATGTTTTTAGTCCTTATATCAAATTCATAATCTTTAAAGTTGATTATCAAAACTTTCATTAATAATTATAGAATAATTACACATGAATGAAAGATACACTTTCAACTCTTAAGAAAATTAGTTAAAAGTTGTATTTTTATTTTGGGGATAAAAACATATTTAACTCTTTATTCAATAAGCATTTAACTAAGTTGTTTATTCAACCAATCGATAGTTGGTTCAGTGGTGATTGACGCTGAACTTGGTATAGAGGACCGCGGTTCGATCCCCCGCAACTGCGATTGATAGGGGGCTGGAATGACATAACTGACCTCCGAACCAGATTAAACCGGTGGTGAAAGCCAAAAAAAATAAAATAAGTTGTTTATTCAAATGTCCCCGGTGCCATCTTTTGCTTTTATCATAATGTTTTTATAGCGGAGATTAACTAGGAAGTGGATAGTATTATCTTAGCATGTTGTGCTTATTTGATTTTATTGCTCTATCCTATGTAGGAGAATTTCTGATGTTTTGTGGGAAGCAATTTCTAAACGCCAGGTGCTTTCATTGTACCAAGGCCTTGGGACAAAAAATGTCCAATCCTTCATTTCGTCCTTTATTTATTTCTATGGATACAGCTACTTTAAGAAACTATATTTGAAAACTACTGGAACAAAGAACATCGGAACAACAGCAAACTTGATTGCCGCAACTATGTCTGGAGTCTGTACAATACTTATAACACAGGCAAGTCAAAGTTAGTTGCAATTGTTCTTCACAGAAAAATTGCTGTTAATTGTTTTTCACATAAATTAACTTGAAATTAAGTTTATCAAAGAGTAAGTTCCATCCTGCAAACACGAGATCATTAGAAAAGTTCAATAATTGGCATTTCTTGTATACTAAGAATCACCTGAGTTTAGCGGGGGATTAGGTATGGTTTATAGGTTCAAATCATAGCTCAACATCCTTATCTACCGAAAAAAAGAACGTTATATACTAATGCTGTATGTTAAGTACATTTATTCATAATAATATTTGCAAACGAAACAAACATATACCTAATTAATGAATGTACTGTCCAAACTCATTATTTCCTTCTTGTTAGGCACGTAACCTTCAGTAATATATGCTATTTTACAGCCCTTAGATACAGCATCCTCAAGGATGCAGACAAGTGAATTTGGAAAATCCAAGGGACTCTGGGAGACCTTATCAGAGGGTAGCTGGAGTGAAGCATATGATGGTCTTGCTATATCTATTCTTTTAACAACAAACCCATCTATTCAGGTATCATTCTTTGAACATTTTTACCAATGATTCAATAAAACCTAGTGAAGGTCTGTTATTACTTATTCTAGATTAAGTTGCACTACTTAGACAGAGGTTTTTATCCTGTAACAGTATACCGCGTTCGATCAGCTGAAACACAGACTACTAAAGGGCAAGATGAGCAAGAAAACAGATGCAAAATCATCCCCGGAATCACTTTCTGCATTTTCTGCTTTCATGCTGGGTGCAGTTTCAAAATGTGCTGCTACATGCTTGACATACCCAGCTATCAGGTGAATGATCAACTTCAATTATTTTCCCCTATATTTTTTATTTGTGTTAATGTACAGATTTATGGTTTCTGCCAATCCATGATTCCAGTTAATATAATTGAAAAGGAAGAAAAATAAAATAATTAATTGTTTACATAGATCTATGGTTTCTGCAGATCTATCTTTGGAAAAATAAGTATTATGATACTTTGTCTTTTTCTTTGTTTATGCTATACTGTGGTTTTGCTAATGAAAGATGTTTTGAATTGTTAATAGGTGTAAAGTCACGATTCAGGCTGCTGATTCATATGATAATAAGAGTACAGAAGCTGAAAGGAAGGCACAGAAAACAATCTCTGGAGCACTCTATACTATTTGGAAAAGAGAAGGCCTGTTGGGATTTTTCAATGGATTGCAGGCACAGATATTGAAAACTGTTCTCAGCTCTGCATTACTTCTGATGGTAAAGGAGAAGATCACAAAGTCGACATGGATTCTGATGCTCATGATTGGAAGATACTTCTCTGCCAATCCCCCCAAATTGAAAGCATCTTGAATTTGTGATGAATATATTATGAATAATTTCTCATCTAAGGTATGCTAAAATTGACTTAGTTGGCTTTGGAGGAAAATAGTTGCAGGTGCCAGGAATGTTAGTGTTGCTAGCATACAAGATCGTGTTTCTAAAATAGGAATGCAAAAACTAAAATTTCAATTAATGGTTTCTTTCTCTTCTAATAATATGATTTTCTGTCATCAAGACTTCAGCCTTGAAATTGAATTGTTAATGCACTAACCTGTTTTTGTTAGTAGTTTAGTATTGTGTTATGCACTTACCAATCGTTTGCCAATCAATGACTGAACTTCCAAGCTAAAAAATGATATTATTGATAACAATGACAACAATAACAACCCTTTGGGAACAACACTCCTATTTTTGTTACTCGAGCATTCAATAGAAATTACGTTATTAAACAATAGTATTACAAGGATCTCTCAATATTCCACTAGAAACACAGTTATATTCAATATTTCCATTTTAACCTTATTCCAGTAAAATGTCGCAGTAACATGTGTTTCTGACTGGTAACAAAATTGTAACATTCCGACTAGGTTTCATAACAGGAAAACTTTGCCAGCTAACAAGAGAATAGAGCAATAAATCATTCCAACTTTGGAAATCAAATTTGCAGCATTAGAATTATCGGGAGCAAAGTTTCCTGTAGGAGTGTTAGTGGTCAAGACAACAACAATCCAGTTATCTTCTGAACCAATACCAATTCCTGTATACTGTGTGTCATTGAGACTCTGGGAGTAGAGAGATTTTGTGAAATTATTGAGAACAAGGCTCGGAACTAGGCCAGGAACACAAGCAGGCATAACTGTTCCATCTCTTGTGTCTGAAATAGCCAAGTGGCATTTAGCTAAAAGGTTAGGGTAGTTGGAGAATTGAGGTTCTGTACCTGGTACTGTATTAGCACCTGTGGTATTTGTACATGGTTGTTTCTTGAATTGGTCAGCTATTTTATCAGCAAGGCAATCTGCATTTTTATTTTTTGCAAGAGACTTCAAGTTTAATGATGCACGATACTTGTTGATACCCTGATAAAGATTATCTTTCTCATCTGCAGAAAAAACATTTAACAAGGTAAGTGCAGTGTCAAGATTTCAGCTTCATTTTTTATATGTATATGCCTGTGAATGTGCATGTACATGTGTACCAGAAAAAGGTTACCACAAAGATCGTCAATGAACAAAATGACTTGGTTCTTCTTTATTATTCTATTCATGATGCACTGGTATTTTATTCTACATAGGATTGTCCGGTGAATGCTCGAGGCATTCTTACACTGTTAGAATATGATGTGGTCATTGCGTCACGAAATCAAGGTTGTTTATTGAACATCAAACAACTCAAATTATTGTTTTGAATCAGATATGCTGAATCCAACGACTTTGATCTCGTGACTATAAATAATATTGTGAGTACAGACAATGAATCTATATCCTGAATTTTGACCTTGCATTCTTTAGTTTTTAAGCCAATTCATAATATGGTCCAACATAAGACAAATGATCAAACCATTACAAAATTTAAGATCAGTAAGTACTCACCATCATCACATTTAACTGGATTATTTATCAAGAGAATAACATACGAAGAAAGAAAAACCCACGAGAGCAGAGAGAACTTGGACAACAGCACCATTTTTGTTATACAAGAAGGAATGTGAATTGTGATAGCTGGTGCGTAGAGGAAAATACTTCCACAACATAAAACTACAACATTTGCTACTACCTTGTGTGTAATATAAGTTTACTTGTGTTGGGTGCTTAACTGTTTCTTGGAGTAGAAGCTAGATGCATTAGACATCATACTGACACTGAGGTAGACATTGCAACGGTAAGAAATGACAACGTTTTTAGGCCATGTTTCAGTGTCAAATATAAGTTTGGTTATGAGGACAGCTGTTCCTGAGTCTCTTTCTTGCATGAATTGATACATGCCATATTTGTTAGTTGTTAAAGGTGTTTTGTTTTCGCCAATTGGGAGTAAATTTCTACTTTCTTACATCCCTAATCATCATAGCAAAAAATAATTGGCAAATCAAGATATATTATATTTTGCATGCAACTTTAGAGACTAATTCTTCGCAATAACTGAGATTTATTTAAAGGTTGAATTGAATCAAGTCAAATTACTGAAAAGGACTCAAATGTCTACCACATATGTTATACATACTAGTATTCATACCCGTGCACCGCACAGGGCGTCACTGGAAAAATTCATTTAAATTAAATTATATGATTTAGTTTTTTTTTTTTTTGACACAATGATTTAGTTATATAAGCATATCGTAATTAACATTTATTATAAGATAAATTATCATTACATATAAAATATTAAAATATAATTCGGATGAATTTTAAAGACACGCACCCAAATTTAAAACACAACATTAATCACAATGATATTGCTTATTAAATATTGCTTATAATGTTTATCGTTTAGCCCCCCTATTTTTAGGAGGTTTAGTTATCAAAAGTACATAAATCACAATGATATTGTGTAACATAGTTAAAAGGCAAAGTAGAAAATAAAAAACCAAAATAAATTTTATTGAAGATTGATTCACAAAATCAATGTATAGTAAAAAGTAAATTGTGTCCGAATAAGGATGGTGTGCAATTCCAAAAGTAAATTCATAGAAAATGTAAAACAGAAAATTCATTGAAAACAAAATGAGAATTAACATTGCTTTCTTCGTTATCATTACTTTCTTCCAAAATAGAAAATGTAATGTCATGTCATGATATTGTTGTTTACTGCCAAGTATAAAATATAAGTACAAAAAACTCTAGTATATTAAATTACATTACATAAGTGAGTATTGGTGCATATTAAATTACATTACATAATTGTAGCTAAAAAATATAAGTACTAATAAACAATACATTAAGTCACTATTCCAATAGCAATTCTTGCATAGGTTAGAAATGAGGTAAACTCCATCTACAATAATAGGAGAGAAGATCAAAGCAAATTTTTTTTCTTTCAAATAATTGGTCTATGTTGATAGAAGGAACCCCTTAACATTGATAATTGATAGGAATCTCAATTTTGATAATTAAAAAATGATGTGGAAAGAGTGGTGAGAGCATATTTAGTTTCTTTTCAATAAAGTGATATATATATATATATATATATATATATATATATTAGCAAAGGTTAATTTTAAATTATCAACTTATGTGTCCATGTTAAACCAATTTTGTATTGCTCTATAATAATAACACATCCACAAATATTACATAAACTTGTAACATCAAATTCAATTATCAGATCTCAACTTATGACATATTTTAACTTATAGATACTAACATGAAGAAACCAAGACAGTCAAGTGCATGGATACTTTATAGAACAATACATTTACCAAATGTAGTAATATGCATATAAAATTTAAAGGAAGTCCATAAAAAATAAGTATAAAATAACATGAGAAGGAGCAATAAAGGGTCAATATCACAATTAAACAATATCAACTTTATAGCGAGTCCCTTGACATAAGAGTATTAAAGAAACTCTTGTTAACAATGAGTCCCCAGTTATAACAACAATGAGCAACTCATTAACAATAAAGAAACTTTTGTATTCATAACTTCTCTGTCCTTATTGAAGATACTATGAAAACTAATATCCCAAGGCTTTATTTATCTTCTATGGTAGGTTCATGAGAAATGTCATTCATCAAACCATGTTAGATAACAACAAAAGTTAGATTTGAAATTTGAAATTAAGCAAAAATTCAATTGATTTCAATAATAATTATAGATATAGTCATAAAGAAAATAAACAAAAATAAAATACCTCGTAAGCAAGTGTTATGCTCTTTGTCATGTATAATAACTCCTGCAAATAACCTCTTTATCTTCTTCTCCAGCTCCTGTTACCAAAAGAACCATTGAAAATTTAATAACCACCATCCATTATTTTACCAAACCAAAACCATCCATTGTTTTTGAACCCTAATAATTTCAAATTTAAAATCAAAGATCACCAGAAAACCAACCGAAACTAAGAAGGTGCAACTTAACATATACTCTATATATCTAAGGGCATAGGCAAACATTAGAACCAAACCCCAAATTTTGAATTGTGATAAACCGTGTCGCATCTATCTGCATAGCAAAACATTGCTACCAAATCCAAATTTTAACAGTGTGATAAATCAGATGCATGAACAAACATCCCTCTAAAAGTTCCTTACAGTGGCAGCTGTTGGAAAACAATCACATAAAGGAACGCATCATCGGCCTAGGTATAGATTGTGCTCCATCAACATATATAGTTGCTCCTGTCATGTAACATGATCCATCACTGATTAGATAGATGACTGTAGAAGCAAGATCATTCTTATCATCAAGCCATCTCTAAAGTGGTGCGGCCTCCTTCACCAATTTCTCTGCCCTTTCCCTTCCCACTGATAATGGGAATTCATCTTCTAGGTGAAGGCCTCTTGCAATAGCATTAACTCTGATCTTGTACTTTCCTATCTCTATGGATAAAAGTAGATGTTTGAATATAAGATAGCATTAAAGACGGGCTTATGGAAAATTAATAAGAATATCTCAAATAACACATGCACTGCATCTTTTGTGCATACCACCTCAGCCAAATCAAAATTGTGCTATAAAAAAAGTAATACTTGATAATATCTCTTGCCACTATATAAAAAACAGCACGTAACAACCATATGAGTAATATTGATATGATCTAATTTGAAGAAAATTCAGAACATTGAAAAGCCAAAAGGCATTTAACAAAGAAATATGAATGAGAAGTTACTTAGGATAGAATAATTGTATAGTCTAACATAAAGTAGAATATACAAAGTAAAAGAACATTCTAATCAATCAGGCAAAACATTCAATTAACCCTTTATAACTTTGATGCACCTTATAAATCATGTAGAAAACTTAATAGCTAGAAAAATTTTGGTAAGTATTGTGACCTTTACCTTTCCAAAGTTTCTGGACAAATACATGACAATTTGACAGTTATGAATGATCTGCAAGATCAGCATCTGGCAACTTCATAGCTCTCTTTGTCCCATGTTTTTAAAATGACAATTAACTTTCTTACACATCATATCTCTGCCCGTAAATACTTTGCCTTCCATTCATTGAGCATGATTTTCTTTGGCAAACTATAAGCTTTATATTCTTTCTAAACTGGATAGCATATGCAAAACAATATATCAAACTAAATAACTCTTTTTTTACAAAAAATTGCTATAAGGGAAGCAAGAAGTACTCACTTGAACCATTCTTATGCAACAAACCAAATTTCACAAAGTGGGTAAAGTTTGCACAACTGGCAGAATAAGGCATGTTTGGAATGGATATTTGTTATGGAGGGACTTTGATAGATGCGTAAGCAAGTACCACATCACTTTAGGCCTCTTTACTCGTTATTCTTTATTAACCAATCTTTAAAATCTTCCATTCGCATTATTATCTGCATAAAGAAGACCACAAGCGGATATCATTCAACTCACTTAAATAAATTATAGGAGTCTTGTCGAGGTCATAGGATTGGAAGGCACTCTAATAGTAAGAAGTAAACATGTTATCCCAGCCATCCCATCACAAAAACACTATCCACAAAACAACACAAACAGTTGAAGACAAAAATGAAATCTAGAAATGAACATGTACATTCAAGAAGTTGTTGAAATAAAATAAATAGCTATAGCTATGAAAATATACCTTTAAACCCCATTTCTCTAAGCATGTTCATTTTCTTAACTCCAACCAATTTAAACTAAACATGTTCTCCGTTATTGTCAAAGATTTTAAATTCAAAATTCAAAGTGAACATGTTGTCTGCATCTTCTACAAAAATAAAATACAAATAAACAATTATAGAAATCAATGCAAAAAGATTTTTCATGCTCTTGAATATTTAGTATACTTCGTTCATGTTAGAGCATGTGGAGGACCATTACCTCTTTAAGTGATTTTTTAAGTAAAATAGGTCACAACCAATTGATAGGATATTTTATATTAGTTGCTAATTTGAAATCAAATTAAAAAGAGGTTTCTATCAATATGGGTAACTTGAGAAATATTAGGAACTCAAATTTTCCAACAATCCAAACTTACCTACCAAAACAAACATAAATGATATATATAAAATACTGCAATACAATTCTTATAAGAGTAAAAGAAATTGTCTAGTCATGGAGATTGATAGCCTTCACAGAAAACCATATAAAAACCACCACAAACCAAAACAGCATACACAATACAATTCTTTCAAATCACATTTTAATCTATATATGTTTTGGCGCATATTTAGTTTATAGGAATCTCATTTCTGCATAATTGAAAGTAAAGAGACTAATATCTATGATCTTGGATGCAAAATAAACAAATAAAAACAGCCCATTTCTACATACTTGAAGAACAATAAAGACCCATTTGGATTCACATTATGAAAAGAACAATTTCATGATCTCAGAAGCAAAATAAACAAAAACAAAAACACCCCATTTCCATATAATTGAAGAACAATAAAGACCCATTTGAATTCACATTGTAAAAAGACTATCTTTATGATCTCAGAAGCAACACACACAAAAACATAAACACACCATTTCCACATAATTGAAGAACAATAAAGACCCATTTAAATTCACATTATAAAAAGACTAACCTTATGATCATAGAAGCAAAAACACCCCATTTCCACATACTTGAAGAACAATAAAGAAAAACCCATTATGATTCAGATACTAAAAAGACTAACTTTATGATCACAGAAACAAAGACAACCCATTTCTACATACTTGAAGAACAATAAAGAAAGACTCATTATGATTCAGATACTAAAAAGACTAACTTTATGATCTCTTAAGCAAAGCACACAAAAATCAAAAGATTAAACAAAAACATAATAGATTTGGAATCTGAAAATGAATTGAAAATAAATCCGGAATCCAAAAACGAAAATGGATCTGAAGTGCGTACCTTCGCCGCAGTCCTGTGCTCTGCTTCATCGATCTTTGTCGCCGTTGAGTTTGTGAACCTGAACAAACAATAACATTAAAAAAATAATCAAAATATGAAATGAAGGTAGTTAAAACCTTTCTACTTGTGAAAAGTTGAAGAAACATATGAGAAAGAAGAATATCAGAGAGAGAGTATGAAAATAGAGATGTAGAAATAGGGGAGATAGAGAGAATCTGAATGAAGAGGGAAACCATATGTACACTGCAAACACATGTACACTGCATATCTAAATTGATTAAAAAACTGATCATATCCACACTGCAAAGCTTTTACCTTCTTTGTCAATTGTCCTAAATCCACAAAGGTTTGCTGCTACACAAAAAGAAAAATTGAAAACAATGCAAAATATCAGTAAAATAATCAGAAACAAACATGTGAAATTGAAATATGAATAAACACGCACATTTAAATGCAGGAATGAGGTTATATTTTGAAAGAGATGAGAGAAGCAGAAATGTAGTTACAACACTTGAGTCATCACTAATAGTAGTTCTTATACAAATTACTACACTTGATGAGAATAGATCAAATCAAGTCAGTTATATAAAATGTCATATATGTAGTCAAGAATTTTTCAATCTCTCATACCAAGAACAACATAAATAAGCAACAATATTTAAATTTAAATAAATAAAAAAACTATATCCACAAAACAACACAAACAATTGAAGAGAAAAATGATATCTAGAAATGAACATGTACATTCAAGAAATTGAAGAAATATAGTAAATAGCTATAGCTATGAAAATATACCTTTAAATCTCATTTCTCTTCACAGCAACAATGAAACCTAGAGGAGAACCTCAAAGTAAGAAAATATGAGAGATAACTGCAAAAATTAGAAATAAAAATTGAAATCGAAAGAGAAAATTTTTTTTATCAAGAACTACAAAGCAAAAAGACTAAATAAATTACGGATATATATGTATATATATACCTGGATCGACATAGCTTTTTTGTTTGTTTCAAGTTGGCTTCCTGCAAATACCAACAAAAAAAGTTCAAATCAACATTTACACCACCGGATCTAACACCACCAGCCAAAATTAATCACAAAAAAAAAAATCTAATACGAATTTGTTAATGAAATCAAAAGCATGAAACCCTAATTTCAAAATTTTATTTCATTTTAGAAATTGTCGGCGAGAGAGAAATAGATTACCTTTGCCAACGTTCTTCTGCTTCTCGAGGTTTCTCTCAGGAGACCCTCGAAACCCTAGACAAAAAATTAAACATTCCAAATAAAAATCATATATTGAAATAAATGAGAAAGAAAGTGATGGCAGCCAAGATGGTGGTGAAGATATATCGGAGAGGACGAGAGCTGGAGAGGGAAGAACTAAAATCCATGAGAAAGAAAGTGAGTTTTGATATTGAAGAGAGGGAGAATTTGAAATTTGAAATTGATTGATTCCAACCAAAATCATGTGTGCAGAATTACATAGAAACAAAGAATATGAAATTTCATCAAAATGGGTGTTTTTGAAAGTTGGGAAGAAAGGGACAGAAGTGATACCATGCAAGTTGGGGAGAGGTTTGATTTTCAAATTCAACATCACGTGACATTTTGTTTTTGTTTATTCTATTTGCTTGTATTAAGCTGGGGCGGGTTGTAATGGGCTTAATGAATTTGGCCCAAGTTTGCATGAGAGGAGAAGAAAAGAAGAATTTCAAAAGATTTCCCAATTGAAGTAAAGATTTTGGCTTCTTGTCCACCTAGGATTTTGCTCTAGGTGCATGTGAGCTTGACACATGTCTTTTTTTGCCTTCAAGCTGTTTTGGTTTTGTGTAGTTTAAGGATAAGGATTGGTAAATCATAGCAACCTTATTAGGCTAATGCTTGTAAATGTCTTTAATAGTAAACACCGCTTCAAAATAATGAGAAAGAAATATTTATAAAAAAATTAAGAACACTTAACCTTTCAATAAAAAATTCCTATCCATTAATCTTTAATGAATTTTTTTTGTCAAATTAAAATATGATGTTCCAACCAATCAAACTAAGTTCGTGAGGACTAATGAAAAAAAAATTAAAAGCAAAGGGAACCAAGTTATCCTCATTTCAAATACACGTCATCTTGTTTTGTATTTCTTCAAAGTAGGTGACAAAGGAACTTGATTGTCCACTAAATTACAACCTTCAAATTAGCTGACAGGAATTTGATTGTCTGCTAAATTACAACAATAGTCCTCATCTTGTTTTGTGTTTCTTCAAATGTGGAAAATGATTGCATGACGATTCCGGTAATCATTATGTAATCATAATTATATCAGATACACGGAGCATTTCTTACTAATCAGTTACTAAGAATTAACATAGGTACATGAATCATTCCAATCTCCATCCCTCTTGACAAAAATGTTGCTTAGAAGGAACAAGTTTTTACATCTTGTGTTTAGTTTCTTAGACTTTTTTATTTTGGTGTTTCTTTTGGGGATTAGCCCCTCTGTATTCATAAATAAATAACATTGCTTTCCTTTTGAGTCGATCGAGCCAGGAACCAATAACATAATGTAGTCTTTGAAAAGCAACAAATGAAAAAATAAGAACCAAGATTACCCAAAATTCAATTTAGCATAACACAAATTAAAAGCACAAGTGCAAATTAAAAACATATGGTCCTAAGTAAAGCCAGATCATAAATAAAAACCATGGAAAATAAATAAATCTCTAACACTCATACTTATGAGCTCATCAAAATCTGAAATAGAAAGCCATCCTCATAGCCTAGTAGAAAAAACCCAAAGCATTCTTTCTCCTAGCCTCTTCATGATCCATGATACCAGCAGAGGTTGTCAAAACAATATATCCAAACTGCATGATTTCAACAATAAATTATTAGTAACCACCAGAAAAAAAATACATGATCGCGATAAATCAAACATACATTTTGACCGCTTTATGTCAGAACCGACCCCCGAACCAGATTAAACCTGTGGTGAAAGCCAACAAAAAAAATATGCAGAGTTCATGGTCTTTTTTTTATAACTGACCTGTCTTGAGGGAAGTAGCTTTGCAGTCCATCCTTCGACCCCTTTGACGCCGATATCAAAACGAGGACTAATAACACCACATTTATTCAATCTACCATTCAATTGAACAACAATTTTTCCAGCCCTGTGATCATCAACGTATTCGAATTCCCCGATATAACCATGCTTTTGCATGACCATGAGGAATTTGATAATGACTTTTGATGATGGCCTAATCATAACTTGACGCTTCCCACATTTATCAGCATTGTAAATGTTCCTGAGAGCATCATTCAAGACACTAACCCTCACCATAGTTGCTGTTACAAATTTCAATAAAAATTATCATAATTAAAACATAAATCAAGAAATTGGGATTATGATACAAAAGTCTAATATCGGTGAGTTTTTTGTTTTAATTATCTTTGCAATTTGAATTCTTTGATGATCAATTTTAGGTGTTTTATGATTTCAGAAACATAATTGTATGATTGATATTTGATACGAACATCAGAAACATATAATAATATAAACTAAGAAAGTTTATTTCACATTGATCTTACCGTGTGCGTGTGCGGCAAAGAGCTAGCAACACTGTCTTGTTGAGGAGGTGAAAGCAATTTGGCACCAGAGGGTCAGGGTTAAATATATCTTAATCTTATCTTAATCTTAATCTTATCTTAATTTTAATCTTAATCTTATCTTAATTATAATAAAAGTTGTGTTTAGTACCTACTAAAACCCTAATTAAGCTCTTAACTTAATTCTAATTTTTCTCTCCTAAACCACTATTAATTAATACTCTCATCTAATTTCTCTCACCTAAATTTGAATTAGCCATTTGCTATGTATTGAAAATAACACATTTCTCTCACCTAAATTTGAATGTTGAATTAGTCATTTGCTATGTATTGAAAATAACATAGATATACAATCAAAATAGAAAAAGATTGATTGATATAAAAATTATAACTTTTAAAATACTTTTTATAAAATTAAATATGTCACCTTGAACATTAGCATGATTTGTCATCTTCTCAATCTTTTGAAATCAGTATCCTTTGACTTAATTATTCAAGATTGGTCTAACTGATGTGGAAATCTAAAATGAAATTTTTAGTGAGTACAAAATTGATAAGAATAAATTAAATATATTTATTTAGCTGAATGTATGATTTTTTTTATAAATTTTTAGTGAGTACAAAATTGATAAGAATAAATTAAATATATTTATTTAGCTGAAGGTATGATTTTTTTTTATCATCACTATTGAATGTGTAAATTGAACCTGAGTCAAAAAGATGTGAAACCTCCATCCTAACCACCTAATTTTGTAGTACCATTTCTGAATCAAATTATTTTGATTGTATATGATTTAAATTTTATGGTATCCTCTATTTTTATTAATTTATTAGTATTGTTTAGTTTCATTTGTACTTTGTTTTAAATTTCAATATATTTATGTTTAGATTTTATTTTGTTTTTTTATTTACAATTTTTATTACAAAAATTTAAATCGTATATCTATCGTTCAACTAAATTCGTGCAACGCGCGGGTCAAAGTCTAATATAAAAAAAAATGAGGGTTAGGGTTAAAAAGTGAGATGGAATTGGAGACTAACTTAATTACGGGTATAGGTGGGAAATTGATTTCCTGTTGTAACCGTCGGATCTAAATCAATAAGATTATTTACTTGTGAATTTAATTAGAACCGTTTGATCTAATTTTAATGGCTTGCGTATCTTTATTTTCTCTTTTTTGTTTTAGCTCATTATATCTGTAAATTTTTGTAATCTCTTTTATTCTCGAGGGACTGATTATTTTTTTAAAATATATATCTCATAAGGATGCATTTTGTTTTGGTTACGGTGTAGCCAATAAAATTTAAATCTAAAATTTTATGTATACTAGTCAAATATTTCACCATTGTATCAAATCTGTAGTAGTTTATTTATTTTTATTTTTTTGGTACAAAAATCTGTAGTAGTTTATATAAGGATGCATCTAAATGAATTGGTTGGTCTCAAGTTGTCAATAAATTCCAATAAAAAAGAAATCATTCTAAAAAACTTGAGTTCGAAAAATCAGTGCAGTCTCCATCTGTCACATTCCAAATATGTCTTCCCATCTCATAATAAATAGACAGGCCGAAGAAACATGAGTTGATACTTTCTTTTTTAAAATCAATCAAATTATTATTTCTACAAAAATAAATAAATAAAATTATTAAACAGAAAGTCTTGGTTAGGAAATCAAATTCAAACCTATATATGATATATCACGGTTCTATCCTGCTTGGGAAAAACATCTATGAACAAAGGAGTAAATCAACAGGTGAATTTATTAGCTTCTTTCAAAGTTTCCAATGGAAAAAATAGACAACCCTTCTTAATTAGGATGCGTTTGATCTGCTAAAAAATAGATGACTCGTCTGAACAACTTTTGTTGTATTTCGTTTAATTCAGAAACTGTTTCAGGGACTGGACAAAAGAGGCAGTAAGAGACAGGACAAAAACAAGATTTTTTGTCCCCCACTAAACCACAGGGTAACTTTTTGTCCACAGTACAACTATAAAAAATACGAAAATATCCATTTTATGTTCGAATATAAAAAATATTATCTCTCCATTTTTCTCCAGTACAATTTTGTCCTGTCCTGTATTCTTCTGTTCTATGTTGTACTGTCTTGTACTGTCTTTTCCAGTACTTGCTGATTTGCAAATCAAACAGACCCTTAGTGTCATGATTTATAATGTACAATCTTTTCATTTATGTATGTTTTTACATAGGTTTACTCCTCGAAAGATAGTTCTATTTGACAATTGACACTAAATTATAGACATTTATGTCGGCCCTTAGTCAAGATTCGAAGTTTGGTTTGTCACATTACGAGTGAGAGACTAGCTCTTTGTGCTAATCTACTAGCTAGGGTTTTTTGCATGCTCAAAGAATAATAGGATTTTTTTTTTTGTCAAATAATCTAGTGGTTAGAATTTCACCTTTAAAGGTAATAAGTGGGTAAACAGAAACCTTAATCTCTACATTTTACTTGAAATGTTCTTACCAATTGAGTTATGCCCCCGGAAACAAATTCATACGATTTCTATGAATGCACAATTATAACTTATATACAAAAAAAAATGCTGCAGAATGCATATTAAACTGCTAGACATCACCATGCCATTCCTTTAAATCTTCAAAAATTGACAATACAACTTATAAATCCAAGGTCAGCATATGATTTGGAGAAAGCCAAACTACTAAAAACAACCTTTAGTTTTTTTTTTTTTCATGGAATTATTCTCTGCCTGTAAACAAATAATTTGATTTTTCTCCCAATGGACTAGATTATAATTTACTAACTAGAAGCCAGGAAAACTTTTACTGCCATATTTTATTATCTTTCTTCCCTGTTTTTCCGAAAATAAATATTTTGTTTAATACGGTGATGCCAAATATCTCGCTAATTTCCTAGTCTTGAATCTGCTACGCCATAGCAATTGGTGTTGCCTCGCTCTCGCTGAACATAGCCTTTGATTTCGATGCTCTTGATCGTCTTGATGAAGAAGATGACCGGGAAGAGGAAGTTGACTTAACTTTTTTCTGCTTGGGCTTCTCTGCAATATGAGAATCTCCAGCAGCAGATGAGATGCCTTTGCACATGTTTGATGATTGTTGACTTTCTGCAGGCAGAAAGAATAAGAAAAATAGTTATCAATAAGAATATCAAAATTATATATGACGTCTATTGCTCGTGATTCGCTCCCTATAGAACTAGAAGGAAATATAATCACAATGCAACTGTTGGAAATAAATTAAATTCGTCATTAGTACTACACAATGAACTTATGTAATCATTAGAATGGAATCAGTATTGTATAATGAATGCAGTCGAAGGTAAAATTTGGACAAAGCACAGAACCTTCATAAAAGGAAAATCATCATGAAGATAGACATCATATTTTGAAAACTAAATTGTATAGTTAATAAAAACGTTTTTTAGCATATGAAACTTCTACATCCATGCATAGAGTGCCTCAGTGCCACTGTTATCTTTCAGACAGAGAATATTACCACCTTGTTGGATTGTAACATCTTAACTGTGAGTAAGTAAGATACTCAAAATTTGGCACTAGACCTACCCTTGGAGTTGGAATATTGTTTTTGCAAGAAGACAACACATTATATACTTTCCCCTTCAAGAAAGGCAAAGTATCTCACTATCACAGCTAATATATCCAATAACGGCCGAATTTTTCTTGGCCAGACTAATAACCGTGTTTCATTTCATGACTACCAAAATACAGTGTTCCAAGAATTACACCTATAAGTAATATGGGATCATAAACCTTGCTCGTGTATGATGGTTGCATTGTTCCCGAATCCATACTATAATGTCACATTAATATTAATTTACCGATGATGATTCAATCTCAATCTAGCGATGAGAAGAACAAACTCATTTTTTTAAGGTTTAATTTATTACATTGAGGTTTGTCAAAAAAAAACTTATCACGTCGAGGAAGCTTTTCACATGGAAAACAAAAGGACTAACAAACATATCAAAGCCAATCCAAGATCTGTTCGACCATCTGTTATCAGGTTATCACTATCAGGCTACTCGGATCGTGCTTTGTATGTCCGGTCCTTACTGTGTTTGGACCAACCCAAAATCTAAGAAAACATGTACTTATCAAGCACACTGATGCCCCAAATTCAATACAGCCAAAGAACTATGTTTATAAATTCTGGTGTGGACCACACTTAAAACAATGTTAATTGTAAAGCCAAAACCATAAGATTCTCTTTGTTGGAGATGAGTTTGCTCGTGACATAACAGCCAAACTCTTTCTAAGGGGGCAAAGAACCTAGATAGCTTTTCAAAAGCCCCACACTTTTATCAAACATGTACAAAACACACAATAATAATAATCAAATACACATTACTTTTTCAACTAATTAATCCATGAAGAACATTTGTGTGTATGACAAGCAAATCATACCTAGGGAGGACCATAACGAGGTGACAGCCATTGGATCGGAGTCCCTAATTTCATCTAAGTTACCAATTGATGTTGAAAAATCAGGAACTTTCTTAAAATCATCCATCTGCATAGATAAAAGGGCAATTAACAAAAGAATAGACAAAATGTCTAGAATCAAATTGAGTTCGACAAAATCACACTGACACCATGATTCTGTCAAACTCACCGCCAATCCAAACATGCACGAAACATATATGAAAATATAAAAAACCGATTAAATTTATCTCCATACCCATCTGGGACCATTCCCTGATGGACCATCCCATCCAACATGAGCCACATGCTTAACATCCGTCGGGTACCCAATTTCCATCTCCCGCTCCTTCACAACTGGAAAAAAGACCCATTTCATATATTAGACCAAACAATAACAAAACAAAACTCATAAATCACACAAAATATTATTACCAAACATTTGAGTAATGTATTTCAAACTCTTGCAAATCCCTTTAAACGTGGTTGCCATGGTGAAGATCACACAATCCCAAAATGAAGCTTTTGTAATATATATAATACTAAATTCCAATAACTTTGTAGAGTATTGCATGTGATGTGATTCTAGAACTTCTTTTTGTTTTCCTGTGAATAAAGATAAGCATCTCAATAATATTATATATATTGAATTGAATACAACAGAATATGCTAATTGCTAGCTATATATAGTTCATTAATTTCAAAAAATAAGCAGATAAAACAAATAAAATGTAAAGTACCTGAAGATGATTGTTATGTGAAACTCATTCTGACACATGTAAAGTGTTTGTGTTTGGTGTTATATGAAGGAAAATCTGTGAAAAAATGAAATGGGTTTGTGAAAGTAAAGATTTTGATTGGTGGGGGTGTATGAAGTGAAAGAGAGGATGAATAAGGGTTTGACTCTAATAGGTTGAGAAGAGAAGGTGGGTATCCATGAACGGAAGTTTGCAATCTTGTGAATAAATAGTAAGAAATGATATTGAGAGAGAAGAAAAGTACCAAGTTAAAAAGGACAATGCTTTTTTGTTATGGTATGAATTAATTATTGGATTTGATAGACTTTAAAGTGAGCTGTTTTATTTCAAAATATAATATTCTTCTAAATTTATTTTATTTTACTTTCCGAAACAAAAGTATATATTAAATTATCATAATAAATTTGATTTAATCATTTGAGGACATAATTGATCTCCAAATTAAATTAAATTGATGGCGAAAAATAAATTAAAAAAAATAATAAAATGTTCAAACGTTCTTAATTTAACATAAGATTTTTTTAATTTTAGTTTTAAGGTAAAATTTCTTTTGTAATTTTTTTCTCTCCAATTTTTTTTTACAATTGTGGACTAATGAGTTTATGATTTATGAAAGGCTTTTTTCTTTGGGTTTATTTTTTTCTTTCTTTTTTGGAATAATGAGTTTATGATTTATGAGATACTTTTTTCTTTGGTAATGTTTTTTTCTTTTTCCGAGGCTTAAAACCCTTGTTTAGCCTGTTTTATGCTTGGGCTGATTAATCATTTTAGTCAGAATGAATCATAATGGTCGGTAAAATTCTTTCTCAAAAGATTTAATCTATATTTAATCTATAATTCAATGTCATGTTATATTGGATACTAGTGCATTTTAAATAAAATTCAATGTCATGTTATATTTTCATATTAATCTATATTTCAAAATTCATTTTTTAAATGCATTTTGTATCGGTATTCAACAATGTAAGTTGGATACTAAAAAGATTACCTTTCATATTATTGCATTCTTAGAGCTCTATTTGAGCGATTAAGTTGAAAGAGATAAAAAAGGAAGGTAGGAAACTTTTGAGGAGTGCAAATTATGAAAAATTAAGACGATAAGTGTGATTTGATTATATGCACGTGTAACTAAAAAGTTACATTTATAGTTTCCGTGAGCATAGTTCAATTGGCAGAAACATTGCAAATTATTACAGAGATCAGATTTCGAATCATAGTACTTCCACTTATTCTTTATATGTGAAATTCTAACCACTAGAATATTTGTCAAAAAAATATTTATATAAAAGTTGATTTCATGAAACTATGAGATCTATATGACAAAATAAACTACTAAAATTGTAAAATATTTAAATAAAGTAAATATAAAAATAGGACAATGGTTCATTATGGTACATAAATAAATAGGACAATGATTCGAAAATGGAATGCAGTGTAATAATTTCGTAAGGAATAAAAAGCCGATTTTGATTTTTAATATTAAAAAAAGGAAATTTAATAATAGTTTTAATGGGTATGCTTATCTAGTGCATGTATGTAATGTTATTGTTGTCGTGGTTTGTGGATGAGAGAGAAAGAGGCAGTCGTTTATTTAGTTTTTTTTTTTTTTTTTTTATAGAGATATTTAGTTTGAATTTAATCACTGTATATTTTTTCTATAGTCAATTATTAGTATATTATTACAATGTTAGTTCGTCTCATTTATTAGGATTTGAATCAATGATCTTTAACTTTTTAACTTTTAGATCAATTAGCTTAACTAATTGAGTTATCTACATGTATACAGTAAATAAGTATAAAGTTAGCAAAAAGAAAGTTTGATTTGATCCGATGTCATTTGATTGGCTGAATTATTTTTAAAATTTAAAAATTAATGAATTAATAAATTCATTACTAAAAATAAATTTATACTATAATAAAGAAATATTGAAATAAATTTAATTTAATAAAAAAATTTATAATGGAAACCATATTATCTGAAATCTAAAAACAGTAAATGGTCATTAAAAGTACGTTAATTAAGATTTTCCCTTTTTTGTAATTTTTTTTTGGGTGAACATACATAAATTAATAAGTGAATATTTATTTTAATTCTTCTCATTTTTTATTTATTTTGGTACAATATTTCTTCTCAATTTTTTAGCGATCTAATTCACTCATCGACAAAAAAAAAAGACAAGTTATTATTTAACACTTTCATATTAGGGACAAATTAATCCGTCTATTATAAAAAGTCATGAACTAGTTCGTTCCAATATGAGAATATCATGGAATAATTTAAATTTTATTTTTGTCGAAAACTGAAGTGGATCACAGAAAGAATTATAAGGGACTAAAATGAATCTTCACTCAATGTTAACAAAAAATACTAATAAAGTGTCATATGTCATAAATATCTGAACTGACAATAGATATTATTATGTAATTGTTAGATTATACATCTTCACCAATATTTATGTTCACCTTCACGCATACATGTGTCTTCAATTTCAAATGGTGTTTACTATCGAGAGAGGGTGCTATCCCGTAGACAATTAACTTGAGGTTGTCCAATGTTATCATTCATTCATCAATTAATTATTTTATAACATAAATCACAATGAACAAAAAAAAATGGATGGTGTTGATTATACTGCATAAAACTTTAACCGGAGAGGATCTTCTCTTGTTTACTATTCCCTTCGTTTCCTTTTAACTGTCCGCTTTTGTCGAATTTAACGTTTCTATTTAACTATTTGTTTGGTATTTTAAGGGTATGATTTGTCAATTGTACGATTTTGTCAATTACTCTTATTTTTTTTAATAAAACTAATTAATGCCATACATAACATATTAAATTATTTGTTTACATAATATATTAAATTTATTGAAAAGAGAAAGTGTGTGCAAAAAATATGAATTTATTAATGGATTAAAATTATGGTATAATAGGAAGATTAAATGCAAAAATCAACTTTGTTAATTTGGTGTCACTATTCAAAACGGACAGTTAAAAAAGAACGGAGGGATTGCCAAAAAAAGAAGATAACAACCATGTATAAAAATATTGTGTGACATATACCACAATAATTTGTCTCGTGAGCATATCACATTATATCATGCTCGGGGAAAATTCTAATATGGACACAAACCCAAATAATTTTATCTTAGGCACACTCACAACAAATGAAAAAAATTAAAGAGAAAACAATTAAAATAATGTTGATTGATGTGACGATTTTATTTTTCTTTTAAACTTATAAATTTATGTGAGTGTGCCTATATTTTTTTTTTGTCAGGAAATTTGTGCCTAGATAAGAATTGCTCCATACTTGGAGACGGAATAATATTAAATAGAAAATATAAACATTTTATCTCCTATATTTATTATTGAAATACTTAAATATTAATCTTTAATTGCGGGATAACATTTACTCTTCCATTTGCAATCGCCTTCCGACTCGGCCCAACCACATGTGCAACGTGTGATGCGGTAGTGGGCCTCTTAAAAATGAATGCCTCAATTTTTATTTGTATAGAGTAGTAGTATTAATAATTAATAATTTAAGAAATGCAAAACTTAATACATTATAGCAAACTGCAAAAGCTCAATTTTTCGGCCCATATTTTTTTTATAGTACCAATAATATTAATAAATCGGTCGTGCAAAAATTAATACAATATTTGGTTGAAGAATTTTCTTTAAAAAATGTTCGATGAATGACTCATCTTGAATAGCTAAAAAATATTTTACTGTTATTAATTATAATATAAATTTTTTTACGTCAATCACAATAATGATTATTTTTTATGCAATTTAAATTAAGGATTTTTTTAATTAAGGACCTACTTTTTACATTTGCATATATGGCCTCTAAACCATCAGGACAGGCTCTAATCACCTTGATAACAATTTAGGTGGAAGATTTCTTTCCCCACCCCCAGCTTTCTTTTTCACCCCCTGGATTTCCATTTTTAACCCTTGAAAAAAAGTTCAGTACACGCGTACTGAACTTTTTAACGATGTAAAACACCTATTTTTCAATATCGAAAAAGTTCAGTATGCGTGTACCGAACTTTTTGGAGGTAAAATCAAGGGTAAAGTTGGATTTCTGGGGGGTGAAAAAGAATGACGGGGGGTGGGATGAGAAACCATCATTTAGGTGGGTAGGTGTACACCCAGCCTCTTTGGGAAACTTTTCAAATTTGAGGGAACTATAGCTATCTCAAACTTAGATGAGTTGTTTTATAATTTTTTTTTTCTACTCAATCATATGATGCTAAACACTCATTTCTGCTCCCGGACTCTTTTCTCTAAAAAAACTTTTTTCCTTGTTAAAAAAAAATTCAGAATGTATTTTTGTCCTTAGCTAGTAAGGCGTGTGAGAAGGTGATAGGATGAAAAAAAAACTCTGCATACTGCTATCATAAAAGCCCAATTAAGCCCAGCATATAGAACAATAAAAAAGCCCATTGAAGCCCAACTCAATAAAGTTTATTCTCTGCTACTAATAAACAATCAAATTCAATTTCAAACCCCCAAACACACCAATGGAGCATCAACAAGAGATTGTTCCGAATATCTCTAATGATGAAGACTATGCTGAAGAGTTACAGTTTCAACAAACCCTTGCCGACTCAATCATCACCTCCACGCCGCCGCCGCAACTTTCGCCGTCGTTACTCTGCGTCGCATCTTCTTCATCAAAACCTATTGATATTTCCACTGTCCTCAAAATAGAACAAATGAAGCTCGAGACCAAAGAAGAATCAAATGAAGTATCTTCTTCTTCAATCATCATTTGCGAGATTTGCGCAGATACAAAAAAGACTGAAGAAATGTTTAACAATCAGAACTGTTCACATTCCTTTTGTTCTGAATGTGTTATCAAACAAGTGGAAACAAAAATCAATGAAAAAATAGCAAATGTTTCTTGTCCTGGTTTGAATTGCAAAGGTGTAATTGAGCTTGAATCTTGCATTTCATTGCTTCCTAAAGAATTGATTGATAAGTGGAACGATGAATTGTGCGAAGCACTTTTTTGTTCTGTTCCTAAATTTTACTGTCCTTTTAAGGATTGTTCTGCAATGTTGCTTGATGAAAATGAAGGTGCGGAAGATATTAGAGAATCTGAGTGTCCTTTTTGTCATAGGTTGTTTTGTGCAAGTTGTCATGTTCCTTGGCATCCTGGGATTGGTTGTGAGGAGTATCAGAAATTGAATGCTGATGAAAGAGGAAGTGATGATCTTGTTGTTAGAGAGCTTGCTAATCAGAAAAAATGGAGACGGTGTCCCACGTGTAAATTCTACGTTGAAAAAAATGGAGGTTGTTTGCATATTACTTGCAGGTAAGTTTGTGATTATGCAATTAAACATGATTATGAAGTTATTATCTTTCTTATAACGAGGGTAATTTGATTTTTGAATTGAATTAGTGAGTAATGGTGGTGTTTGTTTGCAGGTGCCGGTTTGAGTTTTGTTATGCTTGTGGAGAACAATGGAGTTCTACTCATGGTGGTTGCCAATAAAATTAGATATATTATTGATAAGGACATTTCTGGTATTTTAATTTTCATTAAATAGATTGTTTATTTTAATCATAAGGGTAAGTGTGTTACTTGCATTCAATAAAATAATATGCAATTGAGTCAGAGACTTGGATTATGTTATAGCCCCTTATGTTACATAGATTGAAACCAATGTAGAAGAATGTTTAATAGATCCTGGTGATTGATTTGACAAGTGAAGCTTGCCACTATTTCATCTTGATGTTAAATATGTTGGCAATTCTGTCTTCTTAAATAGGCTATTAGAATAGGAAGTGTATGTAGTGTAGCTACATCGATTTGGTCGATGGAAGCAAATACACGGTGTAAAGGCTGAAGAAAGCTTTATATGGGCTAAAACAAGCAATAAGGACCTAGAACAAATAGATAATTTTCTTGTTCCAGCAAGGGTTTTCCAAATGTGTAGTAGAGTATGGTGTTTATGGGAGGGTGAAGAACAAAGCTATTACTTTTGTACTACGAATTGAAACCAAACAACATTGCCTGCTTCTAGCAATTATTATTTGTACATGTGTGCCAATCATGCAGTCTCTTGGCTTGGCTCTCATTATGTCATTTCCAGTCAAATGAAGTCTAGAGGATGCAGGAATCATCATTCGGCATGCAAGGTTGGCCATCCATCAATTCAGTGTTATCAAACTAACACTCACTTTAGTTGTAATGTGATTCTTTCACTTTGAAAACAGGTTATGTATAAAGTAGTGAGACTCATTTTCATCCAATTTGAAAGTGACTATAAAGAAAATGTTTGAAAGTGTTTTTTTTTTCCCGGTAATTTGGTGACTAGATTCACACTATAAGTGTGAAAAGTGTAGTTCTAACTCTAAGGTTCAAACTTCGACCCCTCCTTTGTAACTAGCAATATATAGCTATTCTTATGGGACAAAAGAAAGGTTTTAGCTATCAATATTTTCCTGATCTCATAATTTTTGTTTGATCAAAATAGATTATGTGAAAAATATGGTATCATAGTGGGGACTTATTTGTTGTTTAACATGTAGTGTCAAGTACAAGGCCTTGGGATCAAAATCCAATCGAGGGCCTCTTGGTTCTTAAAGAATCAAATAGTGATAGTCTTGTTCATGCTGCAACTAGAGCTAGATTATGGGTCTGTTTGGTAAAAATAAGCTATAAGTTAGCTGATAGCTGAAAAGCTAGTAGAATGAAATTAAAGTGTTTGATAAATTTAGCTTTTGTAATTATAAATTGACATAATAGTACATGGTTAGTTTGTGTGAGTGGGTAGTTATTTTTTTAGTGGGTAGTTTTCTTATTAAAAAAAATAAAGAAATTAAAAGAATAAGGTTAAAAATGGAATAAAAGGTAAAAAACTATAAGCTATAAGCTCAAACGCTACTTGAAATAGCATATGGAAAAAAGCTATAAGCTCGTAAAAAAAGCTTGTTGCCAAACACCTCTAATTTTATGAAACAAGCTTATAAGCTAATAAAATAAGCTATAAGCTAGCTTATTTGTGTTACCAAACACACCCTATATACATGTTTGTTATAGACTAAGGCTCAGTTTGGTAAAATTAAGCTATAAGCTAGCTTATAGCTGATAGCTGAAAAGCTACCTGATTGAAATTAAAGTGTTTGGTAAAATTAACTTTTAAAGTGGTTGATAAATATAAAATTACATAAAAGGACATTTATGTTAGTGGGTAGTTATTATCTTTAGTGGGTAGTTTTTTATTTTATAAAAAATAATAAAATTAAATTAAAGGTTAAAAATGGAAAAAACCGTAAAAAGCTATAAGCTATAAGCTCAAAAGCTACTTGAAATAGCATCTCAAAAATCGCTATAAGCTAATTGAAAAAGCTATTTACCAAACACCTCAATTTTTTTCATACAAGCTTATAAGCTAGTCCAATAAACTATAAGTTAGCTTATTGGACTTACCAAACAGTGCCTAAAATTAAAATAAAGTGATTTTGATATAAATAATATGGAGATTATTCTTTAGAGATTATAAAAAAAACCAAAAACTATAGTTGAAAAGTATGCATGTTAAAATTATAGTACAACAAAATCAAGGTTTTCAATTTTTTTAATAATAGTTGATCTAGAACTTGTTTGGATAAACAAAATCAAGTGGCACATTTCCATAGACTCATAACATATTTAAGCCAAAATTAAAAAATCTTAATTGTTCTAATTAAAAACACAAAATTGATTTACTAGTAGTATATTATTGAAACTTTGACTGAGTCAAACCAAAAAAGTAAGAAAAACTATGGTCAAGTAAGTTCCATCCAGATTCCAAAGTTAGATAACTGAGAGTATGAGAGTTGACTTTGTCTCTTCCATTAACAAAACAAACACACACACCAATGGAGCAACAAGACACTGTCCCCTATATCTCTGATGATGATGACAACTATGCTGAAGAGTTACAACTCCAACAAACCCTTATGGATTCACTCATCACTTCTAATTCTCATTCCCAAAATGCCCCATCCTCTTCATCTGGACAATGGAAGTTCATGACCAAAGAAGAATCTTCTTCTTCAATCATCATTTGTGAGATTTGTGCAGAACCAAAAAAGACTGAGGAGATGTTTAAGAATCAAAGATGTTACCATTCCTTTTGTTCTGAATGTGTCATCAAACAAGTTGCAACAAAAATCCAAGACAAAATATCAGTTGTGTCTTGCCCTGGTTTGAATTGCAAAGGTGTGTTAGAGCTTGAATCTTGCAGGTCATTGCTTCCCAAAGAATTGATTGATAAGTGGAATGATTCATTGTGTGAGTCTCTTTTTGTTACAGTTCCTAAATTCTATTGTCCTTTTAAGGATTGTTCTGCTATGTTGTTGGATGAGAATGAAGGAGGAGAAGAAGATATTAGAGAATCTGAGTGCCCTTTTTGTCATAGATTGTTTTGTGCAAGGTGTCATGTTTCTTGGCATCCTGGGATTGGTTGTGAGGAATATCAGAAATTGAATGTGGATGAGAGAGGGAGTGAAGATCTTCTTGTTAGAGAACTTGCTAATCAGAAACAATGGAGAAGGTGTCCTAAATGCAAATTCTATGTTGAAAAAAATGAAGGTTGTTTGCATATCACTTGCAGGTAAGTTAGTCCTAGTTATAACCCTTGTTTGTGAATGTACTATTAAACATGATTATGCAGTTATTCACTTTTTCATCATGAGGGTTATTTGTTTATAGTATTGAATTAGTGAATAATAATGGTGATGTTTTTTTGCAGGTGCCGGTTTGAGTTTTGTTATGCTTGTGGAGAAAAATGGAGTTCTAATCATGGTGGTTGCCAAACAGATTAGATAAATTTAAATAATTGATATGAACATTGCTGTTCCTTTTAATTTAAATTAAATACATTGTTTGTGTTTTTAATCATAAGGGTGAGTTTTTTTTACTGAAAATCAATGATGTTCCATTGCGTTCAATAAAAATATATGCAATCGAGTCACAGACTCGATTAAGTTATAGTTGTTTAATTTGGATTTTGATTTGATCCCTCTTGTAAAAAACTACTCTTTGTTTGTACTACTTACTAGAATTACAACAATAAGATTGGTTTTTGCTTTCACAAGTAGGTGAAGCTTGCCACTATTTCATCTTGATTTCAAATTTGTCTTCTTTTTTTATCGGGCAATTCTGTCTTCTTAAATAGGCTATTAGAAGAGGAAGTGTATGTAGTGCAACCACCTCGATTAGAGGTCGATGGAAGCAAATACACGGTGTAAAGGATGAAGAAAAGAAAGCTTTATATGGGCTAAAACAAGCACCAAGGAGCTAGAACAAAAGGATAATCTTTCCTGTTCGAGCAAGGGTTTTCCAAATCTGTAGTAGAGAATGGTGTTTATGTGAAGATGAAGAGCTAGCTAAGATGATAGTGACTTAATTATAACAGTAAATGATCTAAATGACATCGAGGAATGCAAGGTAACCATGAATTTAAAATCTGATATGACAGATTTGGGTATGCTATCATACTTACTGAGAATGAAATTTGTTGTTACTAACAAAGGGACAATACAGTCAATACTGCATCAGAAGTGGTATAATGTATATGTACTGAAAGAAGATTCAAAAATTTCAATTGTAATCCATTATACACCCTTGTAGAATCAAATGTGAATCTGTTGGAGTGCTGTGATGAAAAGGGATTCAGTGGCACTTTGTTTAAACAGATTGTATGATCCTTGAGATACTTGTGCAACAGTAGATTAATAGATTTGTGGTTCGTAGCTAGTTGATATACAAGGATTGGATTCGGCGCGTGCCGGCTGTTTTGGTCGTATCAATCTGTTTTACGGTGAGGTATTTTGTCGTGACAGTAGTCTGCCCTGTGTGGTCATCTGATCTTTATGTCTTCATTTTGTATATTCGGTCTTGTGTTGTAGCCAATTGCTGGCGAAAAAGCAATGTGAATTGCCCTAAGGAGTTTGATCTGATGTGTTTACAAGGTTGCTGTGACATGCTGATATGGACTAGTTAAAAATAAACAAGTAGGAGTGTTGGCAAAATTGATTGGCTGGTTTGGACTTTGTATATGCATAATGTTTGCTTAGATACTTAGCCAAAGTCTGATTATGAAGGTTTGGAGTGTTTATATAATTCATTTTTGGAGTATGAGTGCATGGTATAATAAGTACCAAGTATGGGGGCTGGTGTGTAGTGCCTGATTGGGTGAGGAGGCTTATATCATAAGTGGTTTCTTGATGTGTTATTTTTGTTTCTGCATTGAATGGATCCTGTTATTAGATTGTGCTGCCGTGTTCTAAGTTATTAGATGAATTCAAATAAATCAATTCAAAAACGTATTTATTCATCCGACTCAAACATTTTTTCACGAATATGTAACCTTCTTCTACATCAAAAATAAAAATACCTTTCATATAGCTAACTCTACCTTCAGTTCCCCTTAGAGAGAGGTAATCTGTCTTCTTCTTTTTTATGCGGCCATTCTGTCTTCTGAAATCGGCTATTAGAAGAGGAAGCGTATGCAGTGTGTTAAGTGTACAAGATCAACAAGCCTTGCCAAAGGAAGATGCAGTTCACAGTTTACTTGCAGAACAAGTAATTGAGGCACATGAAAGCTTATAGTGCATTAGATGTAGCTTAGCTTTCCTATTATAATTGTAACTAATAGAGAAAGGAAATTGGATTGCCAAACTTGGAAATTAAAATGGTGGTGTGGTGGGCGAGCTTTAATCATCCACAAAATGAAACGACAATGTTTGGAACGATGTGGTGTTTTGATCAATTTGAAGGATCGACGATGCAGTGAAGGAACGAATTGGCGGCGTTCTGGAACAGTGGTTCTAAACAATGGGTTTATACATTGCAAAATTAAATCACAAGCCTCTCTCAAAACTCTATCTCGTGTTATTTCCACCATACACAAAATTGAAAGAACGGTCGAGCAATGACTTCACGGGACTAACAAGAGAGCACGTGAAAGTGAAAGAGTTGGCGAAAAAGAAAGAATCAAAGAAGGAAGAGGAAAAGTCTGCAACACAAAGAAATAGATGGAGAGAGGAACATGCATTGGAACTGGAATGGAATATGCATTCGGAAGCTTTTCCAATGGACGTGTTTTCAATGTTAGTTAGTACATTTCCAAACAACTTCCCAATACGTGTTTTCAATGTTAGTACCTTTCCAAACAACTTCCCAATACGTGTTTTCAATTATAAGCACAACTTGTATGGATAAAAGACAAAGAGAGTAATAGATGGTGAACAACAATTTGTATGGATAAACAAAATATATTAGCACATTTGCATAGACTCATAGCATATTTAAGCCAAATAAAAAATAAAAAAATATTAATTATTCTAATTAAAAACACAATTATGTACCCAAAAAAACACAAATTTGATTTATTATTAAAATTTTGGCCAGGTCAAACCACAAAAAATAAGACAAGTTCCATCCAAATTCCAGACTGTTGAGTACTACTATAAGAGTTGACCTTCTCTCTTGCATTAACAAAACAAACTCATTCCTTTGTTCCTCATTTTCCCAAAAACACACACCAATGGAGCATCAAGACATTTTCCCCTATATCTCTGATGAGGATGATGAAAACTATGCTGCTGAAGAGTTACAACTCCTACAAACCCTTGAGGACTATATCTCTGATGATGAAAACTATGCTGAAACGTTACAACTCCAACAAACCCTTGAGGACTCACTCATCATCACTTCCAATTCTCATTCCCAAAATGACCCCTCCTCCTCCTCTTCATCTTCTTCTTCAATCATCATTTGTGAGATTTGTGCAGAATCAAAAAAGACTGAGGAGATGTTTAAGATTCAGACATGTAACCATTTCTTTTGTGCTGAATGTGTAATGAAACAAGTGGCAACAAAAATCCAAGACAAAATATCACCTGTGTCTTGTCCTGGTTTGAATTGCAAGGGTGTGTTGGAGCTTGAATCTTGCAGTTCATTGCTTCCTAAAGAATTGTTTGATAAGTGGGATAAGTTATTGTGTGAGTCTCTTTTTGTTCCATTTCCTAAACTCTATTGTCCCTTTAAGGATTGTTCTGCAATGTTGCTTGATGAAAATGAAGGGGTGGAAGATATTACAGAATCTGAGTGTCCTTTTTGTCATAGGTTGTTTTGTGCAAGGTGTCATGTTCCTTGGCATCCTGGGATTGGTTGTGAGGAATATCAGCAATTGAATATGGATGAGAGAGGGAGTGAAGATCTTCTTGTTAGAGAACTTGCTATTCAAAAAAAGTGGAAAAGGTGTCCCAAATGCACATACTATGTTGAAAAAAATGAAGGCTGTTTGCATATCACTTGCAGGTATGTTAATTCTAGTTGCAACTTTTCTTATTTGTGATTATGCTATTAAACATGATTATGCAGTTATTCACTTTCTCATCATGAGGGTTATTTGTTTTTAATGAAGCATGGACACTAACACGGACACTGAGACGTCGACATTGATAATAATTTGAAAAAAAGACATAATTTAGTGTAATCATAAGTGTCGTGTCGGTGTCTGACACCGATGCATGTCCAAAACTGAGACACGGCTAATCTGAGGCGTGTTCGTGCTTCACACTTTTTACTATTGAATTAGTGAGTAATGGTGGTGTTTGTTTGCAGGTGCCAGTTTGAGTTTTGTTATGCTTGTGGAGAACAATGGAGTTCTACTCATGGTGGTTGCCAAACAGATTAGATAGATTTAAGTAACTGATATGAACATTGTTGTTCAGTTTAATTTTCAATAAATACATTGTTTGTTGTTCATTTTGTTTGTGTTTTTAATCATAAGGGTGAGTTTTTTTACTGTAAATCAATGATGTTCCTTTGTGTTCAATAAAAATATATGCAATTGAGTCACAAACTTTGATTAAGTTTTTAGTTCTTTGTTTATTTTAGATTTTGATTTGATCCCTCTTGTATAGAACTACTCTTTGTTTGCACTAGCAAGTAGAATTACAACAATAATATTATTGAGCTGATTAATTAATAGATTTGTGGTTTGGACTTTGTATATGCATAATGCTTGCTTAGGTACTTAGCCAAAGTTTGATTATGAAGGTTTGTCTTGTGTATAGTGTTTATCTAATTCATTTTTGGAGTATGAGTGCATATGGTATAATAGGCACAAAGTATGGATGAAGAGGCTTACATGTAAAGTGGTTTAAGACAAACTGTCGAGTACATGACTCTACCTTTGAGTTTTCTTTAGAGGAAGGTGAATATAAATTACTTTGTGAGTGTTCATGGAGTTGTAAAGTCTTCTCTACTTTACATTGCAGCATCACCCTCTCACTAAAAGAACTTTACTTTTTGTGGCTCAACTTAAATGCCACTATTTGGCTGTGTTTAAGCTTCTAAATGCCTAAATCTTCTTGGTAGAAAAATATTGACTATAAGAGTTGGATGTTCGTGGTCCGGTTCGGATCAATTTTGAGGCAAAAAGGCATTTGATTTAAAAATAGAATTATTCACAAATTTGGGTATACTATACTATCATAATTAAAAAAATTCGATCCGGTTCAATTTTATAGTATTTAATTTGAATGTGTTTTTGAATATTCAAATTACATATTATAATTTTTTATTAAATATTAATATTATAAATACACAGAACAACAAAATTAATTTTATTGAGAGGGATCAAATTTTGAATTTTAGTACTCCCACTTCTGCATTAAATCAAAATTAATTTTTCAATCTTAAACAAATAAACAATGTATAATGACGGAACAACAAAATACACACTACGAATAAAAATTTGTCTTTTTAATTTATTTTTTAAATTTTTTTTTGGCATTCTGAATAAATGTCTGGGGCACCGTTTAGCGTGACCCTAAAAAAATTAATACAAATTATTCTACTCATAATAAGAAACACTCCAGTTTTTAATGATTTGGAAAATTGTAACGCGCGGATAACAAAACAGTTAATTATTCTCTGCACCCTTTCAAATCAAAACGGTTACAAACTCGTAACTCGTTCATACTCTCTCCGATCTCGTATATAAGCAAATTTACAAAAAGGCTCGTCCTTTAAGAAAATATTGAAATCCATTTAAGTCATATACTTTTTCTAACTTTACCCCTATTTTTTGCTTTGGAAACCGTTAAAAACATAAGAATGTGGAAAAAAATGGGAGTATATTTGGAGAATGGATCCTCTCAAGTGGAAAAAAAAATTGAGGAAATAAAGTGGGACAATTGACCATTGGATGACAAATATAAAACAATATTTAATTCTAAAAGTAATGGAGAAAAGGTGATTGATGGTTAAGATGTGAAAATTGAAAAAAATTGAGAGAAAAAAAATTGAGAGGATCCATTCTCGTATATTTGGAACAGCAGTGCTATATAAAGCGAAATTTTCATCACGAAAATTTCATGAGCGTATGTATGGCCCTTTGAAAATTTGTTGCTATTGCTATGTATTTATACTTATAGGCATTGAACCCAAAATTTATTGGTTATTTATTTAATAAATTAATTTATTTAATAAAAATAGGCAAAATGTATTTATAAATTCTTTAAATTTTATATTTGTATTGTTCTTTAAATTTTTTAACTTACAAATAGTTCTTTTAAGTTTTACGTTTGTATCGATAGAAAAGTTTGCGGTGCGGTTAGGTTCGGTTTTGAGTCTAAAAGTCATCATAACTGCGAGATAAAATTGCATGCGGTTCGGTTTGGTTGGTTTTTAAAAAGTTATCCCAACCAAACCAAACCATACCAATGCGGTTAGGATCGGTTCGGTGATTACGATTTATACCATAATTAAAATGTATTGCAATTAAATTAAATTAAACACAAGAAGTGACTGCGATTTACATGCATGCTTTTTATTCTATTTTTTGAACAGCAAAAAGATTCATTAAAACCGGAGAACATCCAAACTTAAACACACACCTAGTCAACTCGGGTTTTCCTCGTCAAAGTAGGTACGATTTAGACGGGTACCCACGAGTCTAAGTTTTATTGTCATGCCTACACATAAAGTAGTAAATAATTGAATAATGAAACTATCAATATTTGCTGTGAACTTTTTTTCAATAATATATTTGTCTATTATTATCGAGCTATGTATATTGGAATATAATAGAAACTTAATGTGATTTTAGCGGTATTGAAATATAATAGGAACTTAATGCAGTTTAAGCGGTTAACTGCGGTGTTTGCGGTTTTTGCGATTCGCGGTTTTGCGGTTCGCAGATCAATAAAAAAATATCAAAATACATCCAAACCAAATGCGGTTTTTGTGGTTTTCGATTTGGATTGGTTCGATTTGCGATTTTACTTTTGAATTGGTTCGGATACGATCACCCCTAGTATCAAATAGTAACTTTAAGTTTATAAATTGTAACAAATAAGTCATTTAAGTTTATAATTTGTAGCATCGATTATATTTTTTAAGGACTTATTTGTTGCAAATGTAAAACTTAAAAAATTTATTTGTAACAAACGTAAAATTTAAAAGACTTATTTATTAAAACTTAATTGATACAAATATAAAATTTAAAAAACTTACAGATTAATTTACTCAAAAATTACTAAATAGTAATTTGCCAAAAGAATACTATCAAAATATCCTTCACATATTGCAAATGGCAAAGTAAATAGTAATCAGGCTGCTGACGTCAACACGTCATCTTCCATACAAAAATGGATCACTACAAATTAAAAATTAAAAGAGAGAAAAAAGTTTCAAATGGAACCTCCAGTGTTCTACTAATTTGATCAGATACATGTTCTAATGAAATTGAAAGGTGTGAAGTGGCTATGAAAGAAACAAAATTGAAGATTAATGACCGAAGATAAAAAGAAACGCCGCATAGAAAAATGGGAGTAAAGAAAAATAAAAACTCAGTGCCACGTCCTTCGTGATCCTTTAGTGAATTTAATTTTCGCTACATTTAGCATTATTGTATTTGGAATAGTGATATTGAATGTAATGATTATAAAGAACTTTTGATTATATTTGATATTTTCATTTTTTTGTTGTTGTTTATATTATGGGTGTTTGCGGTGCGGTTTGGTTCGGTTATGAGCGAAAAAATCATCCTAATCGCGAGATAAAAAAGCATGCGGTTTGGTTTGGTTCGGTTGGATTTTAAAAAGTCATCCAAATCAAACCAAACCAATGCGGTTAGGATCGGTTCGGTTGCGGCGGTTTACGACATAAAAAATTTCTATCATGATCATTTGACACACACATGAACTTGTTACAAAATAACATTACAGTACCAATAAAAGTTGTTTATTCAAAATAACATTATAGTACCTTACAATTTTAAATATCCAAAAAAGAGTTTGAAGTTCCAAAATAACATCACATTATCGATAAAAGTTGTTGATATAAAATAATATTACAATACTAAAGTAATATTGCAATACAAAAAATAAAAACGACTTGAAGTTTCATTAATTTGGTGGACTGACCTGATAATTAGACTATGTATATTGGATTATAATAAAAACTTAAAGGAGTTTTAGAGGTATTGGAATATAATATAAACTTAATGCGGTTCTAGCGGTTAACCGCGGCTTTTGCGGTTTTAGCGGTTGGCGGTTTTGCGGTTTGCGGATCAATAAAAAAGTCATCCAAATACATCCAAATCAAAAGTCATCCAAATACATCCAAACCAAATGCGGTTTTTGTGATTTTCGATTTGGATTGATTCGATTTGCAGTTTTACTTTTGGATCGGTTCGGATACGATCGCCCCTAGCTTATATATGAGAGCAAGGGAGTAATTCATTTCCATTTTCCCCACAAAAGTTGAGTGAGACATTAACACAAACACCAATGGCGCAACAACAAACACCACTTCTTTCTCTCGACACCGTAGACGATTTTTACTTCTCTGTTGTCTCCGACGATGAAACCGATCCTAACGTCCCTGTCTCCGATGACAAATACGCTGAAGCATTACAGTTTCAAGAAACCTTATTGTCCTCTCTCATCACTGCTCAACAAAACCCCTCTTCGTCGAAAACCGTTGATGATGAAGAGTTACTAACCCTTATGGCTTCCTCCTCCACGTTACAACCGCCATTGCTCTGTGTAGCATCTTCATCAAAGTCCGTTCATGTTGACACTGTCCACATCGAAGAAGATGATGAATCGTCTTCGATGATCATTTGTGAGATTTGTGCTGAACCAAAAACAACTGATGAAATGTTCAAGAATCAATTATGTTACCATTCATTTTGTACTGAATGTGTTGTCAAACAAGTGGCAACAAAAATTCAAGAAAATATAACAAATGTTTCTTGTCCTGGTTTGAATTGTAAGGGTTTATTAGAGCTTGAATCTTGTAGACCATTGCTTCCTAAAGAATTGATTGATAGATGGGATGATGCATTGTGTGAGGCTCTTTTACTAACTGTTCCTAAATTTTACTGTCCTTTTAAGGATTGTTCTGCAATGTTGCTTGATGAGAATGAAGGTGTGGAAGATATTAGAGAATCTGAGTGTCCTTTTTGTCATAGGTTGTTTTGTGCAAGGTGTCATGTTAATTGGCATCCTGGGATTGGTTGCGACGAGTATCAGAAATTGAATGCTGATGAAAGAGGAAGGGAAGATCTTCTTGTTAGGGAACTTGCTAATCAGAATAAATGGAAAAGGTGTCCCAGATGTAGGTTCTATGTTGAAAAAAAGGATGGTTGTTTGCATATCACTTGCAGGTAAGTTATTTTCTAGTCGCAATTGTCGCGCTTTTCTTTATTTGGAAGCATAAGACTAAGATAAGAAACAAAAAAATTGTATGCTTTTTAGTTTTTAAATATGATCATGCAAGTTTCTAATTAAACGGGTGATTTAACTACTAAACATTTCCTTATATATAGGAGTATCTTGATTGTCACTTAACTTTTCTTTGATGTTCAAGTTGGTCTCGTAATTTTAAAATGTTTCACTTTGATCTCGTAATTAGTCCTTTCCGTTGAATACATGAGCTAGTAGTTGGTGGTTTGTATCATGAATTAGACCTTAATGAAAGATGAAGTGATATTTGACATGGCTGGCTTTTATCCTAAACTAGTTGTTGGAATGCATTGTGAAAATCTTCTTTCAAATTCTATGGTTTGTAAAATCAATCATCTTTGCCGAATTTGGTATGTAACCCTTTTGCACATGAACAAACATCCTAGTCGTTTGTGCCTGTCAATGCGGTGTTGTAGACTTCCTTGCTGGATGTGCTATTGGAAGATAAATATGAGAGGAGAGTTCCAATGTTTGATTGGAAGGTGCTATTTGGATTGATTTCGTTGCTTGAACAAGTACTGCAAAGATCGATATCTTGGATTGCTTTAGTAGTTAAAAATTTGATTAAGCAGACATGATAAAGAGGAAGACCAGCTTGAAGGACGCCAGGGCAAACCTATGGGTTTGTTTATCTTCAATGACACTACCATGCTATGATCATGGATGAATGTTATGCTGTAATGTTATTGATTGCTATGAAATTTGCAATATATTCTCAGTCAGTCTAGAGTGTTTACTTACCATTATGGTGAGTTGGTTTAATGATTAAGACTGAAAAAACCAATATGAGTTAACAAAGTAAAATTGAAGACTAAATTGACACTTACTAGAGTTAAGAACCTACTTGACAGTTCAAATTATGTCAAAAGACCAAACAAGGTAATTAAGAATTTGTTTTTATACTTGAATTAGTGAATTATACTGAATAAGGGCTGGTTTTCGTTTGCAGGTGCAAATTTGAGTTTTGCTATGCTTGCGGAGAAACATGGACAACTACTCATGGTGGGTGCCAAAGAAATTAGATAGATTTAAGCTAGCTTAATTGATATGGGAAGTTTGTTACGGTTTAGAAAGACAGAATATAAGCAAGTCTAGGATGTCTAGTTTAATAAGATGATTGTGTTTGTAAGAAAATATATGTTGAAACTTGCATGATCCTTTTGAAATCATGCACCTTACTTGCCATTACTTTCTTTTATATGATTAAAGATCCAACAACTAATGCCTCGTCTCTTGGCTTGACACTCATTATATCATTTCCAGTCAATTGAAGTTTAGAGGATTGTCCTCATTAAGATAATTTTTATTATTATTAATGAGGGTGCGAGAGATTTGGTGGATAGAATTTTTTGTTGTTTATTTTTTATTTTTTAAAATATAATAACTACTACTAATCATGTACTTTTATGTTATTTTGTATATACAACTAAATTCGTCAAACAATTTAATTTTATTCTACTAGTTTTTTAGCTATAAGCTGACTTTTCAACTATAAACTGACTTATAGTTTAATTTTATCGAACAGAGCCAATGTATTTATATGTATTTATCTCTATTTCTTTTGTATTTTTTACTTTCTACACATATTTTAAAAATACTAACAATTTTTGCTGTCAGAAGATCATATCTCATTAAAAATGATGCGATTACCTGCATTATTACCTCTAGGTACTAGTAAGTAGTAACTAGTAATAGTAGTAGTAACTAAACCCTTTGAGGAAGGAGTTAGTTTCCAATTATCTGCCGCCCTTTCATATCAAATTTCACATCAGCTTCTCCACTTGCTCAACGTTCAAAATGATCTAACTGAGCCATAACCTAGCTAAACTCATAAACTCAAAAAACAAACAACAATGGCATCATCCTCATCTTCATTCCTTGGTATCGATGACACCGTAGATGATTTCTACTTCTCTGTTGTCTCCGATGATGAAACTGACCCTGACCTCCCTTTCACCGATGACAAGTATGCTGAAGCATTACAGTTTCAAGAAACCTTGTTGGCCTCTCTCATCACTTCTCACCGAGTCCCCTCCTCCTTCATCACCATGTCACCACCACCGCTGCCATCATTTCCGTGCATAACATCTTCATCACAAACCCTTATTATGGCCTCCTCCTCCACGTTACCACCGCCATTCGTAGCATCTTCATCAAAGGCTATTGATGACACTGTTCTCACTGAAAAAGAATCAGATGAATCATCAATAGTCATTTGTGAGATTTGCACTGAAGCAAAAAGGACCAATGAAATGTTCAGGAACCAGAGATGTTATCATTCCTTTTGTTGTGAATGTGTTGTCAAACAAGTGGCAGGCAACAAAAATCCAAGACAACATAACAAATGTGTCTTGTCCTGGTTTGAACTGCATGGGTTTGTTGGAGCTTGAATCTTGCAGGTCATTGCTTCCCAAAGAATTGATTGATAGGTGGGATGATGCTTTGTCTGAGGCTCTATTGCTTACTGTTCCTAAGTTCTATTGTCCCTTTAAAGATTGTTCTGCAATGTTGCTTACTGGGAATGAAGGGGTGGGAGATATTAGGGAATCTGAATGCCCTTTTTGTAATAGGCTATTTTGTGCAAGGTGTCATGTTCCTTGGCATGCTGGGGTTGGTTGTGAAGAGTACCAGAAAATGAATCCGGATGAAAGAGGGAGGGAAGATCTTCTTCTTAGAAAGCTTGCCAATAAGAAGAAATGGAAAAGGTGTCCTAGATGCAGATTCTATGTTGAAAAAAGGGATGGTTGTTTGCATATCATTTGCAGGTAAGTTATTTTCTATCAGTTAACATAGTAAAGTTGAAGAACCAACTTCAACGTTAAAATTAAGTCAAAAGGCCAAAAAACATGATTAAGCCAGCCATTGTTTGTAGTCTTAGAATTGAATTAGTGAATTACTGAATAAGAGGTGATTTTTGTTTGCAGGTGCAAGTTTCAGTTTTGCTATGCTTGTGGAGAACAATGGACATCTACTCATGGTGGGTGCCGAAGATATTAGATGGATTTAAGCTAGCTTGATTATTGATATGGATATTGCTGTCATTTCTAATTTTCATTAAATAGATTGTTTTTTTGTGGTTGTTTTGAAATATGGTCACTCATGGGAAGTTTGTGACAATTTAGAAAGACAGAATATAAGCAAGTTTAGGATGTTTCGTTCAGTAAGATGTTTTTAGTTATAACTTGTAAGAAAAATATGTAGCATGATACTTTTGAAAGTGTACTTGCTAAGTTGGGAGCTGCTTTTGCTTACCAGTGACAATGAATCATGCACGTCTTAATCTTATTTGCAATTACTTTCTTTTGTAATTAAGAATTGAAACCGACAGCTAAAAGTAGTAACAATATTGCCACCTTCTGGGAATTAAGATGTGTGTACCTGTGTGCCAATATCTGGTGTTATAAACTTTGCTCAATCAAATAAATACATTTTGCTAAAACAAAATGATCACTCTAGAATTTCTGTTGGATTACCTCATCAGAGGAGTCAAAGCATAACACCCTCTGTATTTCTTTTTTAAAAAATTATCGATAAGATCTAATTGTCTTGTTTAAAAAAATTATTAGTTAATTTTTATGCTTATTTTTAGAAGTGGTTTTTATTGCTATTTTTATGAGTAGATTTGTTTTTTTTTTTGACGGATGAGTAGATTTGTTTTATGCTCTTTTTTTAATGTATTTATATTTTTTTTATGAGTATGTTTGTTTTATGCTTATCTTCTTTTTTTGTTGTTTTTTTTTTTGTATTTTTTTTTTATGAGTAGATTTGTTTTATGCTTATCTAATTTTTTTTTTGTTATTTTTGTTTTGTATCTTTTTTTTGTTTAGAGTTAAAATTAGATTTAAGGGAATAAACGGTGAAATATTATTAAACGTGATAAAGACAAAAAAGATTTTTCAGTAGCAGTTTCTTTTAATATATTGTAAGTAGATTTTAAGGATATGTTTAGAATTTTTAGGATTAGTTTATTTAAAAAAGATATGATTTAGAAGTTTGTTATTTTTGTAACTCTAGTCTATATATAGAGTCATATAGCTATGATTTATGAATGAGTAAAGAATTGGAGTTTCTCCGAATAAAAAATATATCCCACCAAATTCCGCGATACAAAAACACAAAAAAAAAAACATATCAGTGAAGAAGATCAGGAATCACTACTTGCAATGTCAGATTTTACAACCAAAAAACCGTCAACAGAATGGCTTATTGACAGTGGTTGCACAAACCATATGACTTATGATCGAAATCTTTTCAAGGAGCTCAATAAAACTTCTATTTCCAAGGTCATAGTTGCGAATGGAGAACAAATTGCAGTAGAAGGCATTGGAACAATTTCATTTAAAACTCATATATGTATGAAACAAATTTCCAATGTTTTTTATGTTCCCGGAATTAATCAAAGTATTTTAAGTGTTGCTCAGTTGTTGGAGAAAGGTTATAAAGTGATATTTGAACATAAAAGTTGTGTGATTAAAGATCAAAACAATAAAGAAGTGATCACATCTCAGATGAAAGACAAAAAATTTATTATCGATTTGATGAAGAATGATCATATCATTGAAGAAAAGAAAGAAGAATTTAATCTCAAAGAAGATCATGAAGATTCAGGTGCTTTGAAGAAATTTCAACTAACGAGGAGTATTGAACAAGAACAAGAACAACAACAAAAGATTTCTGATAGAGATGCAACCAACTCATCTAAAGATCCTTTGCATGAGATAGGAGGTCCTATGACTAGGTCTAAGACTATGAGGATGAAATCAAGCTCTACAAAGTTTAATCATCAAGATCAAAGAAAAAGAAGATCGATATCCATCGGAGGCTGAACCAACTTGGCTCAATTTTTTTCAATTGGATGAAGATGCGTTGAGCCAACTTGAAGCTCAAGTCACATAATAAGAAGCTTCCATGAGCTGATATGTGGTCTAATAATATTTGATTAAATAATAAATAATTAAGTCCATTTTTCTTTATTTTATTTGTAATTTTCGTTTTTGGTCTTGGGAGGTTTTTAAGATGACCTTTAACTTCATTCTAGCCTCTCTAAATCCTTCCTAGTGGTGCACTAAGTCATTATAATGGCTAGTGAGAATTTATAAGCATGTTAGTGCTATTTTTCTAGTTCCTATGATAAATGAATGGTAGTGGACAATAAATACTACTATGTAAGGATAAGCTATAAATAGGACTTTCATGTACTTCTCAAATAATAACTTGAATATTATCAATTTGAGAGTTTTCTAATTGTGAGAACTTCTCCTTTGTTCTTGAGATAAGAACTTTATAATGTTAGCTCTACCGGCAGGTCTCGGTTAGGTTCGCACTTTCCTTGATAACTTTGGTTCTACCGGCAGGTCGCGGTTAGGGTCAAGTTCCTTATTCCTTTGATAACTTTGATTCTACCGGCAGATCGCGGTGATGGTCAAGTTCCTATATCCTGTTTTCAAGACGATTCTAAATAGTCTCGTATCAATTGATATCAGAGATTCGGCTCTTGAAATCAGGTTTTATTTATCATCTTTTTATCTTGTTTAAAAAAAAAATCCGCTGTTATTTATTATTTTGTGTCATATCCCTTATTCTGTTTCTTTTGAGTCAATTTTATTTAATTAAATTGTATTTTGCCTGGTACCAGATTACCTATTATTTTGTGTCATATACCTATTATTTAAAAAAAAATTGCAAAAAAAATAAAGAAGTAGAAAAAAAAATTCTATTATATATTTAGCGAGATTCCCACGGAGCTCTCTCGTGCATTCTCAAGAAAAATTGCTTAAGCAGTATTCAATTAGAGATTTTTAGAAAATTGTTTAGGTGGCATTCTATTAGAACTTCTCTATTATTTTTGTATCTTTTTTTGTTTTAAAAAAACTCATTAATAAAAAAAAAATTACAGCATTTCTATTTTTGTATCTTTTTTTGTTTAAAAAACAAACTCAATATTAAAAAAAAAGTTGTTGGATATATACAACTAAATTAAAGCTTTTCTATTTTATTTTTTTAATTTTTTTAAAATTTTTTTTGCTAAAGCTTCTCAAATATTTTTTATCGTAGAAACTCTAATATTATATTTTTTTGTAGAATTTTTAATATTATATAATGAATACTTCTCTATTTATTTTGTGTATCTTTTTTTTATCTTCTCTAAGCCATTATTAAAAAAGAAAAGTTGTTGGATATATAATACAACTAAATTTAGAGTTTCTCTATTTTCTTAAAAAAAAAAAAATTGTATTTATTTTTTATGATTCAATTAAAGCTTCACTAATAATTTTTTATTTGTATCTTTAATTTCCATTTTCAGATCCAGATTAAGTTCCCAATGATTAATGAAGATATCAAAATCAAATGCAGTATGTATATCAGAAATTGTTTTCTACGTTGAAAAAAGGGATGGTTGTTTGCATATCACTTGCATGTAAGTTATTTTCTAGTTACAATTGTCACTCTTTTTATGAGTTAACATATTGAAGGACCAAATTGACACTTTTTGAATTTAGACTTAATTGTATATTTAGTTTCTTATTTTTATTATTTTGTAGAATTAGTTTCCCTATTTTAAAATTTAACAGTTTTGGTTCCTCTAACACATATTAAAATATGATGATACAACATATTTTAAATTAACTTTATAAAATTTTTTATTACAATTTCATCAACGTTGGTATTTTCTCATCATAAGATCATATGTCATGTTGTTTAAAATATATCATATTGTCAATTTATAGTTAAAACTTATGATAGAGGAACCAAATCTGCAAAATGATAAACATAGGGGGATCAAATCTGCAAAATGAAAAAAAATAGGGGATCAAAACTGCAATTTAACCTTAAAGTTAAGAACCAACTTAAATGTTAAAATTAAGTCAAAAGGGCAAAAAAGATAATTAAGCCAGTGTTTTTAGTCTTAAGAATTGAATTAGTGAATTACTGAATAAGAGGTGATTTTTGTTTGCAGGTGCAAGTTTGAGTTTTGCTATGCTTGTGGAGAACAATGGACATCTACTCATGGTGGGAGCCAAAGATATTAGATGGATTTTAAGCTAGCTTGATAATTGATGTGGATATTGCTGTCATTTCTAATTTTCATTAAATAGATTGTTTTTTGTGTTTGTTTTGAAATATGGACATGGGAAGTTTGTGACAATTTAAAAAGACAGATTATAAGCAAGTTTAGGATTTTAGTTTAGTAAGATGTTTGTGGCTATAACAACTTGTAAGAAAAATATGTAGCATGATCCTTTTGAAAGTGTACTTGATAAGTTGTGGTTATAACAACTTGTAAGAAAAATATGGCACTCTTTATATTATATTTCCACTCAAAATGAAGTTTAGAGGATGCGAGAATCATTCAGCAAGGTTAGGTCATCCCTAGGGCTGGAAATGAGTCGAGCTGAGTCGAACTCGTCTGAGCTCGACTCGGCTCGATTGAAATTGGTTCAGTTCAAAATTCGGCTCAAGTTTGACACGAACTCTTTTTTCAGCTCGAGTTCGGCTCGTTTAAAGTTAATGAATAGTTCGGTTTGACTCGTTAAGTTCAACTCATTAAGTCAAATCACATGATTTTAAAGTCAATTTTTTTGTCAAAATTTCAAAATTTGATCTTTAACCTTTTAAACTATATTTTAAAAAAGAAAGAACAAATATTAAATTAAAAGAAAAAGTAATCTCAAGTGAATAATGGATAAACGCGTACAAAATTCAAATAGACGTAAACTAATACAAGTAACAAAGTAAAAACCAACAAAATTCCACAATTATTCTCAAAATATTCTCAATATATATATATATATATATATATATATATATATATATATAGGGGATGTATCAAGTGAGAAAAGTTATTCTTATATGAGAGTGAGAGGAAGAAATACCAACTGTTTGATTAAATTGAAAGGCTGAAATTAAAAGTCTATCATGTGCTCCTCTTTTATTCAATTCACCATAACCTTTTGATCCAATTGTAAATTTCTGCGCGTCATCTTCATCCTTCGGTTTCCTCAATACTCACAATTTTCTTCTATCTCCATCGCACAAAAAACTTGATACATCCAAATCCAATAAAATAAACTGCTATTCAAATAACTCAAAGCAACACATCATCATCAAGTCCCCACCACACCTTCCAGTACCTGTTAACCTATTAAAATGTCCAATTTCAATTTATAACTCATATTTTACATATCCACTGTCAAATCCTAATCCTCCAATACACCTAGAAAATGATGTCGAGAGATTAATTGTTAAATTTGGTCAACCATGAAAGTGATTTCATGGTGGTGGTGCTTGAATTTAGATCGATATGAGTCTTAATGTTTTCGAAATCTTATTATTAATTTTTAAATTGCATTTTTCATAGAAATTTGAGGTTATAATAATGAAGAATAAACTAGAAATAGAAAAACGTTTGAATCTGATGATGATGAATAAAATTCAGATGGAATAGCAAAGAGGTTACCGCAAAGAGGGGAGATGAAGAAAAAACAAGAAACCGAAAAGACGATGTGAAAATTAAAAAGAGATCAAGCACCTGAGGCTCTACATTAAGAATTTTAATCTGAACCATTGATTTCCATCCAATGGTTGATATGATATCCTCCCACTCTCGTATAAAGATCTCATTCTCATTAGATATGTCCCCATGTGATTGTGGGGCAATAATTATTCTGTTATTGGAACGAAGCCTAAACAAACAAGATGAAAGAAGTATGTTTCGTAAAAGAATTGGAATAGAAACGAAAAGTCGTTTAGAAGTTGAAGAAAGAGAAGGCGTTCCAATGTTATTGCCCAAAGAATAGACACATGAAAATAATTAAATCTCAACCACTCATTTTAATCCAGTGATTTAGATTGATTCCTCTCACTCTCACATAAGAGATACCTTTCTCACTTGATACATCCTCCATATATATATATATATATATATATATATATATATTCGAGCTAGTTCATGAGTCAAACGAGTCGAATTATATATATAGTTTATGTTCAGTTCATTTATTTAACGAACTTAATTTTTAACTCAAATTCAGTTCATTTGGTTCACGAATCAAATTCACGAGTCAATTACCGAATCGAGCTTCGAACTATTCACGAATTGACTCGGATCATTGCCAGCCCTAGTCATCCCTCAAATCAAGTGTAGAATGTTTTTGTCATTACAATTTGGAGCCTTTGGATGAGTGAGTAGGAATTTCAAAGTTTAGGTTATACCTTAGAGTAGTCAAAGCATAACACACCTCTGTATTTCTTTTTTTAAAAAAAATTATATTCATTCAAATTTACTGCCATCAAAGTATGACATGTATTATTGCACCTTAGGCATGCTATCAAGCCGCTTATGAATTTGCATGATGAATTTAATGTTGAGAATAATATCTAAATATTTTTTGAAGATTTTATATTAAGATTTAAATTATTATTAGAATTTAAGATTTATGTTTCTGTTTAGAATTTTAAGAATATGCTTAAAAATTTTAGGATTTGTTTGTTTTTTAAAAAAATAAGATATGATTTAAAAGTTTGTTACTTTTGTAACTCTATATATAGAGTCATATAACTATGATTTATGAATAAGTACAAGAGTTAGAGTTTCTCCACATAAAAAATATATCTCACTAAATTAAGCATACAAAAACACAAAACCATATCAGTGGCATCAGAGGGTCATTGTTACTTACTTGCAATGTTAGGTTTTACAACCAAAAAACCATCAAAAGAATGGCTTATTGATAGTGGTTGCACACACCATATGACTTATGATCGAGATCTTTTCATAGAGCTCAATAAAACTTCTATTTCAAAAGCCATAGCTGCGAATGGAGAACAAATTGCAATAGAAGGCATTGGAACAATTTCAATTAAAACTCATGCATGTATGACACAAATATCCAATGTTTTATATGTTCCTGGAATTGATCGAAGTCTTTTAAGTGTTGCTCAGTTGTTGGAGAAAGGTTATAAAGTGATATTTGAACATAAAAATTGTGTGATTAAAGATCAAAACAATAAAGAAGTTATCACATCTCAAATGAAAGACAATAGATTTATTTTAGATTTGATGAAGAATAATCATATTACTGAAGATTCCGGTGCTTTGAAGAAATTTCAGTTAAGGAGAAGTGTTGAACAACAACAACAAAAGATTTTTCAACTCAAATCTCATGTTGTATACAACACAACGATATTCAGTCAAGGAAGAGGATTGAGAAACAACAAAAAAACAAGAAAATAATTTTCAACTCAAATCTGAGATTGGATACAGCAAAAAGTCAAGGAGGAGTGTTGAGAATAATGCATAAATATCTTTTGAAGATTTTATATTTAGATTTAAAATATAACTTATTAGAATTTGAAATTTATATTTCTGTTTAGAATTTTAAGGATATGCTTAGAATTTTGTAATACATAACATATTAAATTTTGTTTTTTTGTACATAATATATTGAATTTATTGAAAAGAAAAGAGAAAGTGTGTGTAGAAAAATATGAATTTATTGATGAATTAAAATTAGGGTATAATAGAAAGATAAAATGCAAAAATACACTTTTTTAATTTGATGTTACTATTCAAAACAAACAGTTAATAGAGAATGGAGGGAGTATAATTTATGAATGAGTACAAGAATTACGGTTTCTCCACATAAAAAATATGTTCCACCAAATTATGCGATACAAAAACACAAAAAATCATAGCATTTAATAGGATTTTTTTTCCTGCTTTGTGGTTTTTCAAAGGAAGATTGGAATATTTTTGTCATTACAATTTGGAGCTTTGGATGAGTGAGTAGGAATCTCACAGTTTAGGGAAATAAGTGAATTGTGCATATTAGAACTGGTATTATTTGAGAATAAGGTGATGGTGCCATGATGGATACCCTCAATTCCTAAGTGTATGATAATTTTGAATTAAGAAATTGTCAACTTTTTTGCTTTCCATCTATAACAGCGGTCATGTGGAATTTTATAGAAGAGACTAATATGATATTCCAACATGTATTAACCTTATAATTTTTAATAAAATGAATGATTTTCTTATATAAAAAAACTTTCAAGTATGACATAGCAATTGCTATGGCAATTATTTTTTAACCCTCCAATCTTAATCAAATTATGTTCCATCTACAAAACCATCGTGTAGGAGATATAGCACAGGTGCTGCGCGCAGCAAACAAATAGTTAGTTGCTTTTACCCAAAACACAAGAAATCAAGGATTCCCTTCCCTCCATTGTGTTTTCAATTTAAGATGAAAATAAAGAGATGATAAAAAAAATCTCAATCTAGTTCGATAACTACAAACGAGGACAGCTGGGCAAGTGTAAATTTTCTTGTTTTGATGAGGGGTTTCATAGTTTAAATGATAGAATGTACATCAGTAATTCTTATCTATTCCCATGGCTTTTAATTCTTCAGCAAGAGATCAAAATTAAGCTTGTGAACACCCCATTCCCAGTAGAACTAATCCCCAAAATGATGTTACCCATTTATGTTTTCCGCTCACTGCCAAGTCAGGTGGGAGGAGTCAGAAAGCGGGGAAAAGAATTATAACTACTTTACTCTTAGGTTATCTACAAAATTTGTTATTTTTCACCTTCTCATTTTCTACCTACACGGCCAGACAAACTAAACGTGTGAAAAAGGAGAACTTAGATTATCAAACCCATTTGCCAAAGACTGAACACCAAACATACTTTAGAAACCAGTCTAGCAGAGGAATTATTATAAAACTCTATCTAACACAACCAGTTGAATTTCACGATAACACGCAATGAGCAAAGTAAATAGTAAAGCAATTTTCGGTTTAAAAGAAAGGACAACAATGACATTTCTACAACACAATGATTACTACCGGAATGCATGCATAACCATGGAAGGCATGGTATTGAGCATACTATTACCAAACTTGCAGTTCTGTCAAATCTATATTAGAGATAAGTAAGATAACTGAATTAGGATATTCTAAAGTGCATGTAGTAAATCCTAGTGTGAACTGTTAAGTGCTAAGTGGGTCAATTTTTTATCAAGATAAGCAACTTAATATATGTATTAATCAAATCCAACTCCCTTGATTTTGTCATTCATAGTTACACCCTGCACTTCAGACAATCTGAATCCTATAGATTAATGTATATATCTCGCACGCACTTGCACAAAAATACAAGTGTCAGCATATCCAGTTTTAAGGGCACAACTTAAGACAGATATAACAATCAACTTAACAGAATAAGTTCATAAAAATGAAATGCAACATGTTCCAATTACCACTAATCATACATAACAGTAACACATCCAAACAAAATGTACTCCCTAGATTATAAAAACTTTCTGATACTCAAATTCTAGCTCGAATCTGTGTTACTGCCACAAAATGGCAACGATAAGCTACATATAATCCTTGACAAAGTTCTAGCATAACATAAGACATAAATTTCTATGAGTTTTAAGATTTTACATACCCAAAATTCTCAAGTTTCAGATGAAATTAAGTCAAATAGACCGTGCCGAACCTCGAAAATCATTGCCAACTAGATGGCCAATACCCATGAATCCCATAACCAGTCTTCCAATTATCCAAAAACACAACCTGCTTAACAGCCAAGAAACAAACCAACAGAGCAAAAATCATAATCACCCTCTGAACTTTAACACTCTTGATCTTAACAAGACCATGACTCATGAAAGCCAAAAGCAGACCCACAAGTGTATACAAAAATCCAACAGTAAAACCCTCAGCACCAAGCTGCATTCCAGATCCCTGATAGAAAAACACAAGCTTCGAAGGATCGTTACGATCAACAAGAAACATAGGCATTTTCCTTATAATATTATGCATTGCACCAGAAACACTAAAAAAGTAAACAAAAACAGAACCAGCCAACCAAACCCTAGGATCATGCAACAATGTTTGACCAGTAATAAGCTTCTTAACAAAAAACGATAACCAAATCAAAACCCCAACAACAATGAGAATAATTTTGTTTCTTGAAAGAATCGGAGGACGATGAATTGGTCCAACAGAGAGTCTAGTTTTCGCTTCGACGAATTCCGCCATTGATTCAGCAAGTCTAGAATAATCACCCTGATCCATGGCTTGAGAATCCTTCAAACCATGAGTGGGACCCACAAGACGAATATGAGGAAGAGCGTTAACACCGAATTGGGAAAAAGTGAGTTGCGATTCTTTGAATTCGATTTCACAAAAGAAGAGTTTTGATAAAGATGATTGATTTGCGTTGTTTGTGGTGAAAGATGAAGCGACGATTGAAAATTCTTTGTGAAGTTCGGTGAGACGGAGTTCAGATTTGTCGTGAAGTTGATGAGCATCGAAGAAGATGAGAAGAGAATAAGGTCTTGGGGTTTTGACGGAGGTTAAGTAACGAGCGATGGATTGATCGTTGAGATGGATTATGGATGAATCGGATCTTGATTGAAGTGATAGAAGCTCGTTTGTTCGTTCTTGGTTTGATTCAGTGGCGAAGCAGAGAGAGGATGTTACGGTGATGAGAAGTAACAATGCTGCCATTGTTGGAAGGTTGAGATTGAAAGCCATGGTTTTGGTTTGGGAATGAATCGAAAGGAAGGGTTTTGGGAATTTGGTTTGGAGAAGACTTTTGAGTTTTGACACTCATTCAACAACACATCATAATTCTCATTTTAGATTTTATTTTTTCTTTGTAAAATTAACATTTTTGTGTGTAATCTTAATGTGATATATTTGTGTTTTTTTAAGTTATTATTATATAGATAGAAAGTGCTATTTGTTAAGAAAATTAGTAAAAAAGAAGAATAGTAAGAATTTGGGCAAAAGTTATTGTCCATAAGCCTTAAACTTATGGACGGTACATAAGTTAATCACAGCCATCAGATTCATATCCATCATCGCACTGTTCATCGCACTGTTTATCATCATCATCGTGCTGTTCATCTTCTTCTTCTTCGCGGTCACTGTTCATCTTCTTCTTTGCAAAAAACGAAAAGGAAACAGTGAAACGCGATCTTCTTTTTCTTTTTCTGATTTCGAACGCGATCTGGAAAATCGAAATCGAAAAATCAAATCTATTCCGATTTCGATTTGATTCATCTTCGCAAAAAATCAACTCTGATTTCGAACGCGATTTGGTTCATCTTCGCGAAAAAAAATCAATTCTGATTTCGATTTGATTTTCCCTTTCGATTTCGATTTTCCCTTTTGATTTGATTTTCCCTATTTTCGAAGAAGAAGATGAACAGTGATTTGAGTTCCAGATGCCAAAACCATTAAGTACATCTAATGGTTTTAAAGTATGATGCTCTGAAACCATTTTTTGTGTGGAATGGTTTCACATTAAATGTACTAATCGTCAAAACCATTTGTGCTATTGAATGGTTTCACAATAAATGGTGTCATAGCATTATACACTGAAACCATTAATCTTGTTAATTGGTTTCAAGATGTTATACATTGAAACCATTTGTCTAGTTAAATGGTTTCATACTGTTATACATTGAAACCATTAGTATAGTTAAAAAGTTTATACCCTGAAACCATTATTCTAGTTAAATGGTGTCATAACATTATACACTGAAACCATTAGTCTTATTATTTGGTTTCATAATGTATGAGATTTTATTTATATTGTGATTGTGATTGATAAAACTTAAAATTAAATTGTATGTTTGACAAGTATGCTTTATATATACATGAACCATTGGTTATTATGTTGGGCTTCGAGGGGCTGTATGACGAAAATTAATTAAAAATAGATTCTAATAATATATATACTTTAAAGGAACAAAAATTATTATTTAATTGGAAACGGGAGGCACGCTAGGAATTTGGGGGGATGTGCTAGAAGTTTGGAGGAGGAAAAAAAATTAAGTACATTAAGTAAATTAAGTTTGGAGTTATTAACATGATTTTGACATAATTAAGTACATTAAATAGTTTTGGAGTACAGGTCTCTGAAACCATTCCACAACACAAATGGTTTTGGAGTACAAATATTTAAAACTATTCTACAGCAGAAATGGTTTTGGCATGATTTTAGTTTAAAATTAACTACTAAAATAATTAATCATACATAATACTCTGAAATTTATCTCTAATCAATAAAATAAAATTCAATCAATCAAAATTAAAAACGTGATAAAAAAAAATCTGAGGGGCTAATAAAAAAAAAAAAAAAAAAACTGGGGGGTGCGCTAGAAAATGGGGGGGCGCGCTTAGCAATTGGAGGGGGGGTTGCAGCTGGGGGGCGCGCATAGCAATTTATGTATGGTCCATAAGCATGGGCTTATGGACAATAACCAGACCAAAGAATTTGACTCTGTTTGGCAAAATTAAGCCGAAAAGTTAATTTATAGTTGAAAAATTACGGATGGCAATATACCCATATTCAATGGGTACCCACAAAAAATACCCACAATGGGTAGGGTAAAAACCCGCATTTTGAGTATGGGCGTGGGTATGGGTAATTACCCATAAAATTGAGCGGGTATGGGTGCGGGTACGGGTACCCTTAGTACCCACCCCATATACCCATATAATATATTTTTATTTATTTTAATTATATTATTATATAATAATTATATAATAATATATATAAATTAATTTTAAAAATACAATATTATTATACTATTATACATTTTTAATAAAAAAATTTATTTATAACATATATCATGCAAATATGTCAAAGAGAAATGAACTTTAGCACGACATTACTAATAATTTTGTTTATAATTTTCATGAATCAACATTAAAATCTTTGAAATTATTTTAATTCTATTAAAATGATATGCTATTTTATAATTGATCAATTTATTTTTAGCAAAAATGCGGGTAACGGGTACGGGTATGGGTACTTAGATACCCATAGGGTATGGGCACGGGGACAAAGATTGTCACCCACGCGGGTATGGGGATGGGTACGGGTAATTTTTCAAACTGCGAGTATGGGGATGGGGACTATAGTACCCTACCCATACCCTACCAATTGCCATCCCTATGAAAAATTATCTGATTGAAATTGAAGTATTTGGTAAAATTAGCATTTAAAGTGGTTGATAAATATAAAATGGTATGTATGTTAGTGGGTAGTTTTTTTATTTTATAAAAAAATAAATAAATAAATAAAATATTAAAAATGGAAAAAACTGTAAAAAGCTATAAGTCATAAACTCAAACGCTATTTGAAATAGCATCTCAAAAAACGCTATAAGCTAATTATCAAACACCTCTATTTTTTTCAAACAAGTTTATAAGCTAGTCCAATAAGCTATAAGCTAGTTTATTGGTCTTACCAAACAGTACATATATCTCCATTTTGTTTACATTCACTACCACCTACCACCTACGATTTCCAATAATAGAGAGTTATATATATATATTTTTTTAAATGAAATAAGTTATGTTGTTTTCTTGAAATTTTTGTGTTCACTTTTTCGTAACATTTAACACTTCTCTTATTATATTGATTGGTATGAAATTTTTACAATAGTTTAATAATTTGCAGTCAACATGTGAGTAAGGTAATGAGAATCAATCGGCTATTGAATTGATATGTTTATTGGTTTAAAGTTCGATAAAAAAATACTGCATTGGAATGAACATCATGAATTAGAAATATAAATTTAACACAAAAGACAATAAATTAGATAATTTAACAACTTCATCTTGATCATCCTCCGGTTCAAACATGTATGCCACGATTCATCAAAGGTTTTTAGATGGATCAAGTTTGAACAAATCTCATCAACGTTGTGTCTAACTCAATCGATCCTTTTATATTATACCGAGAGAAAATTGAAAACAGGTCGACGATATTCAACACGGACCATCCATCTTCCATCGCGGCGATTGAAGTTGGTTTCAGTTTTTGGAGTTTTGGAACTTTTTTGGTGAAGGTGCTAAAAGATAATTTCAAAAAAGTTGCCACAACCCACCATGTCATTATATTTTTAGGCCTACATAAGAAAGCTCAAGCCCCATTTTTAGGGATTTTTTTAGAACAAAAAAACGAAAATATTTTTTTTTGAAAAACTTGATAAAATGCTCTTCTAACACCCGACATTCCCAGATCTTTTAAATGTTCAAAAAACTACTCTTCAATGTTATTCAGAAGTTACTATCTGAACACGCATAGTATCATAAAGTAATTAAGTTCTGAAATTTACCAAAATACGGGGGAAAATTTATGAGTTTTGGAAGTTACGAACCGAACATATGGAGGGTTTCACAACCTAACTTATGAAAATGTATTGTTCATGCCAGATTACAGAACTTATTTGAAAGATAATTTCTAAAGCAGACTGGTAGCTGAATTTCTTAAAAAAAATTGGCAGTTGATGTGTTATGCATGCTACTCAAATCTCTCGCCACTAGTTCAAAATATTATTATTATTTCAAAAGACTTTATTTTAAAAACCACCACATACCTTCATACGGGTTGGTCCTCGTCACTAGTATGGTGAAATCACAATTAAGAACGATAGTGAACATGAAAAACAATTATGCAAAACAGAAATGTTGATCGAGAAATATATTGCAAGAAAAGATAAAGAACAGACAATGAGAGTACACAACGAGAGTACACAACAAGATGAGGTTTTTTCCCACGCTAATCATCCAATATAAGTGACATTATATTTCATGTCCTTCTGGCAAGAAGTAGTTGAATCTCAAAATTAGATCTCTATGGTCTTGCAGTATCCTTGCTGCCTCTACTTTGACATATTCTAAGTCAACTCTCTGGTCGCTGAAATCCTTGAAGAGTATTAAGAATTCATGGTATATATGATTCTCATTGCGAAAGGCATCTTTCACCTCTTTCAAATACTTCATTGCTTCATCGTACGTGCGGTTGTTAGAGTAGCTCATCCTGAAGGGAAAAGATTAAGAAAAAAAATCAATTTAATCCGTTCTAATTCAAAATAAAACAAAATGCATATTTAATAAGTATAGACTATAGAGGGATGACAACATAAAACTTTTTTTTTTTGGTTAAAAGAGAACATAAGAATATGAATTAAGTAAATGAGTATATGAGATATGTCACCTCTATAAATAGAGTTAGTATGGAATTAACGAACCAATCACCAACTTGTTAGGGTAATCCAAGATAAGAGGAAGAAGATAACAAGTAAAAACTAGAGAGAAAACTAGGAGGAAAGTGTTAAGATTTTATTGATAAGAAAAAAAATAGAGAATGAGTTATACAATGCATGTGGTACACGCTTATTTATAAGGAAAACTCCTAACCCATCTATTACTTGTAACACAAGTAACCATAACTAACTAACTCAAGGTAGTTATGTAACCACCTCCTAACTACCTAACCAAGTCTAATAGGATTGAAGTTATAAAACATCATGCTCCCTTAACTTCAAGCCTAAGCAAACTTGTCTGTCCTTCAGAAATCCTTCAGAACTGCAACCTTGTCTGTCCTTCAGAAATCCTTCAGAACTGCAAGCTTGTCTGTCCTTCAGAAATCCTTATCTGTCATTCAGAACTCCTTCAGAACTGCAAACTTGTCTGTCCTTCAGAACTGATTCAGAACTTGTCTGTCCTTCAGAACTGCTTCAGAACTTGTCTGACCTTCAGAACTGCTTCAGAACTTCTTCAGAACTTCAAACTTGTCTGTCCTTCAGAACTGCTTCAGAACTTGTCTGACCTTCAGAACTGCTTCAGAACTTCTTCAGAACTTCAAACTTGTCTGTCCTTCAGAACTGCTTCAGAACTTGCCATGCTGGGCGCGCGCGCCTGATACACACCAAGTTCACTTCTGAGCTTCAAAAACCTGTCTGTTTTCAAACTCTTAGTTAGAGCATCTGCAACCTGAGAATCTGTTGCACAATGCCTGACATCTAAGCTACCTTGATTCACCTGCTCCCTCAAGAAATGAAACCTAGCCTCTATGTGTTTGCTTCTACCATGCAAAACTGGATTCTTGGCTAAGTTTATAGCAGACTTGTTATCAATCTGCAGAACCACAGGTTTCTCTGCTTCAATTCCTAGCTCCTTCAACACAGTCACAATCCACAAAGCTTGGCATGCTGCATATGCACCTGCTATGTACTCAGCTTCACACGAAGACAATGCAACAACTGGTTGTTTCTTAGAACACCAAGCAACAGGAGCCTCCATAAATCTGAAGAAATACCCAGTAGTACTCCTTCTATCTACTTTGTCACCACACCAATCAGCATCAGAGTAGCACACAATCTCAAATTTCTCATTCAGAACTGACTTTGGAAAAAGAATTCCAAACTCCATTGTGTCTGCTATATACCTAAGTATTCTTCTAGCTGCATTCATGTGTGACCTTCTGGGCTTATCCATGAATCTACTTACAAGCCCAACTGCAAAGCATATATCTGGCCTGCTGTTGCAAAGATATCTCAATGATCCAACAATTTGCTTGAAAATTGTAGGATCCACAATCTCTTCTGTCTCATTCTTTTCTAACTTCAAGTTCACCTCCATAGGAGTTGCAGCATAGGTACACTCAATCATGTTGAACCTCTTTAGAATTTCTCCTGCATATTTTCTCTGATGCAACAATAGACCTTTACCATTCTTCAGAAGTTCAAATCCTAAGAAGTAAGACACTTCTCCCAAATCTGTCATCTCAAATTCAGTTTTCATTACTTCTTTGAATTTCTCTATCTCAGCTGTGACACTTCCAGTTACTAGCAGATCATCAACATACAAACATATCAGAATGATGCTTGAAGCTGCTTCCTGCACATATACTCCATATTCTGACTTGCATTTCCTGAAACCTTGTTTCACAAGAAATCCATCTATCCTTTTATTCCAAGCTCTTGGAGCTTGTTTCAAACCATATAGAGCTTTGTTCAATCTGTAGACCATGTCTTTCTTCCCTTCAATCATGAATCCAGGTGGCTGAGTTACAAAGACAAGTTCTTCTAATGGACCATTAAGAAAGGCTGACTTAACATCCATGTGGAACATAGGCCATTTCCTTGCATTAGCTACAGCTATGACAAGTCTCACAGTCTCAATTCTTGCCACAGGTGAGTAGATTTCTGAGTAATCTATTCCTTCCCTCTGCAGAAAACCTCTTGCCACCAGCCTTGCCTTATATTTTGCTATAGAATTGTCAGGATTTAGCTTCAGCTTGAACACCCATTTTACTTCAATTGCCTTCTTATCTGATGGAAGTTTAACTAACTCCCAAGTTTGATTTCTCTCAATTGAAGCCAACTCCTCCTCCATAGCTTTCTTCCATTTCTTGTGTTTCAAGGCTTCTGTGTAATTGATAGGCTCAGAACCAGCCATCAATGCAATATGAACTAAGTCACCATCTGCATTTACCTCATTATCATTAACAATTTCACAATCCTGCAATCTAGCAGGAATGTTCCTTGTTCTGGCAGGCCTGTCTCTAGTCACAGCAGCAGGTGCTTCATTCTCATCACTAGAATCACTATCTTCTTCATTCATGATTGGATTCAATTGAGCTCTGCTTGAACTACAACCAGCAATCCAATCCCAGGATTTCTCTTCATCAATTACAACATCTCTACTGTAGATCATTTTCTTTGTGACAGGATCATACAGCTTGTAAGCACCTGTGACATGGTATCCTACCAAGATCATGACTTCACTTCTGTCATCAAGCTTCTTCCTTTTTGCTTCAGGCACATGCTTGTGACATAAAGCACCAAAAATCCTGAAGTGACTTACACTAGGTTTTCTACCACTCCACACTTCCTCAGGTACTTTGTCTTTCAGCTTCTTGGTTGGACACCTGTTCAACACATACACAGCAGTGTGAACTGCTTCACCCCAGAAAGCTTTAGGCAGGTTCCTATGCTTCACCATACACCTTGCCATATCAAGAATAGTCCTGTTCCTTCTTTCAGCTAAGCCATTGTGTTGAGGTGTATAGGGAGCTGTGACTTCATGTTCTATACCTTGTTCAACACAAAATGACTCAAACTTCTTGGAAGTATACTCACCTCCACCATCTGTTCTGAGAGCTATGATCTTCTTTCCACTTTGATTTTCAACTAATGCCTTAAAATTTCTGAAGGCATCAAATACTGCATCCTTGGTTTGAATCAAGTATATCCACATCTTCCTGCTATACTCATCAACAAAGGTAACAAAATATCTATTACCACCAAGTGAATTCACATCAAAGGGACCACACACATCAGAATGCACAACACCTAGTACACTTGATGATCTCATAGGCAAACTCTTGCTGAAAGCATTTCTAGGTTGTTTACCAACTAAGCAACCTTCACATACTCTTTCTGAAGCTTCAATCTTAGGTAGGCCAAGTACCATTCCTTTGCTCCCTAGCTGATTTAGATATTTGAAATTCAAATGTCCAAATCTCAGGTGCCATAGCCAATTCAACTTCTCATCTGTTACTACCTTCATACACTGAACAGTGTTTGTGTGAATCAAAGTTCTGAAAGTTCTATTCTTGGCCAAAAGAGTCCTCAGAATTAGGTTATTTGCAGGATCATAAAGTTCAAATTTCTCATTCTTAATGATAACTGAAAAACCTTTTTCTGCTAACTGTCCAACACTCAGAAGATTACAGTCCATACCTGGTACAAACATCACATCTTCAATTACTGCAGAGCTTCCATTGCTTCTCTTGATAACCATGTTACCAATGCCTTCTGACTGCAATGAACTGCTATTGGCCAGCTTCACTTTACTTTTCTTTCCAGAATCAAACTTCACTAACCAGTTTTTGTGACCAGTCATGTGATTGGAACACCCCGTGTCTAAGAACCAAGTCTCAGCATCAACTTTGTCTTGTGATTCTACCTCTGATAATGCAGCCATGAAAGTCACAGCTTTGTCTTCAACCTTTTCTTGCACAAGTTTTGCTTCATCATCAGAGTCTTGGCCCTTTTCTTTGCCTTTCTTGAACCAACAATCTGAAGCATAGTGTCCCCATTTCTCACAGTTATAGCACTGAATGTGACTCTTGTCCTTGCCTTTCCCTTTCTTTGAATTTGATGTTCCTCCTCCTTTCTTGAAGGATTCAGATTTTCCATCAAATTTTTTCTGAGAGCCATTCTTTCCCTTATCTTGTTTTTTTTCTTTGTGACTGTTAGCTTTCTTGTAAGCCTGAACTTGTAAGGCTTGTACAGATTCTTGAACCCCTTTCCTTTCATTTATCATCAACTCATGTGCTTCTAAAGATCCGACAAGATCCTCCAACTGTAATGTAGCTACATTCCCAGTTTCTTGGATGGCAACAATGACATGATCAAAATTTGGAGTTAGAGTTCTCATTACCTTCTCTACAATCATCCTATCTGTCATCACCTCACCACAGCTCTTCATTGTATGGACAATGCTTTGAACCTTCGACACATAGGCTCCAATGGATTCACTCTTATCCATCTGCAGAAGCTCATATTGCCTTCTCAGAGACTGCAACTTCACTCCCTTCACCTTTTCTCCTCCTTCATAATATTTCACCAAAATATCCCAGGCTGCCTTAGAGGATTCAGCACTAGATATCTTGTCAAAATTTGCAGAATCTACTGCAGCTTGAATTGCATACATTGCCTTGCAATCCTTCTTCTTTAAGTCTTTGTGTGCTGATCTCTGAGCTTCAGTGGCATTCCCCACCAAGTCTTGCACACCATTAACCACCACTTCCCATGTATCTTGAAAACCAAAGAGAGACTTCATCTGTTTGCTCCATCTTTCCCAATTCTTGCCCTCAAGAATTGGAAGATTGTTTGGTAAACCATTCCCTGACATTGTTTCTGAATGAAGGAAAATGTAAACACCAAACAAGACTGAATCTTTGTGCTTTCTACACTAAGAACCAAAGGGCTCTGGATACCAATTTGTTAGGGTAATCCAAGATAAGAGGAAGAAGATAACAAGTAAGAACTAGAGAGAAAACTAGGAGGAAAGTGTTAAGATTTTATTGATAAGAAAAAAAATAGAGAATGAGTTATACAATGCATGTGGTACACGCTTATTTATAAGGAAAACTCCTAACCCATCTATTACTTGTAACACAAGTAACCATAACTAACTAACTCAAGGTAGTTATGTAACCACCTCCTAACTACCTAACCAAGTCTAATAGGATTGAAGTTATAAAACATCACAACTAACAAGTTCTAACTAATTTAGGGTCGATTAAGAGTAAGTCTAAAAGATAATTGCAGTGCGTGCAATACTTGAGAAAAATAAGACTAAAGATGCTTCAAAACATCGAATGAAATAAGATAGGCCTAAAAAGCATGATTGAAATGATGCATAACGCAAATAAAAATACATTTGTAACATGCTCAAACTCAACAAATAGAGATAATCTCAGGAATCACCTCAATGGGAGAACACCAAAAGGAGTGGGTGTCGACAATGCGAACTATATTCAAGAGTTAAGTTGTGAGTTGGGTATTTTGGTAAATTCGCAGAACAAATAAGAAGATATGAGAGAAGTGAAAAGAAATCTCTTAAAAATCAGCCTAGACACCTATATATTGTTGTGGCCGATTTTTCATATTGAGAAGATGGGCTCAATAAAGACCGCATAAGAGGACAGATAAAACGAGAAATATCATAGGATATATTATATACTACAAGTGGGGCGAGGAGGGCCAACTTAGGTGTCCGAGCTCGAAACTCAATTCCGCTCTGTTTATTGGCGACTTGGCGGGCCGGCCCGCCAAACACTTTTTTTTTACACTTTGAATTATTAAATTAATTACAAAATTATTTAGCATTATCAATCAAACAAGCCGACAAAATATATTTTATAAGAGCGAATAGTAGAATTTCAATAATACTAAATACAAACACACATTAAAACACCACTCGATTCAATGTTGCTACATTGCTATTTGAGCTTCATAGATTTGACCCTAGAAGACTAAAAACTCTAGTTTGTGTAGAAACTCTAAAATTGAAGAAAAAAAACAGAAATAATAAGTTGAAGCGTACCTTAAAGTTTTAAACGCTTGTGTCACTAGAGAGGAAGAAGAACAAAACAGACGGTGACAGGAAGATAGGCACAGAGCATATGGCGCCGCAATGGCATGAAATAGATTTAAACCCTAGTGATTATGGAAGACTGGACTTTTTAAGAAGGGAAATAAAACAATAAGTTTTTTTACCAAAAATAAGAAGAAGAAAAAACTACTGGATTGGGCATTTGGATTGGGCTCCTTAAAATGGCCAATTTTCATTAAGTAAAAATTAAAAAAACGTTTTTAGCAAAGTTTGCGGGCAAGCTAGCCCCGACCCGTCCTATTTTTCAAGCATGCTAGGTGGGACAGGTCAACTTAAGGTACTGGTCAAAAAACTTCAGCTCGTCCCGCCCAAAGTGGCGAGTCAAATGACTCGGTCTATTTTGTCACCCCTAATAATGGGGAAAAAAGTCTCAAAGACGTGTAATAATGTTTTTAAAAAAAAATAAAAATACAGGTTTAACAATAAACACTACAACCAAATATTAAACCACTTAATTTAGTCTAGTGATGAGGAATTTGCGTAGTATAATTAGATTTCATATTCAAATTTTATCGATTTCAATGTAACTAAAAAATGATGTAGGAGGACGCACCCAAATATTGTCCGTAAAAAAAATCAAATATTGAGTCATGCGATGGACATAAATCAATCTGCCACACATGTAAGAAATCCAAGATACGAAAAACATCATAAATGAGTTTCAACAACCAAAAATGATTCTTGTGAAAAATAAAAAGTTGCGATAAACATAAATATAACACAAGGGGACCGCGTTTGCGAATACCATTAAAAAAATATGCATTAAATATAATTTACCATATAACAAAGTAAAATCTTTGACGTACCTTCAAGATATTGATCCGACGGACCACGTGCAAGTAGGTGAGATTGTTGGCTTTGATTGATGGTTGAGAAGAGATGTAGGCCACCTTCGATTTAGGTTTAGATTTCGGCGGCTGTGAGTGAGTGGGAAAGAGAGTAAATGAGATTCGATCTAGGTTAAGATTTCGGCGGCGGTGAGTGAGTGAGTGAGTGAGTGAGTGAGTGAGAAAGAGATTTAGTGAGCTTCGATCTAGGAAAACAAAAAAGGACTTAGGGTTTTGTACCATTTGCCTGAGATTTAGGGCCAGCCCAAGCCCTAGCTTTGGGCCTCAGACCAAAAAAAAACTATGAAGCACAGACTCTGACACGGATATCGCGACACGACACGGACATTCCGACACCGCTAATGTAAAAAATATACGACACCGACACCGCTACATATTTATAAAAAATATAAGTTTAGAATTAAAAATACATACATATACATCTAAGTTGAACAAATTTTTTAATAAAAAAAGTTTTAAAAGAATATATGATAATACATTTGACATTTACTCATCCATCTAATATCGAAAAACTAAAAATAATGTAATCAAAATGTAATATCTTTAATCCCTCATTGATCAATATTATTATTTCGACACATCTTTAATCGTTGTATATATGTCTGAGAAAAGTAGAAGCAAATAAAAAAAATAAAATTTGGACACTTACCCCGACACATTTGTACGAGTGTCTTATAGGTGTCGGACACCGATTTAAGGAGTGCCGGAATAAAGGATTTTTTTTTTTTTACACCTCCCTGACACGTTTGTAGAAATATCGGACGGGTGTCATATGAGTGTCGAACACCGTGACACGTCTAATCATAAAAATATCGATGCTTCATAGAAAAAAAACAATTTTTTTAAAGCCCGTTAGGCCTCAAAATAATTTAAATATTATTATATATAGGCCTCACGTCAATACTCTGGATTTAGATTTGTTGATGTCAAATATTCCTTAGTAACTCACAGTTGAGAAAATCATGACCATTAATGTCATCCAACATACCATATTACTCATATGCAAAAATAGGATATTGACTAACTCAAACAATTGTGAAATAGTGGAATACAACTCGTTTCAAATTACTTATGAAAAATTTGGAATTGCAATTCAATATTATTGCATAAATTGTGTTGTGGGTGTGGTAATTGTCTCGCAAGTAGATGGGAACGAAAAAGCACTTAAGCTTTAAAAAGATTATTTATGCGTTAAAGGAGCTTAAAATTTATAAATTTTTTGCCCTACCAAATTATTAAAATACATTTGTCTGCTACTTAAGCGATAGACATATTCAGCCACATAAATAGCAAATTTGCAAAATATATTCAAATTGAATAGCGTTTTAAGGTTTCATGCCCTTCAAAAAACCCCTTAATAAAATTTATAAATTTTGATCATCTGCTACATAAGTTTGCTTTAGACCACACATTATGTTGGGCCAGCCCTAGCCTGAGTCGTTTGATCTTTTAGTCTATTCACAATGCCTCACATTTTAGAGAGATTGTTGTGACAAATGTGATGTGGATTAAATCTCACGCCGAATAGAAATGTGGATGTTTAGTATTTTATAAAAAGAGGAACCATAAATCTAATAGAGGATCCATAAAAAGTGGCATATCCCTTGTATTTTTTTGTGTGCCCTACTAAATTATTAAAATACATTTGTCTACTACTTAAGCGATAGACATATTCAGCCACATAAATAGCGGATTTGCAAAAAATATTCAAATTGAATAGCGTTTTAAGGTTTCATGCCCTTCAAAAAACCCCTTAATAAAATTTATAAATTTTGATCATCTGCTACATAAGTAGCTAACAGATAAGCAATTCAATATTATTGCATAAATTGTGTTGTGGATGTGGTAATTGTCTCGCAAGTAGATGGGAACGAAAAAGCACTTAAGCTTTAAAAAGATTATTTATGCGTTAAAGGAGCTTAAACGAATCAACATAGGGGTTGTGTGAAGCATAAAAAAAATACAAACTAGCATTGCAAAATTTGTGTAACATGAAATTTGTGAAAAAGATTATGAGTGTTTCAATTTGTGAAACAGAGACCGGTGGAGGGAGGAAGAAGATGGGTGTAGCGATGTAGAAGTCTTGGATGTCTCTCGGGCGTCGACTCCCTCTTTGTGAACAACGTTGTTTCTTCGTTCTATCGTCAATCCACCGTTATTCTCGCCACGTTGGCTGCTCTTCTCGCCGTGTTGGCTAGGGCTGACAATAACCCAAGCCAACTCGTGAATAGTTCGAAGCTCGATTCGATAATTGACTCGTGAACTTGGTTGATGACCCAAATGAGTTGAACTTGAGTTAAAAATTAAGTTCGTTAAATAAATGAGTTGAACATAAACTATATATAATTTGACTTGTTTGACTCACAAGCTAACTTTCCTCCTTTCAAAAAAGAAAGCTTTTCAGTTTCATATAATCAGTTAATAAGCTATTAGTTACTCTCCATTTACCCAAAAAATAATAACTTCACTCCTTTAAACCCTCTTTGTCAGAATGCTTTTCCTTTAACTTCATGGCCTGGACAAAGATTAATTCATGATCTGTATTGGACTCCAGTGTGAGAATAGTGTATTGGAATCAAAGATTAATTCATGGCCTGAATTGGAATCCAGTTCGAGAATAGTTTTTGAATTTTGTTGGTTTTTGCTTTGTAACATTGCTACTTCTATATCAGTTTTTTATTTTATATATTTTTCTATGTCAATTAAAATTCTGTATGTGTTTATTTATTATACATTTGAGTTTTTGCTTTTATTTTAATTTAGTATTTACTTTTTCTTTAAAAAAAATAGTTTAAAATGTTAAAGATCAAATTTTGAATTTTTGACCAAAAAATTGACTTTAAAATCATGGAATTTTACTAAACTCAATACTTAACGAGCTGAACCAAATAGTCCGTGAACTTAAAACGAGCCGATTTTGAGCTAAAAAAATAGTTCGTAATAAACTCGAGCCGAATTTTGAGCTGAACCATTTCTTAATGAGTCGAGTCGAGCTGATAAGAGTTTGACTCAACTCGACTCATTCCCAGCCCTAGTGTTGGCTGTCAATTCCAAGAAAGTGCTTTTGATCCGGTTTGGAGTACGGTGCACATTTTTGGTGTAAAATATAGGACATGCAATCTAGTGCGTTGGAATAATTTAATGGTCAAGATTATTTCAACTGTATGAATATTTGACAGCAGTAAATTTAAATTCCAATACTTAGCCACGGGCAAAGTTATTATACATAAGTCATCCTTATGCATGGTGCATAAGCCATTTTCAATCATTAGATCTTACTCCACGCGCCCCCCATTACTCAATGCCCCCCCATTACTCCGCGCGCCCCCCAACCCCCCCCCCCCCCCACCACCCCCCAACCCATTTTTAAAATTTTTTTTTTGTTTAGTTTTTTTTTTTATTTTTTTTATTATGTATGATTAAATATTTTCGTAATTATTTTTAAACTAAAATCATGCCCAAACCATTTTGGGGGTGTAATAATTTCATAACGGATCTTTGAAACCATAAATATTGTTGAAACCTTTTTTCCTGAAAAATCGGAACTTTTTTTCCGGAAAAAACAAATCGAAAATTATTCCGGAAAAAAGATCGGAAACTTAATGTCCGATTATATTTGGTTTTAATGTCCGATTATAACAAATGGTTATGGATTATTTATGGACGGTTATTTAGGATTATCCAAGATAATCAACACTAGTTTGGTAAGAAACCATTAGGCAATTATTTTGGTTTCACATAGAAAACTATCAAAACCATTAAACCACATTTATGGTTTCAGTAATAATCGGTATTTAAAATCATTGAACCATTTAGTGTAAAACCATTTTACAATACAAATGGTTTCAATATATAACTATCTGAAACGATTTAGCTAGCATAATGGTTTCCAGGATTTTTAAAACTATAAAAACACAATATTGGTTTCAGTAAACACATAAAACCATTTTACAATAGTAATGGTTTCATTGTATAACTACCTGAAACCATTTAACCAGCATAATGGTTTCCAGAATTTTTAAAACCATAAAAACACAATATTGGTTTCAGTAAACACATAAAACCATTTAACAATAGTAATGGTTTCATTGTATAACTACCTGAAACCATTTAACCAGCATAATGGTTTCCAGAATTTTTAAAACCATAAAAACACAATATTGGTTTCAGTAAACACATAAAACCATTTTACAATACAAATGGTTTCACTGTTTAACTCTCTGAAACCATTTAACTAGCATAATGGTTTCCAGAATAATATTGCATAAATGGTTTCCAGAAACCATTTAACTCTCTGAAAAAAAAATTCGATTTTTATTTTTTGGAAAAAAAGTTCCCGATTTTTTCGGAAAAAGTTTCCGATTTTTCTGAAAAAAAGTTTTTCGATTTTTTTTCGGGAAAAAATTTTCAGAAAAAAGTTCTCGGTTTTTTTGGAAAAAGTATTTGATCTTTTTTGGGAAAATTTTTTGATTTTTTTTCGGAAAAAAGTTTCTGGTTTTTTCGGAAAAAAAGTTTCCGATATTTTTTCGAAAAAAAAAGTGAAAAACAACAATTCAAAAAAAATTGTAAAAAAAAAAAATCAAAAAAAATGAGTGGAGTGAGGGGAGGTGGGGGGGGAGGTGGGGTTGGGGGGCGCGTGTAGCAATATGGGGGGGGGGGGGCGTGAGAAATTATGTACGGTGCATAAGCTTTGGGCTTATGCACCATAACCCAACCCCTTAGCCACATAATTTGTGCTTTTTATTCTATTTTACGGAGGCCTATGAGTATGATGACTACCATTATTGTTTTTGTTTTCATTTGTACTTTTTTTGTTTAACTGTTGTAGACCCATGATTATTTTTTCTTTTTTTATTGTAAAAAATAATACTTTTTAAATGTTGTGGAGGCCTATAAAATTTCATTTATTTTAGCTTTGTTAAAAAAGATCATCTAAATTATATTATTTTTAAAAATAGATTTTAAAAGAATTATTACCAATAATTTTTTTTATCAATTTCTTCGTAAAAAAATATTTTATGAGGATAAAAAAGTTGTTTTCTAATTTAAATAACATAGTTTTTTACCAAAAAAAATTGTTAATTTATTTTTTAAAAATAAATTTTCATTTTATATATTTTTTTGAAAAATGAAAGGTTTCTATTAATGTTTGCTTTAGACCACACATTATGTTGGGCCAGCCCTAGCCTGAGTCATTTGATCTTTTAGTCTATTCACAATGCCTCACATTTTAGAGAGATTGTTGTGACAAATGTGATGTGGATTAAATCTCACGCCGAATAGAAATGTGGATGTTTAGTATTTTATAAAAAGAGGAACCATAAATCTAATAGAGGATCCATAAAAAGTGGCATATCCCTTGTATTTTTTTGTGTGCCCTACTAAATTATTAAAATACATTTGTCTGCTACTTAAGCGATAGACATATTCAGCCACATAAATAGCGGATTTGCAAAAAATATTCAAATTGAATAGCGTTTTAAGGTTTCATGCCCTTCAAAAAAACCCCTTAACAAAATTTATAAATTTTGATCATCTGCTACATAAGTAGCTAACATATAAATTTATAAATTTTTTGCCCTACCAAATTATTAAAATACATTTGTCTGCTACTTAAGCGATAGACATATTCAGCCACATAAATAGCAGATTTGCAAAATATATTCAAATTGAATAGCGTTTTAAGGTTTCATGCCCTTCAAAAAACCCCTTAATAAAATTTATAAATTTTGATCATCTGCTACATAAGTTTGCTTTAGACCACACATTATGTTGGGCCAGCCCTAGCCTGAGTCGTTTGATCTTTTAGTCTATTCACAATGCCTCACATTTTAGAGAGATTGTTGTGACAAATGTGATGTGGATTAAATCTCACGCCGAATAGAAATGTGGATGTTTAGTATTTTATAAAAAGAGGAACCATAAATCTAATAGAGGATCCATAAAGAGTGGCATATCCCTTGTATTTTTTTGTGTGCCCTACTAAATTATTAAAATACATTTGTCTGCTACTTAAGCGATAGACATATTCAGCCACATAAATAGCGGATTTGCAAAAAATATTCAAATTGAATAGCGTTTTAAGGTTTCATGCCCTTCAAAAAACCCCTTAATAAAATATATAAATTTTGATCATCTGCTACATAAGTAGCTAACAGATAAATTTATAAATTTTTTGCCCTACCAAATTATTAAAATACATTTGTCTGCTACTTAAGCGATAGACATATTCAGCCACATAAATAGCAGATTTGCAAAATATATTCAAATTGAATAGCGTTTTAAGGTTTCATGCCCTTCAAAAAACCCCTTAATAAAATTTATAAATTTTGATCATCTGCTACATAAGTAGCGCCCCCGCCCCCCTCTTTTCATTCCTTCATTCCAATAATAAAATAAAAAAAAAACACTTCTAAAACCGTACCAAAACTCCATAACAACTTCAAGTCCACATATTTGTTTGCATTGTGGTCGAAATCCATTCAACAACAATTTTGAGTGTAAGGCTATCTTTTGACAATGCCAAATCTTGAGCTTATGTCTTATAAGTTCATATGACTAAAAAAGATTTGTTTGGTAAAATTTTTTTTAAAAAAAGTTTATTGCTTATTTTATTACCTTTGAGCTTATTTTTCAGACGTTGTTTTAATTAGCTTAACATATTTTCTTCCATTTTTACCCTTATCATATTAACTAAACTCATATTTTACATTTTATAATTAATTTAAATTTAAAATGAAGAAAGTATGTTTTAAATTTTAATATTGCTACAGATAGCCTTTTTATTTTGAGTTTAATTGTTGTGAAGTGTAAAACTTTTTTACACGTGTATCCAACAATGTGTTGCCATATCATTTAATAAATGTGACACATCATGTGTTTTTAAACACAATACATGATGTATTGGTATATTATTGGACGTATGTGTAATATAACTTTACACTGATAGTATATATAAATTAAATTCTTTTATTTTTATTGTGAGATACAGTAGGAACATTTTTTTTTTTGTGAAAGTATAATATATTTTTTTAAGAGAAGAAAATAGGAAATGTTCGCTATATGATTAGTGTCATTGAATGTACAATTGAAAAATGCCGTAACTATTTATTTTTTATTCTTTCTAACCATTTTTTTTTTTAAAAATAAATAAATTCACGTGAATATATACATCATACATGATACATTTACATACAATTCCTTTAAAAAAATACATTACGTAATACAGATATTCAAAAAATAAAAACAATTCATACGCTTTTTTTTTTTAATAAAAACAATAATTTTTTGTTTTTAGTTTTTAGAAAATTCATGATTCTTAGATAATAAATTTAAAATAAAATTTCAACTAATAAAATAATTGTACAATAATATATAAATGATATATTATATTATGGGGAGGGATCAAATTACACCGGTGTAACATTTGAGTAATGTTACACCGCTCAATAGCGCTTTAACGAATTCAAATTTTATAAAATTCGTCGTTGGATTGGAATATTATATCATATAGATCATCCATGTTAAATTTTATAAAAATCTAAAATCATTTGATATGTTCTTGAGACACATCAAGATTAACGATTTATGCATTTTTATTGAATACCGTTAATCTTGATGAATCTCAGTAACATATCAAATTATTTTAGATTTTTATAAAATTTAACATGGATGATCTATATGATATAATCTTCCAATCAAATGGTGGATTTTGTAAAATTTGAATTCGTTAAAGCGTTATTGAGCGGTGTAACATTACTCAAATATTACACCGGTGTAATTTGATCCCTCCCCATTATGTTAATAAGTTTGAATTAATATATTCTAAGTATTTTAAATATTAACTCGATATTAATTTTACTATTGATTAACAATATCCTTTTATGTCATTTTATATTTATCAGTCAGTTCAATTGTTAATTTTACCAAATATTTTAATTAGCTTATCAATTATCAGTCATCAGTCATAAGTTATCAGCTATAAACTATCAACTATCAGTCATCATCTATAAGTTATCCGCTATTTTTACCCAGAATTTAAATGTGAAAAATAAGTAAGGACAAAACTTAGAGACAGTTCCTAAGTCATGTTCCTGCTGTTCCCAATCATAATTTTACACGTGTATTTTTTTTTTTCTCATTAAAAAAGTTACACGGTATAATCTTCATCTTCCTCGGGATGGCTTTTTTCTCTGGCATCTATCTTCAACCAAAACCATTCACATACAAGTTCTTCTGCTGTACAGTAGCAATTTTAATTTTTAACCATGATAACAACTTAGCTGCCATGAATACCCACACCCAGCATTGAATATTTTCATTCATCCCACAAAAACTCCCATGAACAAGCCAATGCATTCCACTAAAAAACTCATCTTTGTCATGTTTGCAACTTCCAAAAATTGACAACAATTCCAGAGAAAAAACAGCATCGTGGTTCGTTTAGTACTGCAGATCTGACAAATAATTGACAACTCCAAATTGATCAAAAAATTCACAACATCCAAAAAATATTGTACAAAGATCTGTCGGTGATTCCTTTAGTAGTGCAGTCTCTCACACTTTAAGATTAGAGGCCGACGTGAACACCTGTTTTTAAAAATTGTTTCCAATTGTTTTCGGCACAAAACAAGATGTGAAAATAATAAAATAGGGTACACGTGTAAATTTTTAATTGAGAACAGGAGGAACTTGATTTAGAGAATTGTACCTAAGTTTTGTCCAATAAGTATAACTAGTCTAAATTTGAGTTTAAATATAAAAAGATGTAACTTATTATTGTTTTCTGATCCTAACCTATATTAGTGTATTTTGGATGACACAATATGAAACATAGTCATAACGAAATTTATCTTTCGAACCATTTCAAACTAAAAAAATGTAATTGCATTCTGCTTTGCTAGCTTTGCACTATATTGATAAATTTCAAATATAAAAAACTAAAAGGACAAAAGATTTAAGATGAATGAAATACATATTTTCAAATAATTATTAACATTTTCTTTTTGAGCGTTTTTTGGCAAAATATTTCCGATTGAAGTTGAGATGCAAATTATTTGAGAGTAATACTATTGCTCTCTTTGGCAAAATTAAGTTATAAAGCTCATAGCTGATAGTTGAAAAACTAGATTATAGCTAATAGCTGAAAAACTACCCAATTAAAATTAAAGTGTTTGGTAAAATTAGCTTTTAAAGTAGTTGATAAATGTAAAATGACATAAAATGATATGTATGTTAGTGGGTAGTTATTTTCTTTAGTGGGTAGTTTTTTATTTTATAAAAAATAGTAAAATTAAATTAAAGGTTAAAAATTGAAAAAACTGTAAAAAGCTATAAGCTATAAGCTATAAGCTCAAACTCTACTTGAAATAGCATCTCACAAAATGCTATAAGCTAATTAAAAAAGCTAATTGTCAAACACCTTTTTTTTTTCAAATAAACTTATAAGCTAGTCCAATAAGCTATAAGCTAGCTTATTGAGCTTACCAAATAGTGCCTATATCACTAGAAAATATAATGAAGAAAAAAAAAGGACCCCACTTATCACACAACGGTTATTATAAATGAGTGTTATATCATTAAAATATGGAAAATGTTATTTAGTAAGAAAATTTATGGAGAAGAATTGCAAGAATAAATCTCCGCCCTTGTTTGTATTAACTACCCCCATGATTTTAACTAAAAGAGGAGATTAAAATTACATCATCCTATAAGATAATGTCATGTGTTATTCTTGCATTTATTCTCTAAAATAATTCTTACTAAATAGCAATGCTCTTAAAATATTACACACCGTGAGACAATCGAGATTTAGCCATTCGCTGTAAAAAAACATTTTCCATTATTTGAACACTTTTAGGCTCCGTTTGGTTGAGGAAAAGAAAGAAAATTGCAGAAACCAATGCATGTATTTGGACCAACATTAGTACAAATACATGCATTAATTTTCGCAATTTTTTTTTTCTTTCTTTCCCTCCAACCAAACGGAACCTTAAATGATGTTAATCTTACCCGGTTTTAACCATCTATGATTTTTTAGTTAACCTTTATTAATTTCAGCGAAAAAAATGTATTTTTAACTCAATTGTTCATGAATTTTATGGCAAAGTTTGCTGATCTTTTGGATACTTTCCTCGTTTCAAAATAATTGTCACAATTTGACTGTGTGCACTATTTATATAAATTTTAACCATATTTTTTTACTAATATATAAAAATAAATATTAACATATGAAATTTTATTATATTTATCTCGATAGATACTATTAAAATATCTATTTTTTATAATTTTTAATACAATAATATACAACTAAAAATATTAAATATCAAAATTATGCATCGATAAATATGACAATTATTTTGAAACGAATATAATAAACAATAGCCTAGTTATAATCGAACCCCACCCTGTAATAATTGTAAAATATGTGACTTGTCTCCTACAGAAAATATTTTAGTAATCAGACAAGAAATGTCCAAAAATATGGAGATATTTATTCAGTTATATCAGGTAGTACACCACCAAAAAAAAGTTATATCAGGTAGTTTATCTCCAAAACATTTGCTCATATTTTAGAATATGTGGTTGTTATTTATCTATGGCTTGATTTTTCTTGGAGATTAATTATGTTGATAAGTTGACTCCACTATTTCCTCCTATTGTCCTAAATAATTCATAAATTCAATAATTTCATCCGCAATATCTTCTTTTACAAATTGTTTGTCGTTTGTCTAACACAGATGAAAGAAAATAAACACAGTTATAGTAGCTAGTAGCCTCATTCACATTTTCTTTATTCATTATTGAATCCAAATCACATGCAGGATCTAAAATTAAACTGAAGATCCAAACAACTAAAAACTAAATTCACTTAATTTTAAACTTAAGCATCAACAATGTCCTGTGATTCAGCAGAAGCCAAAACAAGCTCTGGTACAGATTCACATGTTCCATCAATTGCATTGTTCTTACCCAATGCCTTCAATGCCAAATGTGCAGCTTTCTGTCCTGATATCATCATAGCTCCAAATGTTGGACCCTGCAAAAAATCACCAACAAAATCGTTTTCACATCCAAAATCAACATGCACTTGAAAATATCTAAAAACCCTCATATCAATTGATTCAATTTACAGATTACTTTAATCACTTCCTAAATCAGATTTGCACAACAAGCCTAAAAATAAAAAATTGTAGATCATACACAACATAAAGCCGCGTTTGGATAAACAACTTAAGTGCTTATAGCATAAACACTTATCATATAGCATAAACAACTATATAAGTTATAAACTAAAGTCAAATCGTTTGATCACAGTTCGATCTCTCGTAACTGCGATCGGAGACGACAAAAACTACTTGATATCAAAATTGACCCTTAAACTGATAGTAAAAGCCAAAAATTAAAAAGTCAAATCGTTCTTTATAAGCTAAAAATTGTTTTCATAAACCATATTTGAGAACTTTATGAAAATAAATCGAAAACAACTTAATTTCATAAGCTCTCCTAAACACTAAGTCAATACAAACAAGGCTATAAACAAAAAATATAATTGTATACCATGCATAACATTAACTAAATATTCTCAACAATAATAATCAAATTAAGCTTGTGTCAAAAACTAAATTAAAAAAGCTTACCATTCTTGGGGCACCATCAATTTCAGCAACTTCCATACCAGTAACAATCATACCAGGAACAACTTCTCTAGTAAGACGAACAATAGCATCTTCAGCAGTATTCATATCAAGAGCTTTCATTCCAGGAACAAAATCAATCATACCAATACTCTTCAACCTCTTAACACCGGTAGCACCAAAAGGTCCGTCATGTCCACAAGAACTCACAACAACTTTAGCTTCCATAACATTAGGATCCATACAAGACTGTGTATCATGATTCATTGAAACCAAAGCCCAGTTTGTAACAACACCAGCAACTCTGTTTTCTTTCACAATCAAATCTTCAGCAGCAACAGCATTGAATAGTTTTACGTTAGGTTTTGCAAGAAGTTTGCTCATGATTGTTGAAGTGAAAAGTGCTGCATGTTTGATGACAACGTAGTCTTCTTGTTCATCGTATTCGACACCGATTTCGTCGAGGAAGAGATGAGCTGGTTTACGAACGACCATGGCGGAGAAGAGTTGGCCGCCGAGCCATGCACCACCTCCGGGACTGACGGATTGTTCGATGATAGCTATGCTGATGTTTGGGTTTTTGGATAATTCGTAAGCGCATGAGAGACCGGCGGAACCGGCACCGACGATTACGACGTCGGTGTCGGCGTAGGTAATCATGTCTGTCATGTAACGACGTGTCATTTCACGAGAGACGATGGATTCTTTGATGGGTGCGAATTTGAAGGATTGAAGATCGTAGGGGGGTGTGGTTAGTGACATGGTGATTTTTTGGCAGGTGGATTTGAGGAGAGTGGGGGTGCGAGTAGGAATTGGTCTTCCATTGAAGAATGAGGATTTGGGAGTTGAAGAGAGAGAAGTGGTGAGAGATGCAGTGGCCATGGCTGCTGCCATTGGAAGGGTATTTTGGGAAGTGAAAATGTTGTAATGAGAAATGGTATATTTGTGAGAGTTGAGTTGAATGGGTTTTTATAACAAGATGATGAGGTAGTGAATGGTGATGTGTGAAATAAATATCCGCTGATCAAGACATTTTTTTTTTTAATTTTTTTTTTAAAAAAGTTTTCCTAACCAACAGTCTACATCCGCTCAGTCAGTAAGTGTCAACTGAGCTACCCCACCCACCCTTGATCAAGACATTAGACTACAGTGGTTAATGAATTTTCTTAAGATTAATGATTGAATTTTGTTAGCACCGATCATTTGACGAAATGATAAGCCGTTAGAAACTCGCATGTACACACACAAAATGAAGAGTTCGAAGTTCGAATCTCGATCATGCCGTTCAACATTATCAATATGTCAATATTAACATTTTTATCAATTGAATTAGAATTTGTGTATTTTTCTTAATCAAATTTTACTTATTTTATTGAATCTCATTTTCGTCAAAATAGGATTAATAAAAAAGAAAGAAAGAAATATCCGTGACTGTGAGTAAAAAAATAGTATGAAAGTGAAGTGTATGCTTTTTTGGGAAAAGAAGATAGAATTTCAACGGCTCAAAAACATTTGATATCTGTGATTTTTTATTGCCTTTTTCTCAACCAATGTAGTTCTCCATATGTGGTGACTTTTTTCTTAGTGCTAACATCCACATCACAAATAGGTACATTAATTATTGTTGGATTTTTTATAACCGATTTCCTAAGGACATTGATTAAAGTCTCTATGAATGTCTTTACCAAAAAAATATGTATCCATGAAAGTTTGTACTTTGTTCCAAAAAAAATCTATCTATAAAAGAAATTCAAAATAGTTTTACATGCATTATTAAAGAAGTAAAATAGTAATATGATTTTAAAAGTATTATATTTAATGTCTTAAATTTTAAAAATATAATATTTTTTATCTAAAACTTGTATTTTTATTTTCTTAATTATTATATTTTGGACACTGTATAGCATGATCCTATTTTTATTAATGAAATATTGCGCTCCAATGGTATTATTTATGCATGAGTTTTTAAATTTATTTATTATTTTAAGAAATAAAATTTTAACAAAACGATTACTAGAAAAAAATTTGACACCATCATTATTTTATATTCTATTTGTCTCGTATTAGGTGTCAGCTATAGAATTGAGAATCTTTAGACCATTTTATATTTTCTCAAAAAGTACAAAATAACAATATTATTTTATTTTATTTCTTTTATGATGTGGAAAGGAAAATAGTAATAGTATATTTTCTCTATCTTTAATTACAAAAAGTTTTTTTTTTGGTCAATTTTCAAACTTCAATCCTATATACATAATATGATATTTATACTAATCGTGTTAAGCTCATGAAGATTAATTTTTTTCATTACTATTTATCCTTTTGGGTGTTCATTCGTGTTAAATTATTTTCTTGGTAGTTATTAAAAATCAAGAATAATTAATTATCATTGTATGTTAAATGATTGGTGGTCCTAACCACTTGTGTGTTTGTGTGTTGAAGTGTGGTGTCTAGTGTTAGATTTTTGGTTGTGTAAGTGGTAGGGAAATGTAGCGTTTTGTGTTAGATTTTTGGTTGTGTAAGTGGTAGGGTATTTGTTTGGAAAGAAATATTTAGTTGGACACAAAATTAAAAGAAAATTATTTAAACATAAATTCATAAAGAAAAAAAAAATAAAAAAATAATACTGCAACATTATCTAGTTATTTTCTCTTTAATTTGATTTAATTTGAATTTAAATAAATCCATTAAATAATCATCTTGTTTTGATCCATTTTTCTTTTTTGGCGGATAAAGGAGAAAAACCCAAAAGAAAAAAAAACTTAAAAAGTTTCACGAATATTCTTAGGCATGCAAGGCTCAGATATGTCGTCAAAAAGCATATTTTGAAGCTTTTTAAGAGAAGTCTCCAAAATGTTAATGTCAAAAGAATCAAGAGAGTAACTAAAATTAATAAAAGATAAAAAAAAAATGATAAAAAATGACTTGCCAACTCATAGCAAGAAGATGTCTAATACGAAGTACCAAAATGGAGGTGTTTCTACTGAGTTTAACTGTTTCCAAAATGGGGGTGATACACACACACACACACACACACACATATATATATATATATATATATATATATATATATATATATATATATATATATATAAGTACTATAACCAATCAATTAGACAGAGTAGAGACTCAGATGTCTCATACTTCTATTACACCTAATAAAATAGAGTCTTACAAGGATTTTCCTATAGATCCAAAAAGACCTATATATAAATTAATTAATGTCCCTGAGAAAGATTTAAGTGAAGTAAAATTAGGATCCCGAAAAGATGAATTAGTAGATGATTTAATAAAAAAATTATCTGATCTTTCGATTAACGGAAAAGCAAAAGCTCAATTAAATATATTAGAAAATGAAGATAATTCTGAGATTAACAGAATTAGAAAAAACATGGGATATCAAGGAAAAACTAGAAATTATTATCCTAGACCTAGTTTTCCAGATCTTCAATTTGAAGAAGCTAGAGATATGGTGTCCAGCTCTTACTCTGGAACATCTATTATAGAATGGAACATAGATGGTCATAGTGAGCAAAACATATTAAATACTATACAAGAAATGACCATGGCGGCTACAGCCTTTAAAACATTAGGACAAAACACAGATAAAAAAACGGCGATAATAATAATTACTGGTTTTACTGGACAATTAAAAGGATGGTGGGATAATATAATTAGTACGGAAGAAAAACAGGCGATACTAGAAGCTAAAAAGTTAGATCCCATCACTGGCGTCTTAGGAGAAGAAGATGCGGTGAATACTTTATTATACACCATTACTAAACACTTTGTAGGAGATCCAGCTCAAATACAAGAGAGAGCTGCAGATCAATTAGCTAACCTTTATTGCCCTACGATGAGTGATTATCGTTGGTATAAAGATATATTTTTATCAAAATTATGCAATAGGCCTGATGGTAGCGCTGATTACTGGAAAGAACGCTTCATAGCAGGATTACCTAGATTACTAGCAGAAAAAGTTAGAATGGCAATTAAAGCCAAAAGTAATGGAGTAATTCCCTACTCTATATTAACTTTCGGTCAAATATCTAGTCAGATTATAGAAATAGGAATAGGAATATGCACTGACTTCAAAATACAGAACAAAATTAAATCTGAGATGACCCAAAGTAAAAAAGAATTAAGTTCATTCTGTGAACAATTCGGTATAGAACCAATTAAAGCACCTAGTAAAAAGACTAGGAAAAATTATTCAAAACCTTCGAATAGTTATAAACCATATAAGAAAAGAAAAGGTCATTATAAGAAAAATAAAGATTTTTCTGAAGATAAAAATTATAAAAAAGCTAAAGGTAAAAAGAAGAAATATCAGAATGATAAATCTGAAATTAAATGCTTTAAGTGTGGACGGTTTGGTCATTATGCAAAGACTTGCCGTGTCAAACAAAAAATTAATGAAATTCATAAATTAGACCTTAGTGATCAATTAAAAGAAAACCTTATTAATGTATTAAAAGATATTATGCTAAATGACACTTCATCCATTAGTTCTGAAGAATCTTCTTATGAAGAAGATGACCTTAATCAAGTATTAACTGACTCCGAATCAGAAGTTAGTTCTGAAGAGGATTGTTGCTTAGGAGCTGAATTATGTACTTGTGAGAAGTGTATTAAAAATATAAATGTAATTACTAGCGATCAAGCTACTACCTTAATTAATATATTAAAAGATATGCCTGAATCTTCTCAAAAGGAAGAATTCATGATCCAAATTAAAAATATGATTGAGCGTGAAGAAAAGAATAAAAATACAGTACAAAAAATAGAATTTAAAGAAATTATGAACAGGTTTAAACCTACTATTACGCCCCCATTAACTATTAAAAATTTACAGGATGAAATTTCGATTATGAAACAAGAAATAGAATTATTAAAAGCAAAAGATTTAGAATTAGAAATTAAATATTTTGAATTAAAAGGAAAACAAATTATAGATAACCAGGAAGGAACATCGGGTAGTAAGAATACTACAGATGATCCCCCTTATATTGCTACTTTAAATAGAATGATTACCCATAAATGGCTTTGTCCAATTACTTTATTAGTTAAAGATCAACGATTTGATCTAGTAGCATTAATAGATTCTGGTGCAGATATGAACTGTATCCAAGAAGGATTAATACCTACCAAGTTTTATGAAAAAACTTTACAGGGATTGAGTGGCGCAGGAGGCCATAAATTACAGGTTCAATATAAATTAACAGATGCTAAAATCTGTAAAGATCATGTCTGTTACAGAACTCATTTTTTATTAGTAAAAAATATACATCAACATATTATCCTAGGAACCCCTTTTCTTTCATTATTATACCCTTTTACAGTCTCTCATGAGGCTATAACTTCAAAAGCCCTGGGAAGGGAAGTTATGTTTAAATTCTTTGAATCACCTAGAACAAAAGATCTGAATACTGTTCAGAATCTTTCTACATCTTCAATTAATTTGATTACTCAGAAGAAGAAACACATTAATATGTTAAACAAAGAAATTTAGTACAAAAGGATAGAAAACCAATTAGAAACAAAAAATATTAAAGATAAAATTATTTTATTACAACAACGGTTTGAAAAAGAAATATGCTCTGAACATCCTAATGCTTTTTGGGATAGAAAGAAGCATATAGTATCTTTACCTTATGAACCCGATTTTAATGAAAGGTCTATACCCACTAAGGCAAGACCAATACAAATGAATCAACAATACTTGGATTATTGTAAGAAGGAAATTAAAGACTATTTAGATAAAAAATTAATTAGACCAAGTAAATCGCCTTGGAGTTGTACAGGATTTTACGTTAACAACCCAGGAGAATTAGAAAGAGGTGCTCCCAGATTAGTTATTAATTATAAACCTTTAAACAGAGTACTTCAATGGATTAGGTATCCGATTCCTAATAAAAAAGATTTAATAGGACGATTATCTAATTCAATTATATTTTCAAAATTTGATCTAAAGTCAGGATATTATCAAATACAATTAGAAGAGAAAGATAAATATAAAACTGCTTTCGTAGTTCCATTTGGTCATTATGAATGGAATGTTATGCCACTAGGTTTAAAAAATGCTCCTAGTGAATTCCAACATATTATGAATGATATACTAAATGATTACCAAGATTTTACTATCGTCTATTTAGATGATATATTAGTATTCTCTAAATCTCTAAATGAACATTTCGATCATTTAGAAAAATTCTTTGAAATTATTAAGAATAATGGATTAGTATTATCGGCTAGAAAAATGAAATTATTTCAAGTTAATGTTAGATTCTTAGGATTTAACATATATCAAGGAACCATTACTCCCATTAGTAGAGCCATAGAATTTGGAGACAAATTCCCTGATGAATTAAAAGATAAAACCCAATTACAAAGATTCTTAGGTTGTGTAAATTATGTAGCCGACTTCATTCCAAACATTAGAATTATTTGTTTACCCTTATTTAAAAGACTTAAGAAGAATCCTCCCCCGTGGGATGAAACCATGAGTCAAAGTATTAAACAAATTAAACGATTAATCAAAAAATTACCATGCTTAGGAATCCCAGATCCCCAAGCCTTTCTTATTGTAGAAACAGATTCCTCTGACCTAGGATTTGGAGGAATATTAAAACAAAAATTACCAGAGTCAACCGTAGAACAAGTTGTTAGGTATTATTCAGGAACTTGGAATCCGGCACAACAAAATTATAGTACTATTAAAAAAGAAGTTTTAGCTATTGTTTTATGTATTACTAAATTTCAAGATGACTTATTTTCAAAAAGGTTTTTGTTAAGATCAGATTGCAAAGCTGCAAAAGAAGTATTACAAAAAGATGTTAAAAACTTAGTTTCTAAACATATTTTTGCCAGATGGCAAACTTTATTATCTTGTTTTGATTTTGAAATAGAACATATTAAAGGAGAAAAGAATTCATTACCAGATTATCTTACTAGAGAACTTTTACAGGGAAAATGAGCAAAAAAGATAATTATGGTCCTCCTCTGGAGGAATCTAAAAAGAGTATTACAGCAAAACAGGTATTACAGAACCCTTCTGCTTCTTCTTCATTAACGACCCAAAATAAATTCACTCCATTAACCCCATTAGCCTTACCAGCTTTTTACCCTTCATCTTCATCATCCCCTAGAGGAATTAGGCCATCATTAAATTCAAAATTAGTATCTCCGTTAACCTTTGCATTACAAACTCCTACCTCATTAAACACCCCTTTAAAAGCCTCAGAAAAATTACCTTTTTATACTCCCCCAGATTCATTATCCTGTCCTTTTATTGAAAAAGATTATAAAAAGATTCTTTTCCTTATAGAACCTGAATTCAATTCAGAAGGATCATTATTATCAATTACCTCTAAATACTTTCCCCAAGGATTTCATTACCTTCCTTCTAACCCAGAAAAAACTAGATTATTCTATGAGTTTATTTTAGTGGATACCGAGTCCATTGACATAACTCATACTTTTGATAAGAATGATAAAACAAAAATTATTTTTTCAAAATTTAAAATTTTAAAAATATTATCTCCTTCTGACTGGAAGATTCATCCCTCCCATACAAGAAGTTTTTCTAGGCGTTTCTCGCCTCAACATTACAATTATTATGACTACATGGAAGCATGGTCAAACATGCTATATTATCATCCTTTTGACCACTCCTGGTTCATTTGGTTTCGAAAGGATTTTCCTCTCAAATTCCCATTATGGTTCGTCAAATGGTTCCACGAATGGGGACCAGAAGCAAATATGTATCCAGATTATGCAGCTAAAGCCTTTGAGGTTTTTAGCGAAAAAATTAAAATATCAGACCATTTAAAGATATTAGCTTTCCATGCTACCTATGGAATTTCTTGGATTACTTCCTGGACTTTCAGGAAAGAATTATCAGTCCCAAATAGTCAAATTTTTTGGATTATCCGATGTATTAAAGTTAAATGGTGGAATAAGTTCAACCCGGAGTTAATCAGTGCTCAAGTTTTACAGAACTGGTTTGCCAAGCACTCTCAGTGGCTCATTAAAAGTTCGAATGTTGATAAGGAGAGTGAGTTTCTAGCCGAAAAATCCAAATTTTTGGCTGACTTATCATCATCCTCCTCTAGAAAAGAATTACTGAAAAAATTACAAGCAGCAATCTCTGAATCAGATGTCAATAACGACGACGATTCAGTAGGATCTTCCCAAAGCTTAACGCAGCCTAATGAAGATGACTGTTTCGGATTAGTGGATCTACAGGATTAAAGCAATCAAAGTGCATTATTGGTATTATGGCCGACAAAGAAATCTTTTCTTTTCCTCAGCATCATGGCCGACAACATTATTTCACTTTTATAAAGTCTTTTGTCGTTATTACTTTTATAAAGTCTTTTGTCTGTATTAGAAATTATTGCCGATCGTGGCCGACAACTTTATTTTTACTTTTTAAAGTAGTTTGTCTGTATTAGGAATTATTGGTTTGTAATTATGACACTACAACTGACAGCTGTCAGTTTTAGTCCGTCCTTAGCCATCCTTCGCAACTATAAAAGGATGCATAAGTTCATTAGGGAGAGCATTCGAAAATTCCTTCGGAAAATTCTCTATAACCTCTGAAGAATTCGAACTCTTATCTTTGTAAGTTATTCTGTTCAAATATCAATAAAATCATGTTTTCTCAATATAATCTTATTTTCCACATCTTTACTTTTCAAATTATATTCCTATTAACAACTGAATTAGATTGGTTTCTTGATGATCTTCCATTATTTTCTCATACTACACTATGGATTATGTTTTGTTTTTATGAACTCGTTATCGAATATATATATATATATATATATATATATATATATATCAGCACTTTAGAATCACTTTTAACATTGAGATAAGTGATTCCCTGCCTCCTAGCAAGGTTCATTCCTAGGTACATGCCTCACATTTTTGCTTGCAGCGCACCAAGATCTAATTTTTTAAAAGTAACTCTTGATCCACTTGTCACTTGAATCCCTCGACAAATCTCCACACCCAACGAACCTCCCTCAATAAAAAATATTCATCTTGTTTTGATCCCTTAATATCCCCACATGACAACCTTAATTCTAATAAGGCAATTGTGAGTCATGACACGGCAAATAAACACAAAGAGAACATATCAAATTTTCAAGCAACTGATATGGTTGTCACATATGAATTTTTTTTTTTTTTTTTTTTACAAAACATATGAATCATTTTAAAATCATACATTCCATTATATAGTAGTCATTTTCTACCTCAATGAGTTCAAATTAACTCTTGCATTGGCCTTCCCATATTGATCAAGTTGTCTTCAGATATTTTATCTACATTATTAGCTTGTCATCCAATTTGACAAGGGTAGCTGAGAAACATAAAGTAATTCATATGCATGAAACATATAGTAATATACCTGTGGTGGTTGAGATGTAATATTCATCGAGATAAAATAAATTAAAATTGTCTTGAAGAAATAGTTATACTATTTGTGTAAGTTAAACAAAATCCAGTCACAAAAAACAAAAATTAATACTCCTATTGTTAAAAAGATAGAAAAGAAAAGGTAGTCTGTGTTAGAAATAAAAAATCAAACAATTAGCCAGAAATATTAAATGAGAAGCAAAAAATGACAGCTGTGGGATTTGAACCCACGCCCTTTCGGACCAGAGCCTAAATCTGGCGCCTTAGACCACTCGGCCAAACTGTCTTATAAAGATGGAAATTCGTTCAATCATTAATAATCTCTGTAGACGCTTGTTCAAAAATAAAATAATCTCTGTAGAACAACTCACATAAGTTTGGTTATCTGCACCCCCTCTCACTGGCCCAAACACAACACCTTTAATGTTGGGCTCAGAATCCATCACTGCTTTCATATGATTCGGCCCATACCAATACATGACTCACATATCCTATATTGTCTTAAGACATTCACATATCTATTTGCTTTGTGGTAAGAGTGATTGAGTGACAAATTTTAATATCTCAATCAAGCTCCAACATTTGATGAATCTCTTGAATTAATCTTTAAATATTATAAAGAAGCTAAATTGTTAAAGATAAATTTATTCCAAAATCAATTTTCTCATGTCACTAATACTAGTATTATTAGACTAAACACCATCATTCAAATTTAAATCCGATAGTTGTGTGTGAATTTAATTGGTGTTTATTACTTTGTCTAAAAAACTTCATAGTAAATGGAATTGACTTCATGCAAGAGCCGCATGAAGCAATTTTCAATTTTAAAATTAAATGTTAAATTAATAGTTGGGATCGTTTAATATTTAATTTTACCGTTGTGTCATTTGAACTGTATAATCTCGATTTTACTTGGTGTTCGTATAAAATCTGGTTTGGTATATAGATATATGTTGAACAACATCACACCGGCAAATACTCATATGATAATTTAGTTACCCCCATGATGCAGCGAGCATGAAAGCAGAGAGGATCATGAGTTTTGCATTATTGAAAAACCAGCTCAGAATAATCTATCACGTTCTTACATATATACATTAATCTCAACACCGCCTCTATTTTCATTCTTGTGCATTTTATTTTATAGATTCTAGTCATGTCAACCATTACAATTTGCTAAATGCAGCCTGGCTATGGTCCCACTCCCACATTTGTTTTCTACATTATCACTATCTCACTATTTTCATCTTGCATTATTGTCATTCCTCATTCACCATTATACCCCTATCTTGTAATCGTAAAAAAGAAAAAAATTGTTTAGTTTTAATTTAGAGAGTCCGACGACAAGACTCACACATATTTAGTGTTGTTTGAGGTTTGAATTCATGTCTTTACATTTCAAATGTGTGTTTTAAATTGTACTTACGTAACGTTTACTATAATCAATTTTGTCATCCCTAAGTTTATTTATTTCTTTTTTTCTAAAATTTACATTGTATGTTTATTAAGTTAATTGATAATACTATTTTTTGGTTGAATAAGGATATATGGAAGAGGAAGTCACACTTTTTTTTTTTAATATTTTACTTTTATTGATTGAAAAATTCAAAATGAGTGTGTCTCTAATAATTCTCAATACTATACTATATGTAGACTTTGGGGTCATGATGTTATAAGTGAATGGGTAAATTTGTACATTGGTCACATGCAAATTAATTAAACAAACAAACAAAGTGAAACATTAGCATATGATGTTACAACTGTATATGCAGAAATCATTTTCAAAGTTAGGATTATTTAATGAACTTCCACACCTCGGATTCAGAGATCCACCAGCTGAGAAATCCTTCATTCTCTTGACCCAAAAATTTTCTCCTAACCAAAATGGATGCAGGGTCCTATTCTTCATTTTCCATTCTTCTTTTCATTGCAACAATCATAGCTGCTTATTATCATTCAACAGAAGCAGCTATGTCTAAAGGATCTTTTGAAGATAATTTCAGCATAATGTGGTCTGAAGACCATTTTACTACTTCTACAGATGGACAGATCTGGTATCTCTCCTTAGACAATGACACAGGTATCATCAAATGCATAAACATAACATTAATTATGGACATTTAGTTGAGCATACTCTATATTATTATTTATCTTATGCTTTGATTTGATTAATTTGATATTTTATATTAAAAAGAGTAGTAGAAATTACTCAAACATAATTAAAACCAGAATATACTTACCGCTTGTTTGGTTCTGCTATGATAAAAATAGTTTTAATTATTAGCATCGAAGTTAAGATTTCGAGGACATTTATTTTACAGGATGTGGATTTCAAACAAAACAAAGATATAGATTTGGGTGGTTTAGTATGAAGCTGAAATTGGTTGGAGGTGATTCTGCCGGTGTTGTGACAGCTTATTATGTAAGTGTATACAATTACATTAACATTGAAATATAGTACTACTAAATGTTTTTTTTTATTTTTTTTAATGAGTTTCTTTTTGTGTTTCTATGAACCCAATTGGTGTGGTATTGACAAGAATGTGAAATTGTTGCAGATGTGTACAGAAAATGGTGCAGGGCCAACAAGAGATGAACTTGATTTTGAGTTTTTGGGAAATAGAACAGGACAACCTTATTTGATTCAGACAAATGTGTACAAGAATGGAACTGGTAATCGCGAGATGAGACATATGCTATGGTTTGATCCTACCGAGGACTATCACACCTATTCCATCCTCTGGAATAATCACCAGATAGTGTAAGTCCAAATATTGCTCTCATTGCTTCTGCTAATCTTATAACAATATATTTGCAAATACGCGCGGCGATATAATGTATGTTTGAATTGACGGTGAGATTGACAGAATCGCGCTGAACTACTGCGAATTTGACAAAAGTTACATTTGAGAACGTCATAAAATCACGGTGGGAACACACTGTCAATCCAAAGCTTACATTGATTCCCTTCTTTATACTTTTGTCGGTTTAAGGCTTCTTTTCTCAATTGTCAAAAAGTTGTGTAGGACAAGAAACGAATATAGCTAAGAAAAATCTACACTATGGACCATGGTGGGCCTAGTTTAATTATGATTACTAGCTACTCATATGTATATGATATTTGAATATGATGATAATATGCCATATTTTGGAAGAGGGTTTCTCTTAAAGGGACTTAAATTTCAAAGGTAAAATGATTAGTACTTAGAATATTAATTTGTATTATTAACTGAATATGTTGCAAATGAATTGGAAACAGGTTTTTTGTGGATAGAGTTCCAATAAGGGTATTCAAGAACAATGATAAAGCAAACAATTTCTTCCCAAATGAGAAACCAATGTACTTGTTTTCAAGTGTATGGAATGCAGATGAATGGGCCACAAGAGGTGGACTTGAAAAAACAAATTGGAAATTAGCACCATTTGTGTCATCCTACAAAGATTTCAGTGTTGATGCTTGTCAATGGGAAGATCCATTTCCTAAATGTGTTTCAACTACAACAAAAAATTGGTGGGATCAATATGATTCTTGGCATCTTTCTAGTGATCAGAAAATGGATTATGCTTGGGTTCAAAGAAACCTTGTCATTTATGATTATTGCAATGATTCTGAACGTTTTCCAATTATGCCTGAGGAGTGTTCATTGAGTCCATGGGAGTAAATGTCATTTTTTCTTTTAATTATATATCTTTTTGTGTCAAAATCTTTTAGCTAGTAGTTTTTTTTTTGTTGCTATATTCTTTTCAGTAATGTAAAAGCACATCTCATAATAGATGAAGTTACATGGTTTACAAATCACAATCATTACTTATTATGATTCATTACCATTATTCTCACCTTGAGTATTGAGATTGAAAAAGAGATGAAGTTCCCTCTCCTCTTGCATTTAGATCAGAAAATTGGTGTCGAAAATATATGCATCGGTCAAAGTCTCCTCTTGCGTTCTTCAAAGTAAATACAGATGGATTGTATGTCCACGGCCAAGCGGCCTGGAAAGGTATTATAAAAAATCATAATGGAAATTTTATGAAAGGCTTTATGTGTAAGTTTGGGTCAAGAAATGCTCTCCTTGCAGAATTAAAAGGAATTCCCATTAATCATCAGATAATCGGAGAGATGCAACTTACAGATTTCATTCATGCCATCAATATGATCTAGAGTCGTCATGCACTCATGCCCACACCTCCATTTTTCATCTCCAACCTCTTCCCCATGAGATTATACACCTTATCAACCTCTCGGAGTCAACTATTTGTATAAATCACATTCATCGTAAAGCAAACACTTGTGCCGATGCTTTTGCTTTAAAGGTCATCAAGCGGATTTATCCCTCTCTATTTTAGATGTTATAAATGCGAGTATTAATTTACTCATTTATAAAGACTTAAGATGAACCTGTTCCTATGAAGTTGGCCTTTCGTTTTTTTTTATCTTCCTTATCTTATAAAAAAAATAAAAATAAGTGGTGTTATACTATAGTATTGACCAATGACCGCTAACATTTAATAAAAATATAAAAGTTGAGAACGAGTAATATCATTCAATGTTAAAGATAATTCAAAACCGAAATTTAAAGGATGAATTCAAATATCTACGGGAAAATACAAGTTATGCTCTATAGAATTCATCTAATTTTTTTTATATTTTTTTTGCATATAATCTAATGAGATTGAATCTATGACTTATGTATACTACTCAAACATCTCACCACTATAACAAACATAATGACTTTCATACAAAGGTTGTTAGTAATTCATCTCTAGTCATGTTTGTTGTTTGTTCGTACCAAAATATATTTTTCATATTTGAATTTAAAATCATAATTCAATTTATTTTTTGAACAATCAGGATTCAATTTAACTATGCATCATTTAATTGAATTGAAAATCCTTTAATTGACATGTTATTTGGAGAATGCTCTTTTGAAATATGTTTCCATTAAATGGCTTAGAATTTTCATAATCTCTATTTTATAAATTTTTAGTGAGATGATATCAAGAGTGGATTTGTTTTAGCTTTAAAAATGTGATTATTTTTTGTACTTTTAATAATGATTTTTATAAAAACTTAATTAAAAATAATAAAAGTTATTTCAAATTATCTTTTTATAAATTAAAAGAATGATTTAGAGATTCAATAACTTAAATATTTATGTTAGTTTTTTTTTTGAAATCCATTCAAAATAGTTTTTTTGAATTTTATGATCCCAAAAAACTTGTAACAAAATAATGAAATATTAAAACAACATTTTCAAAGAAACTATTTAAACCATTTATCCAAAAAAAATAAAAATTATTTAAACTAATTTTTTATTTAAAGTTTTTATAAAAAGAAAATATTTAAAAAAATTAACAAAGATACAATACCTATAAATATTATTTAAATTAAAAAAAAAAAAAAACTAAAACAAACCGACCTTAAGGGTATGTTTGGCCGTGAGAAGAAAATGAAAAGAGAGAAATAGGTGAGAGAGACTATGAGAAGAGAGAAAGTGATGAGAAATAGAGGAGATTTGATGTGTTGATTGGTTTAAGAGAAAGAAGAGAGAAATAGAAGAGAAAGAAATATGTTTAATTTTTGAAAAGACCAAAATATCCCTGTATTTAAATTTTAATATAATTTAGTTTTATTTTAGTATTAATCAATTAAAATATATCGGTTACAGTATTAAATTTTTTACTTTTGTCAAAAAAATACTTCTTTACTTAATCAATTAATTAAATAATTTAATTATACGGTTAATGGTAGAGGAGAAACAAAATATGACCAATCGTTAGTTGGCTCAGTGGTGATTGGCGCTGAACTTGGTAGGGAGGACCACGGTTCGATCCCCCGCAACTGCGATCGGGAGGGGGCTGGAACCACTTGATGCCAGAACTGATCCCCGAACCAGATTCAACTGGTGGTGAAAAACCGGAAAAAAAAATATGTGTGGGTCCCACGTTATTTTATCTCTCTCTTCAATCTCTCTTCTAAACCAAACATGAGAAATTGGCCTTTTCTCACCAACTTCTCTCTCCCCTATTTCTCTCTTTCTTGTTTCTCCTCTACCAAACACAGCATAAATTTCTTTGCAGACAATGATTTTCTTATATAAAAATCTCAGTTATTTTGAGATATTTTATTTTTAACAAAAAAAAAAAAAAAACTGGTATTTAAAATTTTTTAAAAAATATACAGTAAATAGTTATATGTTTCGAAGAAAATCAAATCTGTAAACAGATGAATTTAATCCCGAGTCCCGACGTTAAACGACACGAATTAGCTGGAAAGGGGTTAGGGTTTTTCTCTGATTTGGGATCAGAATTTTGATATTCAAATTTGTAAATTCACAATCAAATCAATTATCAGAACCATCAATGGTCTGCGACAAGTGTAAGTATCTCATCCTTTTCAGCAATTCAATCCATATTTCTCTCTGTGGAAAATTCAATTGATTTTTTTGGGAATTTGAATTCTCGATTTCAGGTCAGAAGAAATTATCAAAAGTGATAGTACCAGACAAATGGAAAGAAGGTGCCAGCAATACTACTGAGGGTGGTGGCCGCAAAATCAACGAAAACAAGCTCCTTTCCAAGAAGAACAGGTTCCCTTTAATCTAAACCTTCAAAAAAAAAATTTTTTTCCTTTCATTCATAATTTTTTTTTTTAATATGGTATGAATAGCATGATAATTTGGTTATGATACTCTTAATTTTACTCAGTTAATATTTGATAATATGCTAAAGTAATAATTTATACTAATAGTTTGATATTGGAAAGTTTGGATTGTAAATTTCAAATTTTGCGGTGGGGATTTTGGACTAAAAATTACGTTGGGCGGTGGAAAATCATATTCATGATACTCTTTTTGTTCACCTTTTATGAATGTCAATGCTACTCGAGAACATTAGAACATGTCGAAATCAATTTTGCATCTTTAGAATCAAATTTATCTCCTTTAAAAGTGAAACCAATCATACACTATGTTGAAATGATACTTTGTTGAGGAGGGAACAATGTTAGGGAAGGGAATGGCAGAGTTGAACTTGATAGGATGAGATTCACCCTTACACGCATTATGTCACTACATACTTGGTTTGGTGCTTTAAAACTTAATGTTCTTTGATTTCTTTTTTGGTGCAATGCTTTTTCGTGTAGGTTTGATATGATTGGCTGTAACTTGTATGGTACACGTTGTGAAACAGTTAAACAAACCTAACGTTTTCTTGTGGTAGTTAGTGATGGAGAACTAGTTTGCTGTTTTGATTAAATATTTTGAACAAATGAATCAATTGTTGGGTGTCACTAGTTAACTTAACCATGACCACTTTCCCTCTTCATGTTACTCCCTACAATTTAGTTTTTCGATCCTCCCAAACTTATGTTTTCTTTGTCATCACTAATGCACATTTAAAATTGGATATATGTGTTTTGATTGATGTTGGCTCTTGGAAAACATTATACACACAGACACACGACCTGGTCCATACTTCAGAACTGCTAGGACACATTTTAGCTTTTTATATTCCATATCCCGTCATAACATGTGTGCACATAATCTCAGTGACAATAAGTATTCAGGATGTTGGTGTTCAACAAAACCAAAAAAAAAAAAGGAACTGAACTGAACTGCAGAACTGAACCTAACATATCTGTAGAGAACCAAACTGTTGATGCCAGTTTGTGAACTGAAGTTTTGAACGCAGTTCACTAACTAAACCTTTAGACGCAATTCAGTTTGTTAACCAATATAACTGAACTGGTAGAATCAATAAGCATTAATCTAATTGAACTGCAATCACGCCACTTGCCACTATTTAATTGTATGTTGGGATTGGTAAACACTCACATTCTTTTCTGCGATCCAGGCAAGCTTAGTCCAATTTATTTCTTTGCTTCTCCCTCAAACGTACGCTTCCACTTCTCAACTCCATTTTCTATCGAATCATTAGAACAAAAATAGTTCATTTATGTGGAAAACTGAACCAGAAAAACGCTGTGAAGCTATCTCATACTTTCCAATTGTGCAATCCTAGCTCAAGCACATTTGATCCCAATTTGCCAAACCCCTAGAAATTGAAATCTCTAAACATATGTTACGCAGCTTCAGCAATGGAGCTTTCTTCTGGTGTCACTTATTTTAAGCCATTCCTTGCAAAATTCAATAATTCTCTTATCTTCAAATTTATTCTTCCTATCCACTGGTTAGACCCTATTTAATATTAAGTTTATTTGCTGGATGTGTGTTTCAAGAACAGTATAGAGTCTAGCTTTTTAACTAATATAGAGCTAACAATCAGTTAGGTTCCGTATTAGAAAAAAAGTTTGGTTCAGAACATGAGATATGAGTGCACTGAACCAGGGACCTAGTTCGGTTTGGTTTGGAATTAACAAAATTAGTTCAGCTCAGTTTTTCTAAACAGTTTTTTCAGTTTATTTTGGTTCATTTCAGTTTTCTACTGTAAACTGAACTAGAAACAAACCTAATAAGTATAATCCTTGCTTTTTGAATGGCTTATTATCTGTCCAAACTGTCAAGGCTTTGGGTTTAGAATGAGTAACATCATGGAATTGAGCAAGTTATGTCCAGTACACGGGCAAATGCCAAGTACACTGAAGGAGGGTTGTGACATTACTTTTTTTGTAAAGGTTTATGCATTTATACTCGATTCTCAATACTGTTGGCAAGTTTTTTGTCCAATTATTTGTACCTTGACCTGTTGTTTAAAGGGCTCCATTTTTGCCTTTTTGTAAATCGTAAATTTTATTTGTTACACATCCTGCATTTTTTCATCATGTGAAGAGTGTTCTTATTCTAAGTTAATTCCTTGCAGATGGACCCCGTACGGAACTACTAAGTGCATCATTTGCAAGCAGCAAGTGCACCAGGATGGCAAGTACTGTCACACCTGTGCTTACTCGAAAGGTGAAATTTAATGTTGAAATTGTTTTGCTTTTGCTGTTATATTGTATCAAGAAAGCACATGACTCAATTACTTACGTATTTTGTATTTGCAGGAGTTTGTGCGATGTGTGGCAAGCAAGTTCTTGATACCAAGTTTTATAAACAAAGCAATGTGTAGCGGATCTGTGCTTCATTATGCATCTTCTTCTAGTTGTATACTAGCATTTCATTTCTATCCAATAGTTGGTCGTGTTGCTAACACTGTAACTGAAGATGTAAAAAATAAATACAATGAGAGACTGAGAGCGAAGGGGTTTTCTATTTTCTCTGCCATATGTAATTTACTTATTGAATGATAATTCTCAATCTAAAAACATTGTATTTTGTCGTTAAATTCCTGTTTTCTTGAGCTTTTATGATGCTGTGAAGTTGATTATCTCGCTAAAATCAACTCAATGTTGACCTAAACATGAGGTTGAGTTTTGGTCGAAATTGATTTATTTTGATAGATGATTGTCTGGACTCATATTTTGGTTTGTGAATACAACAAAGAAGTATGGACCTCCTATTCTGTCGACGAAAGTGTTTTTCCCCCACACATTTTATGATCATTGCTCTGATCTTTTGTGCTATTTAGGATGATTTCTTGAAACTTATATGATTTTAATGGCTTATAATTCCTCAATCCACGATAAAGGTTGGCTAGAATATTAAATATCAAGGAATGTGGAGGTGTTGTGCCTTACTCCCTCCGTAACACTTTATAAGCAAAATTAACTTTTTAGATTTATTGTAAATTTAAGGCTTAAATATCATTTAAGTCCCTGTATGTTTCCAATTTTTTGGTTTTAATCCCTGTAAGTTTTTTTGTTCTAAATTAGTCCTTCAATGTGTTAATGTTTTTCGTTTTAGTCCCTGCCGTCCAAGAAGGGATTTCAATGTAACTGTAAAGTCAATTCAAGAAAGGGTTTCAATGTAACTGTAAAGACTCAATTCAAGAAAATGAAGCTGTTTGATATGTGGATTGGTTGGAATTTCATTATCTGATGTGAAAGGAGTATTTTGGAACTCAATTCACTTTTACCATACGTTAGAGTGGCTGAAACTTTTTTGCTTCTATAAATCAATTGTAGCAGTGTATTAAAGTTAAAGATGTTCCATCCCCATGATTATGTATTATGATGCTTTTACTAATTCAAGAAGTATGGATTGACTTTTGTGAAGGCTATCGAAGAAAGGCATAGGAAAAGAACCATTCCAGTTCGGGCGAGAAACATACTAGTAGCCTGTCTGCTAAGGCAAGTTAGATTTCTACCTTGAAAAGAAACACGTATGTACTCGTGTAGAATATCTGTAAATTGAAAAGAAAAATGTTATGCATTCAAAAGTTCAAATTTATTTCCTATCCTTGCTGATGATGATATATACCTGTGCCCGGCTAAAGCTGCCTAATAGTTCTATCATATGTATCTTTTGTGAGTGTTTCCATATCTAATTTTATGAGAACTTTGCAGTCAAACATGAGAAAGTCTAGTCCCAAAACAAGTAGCCCAGTGGAGCAGAACGAAAGGAACAACCCCAATTCGGGCGAGAAACATACCACCAGCCCATCTGCAAAGGCGAGTTAGATTTTTAAACTCAAGAAAAATGTGATTTACAATGCAGAATATGCTAATTCCAGGGTTGTATTGCAAGTTGCAATTGATTTTCCTGCTGTTGATGATACATACCTATCAAAGTTGTCTAATAGTTATCATATGTATATTTTGTGACTGCTTCCATATCTCATTTATTCGACTTTTGCAGTCAATTAAGAGAACGTCTAGTCCCAGAACAAGTAGCGCGCCAGAGAGGAAGATTGATTTTGACGATATAGATTCAGCGAGACAACCATTATCACCCTTACCATATAACTCCTCGGACTGTAGAACACAGAAGAAATAATATGAGACTAATGTGCTAATCTTAACAGTGTTTTCAATGTAGTAAAGTTAGAATTGAAAAACTCGGATTCCTTTCAAACTCCTATTCTACATAGTACTCCTATTCTAGAAGAGGAGGAAGGAATTTCAGATGTTGAAGAGGAAGAGAAGAGAAAGATGAAGGAATTTGAGAATTTAGGGCTGCAAATTCGTTTTTTGGTTTTAGTCCCTCCGTTTGCCACCTAAGCGTTTTTTTAACGGAATTGGACGGCAGGGACTAAAACGAAAAAAATTAACACATTGAAGGACTAATTTAGAACAAAAAAACTTACAGGGACTAAAACAAAAAAATTGGGAACATACAGGAACTTAAATGATATTTAAATTTAATGTATTTGGTCTATAATATAGACTATAATATAGACCAGATACATTAAATCTACAATGAACCTAAAAAATCAACTTTGCTTATAAAGTGTTACGGATGGAGTATTCACTAACATGATCATCATTCTCTCTTAAAATGCTAAAATAGTAGTACATGCAAGTCCAATCTTTTAATTTTGCAAAGGGGAGTTCTCATCACAACATGCTTAACTGATTATCCATCCTCCTCATACCTCCTCCAAACCTTTCCAAGCAACATGTTAATCTTAAATGCTTAGAGCTGGTAGATATATGCTTTTAAAATGATACGGTTGTTTGTGGTTATAACATAGTTGAGTTGGTTTGAAGGATAGGAAATAAGGGTTCCAGTGTTAGGGATGTCATAGATTCAACTCTCCCGACACAAATTAGTCATATTGATCGCAAAAGATGATGGTTGTCTAAAATAAAGGTCCAGCTTGCGAATATACAGTTATTTGTCGATAAGATTCTTAAAAATGTAGAAGTGTTAGAGCTATGCTTTCAAATTTTGGTTGAGGTTGTTGATAAGGAAGTCACATAACTGCAATAGAATGATGTTCGCTTCCTTAGATTCATGTTTTCTTTTTCAACATTCTTTTCGGTTTCCTTATTTAATGGCTTAATTTGGTTATTGTGATCAAAGAATGAATAAGTAGCAGCAAAGAATTATCGATGGTTACACGTTGTTTGAGGTCAAGGGCTAGAACTTAAAGACCGATAGCAGGAGCCATTTAGACTAGCTTCAGTAAATGTACCCAAAAACTGTACCAAGCTTCAGTAAACAATAATCAATTTGACGTGATATCTGTATTGAAGCAATGCTTAGACAGGTGCCATATTTATCCTAGAGTTGATAGCCAATTTTTTTGACAAGAAAACATTGCCCAGCAAAGCAATAATTACTTCAGACGTTGTATATGAAGTGGATGGATGGATTTCTTGATAAAAAGAACGGGGACTCCAAAACAAACTACTGTCATGTCCTAAATAAACTAGTGTTATAATGAAATCATAAGTAATTTGTTGATGTTTTTTGCGAAATGTCCTGGTTTCAGTGGTTAGCATTCTTAATTCCCCCACTGAACTTATATCAAGAATGTTGATTGATTAAATTTTTGGATACAAAGATGTAATTGTAAACCTGCAAAAATTTCTAAAATCTAAAAATCCAAGTGCTGAAGGCACGCAGGCAGCTCTGTGAATAGCAGAAAGATGACAAGCATCTATGCAGACATGGCCAAAATTGATAGTAATTCACATGAATTCACTAATCAAAGGCAGACAAACAACAAAGATATCAAAGCATAAAACTGTAAACAAACGCATTCATTACAGAAGTACCAAATTCATTATTCACAAAAAACCATAACGAGTTCATACAGTACCAAATTTATTCTAGAGGGCCATTGACCCTATAACATCCAACATAACAGATACATATCAAAATAACAACCAACATAACAAACACAGAGTTCACAACCACAGCTTAGAAACCACCACGAAGACGGAGCACAAGGTGAAGGGTGGACTCCTTCTGAATATTGTAGTCAGCAAGGGTCCTTCCATCCTCCAACTGCTTCCCTGCAAAGATCAACCTCTGCTGATCAGGTGGGATACCTTCCTTATCCTGAATTTTGGCCTTCACATTATCAATGGTATCAGAGCTCTCCACCTCCAAGGTAATGGTCTTTCCGGTCAAGGTCTTCACAAAAATCTGCATACCACCCCTAAGACGCAGCACAAGGTGAAGGGTAGACTCCTTCTGGATATTGTAATCGGCGAGGGTCCTTCCGTCTTCCAACTGTTTACCTGCAAAAATCAACCTCTGCTGATCTGGGGGAATACCCTCCTTATCCTGGATCTTAGCCTTGACATTGTCAATGGTGTCGGAGCTTTCAACCTCAAGAGTGATAGTCTTTCCGGTAAGGGTCTTCACGAAGATTTGCATACCACCACGAAGACGCAACACAAGGTGAAGGGTTGACTCCTTCTGAATATTGTAATCGGCCAGAGTACGGCCGTCCTCAAGCTGCTTTCCGGCAAAGATCAACCTCTGCTGGTCTGGGGGGATTCCTTCCTTGTCCTGGATCTTAGCCTTAACGTTGTCGATGGTGTCAGAGCTTTCAACCTCAAGGGTGATGGTCTTTCCTGTGAGAGTCTTAACGAAGATCTGCATGCCTCCACGGAGACGGAGGACAAGATGAAGCGTGGACTCCTTCTGGATGTTGTAATCGGCAAGAGTCCTTCCGTCTTCCAACTGCTTACCGGCAAAGATGAGACGTTGCTGGTCCGGAGGAATTCCTTCCTTGTCCTGGATCTTGGCTTTGACGTTGTCGATGGTGTCAGAGCTCTCCACCTCAAGGGTGATGGTCTTTCCGGTGAGTGTTTTCACGAATATTTGCATCTGGAAAATTAGCAACAACAAATAAATTAGAATCAAACATCAGAACTTGAATTAAAATTTGACCTAGAATCTATGAATCGGAATCTAACACTACAAATCGAATTGAATCACATAACAGATCAAAATTTAATAAACGTATCTGGAGAATTTTGATACAAACGCAAATAGTTTCGATTAGATAAAGCCATAAATCGAACAGAATTTTATATAACAGATCAAAAAAATCGTTCAATAAACGGATCTGAAGAATATCGAAAGAATCATTGAAGATTTGTTCATACAAAGCATGATCATGAACTAGATACAAACAAAACCTAATCAACGATTAGGAATTTCTAACAAAAGCGATGAATCATATTAGGTTCAGATATGTGACAAATTACAAAACAATTAACCGATACAAACCCTATAACATCGATTTCTATCAGAGCTACGATCTTGCAAAACGAAAGAAAAGAACGCAAAATTGAATCGAAAACCAGAAAAGATAGGGAAAATACCTTGAGGAATTGTTAGGTCACAAAGAGATGATTTGAGAAAGAATTGAAATTGTTCGATGATAATGGAACTGCGAATTGATAAGCGTGCGATAGGGTCGTTTTATAGCGAAATGTGTCCAAATATTGACCATTAAGATTGTGACACGTGTCTCTCTAATGACGTATTATTCTGTGCTAGTTGTTGGCTACCCACCTTGTGTGGCACGGTGAAATTTGGTATCTATCCGTTGCGTTAGGAACGGTCTCCTTCCCGGAAATTATTAAAGAAAAAATTGCAATTTGAGAATAGTAGTTGACGTTTATATTTGACGGAGTCAAATGTATATGGTTCACCTTTGATTAAAACTTAGAACGGCGTTATTTTATTGGGTCACTGATTTTTGTTTGGGCCCACGTCTTTTGTTTTGTAATGTGGGCTGGGCTCCACTCCATCATTAGAAGGCCGTCTGCTAGGAAATTATATAATATTTTGAAAAATGCTCTTTAGCCCCTTATTTTGTAATGTAAAATTATATAAATTTAACAGTTAAAAAAAAAAATAGAATGTTAAATAAAATCTTATAAATAAATATATTTAAGAGATTGATGGTGTTTGGTTCGACGAGTGGAGGTTGGGTCTAACAACATATCTCCAACTCTTATAATTTGATGATTAAAATTTGAATTCTAATTAGAAGAGATGTTTACATTTAGTGTTTGACGCGACTAAAATAAGATTGCACTAAATATAAACTTCAACATTTTGTTAAAGTTATAATTACTTCACTAACATGCTTTTTGTAGAAGGAAAAAATCAAATTTCATTGATAGAAGTGGTGGAACGAAATACAAATAGTACAATGAAAAAAAGTACAAGGGGTTTAGACACCAACCTAAAAAGGAAGAAAATGAAAACATCCAAAAGTCTAGCGAAGAATATAATCAAGTTATGTAAACTATTTGTAAAACAAACACAAACTACATTGTATTAGAGCTAAAATATAAGATTAGAAAATTTGTTGGATTGCTTCAACTATGTTTTTAAGAAATTTATTTCAAGAAAATACAAAAAGTTATACTTCCAATTATTATTATATTTTTCTTTTTTTAATAAGTGTGAGAAAAAAAATTGCTTATAATTTAATACGGAAAGAGTAGAAGCGGCCATGAAGCTAGACAGAAAGAGTATAACAAAGAAAAAGAGAAACAAAAATGGAAATTGTAGGACTGACTCGACTGAGTAACAAATATTTAAATGTCCTTGTATTTGTATTGTGTCTGAAAAAAAAAAAAAAAAAATCATTTTTGTATTGTCAAAATTTTTGATATATACAATAAAAATTGAAATTTTTTTTTGGTAGGTGATGGAAGCCCCATGGAAAAATTGCATCTACAATACAAGTACCAACAACCATGACATTTCTGGCTGCGCCGGGGCTGTTGCATTGTTTGGCATTGAGACGTAAACATTTGAATCATTTGAAACTCGTTGATTATCTTTGAGTTTGAGGTGAATGGTTGAAGTTTGAGTGAGGTCAGTTTGGAGTATGATTTCATCATCTTGAAGAAGTTGGTAATTGAAGAAGAATAATTGCTTTGGAATGGGAATGTAAATTATGGGATTTTTCTATTTTGTTATACACTTCCAATTTCCAAAGAATGTGTGTGTCAAAGAATCCTCCGAAAGATTCTTCATTCTCCATCATGAAAATCACGTCCATGTTAATAAAAAATGAAAACTTACGGTAATTGAATTTAACAATCATTTGACTTCATAATTCATATAGAGGTAGTTAGTAAATTACTAGTAGTTACAAATCTTTGCGGTACTACTAATATATTTCATTGTTTTGTTTCCAATTAATCTCATTGAATAAGGCCATAAGGGTAATTAATTATTCAGCTCTATGTATGCATTTGCAATATAATACAAGTTCTGCCATGCAAAGGTCTTCCGAGAGGCAAAACAGAACAAAACATTGTTAATCAATACTTGTATTATTAGTTTTGATCCAAGGTTACAAACACAGTTCTATTGTTTCTGAAATGTAAGTTCACATTAATTTGATTTAATAAATAATCACTTGGTACAAATAGGGACGGATCCAAAAAATTTAGTAAGTGGGGTCAAAATCATTTAACTATTAATTACAATATTTTTTTTATTTAATTTTTAAAAGAAAATGAAGAATAGAATAATATAACACTAACTACCTATCTTGTAGTTCTGTGTAAAACATATAAATTTTGTAGAATTCTAAAAATTGATTACAAAAATTTATTTACTATATCAAAAATTATTTAAACAAATATGTATGGGTATAGCAAATTGGTTGCAAAGAGGATAAAAAAAATAGGCCTAATTATATGGGTATAGCAAATTTTGCATCATTTACAAATAAGAAAAAGGATGTAGCTTGTGATGTGGGGTCAAAAAGTAAAAATGGTTCATTATTGTTTAAAAAAATAATAGTGAAGTGGGGTCACCAGCCCCCATTTAATACAACTTAGATCCGTCCCTGGTGCAATAAAAGAGTAATGCTTATGACTTCTCTCAACGCATCCTCCAAAGGGTAAGACAATTCAAATAAGGTTTTAGGCTTCTGAAAAAGAAAAAAGTCAATCATAAACCATGAGCCACTGTAAAAAAAAAATGCTTCGGAGAAAAACAAAATATTGAATAAAATTTATTATCATAATTTAATAAATGATTTAGTTTGAAAAAATAAAATAAAAATAAAATAATTCTAATGAAACATAACTTTTTTAAAACGAAAAGCCCTCACTTTAAAATTTGCTTCTAGCCTCCTATATATATATATATTGCTCTTAGGCCCCGTTCCGACCAAATTACCTACGAGGATGTTTTGGATTGTAGAATCCGAAATTAACAAATTTTGGAACGTACATAAGCAGCTTTTTTTTTTTTTTTCAAATTATTTTATATTTTGGAAGTTACAATTTGAAATTAACTAATTTTGAATTGTAGGATCCAAAATTAACTAATTTTGAAACATATATTCCTAAGTGCCATTTTTTCCAAAACTTTTATATTTTGAAAGTTACAATATGAAATTAACTAAGTTTGAATTGTATTTGAAGTGATTTTTTTTTTTCAAATTTCTGAACCATTCAGGATCTAAAATCAATGACATTTTTAGATTTTTAAGAAATCTGAAAGCAATATGAAGGCAAAAAATCAATTTTCAAACTCCAATCATAATGAATTCCATTTTATTTGGATATATGTAACAAACTATGTCAGACCATTTAAATAACATTTCTTATAAAAATTACAACAGGTTTATCTTCTTTTTTTTTTACTAATACAACAGATTTATCTATCCATTATATATTCCATCCAAATTAAAAATTAATGTGTGCCGCAACCATTACGGAGGAAGGGCCCAGACTTGAATTTGATATTATAAGATTATCACGCTGTTTTGAATTTCTAGCGTTATTTTTTATCAAATGGTTTAAATTAAATATAATAAAAAATAATCACTTTAAATCTGATTCGTTAAATCGTGATCAGAAGATTTAGATGTGATATAACATCAAATTGTATGATATCTTTACGATACCAAATTCAAATCCAAAAGACTCCAACAATAATCTTCTAGAATATTCACACATTACACAACATCAATATAGTATTTTATAAGAGACTCATTAGGATTGTTAAATCAAGGCCAATATTATTGCAAAAGAACATAGAAATCATCTCACCTTATAAATAACTAGCCAATGTTGGAAATAGATTATGTGTTCATCTGTTAGTCGTTCAATCTAAATCAATTAATAAAATCATTTAAATGTGTAAAATTAATCGCATAATCTACACAACTAATTCATAAATTAAAGATTCAGATCCAATACAACGTGAAATTACATTTGGGTCTCTAACTAACCAATCCTACATGCATAGCAATAAACTATATGTCAACCACTAAAAATACAATAAACAAACTACATGTATGACAGCACAATGAAGTTTAAAATGATTTTTATTTTTAACTTTTTTAACAGTAATAAATCATACACAATTAGTTTTTCCTCATTTTTATGTATTAAATATAATTTTTAAAATAGTCATACATATCAAATACCAAGAACACTATCAACCAACTACCTGCATAACACCACCAATGTATTTTTAAAAGAATTTGTTCTTCTTAATTCTTCATGTATTGAATGACTCTTGGAGTCATACATGTCATGTGATAATACTACATTTGTTCCAATATAAAAGACTTTTTTGTAAAATTTTGTTATCCCATTTTATAATACCCTTTAAAAAGTTCAAGGTACATCAATTAAATTTTCACAAAAAATACCCCTAATTAAATGAGGCGAAGTAAAATATTACTATTTTTCGCTCTTATTAATTGAAGGGTAATTTTGAAAAAAAAAAGTTATATTATTGACAAATTTAATGCAAAAACTACTTTTCTTAATTACCATACTTTTGTGTAAAAAGGAACAAAGAGGTATATATGTTAGAAATAGAAAATAATTGCAATTTTTTTTTTGTTTTTTTATAAAGTTATTTTCTTTTTTTTTAATATAATAATTACACTTTAATGGAAGGCAAACGGGCAACAACTTGCGCATTTATTCACCTTTAAGGGGTGAATTTCTAGCCGCTAGACTACCTGACCAAAAAAATAAAATAAAATAAATTGCAATGTCATTTACCAATTGAGTTAGGCTCATGAGGACAATTGCAATTTATATTCTGATCTATTATATTTATATATTATATAAGTATTATCTACTCTCTTCGTTCTAAAATATAAAAGATTAAATCATTTTTTCTTATCCCAAATTACAAGCAAAAAAGACCAATTTTTATCATTTTCAATATTTACTTTTGCTTATTTCAAAAATTAAATTGCATTTAATTTACTATTTCTTTTATTCCCATAATCAATAACCAATAAAAATTCTATTTACATCTTTCTACAAAATTTATTTCAAGGAAAACACAAAAAGTCATACATCAAATTATTATATTTTTCTTTTCTTAATAAGTGTGATTTTTTTTAATTATAATTTGGGGAGGAGAGACCACCCTCCTAATTATGACTATTTTCACAAATCTCAGAAAAAGTAAATCATCGATACTTTTTAAAATCAATTAAGTAAAAGTTTCGTTTTCTCTCTTTAATTAGTACACTTTTCTTAAACCGTGTGAAATAGTCAAATAAATCATTTAAAATGGGACGAAGGGAATAATATCTTTTACTTAAACTACTTATTAGAATATGAAGTGGTTATCGTTTGGCAATAAAATTATCAAAAATTGTGGATACAAGACTTAAAAACGAGATTCGAGAATTGCATTTTCTGATGTGAAGAATTATGGCACAAGGGCAATTTTTCAAAATAATGCATTCAACACGGTCGAATTGAATGTAAGATCTGGTTTCTTTGAATCGAAGGCGTTTGAGCTATACGATGTCGAGATCGGACATCCGATCTCGACAAGAAAGTTAATGAAGAATTTTGTGTTGCGGAAGTATAGCAGCCCTTTTCTTGTATCAAATTATTTATTAATAATAATAATAATCCTAATAAAAGAGTTTCTTATTATGCTTGTTTTTGCAAACTAACAAAGTCCATAGAATAGTTAGTTTATTTAATGGAGCTTTAAGTATGACTTATTCGTGAGATCCCATTAAACTTAAGGACATTATTCAAAAATATTCACTGTCAAGGTTAGACTATTATGTGAGTAGACTGATGACCACATCTCACGAGTTATGGATATGAGATATAAAGTCTTCACATAGATATAATATTAGGATTAATATTTATATTGGATTGGCCCGCCATTAAAATACTAAATAGTATGTTATGTAAGTGTCATAGGTCTTAAGTTATTCTCATAATGATAATCAAAGGCGTCTTTACCACATGTACGATGGCATAAAGCCTCATAAAAGTAGGGGCCTCTAAAAAAAGTTATAGGGTAGCAGTATTAGTAAATGAGAGGTATAAAATTAGAGATTACAGACTTCCAAATGAGAGATTGTGGAGTTCAAATACTTGAGATTCTCTTGATTTTCTATTGTGCATAAAGTTTGTAGCCTTCTTATAGTTTTATCAAATAGATAGACATGTAGATAATGATGTATACCACCCTTTGACATGAAACCGCTATGAACCCTAGATGTGGAGTCGAGTACTTTGTTGTCGTTCAAACGTTGTCTGTAACAGGACAACTATAAAGTCGGATGATGGGGACTCGCGAATCATGCTAAAGGACATGATTGACCTAGATTAGATCTGCATAACTGATATGAATTTTTTTTGTGTTTTTGGTACTGCGGATTTTAGGGAGAAAACTCCTCAAATATAAGATTATATGAAGAATACTAAAATTCTTATTCTCATTGAAAATCATAGTTAAAGCTACATAAAAACAAATAATATCTTTAAATTATAAACTAATCCACTCCTCCTTGAACAATCTTCCTCGACTGGATATCTTTGTGTTGTATCCAACCTGAGATTCATGTTGATTTTGTTGTTGTTGTTGATGTTGTTGTCTTCTTTTCTTCATCTACATTCTTTACGAATGAGTAAATATTATTTTTTTTGTAACAGTAAGGTGTCAGCCATGATTGTTGTTGTTATTCTCTACAACTTCATATGAGACTGAGCTTTTTTTCATGTATTTGTTATGGTTATGGGTTATATAATAACTGAAATTATCTCGCATATAACATATGAAAGGTGTATTGATGTAGCTTTTTTCATGTATTTGTTATGGTTTTGGGTTATATAATACATGAAACTATCTCGCATATAACATATGAAAGGTGTAGATTTTGGTTTTTGGTTATGGATTTTTTTTCTTCATATCTTCATAATAAAGATGCAGTCATGGTTATGAGTTTTTGGTTATATGGTTTCTTCTTTTTCATCTTCTTCATCATCATATTCTTCCATCTTCACAGGTCTGAACTTTAACGCTCTGATGCCACTGATATGGTTTTTGCGAAATCTGGTGAGATATAATTTTAGGGAGAAAACTCTCCTCAAATATAAGGTTATATGAATAATACTAAAATTCTTATTCTCATTGAAAATCATAGTTATATTGCTCTTTATATAAAGCTACATAAAAACAAATAATATCTTTAAATTATAAACTAATCCTATAAATTCTAAACAAATCTCAGATCCTAAATATTCTTAACAAAAATATAAATTTTAAACCCTAATATTATTTTATTTCAAATATAAATATAAAATTATATTTAAATATAAAATCTTCCAAAAAAAATATTTAGGCATTATTCCCAACAATAATGAGAGTAATATCTATGACCCGTTGATTGAGTATGACTAAAAGTATATGACCACACTGGATAAATATGAGATATTGGACTTGGATTAAGCATAGAGCTGTAAAAATGGGTCGGGCTATCGGGCCGGTCCATTAGCCCTATAGTTTTACACGGACCGGACTTTTAAAAAAAGGTGATCGGGCCTTATCGGGCCGGCCCCTCGGGCCTATATTTTTAATGGGCCGTTATGGGCCGGCCCCACGGGCTTTTGGGCCGGCCCCTTAAAGAGTTAAAAAAAATATTTTGAAAAAAATTCTAAAAATAATTTTAGCTAAAAATAAGGAGTTTTAGTTACCATTAAATCTTTAGATAATTAAGTAACAAAAGATAAAATTTGTTAGTTAGGAGATAATTAATAAACCAAATTTGTTTTTTTTTTTAAGATTAAACCAAGTTTGTTATGATTATCTTTATTTGAAAAAAACTAATAACATTTTAATTAATCATTATAAATAGAAAAGTATAAGAAAAAATTATTCGAATTATAATTGGTCACGAAATAAAAGTAACATAATATAACAACCTTCGAGTACTAGAGGTAATGTATTAATACTTTGTGGTTTTGTTCATTCATATAGTTACAATGTAGTGATTAAGTTTCCTTTAATTTATTAGCATATATGTATATTAATATTATGAGTTGCACCAATACTTGTTACTAGTTCACTATTTATTTAGGTATATATGTGTTGTTATGTTTGTTTTAAATTATGTCCATATAAGAGTTTCAAGTATGTTGTTGATTGGTTCATTATGTGAACAGTATGACCGACATAAAATTTGATAATCTTATATACAAAATGTTATACGTCCAATGTAAATTGACCATGATTTATAGATGTCTGATATAGTGATATTGTCATGTTCGGTTCAGTGTATAAGCCAACAAGATAGAAAGAAACAAACATGACAATTGATTTATATATGTCTGATATTGTCATCTTAGATAATCCTTAACATTTGATTGTCTCTTGTATCTTTCTTGTGTATAACTTATAAGTAATTCTTGTGCTTACCTTTTATAATATTATTTTAATGATCAATTTAATTTTAATGTGTTTGTACTTTGTAATGTAGTCATGGTTAATGGAGACTATGTTGCAAAAAATACTGATAAAAAAAGGCCAAGGAGATCTTCTGTTTGGAAACATTTTACAAGGATTGGTAAAGTTGACGGGGGAGAAAAATGTACATGTAATAGTTGTCAGGGTATGTATTCATGTGATGCAGGCACTGGTCACTTAAAGCGCCATATTATTGCTTGTCCTAAAATTCCAAACAATGATGAAGATGATGAGGGACACATGTTGGATGACAAAAACATTATTGAAGAAGTTTCAATTTGATGATAAGGCTTACAGAGATTCACTTGCTAGAAGCATCATACGACATGATCTTCCATTTAGCTACGCTGAGTATGATGCGGTTTTGGCTACAAACAAGATATTGAATCCTGATTTTGTTCCCATTTGTAGAAACACTGCAAAAACTGATTGCATGAGTGTGTTTTCAAGTGAAAAGGAAAGACTAAAGAGTGTTTTAGCATCCATTCCAGGTAGAGTTTGTCTAACTTCTGATGTATGGACAGCTGTAACAACGCAAGGTTATATGACTGTCACTGCTCATTATGTTGATCGAGATTGGAAGTTAAATAGTAAATTACTTTCATTTTGTCACTTGGATAATGTACATACAGGGTACAAATTATCTGGAAAATTGTTTGGTGCTCTTAAGGATTGGGGAATAGACCGTAAAATATTTTCACTCACATTGGACAATGCATCTTCAAATGATAGCATGATAAATTTTTTGAAACAAAGGCTTAATTTGCAAGATGCGTTGTTATGTAAAGGTAAATATTTTCATGTCCGTTGTTGCGCCCACATCTTGAATCTAATTGTTCAAGATGGTTTGAAGGCGGCGGGTGATGCTTTGCATAAAATCCGAGAGAGTGTCAAATATGTGAAGGCCTCAGAGGGGAGATTGAGGGTGTTTAGAAAATGCATTCAAGATGTGCAACTAGATAATGTAGGAGGTGGATTCTTAAGGTTGGATGTTTGCACTAGATGGAATGCCACATATATGATGCTTGAAAGTGCTATTAGGTATCGACGTGCATTCATTAGCTTGAGTTATGAAGATAAGAACTACAACATTTGTCCAAGCACTGAGGAGTGGGAAAGAGCAGAAACCATTTGTAATATCTTGGCTCCATTTTATAATATTACATGTTTAATTTCTGGGTCATCTTACACAACCTCAAACTTATACTTCATGCAAGTTGCACTTATAGAGATGGATTTGAATAAAAATTTGATTAGTGAAGATGAAGTGATCAAAGATATGACCAAGAGGATGAAGGAGAAGTTTGACAAGTATTGGAGTGAATATTCGATTACTCTTTCACTTGGAAATGTTTTTGATCCAACATCAAAGTTGGACTTTTTGAAGTTTTGCTTTAAGAAACTTTACCCAAATAATTATGAAGACAAGATTAAAAAAGTGAAGGATGGTTTGCAAGATCTCTTTGATGCATATAAAAAAGACACAGTTCCAGCAAGCTCATCTTTAGATAATTCATCAAGAAACACTCAATCTCAATCAGTTGATCAACCATTGAAGAAGACGTCGTTTTTGAAGGTAAGGTTTATAAATTGTTACAAATCCTTATGAAATTACTTATTTCTATTGTTGTAAGTCAAATAATAAAAGTTTAAATAATAGTAAATTTGATAATTCTATAATTAAAGTCTAAATAGTAATAAATGTGTCAAATAATTATTGTACTGCTGTCATTGATATATTAATATGTTCCCCTTAGAAAAGTTAATATAAGTTAACTCTACTATTGTACTTATTTCTACTATTGTTGTCAAACAATTGTTGTGTTGCCCTCTTAGTACTGCTTACATTTTTTTTGTTTACATGAATGGGGTTGATTATATTCCATTCAAGTTTAATTTGAATAATTTTTGTATGTCTAATTCTAGGAATACCGTCAAGAAAAGATACAAAAGATCTCAAATGATGGTAAGTCTGAACTTGAAATATACTTGGATGAAAAGTGTCTTCTGGATGATGATGTGGATATTCTTCAATATTGGAAGTCAAATAGTGTTCGATTTCCTCAACTTGCAATAATGGCGTGTGACATCTTAAGCATTCCAATTACAACAGTGGCTTCTGAATCTTCTTTTAGTATCGGAGGTCGTATCTTAAATAAGTATAGGAATTGCTTACTCCCTAAAACTGTGCAAGCTCTCATTTGTACACGTAATTGGTTGCATGATTTTAAAGAAATTGGACCTTCTGGTAAGTTTAATTAATAACCCTTTTGTATTATTTGCGATTTGTATTTGCTTCTTAGTTGTTGACTAATCAAGTTATCGTGTATTATGAATTGCAGATATACCCGAAGTAGAAGAGATACAATTATATGAAAAATCAAGTGTTCAAGAAGAGACTTAGGCCGAGAAGTTGCTTAATTTATAATTTACTTTATGTATTTTGAATTGTTAGGTTAAAAGTTTAGTTGGTGATGTAAGCTTGAAATTTATTAGCTTTGAATGTGCACTTTATGAATCATCATCGACATATTTGTGACTTTTGCGTGAATATTTTGTAGTATTTATTATCTCGTGAAATCATGACATCCACTTTTTTATGGTTATTAATTTGTGTGTGATACATATGTAATTTTATTATCTATTGAATTTATTTTGTAAAAAAAAAAATATGTCAAAAAAAATGTGAAAGTTTGTCGGGCCGGCCCATCGGGCCATGTAGGCATTTGCTCATCGGGCTGGGCTTAATGGGCCGGGCCATGAGGCTTATTGGGCCGGCCCACTAAAACCCCTTTATATGTTATGACCCCTTTTGACAGCTCTAATTAAGCATACTCGGGTATCAAGTAATATATTAACTGGACCATACAAGAATGACACATATTATGCCTTGAGTTCAATTTACAAAAAGTTTCCGTATTAATAAGTTTAACTAATATCCCAAGAACACTATTTAGCATTTTTTTTTTTACCAAAACATTTTCCTTATTTAAAACCTCTTTTATTCTGGTATAAATGGCCGCTTCCCCTTTTCATGTTACCCCCTACAGTTTAGTTTTTCTATCCTCCTAAACTTATGTTTTCTTTATCATTACTAATGTACATTTAAAATTAGATATTTGTGTTTTTTTTTTTTTTTGACAAGATAGATATTTGTGTTTTGATTGACGTGGTTCTTGGAAAACATTTTATATACTATATAGTTTAGCTATACCTTGTATGCACATAGTTTTAGACTTATAAATTATCCTCAATACTATAAGCACTACTGCACTTATTATTAATATCAAGTAATAATGACAATAAGTATTCTGGGTGTTCTATAAAACCAAAAAACTGAACTGAACCAACCCTATCTGTAAAGGACCAAACTGACCTGTTAGTTCACAATCTAAACCAATTCAATTGAACTGCAATAGCGTCACATTCCACTATGCAATTGTAAGTTGAGATTAATAAACACATGTATTTTTTTTTTTCCAGCAATCCAGGCAAGCTTAGTCGATTTTTTTTCACTGCTCCCTAAAATCCACTGCTCCCTCAAACACACGCTTCCACTTCTATTTACCCAAAAATACTATGCACCAAGGTTCAGGAAACAATTTGAAATGATAGCTGTATTGAAGCAATGCAAACAACTTTTATTTTATCTTATGTTGATTAACACAAACGGGTAGCCAAATAAGAGAACATTGCACAGCTAAAAGTTTAATTTCTATCGCTTTTTTTTTGGCGAAATAATTTTTCTCAATATCATGAAAAATTGCACCCCACAGGCCTTAGCTTACCTCCCATGTAACATTATCATTCCAGATGTTGTATGCGTTGAGTGCTAAATTGAAATGATTTCTATTGACAATGATATGAAGATTGGGGCTACTACTATTAACATAATATCTTTTAACCACAAACTAAAGTTAAAATGAAATCAAACGTATTGATTTACATCCTAACTCACCAATGAACTAGCTTGTTTTACATCGGGCATATATTTGACTGATGAAATTTTCTGATACAAAGATGCAGGAATAGCAGAAAGATGACTTCATGAAGCATCTTATCAGACACAAAGATGTCAAAAATTGATAGTAATTCACATTTACATGAATTCACTCATCAAAATCCAAGAACAATTCTTCAAACAAAACACACTTACGAAATAGCATAGCATAATAAAAAACTCGAAAAATAAGCACATTGATTACAGCAAAGGAAAAGTACTAAATTCATTATTCACAAAACCATAAGAGTTTGCAACAGATCAAATTTATTTTAAAGGGCCACTATAGACCCTATTAACATCCAACACAAGTTCACAGATTCATTTCAAAACAACACATACAAACAGAGTTCACAAACAGCTTAAAAACCACCACGAAGACGGAGCACAAGGTGAAGGGTGGACTCCTTCTGAATATTGTAGTCAGCAAGGGTCCTTCCATCCTCCAACTGTTTCCCTGCAAAGATCAACCTCTGCTGATCAGGTGGGATACCTTCCTTATCCTGAATTTTGGCCTTCACATTATCAATGGTATCGGAGCTCTCCACTTCCAGGGTAATAGTCTTCCCAGTCAAGGTCTTAACAAAAATCTGCATACCACCCCTCAGACGCAACACAAGGTGAAGGGTAGACTCCTTCTGGATGTTGTAATCTGCAAGAGTCCTACCATCTTCCAACTGTTTGCCTGCAAAGATCAACCTCTGCTGATCTGGGGGAATACCCTCCTTATCCTGGATCTTAGCCTTGACATTGTCAATGGTGTCTGAGCTCTCCACCTCGAGGGTTATGGTCTTCCCGGTCAAAGTTTTGACAAATATCTGCATACCACCTCTCAAACGAAGCACAAGGTGAAGGGTAGACTCCTTCTGAATATTGTAATCAGCAAGAGTCCTTCCATCTTCCAATTGCTTCCCGGCAAAGATCAACCTCTGCTGGTCTGGGGGGATTCCTTCCTTGTCTTGGATTTTGGCCTTGACATTGTCAATGGTGTCAGAGCTTTCAACCTCAAGAGTAATAGTTTTTCCGGTCAGGGTCTTCACGAAGATTTGCATGCCACCACGAAGACGCAACACAAGATGGAGGGTTGACTCCTTCTGGATATTGTAATCTGCCAAGGTGCGGCCGTCCTCAAGCTGCTTTCCGGCAAAGATCAACCTCTGCTGGTCTGGAGGGATTCCTTCCTTGTCCTGGATTTTAGCCTTAACGTTGTCAATGGTGTCAGAGCTTTCAACCTCAAGGGTAATGGTCTTTCCTGTGAGAGTCTTAACGAAGATCTGCATGCCTCCACGGAGGCGGAGCACAAGATGAAGCGTGGACTCCTTCTGGATGTTGTAATCAGCAAGAGTCCTTCCGTCTTCCAACTGCTTTCCAGCGAAGATGAGACGTTGCTGGTCCGGAGGAATTCCTTCCTTGTCCTGGATCTTGGCTTTGACGTTGTCGATAGTGTCAGAGCTTTCCACCTCAAGGGTGATGGTCTTTCCGGTGAGTGTTTTCACGAATATTTGCATCTGGAAAATTAGCAACAACAAATCAATTAGAATCAAACATCAGAACATCAATTAAAATTTGACCTAGAAACTATGAATCGGAATCTAATACCACAATTCGAATTGAATCAAATATAACAGATCAAAAGTTTAACAAACGGATATGAAGAAAGTTCGAAATAAACGCAAACAGTTTCTATAAAGCTAAATCAAACAGAAATTTACACAACAGATCAAAAACAGCGTTCAACAAACGGGTCTGAATAAAATAGAAAGAATCCTTGTAGATTCGTTCAAACAAAGCATGTTCATGAACTAGATGCAAACAAAACCTAATCAACGATCACGAATTTCTTACACAAGCTATGAATCATGCTAAATTTGACCTAGGTGCACGATCTGAGACAAATTCCAAAACAATTAACCAATACAAACCCTATCACATCGATTTCTAACAGATCTGTGATCTTGAAGAACGAAAGAAAAGAACGCAAAATTTAATAGAAAACCAGAAAAGAAACGGAAAATACCTTGAAGTTTTGTTAGGTCAGAAAAATTAATTGAGAAATTGTTCGATGAGAATGGAACTGCGAATTGATAAGCGTGCAATGGGTCCATTTATAGCGAAATGAGTCGAGACCTTCACCGTTAAGATGGTGACACGTGTCGTTCTAATGACGTATTATTCGGTGCTACTAGTTGTTGGCTTCCTTTTGTGCCACGGTGAAATTGGGTATCTATCCGTTGCATTAGGAACGGCCCTTTTGTGGCACGGTGGTATCTATCCTAGGGATGAGTACAAATTCGTAATCCGACTCGAAATTGATATAACCGTCAATATATGGAAGTATTTGATCGGATGCGGGTTGGGTCTCAAGTCAACGATTGTGAAAAATCGATCATGAACAGTTGTAGACGGACAGGTGCGGGTCTTTAAAAATCCGTCTTTTCATAACCGAAACCGACCGAACAATTTTTAAAATACAAATTAATTGTTTTTTTAGTTTCGAGCAGCTCTTCTCTCTCTTAACATCATATGCTCTTCACTTTTTTAATTTTATTTATCTTTGATAGAGGAAAAAATATTGTATTTTACAAGCTTTAGCTTGTAATATGTTGATAAAGGATATGTGAAAGATAATATTTTAAATTTATCTACTATTTATTATTGTCGTTGAATTTACAAATTTGAAACAAATTAACTTCATCTCATCATTTTTATTGTATCTTTTGTTGCAGTATGTACGAATTGTCAAAAAAAAAAAGTTATCAATGAAGTTTTAAATGTAACAACATCGTTTAATCTAACCTGTTAAACCGACCCATTGTACATGTCATCCGTATGACCCGAACTCGAACAAACCGAAGACGTAAACGGTCGAAATTGGGTCCAAATTAAAATATCGCAATTTTTATCGATTTGACGATTTTCAGCTCGAATCCAATCGAACCCGACCGATGCTCACCCCTAATCAATCCGGCGGAAATTATTAAAGAAAATATTGCAATTTGGAAATAGTAGTTGACGTTAAAAATTGACGGAGTCAAATGTATATGGTCCACTTTTGATTAAAAGTTACAACTTACAACGGTGTTACTTTATTGGCTCACTTATTTTCGTTTGGCCCACGTCTTTTGTTTTGTAATATGGGCTGGGCTCCACTCCATCATTAGAAGGCCGGCTGCTATAAAATTATATACTATATATTTTTTTAATAATGTATAATTATTTAAACTTTAACAAAGAAATAATAGAAGGAAAACTAGAATAGTTAGGCTAAAGTTATTATACATAAGTGTAATTCTTATGCATGGTACATAAGTCAATAACACTCATTAGATTGAGCATCTACATGTAATAATCCTAGTCAATCTCAACTCACACACTCGCATCCCATCTCACACCCCCCAAATTACTCATGCACCCTCCAAATTTCTCGCGCACCCCCAAATTTTTGTGCTCCCAAATTTATTTTTTTTGTCCCCACATTTCTAGTCTAAACCATTTTGTTGTGGGAATGGTTTCAGATATATACACTCCAAAACCATTAAGTGCATAAGATGATTTTGAAGCACAATCTATAATTAGAATAATTATTTTTTATTTTTTTGGGTACAATTATAATCATTATTTAAAACCATTTAACAATAATTTTGGTTTCTCATATAAGACAATCTAAACCATTAAATCACAATTATTGTTTCTATTCTAATTTAAAGGGTTGTATTCCAAAACCATTTTATGCATCTAATGATTTTTTATTACAACCATCTGAAACCATTCCCACAGCAAAATGGTTCAATGGTTTTTTATTATAATCATTATTTTTTTTATTTTTTTGTACAATTATAATCATTATTTAAAACCATTTAACAATAATTTTGGTTTCTCATATAAGACAATCGAAACCATTAAATCACAATTATTGTTTCTATTCTAATTATAGGGTTGTACTCCAAAACCATCGTATGCACTTAATGGTTTTGGATTGCATATCTCTGAAACTATTTCCACAGCAAAATGGTTTAGGCCAAAAATGTGGGGGGAAAAAAATAATAATTGGGGGCACAAGTCATTTGGGGGTGCGCGAGAAATTTGGGGGTGCATAAGTAATTTGGGGGTGCATGAGTAATTTGGGGGTGCGCGAGAAATTTGGGGGGTGCATGTGTAATTTGGGGAGTGCACGAGTAATTTTGGGGGTGCACTAAGTGACTTATGCATGGTGCATAAGGATGACTTATGGATAATAACCAATCCCGTTAAAGTATGGAGTATGTAAGACGCTTAGAGCATAATTATCGGTACTTTTAGTACCTTGTCTACACTAACTTACACTATTCCTTGTCAGTAAACATGGATAATCAACCTTTCCCAACCGTTCCTACATTCATCAACGTTTCTCTGCACAAGACCGATCCTTAAGTGCCACATGGGCATGCTTACTTGCTTTTTGATGAATTGTGAAAATATTATAGGTTAAGTGGGACCTATTTTAGAGTATTTAATAGGTTGTATGGATATTTGAAAATTTTAGTTGAGTTGTTTAAATTATTGAAAAGAGTAAAATAATATAAAATATTAAGTGAGATCCATTTAAAGAACCCAAATGAGTTTGATGGATGTGGGTGCTCTTATAACTTGATGATTAAAGTTTGATTTCAATCCCTTGTCGCAAATTCAGTAATGACAAGCTCAAGATCCAAGACCTTGACTGTGGACTATGGTTGGTTTGCGGTAAGGGATTATGTAATCCACGGTGGCTCTTGCTGCTTTAAATTACGTAGTTTTTTTAATAATTTAAGGATTGACCATAAAATTATACACCCTCTTATATATAAGAGGATTTTACTTTTTAGATTCATTATAAACTTTATGTATTTAGACAATATTATTGTCTAGATATATCAAGTTTACAATATATCTAAAAACCACAGCAGACTTTCTGGGATGCACTTGTCAGCTGTCAACTTTCTGTATGAGTTTCAAACAAAAACCACAGCAGGTATGGAATTCGAAGGATCTCATAGCATGCCATAAATCTTTTATAAATTTAAAAGGCGTCAAATAACGTCACAAAACTGGGTAGTGCAACCAATCTTATATTTGTAGACAAGGTATGCCCCTGAAGCGGCCAAAACTAAGCCGACTATAATGACCCAAAATGCAGCCCAAGCAGACTTTCCTTCCTGACTAGCAGCAGTTTTACCTGCAGAACACAGAAAAGGGAATATGAAAAACAAAGCATATTCAAATGTTGAGTATGAAAAATTAACAAGTGTGTAACTCACTTATACAAGTGCAGTTATAGCTGCCCCAGGTATTCTTGCAGCTACATTCAGGGCACTGACAAGCTTTCTTCTCATTGAATTCATCAATGTCTGCAAGGATCGAGCACAAAGGAGTTAAATGTCAGATATTCATTTGTAATAATTAGATGAAATTTTCCAAGGTATCATCATTGTACACTAATTGATATGAAAATGTTGCACATTAGGACTCTTTAACTTAAAATGATACTCCCCCAAGACAATTATAAGCAAAAAAAAATCTAAATTGAAGAGAGCAAAACATAAGCCAATAGCCATTTCGGATGAACTTTTTAACCCACTTAAAAGGTTGAAATAATCTTGCCAATGACTTCGAGTCTTCTAGAAACAACTTGCATAACTCAAATAGAATATTTAGCACTAACCTTTCCTAAAGTACAAGGTAAAAGAATGAAGCGGATGCCAACTAGTTTCCATTTGGAGGGCCTTTGGTTCCTGATATCTGCAGATCAAATTCTTCCTCTATTCGTGCAGTAGAAATTTGAGATACGACGAAAATCAACAGTGGCAACAACTAAGTAGGAAAAGCAAACAACAAAATTGAATTCACTTACCAATGATCCCTCACTAACCAATTCATGATTGGAATACTAGACTACAAGACTCTTTCTAATCATCATCATCATCCTCCTTGCCATCTTGCATTTTTAGATGTTAATTCATTCACTATATATGACAGCCTATAAGCAGCTAAAAATAAATTATAAAAGCATTATAAGAATAAGAGGCCATACACGCTTATTAAAAAAATAAAATAAGAGGCCATACAACCAAAGTATCAAGCTCAAAATTCCAACAAACAAAGCACTAAAACCTTATGCAAATAACAAAGTCAAAATTTGCCTCTGACATGAAAAAAAACGAAGATACTTAGTGGCTCTCATATTACTCAGTCACTAAAAGAGAGCAACTAACACATTGCACAAGCCAGAAACAGAACAACATTCAAACTCTTACCATATTAATAAAATAAAAATGATGGTAAGAATTAGAACAAACAAAGATTAAAACAATCAACTTTTTTATTCAATAGGCTATTACAGAAACTACAACAACTTGGGCTAGCAACAAAGGAGGGAAGGGACAATCAAACCACAAAAACAACACACGAGTATAATAGAAAACTAACTTGTAGTGAGATGGGTATTGATGAGAATGGGAACGATTTTGCAGTGAAAACGATGAGTATCACAAAGGGAAGAAACGGCGAACAATTTAGGGAAAAATGATTTCAATTTGTTCGTTGAGCTGGGAAAAATGAAAGGGAAAACCATTTAGGGGTGGGGAGTTGCTGCTATTATGGTTGGTAAGGAACATGGTATGAATGTTGAATACTATTTGTATTTTAGTTCATATTACTGCTCGTTATGATAGCTGGCATGATCCATCATGATGATTAGTTTGAATATTTATGTATATGTATTTTTCATTGTCTCTGTGTTGAGGAGCAATGCAAGCAGTATTGGTATGGTGTGTACTTGTAACTTTGTAAGAGCTATGGGAGTAAAGCGTTACACTAAAATAAACACTTTTTTGTTATATGTTATTTGTACTAAGTTTGCTATGAGACACGAGATAGATTCTCCCGTTCTAACTGAATTTTTTTTCGTACACAAAAAAAGATCTTAAGGATCTCATGTCGCTTAACACTTGATCGATCCATTGTTGGTCAACCAAAATAAATACTTAATAGTTAATACCATTGATATTGTTATTATATCTTATAACAATACCTGCATATCTTGTACCAAAAAAAAAAAACACACAAACCTGCATATCATGTTTTTATGTGGTGTAACAATAACACACTAACAAAAAAAATTATATTTAATATGGTTAACAGCAACATATATTTCATAACAATCACAGATAAGTTTACCAGTGCATTACACACAATTCATAACTCTGCTACAGCATGCTAAAAGCCACTTTCTGATAAAACTCCTCATACTTATTATTGAACAGAAACATGCAATTGATGCAAGACTGAGGCTAAGTACCCACTTCATTGAAAGAATGTAGCAATAGCTATACCAGTTTCCTTTGGTGTTCTGTTTACAGACTGTTAAAGAGCAACCTACTTAAATTTCATGTCTGAACTTAGTACATTTTGTTTATAACTCTAAGATTTTGTGGTTGACGTGAATGATTTTTCTCTCCTCCCTCAAAAAATATTAATAAAGCTACCCAAAATAAATTAATTTTTGCAGTATTATAATTTTAACTATCACATTGTAATTCAGTTCAATTTCAGGAGTAAAACAAAATTTTGCACTTTGAAAACAGCAGGTGAAGCAACTATAGGAGCTATCTTCTGCGCTTTGATTCTTTCCGCATCTCTGTTACGTAGCTCTCCATATTTGGTTTCTCCCATAAGCATCTTAGCACAAGATCTTCCTTTGTTGCTTCATCTATTAATAATAGGCACCAAATCAGTAAAAACTCAAAAAGTTCGGAACACAAATTCCAATACATTATTAGTGCCTAAAGAAGAAGGTTCATTGTGGAGAAATTGTAATCACCTATACTTCTCCATCTGTCGTCATGAAGACCAAGGGACCTTTGTGTCAGATAAGAAGCATCTTCCCAAGAATAAGGGCTCTTTTTTACCCTGTATGTCCAAAACCAACAGCCAGACCATAGCAGCAGCTGGATAGAGCACATAATTAATCAATAGTTACACATAAAACAAAATTGATTTTCACAGTTCAGCACTACAAGTGGGAAATAATTTCATGTAATAAATAGAGTGATTAGAGCTTCCAAGTATCCGAGTGCATTTTCCAAATAGAATATTTTAGCACTAACCTTTCCTAAAGTATAAGGTAAAAGAATGAAGCGGATGCCAACTAGTTTCCATATGGAGGGCCTTTCAGTTCCTGATATCTGCAGATCAAGTTCTTCCTCTACTTTACTGAGGTCTTCCTCCACTTTTCTGTATAGAACGGTCATTCAAATTGTGTATCAAAAGTAAAGATACTTCAGGCAATGAATCCAACTCTTACGAATCAAAAACAAACTGATTTAACAGAGGAAATGAAAGTTCGCAAAGAGGACAACCAAATTGAGAAAGACAGTAGACATAATAAGAAAACACATACAAGGACTATACAGAATCAGAATGATACCATACCTGTCCTTATTCTTTTGACTCTTCTTCTTATTTGTAATCCCACCACTGCGCTCAAGTTCCAATGCCCTTAGTTTATTTTTATAAGCAGGTGTCTTCTTCACCATGGCCACAGCCTTAATTAACACAAAAAAGTCAGTGCAATGAACCTGGATTTTATCTTCTGAAAATATTTCACAAATAAAAAATAGACCTATTTGCACAATTCAATTGTATATATCTTCAAACATTGCAAACCTAACCTACTTCAAGTCTTTATCTTGCATCCAAGACTATAGAGATTTTGAAACATTTTAGCTGAAAATGACACCTGAATATATCGGACAATATATGGGTTGTAGCAACACTAAACTTCAAGACCTAGCTTCCTTGCTAATATATATTCCACAAACAGACCTCTTACAACATTGTGCCAGACTACTAGGCATAACCGCATAAGTAGGCTGAATACAATACTTAACGCCATAAATAGATCTCTTCAGCCATTAGCTAGTCGATTAGAGCACGGAGTGGGATAAATGCATATTTCACATAAATACAAATTTGTAAACTATTGGAACTTTGGAAGTATATTATATAAGCTGGTATTAAATATCCATAACATCAGGGTCTTATATAAAATTAAATTAGATTTAATACATCACAGTACCTGATTATACCTTGTCGTTTGATTTAGATATTGGAAACCAGAAAGAATAAGAAGCAGGCCAACCAATACAGCACGAGGATCCTACCAAATTAAAGTACACAAATACTAAACAAATCAGATTCAAGGGTCAAAATCATCCAATCCAATTAATCAACATTTCAAGTCAATTATTATGACCAAAATATGTAATTGGTCAGCAATAGAAACTGAGCAAATCTCACCGTCTTGTGACCATAGTACGCCCGATAGTATTGTGCGGTATTATAAAACACCTGCAGTCAAAAGAAGAAAACTCAGTTCCACTTCAATAAATGAACATTATTAAACAAATCATAGTCATTGACCGAGCCCCGATTTTAAAAAGACACCAAACTTATGCATAAGAAAAATCTAAATACCTCCTCCGGATGCGCAATTGCATAATCGTATTTTTCTCGTGTAGCCTCATCCTTTAAAATCTGTGAACAAATTATAATTCCATCATTCACAACACACCATTCTCACACCAATATATAATGCAATGTGACTACTTTCTAATTAGCTTAACATTTCAAAACATTCAATTTTAATAAAAATGCATTCCAATTCCCAAATCTGCAACATATACTGAACAAAAGAATAACCAAAGTCACCTCATAAGCATTGGCGATTTTAACGAAAATCTTTCGCGATTCCGGATCAGGATTTTTATCTGGATGACTGATTTAAATAGAAAACAAAAAAAATAAACAAATCAATTGAAATTGAAAGAACACCAAATTAAGAACAGAGAGAAAGATAGAGAGGTACTGTTTCAAGGAGAGTTTGTAGTATGCTTTCTTGATTTCAGAAGAATTAGCACTCTGAGTAACCCTGCAAACAAAAACAATAATGAAAATCAAGAAAATTGAGAAACAATTAGGGAAAAGAAACATGCAAGGTTGGAATAGCTGACCCTAGAAGATCATAGCAATCGTCTTCATCGCAGTAGATTGCAATAGAAGGAGAAATGGTGGCTAAAATGAGAACAACCGCGAGAATTGTGCGCCACCGGAATTGTGCCGGCGGCGGATCCATTTTGCTTAATGTGATTCGCCGGAATGAATTCGGTGTGTTTTCTGAGTTTATTGAGTTGACCCAAACACCGAACAGAGATTGTTCTGTGTAATCACAAATCCAAATCTAGTTCGGATCTTCGATGCTCCAAGATCCGACTTGAATTGTTGTACTGCACTTTTTTATGTTTACACAACCTGTTTCCGATTCGTTTTTATATCCAGACAAGTTTTTCAGTTTTCACATGGTCGTCTAATTAATTAGTGTAAATTTTTTGGTACAAAATTTTGAACGACGACTAATTAATCACTAGTTTTTTTTTTGGGAAGTTTTTTCATGTGGAAGTGGCGATCAATATTTAAGTCTAAACTAGCGATAGACCCGTGCGATAGCACGGGTCGTAACGTTACGGGTATTTTTATTTTAGTTACAATTTGTTTAAGTTACCATTATCATTAAAGTTACAATTTGTTTAAATTATCATTATCGTTTTAGTTACAATTTGCTTAAGTTACTATTATCGTCGCATTACATCTATATTTTTAGAAGTTACACTTTACGAATAGTTTTTTTTTAAAAAAAATTAAATTTATTTAATCAGTACTATGAGTCAATAATATAATTTATCTTTTGTATGATTTATTTAATATATATCATAATTATTTTGAAATTGTTATGAATACTGTGAATCAATAGCATAACTTGTCCTCCCATATATGATAGTTATTTTGACAAAAAAAATTTCATATTTTTTTGTATGTATTGATCAACAATAATTGTCCTAAATTTATCTTATATACAATACCATGAGTCAATAATATAACTTATCTTCTGTATGATTTATTTAATATATATATATATATAATAATAATAATAATTTTAAAATTGTTATGAATACTATGAATCAATAGCATAACTTGTCCCCGTATATGATAGTTATTTTAACAAATATTTTTTTTATATTTTTTTATGTATGTATCGATTAACAATAATTGTTCTATATTTATCGTATGTATAATACTATGAGTCAATAATATAATTTATCTTTTGTAAGATTTATTTAATATATATAATATTATTTTGAAATTGTTATGAATACTATGAATCAATAGCATAACTTGTCCCCCCGTATATGATAGTTATTTTAAAAATATTTTTTTATATATTTTTATGTATGTATCGATCAACAATAATTATTTTATATTTATCTTATGTACAATATTATGAGTCAATAATAGTATTTATTAATATATATAATAATTATTTTGAAATTGTTATGAATACTATAAATCAATAGCATAACTTGTCCCCCCATATATGATAGTTATTTTGACAAAAAAAATTTCATATTTTTTTTGTATGTATTGATCAACAATAATTGTCCTAAATTTATCTTATATACAATACCATGAGTCAATAATATAACTTATCTTCTGTATGATTTATTTAATATATATATATATATATAATAATTATTTTAAAATTGTTATGAATACTATGAATCAATAGCATAACTTGTCCCCGTATATGATAGTTATTTTAACAAATATTTTTTTTATATTTTTTTATGTATGTATCGATCAACAATTATTGTTCTATATTTATCTTATGTACAATACTATGAGTCAATAATTTTCTTATCAACTTCCTCGTGCATTAGAGTTGATTAAAATTGTTCATCAACAACTTATTTTTCGTATATAGTAGTAATTTAATTTTTTTATCAACAATTTCCTGTATTATTTAATTTTCTTATCAGCTTCCACATACATTAAAGTTAATTAAAAAATTTCATCAACAACTTATTTTTCATATATAGTAGTAATTTAATTTTTTTTATCAACAATTCTCCGTATTATTTAATTTTCTTATCAGTTCCCCGTACATTAAAGTTAATTAAAATTGTTCATCAATAATTTATTTTTCGTATATAATAGTAATTTGATTTTTTTTATCAACATCAAATTATTCCCCGTATTATTTCATTTTCTTATAGACAAAAGTTGCCTATGGAGCATTGAATCTTAATGTGAATGTAGTAACAACTGGTTCCCCGGGTATAATATAATTTAAGTTTTTCATGAACAAACAATTAGTTCCCCGTTTAATTTCAGCTATAAAATTATTATCTCCCCGTGAATTTTTTTATCTATAATGATTTGTAAAAATGATTTTAAAACTTTTATCAGCGATAAAATTGTCATCTCCCCGTAAATTTTTTTTCAAAAACAATTTGTAAAAGTCATTTTGAAACTTTTGTAAGTGATACAAATTGTTATCTCAATGTGAATTGTTATAAGTAACAATTTATAATAATGATTTAAAAGCTTTTATCAATGATAAACATCGTCATTCCCAAATTTTTTTTTATTGGTAATAATTTTTATTAGTGATTTTAAAATTTTGATCAACAAATTTTTAACCATCATATTGTTTTTTTAATCGGACCGTCGTATGTGAATACTTAAATGTTTGTGTCTAAATATTTATGTCTATGTAAAATTATCTTTATTTTTATTTTTAGTGGTTAAGTAGTATGTCTAATTTTTATTTTTTTTGGTACATGTAGTATGTCTAATTTTATTTATTGTTTTTTATTTTTTTTGACGGATCTATTTTTATTTTGTTGGCAGGCATAATTGAATTAATATCAAATTGAGAATTAACATAATTGAATTTTGCTTTCAATTCCATAAGCTGGATTGAATTTTTTTTTGAAATCCGCATACTTCCTTTCCTTCTTGTTTGACTGGGAACTCTTTATTTCCTCATCTGATATTTTTATTTCTTTTTCATTCTCTCTCTTTACCAAAAACCAAATTCTAAGAAACACACTCACAAACAAACCCTAGCCGCCGCTTCAACTCAGTCACGGCCACCTCTAATCTACTTCCGACTATGGTTGTGATAAAATCAAATCTTCATCTTCTATCTTTCCATCTAATTATTTATTTTCAGATCAAAGAGATTTTTAACTATCCCAACCTCCATCTTTCCTGTTAGATCCAGATCACCATAAACTAACTTTTAAAAAACCATAACCATAAAAAGATTTTTCTTCTTCTCCTCTACCAAACACACAAACAAAAATTAAAATCAGAATAGATATGATGTCAACCACCGCGCCGGAAACTATATCAGTGCACCGGAAATCGCCATCACTTTTCGAAAAATAAGATAATTGTTTCTATTATTGCTACATCTTGTGCTCTGTTTATTTTGTTTTTCATCTTTTAATCTATGGCTGTTTTTTATTTTTAGTTTTTGGGAACAAAAGTGTAAGTTTATCTTTAATCTAAATTTCGATTGATCTAAGAAATAAACAATAACTGTGATGAAAATTAGCAAATCAATTGTGTAAGCTTACTATGTTTATGTTATTTCAACATTTAATTCTTTCTTCATCATCTTCTTTCTTGGTTTCTTCTTTGTAGATTTGTTTATTACTTTTTTGTAGATCTTCAAAAAATTGTAAAAAAAAACTTATTTTGAAAGTTTTGATCTGTTGTTAAGTAAAAAAAAAGTATTAGTAGCAAAATAAAGGCAAAAAATCAAATTTTTTTCAGCTATTTACTGTTAGGTATATTCTTTTAGTGATAAAAAAAGAGCAAAAAATAAATATTAATTAAAAAGTAGAAAAATGTTACTGCAAAAAAAAATAAATTTTATTTTGCTGAATATTTCAAGTCGCAATATAAATGAAAAAAGTATGATGGTTGTTTGTTTTGGATCTAATTTTTTGTTTGTCATCTAATGATTTTTTTTTCTTCATTAAATTTGCAGCAAAATTTGCACACAAATAGGATGATCTAAGCAAATTTCCGGCAAACACGGTGCTGGAAACTGTTGCCTCACCGTGACAGGAATTACTACGGTGTCTTTTTCAAAGATAAAGACTTTTTAACTCTGTTATTCTTTTTCTTCTCATCTTTCTTTTTCTAGTCAAAAACATTCAAACTTCTTTCAAATAAAAGATGATGAAGAACAAAGAATGAAACAAATGATTTGTAGATCTGAAACATTTTTTTTTTTCAAATAATAGATTTTTGAAAGTTCTTTGATGCAGCAACATCGCCTCTCTTTCATTTTTGTTTTTCCTGTACACAAAATAGGAAAAAGAAAATAGTTATCAAAACTACATGTCAAAGTAGAAAATAAAAACTATGAATCTTTGTTTGTTAACTCATTTATATCATTATCTTTTTTCTCATCTTTGCAATCTGCATATAAACAAAATAAATTATTTAAAGTGTACTTCATCTCTCTTTTTGATCTTTAATGTTTTTATCTGTTTGTATTTTTTTATTTGATGAAGATATTTTTAAAATAGAATTTATGAACAATACTTTATGTTAGTTCATTTAAAACTTTTGTTTTTCGTAAAAAAAAAATCTTGTCTTTCTATACATGTAAGTTTATAAAAAAATGATGCGAAGATAATACCTTGAAGATGATATTTAACTTTTCCGTGTCTTTGTTTGACGCAGTGAGAGAAATTCTTTTAACTTTCCTGCAAAAAAAATCATTCAAGTTTAGTTTACAGAATTGAAATGAGAAAAATCAAGAACAAATAAAAGAGGAGAGAAGAGAAGAGAAAATGATATGATGAGTTTTTTGATGTGTGAGAGAGAATGAGTGATATAATTATGTTTTCATTTGATATTTGAAATTTGAATATTATAGTTTGCCCCCAAAAATTTGACAACTTGCAAGCATCTTAAAGTACATGATCACATGTTATTTGTTTTCAAAAGCAACTAAGTGGCTTGTGGCTTGGTTGAAATGCAACCATGTCTTTCAATAAAGTACATTTTTGTCTCACAAAAAGAAAAATATGGCTTAGATGGCTCGGTTACCTTTTATTTTTAGTTCAGTTAGCAAAATTTTAGACATCATTTGCCCTCATTTTAGCCACATGGCAACATTTAAAGCAGGGGCAATTGAATACTTTCCAAGTACTTGAGTTTTCTTATATTGTATTTGATAATTAGTTTGGTAAAAACAAGAATAATTAATTATAATGTTCGTCCATAAATTAAGAATTTGTTGATTTTTTTTTGACAAACTAAGAATTTGTTGATTAAATCACAAAAATTTTTAAAATTGGTTTTAGTAATAAATTTATTTATAGGAAATGTTATTTTTATAAATTTATTTTTTAAGAGGGAATTTTTTTTTTTTTATCAATGGGAAACTAAAAAGAAAGAGAGAATGGCAAAAATATAAAACTATACAATAGGAAATTGAATTTTCATAGAGCCCGCTAATAAATACTGTATTAGATAAAGAAGAAGGACAAATCGAAAACATCTTATGTTAGTATCATAACATTTATTTATTATAAATTGTAGAAATAAAAGTTAAATGAAGTCAAAAAGATGAATAAGTTCTATAAAAAAAAAAAAAAGTTAAATAATTAGAAATATACTCCTAATTTGGGGTGTATTGTAACAAAGTAAAAAAATGAATAAAATTTATTGCATCGGTCCAAAATTATTGAGAGCCATAATAAATTCAACTAAAATTAAAAGTTATATGTATAGTTTATGCGTTACGTAAAAAAAATGTTAATATACTTGGTTTGACGGAATATTATATTTTTTTTTTCAATTTCAATAAATTAATTGAAAGACATTAACAAAGTATATTAACAAAGTATAAGAGATATGTGAAGGACATGACACAATTGGTAGTTCAAGAATTTGAATTAATAAAGGGTGTTTGTTTGTAAAATGCATTCGTTGGATCTAAGATATCATATTCAGGGGATACACGCTCAGCTCGCTCAAGGCATTTCTTAAGCTATGTTTCGAGCGCTTGCTCAGTTGCGGAGTCAATTCAAAGATTGGATTTTCACACAAAATAAGCTTCTTCAAGCATAAATACGGGCTCTCACATCTCCTGATGCTTGGGTGTGACATTTGTGTACTTGTTACAATGTACTGGACCATCTTTGAAAAGAATTTGTATTATTTGTATTCGACTTTTAAAAACATGATTTGGTGAGAGTTCTGCAACTCATCATAAAAAGTGGATAGATACCCCCTACTTTGATGACGAGTCTGAATTTATCTTTGTTGTATGGGTTAATCTTTGTTGTATGGATTGGAGCATCCCTTATACTTTTTATAATAAAATTTTGTTTATAAAAAAAAAAAGCAGAAGAAAATTGAGCGAGTAGGTGGCGAGTAAAATTCCATTTATAAATCTTAAAATACATAAAAATATTTGTTTATGTAAAAATTGAAACTAAAAATCATTTTTTCAAACAGTTTAATTTTATCCCATAAAATTTTAAATCTTCAAATCAGTGTTAAATGGCTACACCAAATCACATACATATTACACAATAGAAGACACGTAAACATCTTCATTATAGAAGTTTATGTAGAAATTCAGAGTTGAAATTCTAATATTGTAACAACTATCAATAAATTGTTAATAATAATACAAGAAAGAAATAAATAATTTAATTAAAAACAATAAAATTTCTTTTTTTTTTTTTTGAATAAAAATAATGATATTCATTCATTCCAATAATCAAAAGAGTACAACATGTGCACATACAAATTCAACATCGCTAAAAACAAAAAGATGAATCGGTGAACAAACTCACATCATCCAAGTTAATAGCACAACACGGTAAAATGCATACACATAATATGATAAAATTAAAGTCACTGAAATGTCCATGCTTTCGGATCTGTAACGTTGATGTCCAAATCATTGATTGAATCTGCAATTGACTAAAGTTGATCTTTGAGTATGAACTAAACGAACACCGCAACAAAACGAGAAATCAAACAACGCCGTAACAAGACGACGACCAACACAACGCCGCACTCGACGGCGAACTCACAAATACAAAAGAAATCAGTTAAAGGATAAACTATGCAAAAATCATTTATTTAAATTAAAAGCAAGAAATAAAAATAAAACGTAGAGGGGTATTTTAGGCCAAAAATGACCTAAAACCACCCCCTTGAGTAGAAAATATTTTAAAAACTATAATCACAAAGGAAATGATAAAATACTACTAATAATCTCAAACAGTTGTTAGCTTAGCCATGCCAATTTCGCAACTATGTCCAAACACTCATCCAGTTCTACAAATCAGAGCGTGCACCACCACCAACAACAACGACACTGGATCAAAATCAGTTACAGGGAAATCCAAGGTAAGTCCCCAACTGAACCGGTGGTCCAGGGCTCGTGCAATACGTTCCGGTCGAAAATTGGACCGCTCTAGTTCCCGAACCCAGACCCTAGAACCAAACCACTCTCCACCTACACTTCCCCTCGCTGTTGACGCAGATGACACCGTCAGTGATGACGCCGCAGAGTTTAGGGCCAAGTCTATTTATATTGTCTCCGACGGAACTGGTTGGACCGCTGAACATTGTGTTAACGCCGCTTTGGGTCAGTTCGATTACTGCTTGGTTGATCGTGGCTGCCCCGTTTGCACTCATATGTTTTCTGGGGTAATGCATTCCAACCCTTCATTCTCTATCCATTTTGCTTCATATGCATATATACAATAATAATATTATAATTGTGAATGGATAAATTAGGCTGTGTTTGATGGTGTATAGCTGATAATCTTAGCTTATAGCGAATAACTCATAAGTTATAGCTAATTGAATTTGTAGCGTTTGTGGTAAAATCAGGGTTGAACTAACAAAATATGGTAAATTAATATTTAATTTTTTGCAAGTGAGATGACAAGTAAAATTGAAATAGAAAAGCTATAAGCTTGTGATAAAAGAAATGTTACTAAACGGGTATTCATTTTTTATATGAGCTTATAAGCTATAAGCTTTAAGTTCAAAATTTGGCATTCCTAAACAAAACCTTAGTCATCACAACTGTAATATCTGTCAAAATAATCCTTCATTTTTTTTTTTAATTTTGCAAATTGACAAATATATCATTTAAAATGGTTCTTCTGCTAACTTCTATCATTATAGGCTTATGATGTAACATGTTAATTGGACATGTCACATTAATCTCACATTAATATGAGCTCACCAAGGACTTATTTGCCTATGCAATTGCATGGACTAGTTACTACTAGCAAATTAGTCTATGAGAGACCGGAATTTTATAGTCAAAACAGTCACAATGGGATTAGCATGGACGGCCCACATATTTGATTAATGTGTCGAGTCCTGGTCCTTAACGCTAAAACTTAATAGAGACTATTTTGATTGACATTTTACCATGTTAGGGGGTGTATTTGCTAATTTGTTATAATTAGGAACTATTTTGACTAATGTTTAAAAATTTGAGGACCAATTTATTTATTCACTTAATACTATCATATAGCACACTTTTTAAAAACTTGAATTTTAATCATCACAGTTTTTGCTTTTAGCTATTTGTTTATATTTATGTTGAGATTGTTGTTGATTAGATTGATGATGCGGAAAGGTTAATGGAGATAATAAAGCAAGCAGTGAAGGACGGTGCATTACTTGTGTATACATTAGCCGATTCTTCATTATCTTCAACAGCTGAAAAGGCCTGCAAATTATGGGGTGTGCCTTCTACTAATGTACTGGGACCCATTACAGAGGACATTGCTTCTCATTTGGGCGTGTCTCCCTCTGGCCTTCCTCGTGGTGCTTCTGGCGTTCCTCTCTCCGATGATTACTTTCGTAGGATTGAAGCTATTGAATTCACTATCAAGCAAGATGACGGGGCATCTCCACAGAATCTTGCCAAGGCTGATATTGTTCTTACTGGGGTTTCCCGAACTGGGAAAACGCCTTTGTCTATTTATCTTGCTCAGAAAGGGTATAAGGTCGCCAATGTACCCATTGTAATGGGGGTGGAAATGCCGAGGACTCTCTTTCAGGTTGATCCAAAGAAGGTTTTTGGATTGACTATAAATCATGGTGTTTTACAGGATATTAGAAAAACAAGGGCTAAAACTTTGGGATTTAGTTCAGGAACAAGGACTAATTACTCGGAAATGGATTATATTAGAGGGGAACTTGAATTCGCAGGAAGGCTCTTTGCACAGAACCCTGTCTGGCCGGTTATTGGTAATGAGTTTCAATTATACCCGATTTCATATTTCTAAAATGCAAACTGTGATTGACATGATTTCAAAAGGAGTTGCAAAATATTACACTCAAGCTAATGCTGATGGATTCTAATTTTCTTTTTTCACCAATATATACAGATGTGACTGCTAAAGCGGTAGAAGAAACTGCCGCAGTTGTGTTGAGGCTGTTCCATGACCGTAAGAATAAGTACACAATGTCTAGCATCTCAAAACGCTACTAAAGATGTCGATTGTCACTCGTTGAACTCCATATTGTAAAGCATCAAAATTTTATACTATTGCAATGCAGAATTTGCTGACTACTCATAAATCATGTATCATACGCAATTGTATATTTAGCCAACAGGTATGCCTTTTTTGTCATATATCATTCTATGTTATATTATTGAACACTACTATCAATTTGAAAACATGTAAAATAAGTAAGTTGATTCTAAGAAACAAAATGTTAGTTGATCTTGAACAGTATGAGTATCTTACTAGGCCCAGATGCGGAAAAGCTGTTTTGCTAAGATGAACTTATATACCTATAGTAATCGTAAAACTTCCATCATTAAATTTGGTGGGTGCTGGTGACTTCTGCTTTGTGAAAAATATAGTGGAATGCAATGAATAAGTAGAAATGCAGTTTCCTTCAAGGGAAAGGAAGCTCTGTTCTGGCCAAATTGGTGAAGTATTTATCCATGGTTTGGTTTTGAAAGTCAGATCTAGAAAATTTGTCCTAGCCTCCTAGGGAGCCTTTTTTATTGCCTCTAATTGTGTTATGGATCAACTAAGTAATACTTAATTGTTATGCCGGCACTGTTTATTGATATCTATTTTCTTACCAAATTATCCCGTGGGATTTAATATTCATGCACTGTGTTTGAATTCACATGCTGAAAAAAAAATTGCTAAAAATGTTGAAAATCTTAGATTCCAACTTCCAATCAACCTATATAGGCATTTAACGTATTTATGTAAGATTACTGGTGTACTTCCAAACATGCATATAGGCAGGCACAAAAACACGGGCAGTGAGTTTCTTTCATTCATGTTCTCCTTCCTTTCGACTGATAAATTTAATCACAGCCATGAATTTTAGCTGCTAATATTTTGTTTTTGTTCACCTAACTGGGATGTGTGGATTAAATTTTTTACTTTAAAGTTAGAATAAGTGTTTCCTCCTCTTCTAAGGATGTGAAATTTTATCATGGCTGAGAGCAAGATTAATGCAAACTGGTAGTAATAATTAATTTCTATTAGTGGCAAGCATCAATCTTAAGATAAATATTCTTTGTTAAGGTAAAAGATATAATGTTCACATGCTTCTTTCTAGTTATTTAGACCAACATACGAAATTTGCCGAAGGTTTCCTAAATGATTCACACAGGCACACCTAGTTTATTCCTAAAGGTTTCCCAATACATCAAACATGATTTGTCCATGGAAAAACAACTTAGTGGATTGCAGCTTTATTGATAAAAGCCAAACATTTCATTGAGCGTGCATGTCTTCTAGTGACTACTGCACTCAAGCAGGTACTTTTGTAGGTAGCTCTCATGGCATTGCACTACTGTTTTCCTTCCTCCCTCCATATCCCTATCTTCCCTTGAAATTTACACAAATGGAAAAAGGTTAAATTGCATGCAAGAGCAAAATAGAACAGAATAATACAACTGAGGTACATAAATCCTAAGGAGAGAAAAAGCAAAAAGTAATTTTCTCATCCTCCAAATCTACTTTGCCCTGAAACATGAAATAACACACCCAATAAACTGAAGAGATCCCATCTATTATGTGATCTTTATCAGCTGTTATAAAAGAAATGTTCCTCCTCCTTCTATCATAGTGCATAGTATATATCAAGCCTCTTGTATCGCCAGAAGAGGTAACTGATTCTGACATAAAGATGGTGGTAATTCTAATTAGCATTTGCAACCTATGCAATTTTGTCTTCGAACTTTTTGGCACGTCCCATAATCTCATCATATTTGGTATAAGTTGGCTATATCAGTAATTACTGCAAATGACGCCAATATTGAACTTCATTTTGCTTGCTTGCTAATAGTAAGAGTCAAGTATATCAGTAACAATGTACCTGTGCCTGACCTGTTTCACACAGCAATAAATCAAGGCACAAAAATCATGTTAAGGACCAACACAAGTTAAAAGCAGAACCAAAATAATTGAGTTATTATAATCTTACAATGTGGCGAAGACAAACTTTTTTAGGGTCATGGAGCCATGAAGAAAAAACCAGTATTTCTTCTTGTTATACATTTGTTTTCAGTGTTGTTACACGTGTTACTAGCTATTGTGAACTGTTGATAGTAGTAATTTGATTATTTACTTGCTGTGGTGGGTTTGTTGAATTCTGTGTGGACCCCACCGCCACAACCGTTGACTTGTAGGATCCTAACTTACAGATACAATTCAATGATGCCCATAATCAATACAAGAGTTTACAATAGTACATTAACATGATTGATTACATGTCCAAAATCCTGATAATTGACAGTACATGTGGCCCCTAAGTGGTGTACCTACCAACAACATACTGTAGTATTGATTACATGTTATACTCTTAGGTCTTATTATATAATTATACAGCACTTTTGCCTTGCATATGATTGACACAAAAATAGAGTTAAGTCTAACAATTTTACATTATATGTTTCCTATTTTTTCACCTTAACTAATCTTCAACCACCAGTGACCAGGCCAGATAATTTTTTACTAAATCACTATGTAATCAATCTTGTTTGATATTATTTCAAAACCAGTGTATTCAATTTTTACTGTAAAGTTTTTTTTTTTATTACATTATCTTTCTATTATAACAGTTGAATTATTATAAATATTTGATTTTAATTATATTTACTTTAAAGGCCATACAAGAAATTATTTGTGATTGGTTGATAGTTTAAAACATTTTCACCGAGAATACGTCAACCTTGTCCTTACATAATAACTACAGGTTTGGGATGAATTTTTTTACCATTTGAATTTAGTTACCAGTATTCAACAATGTGCCATAAGGATCAAACAATGAAAAGTTTAAAACAGACACATCATAAAGTTGACAATTATATAAAAACTTTTTTCAACAGAAAGATATGCAGCATGAAAACAAAATCCCAAGTTGGCAAATCAGTCGGTTCAGATTCATAACATACTGTGAAAACAACAAAATATATTTGGATTCTATCATGTATTTCTTTTTTGTATTTAGTGTATATAAAATTGTCTAAAATTGCCATGTGACATCAAAACAATCAAACTTAGATGATCCAAATCCAATAAATGAAAAAACACAAACAAACTCTATCATGTATAAAGCTAGAAGAATACAATGAAGAAGTCGGTAACACATTGGAATGGCAATGGTACCTTTCAGAAGAGTATGTAGTAGGGACAGTATCCTTGTCTTGAAGTGTGACATTGCCATTCACATTCCTATCACCCCAATGCTGAGATCCTTTCCTAGAAAGGCTCTTCTGCAACAATATATGGTTTAAAATAAATCAAGTAAATGAAATTATTAAATGCATTTCATCATAAAAATAAAATTAAAATGGACGTAAACTAGTTTAAACTAATTTTACACAAATGTCCGACAAGATTACAACATTTTGCACAAATTAAAATGATATATTTTTTTGAAAAAATATTTAATCTTACTGTAGTTCTTGAATTGGCATTGGTGATGTCTTTGTTGATGCTGGAAGAGAAGGAATCCATATCAATCACAAAGCTATCTACTTTCTCAGAAGAATATTGATATGTGTTTATATGATTTGAAACCAAGAGTCTCTGAGAACCTATGTTCATCTGTTCTGACTCTGAAGCCTCGAAATTGTCATTATGAATTCGAAAGAAACCAGCGAGTGCTGCTAACAACTTCCTGTTAATGTGTTGGCAGTTACTTCTCTTTCGATTTGGGATATCGAAGATAAAATAGTTCTCATGAGGAGAAACCAATATATCCTCAAATCCCACATGAGGGAAGCAATTTAGCCGCCAGATTGTTTCACCGTTAAGACAAAGACCTTCGTAGATGAAGAAGATTGAAAGTAAGGAGTAAATGAGAAGAAACAAGGGAGGAGAAAGGAATAAAGCCATGAAGAAATTCAGAAATGAAGTGAGAAATAATGGTTTCAGGTTGGTCCTATTCATACTAGTTGAGTACAAGACAGAATTACCTAAGTAAAACTCATCAACCACATCAATGTTGGTCAGATTTAATTACTTAAGAGTTATCAATCAAATTCATTAAATGCCAAAGGTAAAAATGCACCGACCAAAGCAAATTCAAAACAAAATATTGCATTAAGTTAAGCCAATTGTGGACAGTATTAAATGGAAACAAAAAATGCTAAGTTATAATACATTAAGGGGAACTGGATTGACTAATGTCCAACAACATATCTTCAAGTTGCTTCTTTGTCGACATAGTTGATCATTCATAGTCAGTCAGGTTGAAGATTCTTCACAGTAGTCGATGCTTGACTCGCTTCACTACAAAGAGCTTCGATGCTTTTAATGAGCTCCTTTTCCACGTCGATAAAGATGGTGACAGTACAGTAGTGTTAGCCTCAAGTCCTCAACCAGTTCGTCTCTCAGGCAATGCCAACTGCTTTTTCAACTGGTTGAACTTCTCCTTAGCTTTGATCTTAACTACACCCTTTTTTTCTTCTTGTCGACCGCAATCTTAGTTCCTTGTTCTTTGAGAGGAAGGAGTTTCTTTACCAAACTTTCCCTGGTTCTTAAGCACTCTTGTAGGCATGATGGAATAGAAAATTGCCAATCTGCTCCAAAGTGCACTGAGTTGAAGAAAGCCTTCTTGTTTGACATCTAAGGATTTTGAAACTAATCTCTTTAGTTCTTTGAAGAGCTCAACAGCCCGATTCACTAGAATCCAATTCAGAAGCAATTGAAGACCAACCAGAAAATATGGAAGCTATAGGACTTGGGTCACATCATAGTCCCTAGTGGTAAAAGCTAATAGAAAGAATATTTTGACACATTGTCAAGGATGTATTTGCTAATTTGTAAAATTTCGAGGACCAATCTCCTTATTCACTTAATATATTATCGATTTATCACATACCATACTTTTTCAAATCACTAATTTCAATCATCACAGTTTTTGTGTTTAGTTATTTGTTTATATTTATGTTGAGATTGTTGTTGATTAGATTGTTGTTGTTGCTTTGCTTGTGTATACCGTCACTAGCTGATTCTTCATTATCTTTAGCAGCTGAGAAGGCCTGCAAATTAGTCAGAACCCTGTCTGGTTGGTTATTGGTAACGAGTTTAAATTCTGCCCAATTTCACATTTCTATAATGAAAACTGTGATTTAGATTATTTCAAGTGGAGTTTACATTTAAACTAATCGATGAAGTCTAAATTTATTAACTAATAAATACAGATGTGACAACAAAAGTGATCGATGACACTGCAGCGGTTATATTGAGGCTGTTCAATGACCGCAAGCATAAGCGCACATTTCCTAGCATCTTAAAACGCTATTAGAGATGTTGATTTCCTCTCATTGAACTCCATATTGTAAAGCATCAAAGTTGTATGCTATTGCAATGCATAGTTTGCTGACTACTCATAAATCATATACTAGTATATTTTAGCTAACAGGTATGTATACCTTTTTTGTTTATCATATATCATTCTATGTTATATTATGGAAAATTACTATCAATTTCAAAACTTGTATAAGTATTCCAATTCTACGAAATAGGAATGTTAGTTAATCTTGAACAGTATCTTACTAGGCCCAGCTGTTGAAAAGCTGTTTTGCTCGGATGAACTTACCTATAATTGTAAATCTTTCATCATTAAATTTGGTGGGTGCTGGTGACTTCTCTTTTGTGAAAAATACTGTGGAAGACAATGAATAAGTAGAGTTGCAGTTTCTTTCCTTCAAGGGCAAGGAAACTCTTTTCCTGCCAAATTGGTAAAGTATTTCTCTATGGTTTAATTTTCAAAGTCAAATATAGACAATTTGTCCTAGGGACCCTTTTTTATTGCTTGTCTAAATGGCTCTAATCACTTTTGTGGATCCAATTATACTTAATTGTTATGTAGGATATCTATTTTCTTACCAAATTATCTGGTGGAATTTAATATTCATGCATTGTGTTTGCATTCACTTGTTGAAAAAAAATACATTGCATGCTAAAAATATTGAAAATCTTAGGTTCCAACTTCCAAGTAACCTATACATGCATTTAATTAAATTGTAATGTATTTATGGAAGTTACTGTTGTACCAAACATTCCTATAGGTACTTAGGTAGGCACAAAAACATTGTGTTTCCTTTGATAAGTTTAATTACAACTATGAATTTTGTAGCTTGAGTTACTAAAATTTTGTTCTTGTTCAACTAACTTGGTTATACATGGATTAACTTTTATACTGCAACCTTAGAACAAGTGTTTTTATCCTCTTCTAAGGATTTGAAATTTTATCATGATTTGTTTGGTTCTGAAACTGGTAAAACTATTTAACTTGTATTATTGGCAAACATCAATCTTTATCTTAAAGGATCATTGTTGAAAAGGATCTAATGATTCACACTTCACATGCTTCTTCTAGTTATGTAGACCCCAACTGCACAACATACAAAATTTGCCAAATTAAGTTAAATGATTCACACATGACTCACCTAGTTAATTCATTCAAAAAAGTTTCCTTATATATCATCATTACATTATTTGTCCCTTGAAAAACAACTAGTGGATTACAGCTTTATTGATAAAGACCAAAAATTTCATTGAGCGTGCATGTCTTTTTGTGCCTACTGCTCACACAGCATTGCACTTTTGCATCTTGTAGGTAATTCTCATGGCATTGCAGTTTCACTATTGCACTCTTTTTCCTTATATTCCTTCACTTTAAATTTACAAAAATGGAAAAAGGTTCAATTGCTACATATTAGGATTGCATGTAAAAGCAAAACATATAACAGAATGATACATACTGGTGATGAGGTATATAATTCCTAAGAAGAGAAAAAGAAAAAAGTAACTTTCTCATACTTCAAATCCACTATACCCTGAAATAACACACCAAATAAACTAAAGATATCTTTCTCATCATCCTCTTCCATGTGATCTTTATCATTATCAGCTGTTGTAAAAGAAATATTCCATTCCCTCTATCATAGTGCATAATATATCAATGTATTTGCCTTTTGTAGCGCCGGAATAGGTAACTGATTCTGACATAAAGATGGTGGAAATTCTACTTAGCATTTGCAACTTGTGCAATATTGCCTTCAAATTTTATGGCGCGTCCCAAAATCTCATCGTATACGGTATAAGTTGGCGGAATATGTAACTACTGCAAATCACTTCCAAATTCAACTCCATTTTGCTTGCTGATAGTAAGAGTCAAGTATATCAGTAACAACGTTCCCACGCTCGAGCTGTTACAAAAAACATATAAATCAAGACACATAAAATTATGTTAAGGACTAATTAACTAACTCAAGTTAAAAGCAGAAACAAAACAATGTAGTTATATTATTATAAGAGATTTTGAATCATACAATGTGGCAAAGGCAAGAAGAACTTTTTTAGGATCAAGGAGCCATGAATAAGAACGTCCAAAACTAGTACTTCTCCTTGTTATACATTTGTTTTCAGTGTTGTTGTTACGCATGTTATTACTAGCTGTTGTGACTGTAATTTGATGATGTACTTGCTGTGGTGAGTTTGTTGAACTCTGTGTGGACCCCACTGTTACCACCGTTGACTTGCATGGTCCTAACAGAGAAGCTGCAGTTCATTGAAACCCATATAATCAATACTACTACAATACAAGAGTTTACTGTACAATTTACATTACTACATTACAAATCTACAACAATAATGTCCAAATTTCTGATAATTGTGACAGTACATGTGGCCCCCAAGTATGGTGTACCAACAACATATTAATACATATGATATGATAATCTTATATAATCTTCAATTTAGCCTTGTATATGATTGGCCCAGAAATCTATTTTACAGAGTTGAGTTTGACAATTTTACATAGTAGGTTTCCTATATTTTTAACCTTAACTAATCTTCAACCACCAGTGACTAGGCCAAAGTAGGGCTGGACAAAAACCTGAGGCCCGTCTCAACACATAAAAACCCGAAAAATAAACAGAGATTTGGGCAGTTTATAATGGGCCATAGGTTAGCGGGTTGAAAAAATTGGTTTGCTAACTACATATCTCGATTGAAGGCGAGTTTGATAGAATCACAGTTGGTCACTGCAATTTTGGGTTTAATCAAATTTATACCTTAAGAGATTCAAACTTACCGTTCATCTAAAATATACTATATGCTTTTACAGTCATGATGCTTGATATTTTTCCAAAACCTTCTCTCTATATTTATAATAAATACTAATAGTGACAAGATATACTATATCATAAGACAAATATGAAGCCTAGGAGTGAGGGACACCCACCACCTTGGCCTGACAATAGGTACAGGTTGGTTATGAAATATTTTACCAATGAACCTAAATTGCCATAATGGTCAAACAATGAAAACAAACACACCTAAAGTTGATAATTACATAAAACATATTTTCAACTGAAGAAGACATGCATGAAAACAAAATCTCAAGTAGGAGAGTAGAATAGTGATTAGTACAGATCCATAAGATAAAAAAAACAAATATATATTTGGATTCTTTCATGTATTTTTTGTATTATACACAAGTTTTTCTTTAAATGGGCATGTGACATGAAAAAAATTCAAACCAAGATGATCCAAATCTAATAAATGAGATAAAACAAATATTAAGTTTAGGTAGAATACAATGTTTTAGAGGTCGGTAACACAATTGGAATGGCAATGGTACCTTTCGGAGGGCATGTAGTAGGGACAGTGGCCTTGTCTTGAAGTGTGACATTGCCACTCACATTCCTATCACGTTGAGATCCTTTCCTTGAAAGGTTTCTTTGCAACTACATATATCATGAAAGAAATTATTAAGTGCATTTCATAAAATAAATAAATTATTAAGTGCAATAACCAAAAGAAAGAACAACTTAATTAAGAATGCTACAACTTGGTGGAGTTGAGTAAGTCATACACAAAGTTAATTAAATGGTGGCTTTGTCTAATATACTTCAACTCTTGATCAATTAAAATATTATAATTAATGGTTTAAGGAGAAGGCGTGGGAGAAAAATATTGCTTGAGAAAGACATTCAATTCTAATGGCCGCAAAGGTGTAACAAAAGTTGATAACGTCTATATTTTTTGTAATAAGAAAAAAATTTGATATTGTCAACAAAAAAAAGTAAGAAGAGAAAAGTGGACATACAAATTTAAACTAATTTTCCACAAATTTGAAATATGATATAATTATTTTGTTTATCGGATTTACTATTAAACTCTTAATTACATATTTGAATTTTGGTGAGAAAGTCAAAATTAAGGTGACCCAATTTGAAATTTGACAAAATCTATATTTTGAAGTTTAATAAAATCACCATACCATCCAAATTTAGTTAAACACGAGGGGATTTTCAAATTAAAAATAGTTAATCTCGTCTTAATTTAAACATACACTACTAATTATTACAAGAAAGTATTTGAATATTAATTTATTTATTTGACGAAAGAAAATAATTTTTTTTTTGTCGCAACGAAATAAAGAAAGTACTTGAATATCTTAAAGTTTAGTTGAATATGTCATAATATTTTACTATTTTGAATTAATTTTACAAACGGTACATCAGTAGCCAACAAAATACCGAACTACTAATGGATTTTCAAAAATAAAATATATATTTCGAAAATAAAAAAATATATTATAAGTTTACAAAAATAAAAAATTTGAATAACAGAACATGACACTGACTCTGTTTTGTTCGTGAGAATGGGCCAAATAATAATATAATATAAAAATAAAATAATCATCATATACATAAAGTAAAAAATAATTAAAAAATCTTACCGTAGTTCTTGAATTGGCATTGATGATGTCTTTGTTGATGTTTGAAGAGAAAGAATCCATATCAATCACAAAGCTATCTACTTTCTCAGAAGAATATTGATATGCGTTTATATGATCTGAAACCAAAATTCTCTGAGAACCTATGTTCATCTGTTGTTTTGAATCCAAACCCTCTAAAGAAGAAGAAACCAAATCCTACAGAAAATACAAAGACACTATTGCTAAGTGCAAAACAAAAAAAGAATGAAAATTGAAGAAGACCCAGAATTCAAATTCAATGGAACAGTTATATTATAAAAGAAATTAATATTCTTACCAACTCAGGAATTTGCGCAAGTTCCATGACTTTTGAAGAGGAAAAAAGTGTTTATTTTGTTTTTCAGAGTCAAAAGTTGCGTATTGAATTGGTCACAAGATTAAGATATAGCCAAACAGCACCTAATTGAAGAAACATGATTCATGAATACCATAAGTCAAAAGACTCAATTTTTACATAAGAATAAGGATAAAAGAATCAAAAGAAAAAATACCCGTGAATCATAATCCAGAAATTTCGTCTTTGTTGTATTAAAAAATGGATCTTTTTTGGTTTTAACGATTATGGTCTTAGTGAAATTCGGCAGAGTTTGCAAGAAGACAGAGGAAAAAACAGGTAATAGAAGTTTTTGGTAGTTTCTTGTGGTGAAAATAATGATGATGATGATGATGATGATGATGATGGAATGGAAGTGGAAGAAGAAGAAGAAACAAAGTGACTTATAACTACAACGTTTTTTGTCTTGTTAGAGGTGGATGTTTTTTATTGGAAGGTAGAAAGGAAGGAAATAGTGTAAGAAAGGGAAGGTGAGAAGAGCATGTGTGGGGTTTCTTGTATAAACAAACATTCATCTATGGAGGATTAGGACATTAGGAATGAGTTTATAATTTAATTGCAAAAGTGGACATAGTTCCATACTTCCCCTTTGTCTATGTTATGTTGTCTTTATTTTTTATAATTAGATTAAATTGTTATATATGTTTTTTATCTTTATAAAATTTTGTTTTTGGTTTTAATAAGAAAAATGTATTACGTTCAATTTTTGGCTTATGTGTATGGAAAATATTCAGTTGGGAGGGCAGAATCCACCTCGTTTGTCCCATAAATTCTTTGACGAAAATTAATTATCATTAATGACGGTGAAAATTTTGTATCAATATCATGGTAACAAAAAATAGTATGTTTTACCAATCGTCAGTTGCTTTAGTGGTGATTGGCGTTAAATTTGATAGGGAGGACCACGGTTCAATTTTCTGCAATTGCGATTGAAAAGAGACTGAAACCACTTGATGTCAGAATTGACCCCCGAACCAGATTCAACTGGTGGTGAAAAAAATAAAATAAAAAAAATAGTATGTTTTAGTAGCTACAAAATTATCATACATGCAATTTTAGTTCTTGTTGTTAAACCAATATATATTTTTCAATGATTATTGTAGACATGTTAGTTCCTATTGTTAAACCATTTTTGAATGAAACTTTGTTGTTGAACTACTTGATACATTTACGATAAAGTTCATTAGTCTTTTTTTTTTTATTTTTAATTCTCATTAATTAAAGTGATACTAAGACTATTTTATGATGATCCCAATCATGGGCGATTCTTTCACCTAGCATGCCCAGACTCTTCCCATAATTTTTGATATTTTTAGAGATTAATTTAATTAGGACAAAATTAAAACATTTTTTGGTTTAAAACTGACATAAATTATATTTTTTTAAGGATTAACTTAGACAAACTAAAATTTTTTGTTAGACTAAAATTTTGCACGGACTTCAAATTTAGTTATTTTACAAATTAGTTGTTAGTAATGTAAAAAAACTTATTATACAAATTAATTTTACAAAAAATGCTAAATAATTTAGTTATTTTAATAAAATATATGTCTCTTAATAACACCAAACAAAGTAAATGAAAGACTTTCTTAACGGAGTTTAAAGAACATATACTGTTAATATAAGTTAATTTTACACTGACAATAAATAAAAATATTGTAACCTTTCATGTCATATTAAGAAAGTGAAGTTAAGTGGAATGATGTAGCAGAAAATATAGTTGTAATTAATTAATAGTATAAACTGTTTGTGCACATTTTTTTCCTTCTCTTCTCAATAACACCAAATAAAATATAAATATTGTTTAAAATGCAATTAAATAATTGAGATCAAGTAGTTAATAAAGTCTATGATGAATTATTTCAAGGAGTTGAGTTTAATTTTTAATAACAACAATTCTTATTCAAATTTTAATCGGGTTAGTATCCAGTGAAAATTTTGCAAAACAAAATAAATTAACCAACATTCTTAAATTTAAGGATTAAATTGTTTTGTAAAATGTTACCAAAAACAAAAATTATCATAGAAAAAAATTAAATTGTTATTTTAGAAATGTGTACCTTAAATTTAACCAAAATTATAATTCAAAGAACAAGATAATGATTTTGTAATAACAAGAAAAACACCAAAATGGTGATGTATACTTCTTTGTGATACTTTTCATGACAAAAAAATCTCCTTCAACTACAGTAAGAATAGTACCGCGTGCATTAGACACTTTCTAACCAATTACTATCAACTACAGTTATCATCAATACATTTTCTTTTATCTCCCTAATTCTTAGAGGAAAATAGCATGAATTTGATCAAAACGTAAATAAAATTTGACATAAAATTGTTCCTTTCATGAAAGAACTGGCCCATTCTTCTTCATTTTACCTCTAGCTGGAGCCGACATATGAAAAATTTAAATTTAAATTAATCACGGCTACCATAAAAATTAATATGTATTTTAAAATAATAAAAATTGTGTGCCAAGAATAATGAATGTCTTAGAGAATTTGTTGCCACTTATATAAGCATATATAATTGTAGTTTATATATATCTCTTATTTGCTTTGCAGGCTGTGACGTGTAGCAGATATGTACACTTGTAATGTAATCACTGGGGTTGGTCATGGGTTGGCCTGGCCCAACTGAAGGATCAACTAATTTGGATTATGGATTGATTCAATGTCAAATAATTGTATGGTTTAACTTTGAAGAGAATCACCACTTTAGTTCCTTTTATTTTTTTCTTATAGAAAATGATGTGTTTGATTAGTGCAGATACCGATTGAGAATATTGGATCCAAGGCAATCCACATTCTTTGAGCAAATTCATCTTTTATTATGATCATCAAATCAATATAGTGATATCATTTTCTGAGAGTAAAAATTTGATAACATCATTTTTTAAATTTTTTTTTTTGGTACATAATTATTAAATAAAGTCACACTAACAATTATTTTCTCTGTTTTAAAATATAAATAAAAATGAGTTAAAAATTATGTGATTGATTGAAAATCTGAACCAAAAACATTAATTTTTATTAACTAATTTTTACTTGTATTTGATTCAAAAATAATTTTTTCCCATAATTCTCCACTATCTATCTGTACTTAAAAGATTCACATACTTTTTGTTAGTATATACATACAATATAGTATGAATATTTGAGTGCTGACAGATAAAGAGCAGAATCTGTGTGATTTTTTAATAGTAATTGGATGTCATTGACTATTATCTTGAACTCGATCGAACACATACTCCATTCCATCCATGGTTGGCTTCATGTATTCTACCTTTTGGTTAAAAAGTATAGGCTATTATTATGTTAATTATAGTTTTATTTTTATATAAATGAAAAGCACGAGTAGATCCTCTATACTATAAAGTCTATTCTCAAACTATATTTAGTTTTATTGTAAAATGTCACATTTTTAATTCATGTGAGATGCATTAAGCATTTACATATCTTTATATACATATTTGCATCAAAAAAATATCTTTATATACATAAAACTATAATAGTACTTTTAAGACAAACATTTAGCCATTTTAATCCAATAAAGGTTAGAATAAGGTAGACCGAGCTAGAGTTTGCTAAGTCTGAGCCTGATCTATTTAAAAAATAGAAGATTTGAGTCTGGTCTGTGACATATCATAAGTTTATTTTTTAGGCCTGAGTATATTTTAACAAATAGGCCGGCCTAGTAGGCTAATAACACTTTTTTAATGGCTTGCAGCCTGATCTATTTGACTAAATAGGTTTATACAAAAGTCTTAGCCTACCTTATTTAAATAAATAGGTTGGCCTGACCTGAGTTTATATAGGCTAGGTCTTAAGGCTTTGTAGGCCGACTTGCTTATTACCACCTCTAATCATCAATTATATTTTTAAGTAGTCAATTTAAATATTAAACGTTAATTTAATATATAAAATTATTAATAAAATAGATATTCAGAATATGTTTATAATAACTTTGATATAGTTATGGATTATTAGATTGACATTACTTCAGACGTTTAGTGACTAAAACGATTGTTTGCTAAAATTAACATTAGATTTAACTCAAAAAAGCATCCACATAAGCGATATGTGCTTTTAATTTGGATAAGGCTATTCCACACTCTAGTGCTACACATCTTTTTGTTGTTAAAATTAAATTTAAGATGAGTTGCTGACATAAAAGCTTTTATAAACTACACTTAATCTTGATTCATATAAGAATATTTTTTGGTGTATTGGAAAAATTAAATTAAAATCGCATACAAAAAGGTTTAGCGGCGTAGCTAGTTGCTCATCTCCCTTTTATTCATACGTAATTATTTTATAAAAAAAATATGAGAAAATAGTATAGATAAAATCACATATTATTTTAAATTGAGCCTAGGCCTAATCTAAATAAGACTTGCTCGAAAATTATACATTAAGCAGATATTCATTGGTCTCGTTAGCATACCTCAATTGACAAACATCAAATGATACACTCCACGCATTAATCCACATATAACTTTGATGATCTCGTTGCAATTTTCTCAATGGCACACGTGATGAAAAATGATACTAATTACTAATTCTATTTTTCTGCGTCCTAAGCCAATTCTCTGATTTCAAGAAGACACTGAAAAATATCACTATATGTGGTGTATGGTGGGTCGTTGGTCCAATACTCCAATCACATAGGATTTTTAAATAAATTCAACAAATATGATGATGATTACTATAATGAAAAAGTACCTGCGCGAATGAAAATGGTTCATACATTAATCAGCAAATATGCACTAGCTAGTCTCAGTGCATGTTTTCTTCTTTATAGTTTATATCCACACAATAATCCTTAAAGTCTTATCACATTTTAATACTTTGCATCTAGCTTTTCATGTGAGCTCCAATACATCAATATATTAATCACATTTTCCCTTTTATTTTTTCTTGCTGAAATAGCATTTTGCTTTTGTTATTTCTTAAACGGTAAGGTCGGTTATACACTATATATTGCTCCACAATTTGGTCGGTTTAAGCCCCAGCTAAAAAGTTATTCATGTGGTCACATTCATATTCCCATTTGCCTGCCACAATTTATTTATTTTTATTATAAAAATTCACGTGTTCTATAAATACAACTTAATCGATAGCTACAAATATATTAAGAGTCATGCTAATATGTGTCCTAATTAAATTAAAAATAACATTTTTTAAACTTCTAAGAAGAAAAATTTCAAGCAAAGTCTAAATTTCTTTTACTACTATGCACTTAAGATGTGTGAAAATTAAATCATAGGAAAAAAATCCCTTAAACTTTATACTTCTATGCATTTTCCAAAACCTTGGTCCTGAATCCTTATCATGAAAAAGACCATTGCATATTTTAATTTGCTAATATAATAATGACATACTCACCACCCCACCAACAAATGTCTACATATATACGGTAATTATATTAGTAGAGGACTAAATGCCAATGAGAAAGGACTAACTCAAATAAGTGCTAATTGTTGCCCAGGAAAAACAAGATAGCTAACTAATTTTTCTAAATTGTGCAATGAATATTTGTCTGCGGCATTATTTTATAATTGGTCTACGATAAATTATAATTTTTAACCATTAGGATAATTTCATTTGCACCTCATGACCACCCTATAATATATATATATAACAAAAGAATAAACAACCATTTTGGTCTTAAACGTGCTCATTGATGTCATTTTGATTCTCGAATATATTAAAATAATTATAAAAATATATTTAAATGTGTTTTTTTTTTTTACACCTACTAATTGGTTTTCACTATTATATATATATATATATATATATATATATATATATATATATATGAAAATAATAATTACACTTTAATGGAAGGTAAACGGCAACAAATTGCGCCGCTAACCCTTTTTGAAAGGCAAAACCAATCCTTTTAAACACTACATCTAGGAACCTAGGAGACACCACATTGCTATGCATGACTTTCTGCACTCTTTTCAAAATATTTACAGCCTCGGGGACTAGAAACCCAAAAGTATCAAAAGCAAAAGGTATAAAGGCATGTTGAGTTTTTAATGTGTTTTATTTTAATGAGTTTGGTTTTCAAAGATGTCTTTCTTAAAAAATTTAGTCATTCATATCATTTTTGTCAATAAATTGCATAAAAAATAAACACTCATGAATATGCATGAAAGTTTTTGTAATTATATATTCAAGACTATATTGACATTGTCTCAGACAAGGTCAAAATACAAATTCCACAATAATAAAATTATATTGAGTTGTGTACATCAACAATAAATCGTCCGTAAAAAAAATAATAAATAAATTGATTCATATGATAAGAATTTTAAATTCCATCAATAGATGATCAAAAATGTAAAAAAATTAGAAAGCGTACATTGCGGGGAATGGTTAGGTGGTTTTGCAAAGAATCTTGGTCGTTGTAGTGCATTTGTAGCCGAGTTGTGGGGAGTGTATGAAAGGTTGAGTTATGTTCGCCGGTTGGGTTTTAAACAGATTATGCTGGATGTAGATTCAAGTTCTGTTGCACATGTGCTTACTAAAGTTGTGACAACAGCATCATGGGGCATTCATTGGTGACGGCAATTCGAAGATTATTAGAGATAGATTGGCATGTTAAAATCTCTCATTCGTATCGGGAGGAGAACAAGTGTGTTGATGCCTTAACTAACATTGGTTGTACTTAAGATTACAATATGGTAGTTTACGAGATATGTCCGTCTCAAATAAGTAGTTTATTATTAAGATCTCTCCTTTTTTTTCTCTCTATTATTAAAGTTTTGAGAATATAAATGCAATAATTTAACATTTAGTGGACCCAATAATTTAATATATATTATAAATTTTTTCAAAACTATAATATCTAGAGAAAACTAAGAAATGAAGAGAATCCCGACTCTAGTTACACCCTGGAAAACTTAAATTTTAGTTTTACAAGACAATGAGTTTTGCATAGTTAATACTTTCTCCGCACTATATTAAATAATTTATTTAACCATTTCCATAATTTATAAAAGTGTAATTAAAAAGAGGAAACATAATTTTTACTTAAATGTCTTTAAAAAGTGTGATATTGGTGAAAGTAAAACTCAAAATTTAAGTTTTGCTACATGTAATGAAACAAAATATTTTATTTTACGAAATATTAATTAATATCGGAAAATTGTATAAGAGGAGGAGGTTGAAACTCAAAATTTAGTGAAACTCAAATTTCTTTAAAACAAAATATTTTTTTCTTTAAAACAGAAATTTAGTGAAACTCAAAATTTTATTTTTGCTAAATGTATGTGGATCTGGTCGTAAGAAAGTAAAATTTATAAAAGGTAATTATTTTAGGGTATTTGCTCCATTTTTATTCGTGTGCGAAGGGGGTTGGAATTAGACATAGGAGGTATAGAGAAAAACACATTATGTTGCTAAAACGCCTTTGTTGAGTCTCTGGGCCACAATTGACACTATCTAAGCCCAGGACTTTCAAAAGTGTCTTTTAAGTTTGATAAAATATAAATATTTTCTTTGATTTACATTCGTAATTTCTTTTACAGGTGTATCCAATCAAATCATATTAAGTAGTGATTTGATTAAAAAGTTTCATTTGGAATGATTTGATTAAATTTATGTGTATTTTTTTTACACCGTCTAGTATACAAATTAAATATTTTTGAATATAAACAACATAATTAATTACAATTAAATAGTAATAGAATGTTGGTGTAAATTATTAGTTTTACACTAACATTTAATAAAATTACATCATATCAACACATAAGCTCACCTTTTTTTAATAAGAAACACGAAGTGAAAAATACTTATTTGGGTCAGACAACAATCCTTAAAATAAATTATATTAGATCAATGATTTTCGATACAATACAATCTGTGGATGAATCAAATATAATTTGTTGGTCATCTTACATGAGTTTTACAAGGACAATTAATAAAAGATCATCGATGCACAAGACATGTTAAATAATCGGCTCATGACATGCTTCTAGAAAAATTAGATGATGAAATTATAAATTCAAACCTAATAAGAGGGATTCTAAAATTTTGCATGTATGAGAAATTTATAATAATTGATTGATACTATATTTACGAACAATATGTATATTCTTTTTCAACCGGTTAAAATGTAATAATTAATTTCATAGTTAAGTGTAAATGATTAGTTATACTTGTGGGATGAGTGACAATCTGGATAGTCTTTTGAAAGTGTGAGAGGATGATAAAACATAAATATCTTTTAGACATCAGAAATAAATTAGACACTTGACCACATTGCACACTGTGTACGATTCTATATAGTATTTTTTATTTCTCTCCTTGTAATTTGAAACTCTAAATCGAGTATGGTGTTAATGTTTTTTGTCCAATATATATATATATATATATATATATATATATATATATATATATATATGTATGCATGCTTATAATAAAAGATTCATGTCGATTTATAAAGGTTAAGGAGAATACCAAAAACATTCCAAGACTTATCTCTTTCATGAATTTAAAATAAGTTTTGTCTAAAATGTATAAGTGAGGTAAATTTTTCATTATAAACAAGGTTGTTTTTATCATTGTATTAAAAAGTCTCATCATCTGATCAATATTTCACTACGCTTTCTCTTCAAAAAAATAATTTCACAACACATTTCATTTGATTCAATAACGAGATTTATTGATTCAATGATTAAAATAAGCGATCTGTTCTAATTTTATTAGACAATAAATTAGCCAATGAACGTTTCTTATCATGTAAATTTGAACTTCATCCAATTTATATCTTCAAGTTGAACTCAAAGCATTTTCATCCAATTGTAAGAAATTAAACTAAGTTGGTACAACATATGATGATATTGATCTTCTTTTTCTTTAATCTTTATGATTAGGGTTTGTAAAGCTTAATTAATCTTCTTAATTAGTTTAGGAACTAGTCGTAGAGTCTCCTATGTTATGCAAAAGATCTTTAAACGAGCTGGTTGTATTTTTTTTAAGTGTTTTTTATTAATAAATTTTTTATTAATCAGGTCTCTGCACAAGATGAATAAAGACCGATAAAAAAAAAATTATATAGAAACGAACCATGTATATATGATTAAACCTATTTTTTTTTTTGGGTTAAGTGTAAGTTGTATCTTTATTAACAAACTTTGTATATATTGAACGACTTTTTTTATTGTGTACCATAGACTTTACCATTAAAGTATATGACAAGGTGAAGCAATTGTTTTTTAAAGTATATTTTTTATTGTTTGTGCCTCTCTGATGGTTGTGAAGCAATTGTAGAGGTAGGATTTGTATTTATAAGTTGAGAGACAGGAGAAGAAAACTGGTATTGAGATGTTATTGATGATGTTGATGCAGTTCCAGCTGCATTGATAAACTTTTTAGATGGTTTTTGATTTGATATTGATAATTTCCTTTTATCTCTTGCTGCAGAAGCAAGTTTTTTGGAACTGTTATTGGAATTATCCATGGCAAGAGGTTGTGCAACAATGGTGAGTGACTTGCAATGTTTGGTTAGTGTTTTAAAATTGAGTAAAGTTTGTTATGGTGTTTGTGTTGAAACATAGAGTTAATGTTATGTTTTTAAGTAATTAACATTTCCTTTCAAAATTTCGTAATTTGTAACACATAATTTCAAAGTTTGAAATTTTTCAGATTATGAATTTTTTGAATTTGGCACTTTAGTTCACGAAATTTGAAAATTTGAAGAAGTTTTGATTTTGGTGGGAGAAATTTTGGTGTGAACTTTTGAAATTCGAAATTTTGCCCTTGGTAAAATGTATTGACAGATGATATTGTTGTAGGTGAGGAAGCATTAAATGTAAAGGAAAAGGTGGAAGAGGAGATGTTTTGCTTGTGGAATGGAGTATACATGTCAGCTGCATTTAATGAGCTGAAAACTTACTATATTGAAGTATTAGTACAAAAGTAAGTCTATGTCTATCTAATAGCTAATATATTTGACAGCTTGGGTTCTGTTTTAGTGAAATGGTGCAGGAAAGGGTACGTCCTTTGGTTTATAGCCATTGGGTAACTATGGTCCTAGCAAAAATGTCACATCTTTCATTATAATATAATAAACATAGATTAAGCAAAAAAAAAATATCAAGATAATGAGGAAGTAGTACTTCAGTACTCATGATAATTAACAATACAAAGTATTACAAACAAAACTGAAATATGATTCCAAACATTGTAGCTAATATAATTTACATCTAATTTTCAACTTTATCAACATCAACTCTATTACTTTTCTCGAAATCAAAGAACTTAAATTTGATTACATCTCCATCAATGAAACCATTTTCATTACATAATTTATGCCATCCCATGATTTCAGGTTTACCTTCGTAAATTTCGATTGGACAATACATTGGTTCTGTTACTGGTCCTTCAAGCCATAGATAATCATATTTCTGCATAATTTTTTTAGCCAAAAACTTGTTCAATATCTGCAAAGAATAGTGGAGTGGTCAATATTCATGTGGTTAACTTGAAATGATATAATGCAAATTTAAATAATTTATAGGTTACTAAATTTGTAGATGAAGAACTCAACTAATTCTCTTCTTTCTAAATAATGATATAATGCAAGTTTTTGACTCAGAGGCTTCACCTTCAGAAATTCTTTCTTCAGAGGCTTCACCTTCAGAAATTCTTTCTTCAGAATTTTGACCTTCAGAAATTCTTTCTTCAGAATTCTGACCTTCAGAATGCTGACCTTCAGAATTCTGACCTTCAGAATTCTGACCTTCAGAATGCTGACCTTCAGAATGCTGACCTTCAGAATGCTGACCTTCAGAATTCTGAATCAATTTCAACCATAATGAGACATTCAGAGATAAACGTGAAAATGTAAATATTAGATGAAATAAGCATGTCTTAAAGTAGCATACAAACATAGGTTATCTTCAAAAGATTTTAAGTACATATGATAACAAAATAGGGATTTGTTGAATACTATTTGTGATATAATAATCCCATATCAAAAACATATGTTAAAAGAACTACTGCTACTCCTTCTTGGGTATTTTCAGTTCCTTCTTTGAAGCTAACTTGGCAATTTTCATTATTTTGGTTGAAGATAACTTGGCACCAATCAAAATGGACATGCAAAAATTAACAGAACAATTTAAGTTAATAATATGGTAAACCTTTGTTTGAAAGCATGAATCTCTGGTAGCCCATCATCAATGAAAAGTTTAGTGGTACTCCATGTATTTGAAACACTAAGTGGATATTTGCCTACAACAAATGAATTAAACGGTGTTATAAAATAATGTATAATCTACGAACATAAAAATAACTTGTGCATTAATGCAATTATTGACTAAAAATATATGACCTTCTTTCTTAACTTTTGCATATTTGATGCAAACAACTGTTGGTCCAGCATCAGTCTTGTTGTTGACATAGTTGAGAAAGTTGGTTGCATAATTTTCCCAAAAAGTGCATTGAATGACGTTGTCACTACAAATAAGAATTTAGGATTATCAGTTAAGAAGTAAGTTTCAGTTAGATTGATTTAGAAAGAGATTTGCATACCTAAGGTCTTTAATCTTAAGATTAACTTGAATTTTCTTACTCCCTGAATGAGGTTGAGTATAACCTATCTCATCCACAGCTCCAATGATATCTGGGAAGGTTCACAAAAATAAAAAGTTAATCATTATATAAGACGGTAATATTTGAAAAACATACTGAAGAAGGGCAAAAAGACGTAAATTCCTACCATATAAGAAATCTTCACGAAAATCCTCTGCTATGATGTCCTTAAAATCTTTGAACTTAAGTATATCAGGAATATCATGTTTATTAACATCAAAAACACGTGTTCCACCATTGAACGTTAACATGAATTCATGATGAGATGATTTGAATTTTTGCTGATTTCTTGTGACTTGAAAATTTTGCATGCTGTAAGTGTTTTTCTCAACAATAGCATTTTCCTTTTGGTATTTGTTTTTGAACTCATTTGGAACTATTATAAAAATATCATCTCCCTGAAAATATAGCAGTGTTTCAGCAATCATATTTTGATTCATAATTTGTGATATGTGAATTTCAAATAGATTTTCATGTTTTTGAAATAGTAAAAGCTGAAATCTTGTAAATACTTACTGTAACTTATTTTTAAGCTGTAACAGCTTCTTTTAAGCTGTAACAGCTTTTGCCATTTGTATCAATAGTATTTCCTTCTCAATACCAACAATACTATTTCCTTCTCATATAAACCCAAAATTGATACTTACTCTTTAAACAAACTTAACTTCAGCAAAAACATAATAATCTATCAACAACAACCATTACAAAATACTCATATAAACCCAAAAACAACAATAGTTTGAACACGGTGAAAGAAAAGAACTTACTTTGGAGTCCACAACAACCATTTCAAAATACTCTTTTCCATCTTTGGACGCAGACCATTTATCTTTGACCTTCACAGCTATTTTCCATAGATCCTTTCGATCTGTTATGTCTTTGATAAACTCGAATTTTCTTGCCATTTTTCTTCCTGAAAAAATCAAAAATTATTGTGTTTAAACGCGTTTGAATAAAGAATAAAAAGAACATAGAACACAGCAGAAGAAGAAGAGGATGACACGCGTATCTTACCAAGGAAGAAGAAGAAGATGGTGATTGTAGTGGTTGTTTGTTCTTGTTGTGCAGAGGAGAGAAATTTTGTATATTCTTTTGCAGAGGAGAGAGTATTTGGTTTGAAGTGTGCAGAGGAGACAGTATTTTACTGTTGTCTTGAGTTTGGGGACAAAAAGTGACATGACTTTTTAAAATCTTTGACTTCTCCAACCAAACCTAACTAATTTCCAAATGGCTGACTTGTATCCAAACCGTGGCTCATGAAAAAGTATCATTTTGTTCACAAAATATGTTAAATGGCTTAGTTACTTAGAAATATGGCTCGGTTAACAACCATCTTAGTTCAGTTAGTAAATTTTTAGACACAAAATACCCTCACATATGCCAAGTGTCAAGATTTGAAGCAAGGTTATTTTTATTATTTCCAGGTACAATAGTTTTCTTATATTGTATTTGATTGCTATGTTAACAACAAAATATTTAACCATAAGTTATAATTCCTCAAAGATTCAAACGTGGTGGAAAAGGCATGACAGAGTAAAAGAATGTGTTTTTTCTTAGTAACGAGGGCATGCCATGCAACTTCAACACATAAAGCTTATTCTTTCCTTCTTCCATGCACCAAACTCAAAGTTCAAAGTTCATTTCCTTCACATTATTTATTTGCTCGAAGCAATTTCACTACAAAACCACAACCACAAGCATCAAACTCCATAATTCTCCATCTCTCAATATCACTCACAAAAAATGTACGGAAACGACCACATACCCGTTCACCACGTTCCGGGTCCAAACCCAAATTCGAAGCCGATAAAGCGCCATCATTCCACCAAATACTACCTCCAACGGGTCCAAGACAGCCTCACAACTCGTGTCTCCAAAATGGTTTGCACCGTTTTCTTGAGCCTCCTTGCCATTATTGGGCTCATCACCTTCATTGTCTGGCTCAGTTTACGTCCACACCGGCCTAGGTTTTTTATTCGTGATTTCACCTTGCAAGCCCAACAATCTGGGCCTGTCCAAGTAACCTTCAAAATAGATGCTCGAAACTCTAACCAAAATATTGGGGTTTATTACGAGTCTATGGACGGGTCACTTTATTATCGAAACCAAGTTATCGGGTCAATTCCGTTACTTCCTTCGTTTTACCAAGGACCAAAAAATACTACAAAAGTGAACGGCGTTTTTAGTGGTGCCGCGTTGACCATTAATAGCCAAAGTTTGTCGGAACTTCAGAACGACAAGTCTGATGGTAGCGCGATGCTTGCTTTAGAATTGACATCTGTGATCAAATTTAAAATATCCACGTGGGATAGCCAGCGCCACAGGATGCATGCCAACTGTGATGTGGGTGTGGGACCCAATGGTTCCCTCTTACCTATATACAAAGACAAGAGGTGCATTGTTGACTTTGCTTAAGAAGCTTGCTATGTGCTTCTAATGTCACATAGGCGGGCTTAAAATTTCACTAATTTTCCTTTTGGAATTGGTTATTAAATTAACTTCTTTCTTTGTTGTCTACCAATTTTTTTTCCTTACCATTTACCTTTTTTAATCTTGATTTTAATTTCTTATTTCCAAAGAGCGCGCATTGTTGTTCAGATTTGTAATTATGTTGTTCTTCCCTGTTATGATTTATACACAATGGAATTTACTATGTTTGTTGTGAGAAATAGAAATGGAAAAGATTGTACGAATTTTATTGCATGGCACCAATGTATAGTTATCATTTGTTATTTTTGTATCATAACTATTTTTTTCTTCCAAATAGTTTACTGGCTATAAATTTCACGCTTAAAATGAATAAGTGAGATGACTAAGATTCAAACCTCGACCCCCTGCATATATAATGCAATGTCCTGCCAACTGAACTAAGCTCACAGAAGTGTATCATATCTATATTTTTTAATTGCGCCGACTCTTAATTTTTGTTATTTCCTTCTTACCTATTTTGGCAAGACTATGTCATGTCATTTACCACCAAAAGAAGCGAGGAAAATGCTAATATATTCGAGCATATGTTAAAAAGTTAAATGTAAAAAAAAATTGCATGGTTCGTGTATTCAACTCTTAAAATATTAAATTTTTATATTATTATTTTCATCTAAACTTTCGTTTTTAAATACCTTACAATATGTCCCAAAGAGATATGTTAGCATTACTCAAGAAGTGATACATAATAGAATATAATAAAAATCATGAGAGGTATCATTTGAAATGATCACTCTTGTTGGACTATGAGTAATTATGTTGATATGTCTATGTTGTGGCAAATGTGAGTAAAGTTCCACATTGCTTAGAATAGTGGAGGTTGAACATTTTATAAGTGAGAAGATTCATAAGCCTAACACTTTAAGATTTTGACTTAGAATTTGGTGTCCAACTCACTTGTGAAATTGTTCATAAATTCAATGTGGATGATTCTTTAGTTGCCACCTCTTGGTGACCCAACAATCTCATTAACGAACTCAACCTTAGAGATTTCACTAAACAAACACAACAACGATTGCATTTTGAAATAGTACAACCAAAATCATTAAAATGTGTAAAATTTTGAGTTGATACCAATTTCATGTAAGGATTTTACCAGTTATATTTTTTTCTTACGCCATTTTTGTCTATTTTGGTCTTTCATCCATCTTTGTATTAATTTTTTAAGTTTTAAGTCTGTTTTGTTTTATGATCGAAAGCGAATAAAAAACCAAAAAAACTATAAATTTAAAGTTTGAAATTCATATCCAAACATGAAAAATAACTAAAATGTTATATAAGAATTAAAGTATTAACCGGCTAAAGATTTTACCTTTAATTAATTAGTCTTGAAATAAACATATTGAAAGTGGATACTACAAATCATTCAAAATATTTTTAAGGTTATGCTAACATGTTTTACAATACTTCATATAGTAATTATTTTTTGAATAAAATAATTTTTGACTTCTTAAGAGATAAAAATGTACAATTTTCAATACAAAATTACTATCTATAATATACTAACAAGTGTTTTAAAAGCGCATGTTAGTTTAAAATTTTAAAAATAATTTAAATAAATTTAAATTTAGTGAAGACTAAAACTGCATGTTGAAAACTTTTATAGACACAAAAGTTCTATTTTATTTTATAGGGACCGAAAAACTTAATATTCATATAGATGAAAAATTTATTTAACTCTTATTTAATTTAAATAATATATTATTTATATGTTGTATTGTATTGTTGTGGAGTTTGAAATTCTAGGAGCAACAATTAATAGGCTAAACGATCTAGACCACCAAGAAATAATATTGTAAAAAAAAAAAATGTCGATATTCATCTCTTAATAATGATATTTTTTTAAGGAAAATGCTATTGTGTACGATAAAATCTGTCGTGCAAAACCAACGACATGACGTGGCCATGATTCTCACGCTTTTTTGTTTTCGTTTTTAAGTTACCACTGCTTTTTTTTTTTTTTTTTTTATGCCTACCACTGCTTCTTCTTGCTTCTTTGTTTTTGGTTTTCTACCAAGAAACCAAAAATGTCGTTCAACTTGATTCTTTTCACAAAGTCGCTTTCTTCCGCCGTCAATCGATTTGAATCGGAAATCTCATGTGCTCAGGAAATCGATGATTTCGGCACCGGTGAGGAGGTTCAAAGTAATCTTCCATTTAAGATAATTTTCCATTGAAAGGACTTATAAAGGTGAAGAAATTAAGGTTGAGGTTCACATGATCATGATAATGAGAGTGAGAGAGCAAATCAATCAAGTATTCCACTTTTAGTTAATGTTTCTAAGAAGGGTGAAGTATTGGTGTTCAGATGAGATGATGTTAAGTGAAGTATTGTTGATGCTTATCCATTGATAATGGTGCGAGATTTTTTATTGTAATTAATTTATATAAAAAAACAAAAAAAAGGAAACTGGGTGTGAAGCACGTGTGTCGTGCCAGTCGTCACTCTAAGGTTGTCGTCCATATAATAGCATTGCTCTTTTTTTAATGAATACTGTATCTCTTAATAATGATTTAAGACTAACAATTCAATTCACATGTGAATGTGAATGTGAATTCAGAGAAATTTTAATATGGACACAAATTCAAATAATTTTATCTTAGGCATTCTCTCAACAAATGAAAAAAATTAAAGAGAAAATAATTAAAATAATGTTGATTGATGTGACGATTTTTTTTTTTTTTTTAAATTTATGAATTTATGTGAGTGTGTCTAAGTGTTGGGGTTGATTGTCAAGTCCCACATCGCCTAGTTTCTTAAATCAAGAAGGAGGTTAAAAATAGCTATTGGAGAAGTCCCACATCGCTTAGAATAGTGAAGCAAGAGGAAAACCAAAGCTATATAATAGGCCTAAGTTATTTGTTTGTAATTGCACCAGTCAGTAGCACTTTAAGCTTATATCTGACTCTTAGTTTAAATATTTGCTTTGTGAGAGTGTGGTTGTATTGGGGCATTGAGGTGAGAGTGAGAGAAGTCTATGTGTTGTAAAAATTTTCACATAGTGATAATTCTCTGGTTGTCGGTTTAGACAACAGTTGTGGTTTTTTCTCCGATTTGGAGTTTCCACATTATATTCTTGTGTTGTGATTGTGTTTATTTTTCTTCTTTAGTGTTGTTATTTCCTAACACTAAGTTTGTGTCTATATTATTTGTGCCTAGGTAAGAATTGCTCTATGTATTCATCCCTTCATAATGATTATTGCATGCGATTGATAGTTGCATGTCATTCACAACCTCGTGTCTTCATAAAAATATTATTCTTTTAAAATAAGTGTTTGTTTAAAGTCTTTACACACAAATTAAAAAAATATAATAATATTGTAAAAAAACAATTAATTTTTTTAATCAACTTTATTTATTATTAGTGTAATATTTTAGAAGTAGTGTACACTAAATTAATTAGAGGACAATTGAAATTAAATATTTTTTTATTTTTTTTTGTTGCTAAAGTGACTTATTTTCAAACAGAGGTAGAGAAATGTACCAAAAGAACTGAGGGAGTACTAAATTGACTTTTAAGTCATTGCTTCTAGTAAATATTTTACTGTCATCATGAAAAACATGTGGATAAGGTACTCCGTGTTTAAGTCCCTGATTTTTTTATTATATTAAGAGTCAGTACTAGCAAATTTAATCTGTCTATTTTAGGTATATGTAAATTTTTCTAAAATGTCCTTTGAATATTGTGTACTTCTTCTGTTTCAAAATATAAATAAAATTGGTTAACAAAATTAAATGTATTTAATCTAAATTTTGAATCAAATACATTAAGTTTTTTTGATTCATTTTTGGGACAGATGGAGTATAAGTTTAACTTATTATATCTTCTAAGATATGAATAGTATGAATAAGTGATATGTTTTGGGAAAAATAACAAATAGCATTCCTATTTAGTAAGAATTATTTTAGAGAAGAAATGTAAGAATAACACATGACATTATCTTATAGGATGATGTAATTTTAATCTTATTTTTTAGTGGAAATCATGAGGGGTAGTTGATATAAACAAGGGTGAAGATTTATTCTTGCAATTCTTCTCCATAAATTTTCTTACTAAATAGCATTTTCCAATAACAAATACACATGTGTTAAGAAAAACAAAAATACACCTAATATTTCCTGTACGTTAACTTAAAGTGTGAATATTTGACAAGAGTATGTAAGGTTCAATAACTAAATGTAGCTTCACTCGTCAAAAAAAAAAAACTATAAAAGAAGCATCTTGGTTCATATATATGCCTTCAATATATTCTATCTGACTGCTTGATTCATAAAAGAAGCATGGATTACTCCCTGCCACTCCCAATTCTCATCATAACCCTTACATTATTCTTCAACCATCACCACACCACAGTTAACATCACAGATAACCAAACGCTGTATGCAAAGGGTTCCTTCCATTTTCTGATTTTACTTCCAACTTTATTTTCCCTCTTTGTTAATTGTTCCCCTTCTCCCATCCAACAAGCTGCAATTGATCCTGCTACAAATGCTTACTATAACTGCACAAGGAACAGCACTTCTGCAACCGATAACGCTTACCGTTCCAACATAAAAACACTCCTAGATTGGCTCTCCACCAATAGCAGTAACAATGCCAGATTCTACAATACCACAGTTCCGAGCCAAAACACCATGGACACTGTCTATGGTCTCTTCCTTTGTGTTAGAGACATTGACCTCAGAATGTGTCACTTGTGTGTAAAAGAAGCAGCCAAACTCATATCATCACTGTGCACCACAGCAAAAGAAGCCATAATTTGGTACCAAGCATGCTATGTGCGCTATTCTAATCGTCGCTTCTTTTCCACCGTGGAGAAAAGTCCTGAAATTGCTTTCATGAACGATGAGGATTATGTAGGTGACATTGGGCGCTTCAACAACATTCTGTGGGATATGTTGAACGATTTGAGAAGAGAGACGGGAAATACTTCTGCTAAATTGGCCAACCAGTCAGCGAACCTCACAGAAAACCAAAAACTATATGGCTCCGCTTGGTGCCTCCCATATCTATCTGCAGAGAATTGCAGCTGGTGTCTTAGTGATGCCATAGCAGAAGTTACAACCAGCTGCTGCAGCGGAAAATCTGGAGGCAGAGTATTATACCCTAGTTGCGGTGTTAGATTCGAATTATATTCATTCCACAATATTTCTTGGGTTCCATCGCCGCCCACAAGTCCTCTCCCTTTAGCTCCACCAGGTTTAAACTTTTGACTATTCCTTGTATGCATTTCCTTAATTTTACTATCAATTTTAACACAATAAGACAGCAATCAAGTTATTATCATACCATATAGTACTATCAACCCATGACTACTATATCTAGTAAGAGATATATCTTCTGTAATAACTTGGCACATTAGGAACAAGAATTTAAATCGCCAATAATATTTTCCTATCCCTAAAAGGAAAATACAAATAGTTCATCAATATTTTATCGACTAGTAGAGAATGTTAGCTGTTAGAGAAAAAAGTTTTTTCTAGGTGTTATGTTTCTACTTTCTGTTGTGCCTACAAGAGAAGAGGAACATATGTTGCCTAGTGGCCTTGGGAAAAACTATATACATTCTATACACTTCCTCAACATAAAGATGTAAAGAGAATGAGGAGAAGCAGAACTGCAGAAAACTAGAGTATTTACTGTTTCTACCTTCTAGTAAAAATTAATTTATTAATTAAAGGAACTCATAATGTTCTATTGCTCATGCAGGAGAAAAAAGGAAAAAGTCAATTATATCAGTGCTAGTTGTGGTTTTCCCAGTTGTTGTGACATTGGTGATTTTATGTTTGTGTTACGGCTTTTTTATAAGAAGGAAACAGAGGAAAAATCAGGAGACTATTCTCAAAGAAAGCTGTAATGAGTTAAATCAATATAAAAAAAGTGGTTCTGATAACAGAAATTGTATTGTTCTACTTACCACATTGGTTGACAAATTTAAATCTGTTTGGTGCAGTTGGGGATGATGTTGCTATTTTGGAATCCTTGAGGTTTGGTTTAGGCGAAATCGAATCTGCAACAAATAAGTTTGCTAAAGAAAATATGATTGGAGAAGGTGGATTTGGAGAAGTTTATAAGGTGAAATCAGTACTATAACACAGAAAACAGAGTTAGAGTTTGTTTTGTACCTTTACCATCAATTAAAATGTACTTCTTCGGGGCTTAATATATGCAAAAAAGTCAAATGTAACTGGGCCAAACACATTTAACTTTTTGCTTATACTTAAGACCTTTTGATTAAATACATTTAATTTTTTGTTTATATTTAAGACCTGACGGAGTAATTATTTAACAATCGATTCATCTTGCCCTACAGGGTGTACTTTCCAACGGGGAAGAGGTAGCTGTGAAGAGGCTTTTGGGAAGCTCTAAGCAAGGTGCAAAAGAATTTAACAATGAGGTTCTTGTTATAGCTCGACTTCAGCACAAAAATCTAGTGAAATTAAAAGGATTTTGTCTTGATGAACAGGAAAAGATACTCATATATGAATATGTACCTAACAAGAGTCTTGATTACTTTTTATTTGGTTAGCCCTTTTACTGTTATTACCGTTCAACTCTGAAGTTAAATAGACACATGTTCTTGCAAGATGAAATATCGTCAGAACCAACATTTTAAATTGGCTAAATTCATTCTTTTTTCCCTTCTCTTTCAGATCCCTTAAAGAGAAGACAATTAGATTGGCATGAAAGGCACAAGATTATTGGAGGAATTGCTCGAGCAATTCTTTATCTTCATGAGGATTCACGCCTTAAAATTATACACCGTGATCTAAAACCTAGTAATGTTTTGCTAGACAGTAACATGGATCCAAAAATCTCAGATTTCGGTATGGCAAGAATTGTTGTGACCGATAATATTGAAGAAAATACACACAGAATTGTTGGGACATAGTAAGTTTCACTTTCCTACTTTTCTACTCCCTTATAAGATCATTTTGTATCTCATTTATAGATTACTTTTTCTTCTTTCCCATGTTAAAAGTCTCACTATGAACAAACGTTCTATATGCAGTGGTTACATGTCTCCAGAGTATGCAATGCATGGCCAATTTTCGGTGAAATCTGATGTGTTTAGTTTTGGAGTAATGGTACTGGAGATTATAAGTGGAAAAAGGAAATATTCTTCCTCTGAATCAGATTGTGTTGATATACGGAAATATGTGAGTATTTTGACTGTTTGTTTGTTTCATCAGTGGAGATGATAAAGACAACGAGGTTTGATTAGTGGACAATTGTTTAATGCAGGCTTGGACAAAATGGAAAAACCAAACAACATTGGAACTATTGGATCCTCAGATGGAAGGATCTTTGTCTCCAAATGATATAGTAAGATGCATCCATATTGCATTATTATGTGTACAAGAAGACCCTAATGATAGACCCACAATGGCAAAAGTTGTTTCCTTCCTCAACAATCCTTCAGTGGATTTGCCATTACTTACGGAACAGTCGTTTTTCATGAAAAAAACAATGGAGGACAATATGATCAGAAAGGGATTCGACTCTATGGGTAATTCAAACTGTGAATTGACAGTGAGTGAAATTTACCCTCGATAGTACTATAAGGGGGTATATTTTAGCAAGCACTAATGTTGATTGACACCTTGTTACCAAGAAGTTTTAAAGAAAATGTATGAAATAAGACTGCTATTAATTGATAATTGTCTTTCTATCCACAATTATTTTTATATTACCATTTTATCTTGTATGGTTAGTTTTTTAAACATGATTTTGAAAGCACTCTCTGATTCTTTTAACGCAATATAATAATACGAAAAAGAGAAAGCTTACAGCAGAAGGTCCAAATTCATGTCTGATAGGGCAATGGAAGCACCTCCTCTGTTTCCATAAAACTTTGGCGCGCAATTAACTGATATAATATTCACCACCCTGCATCCATTTTCACAGGAGGGAAACCCATCATTATCATAAATTAAGGTAGTGAAAAAATAATTTGTCTTTAGTTGTAAACTTGTATAAATTGTATGCACTTTTGTGCATATTTATCACAGAGACAATTTATCAAACAGTTGTGGGGTGTAAAACAAGACTATTATTGTTGTGATCGTATTATTTATGTTGGTGTTAGAATTGATTGAGAAAACACCTTAGCACATCTTGTAAATAAAGTGAAGAATATAAAATGCATATTGCATTTGCAAAGCTCTTTTCAATTGAAGTGCACCTCTCATTCTTCGCACTCTGATTGCATCAGCATGTGTGACACCCATTTTGAAAATAAATTAATTAACTTTTTATAAATAAAATCAACAGGGAATCATCTTTTTACAGTTTTGATTTTAAAGTTTTTAGTCTTGATATGTTCTTAGTTGTAGGTTTTGAAACTTTTTGGAGGAGTATTTCTTAATAAATCTGCAATCCAAAGTGATTTGATTACTTTTTCGCATATGTATGAATAGATGCACGCCACTTGTTACTCCATCGAGAGCATCTACAATAAAGCACTCCATACTTTTTCTTTATTTGGTCTTCAAAGTGTTCATGTGCGTATATATATGATTTTACCTAGTTTCTGTTTATATGCATATGCATGATGATAAGTCTTCTCTTAACAAAATTGTAGTTTCATTTTTAGAGCTATACTTTTACCTCAACTACGTTCTTAAAAACTATGCATTTCTATATCCCATTAGAATACCTCAGTTTGTAGTTACTAGAAATATTATATGAGTCTATTGAACAAAAAAAAAATATACATCTCAGTTTTAGATCCCCCTCTTGTTTTTTTATGACCCTTTTATTCATGTCAATCTAATAAGATGGGTTCTCTTCCCACCCTTTTATTGATGAACAATGTCCGGAAGCACTTAACCTTAAATTTGACCGAATGATGTTTATGTTTAGAGATGTTATTTTGTTGGAGAACCAACTTCCAAGCAAAATGCTTGATATTCTATGCAAAGAGAAGGGTCTGAACTTGGAATATTGTTATAGCAATTATCATAGTTTGGGTGAATGCAAAAGACTTGGAAAGGTATTGATCCCATTGGGATATCCTATACCATTTCATATCCTTGATTCATGGCACTCAGTTTACTTGGTATCACACAATATTGAAGGACAAAATCAATTTGTGGTGGAAAATACAATCTTAAGTGAAGATGTTTATAATGAAGAACTATATTTCAATTGGAATACTTATAAGAGCATTCAAGATCTAAAAAATGTAGGGATTCAAGCGATGGCAAATGAGAAAGATGAATGGATATGGAGTAACATTTCGTTCAAATCAAAGTGGTTTAGTGGAGAACTACGACTACCTATATTTTTGTTCAATGACGTCACACCTTATGTGTTTCGAAATTTAATAGCATATGAGATGTGTTCGGATGTTCGTTCCAACTATGAATGTTACTCGTTTTTCAGCTTCATGGATTCATTGATCGACAATGCAGAGGATGTGAAGGAGCTTAGATTAGCTGGCGTATTTCAAAACTTGCTCGGAAGCGATGAAGAATTAGCAAAGCTCTTCAATGATTTGGGTGATGATTTGCCAACAAAAATGTGTTGCCATGGTTCCCACACAAATGCAGTAGCATATAGCAAGAAATATATTCAAATCAAGCGTCAAATTGAAATGCATTACACAAATAAGTGGAAGATATGGTTGGCACAAGCTTACAATACTCACTTCAATACACCCTGGGCTATGATTGCTTTTTTAGCTGCATCACTAGCATTGCTTCTTACTTTCATCCAAACCTGGTATGCCATACATCCTAAATAAAAAAAAAAAGATTCTAATTAAATAAAGGAAAATGCTAAACAATGCAGCAGGTGCATTGATTAAACATATTAATATATAAATTTTTCTTGAAACTTGTGCATTTAATGTGTTAAAGATGCAAAAAGTTATATCTCTAGTATTAATTTTGTCTTTTTATTTCTTTTTTGGATATGTTTAACTAGTGCACCCGGTGCACTGTTTAGCATGACCCTTAAATAAATATGTTGTGTCATATGCTCTCGATGATAATTTTGTAGTATTGAGATCCAAGTTTCTGTAATAAAAGGAGTGCAAAGAAACTTTACATTGATATTACTATTGTTGCATGAGGATATATCAGTTGTACTTTGTGATGTATTATTTTTAATTTATGTCTTATATAATTGTTGAAGCTTCATCTAACAAAAACATGTGTTCAAGTGGTTAATGAGTTTCTCTTATGACGAATTGTTTGGGAGAACCTGAATTTACTTATCTTGCGACAGAATCTGAATTACTTGAGTCTCATTCTCATGGAAACTAGAGGATTTATACCAAAATAATAATAATTTGCAAGCAATTTTTGTAATTCTATTTATTAAAATTGGTTAATTATTTTTAAATTTCTTGATGATTTTTTTCAAGTATGCTTAGAATACTATAAATATCTCTTTACTACTAGAATTTTTTAAATAAGAACTTCTTTTTTATATTTCAAAAGATAAATATAAAAATAACGAAACGTCCCGATTTAGAATTTTTTTAAAACATCCAAAATTAGTAAATAATTGTTAATATTAGTATTTTTCTTCGGCCCACAGAACCTTTTACACCTTTAACACTCGAGATCTTCTTTTGCTGTCTTACATTCTTCTCGCGCGCTCTACACTTGAGAAGTTTTTGAAAAATATCGTCTGCTACTTAAGTAACGGACGTTATTAAAAATAATTATTATAGGGTGTCTTTGGGGTGTATCCGCTACCTAAATAGCAGACATAAATATTTTGATAAATTCGTATGAGACGCGACAAAATGTATAGAGTGAGAAAAAAAAAATCCCGTAACACTCGGTTAAAACTAGTTGAGTTACGGGTCCATCCCATAATACTTTGTCCCTTAAAATACAAAAGTTGACATTTTCATCATCTCTATCAAAAGTTTTCTTCGTGATATTACATCATTGTGATTATGCGCATGACAAATGCTGGGTTGTATATTCAAATTTCATGACCTCCTTTTTCAAGATTCAAATCAGTTTGCTTGTCCTTTTTTCTGTTAAATTCTGTAAATAGTATAGAAAAATAAATACAGAATGTTTATGTAAACTTAACTTATATATACAAAATGTCGGTGCCATATTTATCTTGCTGTTTGTATAGATTTTCTATTGTGGATAATTGCACTATTGCAATAAGATGGATCCTTTTTGCCATATTCTAGATAATTGTTAAAGATATTTGCACTATTATAATACTCTTTGCATTATTATGTTTAAGTTGTAGGTTGAGGAAAAATAGATGCGAAGCTATATATGTGAATCAACAACATCAAGTCTTGAGGGCAAAAAGTTGGATTCATTTACAAAGAATATTGTGTATTTTTTTAATGAAAAGCAACTGAGATGTGTAGTTCATGGAATGTAATATTGTGTATTTTTTTGCATTATTTTGTAGTTCATGAAATGTAATAATAACAAAGATTATGTAATTCCTCTTTTCTATTTTGATATGATTTAATGTGCAGGTTTTGGTAAGGATTTAGTTAAACTCAATGTATTTTTTTTTAAAAAATCTTTTTTAATATGCATTTTGATATTTAATAAATTAAAAACAAATCCTAAAAAAATGCATTTCCTGTGGATTTATCTGCAAAAACTTGTTTCCTGGGGAATTTCCTGCAGTATTTACTGCGGAATTAGCTGTGGGTTTTTCGCAGGAAAGTTTCCTAGGGATTTATTTATGTTTTTGGTAGAAAATTCCGCAGGAGACTTTCCTTAGGATTCAAAAAACCGCAGCAAACAATTACCTACGGAGGTTTTAGCTGGGAATTCAAATTCGCAGGAATGCGGATTTTGTGTTCAAATCTGCAGGAAAATCCGCAGGAAATTTGCAGATTTCTAGTAGTGTTATAGTGTATAGTGTTAAAATTTGACTAGAGAGTATGTATAAGTGAAGCTTAAAAAAGTAGTTTGTTTGATTCTTATGCCTTTAATCTATTTGTATTCTATCTCACAATTTAAAAAAGATCCTAACTGTGTAGCAAAGACAACATAGTTAACTAAACGCTGTATATATAGATCAAAGTGATGCAACAGAAAAAGCTATATTATCACCTAATAAGCTACACTTTATTATCCACTCACTTAGACAATCTTAAAGCATTGACTTAATAGAACATCCTTAATAACACTTTAACATTCCCACCACTAGCAGATATTCATTGAACATTGGCAGATATAATTTCCCACTTACCTAAGATAAAATGCAGAAAATCATCTTTTAATTTTAAGTCAATTGCAGAAGACTCTTGTCATTCAAGATTTAGCAAATCAAATTTTTAATCACTACAGATTAGTGAAAATTTAAACTATTCTTGCATGTAAAGTTAACTCCTATAAGCTACAGAAAATAACAGCTTTTGCATTTGACGATTTCCTATCACTATTCTCTTAAATGTTTATGAATATAACAACATATTTAAGGTCATGTGTCATATTTTAGTGTCAATAAAGTATAAATATATACACCATGTGGACATTGTTTGTATAAAAAAACAAAATACACTTTGTGGACACTGAAAATTTGGTCCCCTAACAAAAGTAGCCAAGATTGTACTTTCATAATTGCAGTGACTGAATGAAGTGGGTTGCTACTTGATGTTTTCACATGACTTTTTGAAGGTGGTGTGGTTGTACTGAAGTATAAAATTATTGAGTGGACATAGCAACATATATTATGGAAAAGAAAAGTTTGCTTTAGAGAGTGAATCAAAGGACTAAATCAATACATTAATAACCATTTAACTAAATCTTTGTCATAAGATCACTTAACTAAAATCTATAAAGCATACAAAAGAAAACATCTTTCACCAACATGAGCCGAGTTTCCAAGTTTCCCTTACCAATTATGGGCTCCTTCCATTTTCTGATTTTACTTCCAACATTATTTTCCCTCTTTCATCATTGTTCTCCTTCTCCCATCATACAAGCTGCAATTGATCCTGTTACGCATGCTTACTATAACTGCACAAGGAACAGCACTGCTGAAATCGATAAGGCTTACCATTCCAACGTTAAAACACTCTTAGAATGGCTCTCCACAAATAGCAGTAACAATGGCAGATACTACAATACCACAGTTGCTAGCCAAAACACCATGGACACTGTCTACGGTCTCTTCCTTTGTGTTAGCGACATTGACCGCAAAATGTGTCAGTTGTGTGTAATAGAAGCAGCCAAACTCATATCATCACTGTGCACGACAGCAAAAGAAGCCATAGTTTGGTACCAAGTATGCTATGTGCACTATTCTGATCGTCGCTTCTTTTCCACCGTGGAGATAAGTCCGGAAATTTCTTTCATGAACGATAAGGATTATGTGGGGGACGTTGGGCGCTTCAACAACATTCTGTGGGATATGTTGAACGATTTGAGAAGAGAGACGGGAAATACTTCTGCTAAATTGGCCAACAAGTCAGTGAACCTCACAGAAAACGACAAACTATATGGCTACGCTTGGTGCCTCCCATACCTATCTGCAGAGAATTGCAGCTGGTGTCTTAGTGATGCCATAGCAGGAGTTCCAACCAGCTGCTGCCGAGGAAAATCTGGAGGCACAATATTATACCCAAGTTGTGGTGTTAGATTCGAATTATATCCATTCCACAAAGCACACGACAATATTACTTGGATGCTGCCTCCACCCACAAGTCCTAGCCCTTCAGCTCCACCAGGTTAAGTTTCTTTTTTCCTACAGTAATGCTTAAACCTTTTATTATCCCTCCTATACACTATCTTAATTTTACTACCATTTATGACACAATAAGACAGCAATCAAATTACTATCATACCATATATTATTACTATATACCCATGACTACTATATCTAGTAAGAGATATATCTTCTGTAATAACATGGCACATTGAGAACAAGAATTGAAATCGCCAATACAAATAGTTCATCAATATTTATCGACTAGTAGAGAATGTTAGCTTTTAGAGGAAAAAAGTTTTTTTCTAGGTGTTATGTTTCTACTTTCTGTTGTGTCTACAAGAGAAAAGGATATGTGATTTTGCTCGTATGAACAAATCCTGATTAGTCAAGTTGAAAAAACGTCTGTTGCCTAGTGGCCTTGGGAAAAACTATACATTATATACACTTCCTCAACATAAAGATATATAGAGAATGATGAAAAGAAAAACAAGGTACTGATATTGACGCAGGCAAATAAAAACAGAAAACACTAACAATATTCAGGATCGTTGTTCCAACTGTCGTTTGACTGGTATTTTTTAGTCTTGCGATGCTGTTGCTTTCCACAACATCCCTCTTTTATGTTGGCAAAAACAATCGAACATGACATAACCTTTCTGTCAACTCCAACGCCCTTGCTCTGAGACTGCAGAATTGACACAAACAGAAAACCACATAAACAGAAATATAAGTCTGATATTGAATAATATTAAGATATAGCTATGAATAATAATGAGAAAGAGGATATAGTTAGGATATAGCACAGTATTAGGACATAGCTATTGAATAATATTTAAGATTTATATTCTCATTCTCTTTCTCATTATTATTCATGCTTAAAGTTATACGCTACAGGGAGTTTAGTTGATGCAAATACAAATATATACTCGATGTGGAGCATAGATTATGTCATAATTGCAATGAACAAAGTGGGCTGTTACTTGATGTTTTCACATGGCTTTTTGGAGGTGGTGTGGACTGTGGAGTATAAAATTATTGAGTGGATATAGCAACAAGTATAATAAAGAAATTTTTGCTGGAAAGGTTGAATCAAGGGAATGAAATATGAATAAATACCTCGGACTTGGGCTAATTTAATCATGACTATTACATTAACTATCATTTAACTAAATCTTTTTGTGAAAGGATCATTTAACTAATCTATAAAGCTTACAAAAGAAAACACATATCAGGCATCAGCCACCACCAACTTGGCTATGTTTTGATGGCTTGTTATTTGAGTTCCTAGTTCCTGTTGCGAAGTATGGGTTCCTTCCATTTGCTGTCTTTACTTCCCATTTTCTTTTCCCTCTTTGTTCATTGCTCTTCATCTCCCATCATACAAGCTGCTATTGATAAAGGCACACATGCTTATTATAATTGCACAAAGAACAGCACTTCTGCAACCTATAACGCTTACCGTTCCAACATCAAAACACTCCTAGATTTGCTCTCCTCTAATAGTAGTAACAATGCTACATACTACAACGCTACAGTTGTAAGTGATAACACTGTGGACACCGTCTACGGTCTCTTCCTTTGTACTAGATGGATTGACCCCAAAATCTGCCGATTGTGCGTGATAGAAGCAGCCAAACTCTTATCATCACTGTGCACCACAGCAAAAGAAGCCATAGTTTGGTACACAGTATGCTATGTTCGCTATTCTGATAATAGCTTCTTTTCCACTGTGGAGAAAACTCCAGAACTTTCTTTCATGAATGATAAGGATTATGTCGGTCAGGTTGGGCGCTTCAACAACATCCTATGGGATACATTGAACAATTTGAGAATTGAAGCAGCAAATGCTTCTGCTAAGTTGGCTTACAAATCAGCAAACCTCACAGAAAACCAAAAACTATATGGCTCCGCTTGGTGCCTCCCATACCTATCTGCAGAGAACTGCAGCTGGTGTCTTAGTGATGCCATAGCAGAAGTTCCAACCAATTGCTGCAGAGGAAAATCTGGAGGCTCAATATTTTATCCCAGTTGCGGTCTTAGATTTGAATTATATCCATTCCACAGTACTTCTTGGGTGCCATCGCCACCCACAAGTCCTCGCCCTTTAGCTCCACCAGGTTTAAACTTTTGACTATCCCTTGTATACATTTCGTTAAATTTACTATCAATTTTGACACAATAAAACAGCAATCAAGTTATTATCCTACCATATAGTACTATCAACCCATGACTACTATATCTAGCAAGAGATATATCTTCTGTAATAACTTATTATATTGAGAACAAGAATTGAAATAACCAATAATATTTTCCTATCCCACAAAGGAAATATATCTTCTGTAATAGCTTTGTAATACATATTGTCTATATTTTTTAGCTCAAGTTAATAAATCTAAGTTCTTTTTTATTTCTTTTCATCATTCAAGAGCAATAGCCCAAAACATAAAATTCTTATGTTTAAGAAATATCTGTTAGTTATCTGCATAATCATTTTCTCATTTTTCTTAATGGAAACTGAAAATAACACAAGGTACTGACTTTGATGCAGGAAAAGGAAAACCGAAGACACTAACAATATTTGAGATCGTTGTTCCAATTGTTCTCTCACTGGTTCTTTTAGTCTTGGGATGCTGTTTCTTTCTATATAGAAAAGAAACAAAGAATCAGCATGATATTCTCAAAGAAAGCTGTAATGTGGAAAAATATACTTCTATTTGCAAACAAAAAGAACTTTTCCTTTAGCCATATAACTTATAGAATTCAAACTTGTTGCTGCAGTTGGGAAAGACAGTACCACTTTGGAGTCCTTGCAATTTGAATTTGCCAAAATTGAAGCAGCAACAAACAGATTTGCTGCAGAAAACAGGATAGGCAAAGGTGGATTCGGAGAAGTCTACAAGGTAATATATCAACTAGTACTACATTAAATGACAATATCAACTATACTTATTTTCCATATTGACTTCGATATTTTACTCAGGGAATTCTTTCAGATGGGCAAGAAATTGCTGTGAAGAGGCTTACAAGAAGCTCTGGACAAGGGGCAGTAGAGTTTAAAAATGAGGTTCAAGTTATAGCCAAGCTTCAACACAGAAATCTAGTGAGGTTACTAGGATTTTGTTTGGAAGATGAAGAGAAGATACTTATCTATGAGTATGTGCCAAACAAGAGTCTTGATTACTTTTTATTCGGTATGTCATTTCTAAACGTATATATAACTTTAAGCTAGAGGCATGTCTTGATAATTGAATTACGGAATTACCTTTTATGGATCCATTCTTATTTGAACTGGACACTTGACCATCCAAAGAACCTAATATGTAGATCCCCAGAAGCGAAAACTATTATCTTGGTCTCAACGTCAGAATATCATCAAAGGAATTGCCCGTGGAATTCTTTATCTCCATGAAGATTCTCGTCTCAAAATAATACATCGTGATCTGAAACCTAGCAATGTCTTGTTAGATAGTAATATGAATCCAAAAATATCAGATTTTGGCATGGCTAGAATTGTAGCAATAGATCAAATTGAAGAAAGTACATGCACGATTGTAGGGACATAGTAAGTTTATAATTCCTACTTTATTTCATTCAGTTTGTCATGTGTCTTTTTTACTTAGAAATCATTATCTTAACGCCTACTAAACGAACTTTCTCATTTTTCATATATAGTGGCTATATATCTCCGGAATATGCAATGCACGGATATTTTTCTGTAAAATCCGATGTGTATAGTTTCGGAATCATGGTTCTAGAGATCATTAGTGGAAAGAGGAAAGGTTGCTCTTCTGAATTAGAGCGTGTTGATGACATCCGGAGATATGTGAGTACAAAATATCTTAGACTTCTCATTATAGAGTTGAAAGAATGATTTTCTTCATTAACAAATTAATATTGTAGGCATGGATAAAATGGGCAGAGGAAACACCACTTGAACTAATGGATCCTAATATAGAAGGAAGTTATTCCCAAGAAGAAGTCATCAAGTACATCCACATTGGTTTGTTATGTGTCCAGGAAAATCCAGATGACAGACCTACAATGGCAACAATTGCATTCTACCTCAACAGCCCTTCAATCAACTTGCCATCCCCTCTTGAACCACCGTATTTTAAGCGCAGTGGAATTGAAGAAAACATGGTTTCCAACAATGCATTGGATAGTAATAGTACCAGTGATTCGATCAATGGACTCTCTGTTACTAAGTTCTTTCCTCGTTAAGACGTGGATGAAAACATTCTTCGTTCGTTGTTTGTATCAGTATTATTATCTCTTGTAACATAATGACTATAAACCACATAATTGAACCATCCGAATTCCGAATACAATTCAAATAAATCTTCCCAGTGTTTCAACCATCAATCAGAACAATGTTAAATTATTATTATTATTTTGGTTAGCCTAGTGGCTAGAATTCTACTAAATAAATGGAGTGTCCGTAATTTGAACTCAGACTCCTGCATGTGTGTACCTTTGGATTATATTAGATTTTTTTTTTATATTGTTACACACACCTAAATACATTTACTTGCACTAATGTTTCATTGAACCTATGTGCATGATCCATTGTTCTTTTTACATATTTGAAGTTTCATGCGCTAGTGTTTTCTTTGCATTGAAAAGTATCTCATATGTCATTTTTTATTTTGATAATATTTCCTTCTTTATAAATCCAATTTTTATACACATACACTCCTCTAACCTTCATCTTCCTTTTGACATTGACATATCAATATCATTACCAAGTCTACTGTCCCTGAATTGATATTAATTTAAATATTATTGATCACCCATAAATCTAAAAAAAAGTCCATCCCATGCGCTTTATATATTTGCAAATTCAAGGAAACACCCGTTGAAATAAAAACCATTTTTAATTTATTTAATATAGATATCAAGAATAAAAATTCATTATCTGACTTTTGCTGGTAGCATTGACCAAATAAATGTACTAGGATTTATTGACTGACTTATGCTGCATTGCCCAACACTGTTAGACCAAACTATAACTAGGAATTTTCACTTCAAATAATTTATATAAAATCGCGTAACCATTACGACAGATAGAGAACATTAAAACTGATACAGCTAGCATTGCTCTACATCCATCAAAGACTAACAAACACTCCATGGCCTCTTTTCACCCCATCTTTCTCTTTATCCTTGTTTGCTTCATCAATTTCGTAACCACTAAAGCAAAGAATAATGATATTATCTCGATGAGTTGCTCGAATATCAACAAAACCACTCCAAATAGCACCTTCCAATTGAATCTGAAGACCCTCCTCACAGATTTATCTTCAAACGCCACTGCTAACAAGGAGTTCTACAACACTATAGTAGAAGGCAAAAACCACTCGTCTGATACAGTCTATGGTCAGTTTATGTGCAAGGGTGATGTTCCTGCTCATCTCTGTAGTCAGTGCGTCACAAACTTGACTCGTTACAATTTATCCTCAGACCCATTGAGCTATGCTTGTTCCTTTTCGAAAGAGGTGATGATTCAGTATGACGAGTGCATGGTCCGATATTCCAACAAATCTTTCTTCTCCCCAACTCACTTTAGTTCACTTTCTAGCGGCTGCTCCTCTGTTAATGTGTCCAACCAAGCAGTACTCGAGCGTTTAGTTTTCAAAACCTTGAATAGTGTGGCAGATGAGGCCGCCAATTTTTCAATTGGCGTCAAGAAGTATGCCACAAAGGAAGCAACCATATCTGAATTTCAAAACCTATATTTTCAAGCTCAGTGCACACCAGACCTGTCACCACAAGATTGCAGGAAATGTCTGAATGTTACCATAACAGACGTTCTTCAGAACTGTAATCTTTACAACGCAGGGGTAGGGAAGTCTGAAACTTACAATTGTTACATCAGATATGATTTGTACCCTTTCTATCGCCCCAGTAATTCTCCCACACCACAAGATCTCATTCCCGCTTCCAATACAATTGATTCAAAATACTCACAGCAACATGCTTATCTCTCTCACAATTGTTCAAGCAATGAAACCACGAACAATGATTTTTTATCAAATCTCACAACACTCTTCTCTTCATTGTCTTCCAATGCCATCAGAACCAGTTTCTTCAAGAAAACTGTCGACACGGTCACTGGCCTCTTCATGTGCCGCGGTGATATCTCCCTCTCCCCTACCCTCTGTCAGCTATGTGTCCAAGATGCAACCAAAAGAATATCCTCAGAGTGTCCTACTTCCAAAGAGGCTATAATTTGGTATGATAAATGCTTACTCCGCTATTCCTATCACTCTCTCCTTCCAGGTATTGATACAAGTACTCCAAAATTTCACCAATTCAATATGGCCAGTGCTTCTAACCTGAACCTGCTTCAAAGCTTTGCCACTTGGATACTAGCAAATACTTTATATGGATTGAAGTATATCCAGACAGAGGAGAGTACTATTAAAAACTATGAAACAAGATCGGTAAAATTGAATAATCATCAAACCCTTTACACTCTTGTTCAATGTACGCCAGATTTGTCCGATGGAGATTGCAGCACCTGTCTGAGTAACATTTTCGAAAACGAAATTCCTTGGAGCAGTTTGGCAAGTCCAGAAGGAAAAATTTTATATCCTAGCTGCTATATGATGTTTGGATTGTCCCAATTCTACAGCAATGGTGATGAACCAGAGGGGTTTGGTCAAGTTAGTGCTCCTCCAACAACTAAAGGTGAAGTTCATTCAATCAATATCACCTTCAATCAATTTTGACATCTTAATTTATGTATTCTCTTCTTGTAGTAAGGCATTTTTACGACTTGTGCAGAAAATGAAAAAAGGAGGTCGCGAACAGTGATAGTTGTTGTCCCGATCATCCTTTCAACATTGCTTCTAAATTTTTCCTGCTATTTGCTAAGGAAAAGAGCAAGAAAGAGCAGTTATAAGACCTTAATTCTTAAAGAGAACTGTACGTAGTATGATTGTAACAGCTTGAAATAAGTCAACTAATCCATATATGTTAATTAGTTTGTAATTTCATGAAGATTTGCTAAAGTGGTTTAACAATTCAAACATATTTGTCTAGTTGGTCATGAAAGTACCACTTTGGAGGGTTTGCAATTCGAAATGGCGATAGTTAGAACAGCAACAGACAACTTTTCACATGAAAACAAGATTGGCGAAGGTGGATTTGGAGAAGTTTACAAGGTGAGAAAACATGAAAAAGTTTATTTATTTCATTTTATGATAAAGTTCTCAGTGTGTAAATGATGGTTTGATTTCTAATTAGGGCATTCTTTCTGATGGACGACACGTAGCTGTTAAGAGGCTTTCATCAAGTTCAAAGCAAGGCATCCTCGAGTTCAAGAATGAAATTTTATTGATAGCCAAGTTACAGCAAAGAAATCTTGTGGTATTAATAGGTTTTTGCATAGAAGAGCAAGAGAAGATTCTTATTTATGAATATGTGCCAAATGGGAGCCTTGATTACTTTTTATTTGGTTTGACATTTCAACTTAACCTCTTTTATTTATTAGTTAATTAGCAAAGTAATTCAGAAGTTATGCATGCTTTTAACTTGATGCATTATATCTTAAATTACTTCAAGTAATTGATTACAAAACAACTCTTTTAATTTAGTTTCTCATTCATTCAAAAAATGTGCAGATACTCAACAACAGAAGTTAACCTGGGATGAACGTTACAAAATTATTGGAGGGACGGCGTTAGGAATTCATTATTTACATGAATATTCTCGTCTCAAAGTTATACATCGTGATCTCAAACCTAGTAACGTTTTATTAGATGAAAATATGAATCCTAAAATATCAGATTTTGGCATGGCTAGAATGGTTCAAATAGATCAAGATCAAGGACATACAAACAAAATTGCTGGAACATGGTAATTTAACCATGTAATTTGATGTTAATAAAGAGTAAATATTAATTTAAAATTAAATGATATTTTTGTACGGACTATAATACAAACTAAAGTTGATATATTTAGAGGAATGGAATACATATTTAACCATTTCCTTTCATTCTTAGTTTCTTACCTATGGTTTTTTTTTTTTTTTTCTTCTTTCTAATTTGTATTTTTTAACCATAGGGGTTACATGTCGCCAGAGTATGCAATGCTTGGACAATTTTCGGAGAAGTCGGATGTTTTTAGTTTTGGTGTCATTGTTTTAGAGATTATTACTGGAAAAAGAAATATAAACCCTTATGAATCACTTCATGTTACTGAAGGCCTCACAAGTTATGTGAGTATGTTAACCTTAGTTAGTTAATTGAAATATATTCAAATTGTGAGAAGCTTAATGATTTGATTATATAATATGATACAGGTATGGAGACAATGGAAAAATGAAACTCCATTAATCATATTGGATCCAAAAATTGAAAATTATTCTCGTATTGAAGTTATTAAGTGTATACAGATTGGTTTGTTATGTGTTCAAGAAAATCCAAATGTCAGACCTACAATGGCAACAGTTGTTTCATATCTCAGTAGTAATTCATCAGAATTGCCATCTCCACAAAAACCAGCATTTTTCATACAAAATAGAATGAATGAAGAAGTAACAGCACAAATGGAATCAAGTTCTGCCAATAATTTTATATCATTTTCGGTTAACCATATGTCTATAAGCGAATGTTATCCTCAACGGTAGGTTAATTCATTTTCATTAAATGTATACTGTTGTTTTTAATTAGCTATAAATAGAGTTAAATTATAAATATATCAATTTTTGTTTATAGTCTGTACCAATTTTTAAGAACCATGTCAAGTGAAAGGGGTCTTTCTAGTCAGCAATGACATTGTCTTCTTTCTATATGATTATGTTAATTACAAAATAAATGTATCATTAATTTTTATAATGTAGAGAATTTTGAAAGTTCATAGAATTCAAAATTACCTTGACAGCACTGGTAGATCTTGAAAATTTGATATGACCTGCCCATATGGCCCTTTGGCTAAGGTCTCTAATCCAACTAAACAATGAAATTTCTTCCTGCACCATTAAAATATAGTAATCAACCACAATTTAAAAGAATAAATAAATTGAACATCGACACAATACGCATTAATGTTACATCAATTCATATGGTACTTCATACTCGTATAACTATAAGTCCTATACAAAAAATTAAGTGCATTAGGAGACAAAATTCTGCTTAACTAAAGTTGTGAAACCAGAACCTACAATTTGCATAGGAAGAGTGAAGAGAATCTCATTGACAATATGGAGCATTGGGTGAAGAACAAGAAATGAGAAGAATGAAAAAAGTAAATAGTTAGCATCAGTTTAGGTATGGAGAATGAGAGAAAATGCAAAAGGTGAAATAGATGCAGTACCGTAAAGTTAGGGATTTCGAAAAGCTTTGTCGCCTTTTGTATAAACGGAGATGAATTCCTAATTGGAAAATGGAAAATGATTAAATGTAGAAAATTGACATTGAAGGTGATTTTTTTTCACAATGATGTGCTGGGATGAGCATTGAGCAGTAGGGATGTTTGGTTTGGTGGGAAGGGAGTGGACACACTCTGATTGTATGAAGAGTTTAATTTCTATATATTGTTTGTGTAAAATCTTATGTTAGAGTTTTTTTTATGGTTGCACTTAAAGTTTCATTGAACCTATGTGCATGATCCGTTGTTCTTTTTACATATTTGAAGTTTCATGCGCTAGTTTTTTCTTTGCATTGAAAAGTATGTCATATGTCATTTTTTATTTTGATAGTATTTTCTTCGTTATAAATCCATTTTTTTATACACTCCTCTCACCTTCATCTTCCTTTTGACATTCATTGACATATCAATATCATTACCAATGCACTATATATATTTGCAAATTCAAGGAAACACCCGTCCGGTTGAAATAAAAACCATTTTTAATTTATTTAATATAAATATCAAGAATCACAATTTATTTGACCACTTTTGCTGACCAAATAAAGGTACAAGCATTCATTGACGAATGGATTCATTGACTTGTTCTGCTGCATTGCCCTACACTGTTAGACCAAACTACAACAAGGAATTTTCACTTCAAATAATTTAAATAAAATCCCCCATAACCATTACAATAGACAGAGAACAGCAGAACTTATACCAGGCAGCTAACATTGCAACACCCATCAAAGACTAACAAACACTCCATGGCCTCTTTCCACCATGTCTTTCTCTTTATCCTTGTTTGCTTCATCAATTTCGTAACAACTAAAGCAAAAAATGATAATATTCACTCGATGTCTTGCTTAAATATCAACGAAACCACTCCAAATAACGCCTTACAATTGAATCTCAAGACCCTCCTCACAGATTTATCTTCAAACGCCACTGCTAACAAAGAATTCTACAGCACTACAATAGCAGGCAGAAACCACTCCTCTGATACAGTCTATGGGATGTTTATGTGCAAGGGTGATGTTCCTGTTCATCTCTGTAGTCAGTGCGTCACAAACTTGACTCGTTACAATTTATCCTCACATCGATTGGACTATGCATGTTCCTGGTCCGATGGGATGATGATTCAGTCACAGGTGTGCATGGTCCGATATTCCTACAATTCTTTTTTCTCCCCTACTCACTTTAGTTCACGTGGTAGTGGATGCTCCGCTGTTGATGTTTCCAACCAGGCAGTATTCAAGTGTTTAGTTTTCAAAACCTTGAATGGTGTGGCAGATGAGGCAGCCGATTTTCCAATTGGCGTCAAGAAGTATGCCACAAAGGAAGCAACCGTATCTGAATTTCAAACTCTTTATTTTCAAGCACAGTGCACACCAGACCTATCACCACAATATTGCAGGAAATGTCTGGATGTTAACATAATGGACATTCTTCAGAACTGTCATATTGACAACGCAGTGGTAGCGGACTCTGAAACTTACAATTGTTACATCAGATATGATGTGTACCCTTTCTATCGCCCCAGTAATGCTCCCACACCACAAGATCTCATTCCAGCTTCCAATACAATCGATTCAACATACTCACGGCATCCTGCTTATTTTTCCCACAATTGTTCAAACAATGAAACCATGAACAACAGTTTTCTATCAAATCTCATAACACTCTTCTCTTCATTGTCTTCCAATGCCATCAGAACCAGTTTCTTCAAGACAACTGTCAACACGGTCAATGGCCTCTTCATGTGCCGCGGTGATATCTCCCTCTCCCCTACCCTCTGTCAGTTATGTGTCCAAGATGCAACCCAAAGAATATCCTCAGAGTGTCCTACCTCCAAAGAGGCTATAATTTGGTATGATAAATGCTTACTCCATTACTCGTATCATTCTCTCCTTTCAGGTATTGATACAAGTGCACCAAAATTTCACCAATTCAATATGGCCAATGCTTCTAAGGTGAACCTGCTTCAAAGCTTCGCCACTTGGATACTAGCAAATACTTTATATGAGTTGAAGTATATGCCGACAGGCGGGAGTACAATTAAAAACTATGCAACAAGATTGGTAAAATTGAATAATCAACAAACCCTTTACACTCTTGTTCAATGCACGCCAGATTTGTCTGATGGAGATTGCCACACCTGCCTGAAAAACATTTTTCAAAACGAAATTCCTTGGAGTAGTTTGGCAAGTCCAGAAGGAAAAATTCTATATCCTAGCTGCTATATGATGTTTGGATTGTCCCATTTCTACATTAATGGTGATGAACCGGAGGCAATTGGGCAAGTTAGTCCTCCTCCAACAACTAAAGGTGAAGTTTCATTCACTCAAATATTACTTGCATGACTCAATTCATCTATTACTCTTCCAAAATACTTCCTCCATCCCCTTTAAAGCATTCCTTATGCATTTTGTAACTGCAAAAAGATGTTTATAAAAAGGGACGGAGAAAATAGTTTTTTGCCAAATAAAAATTCAATGATAACCTAATAGAATTCAAGTGACTACCCGAGTTCAATTCTTGGGTGAAACAATTTGTAGTTATGTTTTACTTACCTCTTAACCAAACTTTGGATTAACCAAGACCGCTTTCTGGAAAGAATTGAAGGGTTAACACAAAAAAATTAATGATAATTTATAAAGACTAGTAGTACTTTATTATCTTTTATGCTTGAACTGTTGAATCATGAACCAATTAAAGCAACATTGTATATGATTGGTGTATTAATGCCTCCAACACAATGTAAGGCAACTACTTGACATTAATTTATGTTCTCTTTTCTTGTGGTAAGGCATTTTTACGATGGTCATGGATTAACAATTTTTATTAGTATGTGAGAAACACATGTTGATCATTTGTGCAGATGATGAAAAAAGAAGGTCGCAAATGATGATAGTTTCTGTTCCGATCATCCTTTCAACATTGCTTCTAACTTTTTCCTACTATCTGCTAACGAAAAGAGCAAGGAAGATCAGCTATAAGGCATTAATTCTAAAAGAAAATTGTAAGTATTGCAATTGCCATGGCTAAAAAAAAGTCAATTAATCCATATAATGTGTTCATTAAGATGTAATTCAATGAAGATTTGCTAAATTGTTTAACAATTCAAACATATTTGTCTAGTTGGTCATGAAAGTACAACTTTGGAGGGTTTGCAATTCGAAATGGCCGTAATTAGAACGGCAACAGACAACTTTTCACATGAAAACAAAATTGGTGAAGGTGGATTTGGGGAAGTTTACAAGGTGAGAAAAGATAACAAAGTTTATTTATTTTATTTTATGATAAAGTTCTGTGTATAAACGATGGTTAGTTTTCTGATTAGGGCATTCTTTCTGATGGACGACACATTGCTGTTAAGAAGCTTTCATCAAGTTCAAAGCAAGGCATCGTCGAGTTCAAGAATGAAATTTTATTGATAGCCAAGTTACAACAAAGAAATCTGGTGGCATTAATAGGTTTTTGCCTAGAAGAGCAGGAGAAGATTCTTATCTATGAATATGTGCCAAATGGGAGCCTTGATTACTTTTTATTTGGTTTGAGATTTCAACTTAACCTCTATATTAGTTAATTAGCAAAGTAGTTCAAAAGTTATGCCTGATTTTAACTTGATGCATTATATCTTAAATTAATTCAAGTGATTGATTACTTAACAACCTCTTTTAGTTTCTCATTCATTCAAAAATATGTGCAGACACTCGACAACAAAATTTAAGCTGGGATGAACGCTACAAAATTATAGGTGGAACGGCTGCGGGAGTTCTATACTTGCATGAATATTCTCGTCTCAAAGTTATACATCGTGATCTGAAACCTAGTAATGTTCTATTAGATAAAAATATGAATCCTAAAATATCAGATTTTGGTATGGCTAGAATTGTTCAAATAGATCAAGATCGAGGGCAGACCAACAAAATTGCTGGAACATGGTAAGTTTTTAATTCTAACCTACAACTTTTTTCTGGTTAAATATGGTGTTTTTTCTTTCTAAATTGTATTTTTTTACCATAGGGGTTACATGTCCCCAGAGTATGCAATGCTTGGACAATTTTCGGAGAAGTCGGATGTTTTTAGTTTTGGTGTCATTGTTTTAGAGATTATTACTGGAAAAAGAAATATAAACCCTTATGAATCACTTCATGTTACTGAAGGCCTCACAAGTTATGTGAGTATGTTAACCTTAGTTAGTTAATTGAAATTTATTCAAATTGTGAGAAGCTTAAAGATTTGATTATGATACAGGTATGGAGACAATGGAAAAATGAAACTCCACTAATCATATTGGATCCAAAAATTGAAAATTATTCTCATATGGAAGTTATTAAGTGCATACAGATAGGTTTGTTATGTGTTCAAGAAAATCCAAATGTCAGGCCTACAATGGCAACGGCTGTTTCATATCTCAATAGTCATTCACCAGAATTGCCATCTCCACAAGAACCAGCATTTTTCATACATGACAGAATGAATCAAGTAACAGCACAAATGGAATCAAGTTCTACCAATAATTTTATATCATTTTCTGTCAACGATATGTCTATAAGTGAATTTTATCATCGGCGATAGGTTTACTTTGTTTTCATTAAATTAAATGTATACTATTGTTATTAATTAGTTATAAATAGAGTTTAATATATCTTTTGTCTCACATATCGTTTTTTTTAATAATTTAATGAACAAAAGCACATGCATTCAAAATATGAAAATAATGTGTGCAAATTGGAATCGGTAAAACATATACCTACAAATTTTTGCCATCGATTTGAACTGCAGAACTTAAATCCTGAAGCCATTTGCTTGAGCTCATAGTAGGAGAATGATTATCTTTGTATCTGCATATAAACATAAAGGCATTGTGTTTATCATTTCATTAGGCTTATCATTTAATTACATAAAAGATTACAACACTTTTGGTAAAACTCAATTCTATTTAAATCTCAGAGATTTTCTCAATAGTGGTTCCTACTATTTTAACAGACAAATTCTATTTGAAACAACATAAATTCTTGAAAGACACTATCTTTCCATTTATGCTCTTACAGAAGAAAGAAAAACCAACTTTTATAGATGGTCATCAACCTTGGCAGCAATGTTCTCCAATTGAGAACTAGGTCTAATCCTACCAGCTAAAGTTTAGAACACTGGTATATAAATTGATGCATTTTTAAGGGTATAACCATATCAAACCATGTCTGATGTTATTGGCTTGGGACCTGAGAGAGTGTGCTCCTCTTAAGGTCTCAGGTTCAATTTATGTTAAAGCCATCATTGTTAAAGCCATCATTGTTAACTAATCAGCACAAAATCCAATCATCCATCTCTTACCTTGACAGAATGACAGCACTGGTTGATCTTGAAAATTTGATATGACTTGCCCATATTGCCCTTTGGCTAAGGTCTCTATTCAACTAAACAATGAAGCTGCTTCCTGCTTCCTGCACCATTAAAATATAGTAATCAACCAATATTTTGAAGAATAAATTGAACATCGACGCAATACGCATTAATGTGCATTGGGAGACAAAATTCAGCTTAATTAAAGTGGTGAAACCTACGAAGAATTGAAACAGAATCTCATTGAGAATATCGAGCATTGGGTGAAGAACAAGAAATGAGAAGAATGAAAAAAAATAGACTTAAATATCATTTTAGTCCCTGTAAGTTCGCGATTTTTTTGTTTTAGTCCCTGTATCTTTTTTTGTTGCAAATTAGTCCCTCTATGTTCAAATCTTTTGGTTTTGGTCCTTTAAAATCAAAATCCGTAGGAAAATCCGCAGCAAACCAGAAAATTTTCCTACAGATTTTCCTGCGGATTTTAGCTTTGGGGACTAAAATCAAAATTATTTGCACATACAGGGACTAATTTGCAACAAAAAAAGATACAGGGACTAAAACCAAAAAATCGCGAACTTACAAGGACTAAAATGATGTTTAAGCCAAAAAAAAAAAAATAGTTAGCATCAGTTTTGGCATGGAGAAGAAGGAGAAAAAATGCAAAAGGTAAAATAGATGGTAAAGTTAGGGATTTGGAAAAGTTTTAGTGTGTGTTTGGTTTAGTTTTTGAAAGAGCCAAAAGCAATTTTAGAGGTGTATAATTGATTTTAGATTGGTTTTAGATGTTTGGTTACTTTAAAGCAGAATTGATTCTGGCTCCAGAATTGATTCCGCTAGAAGCTATGATTTGTAGCTTCTAACTTTAAGTATGATTTTTACACTGAAATTTATTATTTAACTCACTTTTACGTAACTGTATCCAAACATAAATCAATTATGCTAAAATCAATTTTGATAAAATCAATTCTACCATAATTCATTCTATCAAAATCAATTTTATCTAAAGTTAAACCAAACACACACTTAGTTTTCTAGTTTCTTTTGAAGAAAAAAAATGATAAAGAGAGAAATTTCTTTTAATGACAAATATAGTATATATTGAGAATATGAGAATGAAATTTGGCCTTTAGATTAAAATTTATGGTTAAGATTAAAATAACCAATTAAAAACTAGAGTGTATTTTGTTGCACCAAATCCATCAATTTCTTCCACAATCACCAACATCTGCGCCTCCCAGAAAAAATCTGCAGTAAAACCCCTTCACTCCCAACTCTCACGGTTGCCCATTCGGTGTCTGCATCTCTGACTCTATTCTTTCTGTTTGTGGGTCGAATAGCAACTAATTTGTTGTACCCTCATGTCTCAATTTATTACATTAAATTCAATTTTTATGAGATGGGGATTTTTATAATTTTTGCAACCATACCCACCACCATTCCTTTGATCTACGTACGGGTTCCAATTTCATATTTGAAAAAAAAGATTGATCTTTTTTGTTGAAAGGGCTAAAGAGATTTTATTAATTCTCACAAGTACAACGAGTACTTGCTTAGAAACAGAGGCATAACGTCCTCAAAACAACACCAAAGGCACTAAAAAACATCCAAGATCCAACAAAGGGAAAACAAGTAACCCCCACGCACACAGCAGCCAAAATATTACAGAGGCCAAGAAACAACAATTGATGGGATTGGGAGATGTTAATATCATTATTATATCTTTAAGATTTTGTCGAAAAATATCAGTCAAATCCAGGTTTAATCTGGTCTCATATAAGAGTGAATTTAATCAACAGCAACAACAGGGAAGAGAAGAAGAGATGGCCATCAGAGAGAGTTGGTCGGTAGAGGAGACAAATCGCCGCAGGGAAGAGAAGGAGATATGAATAGGCGTGTATCAGAATTCTGAGAGAGAAAAATTGAATGAAAAATGACACACCACATCACTTTTAATCTTAGCCATTCTTTATAATCCAATGGTTCTTATTCATTCTCATTATTCTCATATAAAATCTCATTCTCATATGATACATCCTATATATATATATATATATATATATATATATATATATATATATATATAAGATGTATCCTATAAGATTGATAAATTTATGTGAGAATGAATTTTAAGCCTTTAGATTAAAATTAATGGCTTAGATTAATGTGTTCTTCTCTATTTACAATGTACCCAAATCTTTTATTATTATTCTTCTTCTTCTTCAACGTAGCCTGCAAAAAATTTAAAATTCTTTCATGTTTCACCCAACCACTCGCCCCGGTCGCCACACGCTCACCATATTCATCTTTCTCTCTCTCTCTCTCTCTCTCTCTCTCTTTATATATATATATAAAGGACAAGAAAAAATTCAGTGTATAAATGAGTATAGAAGTATTTTCTTCGGCCTTATTTATATGCAAAAGTCAACAAAAAATTTGGCCTTAAATATAAGCAAAATTTGCCAAAACCAAGTTTATTTAATGTTATTCTTCCAAAAGTACCCTTATTATTTGTTCTACTTTTTAAAATGATTGTATAGCTCCAATGCAAATTTAAGGTCATTTTAAGAATTGTAATAGATATTTTATATAAAATTAAGACAAAAAAGTAATTTCTTAATAAATGTGCAAATGAACAAATTTGCTTAAAAATGAGGCCGGATGGAATACACATGATCTGAAACTCAAAACCCTCAACATCTAAGCAAGGTTAAAAAAAATAGTTTGATAAAACACACCAAAATCTATACCAACTACAAAACAAAAATACACACAAGCTCCAATTAATAAAGAATACCCTAAAACGATACCCACGAACTAACTCCCTCCTCATTAAAAGAAGATATGATTAACCACTGAGGCAAGACAGACATTAAGGGGACTTCCAACAAACCAGGACCACCGAGATTCAACTATAAATAACCCCAACAAACTATAATGGTTCTAGCACAAAATAAGTGACATCCCCATCCAAAAGAATATGGAGTGTTAGGATTTTTATCCAAAAACCATTCTCAAGAAGTAAATTTCACTTTATCCACTAAATACTTGATATAAAAGGTTCCCTCCAAATGTACAAAAAAAAAGAAAAGGTTCCCTCCAAAAAGATATAATCATTTTAAGAATTTCAAATAGTTAACATAAATAAAATTATCCTCGTACATTTTATCCTCGTTAATTTTTTGTTTCATATAAAATTATGCTCATATGTTTTTAATTTATAATATGTATAATAAAAATTGTTAGATATTGAATATTCTGATAAAATTATTAGTATTGGATGTTATGATTAGAGTAATAGAGTTCAAACCCTAATTCATTCGCTTTATATGTAATTAATTATATTTACACTGTTTAAAAGTCACCTTTCATTGAGAATAAATTCTCTCAAGTTGAAAAACAAATTGAGGAAATAAAGTGGATGTTTAGACCATTAAATTAGAAATATAGAGCAATATTTAAATTGAAAAGAAATGAGGAAAAATTGATTGATAGTTGAGATGTGAAAATTGAGGAAAATTGAGGAAAAATAAATTGAGAGGATCTATTCTCCCTTTCATTAAAGCAACATTGTAGTGTTGGTTGGATTATAACACACGTCTAACAAATGTTAAACGTGAAAATAAACGCATTCTTATACCATATCTTCGATGAAGGAATCCAACTGAGTTTATATACTTGTTATTTTTAATTTGACAAAATGTTAAATAAAGTATGGTGTCATATAAATAGATTCATTAAATTAAAAAATATATTGGAGATCTTTCTATAAATTATTTTATGTTGCGTGCCAATTTGGATCACGAGAAGAAACTCATGCAATCCATAAAAATTATTAATAAATGCTAACAAATGTCTTTGAGATGCTTTTCAAAGATCTTAAATAATGTAAATTTTTAAGTGAGAATGTGTAAAATACACCAAAATTAAAATGTTTAATTTTTTAAATAATAATTTAAATAAATTTTTTAAAGAGTATTTCATAGACAAATTGGTAATAATCTAATTAGTTAGCAAATAAAAAATTGAAAATTGTACCAAAAAATAGAATTTTTTTTTACGAAGAAAAATAAAAGAATTGAAAAATATTTATATGGACCCAATGATTTCGACATCTAATTTGGTCCCATTCACAATAAATGGTCAATTATTTAATTATATTAAAAATACATAATATTTAATTCATTTTTCTTTTTATTTATTTTAAAAGATAAATAGGTCTTTATCCCCTGTAATATAGCCAAGTTTTGTTTTTCCACTATAATTTTTTTTTGTGACTTATCTCTTGCAAAGTAATTTTTTTTGAATAAAAAAACCGATTTAAAAAACAGCACTTTTTAAATCGGTTTGAATAAAATAACCGATTTAAAAAGTGCATCCAATGAGCGAGTTCAAAAAATTCAACATTACAAAGAGGCGAGTCACAAAAAAAAATTACAGGAAAAAAAAAACACGCCTATATTACAGGGGTATAAGCCTATTTATCTTTTTTAAAATATATGAGTGAACTAATTGTTTGAGTGGTGATTAACGCTGAATTTAATAAAAAAAATCACGATTTGATTCTCCGCAACTGTGATCGAGAGGAGATTGAAACCACTAAATATCAAAATTGACCTCCAAATCAGATTAAACGTTTAATAAATCAAATATTAATTAGTTAAAATAAAATAAGTAAGAATACCAAATAGTTGTGAGTTGTGACCGCTCTGCATAATTAAGTATTGGAAAATACGATCGGTGGAATACATATGGCTAAGTGGCTATCACTCATCCAACTCTAGTGGGGTACATCATGCATACACCCAAACAGTGCTGGACTTCTCACATTTCTTAGTCACATGAAACTTCATTATATTAAGGAATTTTATTTCATCTTACTCATTATTCACATGGCCCCATCCCCATGTTTCAATGATTTTATCTAAACCACAGATATTTATAAGAATAAACTAAATCATGACAAAGAAAGGAAAGAAAAAAAAAAATCATCAATGAATACTAACTACCAAATAAACAACCCAAAATTTTTGTATGATTATTTACCAACTAGTAAAGTGTCCACCAGCTTGATTTGACAATTTATATATAATTGGATAAGACTATTGCACCATTGAAAAATATTGCAAACATAAAATATTTAGCATTCAAGATTGAACATGCATCCATTGTATTTGTAATCTAGTCAAATCAAATCAAATTATTATATATAAAATTAGCTTCTACCCACTTTTTTAACTATAGTTTTATCCTTTATTGACTCTTAACTAATTTCAAACATACTATACTGTCAGATCTCTGAATCTAATTGTTAGATCCTTCTTTGTGCAAATGCAACCACATGTTTGTTCATCAAAGTATCTAAGATTTTCTTGCAGCATAACAGAATCATGATGATTATCAAATTATTATCTAAGATATTTATGCTTATCACTCTTGTATTAATTATTACCATAACAGAAACTTCTGCATCTGTGTTCAACAATGTTACTTGTACAAACAACCAAACATTCATACAAAATAGTACTTTTCATTCAAACCTTAAAACCCTTCTCTCATCACTTTCTTCTAATGTAACAAATGATGTTAGATTCTTCAACACAACATCAGGAAAAGGTTTAGACAAAGTCTATGGTCTCTATATGTGTCGTGGAGATGTTCCATTTGCTTTATGCAGAGAGTGTGTTGGTTTTGCAACACTAAAAATTCCAACATCATGTCCTTCTTCAAAAGAAGCTGTGATTTGGTACAACGAGTGTTTGTTAAGATATTCATATAGATTCATCTTTTCAAAAATGGAAACTTTACCAAGATATAAGATTGAGATTCCATTGGGGGACTCTGTTTTGTTACAAAGTAAAGGGTTTTATGCTGCTTTAAGATCGGTTTTGAATGTGCTTCCTAATGAAGCTGCGGTTTCTATTGGTAGTTTTAACAAATATGCTGTTAAACAAGAAAATGCTTCTGTTAGTGTGACGCTTTACGGTCTTGCTCAGTGTACGCCAGACTTGTCAGCTGGGGATTGTAGGCGGTGTATTGAGGATGCGGCCGCGGAGTTTCCTAAGGCTTGTTGTGGAGGTAGCATAGGGGAAACTATTTATTTTCCAAGTTGTTTTGTTAGATATGAGATTTATCCGTTTTATCAGCATTCTGGAACATCGGCATCAATAGCAACTTCAAATAAGGGTTAGTTCTTTTTTCTGATGTTTTGTGATGGATGTGTCTCAACTGTAATTAGTATCTTTGACTCCAACAGGCGCGCGCCAAAGTATCTTTATAGTTTAGACCCTTTGAGCGCGCTATAAGATTAATCCTAGGATAGGTGCCACATGGAATGAGTTACTTCCCAAATCAAGACTTATTAAATTGCAATTATGATCACAGTCGCATTGCAATATCTTGTTATTCGGAAGAACTGCAATTAAAGGGGCTCGTGCAGGTCATAAGGACTTCAAAACGTTGATGTCGCGACCTTAGTTGTGAACCTTCTTTCAATACAAAGAATATCAATTAAATACAATTGTGTGTGGTATTAATGTCAATATGACAATGTTTGACAGGGAGAAGAAATATTTCAACACATTTGATTGCCATCATTGCTGTCTTGGTTGTCATTTTGGTGGTGATTTTTTGCATTGGCTGCTATATCTTATGGATAAAAGCGAAGAAAAGGCGCAATGCTAGTCACAGAGAAAACCGTAATGTCAATAAACCTATTATCTTTAGTATTTGAGCTTAATCAATGTTTAGTAAATGGTTCTGGCTATGAGTACTAATTTAAAAATGCTCTTTTGTGAACTGTGATGTAGTTGGGCTTGAATTTAGTAACACTGAGTCCTTGGAATTTGATTTTGCTACAATTGAAATAGCAACAAACAATTTTTCTGATGATAGCAAAATAGGCAAAGGGGGATATGGACAAGTCTACAAGGTAACATATGAACGAATGCGATAAATAAATAGTTACTGCATTTTTTTCCTTCATTTCTTCTGATTTTTTTAGTTTTAGGGAACACTTCCTAATGGACAAGAAATAGCTGCGAAGAGACTGTCGAAAACTTCTGGCCAAGGAGCAGAAGAATTCAAAAATGAAGTGATGTTAATAGCTAAACTTCAACATAGAAATTTGGTGAGATTAATAGGATTTTGCCTCGAAGACCAAGAAAAGATACTTATCTATGAATATGTGCCTAACAAAAGTCTTGATCACTTCCTATTTGGTATGAAACTTTAATATTTATTTTAGCTATAGTTTATGTTTACATTCTACACATCAATCTCACTTGTTTGGTTCTAACCAAATTTTGTAGATTCTCGGAAGCAAAAGCAATTAACTTGGCCTGAACGGTTTAGTATCATAAAAGGAATTGCTCGAGGAATTCTTTATCTTCATGAAGATTCTCGTCTCAAGATTATACATCGTGATATTAAACCAAGCAATGTACTTCTAGATAACAACATGAATCCAAAAATCTCTGATTTTGGCATGGCAAGGATGGTAGCTATAGAGCAAGTTCAAGGACACACAAATAGAGTTGTGGGAACATAGTGAGTTTCAAATAATTTTTACCATTCTAATCTTTGTCCCAAATATAAAGTGTTATAAGTCTCCATGACTTCTATTATGGTTAAACTATCTCAGTTTGATCTCGATTCCATCTTGATTACATTAGCAGAATATACGATTTCTCTACTGATTTTTACCCCTTTTTCTCAGTGGTTACATGTCTCCAGAATATGCAATGCACGGACAATTTTCAGTGAAGTCTGATGTTTTCAGTTTTGGCGTTATGGTTCTCGAGATTATTAGCGGAAAAAAGAATTCATGTAGTTTTGAATCATGTCGTGTCGATGATCTCTTGAGTTATGTAAGTATCAAATTCCACTACTTTAGCAGACAACAAAAATGCAAATTAATAATGAAAATAATCAGAAAATGAAATCTAATTAATTTATGGTTTCAGGCTTGGAATCAATGGAAAGGTGAATCTCCATTTGAAATGCTGGATCCAATTATGCAAGAATCTTATACTCCAAATGAAGTAGAAAAATGTGTGCAAATTGGTTTATTGTGTGTTCAAGAAAATCCAGATGCTAGGCCTACAATGGGAACTGTTGTTTCATATCTTACTAATGTCTCAGCTGATATGCCATTTCCCATGGAACCAGCATTTTTCATGCATGGCAGAACAAGAAGAAATTCAGGCTATTCAGCTGAACATGAATCATATTCAGGTCACTCCACCAACCATACTTTCTCCTCAAGTATTCATCCTCGATAATCGTGTTTCATACACACCGCATTTGCTCTATTTAGAGTGCTCTTCTGCATCTCATTTGCTTAAAAAAAATCGTGTTTCATACGCACAAATTAGAACTGTGGTTTACAACACTCACATACTGCGCATCAACCAATTGTGCGTTATACTTATACCCCGGTGGCCGGTGGTGCTCATTCACATATGTGTCTATACATATATACAAGTCAAAAAATGTTTGTATTTTTTGTATGTAAATTTCATTTTGTTGTTAATAAAATATGTATTTTTATTAATTAAAGATTTAATTCCACTTTTGATTTCTCTAATTTAGATTATATGGAACTTTGATTACTGACTTTTGAAGGTTATGGAATTGGAATACCAGATAATATTAAAAATTGATTAGTTGAATTTTTTATTTTTTATTTTTTTGTTTTGAAACAGATTAGTTGAATTTTTATACTAAAGTTTGTGTAGGAGGATATTGTACCAAAAATAATTTTTTGCAGGATATAAAATTAAGATTTGAAGAGTGAAGATTTGGGAATTTTATATTTTGAGTGAAATTTGTAGTATAGTTGTTAAATTTTGAGCGAAAATGGTTTCAAAGATTCAAATATGAAGAATTTTGGGTTTAAAAAAAACTCAAAAGTGTAAATATAATAAGTCATATGATTTTTATTATAAGAAAATTTTTGAGGATTAAACTCAGTGAAAAATTCTAAACTCAATATAAAATAATAATAATAATAATAATAATAAAAGTTATATTATGGTGGATTCAAATATAAGCAAATTTCAACTGAATGTTCTCATAAAAACAAATTCTCTTTTATTTTTTGACCAAATTCAATGTTATTATTCTAAAAACAAATTTTAACAAACGTTCTTATAAAAACAAGTTTTCATAGGAAATTAAATTAAGAGATAATGTAATTTAGAAAAATACAATTATATTTTTTGTTGCATCAATAAAATAAAATTAACTAATATTCTCAATTAGTGGACAATGAGTTATTTTTTAGCTAAACCATAAAACTTTTGCTAATTAAGCAATTAGTTATTTTTGCTTATGTAAGTATAAGTTCAGATGGAATGTTAAACTAGCTATCATACAATAACTTCCAAATTAGTAGTTAAGCTTTAATTAAATCCAACCATGTACAGATATATATTAATTTCCATTGGTTGTATGTTCTTACCAGTACTTTACTTATGTCAGTGAAACTGATAAAATATGTGTTAATTTTAATCTTAAAATTTTGAGAAGTCATTTATCAATTTTAAACAAAATTTGATTATTATTTGTTTATTTCATAATTACAGACTTTACACTAAAAAAATATTGGAAAGAAATGATTGGGTGGAGACAATCATTCTAATGTGTCATGTGGAATGCACAGTGCAGTAGGCTCATCTAACACCAAGTAAGTCCAAAAGGCCTAAAAAGCTCACAGTTTTGTAAAATTCCACTGCTTGGATCAGATAAATCCTTGGATAATTTATGCATTTAATTACAGTACAATACTATATAATATACATCTTGACCATATAAAGTAACCTATTTTATTCTAGAATCATATACTAATATTTCATTTGACCAATATTTTATGAAACAGTGAAGACTATAATATCTTAAGAACAAAACTATGGTACTTTTAAATCAATAGAAATTCAACAGTTATTTCCTCCATTTTGGTCTTATCCTACTCTCAAATGATTAGTATTTGCAATTGCGCGTAAATGATATTTGATTTACACAAAAGAAATATTTAAACTTGTCGGTGTATTACAATCAAACATGTAGTCCTGTATCCCAGTACAACTATGGTCTATAGGTATGAGTTGTGTCCATTTTATAGAATGGTATCACCTGCAGCTGAAAGACTAGTTAGTCCTACAAATTTTGCAATTGAAAAAGGTATTGCTAAATATTATGGTTCTTTCAACTGTTAATTTTACCTTCTCATACATTTTACTGTCTTTGAGTTATGTAGTTATCTCATCAGAAACAATCATTGCAACTATTGTTTCAATTATTATAGTTGATAGATCTAATTTGTATCTATCTATATATTTTGTTTCTATAGATGACACAAAGTGTACTGCTGCATATATTTGTGTGGTTTTTTAAGGAAATTATGAATGTAACAGAACATAGAAAGGACAAATGAAGCAAACTTGTCATATTTTTGCATGGAAAATAATAGTAAGAGTTATCCTTCAATTCAAATCAAATTTTATTGTAAGTTTGTAAGACCACAAGTAAATATGGTGGTCCATTTACTAGCAAGTAAATATGGTGGTCCAAATTTTATTCCCATGTTTTTAATTAATTGTATTATTATGAATAAGTGTGAGTTATTAGTCTCTTAGGAGAGTGCTAAGAGCAACAACGGTCGATACTTCAGGACCATAAAAGAAGGAGATGACAAATCTTAAGACATTATATATGAGCCATATCTATAATATATCTAATATTTTACTCATTCATAGATGAAGTGAAACTAATCACTCAAATTTGAACCCGGCTCATCACATATATACTTTTTTCGGTCTCATATATAAAAAAAATTTTGTTTTTTAGATTCATTTTAAAATGGATGAATCTAGACTATAATATTATCTAAATATATTTATTTTACAATGAATCTAAAAAGCAAAATGTTTCTTATATATGAGACCGGAGGAATTATGAAAAATCCTGAGTCAATCTTAACTTTTCAATGCTATGACAGTCTCCAACTAGTAGCTGAATTACACGTATGCCCAACCCCTTCTTAGGGGAATACTAGTCAACAGCAAACCTTAATTTTCAATGTCCTCACAGTTTCCATTTACACTTTCTGACCTTTCTTCTTTAAGTCTATAACAAATTTCAATATAGAGTGATATACACGTTCATCAATAAATAAACAAACAAGATTTTCCTAGAAAACAAAATGATAAGGACTGAAGTGCATCGTAAAAACAACAACGTTGACTTGACTTGTTACCTCATTTTTAACTTGTAACTAACGTCCAATTGAGAAATCATAAACAATTTTTGATTTCACAAACATTAATATATGCAAGAACACTCCATTCATTGTTAAGACAACAAACAGAAACATGAATTCTTATTCCACCATGTCTTCGAATTCCTTAAACCTGTTTTTTCTGTTCATCCTCACAACTTTTCTCCTCCTTAGCTCAACTACAAAAGCTCAGAATCAGAACCCCACTTTTCTCTACCAAGTTTGTTCAACCAACAAAACCACCGCCAACAGCACCTACAAATCAAACCTCAGAACCCTCTTCTCTTCACTATCTTCCAACGCCACCACAGGATTCTACAACACTACAGTCCCAAGCAGAACCCCCTCAAACACGGTATATGGCCTATACATGTGCAGAGGCGACGTTTCTTCTTCCCTTTGCCAACAATGTGTGACCAACGCAACACAGAAACTATCAACAGACTCAGACTGTTCCTTATCCAAACGAGCTGTAATATGGTACGACGAATGCATGGTTCGATACTCCAACACCTCTTTTTTCTCCACGGTGGCTACACGTCCCGGTGTTTTCTTGATGAACACCGCAAATATCACGAATCAAGAAAGCTTCATGCGTTTATTGTTTGATACAATGAACAAAACAGCAGATAAAGCGGCAAATATTTCTGTTGGTGCAAAAAAGTATGCCACAAACGAAGCTAGTATCTCTGGATTTCAGACGCTTTATACTTTGGCTCAATGTACAGATGATTTATCACAGCAAGATTGCAGAACGTGTCTTAGTGATGCTATAGAATTACTTCCACAGTGCTGTGAAGGAAAGCAAGGAGGGAGAGTTCTACTTCCTAGTTGCAATATTAGATATGAATTGTACCCTTTTTATCGAAACCTTGCTCCCTCACCATCACCATCGCCGTCGCCTTCAGCAGCACCAGGGCTTGTTCCTCCAACAACCACTTCTAATTTGGGAGGTAATGTAATTTAGAGATAATTTGATTAAATTTTTATAAAATTTTAAATAACTAATAACTTCTTGTGTTAAGTTACAATTAGTATTTGTTGACAGGAAAGCTCTTTATGCTATATCTGAATGAACAACTTCTAATTAAGCACTTACAATTTATCAGATACGTGTTTATAGATATGTCATATGAAAATAAGCTATCTGGGAGAGCATATGAAAATAAGCTGAAAACAATTTATGGATATGTCATAAGCTGATTCCATAATCTCTCCCAATCATATCGGTAGATAAATTCAAAATAGTCAATCCAAATAGGACATTTTTTTTTGTAAATTTAGTTTTTACAAGACTGGATATCAATTTTCTGAAATGTTCTGTAATAAAGAACAACTGATTTTAGTTTAGAAGTTCCTGTAAGTTGGAGACTAATCAAACTTAGGCTTAGCTAAAAATTTCATGCTTTAAAATGTACACTTACATTTCACTACAAGTAAATAAAGAGAAACAAGAAATTATAGTAGAATATGATGAAATGTAATCATTTGCAATACTTGACTTAAACATATTTTTGAATCGCCGTTGTCTAAAATAACCACATTTTGGAATTTTGCAGGAAGTAGTGGGATCTCATCAGGGACAATTGTTGCAATTGTGGTTCCAATTTCTGTGGCCACGCTGCTATTAATCGTGGGATTTTGTTTCTTAAGTAAAAGAGTATGGATGAAGAAGCGTGATTCTATACAAGTTCCAACAAGTAAGGGCACAAGTTAATTGAAAAGAAGATCTTTAAGTCTCAAGTTGTTTCATATGTGCATAATATGTTGTTATGATTTAATCTTATAGACCTACAATTTTTACTTCTTAGCTGAAACTGATATTAGCACCGTGGAGTCCTTGAGATTTGATTTGAGTACGCTTGAAGAGGCTACAAACAAATTCTCAGATGCTAATAAGCTAGGTGAAGGTGGATTTGGCGTGGTTTACAAGGTATGAAGTTAACATACTCTCGTTTCTACATAACATGGAAAAACTATACCAATTGTTGTATTGTTTACCATTTAATTTTGGTTTTGTGAAAATTCAGGGCTCGCTTCCAAGCGGACAAGAAATAGCTGTCAAGAGACTCTCTAAAAACTCAGGACAAGGCGGAGAACAATTTAAGAATGAAGTTGAGCTCGTTGCCCAGCTTCAACATAGAAATTTAGCTAGGCTTTTGGGATTTTGCTTGGAAGGAGAAGAAAAGATACTTGTTTATGAATATGTGGCCAACAAAAGCCTTGACTACATTCTTTTTGGTAGGTTTATTTCATCTGAATTCTTTATAGACTGATTCACTTTGGTTGGAGATCATAATCTTATGAATGGAATATTTGTGCAGATCCTGAAAAACAAAGGCTGTTGGACTGGACAAGGCGTTACAAGATTATTGGAGGGGTTGCACGAGGCATTAAATATCTTCACGAAGATTCTAGGCTTAAAATTATTCATCGTGATCTCAAAGCTAGCAACGTATTGTTGGATGAAAATATGAATCCAAAAATCTCTGACTTTGGCATGGCAAAATTATTCGGAGTGGATCAAACTCAAGGAAATACCAGTAGAATAGTAGGCACATAGTAAGTACTAGTTTACATGTATTTGTGAAAGTACTTGTCATTTTTGTGGCTGGCAGTGTTTTATAGTAATGATAAATATGTGTGTTTCAGTGGTTACATGTCTCCGGAGTATGCAATGCATGGAGAGTTCTCTATTAAGTCTGATGTATACAGTTTTGGAGTCCTCATTATGGAGGTTATAAGTGGCAAGAAGAATAGCTCTTTCTACGAAACAGGTGTTGCTGAGGATTTAGTGAGCTATGTGAGTAACGAAAAGTGTAATTTTGTTCTTCTTGAGTTTATTTATTCTTTCTTACTGTATTCATTGTGATCACATCATAAATATGCTTGATGAAAATTTGAAACAGGCCTGGAAACTTTGGAAGAATGGAACACCCTTGGAATTGGTTGATCAGACATTAACAGAATCCTATACTCCAAATGAAGCTATCAGATGCATCCATATTGGTTTACTATGTGTTCAAGAAGATCCAGCTGATAGACCTACAATGGCAACAATAGTGCTCATGTTAGATAGTTACACTGTTACGCTACCGGTACCTAAGCAGCCTGCATTCTTTCTACACAGTACAAGTTTTCCCAACATGCCGACAATACAAATCAGTCAATCTGAATCTACCACCAATTGAATACCAATGTCTGTCAATGAGATGTGTGTTGGTGATTTGATCCTGATAAAACTTGAAAAAGTGACGAGATTTTAAAAGTGTAGTCTATTCGTGTATGTAGTTTTGAGTTCAAAACCTTATAACGTATTTGCTTATTTGTGTCGCCATGTTGTGTTTGTTTTCCCAGCAAGTTAGCAAAATATCAACTTTTGAAATGTATAGCCTATTACGTATTGGTTGGGGCGAAATTTGTTCTCCCATTTTCATGTCATGTTTGTAAGAGTTTCTGCAACTCAAGAATAATCACAAATTGACAATCAATATTTATGAAGGATTTTGTCCACTGAATTTCTCTGTTAGCCTGAACTAACTATAGGAGTTTTTGTTAAGAAAATAAAATCTTAATACTTATTCATCCAAAATAAAACAAAGAACATACAAATGTCTTATGTTGGTACAGAAGTATGTCTTATGTTGGTACAGAAACATGTCATATGTTGTCACTATTTTCAAGCCATCAAATTTGACTATGAATGTGAAGTATTAATCAATCTCAATCTAATTAACATATTTCTTCATTGTGGTGGTCAGGACTTATGAGGCACCACACAAGTCACAACATGTGTCTTCCGTTATCATCTTTTCTCAATAATTTAACCTTTCTAATTCTGTACTTTTCCACAAAAACTAAACAGAGATTTGTCCCCATTACAATATACTTTTCTTCACCAACACTAAAATGTTTTGAATCTAGCATGTTATTTAGTTAATATGTTTTGAAGACTTTCCATTTGCATAATTATTCACCATGACTTTTTGCATTTGTTAATTCAACCTCCTTAGACCCCTTAAGTTTCAAAAGCGTCATCAACATTACTAACTTAAAATATCATTGTAAAATTATTCATGTAGAGGACTTAGTGCATGTTTGGATAAAAGGTGAGTTTGACAAACTAATTGTGATTGCAAAAAATCGCAATATATCACAATACTACCGTAATTTCATCAAACTCTTCATCAATCCAAACATATAATAAATCACTTTAGTCTTATAATTTCACTTTTTTTTTGCAATTAATCTGGTGGCTAGAATTTCAACTTTTTAAGTGAATAAATGGAGTGTTCAGGAGGAGTTGAACTACAACTCCTTAGACATCCATATCAACTCAGTTATGCTCGCAGAGACGGTCAAATTGTGTATTTAGTCCTAATACAATAAAAACTCAAGAAACAAACAATTCTATTTGCAGGGGTGAACATACTGATACAAACCTTTCACCAAAAGAAGATGCATCTTTTCAAATACTCTGTTACCTTTTCCATCTTCAGCTTCCTAATTTTCTTATCCCAATCAGCTCCAATTTACAATTCTCATGTCTGCACAAACTCTTCCAAAAACCAACCAAACACCACTTTCCAAACCAATCTAAACATCCTCTTCACTTCCCTTTCTTCAAACGCTACCAACGGCAACCATTTCTACCAAACAACAGTCGCAAGTGAAACCCCGAACTCCGTCAAAGGCCTCTTCCTCTGTCGCGGCGACACGCTCACCACCACCTGCCACGACTGCGTAACCGCAGCATCAACAGATCTAAAACACCGCTGCAGTGTCAATAAAGAGGCTATAATCTGGTACGACGTGTGCACGGTACGCTACTCCAATAATTATCTCAACAACATAGTTCCCAGCGTTGATTTATCTGATTCGAAAACAGTTACTTCCGAAGAACGCAACCGTTTCAACAAGTTACTAGCTCGGTTACTAAATCTTCTAGCAACGAACGCTGCAAATTCACCAAAAGAAAAATTCGCGACAGGGAAAGTGAACTTCACGCGCTCGGTGAAAATTTACGGATTAGTTCAGTGTGTTCCAGAATTATCGTTGTTTGATTGTAATATGTGTTTGAGAAGTGCTATTGCATCGGTTCCGAATTGTTGTGATGGGAAACAAGGAGCGAGAGTTTTGTTACCTGCGTGTAATATAAGATATGAGTTGTACTTGTTTTATAACAGCACTGAGATGATTACCGGTCCGGCTTCGGTTGTTCGTCGATCGGGACGGTGTCGTTTTGAAGTGATTCTTGCTTTTGTTGTACCTATTGTTGGTGTAATGGTGTTTTTGGGTTTTGGAATGTGTTCTGTTATGAGAAAACAAGCGACGAGTTTTATGTCGAGGAAAACGGTAATGTGATGTGTTTGTAATTTTTAGTTTGCTTTAATAGTTACTTGTTTTGTGTTGGTGATTGATTGTTGCTGCATTTTGGTGTTGAAATTGAAACATGATTTTGATGAGATATAGATGAGATTGATGGTGTGGAGTGGAATTGTTGAAGTTGAAGTTGAAGGTATATGAGATGATTCTGTTTGACGCATGGGAATTTTCTGAACGAATTGTTTTGTGACGGGGCAATTTTTTTTTTATCTATTAGTTTAGTGGATAGAAATTCCACACATAAGATGAATAAGTGGGATGATCGGGGTTCGAATCCCGGCCCTCTACGTATATAATGCGATGTCCAACCAACTGAGCTAAGCTCACGGGACTGATAGGGCAACTTTTTATTAGACACGAATCCAACACTTTATTATTATTGTTAAGTTGTAAGTCATGAGAAACCTCGATCTATCCGCATTGTATTGTTGAGTTTTTGATTGTTTGTCATTTTGTCTATGTATTTAGAAGAAAAAAAAAGAGATTTCTCTAAATACAATATAAAAAAATTAACCAAGTTGCTTGGGCTAAAGCGGTAAGGAGCTCCTTTCAAGGACGTATTCGAGGAATACCGGATATGATTCCCAAAGGGAACAACGCTTGACCAGTGCGTATGTCTCTATGCACGAGTCGGATTAGTCGTCGTGGATCAAAAACTGATGCGAAAGTAAAAAAAATATAAAAAAATTAAAATGTCTGCACAAAAGTGACTAACACCACCTAAAACTTCACATTCACATATATAAAGTTTCAAGTTTAAATTTAAATGAAGATATATATGAACCGCTAATTTTAACATATTTATCAGACATTTGAACTAGTCATTTTATCAATCACTATTAGTTTATCGGTTCATCCGCTACCAACTCACCTATTATTATCTAGCTTATTGCGCTACTTTTTAAGAAAATATATCTAAACATATATTTTATTTTATTTTTGCTAATGAAAATTTACGGTGAGAGGTGATGTCCGAGTCCAAGAAATAAAAAATCTTAAAGTTCAAAGAGTATTTACAAAAATATTTACTTTTAATTTGATCTAAAATTAATAATTTTATTTTTAATCTACAAATTTAAGTGTTATGAATATTAATTAAAAAATATATATAAAAAATTAATATATTATTAAGTTTAAATTTGAAAATTGATGTTAAATATTAGATATAATTCACACTTAATTGATTTTCTTTCATTATCATGAATTAAATATGATTATAGCCATTCATTTCAATAACAAACATTATTGGTGTTAGTTGAAAATATAGATGTTGAAAAGTCCGGATTTTACCAACAAATAGGCAAATAGCACCAACAACTATGTACGCACAATAACGTCAAAAAAACTATGAACGCACAATATATGCGGAGAATAATAATATAAAGTAATTGTATTGTAAATTTTAACCTCTACTATTCTAATTTTACGAAACCTTATTACATTTATGTGTTTGTTATTTATGAAATAACTTATTATATTTGAATAGTTGCATAAAATTTTGTAATATTCTATTATTTTATCAAAATTTAATCACTTGTATGTTTTGTTTCTCACATGTTTTCATCTATTCTTTTGTATATTTTTCTTTTTCCTTTCTTATTTTTGCACATGCGCATAAAATAAGAGACATTATATATTCACTGCTAGTTGTTATAGGCAAAAATTCACTTTTAGGATAATTGAATGTTGATTAAATCGTGCATGTTTAAATGATTTTATTGATTTTATAGAGAGTTAAATCGTGTAAACTCATTTTAATTTACGATTTTACTCAAAATTAGATTTTAATAACTTTGATCCACTATTTTTTTTTTTAAAAAAAGGTAGATCCAAAAATACCAACAGAGCCTAAACAGAACATCTCAAATTTAAGATATTTCATTTTACCACTTGACTAAACTATATAATATAGATAATACTGGCCGCGATCTTAAATATAAGAAAAATTGCCAAACAAAACTAATATATCTTACTTAAAATTTAGAACAAATACATAAACTTATTTTGACCAATTTTTGTTCATATTTGAAATTTAAGTAGCACTCCCACTCCGTTCTAAAATAAGTGTCACAGTTGATCATTGCACACATGTTATTGCACAACTTTATTAATTAATATATTTAATTATATATTATTAAAAATTATAAAAACTTGATATTTAGATACTCAAGACAAATTCAACATCTTATATATTAATATCTGTCTTTATATAATAGTAGTAAAGTAATATATAGTTAAAATAGGTAAATAGTGCACATAGTTAAAATGTGATATTTATTTTAGAATAGATAGACGACTTTTCTGTACAAAGCAACATTCGACTTTGATACAAGACATTGAGACATACTCCCTCCAGTTTTATATATAAGAAAAAATTAACTTTTTAGATTCATTATAAAATTGATGTATCTAAATAATAATATAATCTAAATACATCAATTCTACAATAAATCTAAAAAGTGAAATGTTTCTTATGAACGCTTCTCTATATGGTACCCGAGAATTAAATTTACCTTTGAAACTTTCTGCCTAGTGGTGCCTACTATTTACTTTTCAATAAAAAGTCATGTGTTATCCTATTAAAAAAAAAAAAAGTCATGTGTTCCAAGTTCCAACCAATAGCAAGCAAGGAAAGTGAGTGTTTGACTCTTCTCCACAAAGACCATTCAACTAGTTTCTGTTGCACTCAGGACTCGACAGAGGTACCGTACTGTATATCATTTCATTTCCCTCACAAAATTCACTGTCACCAAATTGCATAACTCTCTCTGAACCAAAATGCATATCTTCAAATCCTCAACAGCAACAACACAATTATTCATTCTTCTTCTTCTTCTATCCTTGCTAACTTCACTTACCTTCTCAATTGAAACATCTCCAATATACACCACCCAAATCTGCACAGACCAACCAGGATCCACCTATTACAAACCAAATTCTACTTTCCAAACCGCTTTAAAAACTCTTCTCTCTTCCCTCATCTCAAACTCCACCTCCCACAACGGTTTCTACAACACCCAAATCCCACTCCACAATTCCCCCAACGACTTAAAAGGTCTCTTCCTCTGCCGTGCCGACGTCACTCCCTCCACCTGTCAAAACTGCGTAACCGCCGCAGCTAACAACATAACTAAATTCTGCAACAACGAAACAGAGTCTATAATCTGGTACGACGAGTGCTTATTACGTTACTCTAACACTTCTTTCTTGAATAATATAGTTCCAGCAACAGCCTTTGGAAATAATGAGAGTGTTCTTGATTCTCAAGTTTCGCAATTCGGTGATTTCATTGCAAAGCTTTTGAAGGATTTGGCAAATCAAGCTGTGAATTCTAATTCTGGTCAGAAGAATTATGCTGCAAAAGAAGATGATTTCTTGGATTCTATCAAGATATATTCTTTGGTACAGTGTACACCTGATTTGTCCACTTTTGAATGTAATACTTGCTTGCAAAGTGGTATTAGTTCTATTGGAGATTGTTGTAGTGCAAAACGAGGCGCAAGATCGCTTCTTCCGGGTTGTAATATTCGATATGAATCTTATCCGTTTTACAATGTTTCTGCTGTTTCCACTCAACCACAACTTCAATCTCCTTCTTCAGGTATCAATATATAACAATAGTAGTCTTATCCGGGTTTAACCTATGTAGCACTGACACTTTAGAATGATGACATGTATGTGTATGGTGTCTGACACGTGTTAGTGTTAGTATCGAAACATGTAGTTACATTCAAATTCTTTCATTTTCTTAAATTAGTATTACTTATTATGCCTACTTGTGATTGTGACGTGACTCGTGAGTGTGTATTTGTGTCTGTGTTTCATAGGTTTTAACTTTGTTTTTTGGGGGTGTCTTAAAGTGATGAATTTGTGTAGGGAAAAGCAATGTTTCTATAATTGTTGCGATCGTTGTTCCAATTGTTGTTGTTGTGGTGCTTTTCATTATCGGCTGTTACTTCCTGCGTAAGAGGGCAATCAAGAAGTATAAGTATAATACTACATTCATCCGGGATTCATCTTCAAGTAATTTTACATTTTTTGTTTGGTTAATTTGCTTCTTTGGTTCAGTTTATTGTAATTTGTTTGGTGATGAATACTATACTCTACTGTTTATGTAGTTCTTCGGGAGGATTTTACTGATATAGAGTGTTTGCAATTTGATTTTGCAACAATTGAAGCTGCCACAAACTGCTTCTCCGTTGAGAACAAGATTGGCCAAGGTGGATTTGGTGTGGTTTATAAGGTAATAAATTTGTTGGTGCAAAATGGTTGAGGCATGTTTTTTTCCTTCTATATATGCTAAATTTTAGAAAATTGGCCCGGTATAAGAAATTTGTTTGTGCAAAATTCTTGACTTTGTTTTTTTCTATGGTAAATTTGAGAAAATTGGGCTGATCTTGTGTCTGTGTTTAGGGTATCCTTCCTAACGGACAGGAGATAGCTGTGAAGAGGTTGTCATTGACCTCTCTGCAGGGTGCAATAGAGTTCAGGAATGAAGCTTCCCTTGTGGCCAAGCTTCAACATAGAAATTTGGTGAGGATGTTTGGATTTTGTTTGGAAGGCAGGGAGAAGATACTTGTCTATGAATATATAGCAAATAAAAGCCTTGATCACTTTCTATTTGGTATGGTGTTACCTTTTTCCTTATAGAAGCTACTTTAGAAGGGTTTAGTAGTTTTGTATAATTTGAAATTTACTATATCTACCCTACTGTTGTTAATCTTAAATCTTTTATTTTGACATATTATATTTTAGATCCTGTAAAGCAAAGGGAGTTAGATTGGTCAATACGGTACAAGATTATAGTTGGCATCGCTCGAGGGATTCTTTATCTCCACGAAGACTCCCAACTTAGAATTATTCATCGTGATCTCAAAGCTAGCAATGTTCTATTAGATGAGAACATGAACCCAAAGATTTCAGATTTTGGGATGGCTAAAATTTTCCAGGCAGATCAGACTCAAGTAAATACAGGAAGGATAGTCGGGACTTAGTAAGTTTCAGGCCTTTCTATCATCTCTTGCATATATGAGAGCTTACATATTATATCTTTATGAAGATTTCAATATGTGGAACCTAATGTTGTTTTTCAGCGGCTACATGTCTCCAGAATATGCAATGCGTGGACAGTTCTCAGTGAAATCAGATGTGTTTAGCTTCGGTGTCTTAGTTTTGGAAATTGTGAGTGGCAAGAAGAATACCGATTTAAATCATTGGAATAATGCTGATGACCTCTTAAGCTATGTGAGTGTAAATTAGTGTAACTTTTTTCGTATGCTATTCTGATGCAATCCTAGCTAAACAGTATTTCAGCTGGTAAGGAAAGAAAGATTCCAAAGTTTAAATACTGACACGATAATATGCATTACCACAGGCATGGAAAAAATGGTCAGAGCAAACACCTTTGGAGTTACTGGATCCAACACTACGAGGTTCTTATTCGAGAAATGAAGTTATCAGATGCATCCATATTGGTTTGTTATGTGTTCAGGAAAATCCACTTGACAGGCCATCCATGGAAACTATTGCACTTATGCTCAACAGTTATTCAGTTACCATGTCATTACCTCAACAGCCACCGTCTTTCCTGCGTGGAAGAACACCTGATAGAATAAAGCAAGGGCTAGATTCTGATCAGTCCACCACCTGTTCAATTCCATGGTCTGTGAATGAAGTATCTATTACCGAAGTACACCCACGATAAAATATATTGTTTTTCTGTTTTCTTTCATCCATCCAGTATGTTCAAATCGTGCCATAATATGGTGTTGCAGCTACATTTACCTAGTTTATATATGTTGCAAGTATTAATGACTAAAATAATTCAGTCATAACAGTAAAGATTATGGCCATTGGGTGCTGATTTTGTTGGTTGTATATACTTACAAGCATCATGCTGGAAGCACATGCAGAATAGATAAAGTATGATGCAGAGAACAGAGTCATTTTCAAGAAACAAATGAAGTTCCAATGAAAGCAATATCGATGACTTTCGATTATAAGTTACGGTGGACGCATCTTTGTGAAAATTATGCAGCCAGTGAATAAGCACTGAACAGAGGAGTCTACTACCTGTTCAATTCCATGGTCTGTGAATGAAGTATCCATCACCGAAGTATATCCTTGATAAAAGATGTTTTATGTTTTCTTTGATCCATCAGTGTATGTTCGAATCATGTCAAACTATGGCTTAACAGCTACATTTACCTAGTCTGTATATGTTGTAAGTCTCGGTAAGTTTGTCATTTGTATCATTTGCTAGTTTTTTATTCCGTGTAAAAAATGTCTACATTGTATCTTATTTGTATTATTTTTATCATTTGCGAGACATGTGTAGACACCATATTGATATATTTACAACTACATAGAGATATGATACAAGTGAAGATGTAGTAAATTGTGTTAATTGTAATCTATGTTAATTTGTCTTTGTAACTTGTTGATCAAGCAAATATGTCAGTTAGTAGTGTTGGTTAGTTTGTTATAGCATTGACAGCTCATAGGCGCACGAAAGTCGCAGACAAGGCCAAACCTGCAGTTAGGCATGATATGCGCATGCCTCAGCTGGGTGATAGGCTCCAGCTTGAGCTTATGAACTTTTGGGAGAAAACAATGCAAAGACAAGAAAGAGAGAAAAACGTGACAGATTAATTTTGGTATATTAGTATATACCTCGGCAAGAAAACTATAAAAAAAACTAAAAAAAATGTAATTATTTAAGTTTGATAGTCTTTATTTTTTTTATTTTTTTATTTTATCAAAACAAACTTAATTCATATATCATTAATAAGTAATTATTCAATACAAAGGGAAATATTAATATCGAACTCGGGTTCTTCTGAACAATTCATCTTAGAAAGAACTTATTAACCACTTGCGATAACTTATAAATCTAATGTCTTAAAGTTTTGAGATGAAAGTGTGGTGTCAAAGTCATTATGTGGTTGCTCAATGTATAATGTGTTAATCCAACCCAATGAGACTTCCCCCTTAAAGGTCCAACATTAATATCAGAGTCCAGTCCGGGGGAGCTATAAATGAGCGATGATGGATTGTAGATACAGAGGGACTCACACTTGATAGAAATATTGATATGTTTGATAGTATGAGCTAAGTCTCACATTGATAAAAGAGTTGATGTTGAACACTTTATAAGTGAAGAATCAATAAACCTAATGTCTTAAAGTTTTGAATGAAAGTATGATGTCAAAGTCACTTGTGTGATTGCTCAATGGCTAATATATTAATGATCGAACTAAGTGATGCTTCTCTCTCAACCGCTCTAACATTAATAATGGTGTAATTGGTGTTGGCAACTTGATAAGCAGTGTCCAAATATCATTTCTCATTAAAGAATCCAGGTGAGATCGGATACAATGTGTTAATGGTTTTCTTCTTAGATTGTTCTTTTGGCATAAAATACTAAACAAGATGACTTTTGCAAAGACTTTTAAGTCACTTGACATATATATATGAAGAATGTTTCCAACTTTAATAATTTCCAACTACTTCGGCATGTGTATTCATGGAAGAGCTATATAATTTGTTACTTTCTCTACACTCATACAGTAAATTGGATACAAAAATATCATTGCTCATTAAAGAATGCAGGTGAGGGGATACATAAATAGACACTTTTGCAAAGACTTGATTCACTTGACGTATATGAAGAATGTTTCCAACTTAAATAATTTCCAACCATTATTTGTCACGGTTACATAAAAAATTGAATAAATATTTATCATTGATAATTATAATTAAATTTATTCATTTAATAAGTTTTACAAGAAATAACACAATAATTTCATTTATATTTTAACAATATTATATAACAATTTTTTAAATATTTTATTTTAAATAATTTTTTTATAGAAAATAAATAGTATTCTAAATAAATTTTCTACTTTAATATAATAACAAACTTAAATATTTTAAACTAATTAATTTGTTATGGTGTTGTTACCAATTGGGCTAGTTGGGCTGCTACATGAGGTGAGATTTCACGGGGTTTAGGGACAAGATCATTGGATAAGGTGCAAATTAAAATATCTACGAGGTGCAAGTGCAGGAAAATGCTAAATAGTGCTTCAGAGACATTAGTTAAGCATGTTTATATAATTTTTTTTTTTACATTAGAATGTGTGTATTCAATATCTTAAATGTATAAAAAGTTGTTTTATCGCCATTAATTTTTTTTTTGACATACTTAACAAATACCTTGGGGTACTGTTTAACACAACTCAATCCAAGGTGCACACCCTCATTTACAAGTGTATCCAAAAGTATCACTTTCCAAACATTAACCTTTCACAATAATTGAATGATAAAAAAAGACTAATAAATAAACAAAACGCTTCACCCATATATAGCTGTGAACCTGTTGTCTGTTTGCCTTTCGTTCATATTAATTATCTTATATTTCCTAATTAATTATATTCACAAAAATATATAGCATATTAAGTAACTCATATTTTTTGGGTAACTCATATATATATCTAAAGCTTCAATTTCCATTTGTTAACCTATAACCACTTATTAATTACTTGTTAATATTCTCAAAAAGAAAGCAATATCAGAATGGCAATTGTGATTGTATCTTGCAAGTTATCATTTTCCTTTTATTATTTTCTCCTTCTTCTCATTATTAGCATTGTATCTCAAGCTAAAGCCCAGCCAAATTTTTTGGATAACTCTTGTGTAAACGATAATGGCAACTACACAGCCAATAGCACATATCAAAACAACCTCAACATCCTTTTGTCCAATCTCACTTCCAACACAGAAATCAACTATGGTTTCTACAATTTCTCTTATGGCCAAAACACCGATAAAGTAAACGCCATTGGATTATGCAGAGGAGATGTTAAACCTGATGTTTGCCGCAATTGTCTTAATGATTCAAGAGTTCTTCTAACACGGCTTTGTCCAAATCAAAAAGAAGCGATTGGTTGGTATGACAACTGCATGTTGCGCTACTCTAACCGATCAATATTTGGCATTATGGAACAATTTCCTTGGTCTTATATAGCAAGCAGAGATATAGAAACAGAGGTGAATCAATATAATCGAGCTCTTGGGAACTTGATGAAGAAATTGAAAGAAAAAGCTGCATCAAGTAATGACTCTCGTGTTAAGTATGCTACGGGTAATGAAACTGATGTGAACTTGAATTTTGAAACCATATATGGTCTTGTGCAGTGTACACCTGATTTATCATCACAAGAATGCATGGATTGTTTAAATGGTGCTATCTCAGAAATTCCATTTTGTTGTAGTAAAATGTTAAGTGTTAGAGTTGTTGAACCAAGTTGTAATATAAGATATGAATCCTATCCCTTCTACGGTCCTTCGCTTGTAGCAGGTCCTCCTCCGCTTGTACTAGACCCAGATGAAACCTCTCGACCACAAGGTATTTATTGATTCCAAGTCAAAGTATCTCATAAGACGGAAGTCATGATAATTTAGAGTTCTTTCAGAAGACAAATAAAATCTAATAAATTGTTTCATTTAATTCAAACTCATATTCTTCTGAACGATTCTTCTTCAATTGGGGTTTATAAACCAATTGGGCTGGATCACATGATTTACTATTTAGTGGTTTCGTTATAGTTATTTCTTATATTGTCCTTTTTCTCATGTATAGGCTTACTTTTGATTTTTGCAGAAAAAAGCAAATCATCTCATACTGCCATTGCCATAGTTGTGCCTACTATTGTTGTAGTTGCTGTTCTGCTAACTTTGATCATTTGCATATGCTTAAGGAGAAATCGCCATAGTATGGATTTACTCAAACTTTCTATTTTGGCCTAAATTTACTAGGAAAGACAAAGCTAACTTGTCCATATAAATATAAGCAAAATAAAAAATCTATAATTTATTGATGAACAAAATTTTTGAAATTTTAAAAATTGGAGATTTATATAACATTATCATACATGAAAACTAATTAACTTGTCCATATTGCTATTGGTTATTGTATGAAGCTAACATGGGAAAATATGATGATGAAGGTGAAGAGGAAATGATGATTGATGAGTCATTGCAATTTAATTTTGATATCATAAGAGTTGCTACAAGTGATTTCTCTGATTCTAATAAACTTGGACAAGGTGGATTTGGAATTGTTTATTGGGTAAGATAACATTTTTTATCCATTCATAAAAATATCACCCTTTTTACTCAAAATATTACACTTAAAGAAATATACTTTACCATACCTATCTCAAAGTGGATTATTTTCAGGGGCAACTACCTAATGGACAAATGATTGCTGTCAAAAGATTGTCAACAAATTCTGGCCAAGGAGACTTGGAATTCAAAAATGAAGTACTTTTAGTAGCCAAACTTCAACATCGAAATTTAGTTAGACTACTTGGTTTTAGTTTGGAAAGGAGAGAAAGATTGCTTATTTATGAATTTGTTCCAAATAAAAGTCTGGATTACTTTATATTCGGTATGTTTAAATATCAACTTAATTAGACAATCACACAAATACTAACTACTAAAATAGTTTTAATTAACATTCATATGATCTTAATTATACATGCAGATCTAACAAGGAAAACACAATTGAATTGGGAAAAGCGCTGCAATATCATAAAAGGTATTGCCCGTGGTATTCTTTATCTTCATGAGGATTCTCGCTTGCGAATTATACACCGTGATCTCAAAGCAAGCAATATTCTTTTAGACGACGAGATGAATCCTAAGATATCCGATTTTGGATTGGCAAGACTGTTTGATATCGGTCAAACTCAAGGAAGTACAAGTAGAATAGTTGGAACCTAGTAAGTTTTTGAATATGCTTGAGATTTCTAGAAGTAAAACATAAATTTCAATTTAATTTATATTACTTAGTAGTGTGTCTTAACAATTGTACCAAAAAAAAAAAAGTATGTCTTAACAATTTATTCAAAGAGTTTAATGTTTTACGTATTAAGCTTGTGTATTGCATGCAGTGGATATATGGCACCTGAGTATGTTATGCTTGGAGAATTTTCGGTAAAATCAGATGTTTTTAGTTTTGGAGTATTAGTTCTTGAAATTATAAGTGGTCATAAAAATAGTGCAAACATTTGTCATGGGGAGGATGTGGAATATCTATTGACCTATGTAAGTTATATTTAAAATTATCACTATAATTTCTCCTTTATCATTACAAGTATAGATTAATAGAAGATTATGTAGACCTAAACATTACTGTAGAAATTGATTGGTAACCTAATTGTATTTTGGTTATCTGCACTTGAGTAGGCATGGAGAAGCTGGAGAGAAGGGAAAGCTATAAATATAATAGATCCATCATTAAGCAGCAACATTTCAAAAGATGAAATAATGAGATGCATCTATATTGGTTTACTGTGTGTTCAAGAAAATGTAGTTGACAGACCAACCATGGCTTCTGTTGCACTTATGCTTAATAGTAATTCTCTCGCCCTCTCCATACCTTCAAAACCTGCATATTTTATGGGAAGTGCAAGTAGAAGACTACCAGACATGCAGCAACAAGTTGATAATTTAAGTGCAACAAGATCCGATGAATCGGTGAACCAAATTTCAATTACTGATCTATACCCACGATAGATTTTTATTATAAGTTTTTCTTTTTTAGAAATGTAGTCGATCATAAGGGCATGGACGACCTCTTCAAGGCTTGAGTGGCTATAGCGACACCAGCTCAAATATATTTTTTAGAAAATAAATATATATTTTATAAATAATTTTAAATCATTTTGTATACATATTTAAATAAATATTAATGTAAATATTAATTTAAAGTTTTTTATTGATGAGAGTAAGTCTCTCGTACACATATTAATTAGTTTCGGTATTAGGGCAAATATTAATTCATAGTCTATTATTGATGATTTAAAGTCTTTTATTATACATAAAATATTATTTTAAGTTATATATAGTTTATTTTTATAATAATCAACTTTGACTTTGTTTAGCAAAAAAATGGATAGCTAATTGAATTTCTAATATTGGGTAAAATTACCAATTGAATTAGCATATAAATATGAAATGACTTGAAAAACATGTTTAATTATTATTTAATTTTTTAAAGATAATATGAGTAAAATTAGGAAAAAAATTAATAAATTATACGATAGTATAATTTTGAGTTGTATATATTTTGGTTTATTGTGAAGCAGTAAACAACAATAATACGCATGATTTAATAATTATAGTCTTTTTTATTTCCCCAATAGAAATTTTGTTGTTTTTTGATATAATAAATGAATTTTTTTTATTAAATATTATTTATAGTTTAATCTAAAAATTTTAGTCCCAATGATTATTTGTGTCCAAATCCACCCCTACATAAGGGTGAATGGGTCCATCGTAAAAAGTATTGTTAAGACACATTTTGTACTCGCAAAAATAAATTGGAGCACATTAGTTACTTTACTAAGAATAGAACAAGGAACATAAATTATAAACTTAGCGATTAGCATTTGAAATTGTCACATGAGCTTCATATTTACTTATCGCATAACAAATTTAATCTTAAAGTTATAACTGACTCTACTAGTTGTCTAATATTAGTCACCACATTGTTGAACTCCGACAAACCAACACTTCTAACATATACTGTTGTTTGTGAGAATTTGGGAATCACTGTTAAGTAAACACTTTATTTGCAATTCCAACTAGTTGATCCATCTCACTGCCCATAGCTCAGGACCGGCCCTATCCCCCCTTCACGAACCATCATTATTGCTTGATTCCAACCTGTGTAGGTTGATATATCAATTTTGTATACATCTTTTGTAATTATGAAATGAATATTAAGTGACTAAAAAAATAAAGAAAAAGAAAGAACAAAAAACTAAAAGAAAGGTTCAAAATCTAAGATAAGAAGAAAAATTGTATTTGAAGTAACAAATGATCGTAAGGTTGATTTTATCCAGGCTTTAATTAATTGGTTCAACCGGTGGTCCCAACTCTCAATCATGATGGTCAAGTTGATGGCTTCACCTTCTTGCTGCAATTTTGTGGATTCAAAATTTGGTCTTCATAATGTTATTTCCATTCATTTCTCAACCATTGGAGTTTTTGAGTTTGATTTTCTCGTTTTTGATATTCTCTCTTATAGTTTCAACTTTGTAGTAAATTCTTAGTAAAAAATAATACTTTGTGGTAAACTTATTAATCGATAACTAAATATAGTTGTTCATATTCTTGCGAGACACGTGTAGACATCTATATTGATATATTTACAACTATATAGAGATTTGATACAAGTGAAGATGTAGTAAATTGTGTTAATTGTAATCTATGTTAATTTGTCTTTGTAACTTGTTGATCAAGCAAATATGTTAGTTAGTAGTGTTGGTTAGTTTGTTATAGCATTGATAGCTCATAGGTGCACGTTAGTCGCATACAAGGCCAAACATGCAGTTAGGCATGATATAGGCACATACCTCAGCTGGTTGATAGGCTCAGCTTGAGCTTATCAACTTTTGGGAGAAAAAAAATACAGAGACAAGAAAAAGAGAAAAAAGTGACAGATTAATTTTAAAATCGATTCAATCATTGTTGAACCATTTATACTGAACTATTCTTATAAATATATAGAAAATAGACAAAAAAAATATTAGTTATTTATTCAATCTGGTGTGTCAACAAATGTGAAAAGTATAAGGAAGTTGAAAGTTCAACCCAAATTAAAGTGATACAGTACTAAAAGGCGTGATTATCCATATAAAATATTTTTATGTATTTTTAATAGTTTTTTTTTAGTAAATACCCCCTCAATTTTAAAATATAAGTCATTTTGACTATATTTCACAAATTGATTATCCATTACTTTGCACGGGGAATACCATTAAAATTAGTTCATGAGTTAACGAATTGTATGTCTAAGTAAGAAAACTAAAAATACATATTATTTAAGTTCGATAGTTTTTTTTTTTTTTTTTTTTTTTTTTTTTTTTTTTTTATCAAAGCAAACTTAATTCATATCATTAATAAGTAATTGTTCAATACAAAGGAAAATATTATAGAACTCAAGTTTTTCTTAAACAATTCCTCTTAGGAAGAGATCATTAACCGCTTGAGATGACTCATAAATTTAATGCCTTAAAATTTTGGATGAAAGTGTGGTCAAAGTCGCTACGTGTGGTCGCTCAATATATAATGTGTTAATCCAACCCAGTGAGACTTTCCCTTCAAGGGCCCAACAATGATATCAGAGTCCAGTTCAAGGGAGTAATAACTGAGCAATGATGGATTGTGGACACGGAGGGACTCACATTGATAGAAATATTGAGATATTGATAATATAAATTAAGTCTCACATTGGTAGAAATAGTTGATGTTGAACACTTTATAAGTGAAGGACCCATAAATTAATGCCTGGTTTTTAGTGAAAGTACGATATCAAAGTCTTTTGTGTGATTGCTCAAAACCTAATATATTAATGATCGAACTCAGTGAAGCGTCTCTCTCAACGGCTCTAACAATAATAATGGTGCAATTGGTTGTTGGCAACTTGACTAGTGTCCAAATATCATTGCTCATTAAAGAATGCAGGTGAGGGGGATACAATGTGTTAATGGTTCTCTTCTTAGCCCAATAATTGAATGATAAAAAAGGATTAATAAGTCAACAAAACGCATATATCTAAAGCTTCAATTTCCATTTGTTAACCTATAACCACTTATTAATTACTTGTTAATATTCTCAAAATGAAAGCAATATCAGAATGGCAATTGTGATTGTATCTTGCAAGTTATCATTTTCCTTTTATTATTTTCTCCTTCTTCTCATTATTAGCATTGTATCTCAAGCTAAAGCCCAGCCAATTTTTTTGGATAACTCTTGTGTAAACGATAATGGCAACTACACAGCCAATAGCACATATCAAAACAACCTCAACATCCTTTTGTCCAATCTCACTTCCAACACAAAAATCAACTATGGTTTCTACAACTTCTCTTATGGCCAAAACAACGATAAAGTAAACGCCATTGGATTTTGCAGAGGAGATGTTAAACCCGATGTTTGTCGCAATTGTCTCAACGATTCAAGAGTTCTTCTAACACGGCTTTGTCCAAATCAAAAAGAAGCGATTGGTTGGTATGACAACTGCATGTTGCGCTACTCTAACCGATCAATATTTGGCATTATGGAACAATTTCCTTGGTCTTATATGGCAAGCAGAAATATAGAAAGAGAGGTGAATCAATATAATCGAGCTCTTGGGAACTTGATGAAGAAATTGAAAGAAAAAGCTGCATCAAGTAATGACTCTCGTGTTAAGTATGCTACGGGTAATGAAACTGATGTGGACTTGAATTTTGAAACCATATATGGTCTAGTGCAGTGTACGCCTGATTTATCATCACAAGAATGCATGGATTGTTTAAATGGTGCTATCTCAGAAATTCCAAATTGTTGTAGTAAAAAGTTAAGTGCTAGAGTTGTTGAACCAAGTTGTAAAATTAGATATGAATCCTATCCCTTCTACGGTCCTCCGCTTGTAGTAGACCCAGATGAAACCTCTCGACCACAAGGTATTTATTGATTCTTATATGAAGTCAAGGTACTGATTCTCATAAGAAGGAAGTCATGATAATTTAGAGTTCGTTTTGAAGAAAAATAAAATCTAATAACTTGTTTCATTTAATTCAAACCCATTCTTCTGAACGATTCTTCTTCAATTGGGGTTTATAAACCAGTTGAGCCGGATCACAAGATTTACTATTTAGTGGTTTTGTTATACTTATTTCTTATGTCCTTTTTCTCATGTATAGTCTTACTTTTGATTTTTGCAGAGAAAAACAAATCATCTCATACTACCATTGCCATAGTTGTGCCTACTGTTGTTGTAGTTGTTCTGCTAACTTTGATCATTTGCATATGCTTAAGGAGAAATCGTCATAGTATGACGGGGTCGAATCTTGAAGGTATGTTATGAGTATTGATTTACTCAAACTTTCTATTTTAGACTAAAGTTTACTAGGAACAAACAAGTCGTTCTAAATAAGCTCTTAGTGAATTTGGATGGTCTAATCTTATTGAGAGATGATGTGAGTGTAGGACAATATTGACAACAAAGAATCTAGTCCATAATAATATGCTGTGATGGTAAAATAAACTATATGCAATAATTCACAAACAGAAAGGAGGGAAAAAATAGAGGCAAATAGTCATAAGTATTTGGATTATGTAAATTACATACTTCCTCCGTCCAAATATATAAGACATCTTTCACAAAAGTAGGGGAATTAAGAAAAGTTGTTTTTGCATTAAATTTGTGAATAATATACATTCTTTTTTCAAAATTACCCTTCAATTATTAAGAGGGAGAAATAACAACATTTTACTTTTCTTTATTTAATTAGGTGTATTTTTGTGAACATTTAATTAATGCACCTTGAACTTTGAAAATAGTTTTATAAAATGGGACAACAAAATTTTGCAAAAACGTCTTATATATTGGGACGAAGGTAGTATATGGGTATTTTTCTATTTTGACTTCACTAACATGCCTTATATAATGTTTCAAGAAGATGATGATATTGAAATAGTTGAGTCACTGCAATTCAACTTTAACACAATAGGAGTTGCTACAAATAACTTTTCCGAAACTAATAAACTCGGACATGGCGGATTTGGAGTTGTTTATCAGGTAAGTAACACTATTGATTTAGATGCACATCAAATTCTTCATTATTATAGTCTTTATCATACACAAGTGAGATGAATTTTCAGGGAAAACTGTCGAATGGACAACTGATTGCGGTCAAAAGGTTGTCAAGAGATTCTGGACAAGGAGATATTGAATTTAAAAATGAAGTGCATTTATTGGCTAAGCTTCAGCATCGAAATTTAGTCAAACTACTTGGTTTTTGTCTAGAAAGAAAAGAAAGGCTACTTGTTTATGAATTTGTTCCTAATAAAAGTCTTGATTACTTTATATTTGGTAGGTTGGGATATATATATATATATATATATATATATCTTTTTATTAGATTGTTGCTCTCTTATTGTATCAAATCTGGTTTGAGAAAATCAATATGCATATGACTACTAAAATAGCTAATTTGGTGTATGTATAGATCCAATAAAGAAAGAACAATTAGATTGGGAAAGGCGCTACAAAATCATTGGAGGTATTGCTAGAGGCCTTCTTTACCTTCACGAGGATTCTCGACTTCGTATTATACACCGTGATCTTAAATCAAGTAACATTCTCTTGGACGAAAATATGGATGCTAAAATATCAGATTTTGGGATGGCCAGGCTATTGCTTGTTGATCAAACTCAAGTAAATTCAGATAAAATCGTTGGAACATAGTAAGTAACTATATATCTTGTTAAAAGTTCCTTTTATACTAATATGAAATCAAAATTATTATCAATATCATTACTAGCCTTAACAACTAAACAGGTTAAATATTTGTGACTAGAATAGTCATCAATAATCATGACTAGTTAAACTTTTTCTTTTTGATATGTAGTGGATATATGGCTCCTGAGTATGCAATGTTTGGACAATTTACGGTAAAATCAGATGTTTTTAGCTTTGGCGTATTAGTTCTAGAGATTATAAGTGGCCAAAAAATTAGTCGCATTATTCAAGAGCAGAGTCAGGAGGATTTACTTACCTTTGTAAGTCCTAATCTATCATTATTATTTCTTTCATGCCAATGAAAAAGATACAAGAATTGTAATCAGTGATCTAAATGGTGTATATATGCAATTGTGCAGGCATGGAGAAATTGGAAGGAGGGTACAATCACAAATATAATAGATCCATCATTAAACAAATGTTCACAAAATGAAATAATGAGATGCATTCACATTGGATTACTCTGTGTTCAAGAAAAATTGGTTGATAGGCCAACTATGGCAACCATTGCACTCATGCTTTGCAGTCATTCTCTCACAATGCCTCTACCTTTGGAGCCTGCATATGCTATGGGCGGGAGAACTAGAAGTCTTACATACACGCAATCATCCGGGGAAGATATAGAAACAACAACTTCATTTGAATCCAAAAGTAAATCAGTAAATGAGAATACAATGTCTTAATTAGAATTTGTAATATATGTTTGTGTACAGTCAGTCTAGTTTCAATAGGCCGTAGATTCTATTTTTTATTTATATATTGAATTGAAATAGTTACATTTAATGTGTTGTCCATTTTACTAGTAGACTCACTAATACATTTTTGGCTTAAATTATGCTTTTTGTGATCCTCCTTATTTTTGTGTAATTTATTTTGTTATTTATTAAGAAATTTATTATAGTAGTCTAAAAATCGTTTGTTTTCTCTTGTTATTAAGGTGTCCGTACTTCATAGCTCTTAGGTCATATGTGGTTAGCAGTGACAATATTTGGTTTCACCACAAGAGAAGCTTTGTGGCTGATCTTTTGTCATTGAATTTCAGAGGGCATGGAAGCTGCTAAATGAGACAGTATATAAGGGAATGGGAAAGTGTATGATTCTAATGTGAGGAGCTCTAATTAGTGGTTGTATGGACAGTGAGAATTTAGTGTTGGCAAGATTGGCAGCTAAGAGGGTTCTTGACTCAGATCATCAAAATGTTAGAATTTGCAGCTATTAGCTGGTGATCTTGATCAAGGCCAAAGGTGTAAGAAAATATTTTGGACGTACTACGGTTATGATGATGAGTTGAAAAATTGCCAATACCAATCTAAAACGAAATCTCAAACTCAGATTAAAATTACCAAAATAACCTGGTGCAAATACCAATCTAAATGTAAATTGCTGAGTTCAATTCTTGAAGGGAATAGTTCTTGGTCCTAACCTCGCAGCCCAAATATAAAAATCAGAGGGTTAATATAAAATAAAAAATTATATGCTTGTCTTTCGCATAAAAGAAAAGCAAATAGACAAACAATTATTATCTAATAGATAAATTTTTTTCTTTTTGTTTTGATATTTTCGCACTTTATAGTAATTATACAAGAATTTTTGTCAACAACAAAAAATTGTAAACACAATATACACAGATATTTTTGCTCCTCATAAGATTTCGGCTAGTTTAACGGCTAATAATTGTTGAGATCTATCAAGTGCGAGTTAATTAAGTTTCACATTGGTTAGAAGAATTGAGATTAGACATTTTATAAGTGAGATGACCATAAACACAATGTTTTAAAGTTTTTGGTGAAAATGCAGTGTTAAAGACTCAAAGTCACTACGTGGTTGCTTAATGTATAATGTGTTAATCTAACCCAGTGAGGCTTCCCCCTCAGAGGTCCAACATTGATATCAAAGCCCAGTTCGGGAGAGCAATAAGTGAGTGATGATGGATCATAGACACACGGCGTGACTCACATTTGATGGGAGATATCAAAATATAGCATGTATGAGTTAAGTCTCATATTGGTTGGAAGAGTTGAGGTTGAACACTTTAAAAGTGAGAGGATCGATAAACCTATAATTCCTTAAAATTTATAGGAAAAGTGTGATGTCAAAATCACTTGTGTGATTGTTCAAAGCCTAATATGTTGATCCAACTCAATGACACTTCTCAAATGCTCAACAGTAATAATGGTGTAATTGGTGTTGGCAACTTGACAAGTAGTGTCCAAATACCATTGCTCATTAAAGAATGCAGGTTAGGGGGATACAATGTGTTAATGGTGTTCTTCTTAGATTGTCCTTTTGGCATAAAATACAAAAGAAGACGACTTTTGCAAAGACTTGAGACATTGACATATATGAAGAATGGTTCCAACTTTAATAATTTCCAACTACTTCGGCATGTGTATTCATGGAAGAGCTATATATGATTTGTTACTTTCTCTACACTTATACAGTAAATTTCTAAAGAATTTAGAGCAAAAACTTCATTAATTCTTCCACCATTTTGTCACAACCAATTCAAGAGAAGAGAGCACAATGCTTTCTTCACTTTGGCTTCTGTTTTCATTTCTTCCTCTCTTTTTCACACAGATATCTGAAGCCAATGACCAGCTAATTCCCCGCAACTACCAATGTAACAAAATTCTCGGAAACTTCACCGATGGTAGTGACTATGGGAATAGCCGCGACGCGGTTTTAGCAAAAATATATTCCAACAAAGAAATAGACTACGGATTCTACAATTTCTCGTACGGTGTAGACACTGACCAAGTAAACGCAATCGGAATCTGTAGAGGAGACATCAAACCAGATGATTGTCATGGTTGCCTGAAAACATCCGCAGCATTTCTCACAAATCGGTGTCAACTAGCAAAAGAAGCAATTGTTTACTATGACTTGTGCACCTTACGCTATTCAAACCGTTCGATATTTGGTGTGATGGAAACTAACACCGGTAAATATTACCATATACAATCAGTGGTGGATGATACATTTAATCGAACACTTAATAACTTGTTGGATGAACTTAAAAGCGCGGCCGCCAAAGGTGACTCGCGTAAGAAGTATGCTGAAAAAAATGCTACAATAATTGATGAATCAAGAAGTAGTCATAGTGAAAACACTATACATGGTCTAGTACAGTGTACACCAGATTTATCTAAGCAAGACTGTACTCATTGCTTGGATTTGGCTTTAAGGGATCTTTCAATATGGTGTAAAGACATGAAAGCATGCTTGTATATAGGACCAAGTTGTTCCATTAGATATAAAATCTCTCAAATTTTTATACCCATAGTCCATGACAGTATTTCAGAGCCACCAACATCACAGCCTAGTTATTTTTTGACAGCATCACCACCACAGCCTCTATTTTTTCTTCTTTCATCATCACCACCAGAGTCGGAGCCACTTCCTCTTGCACCTCCTCCTAGTACGTACATTTCTCGGTGTCCATTTTTTTTCTTCATAAATTCTCTTTACTATATATAATTACTCTATCGAAATTTTTTTTTTACAGCATCACCATTGGAACCACCTCCTGAAACTCGTACATGTCCAATAATTATTATTTTTTAATTTTATTTCATTTTTCATAAATTCTCGCTACTGTATATATGTAATTCTATTTGATATTTTTTCCTGACAGCGTCACTATCAGATCCACCTTCTACTGCTCCCGAAGGTACATTTCCCATAAATTATACATTTATTTTATTTTTTTCATAAATTTCCCATATATAGGTAGTTTTATTTAAAAACATTTTTTGGCAGCATCAATAGCGGAACCACCTCCTTCTACACCTCCTCCTGAAACTGGTACATTAAGAGTTATACTTTTTTTTCCTTTCAATAAATTCTTTCTATTATATGTAATTCACTTATTCTATTCGAAAATACTTTTTTTACAGCATCATCACCCGAACCACTTCCTTCTGCACTTCCTTATGAAAATGGTACATTTCCCATGAATCATCCATTTTTTTTTTCTTCATAAATCTGTCAACTATATTCTATATTTAATTCTAATTTCTAACCATCTAAACCCCTTTCTCTTGCACCTCTTTCAGAAGCTGGCACATTTTCTATGAATTATCCGTCCAATTTTTTTTCATGACTTTTTCTCTACTATATGTAATTCTATTAAAAAAAACATTTTTTTGACAGCATCATCATCAGATTCAGAATCACCTCCTCCTAAAGCTGGTACATTTCCCGTCAAATATTACTTCTTTTATATTTTTAATTAGTGCTTCGAGAACACTTATTAGCATAACCCAAAATATAATGAACTTTTTTTAATACTACATTTACTTTTTATGATTTTCTTAACTAGAGTTTCGAATTTTTTCTTTTAATTTAGATTTTATAGTTGTATTTTATGATTTTGTATTTTATTATTTTTGTATATTATCCCTAATTAACTAATGGTTTCAGGAAAAAGTTGGAAAATTATAACGGCCATAGTTGTCCCGGTTGTTCTGGGTGGCTTAGTACTGATTGTTGGTCTATGCATTTATTGTTTAAGATGGAGAACCCCAACATCCACTAACACTGCTGTTGAATCTGAAGGTAAGTCAACGTTAGTCTTCTCTTTGTTTTTTAGTTATTATTAACCGTCTGATTTTTAGAAAAGAGTCGTGCTAATTAGAAGTATTACAATCTAAAATCAAACATATCTATTAAAAAAATAAATCAAAAATTAAATAAAATAAAAGAATTAAAACTGCATTTAAACCTTATATTAAATTTACCTACACGGCCTTATATCTTTTCTCATAACTTTCTTTTCACAAAAAAATAAATAAAAATACTATTCCTATGGAGAAAGTGTAAACACCAGATCTTATAAATATTATGTTCAGTTTATTTTAAAAATCAATGCATGTGTATATTACTTCAATTAATCATAGTACCTTTTTTTCCCTTATTCTTAACAGCAGCGCTACATATAACGAAGAATGGAGGTTCAGCGAGAATTACGAAAGGTTATTTTTGTCTTTGTGGATTCAGTTTACTTATATTTTTATTTAAAAAACTAAAATATAATTAATCTCCATAAGCTTATCTCAGTTAATTCAGGTACATTACATTATATATATATAACATTGACCATTTATTAGAAAACATCAGATATAGTGTATTTCTTAGTTTTCTTTATTATTTACATTTGGTGTAAAAAAACATTTCCCTATATTTCCAAAAGTTGTTGATTGTGTTAATTATAACATTAATCAAAATATTTGTGAAAACTTGACATGTCTAGGCCCAGAGAAATATGAAGAAGATGTCTTTTATGAAACAACAAATGAAGAAGAATTTGAAATTGAAATCGAAGTTGCTAATGATCTTAAAGTTGGCGATATTTTGCAATTTGACTTTGAAATCATCAGATTAGCTACAAACAACTTCTCTGATGAAAATATGCTTGGTGAAGGTGGATTCGGAATTGTTTATAAGGTAAAAATATTTTATATATATATATATATATATATATATATATATATATATATATATCTTTTTTTTTCAATTGAAAGAAACATACACATGCACATACCATGATATTTTCTTAGATCTACATACACTAAAAATTATAATTAATTTTAGGGTATGCTCCCTAATGGACAAGATATTGCTATCAAAAGGTTGGCTAATAATTCTAAGCAAGGAGAAATAGAATTTGAGAATGAAGTGTTGCTGACTGGAAAGCTTCAACACAGAAACCTAGTAAAACTACTAGGCTTCTGTTTACAAAGAAACGAAAGACTACTAATATATGAGTTTGTCCCTAACAAAAGTCTTGATTATATCATATTTGGTAAATTACAATATTTATTTCAACTTTACTTTTGCTTTTCTAAGATTATATTAAAGAGATCTATGTTGAACAACTTTTTAAATTATAAAATATTATATTTTTATTTATGCGTGCAAATTATGTAGATCCAATTAAGCGTGCAAATTTGAATTGGGAAAGACGCTACAAAATCATAAGAGATATTGCTCGTGGTCTTCTTTATCTTCATGAAGATTCTCGATTACAAATTATTCATCGTGATCTAAAAACAAGTAACATTCTAATAGATGAAGAGATGAACCCAAAAATTACTGATTTTGGCATTGCACGATTGTTCGATGCTAATCAAACTCATGGCATGACAAAGACCCTTGTTGGAACTTTGTAAGTATTAACAACATGCTTGAACTAATGAGATGTTCCTCATTTCCAAATAAGAATTTTATACAAGAAAGCTTACCTATGATTGATCATGAAAGATTAAATGACATTTTATATTTAATAACATAAATATTGTTTTGGCATACAGTGGATATATGGCTCCAGAATATATTAGACACGGAGAATTTTCAGTCAAATCAGATGTGTTTAGTTATGGTGTAATCATTTTAGAAATTATTTGTGGCCGGAGAATCATTGAGAATCACTATAGGGAGAATCCAGAGGATCTATTAAGCATTGTAAGTGTCAAAGATTTTGCTTGTTAGTTAATCTTCCTTTTTTTTTTTTTTAAAGTTAAGATGATGCTCATAGTTAAAAAGATTTCTCAACAAATTTAATCATATCTCTTGCAGACATGGAAAAATTGGAAGGCAGGGACAAGTTTAGATATTGTAGACCCAATATTAAGCCAAGGCTTAGACAAGAATGAAAAAATGAGAAGCATTCATGTTGGATTACTATGTGTTCAAGAAGATATAGCTATGAGACCAACTATGAGTTCCGTTTTAACAATGCTAAATAGCACTTCTTTTCCACTTCCTGAACCCTTGGAACCTCCCTTTTTAATGCACCCAAGAACGGCATCATCTTTAGTGTCAACTGATTCAGGATCAAGATCAGGAAGTCAATTTACTCAAGGATCAACAACTAAGTCCTCAGCTACAGAATAATACTCTGCTGAATATTTTTTTTTTGTTGGGTGATGGAAATTAAATCATAAGCACATTGTAAGTGGGATTTTGAAACTATTTTATCTTCAATTGAATGAATTTTAGCTGTCTTTCATTCGGATTGTTTGCCTATAGTTTAATTTTTATTTGGTTTGTTTTCGGTTGCTCCTACGTGTTCTCGATGCAATATAGAAATCAAAATGCACGTAATTTTTCTAAAAAATATTTGTCGGTGAAAGATGATGGGTGATTAACAATAGAAACAATAACACATTTTTATTTCTGGGTTGTTATTGCTGGTGGTGATGAAGATGATGATGGGTGATTCAATAATTCCACTAGTTATTAAGGGCAATTTCGTCCTTTTGCAGTGTTTTTAATGAGTCATCATCTTCAACTCTGACCGGTAGTGCCACATGTGCAAAAATCATGACACATCAGTAAAAAAGTCAAACGAGAGATTTTTTTAAAATTGACTAAAATTGTAGTGGTAAAATAAATTTTTTTTTTTTAAAAAGCAAGAACTAAAACTTTAACGACCCGAATATTTAAGCTTAAATCTAGAGTGTGTTTGGTAAGTCAAATAAACTAGCTTATAGCTTATTGGATTAGCTTATAAACTTGTTCGAAAAAAATAAATTTGTTTGGTAAAAAGTTTTTCTCATTAGCTTATAGTTTTTTTGAGACGCTATTTTAAATAGCGTTTAAGCTTATAGTTTATAGTTTTTTACAATTTTTTTAAATTTAAATTTTTTATTTATTTTAATAAAAAATACCCAATAACACATATGTCTTTTTTAATCATTTTATATTTATTAATTACTTTAAAATTTAATTTTAACAAACATTTTTATCTTATCAAATATAGCTTAATTTTACTAAGAGGGCCCTAATGTACTCATAGTTAAACCAAATAACGGCGTCAGTCATCGTGCAAGTTGCACGACAATAGCATCTTGCACTTCAGCATATCTCTTTTTGAGATATTATTTACATACTTTTTCTCTCTTTTAAGTTTAAACAATTCAAGAACTTCCAAGCATTTTCCATCTTCTCCTCCCTCCGTAACACTTTATAAGTAAAATTGACTTTTTAGGTTCATTGTAGATTTAATGTATCTGGTTTATATTATAGACCAAATACATTAAATTTACAATGAATCTAAAAAATCAATTTTGCTTATAAAGTGTTACGGATGGAGTACTTTTTTGTCTTCATAACAGAAAGCAACAAGTCTACAACTTTCAATCAGTCAACAAAAGTCTCCCGATAATTGAATGATAACAAAAAAAAAAGACTAATAAGTCAACAAAACGCTTCACTTCACCCAAATGGCATCTCATAACCAATAACCACTTAATTACTTGTTAACATTCTCAAAAAGAAAGCAATATCAGAATGGCAATTGTGATTGTATCTTGCAAGTTATCATTTTCCTTTTATTATTTTCTCCTTCTTCTCATTATTAGCATTGTATCTCAAGCTAAAGCCCAGCCAAATTTTTTGAACAACTTTTGTATAGACAAAAATGGCAACTACACAGCCAATAGCACATATCAAAACAACCTCAACATCCTTTTGTCCAATCTCACTTCCAACACACAAATCAACTACGGTTTTTACAATTTCTCTTATGGCAAAAACACCGACAAAGTAAACGCCATTGGACTCTGTCGAGGAGATGTTAAACCTGATGTATGCCGCAATTGTCTCAACGATTCAAGAGTTCTTCTAACACAACTTTGTCCAAATCAAAAAGAAGCAATTGGTTGGTATGAAAACTGCATGTTGCGCTACTCCAGCCGATCAATATTTGGCCTTATGGAACAATTTCCTTGGTTTTATGAAGCAAGCAAAAGTATTGATAAAGAGGTGGATCTATTTAATCGAGTTCTTGGGAACTTGATGAAGAAACTGAAAGAAAAAGCAGCATCAAGTAATGACTCTCGTGTTAAGTATGCTACGGGTAATGAAACTGATGTGAACTTGAATTTTGAAACCATATATGGTCTAGTGCAGTGTACACCTGATTTATCATCACAAGATTGCATGGATTGTTTAAATGGCGCTATCGCGGAAATTCCAACTTGTTGTAGTAACATGTTAGGTGCTAGAGTTATTGAACCAAGTTGTAATATTAGATATAATTCCTATCCATTCTATAGTCGTCCGCTTGTAGTAGGTCCTCCTCCGCTTGTAGTAGACCCAGATGAAACCTCTCGACCACAAGGTAATTATTGATTCTAATTAATATGAAGTCAAGGTACCGATTCTCATAAGAAGGAAGTCATGATAATTTAGAATTCGTTCAGAAGACAAATAAAATCTAATAAATTGTTTTATTTAGAATTCAAACTCATTCTTCTGAACGATTCTTTCTCAATTGGGGTTTATAAACCAGTTGAGCCTGATCACATGATTTACCATTTTTTGGTTTGTTATACTTTTTTTTTATGTCCTTTTTCTCATGTATACTCTTACTTTTAATTTTTTTGCAGAAAAAAGCAAATCAGCGCATACTAGTACTACCATTGCCATAGTTGTGCCTACTGTTGTTGTAGCTCTTGTTCTGCTAAATTTGATCATTTGCATATGCTTAAGGAGAAATCGCGGGCGCCATAGTATGGCAGGGTCAAATCTCGAAGGTATGTTATGAGTATTGATTTACTCAAACTTTCTATTTTAGACTGAAATTTACTAGGAATGAGATAAACAAACAAGTCGTTCTAAATAAGCTTTTATAATAAGTACATTTAGAAAAACAATTTGTTCCAAAATATAAGTCTTTTACAAGTTTTAAGATACATTTACTATTTTTTCCAAACATAACCCTAACTATTACTACGACTTTACATTGGAATATGAAAATTCAATTATAAATACACCACCAACTTTTCTTAATATATGTGAAATTTTTTAAGAGGGACTTATAATAAAGGATAGAGGGAATTATCAAAGCTTATAATATTCACGCACACCTTAGTGAATTTGGATGGTCTAATCTTATTGAGATTGTCCAAATTTTAAAATCCAACGATTGCTAATTGTGAGAGATGATGTGAGTGTAGGACAATATTGACAATAAAGAATCTAGTCCGTAATAATATTATGTGATGGTAACATAAACTATATGCAATAATTCTCAAATAAAAAGCAGGAAAAAATAGAGGCAAATAGTCATAAGTATTTTGATTTTGTAAATTACAAATATGGATATTTTTCTATTTTGACTTCACTAACATGCCTTGTATCATGTTTCAAGAAATACAAGATGATAATGATGATATTGAAATCCCCGAGTCACTGCAATTCAACTTTGACACAATAGGAGTTGCTACAGATAACTTTTCCGAAACTAATAAACTCGGACATGGCGGATTTGGAGTTGTATATCAGGTAAGTAACACTATTGATTTATATGCACATAAAATTCTTCATTATTATAGTATTTATTATACACAAGTGAGATATATTTTCAGGGAAAACTCTCAAGTGGACAAATGATTGCGGTCAAAAGGTTGTCAAGAGATTCTGGACAAGGAGATATTGAATTTAAAAATGAAGTGCTTTTATTGGCTAAGCTTCAACATCGAAATTTAGTCAAACTACTTGGTTTTTGTCTAGAAAGAAAAGAAAGACTACTTGTTTATGAATTTGTTCCTAATAAAAGTCTTGATTACTTTATATTTGGTAGGTTGTGATATATATGTTTTTATTAAATTGTTGCTATCGTATTGTATCAAATTTGGTACATATCACCACTAAAATAGCTAATTTCGTGTATGTATAGATCCAATAAAGAAAGCACAATTAGATTGGGAAAGGCGCTACAAAATTATTGGAGGTATTGCTAGAGGCCTTCTTTACCTTCACGAGGATTCTCGACTTCGTATTATACATCGTGATCTTAAAGTAAGTAACATTCTCTTGGACGAAGATATGAATGCTAAAATATCAGATTTTGGGATGGCCAGGCTATTGCTTGTTGATCAAACTCAAATAAATACAGATAAAATCGTTGGAACATAGTAAGTAACTACATATCTTGTTAAAAGTTCTTATCAATATCATTACTAGAATTAACAACTATACTGGTTGGATATCAAAGTTATTGACTAATTAAACTTTTTCACTTTGATATGTAGTGGATATATGGCTCCTGAGTATGTAATGTTTGGACAATTTTCGGTAAAATCAGATGTTTTTAGTTTTGGCGTATTAGTTTTAGAGATTTTAAGTGGCCAAAAAATTAGTCGCGTTATTCAAGGGCAGAGTCAGGAGGATTTACTTAGCTTTGTAAGTCCTTATCTCTCATTGTTATTTCTTTCATACCAATGAAAAAGATTACGTATAAAAGTAAACATATTAAGATACAAGAATTGTAATTAGCGATCTAAATGGTGTATATATGCAATTGTGCAGGCATGGAGAAACTGGAGGGAGGGTACAATCACAAATATAATAGATCCATCGTTAAACAACGCTTCACAAAATGAAATAATGAGATGCATTCACATTGGATTACTTTGTGTTCAAGAAAATTTGGCTGAAAGACCAACTATGGCAAACATTGCACTCATGCTTAGTAGTTATTCTTTCACAATGCCTCTACCTTTGGAGCCTGCATCTTTCATCAGCGGAAGAACTAGAAGCCTTACATACACGCAATCATCTGAGGAAGATAAATGAACCTCAAGTTCACTTGAATCCAAAAGTAAATCGGTAAATGAGAATACAATGTCCTAATTAGAATTTGTAATATATTGGCTTAAATGCATTTTTACCTCCCTATTTTGAATAAATCGAAATTTTATCCTCCTTATTTTATAATTCTTTGGATTTTGCCCCCTATATATTAATTACGACAGCGTTTGTAACTAATTGGTAGCTATTTTCTAATAAATTTGGATCTAACCGGATTGTACATACCTCAACAAAAAGCTAGGCAAATCAAGGAAGCCACCCAATTACTAGTAAAATGTATTGATGTAAACAGTACAATTATAAGCATGAGACATTGGTATTGTTGCGTTTGGGAAAGACTATCATGTAAAATCACCTTGGAAGCATTCTCCACCACCAGTTCACTTTGAAGCTGTATCATGTTATCTTCACTGCTAAATGTCCCTTTCTGGATTTGATAGCACAAAACGCCACTGGCATGTTAGGAGCGAAAAAAAGGCAGCTGAAGGAAATCATAAAAGAAAAACAGAAAGTAATAACATGCCCTTGCGACCTAGAAAATTAAACAAGCAAGATTTTGATTTCAAAACTAATCAATAATAATAGAAAAATATAAAACCAGTCCAGAATTTTGTTTGATGAAAAAAACCCAGCCAAGATGTTGGAATAACATATCCTAATATCACTACAAGAAAATCAGGGATTTGCTACGCCAAGTTTGGAAGCTAATTCGTAGCTAATTGCAAGTAAAACAGAGTTAGCTACGAATTTGTTGTGAATTAGCTGTCATATAGGTCGTAGCATGGATTGGGCGGCAGATTATCCTCCAAAATATTTCCTAGCTAATTTGCAACTAATATAATCAAAATCCTAGCTAGTTCCCAATTAATACCTAGTTAAATATTGTTCAAAATCTTACGTTTCCTAACTAAATCGCTAGGATATTGTCACAACAATTTCACAATAAATCTCTAGCTACCATTCCTAGCGATTTCGCAGCCAATTCCAAGCTTTTTGGAATTTTTATAATTATGAAAAGATTTTATAACCAAAAGGATTAGGCTAGCAAATAATAGTATAAAAATTTATTAGGCTACCTAATTATATATTTTGCTATAATAATAATAATACTCAACCAAATAATAATAATAATAATTAATGATTTAGGCTAGCAAATAATAGTATAAAAAATTATTAGACTACCTAATAGATACCCATATAATTTAGTTTTTATAATTATAGAAACCTATCTAATCTAATCAAACTAATGTAATTAGACTTAATTATTTTTTAACAAACAATTCTAGAAAAAATACAATGAAGAAATTCAAAAACGCCTCTTCAAAGTCACAAGTCACAACAATCACTATTTGAAATCTAAAACATGAGTATATACAAATTTAAAACATGAATCAAAACATGTTCGCCTTATGAAAACAAACCCAACAATTATTGAATATTCGCTTCAGAATAATTTCAGTGTTTATTTTTATAATAGGAACAACTAATCTATTTTACATAAATTTCCTAACTACTAATCTACTATGCTATTGTTCCTAACACCTCCACAAAGACTACAGACCTGTAAGATACCCTCTAAGTGCAGAAAACTAGTTATTAGGTTTATTGTATCACAGTCTCATTGCATTCGAATGGAACCACTTGAAAATCAAAATAAATAACTAAAATATCTGTTATTGAAAAATACCTTCCTCGCCATGCCACGACAAACCTTTAGAACATCTCTCAAAGCATATAAGTGGCTATCACATTTGTGGTCTGTGATGAAATTGCCGGAAAGGATTATCCTCTGGAAATGCTCCCCAGGTTGCCTCTTCAAAAGGGTGTAAACTTCCTTTTCAACATCATTTTGGGATCCCAGGTTTCTCTTCAGATAGTAAACAGACCCAGGAATGAATAACTCCTCAGGCACTGCAGGTTTAGTTTCCTCAATCTTCACGACATCTGAATTCTCCTTTGCGGCTTTGGGGAGAGAAGGTGCTTCTCTAGCCACTGGTAACTCCTTAACTGTTAGAACACACCACACTCTGGATATCCATGCTAAAGGAAAAATTGAAAGACTTCAGTAAAATGAGAACCTTGCTACATTAGATATAGTGAAGTACTTAAGTTAAAAACAAATCTTTGGGGCTAAACTAACACCGTGACTCCATTCAAATGTGCACAACCAAATTTGAGGGCAAATATTGTTTTGGATGTGCCTACAGAGCCAAGTGATAACCTAAGAAATACAATACTCAAACACAAAAAATAAACAAGAAATATATAGGCAACTGATAAGTTATAGTTGCAGAACCTGATATTTTCTCTTATTCCTCTTGAATTATACTTTTTTTTAATAATTGCTCTGCTACCATAATTGAATCAAAAACAAAAAATAAAGATTCTACAATTATCTTCTATGACCTATAATTTAATTGTGAATGAAAGTTACAAAAGATTATATAAATATCTACAGACAATTATAACCTTGTATGAAATAACATACAACCATTATTTCTAATATAGAGACAGAATATTACCTTATAACAAGTCCAACATATTTGGTTATTGTCAATATTGAAGTTATTTTTGCCTGCACCATTATAATTGGAGAAAAGTGAGTTACAAGCTTAAGTTAACAGAAGTGTACAAAATGTTACTACAAAAATGTTACAAAAGAGTCTAGAGGTCACACCATTACTATAAACTAAAAGTATGGAAAAAATTAATACTAACATGAAGCATAAATAAGAACGCCAAGCAAAAGTGGAAGAGGCCACACTGCTCCGACTCTTAAAGCACAGTTCAACAAATCTCAGCTTATATATTGGATAAACAATGCCTTATACCATATAACCATATAGTCAATGTAACAGTTTGAGAATGGTACAAAAATACGATTTAATTGTAGAAAGAAACAGACTTTTATTGATGGTATAATACGTTTACAAATTATGACAGAAACAAAATCACACAAACTATAGAGATTGCAGAATTCACGCATAAACTAAGGAAGGAGATAATTTACTATTACAAGGCAATTCCTATACAGGAAAGTTTAGTCTTGGTCTCTCCCTTCTAAGAATTAGGGGGCTTGGTCTCTGCCTCAAGTAAGCACTCGGTAACTATCCCATAACCATTTTCTCCTTTGCTTTATTTATTCCTAAAAAAAATTAACATAACTGCTATAGCTTGTATAACAAGTCAGGTATGTATAATTTATAACTTTTTTGCAAAGAAAAATGGGCCTGTAATGCACGAGCATGATTGGACTCTCCATCATTTGGTTTAGAACTTCACCCTGAGCTAGTATTTTAATTTTTTATTTATAAATAGGCAATTTGACTTGATTTAAGTCTAGCTCTGGAGTTTTATTTGATAGCCACATAAGTTTTAACATAAGCTTCCACTCAATTTAGTTCTGATGTTGGAGGTTGTAATGAGTAGGTCAATTCCTTCCTGGTTATTTTTTAACTTAGTCAACTCCAAATTGTCCTTGAACCTCTCTACATCCTCATTTAAACCCTTCCAACCAATTCCAATATTCAATGTGGCTCTTTTCTCTCCTTGTACAGCCTCCACAATCCTCTGCTCTGCATACATAGTGAATCCCTAGAACCACAATCAACGATAATAACTTAACGGTCACATGTTTAACATTGGTAAGAATAACTACAATCAGAATCAGTTTATAAAGCAAAAATACGTGACCAATTATTCCCCATGTAAACCAAGGAAATAAATAACTTAAGACAACATAACAAACAAGGTTTCTTGCATTGCCAAAACAGAATTTAATGAAAAAAATAATACTTGTAAAACCAGAACAGCATACATATAATAAGGCTGTCCTGTTCCTGTAGTGATTTTTTATCATTATATATAAGGAGGAATGAACTCAACAAATCACCACAAGTAAATATTTAGACTAGCTGCTATGCTATAACTAGAAGACATAAGCAAAACAGAATTTGAGGAGACATAATTACAAAAAAGTTACCCTATTTTTACCATTTCATTTTTTTAAAGATTTAATAACATAAATGTTATTCTCACCATTTCTCTACAAATAATTGAAAACAGAAAACAAAATGATAAAAAGGAATTATTTTTGTAATTACCAGTGAAAGAGTATATGTGTTGTCAAATATTGAATTGATATTGGGAAGAATGAGGATTTTAGGGTTTATGTTACACAAGACCATAACATAAGCCATATCTGCATCAATTACTATACTAAGTTCAACCTTAAACTACTAAGACCAGATTTGTGTGTCCAAGCTAGCCTAAAATTAAGCATGCATTAAGAGCAGATTTGTGCATCAACAAGAGATGCATCAATTACTACTAAGACCAGATTTGTGCATCAATTACTATACTTCATATTCTCAACACTTTCCTCAATTTACATATAAGAGCTATAAGGAAGTAAAGTATTGCAATAGTAGTCATTCAAATGACTGAAACATGCATTAATAAAAATTCACTTATGTGTAGGGAACACCAACCTATGGTCCGGGAGGTGTGAAAATTGGTTGATCCAACAAGAGATGCAGCAACAATCACAGAGATACGAGAATTGGACATGAATAAACCCTAATCAAAGCAAAAATCAACTTAAAATCAAATCAGAAATATCAAATCGTAAATATAGAAATCACCAAATACCACAATCAACTTGAAAACGCACAATGAAGAATCGTGAGAGTTTCTGAAGATCTTCCTGAATGCTCCATGAAGAATCGATGGAGAGGACTAAGATTCATGCAGACTATAATTAGTTTCTCACATCTATAATTAGTTGCAGGAAAAGATGGTAAGCCCTTACAATACAGAGTTTGGAATCTAAATAAGCTCATTTTCAAGATTAGACTCTAACTTATAAAATTTAACCTAACACGAAAAATAATATTTAACGTATAAAGAACAAGCATATCATTGCAATACAATTATACAGAATTTATGTACATACGCTTAAATCTGTGATTGCTCATTGCAATATATTCATGTATTTGAAAGCAAACAAAATATCACAATAGATCGCAAAAATACGTATGAATTTTGAAACAGAACAACGGAAACCTGAATTTGTACTTCAATTCATGAAGAATCTTCAGTATGCAGCTAGCTGTAGATGACGGTGTCGAAAATCGCAAAAAAGGACAACGAAATCTTCACATCGGCGACGGCAACATTGACGCTTTTGATCAATTGGACGATTATCGATTCTGAACACAAAATTTTGAATAGGTTTGCACAAATACAGAACAAATCAATAAAATTGATGAGCATGGGGAAATCGGAATTGAACCGATTCGATTCTTATTCTCTGAACAAATCAAACAAATAGAAGGAAGATGAAATTCATCAAATAGAAGGATGAAAAGGTACTTTGGCCTTAGCTAGAACGAGATCGCCGAGTTTCAAGTACGCATTGACCTTGGCTTTGTGGCACGACGATGCTACGACGAATGAATAGAAAACCCTAAAATATATTACAGAACCGCCGCGGCGATCTCCGGTGAGAAATGTTCGGCGGAAACGGTTAGAGAAGCGATGAAGGTTGCGGCGGTCGAGGACGTGTCAGCATTGGTAATGGCGGAGAGAGAGAGAGAGAGAAATTTGGGAAAAAAATATATTACTCTTTCAGTTTTTCTTTTCTTATTGATGCTTTTCTTTTTTTTTTTATGAAATATTGATGCTTTTTTTTTTTATAATTACATATAAAGTATTTTTTATAATTACATATAAAGTAAAAATGTATTTTATTGTGAAAAATAAAATAATTGATTGTAAATAAATGAAAATATATTTTTAAAAATTTGAAAGCATTATTAGCTTGGAAAATTTCATTTGTGGTAAAAGCACATCCAATCAACCACAACTTAACTTGAACAATCCACCGTAGCAAATATTTGGTAGCTAATCTGATATTTTTTTGTAGTGTATGTAAAGATGAATAAGATATAAGTAATCAATTACATAACTTATTTATATAAGGATTATAGAAAGAACTTATTTAACCCAGCCAACGACGATTCCGGTGCCGGAGACTTATTGTTTTTATCCATTTTTTGTTTTTACAAAATAGCTACCAATTATCTATAAATGCCTTCGTAGTTAATATATAGGGAGGCAAAATTCAAAACATTATAAAATATGGGGTAAAATTTCGGATTTTAAAATAAGAGGGATAAAATTCCGATTTATTCAAAATAGAGGGGTGAAACTGCATTTAAGCCTTTTTTTATAGTGACAACAAGAGTACAAAAGTAATATAATATCGAGTAAAATATGTTTTCAGTTTCTACTTTTATAGTGAGTTTTGATTTTCGTCACTGTAAAATAAAATCAACTGTTTTCATCCTTACAATTTTTTTTTTGTTTTTAATCCTTAATGAGCAAAATTTTGACATGTTAATGCCAATATTTTTTCTGAATAAGCTAAATTAGCCCTGTTAATGACAATATTATGACATTTTTATGTTCAAAAGGGTATATATTATGTCTATGTATCATGGTAAACCTTTGTAAGTCTATATATATATATATATATATATATATATATATATATGTTTAAAAAAAAAGGTTTAATTGCACTTTTGATCCATTATTTTGCAAAATTTGCGATTTTGGTCCCCCTATTGTAAAATCAAACATTCTTGCCCCCTTATTTTGATTGTTTTTGCATTTTTGGTCCCCCACCCCAATTTTTAACCGACTGACATGCAAATTGCTTATCTGACAATACCATGTGGTAAATTGGGATTACACGTCAGAAAATATAATATTTTTTTTAATAACAAATATAATTTATACAGTTTAAGATCTTGGCCATTGATCATCTTTTAACGAACTCAGGCGGCACAAAATTTTAAAAAACATAGTTTATTACTTAAGCATTGAACCTTATAAAATCTAATGTTTTTGTCTCTCTCACCATTCCTTCATTCCTTATGAAAATATTTTTATTATGTTCGTCGATTAAAGTGCAAATTAAATTTGGAAAGTTAAAGAATTAATCCTAGAAACAATAGTTTAAGTGGTTGTTTACTACAAAGACTCAATGTAGAGAATGGTAGTTTACGACTGATGACTTCTAGTCATTGCATGAAATAATGGTCAAAAGCAAGCAAATTACGAAGAAAAGTGTATGTTTTGAGGGGGAATTGTATGAGAAAACAACCCTTGGAAATGAAGTACTTGGAATGGAAGAAGGAGGTAGAAAAGCAAGACTTGAAGCTGCTGGAATTTACGCCTGAGGCGTAAATATCCCACTTGGGCGGAATTTGGTGGTGTTGAAGGGCTGACCCTCTGAAAATTATGCCCAGGCGTAATTATTCTGCCTGGGCGTAATTATTTCGCCTGAGCGGAAATTTGAGATGTTTTCTCCTATTATAAAAAGGAAAAAGATCTAAGATGAAGAGGTTACAAATTTTGGATCAAAGAGGGGTCTAAGAACACATTCTTGGAGCTTGGAGAACATTGATTGAGGATTGGAACTAATGTATTGAAGCTTGGATGCAAGATTCAAGTCCTAATTCCTACACTTTCTTCATGTATTTTCACTTCTTTCTCATTGCATCTCTTCTAATAATGATTTGCTAAACTTCTTAGATTGGATTTTGTGTTGATAAACTTGTATGAATCTATGATCCAAATGTTAGTTTCTCATTAATTCTCTTGTGATTGATTCATTTACCATTTCATTAATCTTGTGCTTAATGCTTCATGAATGTTGATGAATGTCATGTATGATTTTAGATTCTTGCTTGCTAAGAGATTAGATGTTTGAATCGGAAAGTAGATTAATGAATGAATCTTGTGATTTGCCTAGAGATATAAAATTAAAGATTTAGATTAAAGATTTAACGAACTTGCATGCTTATGTTAACTTGTAATTATCCTAAGAGATTAAGAAATTAAAGTGTAACATAATGAGTTATGTGACCATGAGAGTGGATGTAACTAATGTGTTAAATCATCATGGTAATTGAATGAATCATGTTTAGGGAATTAACCTCTAACATTATAGTGAAATGCTAGTGAATCGGAACAAAATCCAATCGTCCGCCAACCGTTCGATAAAAGTTCAATTTCTCGTTTTAACCAATTTGAATGCTAAAACTCCCCCATTTTAATGTCTTTAATGTTACTTTTTAAAGTAAAGCTAATTTTCCATTATTGAGAGGTTTCTCAATTCTTATAAATACGATAACTCTTTTTACTATTTGAGACGCATTCGTATACTTGCGAATTAATCCATCAAAGACTCTTAGACTATGTTACATGAAATGCATGGGTGTTGAATGTTGATCCTTCTGTTTTATTTGCTGAATGTAGAGGCCTTCTTTTAGGTGACCTCTGATTAGAGGGGCCCTTGTCTTATCATATAAAGAAATGAATATTATATGAATTTTGTTGTCTTCTTTCATTTCAATTGTGCTGATTATTATATACAACCCTAGCAATAATGATAAATTAAAAAATTTCTAGAAATAAGAGAAATAAGGAATATTATATGAATTTTGGTGTTTTCTTTCATTTCAATTGGTTTATATACAATAGAGCAATAATAATACATTAAATTGTTAGAGATAAGAGATTGCTATTGATTTCTAATAGACAATCATGCTGACAGTGAGCTAATAATTATGTTCAATGATATGCCATAATCACAATGATTCTTCTAATTAAACTATTAACTATAGTTGAATTATCCTTAATATTCAATAATATATTAAATAATTTAAACTGATGAGAGACAAAAAAGTGTTTATTTGGATGAGAGAGAAAAAATGAAAAATTGATTTTGTTATATTTGCACATTACTTTGTGCAACTGCAGGAAATTTGAACAGCAGTGGATCCTCATCCATAGTATAACTTATGCAATGAAAAAACCAAAAATAATTTAAATGATAATGGAAATGCAGGGGACTAATATGAACTGCATTCCCTGTGTTACTGATTTTCTTCTTATGCTGTAGCATAAATGTTTTTATAATTTATGAAACTATACAAAATAAAATATATATCTCAGATTAATTATTAAACTCGATTGAAAAAACAATTATATGTTAATTTTATATTCTAAAATAATAAAATTTTCAATGAAAGAAAGATTAATATCTTTAATGTTGACTTAAAGTTTTTTGACATAAAATAGTGGTTTGAAGTTAATTGTTATCACAAAATAATGTATATTTTAACATAAGAGCGGAGGAGAATGTAATTTAAACTTTTTTTTAAAGAAAGTTAATGTAATTTACTCTTTATTTTATGTTAAACAACGAACATAGATTCACTACTGTTGTAAGTATACACAGTTTTCGGCCATCCATTTTCAATATAACAGTACTAGAATATAATGAGAGTATTGTAGAGAAAATTGTCTAAAAATTGTTCAAAATTGATTGTACAAATATAGTTCTCGTTTTTTATAGCAATAAAAAACAATATTTGACAATTTTATAAGAACTAAAAACATATTTAATCTACTTTAAAAAAATATATTTAATCTAAAATTTTATACAATTTTTATATAATATTATTTACAAATTATTAAATGTGTAAGAAATATAAAAAAATTGTTATCCCTTTGACTAATTTTTCTACAATGTATCACCAGGGAGCTGTAAATTTTTTTTTTCAGAAATCTAAATGTCATCAACTTTTTTTTAATTATATATAAATGGAAAAGTTGAGACACTTGATTGTTCAACGTTGTGGTGTTATTTAGAATAATGAGAGATCTAAATAAGTGGGAATAAACTAATGCAAGTTGCTGTGTCACTTTCCAAACAAAAACAAGAAGACTTTTGAGAAGATTCTTTACTACTCTCAACTTGAACGATATTTTTAACTAATAGATTACAAACTTTCTCCATTAATTAATTCTAAAACTTCATTCTGTTATTTTGTCACAACCACAATTCCAGTAATATGATTTCTTCCATTTGGCTTCTGCTATCCCTTCTAATTCCTCTGTTTTTCACACTAATATCCGAAGTTAACGGCCAAGTACTTCTCCGCGACCACAAATGTAACCAAAATCACGGAAACTTCACCAACGACAGTGCCTACAAGAACAACCGTGACACCGTATTCGAACAAATGTATTCCAACAAAACAATAGACTACGGTTTCTACAATTTCTCGTATGGCAATGAACCTGACAAAGTATATGCAATTGGACTCTGCAGAGGAGATATAGAACCAGATGATTGCCGCATGCAGTTGCCTGTCACAGTCGGCAACACTTCTCGCAGAACGGTGTAGCATACAGAAAGAGGCAACTGGTTACTACGACTCGTGTACCTTACGCTATTCAAACAATTCTCTATATGGTGTCCTGGATTATGGGAAAGTTTACCTTATCGAAACCAAGACAGTGGTGGACGATGTGTTTAATCAAACACTTAGTGACTTGTTGGATGAACTTAAAAGCGTGGCCGTGGATGGTGATTCGCGTAAGAAGTTTGCTGAAAAGAGTGTTAAAGTAATTGATGATGCAAGTAGTAATAGAAATGAGACTATATATGGTTTGGTTCAGTGCACACCAGATTTGTCTAAGGAAAACTGTACTAATTGTTTGGATTCAGCTTTTGGAGAGTTTTCGTATTGGTGTAAAGAAATGAAAGGTTGTTTGTATCTTGGACCAAGTTGTTCTGTTAGATATGATATCACTCCTTTCTTTAAGTCCATAGTCATGAACAATGCAGAGTCACCAGCACCACAACCAGTTTCTCAAGCACTTTCTCCTAAAACTGCAACTTCTGCTATCTCCATAAACACATCTACTAGTAAAGGTACAATAATTATCCTATCTTAATTATGACTTTATTTTCTTCTTTTAGGTCATTTTTGTTTTAAAAGGCCAAGAACAATAATTTATTTATTTGATTATGCCTAACTAAGTATTATTTCTGGATTAGGAAAGAGCAGGAAAATAAGAACGGCCATCGCTATCGTTGTAGCAATTGTCGTGGCTGGCATAGTGCTTGTTGTTTTATGCATTCATTTTGAAAGGAGAAAACGAAGACTTGAATATACGCATGAATTTGAAGGTAAGTAAGTCAATAACCACTTGTGATTTGTTTAAATGAAATATAGGATTGGAAATAAGTCCAACTGATTTGAGTTTGACTCGACTCGATAAGTATTTGTTCAATTTGAAACTTGGCTCGAATTCGATACAAACTTTTTTTTTAGCTTGAATTTCGGCTCATTAAAAATTCACAAAAGTTTCGGTTCCATTCGTTAGTTTCAATTCATTTCCAACTCGAAACTCAAAAGCTTCAGAGTTTGACACATTTTTTTCTAACCCAAAATCAACTCCATTTGAAAAGGTTGCCCATTATTACATGGCCACAGTTTTTCCAACGATGTCTGGTCTAAAGTCAAAAATCTTGTGAACCTCACCTCAATGGCCTACAGATTCACTGATTCACATTTGAAAAAATCTACTTCCGTTGAGATAATCTTTTTTATTATTTAAAATAAATTAAAAATTGAACATAATGTCCAGGCCAAGAGAAAAATGAAGATGAATTTGAAGCTGAAGCGAGTAATGATCTTAAGGTTGGTGATTTGTTGCAATTTGACTTGGAAACCGTCAGATTAGCTACAAGCAACTTCTCTGAAGCAAATAAGCTTGGTCAAGGTGGATTTGGAACCGTTTATAAGGTAAAAAATTATACCCTTTTTATTGAAACATGTACACATGCATATGTCATGATATTTTTATTAGATCTTCTTATATACACTAAAAATTGTAATTAATTGTAGGGTATGCTCTCTGATGGACAAGATGTTGCTATTAAAAGGTTGTCAATCAATTCTAATCAAGGAGAAACAGAATTTAAGAATGAAGTGTTGCTAACAGGGAAGCTTCAACATCGAAATTTAGTTAAGCTATTAGGTTTCTGCCTACAAAGAAAAGAAAGACTACTCATATATGAGTTTGTCCCTAATATAAGTCTTGATTATATCATATTTGGTAAATTATCTTTGCTTTTTCTATAATGAAATAAACAGATATATGCTGAACAACTATTTATATAATAAAATTTTGTAAGAAAAAACTATTTAAATTATGAAATATTATAACCTTTATAGTTTTGGCTTGGTTGATTACGTAGATCCAGACAAGCGTGCAAATTTGAATTGGGAAAAACGCTACAAAATCATTAAAGATATTGCCCGGGGTCTTCTTTATCTTCATGAAGATTCTCGATTACAAATTGTTCACCGTGATCTCAAAATAAGTAACATTTTGCTAGATGAACAGATGAATCCAAAAATTACAGATTTTGGCATTGCAAGATTGTTTGACGCCAATCAAACTCATGGCATGACAAAGACCGTTATTGGGACTTTGTAAGTATTAACTAATGCTTGAACTAATGAGACATTCCTTATTACCAAATAAGAATTCTGTAAAAAAAAGTGAAAATATTTGATCATGGAAGATATGACATTTTATATCATTGATTTTGGATCTGATTGTTTTGGCACACAGTGGATATATGGCTCCAGAGTACATTAAAGATGGAGAATTTTCAGTCAAGTCAGATGTGTACAGTTTTGGTGTAATGATTTTAGAAATTGTTTGTGGTCGAAAAATTATTGAGAAACATGGCGGGGAGAACATGGAGAATCTATTAAGCATCGTAAGTATTAAATCTCTTAATTGTTAGTTTTTTTTTTGTCGAGTAGCCTAGTGATTATAAATTTCATCCTTAAGGTGAATAAGTAGAATTTCTGGAGTTAAACTCCGATGCTTGAATATATAATGCAATGTTTCTATCAACTGAGTTAAACTCACGGATAGATCTTCCTCTTTTTTAAAAGTCATATTTATATATACTTTATCATCAATTGAACAAATTCTTGTATTTTGGCTTGTTCAAAAAATTGAACAAATTCTTGTAGGCTTGGAGAAATTGGAAAGCAGGGACAACTTCAGATATTGTAGATCCATTATTAGACCAAGGTTTTAATAAGAATGAAAAAATAAGAAGCATCCATGTTGGATTACTTTGTGTTCAAGAAGATATAGATATGAGACCAGCTATGAGTTTGGTTTTACTAATGCTTAATAGCTCTTCTTTCCCACTTCCTGAACCCTTGGAACCCCCCTTTTTAATGCAACCAAAAAGGGCATCATCTATAGTGTTAAGTGGCCAATATACAGGTCTCACAAAGTCAACTGATTCAGGATCAGGAAGCCAATTTACTGAAGGATCAACGAGTAAATCTTCAGTTACAGATTAATGTTCTGCTGAATATTTTTTGTGATGAAATTTAAATCATAAGCACATAGTAACAACAATGAAGTGTGACTATGAAAATATTTTATGTTCAATTCAATTTTGTTTGTCTTTCATTTGGATTGGCCTTTTAAGCCTTTACTCTGTTTCAAATTGTGTAACAACATATTGCGTATAGTGTTATTTTTGTCTATTGTTTTATTTGGTGTTGTTTATATTGATTGCTTTGTAAAACGAGTACACTTCTAGAAATTGAAAGGGTGGTTTGGCTCTCAGAATTTAGCAAACGAATTAGCAGGATACCACATGGAGCGGATAATGGTCCTCTAAGTAGTGGCGCTAAAGAAAAATCATTTGGACCTTATTGTTGTCCAAAATTAAGGTTGTTGTTGTTGTAAATGATCATAAAAAAATTAGTGTTGTTTTTATTTTTTTTCTTTACTCTTCTTTCTTCTGATTAGTTCTTACATGTGAATTTAAGTTGTTGTTGCAAAAATTTCGGGTATACAAAGCTTAATTTTTATAAAAACATGTTTAACACATATCTGAATAACTAAAACATATAATTGTAATTGTCAAAAATAAAATACAATTGCAGAACTTTAGTATAAATTACATACTCAAACAATTGTACACCACATGGAGATCCACTCCATATGGAATCCAGTTAATTCACTTCCTAAATTTACTTCAGTTGAGGGGACATTTGCCTAAAATTTAAAAGTTTAAGGGTGCGATTTGCTTATAAATTGTAGAATTCAAGGACTAATTTAAATATTTTATAAAGTGGTTTGTTAATATCGTTGTTGTTACAACTATTCTCTCTCTCTCTCTCTCTCTCCCTCTCTCTCTCTCTCTCTCTCTCAATTATTCTCCTTATTTTACAAATTTTAGTCCATTACCCCCGGGATATGAAGTTATGTTTGCAGATGTCACTTATGCAGTTAACGTCCATGTCATTGTGATTTTTTTTGGGGAAATAGTCATTTTAGTCCTCTAATGTGCACTTCGCTGTCATTATGGTCCCTCACTCAGGAAAAACTACAAAATAGTTCCTCAATCAGTACTCCGTTAGTCAATTTAGTCAAAACTGTTAGTTTAGCCGTTAAAGTGAACAAAAACGCTGATCTGACCCCTTTTTTGGACACATGTCAGCATGGTGAAGTGACATTAGTTTCCAGGTGGCTTATGACATGGCGTGGGAGACTAAAATGACAATAAGAAAAAATTTCCCAATTTAAATCCCTAAAACCCAAATCACATTCTTCATATTTATTTTCTATTGTTGTTGTTGTTGTTAATCTTCTTGCTCGTCACATTTTTCATATGTCAATTGGATGTTGCTAAAAAACATGGGATTTATGGTGCTGCTTTTTTCACTAATTCTGTTGTTGTTTGTTACATTTTTTGTCCTATACATCATGGTTTTATTCAAACTCCTGTAACTATGTAAATTTGCTATACTAAGCTTTGAGAAAGAGAAGGAGATGCATGTAAGCCATCCATGGAGATGACTCACAACAGAAACATGATGACATAGTGGAAATAGATGGAAAATAATTTGATATCAAGTGAAAAAGCTGTTCTGCAACAACAATGAAGAAATAACTTTTAATTTTTAACTTTGGGTTTTATTTTCAAATCTCAAATATCCCTAGTTTTGATTCTTTTGTGAGTTTAATTTGTGACTGATGATGGTTGTTTCTCTGAGTTTGGTGTTTATTTATTTCTCATACTTTTTGCAGTTTTTTGTTGTTGTTAATCGTTAAAAATAAAATTCTTTTGTGGCGGTTAATCCTTAATTCTAATGATGAAGAAACTTTCTTGTTTTCTTTGTCCTTGTTGTTTGCATATTTGGTTGTCTTTTGAGTTTTGTTGCAAACATTCAAAATTACATGCTTCATGGAATTGAAAGGTCTTCATGCCTTAATTTCAAGATCTTCATTCTTACCATGATTTTTGAGTTTTGCAATTTCTGAATTTTATATGAATGTACAAAGAAATTGAAGAAAAATGAGAGGAAGAAGATGGAGACATGAAAAAAAATAGTCATTTTTGTCCCTCGCCATATCATCACACCATCTGCCAACTAATGCTTACTCAGCGTGCCACATGTCCTCAAAAAAATGCCACATCATCTTTTTTTGTAAAGTTAACGGCCAATTTTAACGGCGGAGACTAAAATGACTAACATATTACAGAATCAGGGACTATTTTATATTTTTTCTTCAGTCAAAGACCAAAATGACAGCGAGTTGCACATTGAGAGATTAAAATGACTATTTCCCCGATTTTTTTTTTACCCCAACATTATTCTTTTTGGAAAATACTATTTATTAAGAATTTTTTGATGCAAGAAAGAGGAGAATTTTATGTGTTAATTTTTTATTGGTCAAATTTTAATCACTCTCTCCCATATATAGTTAGTCAATTTTTAATTGGTCAAATTCTTTTATTTTATGGATTCTTCTCTATTTTATGTAAATATTTCTTACTAAACGGTACTCCTTTTTTTTTACTCTGCCATTACTACCAAATGAGATAAGTTCACACGAAAATTCAAATTACAACTTTATTCACCAGAGTGATGATTGTTAACTAGGGGTGAGCACAAACCTGCAACCCGACTCGAAACCGACATAACCGCCAACATGTGGAAGCACTCGGTCGGGTGCGGGTCGGGTCTCAGGTCAACAATTGTAAAAAATCGGTCGTGAACGGTTGTATACGGGCGGGTGCGGGTCTCTAATAATCCGTCTATTCATAACCGAAACCGACCGAACAATTTCTAAAATACAAATTAATTTTTTTCTAGTTTCAAGCACCTCTTCTCTCTCTTAATATCATATGCTCTTCAGTTTGTTAATTTTATCTATCTTTGATAGAGGAGAAAAATGTTGTATTTTACGAGCTTTAGCTTGTAATATATGTTGATAAATAAGATGTGAAAGATAATATTTTAGATTTATCTTAATTTTTACTTCTCGTCCACTATCTATTATTGTCGTTGAATTTACAAATTTGAAACAAATTAACTTCATCTCATCATTTTTATTGTATCTTTTGTTGCATTATGTACGAAATATTGAACGAATTGTCAAAAAACAAATGATTTTTTGAACAATGAAGTTTTAAATGTAACAACAACGTTTCAATCTAACCCGTTAAAACCGACCCGTCGGACCCGTCACCCGTATTACCTGAATCCGAACAAACCGAAGACGTAAACGGTCGGAATTGGGTCCAAATTAATAGGTCGCGGTTTTTATCGGTTTGACGATTTTCGACCCGAATCCGACCAAACCCGACCGATGCTCACCCCTATTGTTAACAATCAAACTCATTGTGAATTTTGTTTTCGGGGAAAGATGGCAAGAAAATGAAACTTTATGCATATTTCAACTTGGAATGAGTCATATGCAGCGTATACTATACTTTAAAGTTTAAATTAAACTTTATGCATATTTCACCAGAATGATGGGGCTGTGGGCTAAATAGCTTGGAATGAGTCATGCCCCGTAGACTAGGTGAATCTGAATATTGACTACAGTCTAAAGCATGGAATATCTTTACTTTGATTTTTGACATAAGAAAATTTAGGGCGGGCCAGTCTAAAGTATGAAATATTTGATTTCTTAATCTTTTTACCGCAATTAAACTTTTGGAGTTTATTTTTATTTTATATAACTAGGATAATTCACCACTTATTCAAGTGGTTTATGATGGACTAACATTTTAACCAATACAAATTTTACAAAATTTATCATTGTATTGAAAGTTTATATCATATAAATCATTCATAAAAAAATTAGAAAAATTGAAAATCATTTGATATGTTATTGAGACTCATTAAGATTTAAGGTATTTAATAAAACGTTAATTTTTATGGGCCTAAATAACATATCAAATGATTTTCAATTTTCCTACATTTTTTATGAATGATCTATATGATATGAATTTTCAATCCAACGGTGGATTTTATAAAATTCGTATTCATTATAATACTATTAATCACTTGTCCACGATAGACCGCTTAAAAAGGTGATCCAGCGTAACATTCACCTATATAACTAACTATGCACAACAACTTAACACTCAACCAATTCTAAAGGACAGAGCACTATGCTTTCTTGGCAATGGACTCTGTTTTCACTTCTTCCTCTGTTTTTCACACTAAATTCTGAAGCAAACGACCAACTAGTTTTCCGCTACCACGCTTGTAACCAAAATCTCGGAAACTTCACCATAGGTAGTCTCTACGAGAACAACCGTAACAATGTTTTGGAACAAATATATTCCAACAAAGAAATAGACTACGGTTTCTACAATTTCTCGTATGGCAAAGAACCTGACAGAGTAAACGCAATCGGTTTCTGCAGAGGCGATGTTAATCCAACCGATTGCCGTGAATGCTTGAAAACCTCCGCAGTACTTCTAACCGATCGATGTCCAATACAAAAAGAAGCAATTGGTTACTACGATTTGTGCACCTTACGTTATTCAAACGATTCCCTATTCGGTGTCATGAAAACCGAAACAGGTTTCGTTTATAATATTGAAACCAAGACAGTGGTAGATGATGTATTTAATCAAACACTTAATGTCTTGTTGGATGAACTTAAAGGCGTGGCCGCGGATGGTGACTCGCAACATAAGTTTGCTGAAAAGAGTGTTAAAGTAATTGACAAAACTAATAGTAATAGAAATGAGACTATATATGGTTTGGTTCAGTGTACACCAGATTTGTCTAAGGAAAACTGTACTAATTGTTTGGATTCAGCTTTGGGACAGTTTTCGAATTGGTGTATACAAATGAAAGGTTGTTTGTATCTTGGACCAAGTTGTTCTGTTAGATATGATATCACTCCTTTCTTTCAATCCATAGTCATGAACAATGCAGAGTCGCCAGCACCACCGTCAGCTTCTGAAGCACTTCCTCCTGCACTTTCTCCTAAAACTGCAACTTATGCTATCTCCATCAACACATCTACTAGTAAAGGTACAATAATTATCCTATCTTAATTATGACTTTATTTTCTCTTTTTAGGTAATTTCTAGATTATGCCTAACTAACTACTGTTTCTGGATTAGGGAAGAGCAGGAAAATAAGAACGGCCATCGCTATCGTTGTAGCTGGCATACTTTTGGTGGGAATATGGATTTGTTTGCGAAGACGAAAACCAAAACCCGAACACACGCCAGAAATTGAAGGTAAGTCAACATAAGTCTTCTCTTGTCTTTTGTCAAAAAAAAAAGTCTTGTGTTTTTTCTAACTTTTTGTTTCTTTAAGGCAAGTCAACATAAGTCTTCTCTTGTATTTTTTCCTAACTAAAATATAAAAGGCTTAGTCATAGATAAATAAAAAGTTAAGATTAAATACTTAGATTATTAAACTAATGATATTTTGAGATTTTTATTAATGGTGTCATAAAAAAAAGTTACTTAAGAGTATACAACATGAACTTTCATAAAAAATAAGAGAAGAAAATTGAAAACATAAAATTTAGAGGAAAAATTAAATTTAATTGTAAAAATTAATATCATTAATTATTATCATATATATATATATATATATATATATATCTCACTGTTAGCCTTATCCTAATGACTTATTAAATATTTTTAACCAAAAAATTATTGATTGTGTTATAATATTAACCAATATATTTGTGGAAACACATGCCTAGACGAAGAGAAAAATGAAGATGAAGTTGATGTTGATGTTGATGTTGAAGAGGAAGAAGCTGAAGCTGGTAATGACCTTAAAGTTGGAGACTTGTTGCAATATGACTTTGCAACCATCAAATTAGCAGCAAGCAACTTCTCTGATGCAAATAAGCTGGGTCAAGGTGGATTTGGATCTGTTTACAAGGTTTAAAACAAATTCCCCCTTTTTTTTTATATATAATTGCAACATATACATGCATATATCATGATACTTTTTTTAGAGTTATATAGACTAAAAAATAATTATAATTTTAGGGTACGCTCTCTAATGGACAAGATATTGCTATCAAAAGATTGGCTAACAATTCTGAGCAAGGAGAAACCGAATTTAAGAACGAAGTATTGCTGACGGGGAAACTTCAACATCGAAATTTAGTTAAGCTACTAGGTTTCTGCTTACAAAGAAAAGAAAGACTACTGATATATGAATTTGTCTCCAATAAAAGTCTTGATTATATCATATTTGGTAAATTACAATATTTTCTCCAACCTTACCTTTACTTTTCTATGATGAAATAAAGAGATATATGTTGAACAACTTAAGTTATAAAATATTATATCTTCATAACTTTGGCATGGATAATTATGTAGATCCAATAAAGCGCGCAAGTTTAAATTGGGAAAGACGCTACAAAATCATAAAAGATATTGCTCGTGGTCTTCTTTATCTTCATGAAGATTCTCGATTACAAATTGTTCATCGTGATCTCAAAACAAGTAACATTCTGCTAGATGAAGAGATGAACCCAAAAATTACGGATTTTGGCATTGCAAGATTGTTTGATCCAAATCAAACTCATGGCATGACAAAGACGGTCATCGGAACTTAGTAAGTATTACGAAAATGCTTGAATTAATGAGTTATTCTTCATTTCCAAATAAGACTTCTAAAATTAAATTTAAAAAAAAGGGGAAAATGATCGAGCATAAAAATGGAGTGACATTTTATATTTATTATTGAACTTGTTTTGTGATACAGTGGATATATGGCACCAGAGTACATTAAACATGGACAATTCTCAATCAAATCAGATGTGTTCAGTTTTGGCGTAATCATTTTAGAAATTATTTGCGGCCAAAGAAACACTGAGATTCGAGACGGGGAGAATATAGAGGATCTATTAGGCATTGTAAGTGTCATTGAGATTTCACATTTTAAAAAAATTGATTGTAAATATTGGTTTTTATTATTATGCATGATCAATTGAGCAAATTCTTGCAGGCATGGAAAAATTGGAAGGCAGGGACAAGTTTAGATATTGTAGATCCTATATTACACCAAGGTTTTAATAAGAATGAAAAATTGAGATGCATCCATGTTGGATTACTTTGTGTTCAAGAAGATATAGTTGTGAGACCAAATATGAGTTCTGTTTTACTAATGCTTAATAGCACCTCTTACCCACTTCCTGAACCTTTGGAACCTCCTTTTTTAATGCAACCCAAAAGGGCATTATCTATACACTTAAATGAGCAATATTCAGTTCCCACAAAGTCAAGTGATTCAGGAACAGGAAGTCAACTTACTCAACAAGGATCAACAACTAAGTCTTCAGTTACAGATCAATAATAGATGAATGAAGTAATTGTGAAAATCTTTTATATATTCAATTGCACTTTGTCTTTCATTTGGATTGGGCTTTTAAGCTTTTATTACCTATTTCAAATTCTGTAACATATTTTCTATAGTGATATTTTGCCTATAGTACATTTGATTTGCAGAAGTGTGGGTTTGAACTTCTAATTTGTTACTTCTCAATACTTAATTTGTGCGAATTTTGCGGTTAGACTCATTAAAAAGAATTTTGTCTACAACTGAAATAGACATTCACATTTTGAAGAATATTGTTCAACATACAAAATAAATGGTTAATTGAAAAAGGTAGCCATTGAGAAGAATTTCAATGCCGACGTCATAGTTAAAGAATTTTCCTTATTTATTTATTATATATCTATATATATATATCTTTGCCATTCAAAAAAAAAAAATAGTTAAAGAATTTTCATTATCGTCCTCTTTGTATCGAAACTCATTTTCTATAATTGAAATGCATTAAGTTTATTTCCGGAAAAATATATAATAATATTGTAAATAAACTAGAATCTTAATTATTGATTTGAGAGGTACAAAACAAAAACAAGAAGACATTGACTTGGCCAAAGATTTTTTTTCTGCTCAACTTGAACAATGTTCTTAAATTTTAACTAATGGATCTTTAGCCGTTTAATAGTTCCTTACTTTCTCCATTAATTTTAAAACTTCCCTGCAAAAAATTTCATTCTTCTGTCATTTTGTCACAACCACAATTCCTGTACTATGATTTCTTCCATTTGGCTTCTGCTATTCCTTCTAATTCCTCTATTTTTCTCACTAAAATCCAAAGCCAACGCTCAACTAATTTTCCGCTACCACGAATGTAACCAAAATCTCGGAAACTTCACTGACGGCAGTGTCTACAAGAACAACCGTAACACCTTATTACAACAAATATATTCCAACAAAACAATAGACTACGGTTTCTTCAATTTCTCGTATGGCAATAAACCTGACATAGTATACGCAATTGGACTCTGTCGAGGTGATATAGAACCAGATGATTGCCGCAGTTGCTTGGCAACTTCCGCAGCACTCCTCACAGATCGATGTCCAATACAAAAAGAAGCAATTGGTTACTACGACACGTGCATCTTACGCTATTCAGACGATCAAATTTTTGGCGTGATAGATACTGGAACAGGTAAGGTGTACTATATTGAACCCAAGACGGTGGTGGAAGATGCATTTAAGCAAAGACTTAATGTCTTATTGGACGAACTTAAAAGCACGGCCGTGGATGGTGATTCGCGTAAGAAGTTTTCTGAAAAGAGTGTTAAAGTAATTGATAAATCAAGTAGTAATGAGACTATATATGGTATAGTACAGTGTACACCAGATTTGACAAAGGAAGATTGCAGTTCATGTTTGGATTCAGCTTTCCAAGGTCTTTCACATATATGTGAAAATATGAAAGGTTGTTTGTATCTTGGACCAAGTTGTTCTGTTAGATATGATATCATTCCATTTTTTAAATCCATAAGAGTAATAAAAAACACAGAGTCGCCGGCACCACTGCCACAGCCTTCGGAAACAACTAGGAAAGGTGTACATTTCCCCTCAATCATCTCTATAATTTAACATCTCCTTTTGTTTTTTAGAAAATATTTTCTCTTGTTATTTTCTAAAATATATCTTCATTTTAAGTTGTTAAAATTGGTTCTTGAAATGAATTATTGTGATGGTTAGAGATCAGGCATATTTGAAGAACAATTCTTTTGACATTTTTACTTAATATAAAAAAAAAAATCAAAAATACCAACAATGAATTAGTCTCCTTAAACATGTGATTAGAGATTCGATTGTTGGCTCATACGAATGGTGAATAAGTAGGATTAGCGAGGTTCAAACCTCGGTTTTCTATATATATAATGTAATGTCTCAGCCAATAGAGCAAAGGTCACAGAACATATGATGAGACATGTTAATCAAACTTGGAAATAAGTTTGTGCATGATCATTCAACATTATTTTACTTTGTCTATCATAGACTGTCTTATAAATCTGTGCATGATGATTCATTCCAATTTTTTTGATCAGGAAACAGAAGGAAATTAAGAACAGTCATTGTTGTCGTTGTAGTTGCTGTGGCCGGGATATTGTTTATTGTGGCCATCACTGCCATTGTATACATTTATTTTGAAAGGAAAAAACCAAGAACCCAATATCTTGAATTTGAAGGTACGTAATTCAGCATCGGTATTCTTTTTAGTTTTTATCAACTTGGACTAAGAATTTTAAATGTCGGAACATGTTTGGATTAGCTTATTTTTGACCTTATGCAATTTTTATGTATTATTATTATTATAAGTTTGTTAAAATAATTTATGATAAAATAACTTATAAAAATGAAGATGGATTTGAAGCTGAAGACAGTAATGATCTTAAAGTTGGCGATTTGTTGCAATTTGACTTTGAAACCATCAAATTAGCTGCAAGCAACTTCTCTGATACAAATAAGCTTGGTCAAGGAGGATTTGGAACAGTATATAAGGTAAATTAATTATACTTTTTTCAGTTGAAACACACATGCATATATCATGATTTTAATTTTTATTTTAGATCTATATATATACACTAAAAATTATAATTAATTTTAGGGTACGCTCTCTGATGGACAAGATATTGCTATCAAAAGGTTGGCTAATAATTCTAAGCAAGGAGAGACAGAATTTAAGAATGAAGTGTTGCTGACAGGAAAGCTTCAACATAGAAACTTAGTTAAGCTAATAGGTTTCTGTTTACAGAGAAGAGAAAGACTACTAATATATGAGTTTGTCACTAACAAAAGTCTTGATTATATCATATTTGGTAAATTACAATATTGTCTCCAACCTTACTTTACATTTTTTTTATGAAATAAAGACATATAAGTTAACAAATTTATTAAGTTACAAAAAATTGTATATTTATAATTTTGGCTTGGGGTAATTATGTAGATCCAACCAAGCGTGCAAATTTGACTTGGGAAAGACGCTACAAAATCATAAGAGATATTGGCCGTGGTCTTCTTTATCTTCATGAAGATTCTCGATTACAAATTGTTCATCGTGATCTCAAAACAAGTAACATTTTGCTAGATAAAGAGATGAACCCAAAAATTACAGACTTTGGCATTGCGAAATTGTTTGATGCCAATCAAACCGATGGCATGACAAAGACCATTGTTGGAACTTTGTAAGTAGTAAGAACATGCTTAAACTAATGAGATACTCCTTATTTACAAATAAGAATTTTATAAAAGAAAATGTGAAAAGTGAAAATGATTGATTATGGAAGATCTGACAATTTATATTTAATGATTGAAACCTAATTGTTTTCCCATACAGTGGATATATGGCTCCAGAGTATATTAGACATGGACAATTTTCAATTAAATCAGATGTATTCAGTTATGGTGTAATCATTTTAGAAATTGTGTGTGGCCGGAGAGTCATTGAAAATCGCGGCGGAGAGAATATAGAGGGTCTATTAAGCATTGTAAGTGTGGAAACTTTTCTTGTTAGTTAATCTTCCTCTTTAAAAGTTAAGGTGATAGTTATAGAGATTTCCCAAACTAAAAAAAAAACTGTTTGTAAATATGACTTTTTTTTAACACTTATAAGTATATTTTATAGATCAATATGTTCAATCATATCTTAGATATATTTTCTGATCAATATATTGAACAAATTCTTGCAGGCCTGGAGAAATTGGAAGGCAGGGACAACTTCAGATATTGTAGATCCAATATTAGACCAAAGTTTTAATAATAAGAATGAAAAATTGAGATGCATCCAAGTTGGATTACTTTGTGTTCAAGAAGATATTGATGTGAGACCAACTATGAGTTCTGTTTTACAAATGCTTAGTAGTACCACTTATCCACTTCCTGAGCCTTTTGAACCTCCATTTTTGATGCAACCAAAAAGGGCATTATCTATAGCATTAAGTGGCCAATATTCTGGTTCAACAAAATCAAGTGATTCAGAATCAGATTAGGAAGTCAATTTACTCAAGGATTAACAAGTAAGTCTTCAACTATTGTTCAATAATAGATGAATGAAGTGATTGTGAAAATCTTTTATATTCAATTGAATTTTGATTTTATTTTGGTTCTCTAACTAGTTTTTGTTCCCTTTTTTTTTCTTTAATTGTACTTTCGGTCATTTATAAATTTTATATTTGCCCTTTGTGTTAAATTTTAACCCTAAAATTTTAAGGTGCATCAACATTGTAGTTGATCCACAAAAGATCACATTAACTGGTAATTTTAGCTATTAGATCTTTTTGTAAAAGAAAATCATTGGATCTTGTACCTCTATTAGATTTGGTTTTATGCCGAAGTTATAGTGTTGTTAGATTCGGTGCATCGCTTTCTCTTCGGTCTTTTTTTATTGAAAACTCGATAAGAACAAAAATCATATCCTTAGCTTTCTCTAGTCAATTTGAGTTATCTTTTTTCTGCATTTACATGTTTCATATCTAAGTTAATTTGTGCTTGATTTTTATATATGCTAGTATTTGTTTTGATTTTTTTATGTATGTTTCATTTCATGTGCATGTAACAATGTTGGTGGTGTTAAAGATATTTTCACACCTCATGACTTGGAAACAGTGTTCGAGCATATGTCGAGAAGATGAAGGAGATGAAGAATCGACATTGAGTTAACAATGTTTTTTTTACAAACTAATAGAAAGGACGAATATCATTAACAAAAGTACAAATTATTTTAAGCAAAAAATTAGATAAGAGGATCAAAATAAAATAAAAAATAATAATTTAAGAGACTTAAAAAGCAATTTAACCTGAGTTTTATTTGGTGTTGTTTGTTTCGACTGCTTTGTAATAAAACTCCAATTTCATATATTTGTGAATTGTGGTACAATTTAGTAATTTGCTCTTCATAAGCATATTCTAATTACATATCTATTTTACACATTGATATATCCATAAATATATGACTGGGATACAATTTAGTATTTACTCTTCATGCGGATGCAAACAAGTTACCATTTAATTTGTTGAACTATTTTCAAGAGTAAAGAGCCAAGAAATGGTTTTAATTAAAATATAAAATGGGAAATGCTAACCGGGGCACTAGTTAAAAGGAATAAAAAACCGATAATAATGTAATATGATTTTAAAAGTAGTGCATTCAATGATTTCAAATTTTTAAAAAGAATAGTTTTTATTTAAAATATTTAGTTTTGTTTTCACTTTACTTTTTTAATCATATTTTAGGGACAGTGTTAAATATGATTCTTATAAAATATAGATAAAAAATCAATTTCAAATCAAATCTTTGAAATAGAGTAGTCAGTATCATCTTTTAAATAGTCTTACCACTAAAATGGAATGGGAAGGCAGTAACGAATTTTATTTTTTTTACTATGGAATTGAGCATCGAATCTACGACATCTAACATATTACTCAAACTGTCACGACCCAACCCTATGGCCATGACCAGCGCACAGGCTAACACTAACTGTTTATATTCAGCCTGGCAAGCCTAATTCACTATAACATATACACATTTCCAAAATATAGAGCTATTGAAATTCAGAAGTGTTTCAACTTTCATGACCTCTCAAAATGAAAAATATATTAATTATCAAATCTATTTAAAACTATATTCTCATTTTTTAAACTTATAGGTAACTTAAAAGCATTGTAAAATCAAATTATTTTTCTTTCTCGCATATAAACCACATTGTCTCTTCGTTGTGATAAACGGTGCTAACCACATTGTCTCTTCGTTGTGGCGAACGGATACCACATTATCTCTTCGTTGTGGCGAACGGACAATTTTGAATGATTTCATTTTTTTTTTCTCCAATTCTCTAGTCAATTAAAAAATTTCTATTATTCAAACTGATTTTCTTTTCTAATAGTTCTAATGATATATTAACTAATGTTTAATAAGTCAACAAATATTTATGTTATTCTATACTCTTACTACTCAAGAACTCTTAAAACTACCTTGCAAAATTTTCAGCAGAAAGAAAATCTCACTTGCTCCAAAACTCTTAACATGTCCATTCCAACCATACTAACACACCAATATACAGTTGGACAACACTTAGATAACTGATTTACAACTTACAACATAAATTCTAGGGTGTTTGTTTCTCTAATTCATAACTTTTTTTTTTTTTGTATACATATATAAATTATGTACAATTTAAGGAAAACTAGTCATGCAACTACAACTTCACACATGCAATTACTTCTCAAATTTTCTATTCTCTAAGATTTGAACTATAATCAAAGATCACAACCTAAATAAGAACTCACCTCAGCCAACTTAAAGATAGAACGAAAATAATGAAGAAGATGATGATGGTGATTCCAAATTCTTGAGACTTATTAAATTCAGCTTGAAATCTTCTAACCCACCTTGTTCTTTAACCCCAATCTTTACTGATAAGCCTTGTAATTAGGGATATGAAGGCCAAATTTAAGAGAAGAATTTACTTACAATGGTGCTAGGGTAAGGATTTGAAACAAAAAGGTAAGCTTTGGCTATGGTTGTTGGTCAGCGCATGGAGAAAGAAAAGAAGGGCATTTGTTGAAATTGAAATACCTCTCTTTATCTCTCACGTGTGGATGTTTCTAGAGAGGAAGCTTTGGTTTATCTTTTGTTTTAATTTTATTGTTATTGAAGTAAATAAATTAATTTCAATCCTATATATGAAATAAATAAATCAATAAATTTATTGATTTGAATTATGTTTATCCATTATAACATGTTTATCCCAATTACCAAAATTACCCTCTCTTATGTTAAATAATTACTATAGTATAAATCATGTGCAACTACTATTTAGCTGGGATATTACACAAACTTTTTATCATTAGATCAAATTTAGTAGCAAATGTTTTATGTCATACATATATGGTCATGCAACAGTATAGTGCAAATGCTAGTATGGTTGGCCTATTAGAAAAAGTGAACACTATATGTAGCAATATACCGCTGATATGTATATTTATGAACCAATTGTAATCAACAAATGTACCGATATATATCTAAATAAGATGTGGATCGAATAATTCACTTTAAAAAAATGTTTTGTAAGTATAATACAAATGATAAAATGTCACAAAGATATTTGATATGATAGAGTGTAAATTTGAACTTGTAAATTTTTACTTTGCGGCATTTAAAAAATAGGAGGATTAAAATTGCAGAATATTGTTGAGTATTTGGTATTGGCTGCATTTTTGGTAAAATAAACCTTGTAGCAAGATGTGCGATATGATGCATCAACATCGTATCATGTTTATTGGAAGTGTTCGCGTGCGTGTTCTATTTATGGAAATCGTGTTTCTCTCTCATGAATCATATCTGACGCATTTAATCAGGCTAATTATGAGGATCATTATTTAATACTTTTAGATCCTGGTCAAGAATGTTTTTGTAGAGAATCTCCTTGAACTATATTTTTGGAAAGAATCTCTTTTAATTAATATGGAATAATTGCTTTGGTCAAACAAATCAAGCCCATGTTATTTCTGAATCAAGGATGTTTTGCCTGGAGTATTTAAAGGAGGAGCTAAACCTAATTCCAGTGTGGTTGTTGTAGTTGTTCACGCCGTCTTGTGACTTGGTCTAGAACTTAGGTTTTGCGTGTGTATTTTGTTGTGAGCCTTTCTTGTGTCTCACTGATGCAAGCTTAGGACGTGTTGTTTTGAGTTGTAATCTTTGCGATCCTCTCCTAAGCTTTGAAGTACGGAGTTAGGACATTGTGTGTTTTTTTAACACTCTAAGCCTTTAGGTACGAGTGTGTAGTTTTTAGGAGTGTGTTCTCCAAAACTTTGTTATTCTTGTGTTGTTGAAATCTTTGCTGTTTGTAAGGTTGTAAGGGAGTGAGATGAGATCTCAGACTTAGGAGTTCCTAGGTTGAAGAGTCATTGGTAGTTGCTAGGTTATGAGTTGTAAACGTGGTGTTTGCTGAGAACTTACAACTAGGACTGCTATAGTGATATTCCTTCCTGGATTGGTATCCCCCAGACTAGGGCTTGTTTTAAGCGCCGAACTGGGTTAACAAATATCCCGTGTCTTTTACTTGCTTTTAGTTATTTGCTTATTTTTATATTGTGATAAAAGTGTTAAGATGCTTAGAACATCGTATCGCACATCGTGCTTAGTGTTAAGGTGCTTAGAACATCGTATCGCACATCGTGCTTAGCGTGCCAGAAATTTCAATTGGCATCAGAGCGGGCACCCTAACATATTTGGGTGAGCTCCAGGGAAGTTATTTTCTGGTACTATGGACATGGAAGGAGGATCTGTTGGCAGACCACCGCTTTTGGATAGCACCAACTATGATTACTGGAAGTCGCGTATGATGGCTTTTCTAAAATCTATGGATAGCCAAACTTGGAAAGCAGTTATCAAAGGTTGGGAACACCCTGTGATGAGGGGCACAACCAATTTAAAGCCAGAAGAAATCTGGTCTAAGAAAGAAGATGATTTGGCTCTTGCAAACAACAAAGCCTTGAATGCTTTATTTAGTGGAGTGGACAAATACATATTCAGACTGATCAAGCAATGCACTGTGGCAAAAGATGCTTGAGAAATTCTCAAGACCACTCATGAAGGGACACCCAAGGTAAAGATGTCAAGGCTCCAACTTCTAACCACTAAGTTTGAGAACCTCAGAATGAAGGAAGAGGAAAGTATACATGCTTTTCATATGAACGTGATTGATTTTGCCAACTCATTTGATTCGCTTGGTGAAAAGATCCCTGAAGAAAAGCTTGTTAGAAAAATTTTCAGGTCTCTACCTAGGAAATTCGACATGAAAGTTACAGCCATTGAAGAAGCTCAAGATATCTCAAGCATGAAAGTGGATGAGCTTATTGGATCACTTCAAACCTTTGAATTATCTATAAATGAAAGATCTGAAATGAAGAACAAAAGCATAACGACTATCTCCAACACTAATGATGATAATGAGATTCAATGTGACATGGAGACGAATAAAGGAATTTCTAATGCTATTATAGATCTTGGGAAGCAATTTAATAAGGTGCTGCAAAAGATGGATAGGAAACCAAGACCAAATGTTGAGAACATGTCATTCAACATCAGTAAAAACAGTAATGTTAAGAGAAAAGGTGAACCTGATGATGAAACTGTTGAGCATATTGCAGCATTCACTAGTAGATATGAATCTTATGAAGATTCTTGTGATGAAGATATAACTTTTGATGAGCTAGCTGCCACCTACAAAGAACTACTCACAAGGTATGAAGAGATGTGTAGAATTCTTGAGAAGCAGAAAAAGACGATTGACAAACTCCAAGCTGAAGTAAACAAACAGGTTGAAAAAGCGTCAGAAGCTCAGGATGAAGTTAGTCAAGTTAATGCTCAAATGGATGAGTTAAGGAAACGAGTGAGCCAGCTGAACCAAGGAACCAATTTTCTTGAGAAAATCCTGGATGGTGTACCAAGTGGAAAGGCAAGGTCAGTTGGGTACAACTACACAAGTTTTAACCAGCATCAACAAAATCAGGAAACCAAGTTTATGCCCGCTGAAGGAGCTTTTGATCCTTACACTGGAAACGTGATGTTGAAGCATCATACTCAACATCCTAGAACCTACCCTACCCCGTTCCAAAATTTGAGTCCGATTCAAAACCCCATGTGCACCAAAGACCTAAAAGTCAGAGGAGATATCGAAGGTGGGTGTGTCACCATTGTGGTAAGAAGGGACATATAAGGCCTTTCTGTTTCAAGTTGCATAGGTATCCCAATCAGTATCAGCAAGCAAAGCCTGCACCTGAAGTGATAAATGTGAAGAAGGAATGGAAACCCAAAGATGGCACCTCTACCTTAATCGCCAAGGCAACTCCCATTACTACTGTTCCAGTGATTACCGCAAAGAAGAATAAAACTTCTACTGTGAAGAAAGGAACATTTATGCCTGTAAGTGAGTCTCCCTCTGCCTCGATTTATGTCCCTTTTGGTACTGAAACCAGGCCACTAGTAAAGCCTAAATCTGATGAAACTCTAGGGCAACCTAGTTTGAATGTTGCTGTTGAATGTGCCAATATGTCACCTACTAAGGTTGTTGATACTGTTATTGGTTCGCTCAAGGAAACTCTACATGAGTCGAATGTTGTGCCAGATGTCTCAGCAGCTGTGGCCTTGCCTTGCCTGACATCCGATTTGTTGTTACTATTCTGATTCTGGGCCTTGCCCTGGATATTTGAGCACTCTTCAGTGCATATGGTCTGTAATATTAGTAAGTACTATGTGGTTTACTCTGCTGCTACACTGTTATGGTTCCTTGTTCTTATATGCATCTTTGTCAAATTTGTGGCCAAAAGGGGGAGTAAATGTTATGATTAATTTGTTGGTTTGGTTACCTGCTCTTGTTTCTGGTATGTGTTTCTGATACGTGTTGTGACTGTGAACTGTGTCTGTTCTGGTATGTGTGCTTTGGATGGTGGTGTATGCATGTGCTGAGATATGCAAGTGTTCAGGGGGAGCTGATTTGTGTTCTGCAGGGGGAGATGTTGGATACGATGCTCCAACATCCTATGCATATGTGCAGGGTGAGATGTTCTGTGAAATGTTGAAGCATTCTACTCAACATCCTATCAATGTTTATTTTCCTGACCATTTAAGGCTAAGTAGTTTTTGTGTTCCGCTGTTGCATGCCTCTCTGATAAACTTAAAAGATACATCTTATTCTTGTCTACTGTTCTCCATGAAGGAGTAGTATGAAAACTGTTTTGAAGAATAGTCTCTACTGATCTTTATGCTTGTGTGCTTATGTTGAGAAAAAGAAATGTAGTTGAAGTATCTGTTTAAGTACTATCTGTATGGTCATAATTTGTTTTAGCCAAAAATTTGCCAAAGGGGGAGTTTGTTGAGTATTTGGTATTGGCTGCATTTTTGGTAAAATAAACCTTGTAGCAGGATGTGCGATATGATGCCTCAACATCGTATCACGTTTACTGGAAGTGTTCGCGTGCGTGTTTTATTTATGGAAATCGTGTTTCTCTCTCATGAATCATATCTGACGCATTTAATCAGGCTAATTATGAGGATCATTATTTAATACTTTCAGATCCTGGTCAAGAATGTTTTTGTAGAGAATCTCCTTGAAGTATATTTTTGGAAAGAATCACTTTTAATTAATATGGAGTAATTGCTTTGGTCAAACAAATCAAGCCCATGTTATTTCTGAATCAAGGATGTTTTGCCTGGAGTATTTAAAGGAGGAGCTAAACCTAATTCCAGTGTGGTTGTTGTAGTTGTTCACGCCGTCTTGTGACTTGGTCTAGAACTTAGGTTTTGCGTGTGTATTTTGTTGTGAGCCTTTCTTGTGTCTCATTGATGCAAGCTTAGGACGTGTTGTTTTGAGTTGTAATCTTTGTGATCCTCTCCTAAGCTTTGAAGTACGGAGTTAGGACATTGTGTGTTTTTTTAACACTCTAAGCTTTTAGGTAAGAGTGTGTAGTTTTTAGGAGTGTGTTCTCCAAAACTTTGTTATTCTTGTGTTGTTGAAATCCTTGCTGTTTGTAAGGTTGTAAGGGAGTGAGATGAGATCTCAGACTTAGGAGTTCCTAGGTTGAAGAGTCATTGGTAGTTGCTAGGTTATGAGTTGTAAACGTGGTGTTTGCTGAGAACTTACAACTAGGACTGCTATAGTGATATTCCTTCATGGATTGGTATCCCCCAGACTAGGGCTTGTTTTAAGCGCCGAACTGGGTTAACAAATATCCCGTGTCTTTTACTTGCTTTCAGTTATTTGCTTATTTTTATATTGTGATAAAAGTGTTAAGATGCTTAGAACATCGTATCGCACATCATGCTTAGTGTTAAGGTGCTTAGAACATCGTATCGCACATCGTGCTTAGCGTGCCAGAAATTTCAAATATAAACCACTACGTTTGATCTAATGGTGAAGGGTTTGAGTAATATGTTAGAGATCTTGTGTTTGATCCTTATTTCCATTGTAAACAAATAATATTGTATGATTAAAATAATATTGGACAATTACAACTTTTTTTCGAATCTTAATTACTGATTTGAGAGGTACAAAACAAAAACAATAAGACATTGACTTGGCCAAAGATTTTTTTCTACTCAACTTGAACAATGTTTTTAAATTTTAACTAAGGAGCTTAGCCATTTAATAGTTCCTTACTACTTCCATTAATTCTAAAAACTTCCCTGCAAAAAATGTCATTCTTCTGTCATTTTGTCACAACCACAATTCCTGTACTATGATTTCTTCCATTTGGCTTCTGCTATTCCTTCTTATTCCTCTATTTTTCACACCAAAATCCAAAGCCAGCGATCAACTAGTTTTCCGCTACCACGAATGTAACCAAGATCACGGAAACTTCTCCGATGGCAGTGCCTACAAGAACAACCGTAACACCGTATTACAACAAATATATTCCAACAAAACAATAGACTACGGTTTCTTCAATTTCTCGTACGGCATTAAACCTAACAAAATATACGCAATGGGGCTCTGTCGAGGAGATATAGAACCAGTTGATTGCCTTGGTTGCCTAACAACTTCTGCAGCACTTCTCACAGATCGATGTCCAATACAAAAAGAAGCGATTGGTTACTATGACTCGTGCACCTTACGCTATTCAGACTATCAATATTTTGGCGTGATGGAAACTAAAACCAGTAACTTTTACTATATCGAACTCAAGACAGTGGTGGAAGATGCATTTAAGCAAACACTTAAGATCTTGTTGGATGAGCTTAAGAGCACAGCCGCGGATGGCGACTCGCGTAAGAAGTTTGCTGAAAAGAGTGTTAAAGTAAGTGATAAATCAAGCAGTAATGAGACTATATATGGTATAGTTCAGTGTACACCAGATTTGACAAAGCAAGATTGTAGTACATGTTTGGATTCAGCTTTCCAAGGTCTTTCGAATATATGTGAAAATATGAAAGGTTGTTTGTATCTTGGACCAAGTTGTGCTGTTAGATATGATATCATTCAATTTTATAAATCTATAAGAGGAGTTAAAAACACAGAGTCACCAGCACCACAGCCACAGCCTTCAGAAGCAATTGCTCATGCTAATGCACTTCCTCCTACAACTGGGAAAGGTGTAACATTTATTTGTGAAAATATTTTGTCTTTATTTTCTAAGATATGTCTTTATTTTGTTATTCTTTTGCTTGTCTATCATAAACTGTCTTATAAAAATTGTGCATGATGATCCATTCTGATTTCTTTGATTAGGAAACAGAAGAAAATTAAGAACGGTCATCGCTATCGTTGTAGTAGTTGTGGCCGGCATAATGCTTATTGTAGCCATTGCTATTGCTATCATTTATTTTGAAAGGAGAAAACAGAATCCCCAATATACGCCTGAATTTGAAGGTACGTAAGTTAACTGTTCATTCTCTTGTGAATTTTTTAACAAAAATACAACAGGCTGTGAAGAGTGAAGAGAGACTAAACAATCTGTGTTAGGATTTAAACACATAAGAAGAGTTCAACCCAACGATATAAAAGACTAGTCTAATGAGTGAGATTGAGAGCCTCATAGCTTTAAAATCACACCGAGCACTTCGACATAGTCAATGCTGAACTCCTAAGATTGTCATGGCCTTTAAAAGCCGATGTTTACGGTAGCTTTCACTCTATCAACATTGATCTTATGGTAATATTTTCTGACGACTTCACTCACCTATCAATATTCGGTGAAACACATTAATTCTGCTTATAGATAGCTCTTTCCGTGGTCCAATTCTCAATGAAAATATCAATTGTTAAAACTTAAGCACATAAGGAGAATCCAACCTAAAAAACTAGTTCGATAAGCAAGAGAACCTTAAGTACCACATTGATCGACCACTTATCACTTTGATATATTAGATGTAGAACTCCTAACACCATGAGATTCCGGACTTCCTAAACATAGAGATCGACTATCTAATTTTAAAAATTCAACCTCAGAATTTTAAATGCCAGAATTTAGTTCTTAAAATAGAGTATATATTGAAATTTAGAATTTATTAATACAATGAAGTTGATTTTTAGAAAAATGAAATTCGGACTCTTAGATTTAATTAAAATTTAGTCCTTAATCATTTTTATGTAATGCTTTTGGACAAATTTGAATAGCTCATGGGCATAGCCGGCCGTGGGACTCAGTACGTGTGTTTTGTTTTGTATCTTTTTCTTTGTTGCTATTGACATTCACAAGGTGACAATAATCTAATCATCACATAACTTTAGCGTGAGCCACTTTTGGCAAATGGCACCATTATAAAAGTCTGAAGAAATATATTAAAAAGAAAAAATCCAATGATATTTTTTTTACAAGGAGGGAAAATAAAGGAATAAACAAACAACAAAAACTATCTAAACAATAAAATCCTACTAGCATTATTTAGTAAGACAAGATTCATTTCATTAGCTGGAATAGTTATAAGAAAATAAATTTTAAGATTGCGTGCTTTAAGTCTGACTAAATAGTTTGTAGAGAGGTTGTCCTTCTCAATGATTGTTTGTTATAGGGCACGTTTACTTTAACTTTTAAAATATATTTTTTTAAACAAATAATTATTATGGTAATTTAATTAAAAAAATAAATTTATGTCAAATTTATCATTTTATCTTATAAATTAAGAGAGTAATTTTGACATTCAATAACTTAAATATTTATGTTAGAGATTTTAACATAATAAAAATCATATTTTTATTTATAATAAATGAGTTTGAAACCATTTACTTCGTGTTACTATGAGATAATTTATTTTAATATTTAATTGAAATTAAAAATTGAACAAAATGCGAATACCCAGGCCAAGAGAAAAATGAAGATGAATTTGAAGCTGAAGCTGGTAATGATCTTAAAGTTGGTGATTTGTTGCAATTTGACTTTGAAACCGTTAGATTAGCAACAAGCAACTTTTCTGATGCAAATAAGCTTGGTCAAGGTGGATTTGGAACTGTTTATAAGGTAAAAAGTTACACTTTTTTAATGTAACACACACATGCTTATATCATGATATTTTTCTTATTCTCTATATACACTAAAAATTATAATTAATTTTAGGGTATGCTCCCTAATGGACAAGATATTGCTATCAAAAGGTTGGCTAATAATTCAAAGCAAGGAGAAACAGAATTTAAGAATGAAGTGTTGCTGACAGGGAAACTTCAACATAGAAACTTAATTAAGCTAATAGGTTTCTGTTTACAAAGAAGAGAAAGACTACTAATATATGAGTTTGTCACTAACAAAAGTCTTGATTATATCATATTTGGTAAATTACAATATTTTCTCCAACCTTACTTTGCTTTTCTATGATGGAATGAAGACATATAAATTGACCAATTTATTAGATTATAAAAAATTACATATTTATAATTTTGGCTTGGGGTAATTATGTAGATCCAATCAAGCGTGCAAATTTGAGTTGGGAAAGACGCTACAAAATCATAAGAGATATTGCTCGTGGTCTTCTTTATCTTCATGAAGATTCTCGATTGCAAATTGTTCACCGTGATCTCAAAATAAGTAACATTTTACTAGATGAAGAGATGAACCCAAAAATTACAGATTTTGGCATTGCAAAATTGTTTGATGCTAATCAAACTGATGGCATGACAAAAACTGTTATTGGAACTTTGTAAGTAGTAAGATCATGCTTGAACTAATAAGATATTCCTGATTTCCAAATAACAATTTTATAAAAGAAAAAGTGGAAAGCGAAAATTATTGATTATGGAAGATCTGACATTTTATATTTAACGATTGAAACCTAATTGTTTTTTCATACAGTGGATATATGGCTCCGGAGTACATTAGACATGGACAATTTTCAGTCAAGTCAGATGTGTTCAGTTATGGTGTAATTGTTTTAGAAATTGTTTGTGGCCGGAAAGTCATCGAGAATTGTGGCGGAGAGAATATAGAGGATCTACTAAGCATTGTAAGTGTTGAACCTTTTAATTAGTTAATTTTCCCAAAAAAATTTCAAAATAACTTATTGTAAGTATGACTTTGTAAGTAATATTGTATCATGCACAAATTCTTGTAGGCTTGGAGAAATTGGAAAGCAGGGACAATTTCAGATATTGTAGATCCATTATTAGACCAAGGTTTTAATGAGAATGAAAAATTGAGATGCATCAATGTTGGACTACTTTGTGTTCAAGAAGATATAGTTGTTAGACCAACTATGAGTTCTGTTTTACAAATGCTTAATAGTACCACTTATCCACTTCCTGAGCCTTCTGAACCTCCATTTTTAATGCAACCAAAAAGGGCATTATCTATAGCATTAAGGGGGGAATATTCTGGTTCCACAAAGTCAAGTGATTCAGGATCAGGAAGTCAATTTACTCAAGGATCAACAAGTAAGTCCTTAGTTATAGATCAATAATAGATTAATTAAGTGATTGTGAATATACTATATATTCAATTGAATTTTTGTTTTATACTATATATTTTAGTTTTGGTTAAATCGTACTTTTGACCCCTTAAGTTTCACAAACTTGCGATTTTTATACCTAACACTTCTCACTATGCCGAAATTAGTTTATGAAATATAGGGGTAAATATAGAGGTCATCAGTACTATTTTAATAATTATTATGGAAGCAAAATTGCAAGTTTATGAAATTTAAGAGAACAAAAATGCAATTTGACCCTTCAGTATTATGCCGAAGTTATAGTGTTGTTAGATTTGGTGTCGCACTTTCTCCTCTATCTTTTTTTATCAAAAATCCCTTAAGAACAAAAGTCGTATCCTTAGCTTTTTTTAGTCAATTTGAGTCGCATTTACACGTTTTAGATCGAAGTTAATTTGTGCTTGATTTTTAAATATATGCTAGTATTTGTTTTGATTTTTTTATGTATGTTTCATGTGCATGTAACAATGTTGGTGGTGCTAAAGATATTTCCACACCTCTTGATTTGGAAACAGTGTTCGAGCATATGTTGAGAAGATGAAGGAGATGACTTGAAGAACTGACATTAAGCTAACGGTTTTTTTCACAAAACTAACAGAAAGGACGAGTATGATTAACGAAAGTACAATTAAAGAACTAAAACGGAACAAAAATTGGTCAGAGGTTCGAAATGAAACCAAAAAATAAATTAAGAGACTTAAAAAGAACAATTTAGCCTGACTTTTATTTGGTGTTGTTTGTTTCTCTTTCTCAATTGCTTTGTAATAAGACTCCAATTTCATATATGTGTGATACAATTTAGTAATTTGGTCTTCATAAGCACATTCCAATTTTCATATCTGTTTTCTACTTAAGATATGATGCAAATTGCTTTCTGATACTGTAGTTAGTTAGATTAGATGTAAAAGTTGAATTTGATTCTCTAACAATGAATATGACGCGGGATTGAATTCTTCTCAAAATGGTCAACAAATTACATATATGGGACCTTATTTGTATTCAATGATTGGATTGGATTGGATCTCTTTCGTCCACATTATCAACCTTATTACATTTATTTTTTAATATTTCATAATTATATAAATATTAGTTCATTTAATAATAACATTATGTATTTAATTAATTTATTCTTTTAACAAATTTGTACTAAACTTATTATTTCTTATGTTATTCAATTAAATTATCAATTTAATTGGTTGACTAAATTAAACTATTTTATTCAGAAATCTTAAAGAATATTTTGTTCTAATTTTTAAAACTTTATTGTGAAATTATTTCATTTGAAAATAACATATAAGATCACATTGACATTCAAAATTTTCGACTTTGCTGACTAGTCCATGGGTTTTAAGTTATTCTAGTCTGTATTTTAGATTTACAAATAATAAGAGAATAATCAAAAGGAGGAACCAGCCAGAAACATACTTAACAAACAAAAGCTGAGCTTGTTTCAAATAATTTCAAATAATTAAACACTCCTTGTTTCAAAGTTTGAAACAAGTAACGTGTGTCAGAATTCTATTGAGAATCAGTGAGATATGCTTTTCTTGAAATATAGCTTTCTCTTTCTATTTCTGTTTGGATGTCTTACTTCATCATCAGCAGCATCTCCAAATTACAATGATATTTACTGTCCAAACAACAAAACCTATGAATCCAACAACAATACAATATTCAATAGAAATCTCAATGTCCTCCTCTCTACTCTTGTCACCAACGCCACCCATGGCGGCGCTGATTTCTACTCATCCATCATAGGTTTTGGAACCACCAACGCTGTCAATGGTGTTTTCCTCTGCCGCGGAGATGTTAACTCCACGGCATGTATGGATTGTGTAACCACTGCAGCCACGGATATAACGCGCCGCTGTCCCAATCAAACAGAATCAATTATATGGTACGATGAATGCATGTTGCGTTTTACTAACCGTTATTTTGCTCCCACCAGTATTGTCCCAAGAGCAAATATGAACAACATAAAAAACATCTCTATCTCTACCTCGAAATTGGATAGCTTTAATCAAATGTTGTTAGATTTCTTGGGAAGTTTGGCTGCGGAGGCTGGAAATTCTCAGACATCGAAGCAATTTGCGATCGGTGAAGCAAACTTCAATTTAAGCGGTGATACGAATAAGGTGATTACGGTTTATGGGTTGGCACAGTGTGTGCCCGGTGTGACGAATGTTCAGTGTCAGGATTGTTTGGTAAATGCATCAAGAACTCTTTTGACGTGTTGTGAAGGAAAACAAGGTGCAAGAGCCTTGCTTGCGTGGTGTAATATCAGATATGATTTGCAACAGTTTTACAATGAATCAGCTTCAACACCAGGTTCTCCTTCTTCCGGTAATTTAACTTTACTATTGGCACCATGTAAATTGCTGTGACACATTACATAAGCTTAATTTTAATATTGGTCTAGCTGTGTAAGCATAACATAACTTGAAAAATATATCAAGATATATGTTTATGTATCTTGTTTACTACTACTTCCAACCAAATGTTTTACAAACAAAACTGATTCAACAGGTTAAACTGGCTGAAACAAGAACCAGAAAATTTGTTGATTGATTTGATCCTAGTTGTATGCTAATCTCATTGAATTAGAATTAAACCGATTTCAACTAGCTACAGGTGTCACCGGTTTGACCCAAATTGCATCGTAGTTTATTTATTTGTATCTTTTCTACCGAGTTCAATCGATTGAACCATGGCCTAGCTACATGTCTCGCTAATTTGATATATGATCCAGTTTTAAAACGATTGCAGTCAACTGATAGATATTGTTTGTGCAGGAAAGAACAAGTCCAAGTCAAAAACAAGGACGGTCTTAATTGTTGTTCTTGTCACCGGGTCAACAATGCTGTTATGTTTGGGCTGCTATTTCCTCATGAGAAGATCAAGCTGGAAGAAATATAAAACTCTTATGAGAGAAAATTGTAAGTTAAAAAATGGCTTTCCTATTCTTAATAAATAAATGTTCTTTTGCATATAAAAATTCTTAAAAGCTTTATGAGAAGACATTTAGCTCGCTTATGTTTAAAATTCATGTATATTTATCCTTTCAGTTGGTAATGAAAGTTCCACATTAGAATTGCTACAATTTAATTGGGCGACCATCGAAGCAGCCACAAAGAAATTTTCACCTGAGAATAAAATAGGCAAGGGAGGATTTGGAGAAGTTTACAAGGTAACAAATCATAAGAAAAAGATAAGGTATTGTGCATTTATGTTTTTATTGTTTCTCAGTTAATGGATTGGTTACAATTTCAGGGTATTCTTATAGACGGAAGGGAAATAGCTGTAAAGAAACTATCTCAAACTTCAGGACAAGGTGCAGTAGAGTTCAAAAATGAGGTTTTACTAATAGCCAAACTTCAACATAGAAACTTGGTGACCTTAATAGGTTTTTGCTTGAAAGACCAAGAAAAATTGTTGATTTATGAATACGTGTCCAACAAAAGTCTCGATTACTTTTTATTTGGTAATGAACCTGTCTTTCTCTTGTCATCTTTGAGTACAGAAATGATAGATATTTTTCTGATTTTAATGGATGTTTTGATGACTTATTTATAGATCGCAACAAGTCCAGACTATTACACTGGTTTGAGCGTTACAAAATCATAGAAGGAATTGCACATGGCATACATTATCTACACGAGCATTCAAGATTGAAGATTATTCATCGTGATCTCAAGCCAAGTAATGTATTGTTAGATGATAACATGAACCCTAAAATATCTGATTTTGGTATGGCAAGAATGGTCGCTCTAGATCAAGATCGAGGAAATACAAATAGAATTGTTGGAACATAGTAAGTAATTTTGAATTCTTATTGTCTTGAATTCACCTTCTCTCTGATGGTTGGAATGTAGTTATGTAGTAAGTAGTTTAGACTTGATCTGCATTTGACAGCAAGATCTATTTGATTTAATTTTCACTAATTTAATACATGTTCATCCTTTTATCTTTCCCAACAAGTTGTAATGTTCTACATTAAATATTGATTATTATTTTGTTTGCAGTGGCTATATGTCTCAAGAATATGCAATGCATGGCCAATTTTCAGAAAAATCAGACATCTTCAGTTTTGGAGTCATAATTTTGGAGATAATTAGTTCAAAAAGGAACGCTCGTTCTCTTTTATCAAATAACACCGATGACCTCTTGAGTCGTGTACGTATTTATTTTTCATATTTCATTTCCATTTGTTGATCAAAAGAAACATAAAGAGGATGACTATAATTCTAATATCTAATTCATCAAATTGTTGCAGGCTTGGAGACAATGGAGGGATCAAACACCATTAGAACTAATAGACCAAGATATAAGAGAATCATGTAACCATAACGAAGCCATTAAATGCATTCAAATTGGTTTATTATGTGTGCAAGACAAACCTGATGATAGACCTTCAATGGCAAATGTTGTTTCGTATCTCACTAGCCCATCAGCTGAGTTGCCATTTCCAGGAGAACCAACGAAGTCTACGCATAGTGGAATACTACAAACGGCGGTAACAGGGGAGTTGAGTTCATCTTCAACATCAACAGTCAATGAAATGTCTTCATCAGTGGTACCAAGTTCTACATTCTCTGACAATGCTTAGAAGTTAGAATTCATGTAATTTGTTTCTTCCAAATTTTGTATATATATATATAGCATATATCATGTGCTTAACATGTTTAAATTGAACCACAATGATTTTTAAATGTTGATAATTCATGTGATCTTGAAGCCTACATGGTTTACAAAGATCATAATTTCTAATTTTCTATAAGGTATATTTGACTATATCATCAATAACAGTACAAACCCAATTAAGATCTGCACAAAGAAGATGGGGTAATGATGGACTCACCCCTGACTAATCGAATTGATCCCTTCAGCCGATAACTCTGAGAATCTAATCTCTAACAATGACAGCAGCTTCAGAATCGCCATTTTCTAATGAACTTAAAAAGTGACTTTTTTTATTTATAATAGTGACTTAAAATGAACCAAATTGCAGAGTGAAAACCTAATTTCCACTTTGGAAGAAAATTGGTACCTTTGGATGATGAGAGCAATGTTGCCATTGAGTTCTTTCCACCAAGCTTTGATATCATTTTTGATTGTTTTGATATATGACTTGTGTGATTTTGATTTAGGCACGGATTTGTGATGCTTGACGTGCAACGGATTCTTGCGATGTATGGATTGAAGCACAAGCTAGGGGACATTCACATATTTGATGGCATAATGATTCGGCCCTATATAACCGTGAGGACTTGAGCCTAAACACTCTATTTGCTTGATACATGTGAGTCCACTACTTCTCTCTTTCTCTAGAACTTGCTTGAATTCTCTTGGTTTATTGAGTAGCGTTGATTAGCACACGAGGCAAGTTTGTTGGAACCTTGAGCCTTTGTAGCCTACCCTTATATGATATATATCCTTTGCTAACCCACTTTGAGCTTTAAAAACAAATTTTTCTTGGTTGATTGTCTTCTTAACCCTTGTTTTTTTCTAAAAAAATTGTTTTTCTTGGAGTTAAGTTGATTGTTTTTTATTTGTGATTATGGCATATGAATAAGTTTGGGGTTGCTTTTGGAACTAGCAACATATTAAGTTTGGGGTGGGTATACTAGAGTATTCATGCTTATACTAGAGTATTCATGCTATGAAAAGTTTGAAAATGTGATTTGAAAATGTGACAAAAGAAGAAAAAAAGTGAATGTTTGAATGTGAAAAAGAAAAAAAAAAATGTTGAGAAAAAGTATGAAAAAGAAAGAAGTCCAAAAGTGAAAAATGAAAAGAAATTGGCTTCTTGAAAAATTTGTGAAAAGAAAAGCTAGAAAAAGCTTGAAAAAAAATGGTTTATGATTGTTTGTTTGTTGATCTTTGTTTGATAATAAGTGATCTCTAGTTTATCCTTGAAAAATTGGAAGTTGTATGTTGAAAATTGTGTGAAAAAAGTTTATCCTTACTCCAAGTTTTTAGCTCACTTCCCAAAAACATCCACCTTACCCTAAGCCCCATTACAACCTATAAAGTCCTCTAAAGTGTGTATTTCAATGTTATTTGATTTATCTTTAGAGTTCTTGCAAGCTTATGGTAGAGGAGTTTAGTATGTGTTGATTGAGTGATAAACCTACCAAATAATTGAGTGAAAGTGAGTGTGTGAAGTGATCATTGATTATCAAATATTGTGAATGTATCTTTGGTTGTGTGGATTGAAGTCTTTGTAGGAAAAAGTTGTATTGAAGGTGGATCGATTGAAGTGCTTGATGAAAGGATCGCATGAGTTGTGTGTTGAAGCGATTCAAAGAAGGTATCAACCCTTAGTGATTTTTCGGTTGATAAACGTGTTGCTTGAGGACAAGCAAAGATTCAAGTTTGGGGTTGTGATGACTCGTCATTACATACATGATTTTAACCTTTTTCTAAGTGAATTGTAGGTTTTTGTAATGGGTTTTACCATAGTTTTGGGGAATTAGCACATAGATATGGAGATTTCTTGTAAAACAAGCAAAGAAGTATTTTTAAGGATTTTACAAGGTTTTGCACGCGTGCCACGCAGGTAGGGCGCGTGCCACGCAACTCAGGTCATTTCAACACTGCCTAAACGCGTGCAGCACGCAGAGAAACGCGTGACACACGTGTGAGTAAGGCTGTAGACGCGTGCCACGCAAGAAGGACGCGTGTCACGCAATTATTGGTATTTCAACACTGACTTGACGCGTGCCACGCAGCAGGTGGGCGCGTGCCACGCAGGGAAGACACGTGGCTGATGATTATAGGTGTATTTTGGACGCGTGGCATGCCTAGTTGGACGCGTGTCACGCGTGTCAGCTGGTCTATAAAAGGAAAATGATATTTCTGTGACGGGGTTCGCTTCTTTTGGCGAAGAAATTACATAGAAAGGTATATTTGAGTGTTTAGACTTGGTTTTGAGAGCTGGAAATGGATCTTCTGCATCTAGCTTGTTCAATCTCCATCATGTGTAGCTAATTCCTCACTAGATTGGGTCTTGAAGATGAAGTAGTTTGGATCACAATCATGTAATTGAATCCTTGTTATTAATGAATGTTTTCTTTAAGTTCAATCAATGATTCCTTGAGTTTAATGCTTCTTTGATCTTGATCACATTAAAGTTGATTTCAATTAATCTGTTTTACTATGAGAATAGGAATGGATTGATAGATCTAGGTGAATTGAATGCTCAATAATTCTTCAGAGATTTAGGATAATTGTGTATGAATTGAAAGATTAACGTGCTTAATCCTCATGTAGTAATTAATTTGTCTAAGAGATTAGAAAATGATTATTATGTGAGAGGATTATTTGACCATGAGAGTGGGAATAGTCACTATGTTAATCTCTTGAACTTTAGATTTTATTCATTGATAACTTGTTCAATTATTGGTTGTGAGACAAACTATGAATTCGTAAAGGTCCAATCGCTTTACTTCAATTGAATTTCTATTTGAATCTTACTCCATACTTTGTTGTTGTTTTAAAACAAACTTCCCCCAAATCATGTTACTTTTAATCGAATTAGGATTTAGTCTTGTTAAATTGATCGTTTTACTCGCAATCCCTTAGGAACGATATTTTTACTACTTTGATATTTTCGTGCACTTGCGATAATTTTTCATCAAGTTTTTGGCGCCGCTGCCGGGGATTGTCGATAATTCGACAAGGCAATAGGATTAAATCTTAGTTTCAATTTACTTTTTGCTGTAGTTTAGTTTTAAATTGAAAAAAAAAATATTTCATATTCCCTCAATTTTTACTTTTGCTAGTGTTTAGAATCGGTATTACTTGGTAGTTCTTGTTTGTGTATGCAAGGTAATAGGTCCAGAGAGCTTCTATTTGATCCGGAGATTGAAAAGACCGCTAGAGCTAATCGGAAAGCGGTTAGGCTTGCTCAAGAGGCGGTTAGGCTTGCGAGCTTAGCACAAGAAGGACTTGCAAACACCGATTCTAGTTCCTCTCACTCGGAGGAAGAAGAGACCATCATCATGGGAGATAATCCTCCACCTCCACCAAGGAGAACTTTGGGAGACTATGGGCAAAGAAACATCCATGACAACCCAAATCTTGGCTTCCAACCGGCTAATCCGGTGTCGTTTGATATCAAAAACATCGTCCTCAACGCCCTCAAAGAAGACCAATTCTCGGGAGGGGAAACACAATGTCCCAACATTCATCTTGCTCGGTTCTTTGAGGCGTCTAGCTACACGGATCCGGTCGGTATAAGTGAGTCGGACAAGCGGTTAAGGTTGTTCAAACTATCTTTGATAGGGAGAGCACGCGATTGGATAGATACTTTGCCACCCAACACCATTGCTACTTGGGATGAGCTTGAGCTCAAATTCTTAGACAAATACTTTCCAATCCATAAGTTCCTTGATAGAAGAGCGGATATTACCGGTTTTGAACAAGGAGATGCCGAATCATTGCAAGATGCTTGGGAAAGGTTCAAGTTATGTCTCAAGAAGTGTCCCAAGCATGCTCTAGATAACCATCAACAAATGCAATACTTCACTCAAGGTTTGAGACCTCAAACTAGAATGTTGTTGGATGCTTCGGCCGGCGGTTCATTGAAAAACAAGGATGAAGGTGAAGCAAGAGAGTTGATTGAGTCCATGGCACAAAATGAGTATAGAGTCCAACATGACCGGGGTGCAAAGAAGAAGCCGGGAATGATAGAACTTGATCAAGGAACTCAAATGTTGGCTCAACAAGCCAAGATGATCAATACTATGGAATCTCTTCTCAAAGTTTTCACAAATACTCTATCATTACAAGCTCAAGTCAAGGCGGTTGAAGCGGTTTCGTGTGATTTTTGTGGTCAAGGCCATGAGAATGGCGGATGCTTCCCTAAAGGTTCCGAAGAGGCCAAGTACTTGGCTAATTTTAGAAGGAGTAACTCTTACAACCAAGGTTGGGGTGGAGATCAAAATACATCCCCTAACCTCCCTCAACAATCTCGTGTCTCACCTTTGGAAGACACTCTATCACAATTCATCAAGTTGACCCAAGGAAATTTTGAGGCCATGAAAGCAACTCAAGAAGCCTCCAATGAAAACAACAAAGCGTCGATCAAGAATTTGGAGGTGCAAATTGGCCAATTGGCAAAGCAACTAGCTTCTTCATCTAGTGGGGGATTTGTAGGCAATACTTGTGATAACCCCAAGAATGAGAGTTGTAATGTCATTGCTTTGAGGTCTAGAGTTCTACCCCAACCTCCGGAGAGACAACCAAAAGTGAAAAGGAAGTTGGAGGATTCAAGTGAGCTTGAGGGAGAAGTTGAAAAAGAACAAAAAAGTGAGCTTGAGGGTGAGGTTGAAAATGAGGGTGAAAGTGAGGATGAGGGTGACTTCGAAAAGGAGAGAAAGGCCATGAGAAGGGAGATTCACCAAAGGAAGAGACAAGAGAAATTGGACCGCATGAGTGCGTCCGGTTCAAAGGAAACATCCCCTTATGCCAAGTTACCTTACCCCGTTGCACCTAAGAAAGAGAAGAGCCAAGAGAAAGACAAGAGCCAAGAGAAAAATTTCCGGAAATTCATGGAAATGTTCAATAGCCTACAAGTTGATATGCCCTTTGCCGAGGTGTTAGAGCAAATGCCATTGTATGCCAAGTTCATGAAGGAGTTGTTAACTAAGAAGAGGAAGCCGAAGGAGGATGAGCCGATCTTGATGAATGAAGAATGTAGTGTTATCATCCAAGCCAAGCTTCCACAAAAGAAAAAGGACCCTGGTAGTTTCACTATCCCTATCTCTATTGGAAATGTGCATGTGGGAAGAGCCCTTTGTGACTTGGGTGCAAGCATTAATATGATGCCGCTTAGCTTGATGAAGCGTATTCCCGGTGCCGTGGCCAAGCCAACTACGATGCAACTCGTCCTTGCCAACCGATCTATCACTCACCCTTATGGGATCCTTGAAGATGTTTTGGTAAGATGTGCCGAATTTGTATTTCCGGCCGATTTTGTTGTGCTTGATATGGAAGAAAGTGCCGAAGTCCCGGTTTTGTTGGGAAGACCATTTTTGGCCACTGCTAGAGCCTTGATTGATGTTGAGATGGGTGATCTTAAATTGAGGATCAATGATGAAAGTGTGAATTTTAAAGTGTTTGAAGGCATGGTGCCTTGTGAGAAGGAGACTCCTAAATGTTTCCAAGTGGAGGTAAGTGAAGATATTGTGAAGTATAGTACTAGTGTTGAGGCATCTAAGCCCTCTTTCCCGGAATTGAAAGAGTTTCCATCTAATTGGAAGTATGTGTTTCTCGGTGACAAATCCAAGAGTCCGGTGATCATTAGTAGCTCTCTAACTCCCTTGGAAGAAGAGCAATTGTTGAAAGAGTATAAGGAAGGTCAAGATGGTATGGGTCTAGACTTGAATGGTATCATTCCGATCCTTTGTTTGCACAAGAATGAGGTGGTACTTGAGCCTCCTACTCCTACTCTAGAGGAAATGGTGAGAAAAGAAGTGATGAAGCTTGTTGAGTCCGGAATGCTTGAGCCGACTCAAGTGGTCAAAAAGAAGAAAAGTAATGTGAAAAATTCAAAAAAGTGTCCTCCCAAGGCCAAAAAGAAGATTGTGAAGAATGAGAAGATCAAGGGGAAGAAAGTCGATGAACCCCCGATTTGTGAGAAGGTGCTATGTGTTGCTCAAGAGGCTATCCTTGTGGAGAAGCTTAAGAGGAGCAAGGTTGAATCAAAGATGCATTATCCTCCCTAACATTGATTTTGATGCGTCAAGCTTAAGGACGTTAAATAAGCGCTTCATGGGAGGCAACCCATGGGTTTGATCTTTCTATCCCTCTCTTTTGAATAAGTTGGTTGATTTTGAATGTTGCATAATCTTAAATTTGTCTTTTGAATTGTTGTCTAGGCACACTTTTATCTTTTGGAAATTTACAAAGCTTTGATATCATTTTTGATTGTTTTGATATATGACTTGTGTGATTTTGATTTAGGCACGGATTTGTGATGCTTGACGTGCAACGGATTCTTGCGATGTATGGATTGAAGCACAAGCTAGGGGACATTCACATATTTGATGGCATAATGATTCGGCCCTATATAACCGTGAGGACTTGAGCCTAAACACTCTATTTGCTTGATACATGTGAGTCCACTACTTCTCTCTTTCTCTAGAACTTGCTTGAATTCTCTTGGTTTATTGAGTAGCGTTGATTAGCACACGAGGCAAGTTTGTTGGAACCTTGAGCCTTTGTAGCCTACCCTTATATGATATATATCCTTTGCTAACCCACTTTGAGCTTTAAAAACAAATTTTTCTTGGTTGATTGTCTTCTTAACCCTTGTTTTTTTCTAAAAAAATTGTTTTTCTTGGAGTTAAGTTGATTGTTTTTTATTTGTGATTATGGCATATGAATAAGTTTGGGGTTGCTTTTGGAACTAGCAACATATTAAGTTTGGGGTGGGTATACTAGAGTATTCATGCTTATACTAGAGTATTCATGCTATGAAAAGTTTGAAAATGTGATTTGAAAATGTGACAAAAGAAGAAAAAAAGTGAATGTTTGAATGTGAAAAAGAAAAAAAAAATGTTGAGAAAAAGTATGAAAAAGAAAGAAGTCCAAAAGTGAAAAATGAAAAGAAATTGGCTTCTTGAAAAATTTGTGAAAAGAAAAGCTAGAAAAAGCTTGAAAAAAAATGGTTTATGATTGTTTGTTTGTTGATCTTTGTTTGATAATAAGTGATCTCTAGTTTATCCTTGAAAAATTGGAAGTTGTATGTTGAAAATTGTGTGAAAAAAGTTTATCCTTACTCCAAGTTTTTAGCTCACTTCCCAAAAACATCCACCTTACCCTAAGCCCCATTACAACCTATAAAGTCCTCTAAAGTGTGTATTTCAATGTTATTTGATTTATCTTTAGAGTTCTTGCAAGCTTATGGTAGAGGAGTTTAGTATGTGTTGATTGAGTGATAAACCTACCAAATAATTGAGTGAAAGTGAGTGTGTGAAGTGATCATTGATTATCAAATATTGTGAATGTATCTTTGGTTGTGTGGATTGAAGTCTTTGTAGGAAAAAGTTGTATTGAAGGTGGATCGATTGAAGTGCTTGATGAAAGGATCGCATGAGTTGTGTGTTGAAGCGATTCAAAGAAGGTATCAACCCTTAGTGATTTTTCGGTTGATAAACGTGTTGCTTGAGGACAAGCAAAGATTCAAGTTTGGGGTTGTGATGACTCGTCATTACATACATGATTTTAACCTTTTTCTAAGTGAATTGTAGGTTTTTGTAATGGGTTTTACCATAGTTTTGGGGAATTAGCACATAGATATGGAGATTTCTTGTAAAACAAGCAAAGAAGTATTTTTAAGGATTTTACAAGGTTTTGCACGCGTGCCACGCAGGTAGGGCGCGTGCCACGCAACTCAGGTCATTTCAACACTGCCTAAACGCGTGCAGCACGCAGAGAAACGCGTGACACACGTGTGAGTAAGGCTGTAGACGCGTGCCACGCAAGAAGGACGCGTGTCACGCAATTATTGGTATTTCAACACTGACTTGACGCGTGCCACGCAGCAGGTGGGCGCGTGCCACGCAGGGAAGACACGTGGCTGATGATTATAGGTGTATTTTGGACGCGTGGCATGCCTAGTTGGACGCGTGTCACGCGTGTCAGCTGGTCTATAAAAGGAAAATGATATTTCTGTGACGGGGTTCGCTTCTTTTGGCGAAGAAATTACATAGAAAGGTATATTTGAGTGTTTAGACTTGGTTTTGAGAGCTGGAAATGGATCTTCTGCATCTAGCTTGTTCAATCTCCATCATGTGTAGCTAATTCCTCACTAGATTGGGTCTTGAAGATGAAGTAGTTTGGATCACAATCATGTAATTGAATCCTTGTTATTAATGAATGTTTTCTTTAAGTTCAATCAATGATTCCTTGAGTTTAATGCTTCTTTGATCTTGATCACATTAAAGTTGATTTCAATTAATCTGTTTTACTATGAGAATAGGAATGGATTGATAGATCTAGGTGAATTGAATGCTCAATAATTCTTCAGAGATTTAGGATAATTGTGTATGAATTGAAAGATTAACGTGCTTAATCCTCATGTAGTAATTAATTTGTCTAAGAGATTAGAAAATGATTATTATGTGAGAGGATTATTTGACCATGAGAGTGGGAATAGTCACTATGTTAATCTCTTGAACTTTAGATTTTATTCATTGATAACTTGTTCAATTATTGGTTGTGAGACAAACTATGAATTCGTAAAGGTCCAATCGCTTTACTTCAATTGAATTTCTATTTGAATCTTACTCCATACTTTGTTGTTGTTTTAAAACAAACTTCCCCCAAATCATGTTACTTTTAATCGAATTAGGATTTAGTCTTGTTAAATTGATCGTTTTACTCGCAATCCCTTAGGAACGATATTTTTACTACTTTGATATTTTCGTGCACTTGCGATAATTTTTCATCACTGGCCATCCCAAAATCTGATATTTTAGCATTCATATCTTCATCCAAGAGAATGTTACCTGATTTAAGATCACGGTGTATAATACGAAGTCGAGAATCCTCGTGCAGGTAAAGAAGTCCTCTAGCAACACCTCCAATGATTTTGTAGCGCATTTCCCAATCTAATTGTGTTTTCTTTATTGGATCTATACATTCACAAAATTAACTATTTTAGTAGTCATATGCATAGTCGATTTCTCAAACCAAATTTAATACAATAAGAGGTCAACAATCTAATAAAACATATACATTACAGCCTACCAAATATAAAGTAATCAAGGCTTTTATTAGGAACAAATTCATAGATAAGTATCCTTTCATTTCCTTCTAGACAAAAACCATGTAGTTTGACTAAATTTCGATGTTGAAGCTTAGCCAATAAAAGCACTTCATTCTTAAATTCAATATCTCCTTGTCCAGATACTCTTGACAACCTTTTGACCGCAATCACTTGTCCACTCGAGAGTGTTCCCTGAAAATGTATCTCACTTGTGTATAATAACTACTAAAATAATGAAGAATCTGATGTGCATCTAAATCAATAGTGTTACTTACCTGATAAACAACTCCAAATCCACCATGTCCGAGTTTATTAGCTTCGGAAAAGTTATTTGTCGCAACTCCTATTGTGTCGAAGTTGAATTGCAATGACTCAGCAATTTCAATATCATCATCTTCTTCTTCTATTTCTTGAAACATCATACATGGTATGTTAGTGAAGTCAAAATAGAAAAATATATCCGTATATGTAATTTACGAAATCAAAAAACTTTCGACTATTTGCTTTCTTTTTTGTTTCCCTTCTTTCTAATTGTGAATTATAGCATATAGTTTATTATGCAACTTTCTTAACCATCATATCATATTATTATGGACTAAGATTCTTTGTCGTCAAAATTGTCCTGCATTCTCACCATCTCAGTCTTTTGATTAAGATAGGACATCATTAAATCATTTAGTGAACATCAATTTTTAAAATTTGGGTAAATCAATACACATAACATACCTTCGAGATTTTCCACTGCCATACTAGGGTGATTTCTCCTTAAGCATATGCAAATGATCAAATTTAGCAGAACAAGGCCTATACAACTATGGCAATGGTGGTAGTATGCGATGATTTGCTTTTTTCTGCAAAAACTAAAAGTAAGCCTATACATGAGAAAAAGGCCAATGATCGGGCGACTGGACCAACTGGTTTATATAAGCCCCAATTGAGGAAGAATTGTTCAAAAGAATATGAGTTTGAAAATGAATTCTGACTAAAACAATTTTTATCAGATTTTACTTGCATCCTTCTTCTAAAGATCCAGAACCTTGAAAATAGCTATCAAGTATGATTAGTTAATGACAAATAAATACCTTGTGGTTGAGAGGTTTCATTTGTGTCTACTACAGGCGGGGGATCATCTGTGTCTAGTACAAGTGGAGGATCATAGAAGAGATAGGATTCATATCTAATATTACAACTTGCTTTAATAACTCTACAACCAATCTTGTTATTACAACAACTTGGAATTTCTGAGATAGCAGCATCTAAACAACGCGTGCAATCTTGTAATGATAAATCAGGTGTACACTGCACAAGACCATATATGGTTTCAAAATTCAAGTTCTCATCAGCTTCATTATCCGTAGCATACTTAACACGGGAGTCATTACTTGATGCTGCTTTTTCTTTCAGTTTCTTCATCAAGTTCCCAAGAACCCGATTAAATTGATCAACCTCTGTTACATTGTGACCGTTCCACTTATAGTATGAATATGAACCTTCCATAATGTCAAATATTGATCGGTTGGAGTAGCGCAACATGCAATTGTCATACCAACCCATTGCTTCTTTTTGATTTGGACAAAGACGTGTTAGAAGAACACTTGAATCATTAAGACAACTGCGGCAAACATCAGGTTTAACATCTCCTCTACAGAGTCCAATGGCGTTTACTTTGTCGTTGTTTTGGCCGTAAGAGAAATTGTAAAAACCATAGTTGATTTCTGTGTTGGAAGAGAGATTGGACAAAAGGATATTAAGGTTGTTTTGGTATGTGCTATTGGCTGTGTAGTTGCCATTATTATTTATGCAAAAGTTGTGCAAAAAATTTGGCTGGGCTTTAGCTTGAGATACAATGCTAATAATGAGAAGAAGGAGAAAATAATAAAAGGAAAATGATAACTTGCAAAACACAATCACAGTTGCCATTCTGTTATTGTTTAAGAAATGGAGGATTGAGTTACTTAATATGCCGTGGGTGAAGCATTTTGTTGACTATATTTGTGGTTTGATATGAAAGGAGAGGTACTTCATGGTTGATTGAGTGTTGACTGTTGACTATTAACCTTCATCATCATGGTGGGGTAATGTTGGACCGCGTTGCCTTGTAAATTGGTTCATATACAACACTAACGTTTGAAAGAATAGTAGTTGTAGACATACTAATAGTAAAAGTTTATGGTGAATCAACTCAAATAATAAGATGATATCAAAGTAATTTTAAGAGAAAGTGACTTAAATAAGTACAATTGAAGTTGTTTGTCCGCGTATATACTACTAATCAGTAAAAATAAAAATCAAGAAAACCGTTCGTAATGTCTATTTAAACACAAACAAAATATATTACATTGTTGTAAATATTTTGGTTGAAAGAATGATGCTAAATGGACACATCACACATATATGACTAGAAATACTCAGCACTTGAATTCTCATTTACTGATTTACTTTTCGATTCATGTGAACTTGTTCCTTTATCTTCCTCAGACGATTGCGTGTATGGAAGGCTTCTAGTTCTTCCGCCGATTGAAGATGCAGGCTCCAAAGGTAGAGGCATAGTGAAAGAATAACTACTAAGCATGAGTGCAATGGTTGCCATTGTTGGTCTTTCAACCAAATTTTCTTGAACACAGAGTAATCCGATGTGAATGCATCTCATTATTTCATTTCGTGAACCGTTGTTTAATGATGGATCTATTATATTTGTGATTGTACCCTCCCTCCAGTTTCTCCATGCCTGCAAAATTTCATATACCTTTTAGATCACTAATTACAATTCTTGTATCTTAACATGCTTACTTTCATATGTAATCATTTTCATAGGCATGAAAGAAATAATAATGAGAGATAAGGACTTACAAAGCTAAGTAAATCCTCCTGGCTCTGCCCTTGAAGAATGCGACTGATTTTTTGGCCACTTATAATCTCCAAAACTAGTACACCAAAACTAAAAACATCTGATTTTACCAAACATTGCATATTCAGGAGCTATATATCCACTACATATCAAAATGGAAAAGTTTAATCAATCATAATGACTTTTTCGAGTCACAAATATTCAACCTGTTTAGTTGTTAAGACTAATGATATTAATAAGAATTTTGATTTCATATTAGTATAAAAGGAATTTTCACTAAATAAGATATGTAGTAACTTACTAGGTTCCAACGACTTTATTTGTATTTACTTGAGTTTGATCAACAAGTAGCAGTCTGGCCATTCCAAAATCTGATATTTTTGCATTCATATCTTCGTCCAAAAGAATGTTACCTGATTTAAGATCACGATGTATAATACGAAGTCGAGAATCCTCGTGCAAGTAAAGAAGTCCTCTAGCAATACCTCCAATGATTTTGTAGCGCATTGCCCAATCTAATTGTGCTTTCTTTATTGGATCTATACATGCACCAAATTAGCTATTTTAGTAGTGTTTTCTCAACCTAAATATAATAAAATGAGAGAGCAACAATCTAATAAAACTTAAAACATATATATTACAACCTACCAAATATAAAGTAATCAAGGCTTTTATTGGGAACAAATTCATAGACAAGTAGCCTTTCTTTTCCTTCTAGACAAAAACCAAGTAGTTTGACTAAATTTCGATGTTGAAGCTTAGCCAATAAAAGCACTTCATTCTTAAATTCAATATCTCCTTGTCCAGAATCTACTGACAATCTTTTGACTGCAATCACTTGTCCACTCGCGAGTTTACCCTGCAAATATATTTCACTTGTGTATAATATATACAATTATAATGAAGAATTTGATATGAATCTAAATCTATAATGTTTTACGTACCTGATAAACAACTCCAAATCCGCCACGTCCTAGTTTATTAGTTTTGGAAAAGTTATTTGTTGCAACTCCTATTGTTTCAAAGTTGAATTGCAATGACTCAGCAATTTCAATATCATCATCTTCTTCTATTTCTTGGAACATGATACAAGGCATGTTAGTGAAGTCAAAATATTATTATAGACCAAATTCTTTGTCGTAAACATTGTCCTACATTAACACCATCTCAATCATTTGATTAAGATAGGACATTTATAAAAACACTTAGCAAACATCAGGTTTTATAATTTGGACTATCTCAATAAGATTAGACCGTTCAGATTCACAAAAGTGTGCGTGATTACAATCTCATACTAATAACATACCTTCGAGATTTGACCCTCTCATACTATGGCGCCGGCGATTTCTCCTTAAGCATATGCAAATGATCAAATTTAGCAGAACAAGAACTACAACAACAGTAGGCACAACTATGGCAATGGTAGTATGAGATGATTTTCCTTTTTCTGCAAAATTCAAAAATAAGCCTATACATGAGAAAAAGGTCCATATAAGAAACAATCCAAACAAAGCCACAAAAAGTAAACCATGTGATCAAGACCAACTGGTTTATATGCTCTAATTGAGGAAGAATCGTTTAGGAGAATATGAGTTGGAATTCTATCTGAAACAATTTTTTATCAGATTTTACTTGACTCTCATACCTTGCAAATAGCAATTAAGTATGATTAGTCAATGACAAATAAATACCTTGTGGTGGAGAGATTCCATCTGTGTCTACTACAGGCGGAGGATCATCTGTGTCTACTACAAGTGGAGGATCGTAGAAGAGATATGATTCATATCTAATATTACAACTTATTTTAACAACTCTACCACCAACCTTGTTATTACAACAGCTTGGAATTTCTGAGATAGCAGCATCTAAACAACGATTGCAATCTTGAAATGATAAATCGGGTGTACACTGCACTAGACCATATACGGTTTGAAAATTCAAGTTCACATCAGTTCCGTTATCCGTAGCATACTTAACACGAGAGTCATTACTTGATGCTGCTTTTTCTTTCAGTTTCTTCATCAAGTCCCCTAGAACTTGATTAAATTGATTCACCTGTGTTACATTGTTACCGTTTGCCAAGTAAAATGAAAATGAACCTTCCATAATACCAAATATTGATCGGTTGGAGTAACGCAACATGCAATTGTCATACCAACCAATTGCTTCTTTTTGATTTGGACAAAGACGTGTTAGAAGAACTCTTGAATCGTTAAGACAATTGCGGCAAACATCAGGTTTAACATCTCCTCTGCAGAGTCCAATGGCGTTTACTTTGTCGTTGTTTTGGCCGTAAGAGAAATTGTAGAAACCGTAGTTGATTTGTGTGTTGGAAGAGAGATTGGACAAAAGGATGTTGAGGTTGTTTTGATATGTGCTATTAGCTGTGTAGTTGCCATTTTTGTCTATACAAAAGTTGTTCAAAAAATTTGGCTGGGCTTTAGCTTGAGATACAATGCTAATAATGAGAAGAAGGAGAAAATAATAAAAGGAAAATGATAACTTGCAAGATACAATCACAATTGCCATTCGGGTATTGGTTAAGAAATGGAAGCTTTGGATTTAAGAGTTACTTAATTAATATGCCGTGGGTGAAGCGTGTTGTTTGAAAACGATGCTTAAATTTTTTTAATCATCCAATTTGTGGAAGACTTTTTGATAAAGATAGTTGTAGACTTGTAGCTTTCTGTTATGTGTTCTTAATGAATTGTATGAAAAAATGTTCAAGATGGAAAATGCTTGGAATTTCTTGAATTGTTTATATTTAAAAGAGAAAAAGTATGTAAATAATACATTTCCCGTTTTAAATTTGACTTTTTAAATTTATTAAAAAAAGTAATATATCTAGTTAATAAATCTAAAAAATCAAATTTGAACAAACTGAACGGGCCTAAACAGATGGACCGCCTACTTTTTTTTGTCTTAGATGAAGTGGTAACCTACTGAAATTAAACTTACACACAACTGTGAGGTCCCGAGTTCGAACTCAGGTCACGACGTCCAACCTAGCAATTTCGATATTTGCAAATTGAGTTAGGACTTCTTGACGCGGGCTGCCTACTTTACCACTTTTATATACAATAGTTTATTTCTAGAGAGAAAAAAAACCTCTCATACCAAATAAAACTGTCATTGAGTAACTCATGCCTTTCGGTCTTAACAAAAGGAAGATTCCATCGCACCAATTGACATTTTCTATTAAATTTTGGTGGCATTTAGCATGGGTGACGAAGAGTTTTCCTTTTTCCACCATAGGTGGAAAATTTGATGGAAAGTTTGACTATCACATAGGTGGAAAATTTCCAAATTACTTGCGTATGTTCTACTTTATTTTATTTTTTTTAAATGTGAACTTACGCTTTTCTATCTTCATCATCAAAAGCACGGCCCTTTAGGATGAGAGAGGTCAATAGGTCTCCTATAGTGGGAAAGCAGTATCATCCGTTGGATTGTTATAGATCACCATAAACTTTCTACATTGTATAATTTTAATTAACTTAATCTCTCTTTTAGTTTCTCTTCCTTTCACCACCACTTACAATCTCTATTTTCATTTAAGCTCAGATTTGATTTTTTTATTAAACTTCTTTTTTTTTCCTTCTTTTCTTCGTGGGTTGTTCAAAATTTCATTAACACCTCGATTCAAAGAAGAAAAGAAGGACAATGGTTGTGTAAGTTGTAAAGAGAGAGAAAAAATGGTAATGGTTATTAAGGTTGCATAAAGAAAAAAATGGTGGATAACATACAAGAAAACTTTGTTCATCTGAAAAAAGTTCAACCGAGAAAAAGAAGAAAAAATGAAATAATTGATATTTTTTTATTATGATTTATTAATGTTTATTTTGGCAGAATTTGTCATTGAATGAATTGATTTTTATTTTTTTTTTAAATTATTTTGATGTTTCATTCTGTTCCTATTTCTTTGGGTTTGTTGGATTCTTCCTAAATTCATGTTGTTGGTAGCAAGTTAGGGACTGATATTGATAATTTAATTAAGACGAAAAAATAGAAAATTTTAGAAATAGGAAAACTTTGATTTATCCTTTTGAAAAAAATTATGAAAAATCTTGATTGTAACCTGCAAAACAAAATTGCATAAGAAATAAATAGAGAAAAATTATGAAAGTGCAAATGTTAATCTTGCTAGTATTGACTTCTTGGCTGGCACAGTCTTGACAAAGAAGATGGGCAAAGAAGCACACGGAGAGAGAAAGACGAGAATGGGAGTGTTTATGTGTGTGTGGTACATGATAAAATTTGTGGACCATCATAATCTAACCATTAAATAAACTTTTCTATTGGGAGACCTAAGTCACTTGTTCATGCTAGCCTTGGCTCAAACGCACACCCACATATCTCCTATCAATTACGATCACCTCATATTGATAAAAAGTCCAGAGAACAATTTGAAATGGAAATCAAGAAAAAATATCTGGTCATAAAAACAGAAAAGATTGAATTGCGAAAGAAGTTTTTTCGGTTAAAACGCCGTGCGACTCGGAGGACATAAGACTTCTTGTTCAAGCCAAAAAGATTGCCGGCAGAATGCTCCTACCCCACCACCACCGGAACATTCGGCTAAAGATATAGTTTCATCTGCAACAGAGTCCACCACATCTGCTTCAACTCGATCTACTGATTCCACTATAGCCTACGGTTAGTAAAGCAGGAGCTCTCACTTGATATTTATATATAGTGTAGTTACGTCAGTTCCGGAGTTTGCTGGGCTGTAGTCTATTTCTTTCAGAACCTACCAGCTCGGCTTGAACCGGATCGGCTTACCTCACTTTCCAGCATCCACTGGATCAGATTCCTCCTTTAGCGGCTGAGTTAGGGGTGCAAGCGGATAAAAATAAATCCAATTAAACCGACGATTCAAATCAATCCAAACTGAAAAACAACCGATTTTTATGATTCGGATAAAATACCAAACCAATATATATATAGGGAATGTATCTAGTGAGAAAGAGGCTACTTATGTGAGAGTGAGAAGATTAATTATTAACTCTTGGATTAAAATTAATGGATGAGATTAAAACAATCCAGCAAATCAATAATGTGATATGATGTATAGAATCTCCACAACTGTTTAGCTATTCAACCGCGATATCGCTGATCTTCCCAACCCACTACCCTATCGTGGCTTCTTCTCTAGATCTCATCTAACCACATCCCCACTGCCGAGCTGACACACAACTTCCTTAAGGAGAAGACTTTTGTGTATTAGTTGAAGAACATCCATGGCACCACCATGACGTTGCTGTTAACTTTTTTAAGCTACAAATCTTCAGTCTTTTTGTTTAGAAGAGGTGGATAATAAATAAATTCAATTCGAATTTTAGTTTCTTACTATGTGTTATGAACAAGTTCTGTAGCAATCAAATTTAATTTAGGCTTAGAACAATACAAATATCATATGAATATTATTTTATTTATTAAGAGTTTCTTCAATAGATTCAAAGTCTGAGTTTTTCATACCTACCTCTTGCTTGCCTCTTTAACCGCCTTGAATTGAGCTATGATTGATTACTGTAATGAGAAGTGGAAGAAAAAAAAGTAGTGAAACCTGGTTGAGGGCAAACTGTGGAAGATGAACATGAATTGGGAGTTGAAAAGGTGCACGCAAGTAACTTAAATGAGACTAAATCTCATCCTTTGATTTTAATCTAAGGATTGATAATTGATCCTCTCACTCTCACATAAATAACCCCTTTTCTCACTAGATACATCCCCTATATATATATATATATATATATATATATATATATATATATATATATATATATATATATTGTTAGGTTAATTTTTTTTATAGGTCGGTCCATATTAAAAAACTAAAACTGACCTAACTTGAACTATTTGTAAAAAAACAATATAGTCAGGCGGCAAATCCTAATTTAGAAACACGTTCTTAAACTATTAGAATATGAATGTTTTGGTCCCCGTGAACATAGCTCGGTTGATAAGGACATAATATTATATATGTCAAATTTGGGATCCGAACTTAATTAGGTTTTCCGACTTATTCACTTCAATGGTTGAATTTTTAGCCACTAAACTACTTGACGAAAAAATATATGACTATTTTGTATTTTTTTTCTATGAAAGAATATTTTGTATGTTAGTTACATGAATAACTATTTTTTTAGGGTAAATAGGTCTTTACCCCCTTGCAATATAGACGACATTTGCAATACCCCTGTAAAAAAAAAATTGGGATTCCCACCTTGCAAATTTTTTTTATTTGCGTTAACCCCCTGAGTGGCCAACTAGACATGAAATATTCTGTTTTGCTGACGTGGCATGCATATGTGGAAGTTTTTTAAATTTTATTTATTTTTTTCACTGATGGCTGGGTAATGTATATTTTTTTATAAAAAAAAAAGACAAAATAAAATTATTTAAAAAATATATGAAAAAATTTATTTAAAAAAAAAACTGAAATATTATTATTTTGAAAAATATAAATAAAAATAAAAAATATTTTTTAAAAAATCTGTAATATTAACTTTAAAAAAAAAACGAAAAAAATATTACTTTAAAAAAAATCTAAAAAAAAATTAACTTTTTTAAAATCTGAAACATTAATTAAAAAAAACTGAAAAAACGTAAATTATTAATTTTTTCATCAAAATAAGAAATATTATTTTTTTCAAAAATCTGAAAAAATGAAAAACATATTGGTTTTTAAAAAAAAAAAATCTGTAATATTAATTTTTAAAATAAAAAACTTTTTTAAAAAAAAATAGGAAATAAAGATTTTTAAACATCTGAATTATTAATTTTAAAAAAACTGAAAAAACATAAAATGTTAAAGATAGTAAAAATTATGTGGAGACTTTATCGACTATATATAGCTTGTTTTACAATCTTTAACATTTTATGTTTTTTCAGTTTTTTGAAAAAAATAATATTTCTGATTTTTTTGAAAAAATTAATAATTTACGTTTTTTCATTTTTTTTTTAATTAATATTTCAGATTTTAAAAAAATTAATTTTTTTTCAGATTTTTTTAAAGTAATATTTTTTTCGCTTTTTTAAAAAAAAATCAATATTACAGATTTTTTTAAAAATATTTTTTATTTTTATTTTTCAAAACATTAATATTTCAGTTTTTTTAAATTAAATTTTTCATATATTTTTTTAATTTTTAATTTTTTTAAAAAAAATATACATTACCCAGTCATCAGTAAAAAAATAAATAAAAATTTTAAAAAATTCCACATATGCATGCCACGTCAGCAAAACAGAATATTTCATGTCTAGTTGGCCACTTAGGGAGGTAACGCAAATAAAAAAAAATTTGCAAGGTGGGAATCCCAATTTTTTTTTACAGGGGGTATTGCAAATGTCGCCTATATTGCAGGGGGTAAAGGCCTATTTACCCTTTTTTTATGTTATTTCTAATTTAAATAAGATTATTCTTTTTATTTTTTTGCATTTTTTACTCCTTTTTTTTTTTTACGGAAAGATGCTTATAGCATTTCATTTATAATAATTTGTTCAATACAATGGGGTACATCAATATAAATAGTGGAACTAGCAGAAAAAAGGGCAACCCTCACCAACACGTGAGCTACCTCATTTGATTGTCGCCGATTAAACTCAACCCGAGAGTTTGTAAAAGATGAGGAAAGAAGACTTCTACTAGCTGACATAACTTCACCAAACTCTGAGATGTCCGGCCGTTGATGATGAAAAGCATCTGTGACAATTTTAGAATCTAAGGCGAAATCAATATGATCGAAAGACATGTCATGAAGCCACTGAAGTGCATGAAACAAGCTCGTAGCTTCACCAATGGGAACCGAACATTTAGGTGAAAAGTGGAGCGTCTTGACCAAGACGAACGTACCTGCCGCGTCTCTAATACACACGCCAATACCTGTCCTATTCAAGGATTCAATGTTACATTTCAGTCTACCTTGTTGAGGATGTTGCCAAGTCCGTGTTGGCGAGGCTACAAAGGTCGGATTGATACGGGCACTCGGCATTCCTTGAGACGAATCAATGGAGAGTCCCGAATTCTGAATGATGGAATTAGATGTACACCAGTCTTCAATCAAATGGAATGCTCTATCTATCACTTGAGCAACAGTTTCATTAACATCTTGGCAAAGTTTAAGATTGCGACTCTTCCAAAGGCTCCAGAGGATTGCAGTAAATCGCTGGCAACTTTCTACATTATAATGTTGTAGGAGAGCAAAAATACATCTTGACACTGAGCCTGCATTTACGCGAGCATGTTCAATGGAACTCCAGAAGCCGGCCCTGATGCAAGTGCGAATGATGTTGCACTCACATATCTAATTAGAGGAATGAGTGATATACGAAAAAAATAATACCATGAAATACATCGGAAAATAACCGATTAAAGTATCCGAACCAAACCGATTAGTTTGATTCAAATTTCTTTTTAAAAAACACCAAAAACCAAACCAAACCGAACCAATTGAAAAATCATTGGTTCAGACATTTAATTCACCAAAAACCGATCTAAACTGGTCCAATTACACCCCTACCTATCATCATCAACTTTATTTTAAAACTGGTCTTCCCACAATTAATTTATATTTCCTTTAAATCATCAATTCATGAGGTTCAAAGATGCAACACAACATCACTATTCGACTATTTAAAAAAAAAAAAACACACTATTCGACCATATGAAATAACGGTCGAATATATCATTTGAACGATGGTCTAATACAATTTTAAATTTGCAAATTACTATTATCATTCTATGGGTTACTCGTGCGCCTTATGAAATGACTATTTAACTCTTTTGTTACTTAAGTAACGGACGTTGTAAAAATGAATAATTTTTGTAAATATCATTCATTATTTAAGTAGCGAACGTTATAAAAATAAAATCTATAGTATGCGTTTTTAGGGGCGTCCGCGATTTAAGTAGCGGACAAAGGTATTTTAGTAAATTCATAGGCCGCGCGAGAAAAATGATAGAGTGGCAAAAGTGATTGTCTTAAATTTTTGAGGTCTTGAAACTATTGAGGCCCTAACACATATCCCAGCTTGCCCGGTCTTTAAGTCATCCCTAGTTGGCAGCAACACGTAATTTTGAGTGATAAGTATTTGTGCCACCTTCTGAATTACTTGCACGCTCTACGAAATGACTGATTTATCCTTCTGTTACGTTACTTAAGTAATGGATGTAGGAAAAAAAGATATTTTGAAAAATATAATTTGCTATTAAGTAACGGATGTAGGAAAAAACATATATTTTGAAAAATGCAGTCTAGTATGGTGTTTTTGAGAGTGTCCGTGACTTAAGTAATGGACGGGGATATTTTTGTCATTTCGTAGGACGCGCCCCATAATCCATATATGATGGCAAAAGTAATTAACATTGATGCTATGTCTTAGAGATGTAGAGAGGAGGTTCATATCAGCCTACACAGGTTGTAATCAAGCAATAATGATAGTTCGTGAATTCGGGGAGGCAATAACTCTTTTGGAAGCCGTGAGATGGATCAATCAGTTGTAATTGCAAAGTGTTTGTTTAGTAGTGATTCCCAAATTCTCACGAACAATGTTAATGCTAGAAGTGTTTGGTTTGTCGAAGTTCAACAATGTGATGTCTAATATTAGACAATTAGTATAGTCTAGTTATAATTTAAGGTTAAATTTGTTATGTGACAAGTAATTAAATATGAAGCTCATTCCTTAGCGGAGGCGGCTATTTCAAGTGCTAATCGCCAAATTTATAATTATGTTCTTTGTTCTATTCTTTGAATATGTTTGTAGATGAACATTGGTTCAGACTTCAGTAACTAATGTGCTACAATTTATTTTTGCCAGTACAAAAAATACGGAATTGGATTTCCTAATATTGAAATCCCCTGCTGTTATCCAAAAAAATATGTCTTAACAATAATTTTTACGATGGACCCATTCACCAATGACTCTTATGATCGACCATTTTTCTAAAAAAGAAAAACTTATAACAAAAATCTATCGTGGGTATGGATCAGTAATTGAAATTTCGTTCACCGATTCATCGGATCTTGTTGCACTTAAATTATCAACTTGTTGCTGCATGTCTGTTAGTGTTCTACTTGCACTTCCCATAAAATATGCAGGTTTTGAAGGTATGGAGAGGGCGAGAGAATTACTATTAAGCATAAGTGTAACAGAAGCCATGGTTGGTCTGTCAACTACATTTTGTTGAATACAGAGTAAACCAATATGGATGCATCTCATTATTTCATCTTTTGAAATGTTGCTTAATGATGGATCTATTATATTTATTGCTTTCCCCTCTCTCCAGTTTCTCCATGCCTGCTCAAGTGCAGATAACCAAAATAACATTAGGTTACCAATCAATTTATACAGTAATGTTTAGGTCTACATAATCTTCTATTAATCTATACTTGTAATGATAAGGGAGAAATTATAGTGATAAAAGTATAACATACATAGGTCAATAGATACTCCACATCCTCCCCGTGACAAATGTTTGCACTATTTTTATGACCACTAATTACACTTCTACCTTAATATATGTAATCATTTTCATTGGCATGAAAGAAATAATAATAATGAGAGATAAGGACTTACAAAGCTAAGTAAATCCTCCTGACTCTGCCCTTGAAGAATGCGACTGATCTTTTGGCCACTTATAATCTCCAAAACTAGTACACCAAAACTAAAAACATCTGATTTTACCGAAAATTGTCCAAACATTGCATATTCAGGAGCCATATATCCACTACATATCAAAATGGAAAAGTTTAATTAATCATAATGACTTTTTCGAGTCACAAATATTCAACCTGTTTAGTTGTTAAGGCTAATGATATTAATAAGAATTTTGATTTCATATTAGTATAAAAGGAATTTTCACTAAATAAGATATGTAGTAACTTACTAGGTTCCAACGACTTTATTTGTATTTACTTGAGTTTGATCAACAAGTAGCAGTCTGGCCATTCCAAAATCTGATATTTTTGCATTCATATCTTCGTCCAAAAGAATGTTACCTGATTTAAGATCACGGTGTATAATACGAAGTCGAGAATCCTCGTGCAAGTAAAGAAGTCCTCTAGCAATACCTCCAATGATTTTGTAGCGCATTGCCCAATCTAATTGTGCTTTCTTTATTGGATCTATACATGCACCAAATTAGCCATTTTAGTCGTCTTTTTCTCAAACCAAATATAATACAATGAGAGAGCAACAATCTAATAAAACATATATATATTACAACCTACCAAATATAAAGTAATTAAGGCTTTTATTAGGAACAAATTCATAGACAAGTAGCCTTTCTTTTCCTTCTAGACAAAAACCAAGTAGTTTGACTAAATTTCGATGTTGAAGCTTAGCCAATAAAAGCACTTCATTCTTAAACTCAATATCTCCTTGTCCAGAATCTATTGACAATCTTTTGACCGCAATCACTTGTCCACTCGCGAGTTTACCCTGCAAATATATTTCACTTGTGTATACTAAATACTATAATAATGAAGAATTTGATATGACTCTAAATCTTTAATGTTACTTACCTGATAAACAACTCCAAATCCGCCACGTCCTAGTTTATTAGCTTCGGAAAAGTTATTTGTAGCAACTCCTATTGTGTCAAAGTTGAATTGCAATGACTCAGCAATTTCAATATCATCATCTTCTTCTTCTATTTCTTGAAACATGATACAAGGCATGTTAGTGAAGTCAAAATAGAAAAGTATATTCATATAGTATGTAATTTACAAAATCAAAATACTTATGACTATTTGCTTCCATTTTTCTTTCACTTTCTTTCTATGTTTCTATTTGTGAATTATTGCATATAGTTTATTTATTAGAACGCAACTTTCATACCATCACATCATATTATTATGGACCAGATTCTATGTAGTAAGCATTGTCCTACATTAACACCATCTCAATCATTTGATTACGATAGGACATTTATCAAAACACTTAGAAAAAATCGGGTTTTATAATTTGGACTATTTCATTAAGATTAGACCGTTCAGATTGGGTAAAGTGTGCGTGATGACAATATTTGATATTATATTAAAAAGATGCTTTTTTGTTTATATCTCTTTCCTTGTAAATTAGTCGAAAATAGAAAGTTTGAGTAAATCAATACTCGTAACATACCTTCGAGATTCGACCCTGCCATACTATTTCGATTTCTCCTTAAACATATGCAAATGATCAAATTTAGCAGAACAAGAGCTACAACAACAGTAGGCACAACTATGGCAATGGTAGTATGATATGATGTACTTTTTTCTGCAAAAATCAAAAGTAACCTAAACATGAGAAAAAGGTCAATATAAGAAACAATTAAAACAAAACCACAAAACATATATTAAACCATGTGATCGGGACCAACTGGTTTATAAGCTCCGAAATTGAGGAAGAATCGTTCAGAAGAATATGAGTTGGAATTCTAAACTGAAACAATTTTTTATCATATTTTACTTGACTCCCATGTCTTCAATTGTTTGAGAATCAGTACCTTGCAAATAGCAATTAAGTATGATTAGTTAATGACAAATAAATACCTTGTGGTTGAGAGGTTTCATTTGTGTCTACTGCAGGCGGAGTATCATCTGTGTCTACTACAGGCGTAGGATCGTAGAAGAGATAGGATTCATATCTAATATTACAACTTGCTTTAACAACTCTACCACCAATCTTGTTATTACAACAAGTTGGAATTTCTGAGATAGCCTCTTCTAAACATTGCCTGCATTCTTGGTATGATAAATCAGGTGTACACTGCACTAGACCATATATGGTTTGAAAATTCAAGTTCACATCAGTTTCATTACCCGTAGCATACTTAACACGAGAGTCATTACTTGATGCAGCTTTTTCTTTCAGTCTCTTTATCAAGTTCCCAAGAACTTGATTAAATTGATCCACCTGTGTTACATTGTTTCTGTTCCACATATAAAATGTAGGTGAACCTTCCATAATACCAAATATTGATCGGTTGGAGTAGCGCAACAGGCAATTGTCATACCAACCAATTGCTTCTTTTTGATTTGGACAAAGACGTGTTAGAAGAACTCTTGAATCGTTAAGACAACTGCGGCAAACATCCGGTTTAACATCTCCTCTGCAGAGTCCAATGGCATTTACTTTGTTGGTGTTTTGGCCATAAGAAAAATTGTAGAAACCATAGTCGATTTGTGTGTTGGAAGAGAGATTGGACAAAAGGATGTTGAGGTTGTTTTGATATGTGCTATTAGCTGTGTAGTTGCCATTATTGTTTATACAAAAGTTGTACAAAAAATCTGGTTGGGCTTTTGCTTGACATACAATAATAATGAGAAGAAGGACAAAATAATAAAAGGAAAATGATAACTTGCAAGACAAAATCACAATTTCCATTCTGTTATTTGTTAAGAAATGGAAGATTGAAGCTTTTGAGTTTTGATATATTCAGAGTTACTTAATATGCCGTGGGAGAAGCGTTTTGTTGACTAAAATTTGTGGCTTTTGAAACGAAGCTTTAACCATTCAATTTGTGGAAAAGTGAGACTTTTTGATATAGATAGTTGTAGACTTGTAGCTTTCTGTTATGTGTTCCAACTGCATTATTCAAGATGGAAAATGCTTGGAAGTTCTTAAATTGTTTTAAACTTCTTTTTTTTTTTTTTTTGACAAATTAATTGTTTAAACTTAAAAGAGAAAAAGTAAAATAATACTCACTTCATTTCTATATATAAGCAATTTGACCTTCTAAATTTATTAAAAATAGTAATATATTTAGTTAATAAATAATAACACGTTTCTACCCTTAAAAAACAACCAAATCAGTTTTGCACGAGCAGTATTGCAGGCCTTAGAAGAGCAGCCAGACACTACTGTAGTTATATTCACCTTGCTTCAACAGGTCGACAAAGACAAAGTTGGGATCTTTGCTGTTATTATATGGAGCATTTGGAATCAACGAAATGAAAAAGTTTGGCGCAACAACGATACACCGCAACTGATTGTTATTTCGCGAGCAATGAATTTTCTTATTGATTGGAAGAACATCAAAACTGTTCAAACAGCTCTTCAGTAGATATGCAGGCTGAAGTGACTGTAATTAAGTGGAAAAAACCATCTTCAGGGAGAATCAAATGTAATATTGATGTTGCGTTCCCATCTAATAACAACCGTATTGGTTTTGGAATTTGTATACGCGATGCGACGGATGTTTTTATTCGTGCTAAAACTGAATGGGTTGAATCAAGATGTGAAGTTCATGTTGGAGAAGCTCTTGGTCTTCTCTCAGCTTTACGGTGGGTTCATGAACTCAATTTGGGACCGGTTGATTTTGAACTAGACTCCAAATTGGTGGTTGATAGTTTTCGTTGTCACAGGAAAGACTTTACAGAGTTCGGTGCTATTATTCAACACCTTTTTTCTTCTTTTTATGTAAATTCTAGTGTTGAGTTTGTAAGAAGACAAGCAAATGAGGTTGTTCATGCCCTTGCTACGGCAACCCCATTTTTAGCTAGTGACCAGATTCTGGTTGATATCCCAGATTGTATTGAACATATTTTAATCAATGATATGCTATAAGAACTTTATCATCAAAAATAAATAATAACAGGTTTTCTCTCTCCTCTATAAATAATCTATTATTTGTTTGATATGTTACTCTTAACAACTTTTTATTTTTATCTGTTTTTTAATTATTTTATATTCTAATTATTTTTAAAATCTATAACAAGCAGATGCAATTTTTAAAAAATGATTATTTTTATAAGAAAAAATTACTTTTTTCCAAAAAAAAAACTATAACAAATGGTTTGTCTGAATGTGTGGTCTCTTTGTGTGTACAACCAGAATTTTTCCCACCATGGGAAAGTAAATACACACTAAATATATTATTTGAACAATGGGCTTGATTTAATATTAATGAGAAGAAGGAGAAAAGTATAACTGGAAAATAATAACTTGCAAGAAGCAATATTTGCCATTCTGTTATTGATTTGTTTCTCAGAATGACAAATAATAAGTTGTTAACAAATTGAGGATTGAAGCTTTGGATATATGAAATGAGAGGTAATTAATATGCGTGGATGAAGTGATTTGTTGAGTGTTGCTATTAATTCTAAAACTTATTTTCCTTCATGGTTGAAGTTTTGGTTGGGTATTTCTTGTTGACAACACTTTTTTTTCCTTCATGGTGGGGTAATGTTCGCGTTGCCTTGTAAATTGGTTCATACTTCATATACCACATACAATAACGTTATGAGGCCTAAGGTAATGGTCCAGTTGTTTTACTTATTACATGAAATTGATTAGTTCTTCACACCGTAATAAAATATTTTTTTCTATTAGAGCAAAACTCTCTTGAAATTTTAATTGAACTTTTTACAAGTATTATAAAAAAGCGAGACCTAAGATTATAGTGTCAATTGATTTACTTTTTACACAAGCTTAAATAAGTTCTTCACACCTATAAGAGATTATCCTCTTATGTTATATGAAATTCATTTTGATATCTTAATAAAAAAATTTACAAAAATAATTAAAATGTGAGACCTAGGGTTATGGTCTCAATTGTTTTACTTTTTACATGTGTTTGATTTAGTTATTCACAATGTAAGAGATTATTATTTTCGGTTAGAACAAATTTATCTGGATATTCTAATTGAAGTTCTTACAAAAATAATTAATAATTGAGACCTTAATTAGGTTATGATATCAATTGCTGTACTTTTTACTCAGACTTCATTTAGTTCTTCAAGTCGTAAGAGCGATTACCCTCTTCCATTGGATTATATCTCTTTGAATAATTTACTTGAACATTTTATATAAATAAATAAGTTATGAGGTCTAAGGTTATGGTCCAGTTGTTTTACTTATTACATGAGATTGATTAGTTCTTCACACTATAATAAATTATCCTTTTCTGTAGAGCAAATCTCTTTTGAAATTTTAATTGAACTTTATACAAGTATTATAAAAAAAGCGAGACCTTATATTATAGTGTCAATTGATTTACTTTTTACACGAGCTTGAGTAAGTGCTTCACACCTTTAAGAGATTATCCTCTTATGTTATATGGAATTCATTTTGATATCTTAATAAAAAAATTTACAAAAATAATTAAAATGTGAGACCTAGGGTTATGGTCTCAATTGTTTTACGTCTTACACATGTTTGATTTAGTTCTTCACATCTTAAACAATTACTCCCTTCTATTACATCAAATCCCTCTTGAAATTTCACTTGAACTTTTAAAAAATAAAAATTTAAGACACAAGACATAAGAATACAGTTTCAATTGTTTTACTTTTTACACGGTCTTTATTTATTTCTTCACACCTTAAGAGATTACAATTTTCCGTTAGAATAAATTTTTCTTGATATTTTAATTGAAGTTTTAAAAATATAATTAAGATGCGAGACCTAAGGTTATGATCTCAATTACTTTACTTTTAACACGGACATTATATAGTTTTTCACGTTGTAAGAGATTACACTCTTCCGTTAGTTCATATCTCTCTTGAAAATTTAATTTAACATTTTACAAGAACAACTGAGATGTAAAAGATTACGAGCTTTACTTTTTACAGAGGCTTAATTTAGTTCTTCACACTGTAAGAAATTACTTTCTTCTGTTAGCTATATGTAATCCCTCTTAAAATTTTAATTGAACTCTTTACAAAAACAATTAAGAAGACCTAAGATTATGGTCTCAATTGCTTTATTTTTATACACGGGCCTGATTTTAGTTCTTTCTATCGTAAGAGATTAACCCTAATTTGTTAGATCAAACTTCTTTTAATATTTTAATTGAACATTTTATAAAAATAACTAAGATTCGAGGTCTAAGGATATCGTCTCAATTTCTTAGTTTTTCATGTGAGTTTAATTTAGTTCTTCACACTTTAAAAGATTACGCCACTTCTGTTTGACGGGATATCTCTTTGAATATTTTAATTGAACTTTTTTACAAAAAATAATAAAGATGCGAGGTTTAAGATTTTGGTTTCAATTATGTTTTACTTTTTACACCGGCTTGATTTAGTTCGTTCCGTTATATCAAATACATTTAGAAATTTTTTTACCTAATAGTCAAGATACAAGGTTTAAGGTTAGATGCTCTTGAATGAGTTCTTCATCCCATAAAAGATTATCCTCTTCCATTAGAACAAAACCCTCTTGATAGATTAATTGAATTTTCTACCAAAACAAGAATAAAAGAAATATATGTGCATATTAAAATCTAAAATCATTTTTTCTAACAAAAAATTTCCAAAATCAATATATATTTTTATGAATGAAAGCTAACTCATATATAACGCGGGCAATTTTTCACTTCTAAAATATTAATTAGTTTCAAAATAGAATTATATATATATATATATATATATATATATATATATATATATATATATATATATATATATATATATTTTATTTTTATTTTTCAAATCTATAAAAAAAAAATGAATTTCTAGCCCGTGCTTGGCACGGGTGTCCATACTAGTACAATAACGTTTTGAAGTCATCAATATCATCTTTTGTCAATGAAAAATAAGAAATTTGAAGAAATCAACAGCATCAAAATTTGCTCCGAAAGAATATAGTAGTAGTAGACATAGTAATAGTAAAAGTTTATGGTGAATCAACTCAAATAATAAGATGATATCAAAGTAATTTTAAGAGAAAGTGACTTAAATAAGTACAATTGAAGTTGTTTATCCGCGTACTAATAATTGGTAAAAATAAAAATCAAGAAAACCGTTTGTGATGTCTATTTAAACAAGACTTCACACAAACAAAACATATTACTATGTCTAATAAGACATTGTTGTAAATATTTTGGTTGAAAGAATGATGCTAAATGAACACATCACACATATATAACTAGAAATACTCAGCACTTGAATTCTCATTTACTGATTTACTTTTCGATTCATGTGAACTTGTTCCTTTATCTTCCTCAGACGATTGCGTGTATGGAAGGCTTCTAGTTCTTCCGCCGATTGAAGATGCAGGCTCCAAAGGTAGAGGCATGGTGAAAGAATAACTACTAAGCATGAGTGCAATGGTTGCCATAGTTGGTCTTTCAACCAAATTTTCTTGAACACAGAGTAATCCAATGTGAATGCATCTCATTATTTCGTTTTGCGAACCGTTGCTTAATGATGGATCTATTATATTTGTAATTGTACCCTCCCTCCAGTTTCTCCATGCCTGCTCAATTGCATATATACACCATTTAGATCACTAGTTACAATTCTACCATAATATGCTTATTTATCATATATGTAATCATTTTCATTGGCATGAAAGGAAAAAATAATAAAGAGATAAGACTTACAAAGCTAAGTAAATCCTCCTGACTCTGCCCTTCAAGAATCCCACTAATTTTTTGGCCACTTACAATCTCTAAAATTAGTACACCAAAACTAAAAACATCTGATTTTACCGAAAATTGTCCAAACATTGCATATTCTGGAGCCATATATCCACTACATATAAAAATGGAAAATTTTAATTAATCATAATGACTTTTCAAGTCACAAATATTCAAAATTATTTTTTAAAAAACAATTTACTCAAAAATAATACTTTTAACAAGATATGTAAAACCTTACTATGTTCCAACAACTTTATTTGTATTTACTTGAGTTTGATCAACAAGTAGCAGTCTGGCCATTCCAAAATCTGATATTTTAGCATCCATATCTTCGTCCAAGAGAATGTTGCCTGATTTAAGATCACGATGTATAATACGAAGTCGAGAATCCTCGTGCAAGTAAAGAAGTCCTCTAGCAATACCTCGAATGATTTTGTAGCGCATTGCCCAATTTAATTGTACTTTCTTTATCGGATCTGTACATGCACCAAATTAGCTATTTTAGTAGTCTTTTCTCAAACTAAATATAATACAATGAGAGAGCAACAATCTAACAAAACATAAATATTACAACATACCAAATATAAAGTAATCAAGGCTTTTATTAAAAACAAATTCATAGACAAGTAGCCTTTCTTTTCCTTCTAGACAAAAACCAAGTAGTTTGACTAAATTTCGATGTTGAAGCTTAGCCAATAAAAGCACTTCATTCTTAAATTCAATATCTCCTTGTCCATAATCTCTTGACAACCTTTTGACTGCAATCACTTGTCCACTCGAGAGTTTTCCCTGAAAATGTATCTCACTTGTGTATAATAACTACTAAAATAATGAAGAATCTGATGTGCATCTAAATCAATAGTGTTACTTACCTGATAAACAACTCCAAATCCGCCATGTCCAAGTTTATTAGCTTCAGAAAAGTTATTTGTCGCAACTCCTATTGTGTCGAAGTTGAATTGCAATGACTCGGCAATTTCAATATCATCATCTTCTTCTTCTATTTTTTGAAACATGATACAAGGTATGTTAGTGAATGCAACTTTGACACAATGAAACATGATACCCGGATGCACTAGTTAGCAAAACTCATAGTTTATTTATTAGAATGCAACTTTCTTAACCATCATATCATATTATTATGGACCAGATTCTTTGCCATAAACATTGTCCTACATTCACACCATCTCAATCATTTAATTAAGATAGAACATTTATCAAAACATTTAGCAAATATCAGGTTTTAAAATTTGGGTAAATCAATAAGATTAGACCGTTCAGATTTGCAAAAGTGTGCTTGATTACAATCTTTGATATTATATTAAAAAGGTGTTTTTTTTTTGTTTATATCTCTTTCCTTGTAAATTGGTCTAAAATAGAAAGTTTGAGTAAATCAATACTCATAACATACCTTCGAGATTTGACCCTGCCATACTATGGCGCCAACGGTTTCTCCTTAAGCATATGCAAATGATCAAATTTAGCATAACAAGACCTACTACAACAGTAGGCACAACTATTGCAATGGTCGTATGCGATGATTTGCTTTTTTCTGCAAAAATTAAAAGTAAGGTCAATATATGAAACAATTCAAACAAAACCACAAAAAAGTAAACAATTTGATCAAGACCAACTGGTTTATATGCTCCAATTGAGGAAGATTCATTCGGGAGAATATGAGTTGGAATTCTAACTGAAACAATTTTTTATTAGATTTTACTTGACTCTCATGTCTTCCATCGTCTGAGAATCGGTACCTTGCAAATACTCCCTCCGTCCCTAATTATAAGCCCCTTTACAAAAAAAAGTCTTGTCCCTAAATATAAGCACCTTCTCAAATTTCTAAACACTTTTATTTTGTTTTTCCAAATATACCCCTAAAAAGTATGCCACTTACTTGGAGTAGATTGGTTATCCATGTATGCAAGTAAGTGTTATGCTTGTAAGTCACTCTTATTAACTTTGTTTTAACCTTTGTTTTGACGTGATCAACTAAAAATCGTACATTTTAGCCACTTTTTTGTGCAATCAAGTGACATACAATCATAAAAAAGGGCAATTACTTTTACTACTATAAAAAGGGCAATTTAGTAATCTTCTCATATAAAATACACATATTAATTACACTACCAACATTTCTTAATATCCGTGAAATAAGTAAGAGGGGCTAATATATAGGGACGGAGGGAGTAGCAATTAAGCATGATTAGTTAATGACAGATAAATACCTTGTGGTTGAGAGGTTTCATTTGCGTCTACTACAGGCATAGGATCATCTGTGTCTACTACAGGCGTAGGATCGTAGAAGAGATAGGATTCATATCTAATATTACAACTTGCTTTAACAACTCTACCACCAATCTTGTTATTACAACAAGTTGGAATTTCTGAGATAGCCTCTTCTAAACATTGCCTGCATTCTTGGTATGATAAATCAGGTGTACACTGCACTAGACCATATATGGTTTGAAAATTCAAGTTCACATCAGTTTCATTACCCGTAGCATACTTAACACGAGAGTCATTACTTGATGCAGCTTTTTCTTTCAGTCTCTTTATCAAGTTCCCAAGAACTTGATTAAATTGATCCACCTGTGTTACATTGTTTCTGTTCCACATATAAAATGTAGGTGAACCTTCCATAATACCAAATATTGATCGGTTGGAGTAGCGCAACAGGCAATTGTCATACCAACCAATTGCTTCTTTTTGATTTGGACAAAGACGTGTTAGAAGAACTCTTGAATCGTTAAGACAACTGCGGCAAACATCCGGTTTAACATCTCCTCTGCAGAGTCCAATGGCATTTACTTTGTTGGTGTTTTGGCCATAAGAAAAATTGTAGAAACCATAGTCGATTTGTGTGTTGGAAGAGAGATTGGACAAAAGGATGTTGAGGTTGTTTTGATATGTGCTATTAGCTGTGTAGTTGCCATTATTGTTTATACAAAAGTTGTACAAAAAATCTGGTTGGGCTTTTGCTTGACATACAATAATAATGAGAAGAAGGACAAAATAATAAAAGGAAAATGATAACTTGCAAGACAAAATCACAATTTCCATTCTGTTATTTGTTAAGAAATGGAAGATTGAAGCTTTTGAGTTTTGATATATTCAGAGTTACTTAATATGCCGTGGGAGAAGCGTTTTGTTGACTAAAATTTGTGGCTTTTGAAACGAAGCTTTAACCATTCAATTTGTGGAAAAGTGAGACTTTTTGATATAGATAGTTGTAGACTTGTAGCTTTCTGTTATGTGTTCCAACTGCATTATTCAAGATGGAAAATGCTTGGAAGTTCTTAAATTGTTTTAAACTTCTTTTTTTTTTTTTTTTGACAAATTAATTGTTTAAACTTAAAAGAGAAAAAGTAAAATAATACTCACTTCATTTCTATATATAAGCAATTTGACCTTCTAAATTTATTAAAAATAGTAATATATTTAGTTAATAAATAATAACACGTTTCTACCCTTAAAAAACAACCAAATCAGTTTTGCACGAGCAGTATTGCAGGCCTTAGAAGAGCAGCCAGACACTACTGTAGTTATATTCACCTTGCTTCAACAGGTCGACAAAGACAAAGTTGGGATCTTTGCTGTTATTATATGGAGCATTTGGAATCAACGAAATGAAAAAGTTTGGCGCAACAACGATACACCGCAACTGATTGTTATTTCGCGAGCAATGAATTTTCTTATTGATTGGAAGAACATCAAAACTGTTCAAACAGCTCTTCAGTAGATATGCAGGCTGAAGTGACTGTAATTAAGTGGAAAAAACCATCTTCAGGGAGAATCAAATGTAATATTGATGTTGCGTTCCCATCTAATAACAACCGTATTGGTTTTGGAATTTGTATACGCGATGCGACGGATGTTTTTATTCGTGCTAAAACTGAATGGGTTGAATCAAGATGTGAAGTTCATGTTGGAGAAGCTCTTGGTCTTCTCTCAGCTTTACGGTGGGTTCATGAACTCAATTTGGGACCGGTTGATTTTGAACTAGACTCCAAATTGGTGGTTGATAGTTTTCGTTGTCACAGGAAAGACTTTACAGAGTTCGGTGCTATTATTCAACACCTTTTTTCTTCTTTTTATGTAAATTCTAGTGTTGAGTTTGTAAGAAGACAAGCAAATGAGGTTGTTCATGCCCTTGCTACGGCAACCCCATTTTTAGCTAGTGACCAGATTCTGGTTGATATCCCAGATTGTATTGAACATATTTTAATCAATGATATGCTATAAGAACTTTATCATCAAAAATAAATAATAACAGGTTTTCTCTCTCCTCTATAAATAATCTATTATTTGTTTGATATGTTACTCTTAACAACTTTTTATTTTTATCTGTTTTTTAATTATTTTATATTCTAATTATTTTTAAAATCTATAACAAGCAGATGCAATTTTTAAAAAATGATTATTTTTATAAGAAAAAATTACTTTTTTCCAAAAAAAAAACTATAACAAATGGTTTGTCTGAATGTGTGGTCTCTTTGTGTGTACAACCAGAATTTTTCCCACCATGGGAAAGTAAATACACACTAAATATATTATTTGAACAATGGGCTTGATTTAATATTAATGAGAAGAAGGAGAAAAGTATAACTGGAAAATAATAACTTGCAAGAAGCAATATTTGCCATTCTGTTATTGATTTGTTTCTCAGAATGACAAATAATAAGTTGTTAACAAATTGAGGATTGAAGCTTTGGATATATGAAATGAGAGGTAATTAATATGCGTGGATGAAGTGATTTGTTGAGTGTTGCTATTAATTCTAAAACTTATTTTCCTTCATGGTTGAAGTTTTGGTTGGGTATTTCTTGTTGACAACACTTTTTTTTCCTTCATGGTGGGGTAATGTTCGCGTTGCCTTGTAAATTGGTTCATACTTCATATACCACATACAATAACGTTATGAGGCCTAAGGTAATGGTCCAGTTGTTTTACTTATTACATGAAATTGATTAGTTCTTCACACCGTAATAAAATATTTTTTTCTATTAGAGCAAAACTCTCTTGAAATTTTAATTGAACTTTTTACAAGTATTATAAAAAAGCGAGACCTAAGATTATAGTGTCAATTGATTTACTTTTTACACAAGCTTAAATAAGTTCTTCACACCTATAAGAGATTATCCTCTTATGTTATATGAAATTCATTTTGATATCTTAATAAAAAAATTTACAAAAATAATTAAAATGTGAGACCTAGGGTTATGGTCTCAATTGTTTTACTTTTTACATGTGTTTGATTTAGTTATTCACAATGTAAGAGATTATTATTTTCGGTTAGAACAAATTTATCTGGATATTCTAATTGAAGTTCTTACAAAAATAATTAATAATTGAGACCTTAATTAGGTTATGATATCAATTGCTGTACTTTTTACTCAGACTTCATTTAGTTCTTCAAGTCGTAAGAGCGATTACCCTCTTCCATTGGATTATATCTCTTTGAATAATTTACTTGAACATTTTATATAAATAAATAAGTTATGAGGTCTAAGGTTATGGTCCAGTTGTTTTACTTATTACATGAGATTGATTAGTTCTTCACACTATAATAAATTATCCTTTTCTGTAGAGCAAATCTCTTTTGAAATTTTAATTGAACTTTATACAAGTATTATAAAAAAAGCGAGACCTTATATTATAGTGTCAATTGATTTACTTTTTACACGAGCTTGAGTAAGTGCTTCACACCTTTAAGAGATTATCCTCTTATGTTATATGGAATTCATTTTGATATCTTAATAAAAAAATTTACAAAAATAATTAAAATGTGAGACCTAGGGTTATGGTCTCAATTGTTTTACGTCTTACACATGTTTGATTTAGTTCTTCACATCTTAAACAATTACTCCCTTCTATTACATCAAATCCCTCTTGAAATTTCACTTGAACTTTTAAAAAATAAAAATTTAAGACACAAGACATAAGAATACAGTTTCAATTGTTTTACTTTTTACACGGTCTTTATTTATTTCTTCACACCTTAAGAGATTACAATTTTCCGTTAGAATAAATTTTTCTTGATATTTTAATTGAAGTTTTAAAAATATAATTAAGATGCGAGACCTAAGGTTATGATCTCAATTACTTTACTTTTAACACGGACATTATATAGTTTTTCACGTTGTAAGAGATTACACTCTTCCGTTAGTTCATATCTCTCTTGAAAATTTAATTTAACATTTTACAAGAACAACTGAGATGTAAAAGATTACGAGCTTTACTTTTTACAGAGGCTTAATTTAGTTCTTCACACTGTAAGAAATTACTTTCTTCTGTTAGCTATATGTAATCCCTCTTAAAATTTTAATTGAACTCTTTACAAAAACAATTAAGAAGACCTAAGATTATGGTCTCAATTGCTTTATTTTTATACACGGGCCTGATTTTAGTTCTTTCTATCGTAAGAGATTAACCCTAATTTGTTAGATCAAACTTCTTTTAATATTTTAATTGAACATTTTATAAAAATAACTAAGATTCGAGGTCTAAGGATATCGTCTCAATTTCTTAGTTTTTCATGTGAGTTTAATTTAGTTCTTCACACTTTAAAAGATTACGCCACTTCTGTTTGACGGGATATCTCTTTGAATATTTTAATTGAACTTTTTTACAAAAAATAATAAAGATGCGAGGTTTAAGATTTTGGTTTCAATTATGTTTTACTTTTTACACCGGCTTGATTTAGTTCGTTCCGTTATATCAAATACATTTAGAAATTTTTTTACCTAATAGTCAAGATACAAGGTTTAAGGTTAGATGCTCTTGAATGAGTTCTTCATCCCATAAAAGATTATCCTCTTCCATTAGAACAAAACCCTCTTGATAGATTAATTGAATTTTCTACCAAAACAAGAATAAAAGAAATATATGTGCATATTAAAATCTAAAATCATTTTTTCTAACAAAAAATTTCCAAAATCAATATATATTTTTATGAATGAAAGCTAACTCATATATAACGCGGGCAATTTTTCACTTCTAAAATATTAATTAGTTTCAAAATAGAATTATATATATATATATATATATATATATATATATATATATATATATATATATATATATATTTTATTTTTATTTTTCAAATCTATAAAAAAAAAATGAATTTCTAGCCCGTGCTTGGCACGGGTGTCCATACTAGTACAATAACGTTTTGAAGTCATCAATATCATCTTTTGTCAATGAAAAATAAGAAATTTGAAGAAATCAACAGCATCAAAATTTGCTCCGAAAGAATATAGTAGTAGTAGACATAGTAATAGTAAAAGTTTATGGTGAATCAACTCAAATAATAAGATGATATCAAAGTAATTTTAAGAGAAAGTGACTTAAATAAGTACAATTGAAGTTGTTTATCCGCGTACTAATAATTGGTAAAAATAAAAATCAAGAAAACCGTTTGTGATGTCTATTTAAACAAGACTTCACACAAACAAAACATATTACTATGTCTAATAAGACATTGTTGTAAATATTTTGGTTGAAAGAATGATGCTAAATGAACACATCACACATATATAACTAGAAATACTCAGCACTTGAATTCTCATTTACTGATTTACTTTTCGATTCATGTGAACTTGTTCCTTTATCTTCCTCAGACGATTGCGTGTATGGAAGGCTTCTAGTTCTTCCGCCGATTGAAGATGCAGGCTCCAAAGGTAGAGGCATGGTGAAAGAATAACTACTAAGCATGAGTGCAATGGTTGCCATAGTTGGTCTTTCAACCAAATTTTCTTGAACACAGAGTAATCCAATGTGAATGCATCTCATTATTTCGTTTTGCGAACCGTTGCTTAATGATGGATCTATTATATTTGTAATTGTACCCTCCCTCCAGTTTCTCCATGCCTGCTCAATTGCATATATACACCATTTAGATCACTAGTTACAATTCTACCATAATATGCTTATTTATCATATATGTAATCATTTTCATTGGCATGAAAGGAAAAAATAATAAAGAGATAAGACTTACAAAGCTAAGTAAATCCTCCTGACTCTGCCCTTCAAGAATCCCACTAATTTTTTGGCCACTTACAATCTCTAAAATTAGTACACCAAAACTAAAAACATCTGATTTTACCGAAAATTGTCCAAACATTGCATATTCTGGAGCCATATATCCACTACATATAAAAATGGAAAATTTTAATTAATCATAATGACTTTTCAAGTCACAAATATTCAAAATTATTTTTTAAAAAACAATTTACTCAAAAATAATACTTTTAACAAGATATGTAAAACCTTACTATGTTCCAACAACTTTATTTGTATTTACTTGAGTTTGATCAACAAGTAGCAGTCTGGCCATTCCAAAATCTGATATTTTAGCATCCATATCTTCGTCCAAGAGAATGTTGCCTGATTTAAGATCACGATGTATAATACGAAGTCGAGAATCCTCGTGCAAGTAAAGAAGTCCTCTAGCAATACCTCGAATGATTTTGTAGCGCATTGCCCAATTTAATTGTACTTTCTTTATCGGATCTGTACATGCACCAAATTAGCTATTTTAGTAGTCTTTTCTCAAACTAAATATAATACAATGAGAGAGCAACAATCTAACAAAACATAAATATTACAACATACCAAATATAAAGTAATCAAGGCTTTTATTAAAAACAAATTCATAGACAAGTAGCCTTTCTTTTCCTTCTAGACAAAAACCAAGTAGTTTGACTAAATTTCGATGTTGAAGCTTAGCCAATAAAAGCACTTCATTCTTAAATTCAATATCTCCTTGTCCATAATCTCTTGACAACCTTTTGACTGCAATCACTTGTCCACTCGAGAGTTTTCCCTGAAAATGTATCTCACTTGTGTATAATAACTACTAAAATAATGAAGAATCTGATGTGCATCTAAATCAATAGTGTTACTTACCTGATAAACAACTCCAAATCCGCCATGTCCAAGTTTATTAGCTTCAGAAAAGTTATTTGTCGCAACTCCTATTGTGTCGAAGTTGAATTGCAATGACTCGGCAATTTCAATATCATCATCTTCTTCTTCTATTTTTTGAAACATGATACAAGGTATGTTAGTGAATGCAACTTTGACACAATGAAACATGATACCCGGATGCACTAGTTAGCAAAACTCATAGTTTATTTATTAGAATGCAACTTTCTTAACCATCATATCATATTATTATGGACCAGATTCTTTGCCATAAACATTGTCCTACATTCACACCATCTCAATCATTTAATTAAGATAGAACATTTATCAAAACATTTAGCAAATATCAGGTTTTAAAATTTGGGTAAATCAATAAGATTAGACCGTTCAGATTTGCAAAAGTGTGCTTGATTACAATCTTTGATATTATATTAAAAAGGTGTTTTTTTTTTGTTTATATCTCTTTCCTTGTAAATTGGTCTAAAATAGAAAGTTTGAGTAAATCAATACTCATAACATACCTTCGAGATTTGACCCTGCCATACTATGGCGCCAACGGTTTCTCCTTAAGCATATGCAAATGATCAAATTTAGCATAACAAGACCTACTACAACAGTAGGCACAACTATTGCAATGGTCGTATGCGATGATTTGCTTTTTTCTGCAAAAATTAAAAGTAAGGTCAATATATGAAACAATTCAAACAAAACCACAAAAAAGTAAACAATTTGATCAAGACCAACTGGTTTATATGCTCCAATTGAGGAAGATTCATTCGGGAGAATATGAGTTGGAATTCTAACTGAAACAATTTTTTATTAGATTTTACTTGACTCTCATGTCTTCCATCGTCTGAGAATCGGTACCTTGCAAATACTCCCTCCGTCCCTAATTATAAGCCCCTTTACAAAAAAAAGTCTTGTCCCTAAATATAAGCACCTTCTCAAATTTCTAAACACTTTTATTTTGTTTTTCCAAATATACCCCTAAAAAGTATGCCACTTACTTGGAGTAGATTGGTTATCCATGTATGCAAGTAAGTGTTATGCTTGTAAGTCACTCTTATTAACTTTGTTTTAACCTTTGTTTTGACGTGATCAACTAAAAATCGTACATTTTAGCCACTTTTTTGTGCAATCAAGTGACATACAATCATAAAAAAGGGCAATTACTTTTACTACTATAAAAAGGGCAATTTAGTAATCTTCTCATATAAAATACACATATTAATTACACTACCAACATTTCTTAATATCCGTGAAATAAGTAAGAGGGGCTAATATATAGGGACGGAGGGAGTAGCAATTAAGCATGATTAGTTAATGACAGATAAATACCTTGTGGTTGAGAGGTTTCATTTGCGTCTACTACAGGCATAGGATCATCTGTGTCTACTACAGGCGTAGGATCGTAGAAGAGATAGGATTCATATCTAATATTACAACTTGCTTTAACAACTCTACCACCAATCTTGTTATTACAACAAGTTGGAATTTCTGAGATAGCCTCTTCTAAACATTGCCTGCAATCTTGGTATGATAAATCAGGTGTACACTGCACAAGACCATATATGGTTTCAAAATTCAAGTTTACATCAGTTCCATTACCCGTAGCATACTTAACACGAGAGTCAGTACTTGATGCAGCTTTTTCTTTCAGTTTCTTCATCAAGTCCCCAAGTACTTGATTAAATTGATTCACCTGTGTTACATTGTTACCGTTTGACATGTAAAAATAAGTTGAATCTTCCATAATGCCAAATATTGATCGGTTGGAGTAGCGCAACATGCAATGGTCATACCAACGAATTGCTTCTTTTTGATTTGGACAAAGACCTGTTAGAAGAACTCTTGAATCGTTAAGACAATTGCGGCAAACATCGGGTTTAACATCTCCTCTGCAGAGTCCAATGGCGTTTACTTTGTTGTCGTTTTGGCCGTAAGAGAAATTGTAAAAACCGTAGTTGATTTTTGTGTTGGTAGAGAGATTAGACAAAAGGATGTTAAGGTTGTTTTGATATGTGCTATTGGCTGTGTAGTTGCCATTTTTGTTTATACAAAAGTTGCGCAAAAAATTTGGATGGGCTTTAGCTTGAGATACAATGCTAATAATGAGAAAAAGGAGAAAATAAAAAAAGGAAAATGATAACTTGCAAGACAAAATCACATTTGCCATTCTGGTATTGGTTAAGAAATGGAGAATTGAAGCTTTGGATTTAAGAGTTACTTAATATGCCGTGGGTGAAGCGTTTTGTTGACTAATATTTGTGGTTTGAAACGATGCTTAAATTTTTTTAATCATCCAATTTGTGGAAGAATTTTTTATAAAGATAGTTGTAGACTTGTAGCTTTCTGTTATGTGTTCTTAATGCATTGTATGAAAAAATGTTCAAGATGGAAAATGCTTGGAAGTTCTTGAATTGTTTATACTTAAAAGAGAAAAAGTATGTAAATAATACATTCCCAGTTTTATATCTTAGAGAGAGTTTGCCATCCATTTGGGTCTCACAAAGCTCGAAGGATTAGTCTCTGCAGTTGCGTGCAGAGAATACCCGGTTTACACCAAAAAAATTTGATTTTTTAAATTTATGAAAAACGTAATATATCTAGTTAATAAATCTAAAAAATCACATTTGGACAGAATTTAGACGGAACGGACCTAAACAGGCGGGCCGCCTACCTTTTTTTTTGTCTTAGATGAAGTAGTAACCTACTAAAATTAAACTCACACACAACTGTGAGGTTCCGAGTTCGAACCTAAGTTACGACATCCGGCCTAATAGCAATTTCGGCATTTGTCAGTTGAACTAAAACTTCTATATACAATAGTTCTATTTCTAGAGAGAAAAAATAAACCTCTCAAACCAAAAAAAAACAACCGTCATAGAGTGATAGAGTGGAGTAGAACTCACGCCCTTCTGTCTTAACAAAAGGAAGATTCCATCGCACCAATTGACATTTTCTATTAAATTTTGGTGGCATTTAGCATGGGTAACGAAGAGTTTTCCGTTTTCCACCATGGAAAAGTTTGACTATCACATATAGGTGGCAATTTTTTAAATTATTCCGTCCCAAGTCATTTTTATTATATTACACAAATTATGAAATGTAATCATTGTTGTATAGAAAAGAGAAATTATGAGTAAGTTTATAAAATTGTCTTTCATTAATTGTATGGGAAAGATAAATGAAAGAAGAGAGAAATAAAAAGTTAAGGGTATAATAGAAAAAATAGCATTAAATGCTTCATTGGAATTGTAAAGCGACTTATATTTTAGAACAGATTTTTTCTCTAAAACGACTTATATTTTGAAACGGAATGAGTAGTTGTGTATGTTCTACTTTATTTTACTTTTTTAAATGTGAACTCACGCTTTTCTATCTTCATCATCAAAAGCACAGACCCTTCTTGGATTGGAAAGGTCAATAAGTCTCCCATGGTGAGAAAGCAATATTATTCGTTGGATTGTTATAGATCACCATAAACTTTCTACATTGTATAATTTTAACTTAATCTCTCTTTTAGTTTCTCTCCCTTTCACCACCACTTACGATCTCTATTTTAATTCAAGCCCATATTTGATTTTTCATTAAACTTTTTTTTTCTTCTTTTCTTCGTGGGTTGTTCAAAATTTCATTAACACCTAGATTCAAAGAAGAAAATGAGGACAATGGTTGTGTAAGTTGTAGAGAGAGAAAATGGTAATTGTTACTAAGGGTTTATAAAGAAAAAAATGGTGGAGAAGAACCTATAAGAAAACTTTGTTCATCAGAAAAAAAAAAGTTCAACCGAGAAAAAAAAAGAAAAAATGAAATAATTGATATTTTTTATTATGATTTATTAATGTTTATTTTGGCATAATTTGTCATTGAATGAATTGATTCTTTTTTTTAATTATTTTGATATTTTATTTTGTTCCTATTTCTTTGGGTTTGTTGGATTCTTCCTAAATTCATGTTGTTGGTAGCAAGTTAGGGACTGATATTGATAATTTAATTAAGACGAAAAAATAGAAAATTTTAGAAATAGGAAAACTTTGATTTACCCTTTTGAAAAAAATTATGAAAAATCTTGATTGTAACCTGCAAAACAAAATTGCATAAGAAATAAATAGAGAAAAATTATGAAAGTGCAAATGTTAATCTTGCTGGTATTGATTCCTTGGTTGGCACAGTCTTGACAAAAAAGATGGGCAAAGAAGCACACGGAGAGAGAAAGATGAGAATGGGAGTGTTTATGTGTGTGTGGTACATGATAAAATTTGTGGACCATCATAATTGTAATACCCCAAAATTTAGTAAATGAGAAGTACTCATTTATTAGTATAACTTTATAGTAGATTAGGAATTTAACCAAGGATAGATTAGTAAATCCATAAATTTAGTAAGGTCAAATTAGAAATTTCTAGAAGGGTTAACATATTATCAATTAAGTAACTTAAATTGAGTTGTAATGCTAATTAGAAGCTCAAGAGTGAGATATATTTAGTGAGATAAGTGTATAAGAATTATTGTACAAATTTTAGAAAAGGATATAAATAAATAAATAAGTAAATAAATAAACACAAAAGCTTCCTCTAGAAGCATCCAAGTGAGACTTTAAGAAGATAGCAAAAGAAAAATCAAAATTTCTCTCCTCCCCTTTAGAAATTTCGGTTCACATCACCACCACTCTAACCCCTCAATTCTTCACCAAAATAATCATGGAATCACTATAATCAAGCTATCAATGAGTTTCTTAGAGTGGGCTAAGCAAGAACCAAGCTCAAAAATTCATTCTCCCCCCAATTTATGTCAAAACCGTCCCTCCCCTTCATCCTCTATAATCTTCATTTTTCATCCAAATTTCATGGGAATCAACTTGTGAGCTTGCTTTTAGAGTACCCAAGAGTGGAATAACAATAGAAGAAACTTTTAATGGAAGAGAAGAAGATAGAGTTTCATCGATCAAGAAGAGGAAAAGTTCAAGGCAAAGAGATTCAAAATTTCTACTCTAGAAAATGTTAAGGTGACTTTGACAGCCTCTAAAACCTCTTTATTTATTTAAATTGTTTGTTTGATTGTTGATTTTAGGGATTTAGGGACCTTCTCATGAAGTTTCTTTGATATGGGTCATTTCATTTTAGATGAAAGAAATATTAAACTGTAGTTTTGATGCATGTAAGAAATGGTGAAGTCTTGTGAGTGGAAAATAAGTTATATTTGAGTAAGTGACCTTTGTGTTTGATAAGATATTATAGTCTATGTGACTATCATGTTGGTTTATAATTGATTTTGTGTGTAAATACTACTTATGTTGTTAGTTTTCTACTATTGAATTAAAATTGTGAAATATTTGAGAGGAAATACAATTGTTGTTGTGAGCAGATTATTTACCTTGTGACAAGTTTTATCATTTTAATTTTATGGGAGAAGTCAATTTCATTCAAAATTTAAGGTGCATGAATTGGTTTTAGTTATGGAAATTGTTTTAAAGTTTTATTTTGAAGTTTTATTTGGAATACGAAGTATACCGTTCGCCGCAACGAAGAGATAATGCGGTATCCGTTCACCACAACGAAGAGATAATGTGGTATCCGTTCGCCACAACGAAGAGAGAATGTGGTAGATACCGTTCGCCGCAACGAAGAGATAATGCGGTATCCGTTCACCACAACGAAGAGATAATCCGTTCGCCACAACGAAGAGAGAATGTGGTAGATATCCGTTCGCCACAACGAAGAGATAATGTGGTTTATGTGCGAGAAAGAAAAACAATTTGATTTGACAATGCTTTTAAGTTGCCTATGAGTTTAAAAAATGAGAATATAGTTTTAAATAGTTTTGATAATTAATTTCTTTTCAGTTTGAAACACTTATGAATTTTAATGGCTCTATATTTTGAGAATGTGTATAGGTTATAGTGTATTAGGCTTGCCAGGCTGAATATAAAGAGTTAGTGTTAGCCTGTGCGCCGGTCATGGCCATAAGGCGGGGTCGTGACAATAATCTAACCATTAAACAACCTCTGTCCATGCTAGCCTTGGCCCAAACTCACACCCACATATCTCCTATCATTAGGGGTATAAGCGGATCAAAAAAATCCAATTAAACCGACGATTCAAACCAATCCAAACTGAAAAACAACCGATTTTTATGATTTGGATAAAAAATCGAACCAATTGAAAATTTATGTGATTTGGTTCGGTTCTCGGATTGAGTTTTCAAGAACTGATGAAAATCGAACCAAACCAATAGATATATATTGTTAGGTTAATTTTTTTTATAGGTCGGTCCACATTAAAAAACTAAAACCAACCTAACTTGAACTATTTGTAAAAAACAATATAATCACGCGGCAGATCCTAATTTAGAAACACGTTCTTAAACTATTAGAATATAAATATTTTGGTCCCCGTGAACATAGCTCAGTTGGTAAGGACACAATATTATATATGCAAAATTTGGGATCCGAACTTAATTAGGTTTTCCGACTTATGCACTTCAATGGTTGAATTTTTAGCCACTAAACTACTTGACGAAAAAATATATGACTATTTTGTATTTTTTTTATGACATAATATTTTGTATGTTAGTTACATGAATAACTATTTTTTTATGTTATTTATAATTTAAATAAGATTATTCTTTTTATTTTTTTGCATTTTTTACTAGATAATTAATTTTTAACATTCGTGTCGGGCCTCGAAATAGTCGGAACCAGCCCTGATGCAAGTGCGAATGATGTTGCACTCACATATCTAATTAGAGAAATGAGTGATATACGAAAAAAATAATAGCATGAAATACATCGGAAAAAAAAAACCGATTATAGTATCCGAACCAAACCGATTAGTTTGGTTCGAATTCATTTTTAAAAAACACCAAAAATCGAACCAAACCGAACCAATCGAAAATCATTGGTTCGGACATTAAATTCACCAAAAACCGATCCAAACTGATTCAATTACACCCCTACCTATCATCATCAACTTTATTTTAAAACTGGGCTTCCCACAATCAATTTCTATTTCCTTTAAATCATTAATTCATGAGGTTCAAAGATGCAACCCAACATCACTATTCGACCATAATAAATAAATAAATAAATAAAAAACACACTATTCAACCTTATGAAATAACGGTCGAATATATCATTTGAACGATGGTCTAATACAATTTAAATTTGCAAATTACTATTATCATTCTATGAGTTACTCGCGCGTCTTATGAAATGACTATTTTACCCTTTGGTTATTCAAGTAACGGACGTTGTAAAAATGAATATTTTTTGTAAATATCGTCCATTATTTAAGTAGTGAACGTTATAAAAATAAAATCTAGTATGTGTTTTTAGGGGCGTCCGCGTCTTATGTCGCGGACAAAAGTATTTTAGTAAATTCGTAGGGCGCGCGAGAAAAATGATAGAGTGACAAAAGTGATTGTCTTAAATTTTTTAGGTTTTGAAACTATTGAGGCCCTAACACATATCCCAGCTTGCCCGTCTTTGGGCCATCCCTAGTTGGCAGCGAAACGTAATTTTGAGTGATAAGTATTTTTGCCACCCTCTGAATTACTTGCGCGTTATACGAAATGACTAATTTATCCTTCTGTTACGTTACTTAAGTAACGGATGTAGGAAAAAATATATATTTTGAAAAATACAGTCTGCTATTTAAGTAACGGAGCTAGGAAAAAACAGGTATTTTGAAAAATGCAGTCTAATATGGTGTTTTTGGAAGTGTCCGTGGCTTAAGTAAAACGGACGAGGATATTTTTGTCATTTCGTAGGACGCGCCCCATAATCCATATATGATGGCAAAAGTAATTAACATTGATGCTATGTCTTAGAGATGTAGAGAGGAGGTTCATATCAGCCTACACAGGTTGGAATCAAGCAATAATGATGGTTCGTGAAGGGGCGGCAATAACTCTTTTGGAAGCCGTGAGATGGATCAACCAGTTGTAATTGCAAAGTGTTTGTTTAGTAGTGATTCCCAAATTCTCACTAACAATGTTAATGCTAGAAGTGTTTGGTTTGTCGAAGTTCAACAATGTGATGTCTAATATTAGACGATTAGTATAGTCTAGTTATAATTTAAGGTTAAATTTGTTATGTGACAAGTAATTAAATATGAAGCCCATTCCTTAGCGAAGCCGGCTATTTCAAGTGCTAATCGCCAAATTTATAACTATGTTCCTTGTTCTATTCTTCGAATATGTTTGTTGATGAATATTGGTTCAGTAACTAATGTGCTACAATTTATTTTTGCGAGTACAAAAAATACGGAATTAGATTTCCTAAAGTTGAAATACCCTGCTATTATCCTTATTACCAATCACCCTTATGATCGACTACATTTCTAAAAAAGAAAAGCTTTTAACAAAAATCTATCGTGGGTATGGATCGGTAATTGAAATTTGGTTCACTGATTGATCCGATCTTGTTGAACTTAAATTATCAACTTGTTGCAGCATGTCTGGTAGTCTTCTACTTGCACTTCCCATAAAATATGCAGGTTTTGAAGGTATTGAGAGAGTGAGAGAATGACTATTAAGCATAAGTGCAACAGAAGCCATGGTTGGTCTGTCAACTACATTTTCTTGAACACTCAGTAAACCAATATGGATGCATCTCAATATTTCATCTTTTGAAATGTTGCTTAATGATGGATCTATTATATTTATTGCTTTCCCTTCTCTCCAGCTTCTCCATGCCTGCTCAAGTGCAGATAACCAAAATACAATTAGGTTGCCAATCAATTTCTACAGTAATGTTTAGGTCTACATAATCTTCTAATCTATGACTATACTTGTAATGATAAGGGAGAAATAATAGTGATAATTCTATATATAGCTTACATAGGTCAATAGATACTCCACATCCTCCCCATGACAAATGTTTGCACTATTTTTATGACCACTTATAATTTCAAGAACTAATACTCCAAAACTAAAAACATCTGATTTTACCGAAAATTCTCCTTGCATAGCATATTCAGGTGCCATATATCCACTGCATGCAATGCAATACACAAGCTTAATTAGTAAAACCTTAAACTCTTTGAATAAATTGTTAAGACATACGACAAAGTAATATAAATTTAAGTGAAATTTATATTTTACTTCTAGAAATCTCAAGCATATTCGGAAACTTACTAGGTTCCAACGATTCTATTTGTACTTCCTTGAGTTTGACCGATAACAAACAGTCTTGCCAATCCAAAATCGGATATCTTAGGATTCATCTCGTCGTCTAAGAGAATATTGCTTGCTTTGAGATCACGGTGTATAATTCGCAAGCGAGAATCCTCATGAAGATAAAGAATACCACGGGCAATACCTTTTATGATATTGTAGCGCTTTTCCCAATTCAATTGTGTTTTCCTTTTTAGATCTACATATATATAATTAAGATCATATGAATGTTAATTAAAACTATTTTGGTGGTTAGTATTTGTGAAATTGTCTAATTAAGTTGATATTTAAACTTACCAAATATAAAGTAATCAAGACTTTTATTTGGAACAAATTCATAAATAAGCAATCTTTCTCTCCTTTCCAAACTAAAACCAAGTAGCCTAACTAAATTTCGATGTTGAAGTTTGGCTACTAAAAGTACTTCATTTTTGAATTCCAAATCTCCTTGGCCAGAATTTGTTGACAATCCTTTGACAGCAATCATTTGTCCATTAGGTAGTTGCCCCTGAAAATAATCCACTTTTAGATAGGTATGGTAAAGTATATTTCTTTAAGTGTAATATTTTGAATAAAAAGGGTGATATTTTTATGAATAGATGAAAATGCTATCTTACCCGATAAACAATTCCAAATCCACCTTGTCCAAGTTTATTAGAATCAGAGAAATCACTTGTAGCAACTCTTATGATATCAAAATTAAATTGCAATGACTCATCAATCATCATTTCCTCTTCACCTTCATCATCATATTTTCCCATGATAGCTTCATACAATAACCAATAGCAATATGGACAAGTTAATTAGTTTCCATGTTCATCAATAAAGTTGTTTATCTCTGTCTTTCCTAGTAAATCTAATACAATCTAAGAAAGTTCAAGTACTTGGAAAAGATAAAATTGCCCATGTTTCAAATGCTGCCACTTGGCAAAAATGAGGGCATTTGATGTCCAAAATTTATATAACTGAACTAAAAGAATACTCCAACCGAGCCATTTTTTAAGTAACCGAGCCATTTAAAAATGTTTGTGAGACAAAAATATATTTTATTGAGAAACATGGTTACATTTTAACCAAGCCACAAGCCACTTAGTTACTTTTGCAGAAAAACACATGTGACTTTGTCCTTTAGAAGTTGTAAAAAGCTGTCCAACTTTTGGGGGCAAACTAAATATTCAAAATTCAAATACTATCAAATTAAACATATATAATATCACTCAATCTCTCATCCACTAAAAACTCATCACTTCTTTCTCATTTTCTCTTTTGTCAACTTTTATTTGTTCTTGATTTTTCTCACTTCAATTCCATAATCTAATCTTGAATGGTTTTTTTTACAGAAAAGTTGAAAGCATTTCGTTCATCAAAACAAATAAAAACACGGGAAAGTTGAACATCACAACAATTTTCATGATTGAAGAAATTTTACTCAAAATTGATAAACAAATTCAACTTCAAGGTATCATCTTCACACAATTTTTTTATATTATCTTTTCATTGATTATTTTCTCTCTCAAATATCAAATTTCAAATAAGCTTACATGTATAAAAAGACAACATTTTTATTTTTAAAAAAAAACATATATTAAATGGACTCTATATTTGACATTGTTTATATTTCTTTGGCCAAAAAATTCTTTATTTATGAATATAAAGGAAATAACTTTGGTTTTAGAAATAAAATATTTTATGAACCAAATCATATAATTAACTTCGGCATTCTAAATTTTTTTAACAAGGAAAAGAAAAACTAAATCAAAAACGTCTCATAAAGATTTGTTTGCATAAAAATATAGCAAATACAAATCATTAAAAAAAAACACTAGCTCCAGAAATAAAAATAAAAAATAGAAACAAAATTAAAAATAAATAGATTATAGTTTGTATCAAAATTTCTAGATCTAGGAAAAATAAAAATCCGAAAACAGGATAATTTAATAGTCAAATAAAAAATGTTTTAGAAAAATAGTTCAATAAATCAAAATAAATTCGTAAAATCCGAATATATAATAATAATAATAATTTAAAGTGTTTGAGACAAGTGAGGAAAATATTTTTGATGGTCTCAAGGAGTATAAAGTTTACATTACTTTATCCAAAAAATACACTATTTTAACATGATTACACAAATTCATGGTAATTGAGTCCTCAAAAGTGTGGTTAAAAAATTCCAGGATGAAGATAAAGAAAGAAAAAGAGTGGGGATATGACGTGAATGAAAAGACGTTTTGAAATTGTGAATAATACTGTTTTGTTTGGTGGGTCTTAAAAAGTACAAAGCAGATATAATATTAGAAGCAACATACCGTAAAATATTTTCTTTTGATTAAATAAATCCAAAATTGCCAAAACTGGGAAATAGAAAAATAGTAGAACTAATAATAATAGATCTAAAACACAAACAAAATTAAAATATATAGATGATTTTTTGCCATTCCTTTTTTAAATAAAAATAATAACAGCATTAAAAAGAAATTAATTGTTATTCTAACTTTTCTAATTATCAAAAAAATAAACATCTAAAGAAATTATCGGTTATTCTTTCTCTAATCTGATCTAAAAAATCCAAACAGAATATACAAAAAAATAAAAGAAATTATAGATACAAACTCTAAGGTCTGATTATTTGTTGTTGTTGCTGAAGCGGTGCAGGTGGCAGTGTTTTCCGGCACGGTGGCTGTTTGTTCCAGCAGCGTGGTCACTAACGAAGGTGATCGGATTTTTATTTTATTTGGGTTTTGTAAAGGAGATTATGGTTATCATGTTTCAAAAGATTGTCTATGGATATGAAACTCTGGCCGTGAAAGTGGCAATTGAAATTTTTAAAAAAAGTAGATTTTTTAGGTGAAACAATGGAACCATGAGTTGACCATTAGAAGAAGGAGATGGTTGAAGAAGGTGAGCTAATGTTGAAAAAAAAAAGAGAGAGATTTAATGGATCCAATGATGTAGCCAAAGAAGATCAAAAAGTTGGCTTGGAATGACAAGAAATGTGGGCTGGTGGTGGTGTCTTTCGGATAGAAGAAAGTAGTTGGATTTACATGATTGAAGAGTGAAGTCAAAAAAGAAAAGAAAAGAGTGTTATGTGAAACTGATGGAAGAGAGATCACATAGAAACAATTTACTCCCTTTTACCTAATGGACAATTTTTTTATCTATGATAGAAAAGACATTGCATTGGTAGTAGAGGAATTGAAAAAGTTATGACACTATGCAGTCTGCATGTGCTCAGGCAATTGTCATTCCTACAATAAATTATTTAAATGATAACAAGTCTATGTCAGCTAAGAGATAATGGAAGAATAAAAAAAGAGTTCCGTATAAAAATGAATAGAGATGTGGAAGAAAATTATACATTTGGGTTGAAAGATTGGAAAAATTAAGAGGATTTATTTAGAAATAGAATTAAATAAAATACTCTTTAAATGGTTGAGAAAATAATATATCAGTAAATTATGCTACTGATTTATAAAATTTTAAAATATGTTAATGATTCGTAGAATACATAACAATTTTAAAATAATTATTATATATAGTAAATAAATCATACAGAAGATAAATATAAGATAATTATTGTTGACTGATAAATATATAAAAAAATATGAAAAAAAAAGGAGTTTTGTAAAAAAATATAAAGAGATGTGAAAGAAAATTGTACATATAAGTTGAAAGATTGGAAAAATTAAAAGGATGAGAAAATGTTGAGAAAGATTTAGAAATAGAATTAAATATTACGGATATTATTAAAAATACTCTTTAAAAGATTGAGAAAATAATACATGGGACATATTATACCACTTATTATATAAGTCTGCTAACAATTTGAAAATAGATATTATATATATCTAAAAAAATTATACATAAGATAAATTATGCAACCGATTCATAAATGAGGAGAGACTCATTCACTCCAAAAATAAGTGAAAAGAATTAAGTTTACACATCAAAATTCTTTGATTTTATTTTCCGGTTATTCTTTTCAATTTAATAGCCATAAGATTGTAGCAGCTTTTAAAGAGAAAGGTATATTGACCATCATCGTATTATCTTAATGCTAAATCTTATTTGCCAATTCTTTGATAATGAAAGCATACACAAATTGTTTGTTTGCAGGTCTCAATTGATCTTCTATGCAGCCTCGGGTTGTTTAAGGAAAAGGAGAACACATATCTTACCATGGTGATTAATAATAATTAATCATGATCATTAATTAATATTCAAATCAATCGTCAATAATCATGATCATTAATTTCTATATGGACAATTGTGACACAGCCATGTTTTTTTTTTCAACTGATAGGTGAAGAACATGAGTACTTAAGTTGCAATGTTATTGATAAATCAGAGATTCATGATGAAGATGTTGTGCAGCTATTTACCCCAGAATTCTTAGCTTCACTTCGTACATCTGGACTTCCTAATCACTGTATCAAATTGAAAGTTGGTACACCAATAATGTTAATGAGGAACATAGATCAGAATGAAGGTTTGTGTAATGGTACAAGGTTAATTGTGACCAAATTGGCTGAACATGTGATTGAAGCTAAGGTTATTGGAGGTAAGCATCATGGGAATGTTATGTACATTCCAAGATTTGATATGAGTCCATCCCAATCTCCATGGCCTTTCAAATTAAGTAGAAGACAATTTCCAATTATTGTCTCCTATGCAATGACTATTAACAAGTCACAAGGTCAATCTTTGGATTATGTTGGCATCTACTTGCCAAGATCTGTTTTTAGCCATGGTCAAATATATGTTGCTATCTCAAGAGTAAAGAGCAAAAAAGGAATTAAAATTTTGGTTCACGATGAAAATAAATTGTCTAAATCAACAACAACTAACGTGGTGTACAAGGAAGTATTCAACAATGTATGAATGTGTTGTACATCACTTTTTTGATATCAATAGCAATGTGAAGATAATCACCATTTTGATACTATTGATTCTTAATATAATTGATTGTAATTTTTTGTTTAATTTTAATGTTTTTTTCACCGGATATTTTTCTATGTTAATGCACTTCTGTTAGCTAATTGATATGTTACAATAGTAAAACACACATTTAGTTTTGTTTACATTAATACATTAGCCCAAGATAAAAACATATTTGCCTAAAAGCCAAGTTCGACCCAAAATTTACAACTACATGCACCTAAATTTAAATATATCATTGTAGTTTTACCTTTTTTATTCACATTTCACAAATTAATCTAACAAGTCTCAATCAAATTCTGATGTGAGAATCTCAGAGGATGGCTCTGAAGGTGAGTCAGAATCTGAAGGCTCTGAAGATGATTCAGAAGATGGAGATGACTCTGATGGTGATTCTGAGTCTGATGGTGATTCTGAATCTGACTCTGACTCTGAAGGCAATTCTGAAGGTCAGAATTCTGAAGCCAATTCTGAAGGTCAGAATTCTGAAGCCAATTCTGAAGGTCAGAATTCTGAAGCCAATTCTGAAGGTCAGAATTCTGAAGCCAATTCTGAAGGTCAGAATTCTGAAGCCAATTCTGAAGGTCAAAATTCTGAAGAAAGAATTTCTGAAGGTGAAGCCTCTGAAGAAAGAATTTCTGAAGGTGAAGCCTCTGAGTCAAAAACTTCTGAAGATGCTTCTGAACAAGTTCAGAGGCTACAGAGAATCAGAAACATCCCAAGAAGATTTGCAGGATTTGAAATGTTGCAAGACACTGAAGTAGACTCTGAGGGAGAAATTATTCAGTGTGCAATGTTAGTAGATTCTGAACCTGTGAGCACAGAAGATGCTCTTAAGCAACAAGTCTGGTTGCAGGCCATGAAAGAAGAACTTGATGCTATAAAGAGGAACAAGACTTGGAAGCTTTCAGAACTTCCAAAAGGCAAGAAAGCCATCAGCGTCAGATGGGTTTTCAAGCAGAAACTAAAGCCAGATGGATCAATTGGCAAACACAAAGCGAGGTTAGTAGCAAGAGGATTTCTGCAGAAACCTGGACTAGATTATTCTGAAGTGTTTGCACCTGTAGCAAGACACGAAACAATTAGACTGGTAATTGCAATAGCTGCTAACAGGAATTGGCCTCTGATGCATTTAGATGTGAAATCTGCATTTCTGAACGGTCCATTACAAGAAGAGGTATATGTGTCACAACCTCCTGGTTTTGAGAAAAAGAATCAGGAAGGGATGGTGTATAGATTGCATAAAGCCCTCTATGGATTGAAACAAGCGCCCAGAGCCTGGAATATGAAGATTGATTCATTTTTCAAGAAGCAAGGGTTTCAGAAATGTGAGTTGGAGTATGGTGTTTATGTTCAGCACACTTCAGAAGGCAATATGATTCTGGTATGTTTATATGTTGATGATATATTGACAAAAGACTTTGCAGCCTACATTAACAATTGTCCCTATGAAGACTTAGTGCTGATTGGGCCAAGTGGAGATGAATTTTCCTGCTCAATACTGCGCAGAAAAAGAACAATCAAAATAGGTAAAGGATGGAAGAAGTTTGTGCAAAGCAATGACTTTATCAATGGTGAGAAGCTCAACTTCAAGTTTCTGGACAAGGACACAAACAATATCATGAGGGTTGTCACTCAAAACACTCTAACCTGAACAGCTGTTGGAATATGGAACTTAACAATGGAAGAAATCTATGTTGATCTGCATAATGACATCTGTTTTTAGTTTAACTCAGTTTCAGTTTGGTGTATATGTCTCCCTATTTCCTGCTGTGGTAGTACTAAGTTTTAGTTTCACTATGTATGCTTTGTTTAATGTCAATTTCCAATCCTAATCTGTGTTGATCTACTATCAATTTGTAACAATGTCGTTTGAACTTTGTGTCTTTAATATAAGTTATGTACTTCTGTTTGCAGTATTGTGTTATAATGTTATCAGTATTCTATCATCTTTTACTTCTTCCTAATTTATTTATGAACAACTTCAACTATCATAAGGTTCATATCAAACTTCAATTACCTTCAAAATGAAAAACTTATATAACTGTAAAATAACATGCTTTAAAATGTGTTCAGCAACCATATTTTCGTATTCAATACATATCTAAAATCTAAATGATCCTATTATCTTAATAAGTTTATTAGATCTGCTTCATATACTATCAATCTATTTTGTGAAATCTGAAAGTGAACAAATGATGTTCAGAAAAATATGTGTTGCAGATCACAAACCTGATATATTGAACAAAGTTGAAGCCAATTAGATCTGCATCCATAAATTGAGGATGCTGAAGCCATATCATGTTAACACTTCTGGGTTAGAACAAGAGTTGTTTGCAGCTGAATCATAAATTCACTTCGACCAAATTGGATGTGTATCATAAACTTTAGCAAAATTAAATTTGTAGACTTACCAATCAATTTGAACCAAACATATTAACTATCACCATATTTCTCCATTACCATCATCTTCTGCAGACAATCCCTTCTCCAACTTCAGCTATATCAGTTCTCAATTTAACTGATAACTTCATCTTTCAAATGAAAAGTTAACAACCTTTTCATTATTAATTCAATTCAATATAATTCAGTTCAACCTGATCAAAATAAATGAGCAATTTGTTATTCAAATACATATGTTGAAAACAACACTACAAACATTAATTTTTACCTGATTTATAACAAGAATTCAGGAAAAGTTTGCATAAGATCTCCTCATCTCTTCAACATAACAATATTTGTTTTGACCAATAAAACCATATACTCAAATTACAACACAGATCTATATAATGAAAGCACATAACAATGAATACAAATAATTGAATATTTTAATCAAGTATTGCATTAAACTTACAAATACAAAATGACACATGGTCATAACTAAATTTGACAATATATCCAACATATTTAATCTCTTCGATAAAAGTTGTAAGTTAAATAAACAATAAATCTATTTATTTAAAATAAACTTTCATTGAAATAAAATATTTCTAAATGTTATTATTTAAAATAAACTTTCATTGAAGTTTGAAATTATTTTAGACAATAATAGTTGTCCTTCAATAACTATTTAATAATTAAATCAGACTAAGACAAACTATCAACTATATACAAAACTATAATGTATGTTTTATCAACAAACTATATTTAATACAAAGTGTTTATATAAATTCACTGGGCCACATGAACCATAATTATTGTGATCAAATTACCCAATGAAATAAATTACAAAGTTTTAGATTTTACAAAAACCTACTTCCTTTTGACTACTCATTTAACTTTTCAATCCAACTTGGTTCTTCAATGAAAATTTATGTTTCATCACTGTACATTACCAAAGTCTGTCATTCATTAAAGATTTCATCTACAAATTTAATTCAATCGAACTAACTTTTTATGTAACAATATCTCTTCATCAGTAACTTTTCTATTATTGCAATATATAAATAAGTCAGCAAACACCATCTTCTTATCAAAATAAGTATATCATGGCAACAAGATCTCATTCAATATTGCAGGGAACTCCAAAAACTTTTTTTACTACTGTTTACATTCCAACTCAGGTGATACATACTTTTTATTTTGAATCTTAACTAATTAAATATATTATCTCTAACTGATCGAACATTATTATAGACTGTAGGTGAAGTAGATCCATATTTTGTAATTAATTTCTTTGAAGAACTTGGAAGCAAATGGCGCTTAATTGATTCCGAAGGAGTAGATCACCATGTTAACTTCAATGGTTGTACAACCAAACCATGTATTACTAATGGTTGGAATGAATTGGGAAACTTTTATCACTGGAATCAATTTCAACTTCTATCCTTTTTCTACTATGGAGATAATACTTTTCTCATGCTTAAATCAGAAAGCAAAATCGACACAACTGATTTTCCATCTTTCCATTCAATGAGCACTCAACTTTGCCATGATCATACCTTTTTAGTTTTCATTGGAGAAAACAACAATAACTCTTCTGAATTGGTTTGTCATTGTTTTTTATTTCATGTTTAACAAATACATAACGTATATCTTCTTCATCATATTGATTTAATTGTTTCTACTTGGTTACTTAATCAGGTTCTATCTCGACCATTTGGACATTTTCTAGCTGCAACTAAGAAATCTACCTTTAAAGTTTGTGGACCATTAGGACACTTTGTGAATTGCAAACTACAAATTGGCATTGATTTTAAGCTTGCAGAAGGTTGGATAACTTTTTGTGAACTTAACAATATTCAACCAGGAAACCGTTTGACATTCAACTTGGACGAAACTTTGGAATATAATGTCATTATTGTCAAGCATATGTAATATCAATTTATAAAACCATGGATAATTTGCTCTTTGTAATATTCTCTAGAAAATCTCTAATCCTATGAATGTTATACAGCTTTCCTTCATATGTGGAAAGTTTATTTTGTTTCTTTTTTTTCATGTAATGAATTCAGGTTAAATGAATTTCTCATATTAAACTATGGAGATAATACTTTTCTTCTGACATTAATCAATTGAAGTACATTTGACAATTTTGCTATTAAGTTGTTACTACAAAAAATGGTAACAACTAAAAAAAAACGCGTAACGTTACGACCCGTGCGACAGCACGGGTCTATCGCTAGTTTAGTTTAAAATAGAAAGTTTGAGTAAATCAACACTCATATCATACCTTCGAGATTTACCCCTGCCATACTATGGCGATTTCTCCTTAAGCATATGCAAATGATCAAAGTTAGCAGAGCAACAACTACAACAACAGTAGGCACAACTATGGCAATGGTAGTAGTATGAGATGATTTGCTTTTTTCTGCAAAAACTATAAGTAAGCCTATACATGAGAAAAAGGACAATATATATAAGAAATAAGTATAACAAAACCCCTAAATAGTAAACCATGTGATCGGGCCCAGCTGGTTTATAAGTTCCAGTTGAGGAAGAATCATTTAGGAAACTATGAGTTGGAATTCTAATTGAAACGATTTTATATCAAATTTTACTTGTCTCCTAGACGAACTCTAAATTATCAAGGCTTTCTTCGTCTGAGAACTAGTACCTTGCAAATAGCAATTAAGTCTGATTAGATAATGACAAATAAATACCTTGTGGTGGAGAGGTTTCATCTGTGTCTACTACAAGCGGAGGATCGTAGAAGAGATCTGATTCAAATCTAATAATACAACTTCGTAGAACAACTCTTTCACCATTCTTCTTATTACAACAACTTGGAATTTCTGAGATAGCAGCATCTAAACAACGATTGCAATCTTGAAATGATAAATCGGGTGTACACTGCACTAGACCATATACGGTTTGAAAATTCATGTTCACATCAGTTTCATTACCCGTAGCATACTTAACACGGGAGTCATTACTTGATGCAGCTTTTTCTTTCAGTTTCTTCATCAAGTTTCCAAGAAGTTGATTAAATTGATCCCCCTGTGTTACATTGTTACCGTTTGACAAGTAAAACGAAGGATTGCGTTCCATAATGCCAAATATTGATCGGTGTGAGTAGCGCAACATGCAATCGTTATACCAACCAATTGCTTCTTTTTGATTTGGACAAAGTCGTGTTAGAAGAAGTCTTGAATCGTTAAGACAATTGCGGCAAACATCAGGTTTAACATTTGCTCTGCAGTGTCCAATGGCGTTTACTTTGTCCATGTTTTGGCCATAAGAGAAATTGTAGAAACCATAATTGATTTCTTTGTTGGAAGCGAGATTGGACAAAAGGATGTTGAGGTTGTTTTCATATATGCTATTGGCTGTGTAGTAGCCATTATCGTCGCTACAAAAGTTGTTTAAAAAATCTGGCTGGGCTTTAGCTTGAGATACAATAATAGTGAGAAGAAGGAGAAAATAAAAAAAAGGAAAATGATAACTTGCAAGATACAATCACAATTGCCATTTACGTGAGTTACTTAATATGCCATGGGTGAAACGTTTTGTTGACTAAAATTTGTGGCTTTTGAAACGAAGGTTTTAGTCTTGGGAAAGGTCAAGACTAATGTTTCAAAAGTGAGAGTTTTGGATATAGCTAGAAAGTTCAAGTTGTATCTTTCTGTTATGTGTTTATTGTGTTTCAAATGCATTGTATGGAAAAAAAGTACAAGATGAAAATGCTTGGAAGTTCTTGAATTGATTAAAGGGATTAGTCCAAAGTTCTCTCAAAAGTGTGTGAATACAACTCAAAGTTCATAATTCTATGTTAACAGCCATACAAAAAATATCTAAGTAAATATTGCGGGTCAGACCGAGCTGGTTAGCCCATTAGCCCACAAGGCCCATGCAGGTCAGACCGAGCTCGTTAATGTGTATCTTATTTAGTCTGATCTACTAGACCGGATTAGATCGGGATAACCCATTTGATATCAATTCGGCAAGATTTGGAAATCATAACAAAGAAAAAAGTTGTACATTATATAGTTTGACGTTTATATATGCATGAGTTATAATTCGGCAAGATTTGGAAATCAACAACATCATACTAATTTGTTTGAATGAATAGTATTGTAGTATGAGCTCTCCTTAGTACAGATCATTCGGAAAAATTTGAGTTCAATTCATGGTGAGAACATAATTTTGAATTACCGGTGCTCCTAGGAACTAGAGCGTTAACACTAAAAAAAATAAAATTTATGGTCAGTCAACTCAAGAATCTAATCCCACCCCAACCTTTAGTACTTTACATACTACTCCCCCCATTCCTTAAATCTTGTACCTTTTGATACTTCAATTCAAACAAAATTTTGCAATGACTCTGTTTCTCTTTCTCTGTTTTTAGTTTATCATGATTGTATCCCAAGTCAAAGCCGGTGATCCTGTATCCTGTCTTAACAACAGAGGATACTACACGGTTAATAGCACCTATGACACCAACCTTAAAAACCTTTTGTCCAGTTTCTCTTCCCATACACAAATTAACTATGGTTTCTATAATTTCTCATATGTTCAAGACCCCAACAAAGCTTACGCCATTGGGTTGTGTCGCGGAGATCTTAACTTGAATCAATGACTTACAAACATAAAAAATTCCTTTGTTTATCTCAGACAGCAGTGTCCAAATCAAAAAGAAGCAATTGTCTAGGGTGGTGATTTCACTTTATGGTACTCAAATTGCTCGATTTTTGGGATCGTGGAAATTGATCTGACACAATATTTGATTTATGAAAGGGATGCAACTGATGCAGATCAGTATAAGCAAGCATTGAATAACTTGATGACAAATTTAACAGAAAAAGCTGCATCAGGTGATTCTCGTCGTAAATATGATGCACTGCAGATAGTGTGATCTTGAGAATCGATTTACTACAGTACATGTTCCTCACACTGCTGAATTGAAGTTGTTCTTCATAGATATCTTAGAGGTTTTGGGTGCTTTTTGGTATGTTTATTATAGAACATTTCAAATCTACATTTTGGATTTTGCTTCAGAAAAATGGTCTTTTTATCATCACTCATCAGATGTCCCTTTTTGATTATATGGTTGCTTGCGGTCGTGAGCTTAATAATATTATTTCTGTGGTATTTTGTTTGTGGATCAATGATCAAATTATATTTCCAGTAGTTGGATGGGAAATAGGAAAGATCTATACAGGCAGAAAAACCACGCATTTTAGTTACATTGTCGAGACTAGACAACCGACAAAGATTGAGGTGAGGGCATTGATATTGAGGTATGGCTTCACACAAACAGTCTAGTTTTATTGCCAAATACTCCATCATAGCTTGGTTTCATACACACAGTAGTAATCTTTATATTTCTATTTAGCTATATATGTTGGATATGATATGGCCAAACAAAATACGAATTTTAAGGGGTTAATTTAATTTATTTATCAAACTTGTAGTTGGAAACACTTGTTGCTTGTTTACTTAATTAGTCTGCTTATTATTGTTCATCTTTAGCTTTACTTGTTCTGTTGAATGTTGACTAACTTAGTCTTGCGACAAATATGTTCTCTATTGCTTTTCTTTTCTGCGAAAAAAACAAGCATATAAATTTGTTTGGTATTAACCCTCTGGTTTTTAGGGGAAGGGGTTCCAGTAATCCAGAGTTCGGCCTCAAGGTTAGAAAAGTCTGACAAAAAATTGTTCCTACCAAGAATCGAACTCGGCAATCTAGATTGGTATTTGCACCAGATTATTTTGGTAGTTTTAATCTGAGTTTAGGATTTCATTTTCATTTTACTATTTTTATTTATTATTATCACATATCTAACTACACAAGTGTTTGATTCACTCTTGCTCTTACTTATAAGTTGCAATGGTAGGCATCTTTAAAATTTGAAATAAGCACCAATCTATCAACTAGATTTTATTGGCAATTTTCCGACTCATCGTCATAACCATAGGGCGTCCAATATCTTTTCTTAGACCTTTGGCCTCAATCAAGATCACCAGTTGATAGCTGCAAATTCTATCATTTTGATGATCTGAGTCACTCTTGCCAACACTATATTTGTCACTGTCCATACAAGCACTAATTAGAGCTCCTCACATTAGAATTATACACTTTCCCATTCCCTTCTATACTGTCTCATTTACCAGTTTCCATGCCCTCTCAAATTCAATGACAGAAGATCAGCCACAAAGTTTCTTTTGTGGTGAAACCAAATATTGTCACTGCTAACCACATATGACCTAAGAGCTATGAAGCACGGACACCTCAATAACAAGAGAAAACAAACGAAAGCATAATTTAAGCCAAAAATATATTAGTGAGTCTACTAGTAAAATGGACAACACATTAAATACACCTATTTCGATTCAATATAAATAAACAAATAGAATCTACGGCCTATTGAAACTAGACTGTACACAAACATATGTTACAAATTCTAATTAAGACATTGTATTCTCATTTACTGATTTACTTTTGGATTCAAATGAAGTTGTTGTTTCTATATCTTCCCCGGATGATTGCGTGTATGTAAAGCTTCTAGTTCTCCCACCCATAGCATATGCAGGCTCCAAAGGTAGAGGCATAGTGAGAGAATTACTACTGAGCATGAGTGCAATGGTTGCCATAGTTGGTCTGTCAACCAAATTTTCTTGAACACTGAGTAATCCAATGTGAATGCATCTCATTATTTCATTCTGTGAACCGTTGTTTAAAGATGGATCTATTATATTTGTGATTGTACCCTCCTTCCAGTTTCTCCATGCCTGCACAATTGCATATATACACCATTTAGATCACTAATTACACTTCTACCTTAATATGCTTACTATCATATATATGTAATCATTTTCATTGGCATGAAAGAAATAATAATGAGGGATAAGGACTTACAAAGCTAAGTAAATCCTCCTGACTCTGTCCATGAAGAACGCGACTAACTTTTTGGCCACTTATAATCTCTAGAACTAATACGCCAAAGCTAAAAACATCTGATTTTATGGTAAATTGTCCAAACATTGCATACTCGGGAGCCATATATCCACTACATATCAATATTAATAAGAATTTTGATTTCATAATAGTATAAAAGGAACTTTTAACAAGATATGTAGTCACTTACTATGTTCCAACGATTTTTTCTGTATTTACTTGAGTTTGATCAACAAGCAATAGCCTCGCCATCCCAAAATCTGATATTTTAGCATTCATATTTTCGTCCAAGAGAATATTACTTGCTTTAAGATCACGATGTATAATACGAAGTCGAGAATCCTCGTGAAGGTAAAGAATGCCTCTAGCAATACCTCCAATGATTTTGTAGCGCCTTTCCCAGTCTAATTGTGCTTTCTTTATTGGATCTATACATACACAAAATTAGCTATTTTAGTAGTCATATGTATAGCGGTTTTCTCAAACCAAATTTGAAACAATAAGAGAGCAACAATCTAATAAAACATATATTACAACCTACCAAATATAAAGTAATCAAGACTTTTATTATGAACAAATTCATAAACAAGTAGCCTTTCTTTTCTTTCTAGACAAAAACCAAGTAGTTTGACTAAATTTCGATGTTGAAGCTTAGCCAATAAAAGCACTTCATTCTTAAATTCAATATCTCCTTGTCCAGAATCTCTTGATAACCTTTTGACCGCAATCACTTGTCCACTCGAGAGTTTTCCCTGAAAATGTATCTCACTTGTGTATAATAACTACTAAAATAATGAAGAATCTGATGTGCATCTAAATCAATAGTGTTACTTACCTGATAAACAACTCCAAATCCGCCATGTCCGAGTTTATTAGCTTCGGAAAAGTTATTTGTCGCAACTCCTATTGTTTCAAAGTTGAATTGCAATGACTCGACAATTTCAATATCATCATCATTATCATCCTCTTGTATTTCTTGGAACATGATACAAGGCATGTTAGTGAAGTCAAAATAGAAAAATATCGATATATGTAATTTGCGAAATCAAAATACTTATGGCTAATAGCCTCCATTTTTTCCCTCCTTTCTATTTGTGAGTTATTGCATATAGTTCATGTTATTCATTCGAATGCAATTTTCTTTACCATCATATTATTACGGACTAGATTCTTTGTTATCAATATTGTCCTACATTCACATCATCTCTCAGTCGTCTTCTGATTAACATAGGTCATCATCAAGCCACTTAGCTAACATTGGATTTAAAAATTTGGACTATCTCTTAGACTGTTCAAATTCACTAAGGTGTGCGTGATTACAAGCTTCGATATTATATTAAAAGCTTATTTAGAAAGACTTTTTTGTTTATCTCTTTCCAAGTTAAATTTAGTTCAAAATAGAAAGTTTAAGTAAATCAATACTCATATCCTACCTTCGAGATTTACCCCTGCCATACTACGGCGATTTCTCCTTAAGCATATGCAAATGATCAAAGTTAGCAGAACAGCAACTGCTACAACAGTCGGCACAACTATAGCAATGGTAGTAGTATGAGATGATTTGCTTTTTTCTGCAAAATTCAAAAGTAAGCCTATACATGAGAAAAGGCCAATATAAGAAACCAAAGTAAAAAAAATCACTAAATAGTAAACCAAGTGATCGCGCCCAACTGGTTTATAAGCTCCAATTGAGGAAGAATTGCTCAGGAGTATATGAGTTTGAATTCTAACTGAAACAATATTTTGACAGATTTATACTTGTCTCCCGGACGAATTCCAAATTATCAGAGCTTCCATTGTGTGAGAATCAGTACCTAGAAAATAGCTATTAAGTGTGATTAGTTAGTGAAAATTAAATACCTTGTGGTGGAGAGGCTTCATCTGGGTCTACTACAGTCGGAGATTCGTAGAAGAGAGAGGATTCATATCTAATATTACAACTTGGTTTAACAACTCTACCACCAACCTTGTTATTACAACAACTTGGAAGTTCTGAGATAGCACCGTCTAAACAACGATTGCAATCTTGTAATGATAAATCAGGTGTACACTGCACAAGACCATATATGGTTTGAAAATTTAAGTTCACATCAGTTTCATTATCCGTAGCATACTTAACACGAGAGTCAGTACTTGATGCAGCTTTATCTTTCAGTTTCTTCATCAAGTTCCCAAGAACTTGATTAAATTGATCCACCTGTGTTACATTGTTACCGTTTGGCAAATAGAATGCAGGTAAAACTTCCATAATGCCGAATATTGATCGGTTGGAGTAGCGCAACATGCAGTGTTCATACCAACCAATTGCTTCTTTTTGATTTGGACAAAGCCGTGTTAGAAGAACTCTTGAATCGTTGAGACAACTGCGGCAAACATCGGGTTTAACATCTCCCCTGCAGAGTCCAATGGCGTTTACTTTATCGTTGTTTTGGCCATAAGAGAAATTGTAAAAACCGTAGTTGATCTGTGTGTTAGAAGAGAGATTGGACAGAAGGATGTTGAGGTTGTTCTGATATGTGCTGTTGGCTGTGTAGTTGCCATTATCGTTTATACAAACGTTGTACACAAAATTTGGCTGCGCTTTAGTTTGAGATACAATAATAATGAGAAGAAGGAGACAAGAATAAATGGAAAATGATAACTTGCAAGACATAATTGCCATTCTTTCTGATATTGCCTTTGAATATGAGAGGTACTTAAAATGCCGTGGGTGAAGTGATTTATTGACTAAAATTTTTTGTTTGAATCGAAGATTTAGTCTTTTTTTAATCATTCAATTTGTGGGAAAGGTCAAAGAGTAATATTTCAAAAGGGAGACTTTTGGATATAGTAGTGCCTTTTCTGTTGTGTTCCAAATGCATTGCATGAGAAAAAGTCCACGATGTAAAATGCTTGGAGTTGGAACATGGAAGTGTTCTTGATGTTACAAAATGATTCACTAGAATGAGGCAATGGGAACTTAACAACGTACTGGTAAACTTTCGTCTAAATATTTTGTGTCGAATACAAAGTGAAGATAAATAACGCGCTCGGATTGCAGGGTTTTTGACCTCTGAAAATTGTATTGCAGGAGTTACTTAAACCTCTGCTTATACGATTGCCACAAATTACTTGTGGGAGTTTTAGAAAACCGCTGGTATCGTGCGCTCGAACAACGAGGCTATATTGTGGGGGTTCAAAATCCTGCAAGTGTGTGTGCGCGCGAATACAGCACAAAATTCATAATAATAGATTAAATGTAGTAATAAAATATACCATTCTCTCTAAGTGTATTCTAAGTTTTTTTGGGTCAAAAAAGTGTATTTTAAGTTAAGAGCCATACAAAAAGTACTTTTAAAAAGTGCACTTAAATTTTGTCCATGAAAAATGGTCCATAGCTACAAACACGCAAGAAAATTCAAATCACGTGCAACCAACAACATAGAAAAATGTATTAGCCCCACCAGAGAAATGTACTAACCAAATACAAGACTTTGCCTTTGAAGCAGTCAACAGAAAAACATAATAAACCAAGCACACATGTAAGCATAGTAATATAACTCATACCTGCCGTGCCCCGATGTTGATGGGGAAAATCGAATTGATTGGATTTGAGTTTGGGTTTAGGTTTGAGTTTTCCCAAATTTTAAAAGACAGGGGTAGGACGGGGTAATGGAGACATCACTTATATCTAATTACGTTTTACCTCTTTTACATTATAAACTCTTAAACAAAGTATTAAATTATATTCATATTTTGTTTTTATTTTTAAGCCGAGTATTAAATAAAGTTGTTTTTTTCTTCTTCTAGTTATTGTTATTTTAAAAAAATCATATGGCAACCAAGTGCAAAAATGGGATGATTCCCATTCTCTCAAACTTATATGTTATTTAACATTAACTCTTCTATCCAACGTTGACTCACACTTGTTATATTTCAACACGACAAACTAAGAGTTTTAACACTGATCAATTATGAATAAATCAATCAGAAATACTTGAGTTCAAACCTTAATTTAAACAATATACTTTATTCAACTCATCATCGAACTTCATATTATTGTAACCTTTTAGAAGGAGGATTAAGATAAGATAATGTGTCTGCCTTAAAATCTCAAGTTTTTCTGTTAGAGAGGTTTCGGAGCGCATGGATTTCATGATTCTGGCTACTGCATCATGCGCAGGGCACATGAATTTGTACTAGAATTTTGGAAAACACTTATAGAGCCAAAAATAGAGAATCACAGGGTTAGTTGTCATTGAGTTTTTATAAAAATAAAAGTGTGTTAAGAGCACTAACACTTTTTTTCTTGATTGTGAGTGTTTGGCTGCGTTGCCTTGTTAATTGGTTCATACACCAAACTAATAACCTTTGAAGTCAAAAAGGTATAAGCAGAAATCAACATCATACTAATTTGCTTGAAGGAATAGAATTGTAAAAGTTTTGCTATATGGTCAGTCAACTCAAGAATCTAACCCCTCCCCCACCATTAAATTCCTTAAATCTTGTACATTTTCATACTTCAATTCAAACAAAATTTTGCAATGGCTCTATTTCTCTTTTTCTGTTTTCTGTTTTCAAGAATTGTATCCCAAGCCAAAGCAGGCGATCCTGTATCCTGTGATAACAGTAGAGGAAATTACACAACCAATAGCATCTATGACAACAACCTTAAAACCGTTTTATCTAGTTTCTCTTCGCATACACAAATTAACTATGGTTTCTACAATTTCTCATATGGTCAAGACCCCGACAAAGCATACGCTATTGGGTTGTGTCGCGGAGATCTTAACCCAAATCAATGTCTTACGAACATAAACAATTCCTTTGTTTATCTTAGAGAGCAGTGTCCAAATCAAAAAGAAGCAATTGTCTGGGGTGGTGATTTTACTTTATGGTACTCAAATCGCTCGATTTTTGGTATCGTGGAAACTAGTCCTACACAATATTTGATTTATGAAAGGAATGCAACTGATGCAGATATGTATAAGCAAGCATTGAGTAATTTGATGACAAATTTAACAGAAAAAGCTGCATCAGGTGATTCTCGTCGTAAATATTATGCAGATAGTGTTAGTGATCCTGCAAATTTTGCAACCATATACGGTTATGCTCTTTGTATGCCGGATTTGTCATCACAACAATGCAATGATTGTTTGGCTCAGACAATTTTGGAAATCCCTGAATGTTGTAATGGGAAGATGGGAGGAAATATTCTTAAACCAAGTTGTCGTATTAGATTTGATCCTTATCGCTTCTTCAATTCGACGATTGTGTTAGATTCAAATGCAACTCCTCCTGAACCACCGTCACTACCACCTTCACCATCCACCACCAATAGCACTTCTTCAGGTACCTGATTAATTGTTAAGTTTATCTATTTTAAGAAAAGTCTTTTTTCCAATAATGCTATATTACTCGAATCTAGCGAAAGCCATGAACAAGACAACAAAATTGTAGAAAGTGAATGTAACACTAAGGATTTAAATTTGTGCAGGACACAACAAACTCCGAACTGTCATCGCCACTGCAGTGCCAGTTGCTACTGTGGTTTTGTTCCTCATTTTTATTTGCATCTATTTAAGATTCAGAAAGCTAAAGCAAATGTTTGAAGGTATGTCTTAATTGGTTGTAGCAACTATGAATATCATATATGAAAAACTAACATGTTCATCTTAATTGGTTGTACATGAAGCTGATAATGGAGAATATGTTGATGGAGATGGAGATGAAGATGAAATTACAATTGTTGAGTCATTTCAATTTAACTTCGATGCCATTCGAGTTGCTACAAATGACTTCTCTGATTCTAATAAACTTGGGCAAGGTGGATTTGGCGTTGTTTATCGGGTAAGATAACAATTTTTACAAAATATTTTCATGAAAAAAAAAAAAAAATATTACTAAGCTTTAAATTGTTATATTTTAGGGTAAACTACCTGATGGACAAACGATTGCTGTCAAAAGATTGTTAAAAGATTCCAGCCAAGGAGATGTGGAATTTAAAAATGAAGTGCTACTGGTAGCCAAGCTTCAACATCGAAATTTAGTTAGACTACTTGGTTTTAGTTTAGAAGGGACCGAAAGGCTGCTTATCTACGAATTTGTTACAAATAAAAGTCTTGATTACTTCATATTTGGTGTGTTTGAATATCAACATAGTTAGACTGTTGCACAATAGCTTATATTATAATTTTTAATGTCATAAGACAAATACTAACTACTAAAACTGTTTTAAAATTCATATGATATTGGTTATATATGTAGATCCGATCAGAAAAGCACAATTGAATTGGGGAAAGCGCTACGATATTATAAGAGGTATTGCCCGAGGTCTTCTTTATCTTCATGAGGATTCTCGCCTACGAATTATACACCGTGATATCAAAGCAAGCAATATTCTCTTAGACAACGAGATGAATCCTAAGATAGCCGATTTTGGATTGGCCAGATTGTTTGTTATTGATCAAACTGAAGGAAATACAAATAGAATTGTTGGAACTTAGTAAGTTTTTGCATATGCTTGAGGTTACTACTTGACGTTAATTCAAATTCTATATCATATTATTTTTTACTAATTAAGCTTGTTTATATTGACCTATAGTGGATATATGGCACCTGAGTATGCAATGCATGGACAATTTTCGGTAAAATCAGACGTCTTTAGTTTTGGAGTATTGGTTCTTGAGATTATAAGTGGTTATAAAAATAGCACAAACATTGGTCATGGAAATGATCTATTGAGCTATGTAAGTGATAGATAGATTAGAACATTATATGATTCAAATAATATTGTAGAAATTGATTGTGGCCTAATTGTATTTTGGTTATCTGCACTTGAGCAGGCATGGAGAAGCTGGAGAGAAGGGAAAGCTACAGATATTATAGATCCATCATTAAACAACATTTCAGCAAATGAAATAATGAGATGCATTCATATAGGTTTACTTTGTATTCAAGAAAACGTAGTTGACAGACCAACCATGGCTTCTGTTGCACTTATGCTTAATAGTAATTCTCTCACTCTCTCAGTACCTTCAAAACCTGCATATTTTTATGGAAGTGGAACTAGAAGCCTACAAGACATGCAGTTATGGGCTGGAAATATAGATTCAACAACTTCGGAAGAATCAAAGAACACGGCTTCAAATACTGATCCATACCCTCGCTAGATTTTGTTCATCAGGATGATATATTCTTGTAATTGTTCTTCCCCCCCCACAACTACTCTGAATCTCCCTATCCCGCCTAAAGATATCTTCTTGTGGTGTATATTCTACTATCATTCGGTAATTTATATTGTCTGGAGCGACAAAGAGGGAGAAGAACAATCACCTAGATTTTTTTTATGAATAAATCAGCTGTAAAATTATAAAATTTGAGAATAAACAAAAACGTCTTTGAAATGAAAGACATCAATCTTTTTAATCATTGGATTAATTTCTTCTATCAACATTTATGATGTGGCGGATTAAAGTATAAAAAATCTATACCCACACAGACACACTGTTTTAACTATGTAATGATAAGTTGATACAAATTTAATTTGGAGTATTTGGTAAAAATTAGTGGTTTTAGATTGAGAAAGATATATGATCACAAAGCTGTAAATGGTGGTCATTTAATGGATTTTCTTTTGCTGCTCTACTTACTTTTTGCGCGCCTTACGTGTGTTTTTTTTTACCTTGCCGCTACTTAAGTAACGAACGTTATAAAAATGAAAAAAATTGTAAATGTTGTCTACTTAAGTAGCTGACGTTATAAAAATAAAATCTGATATATTGTTTTATGGTGTATCCGCTACCTAAGTAGCAGACGGAATGTTTTGATAAATTGATATGGCGCGCAAGAAAATAGACAAGGGGACAAAAGAAATTCTCTAATTTTAATTAGCAAGCCACATTTAAGTACACGATGTGGGCAGGCCCAAATCAAAACATCAAAAATGAAACTAAACATAAATGGGACAACTATTGACACCTAAGGTTTTGCTACTACACCTAGGTCCTCGGATTTGGAGTATATTTTCAAACACACGTCATCATCTTCAAATTAATCTCTTTTGACAAGCTTAAAATAATTCTGCCAAGTATATTCAAAATTACAAAAATAATAGGAGATTAAAAAAACAGAGAATTTTAGATTGACTTGGTATATATCAATATATGTTTTCTTAATGTTCCAAAATATTTATAAAAAATAAAGTAAATAAATAAATAAAAAGAGAAATTAGATTCTTCTAGATTTTATGTTCAGGTAAATGGTGAATTTGGACAACTTTGCATCTACATATGAGACTTGGTACTTGGTAGACATTTTCCAAACACACAAATCAAACCAAGTCAACATGATCAAAAGATTCAGCTATGGCCTATGTATGTACCATGTGGAGGAGTCTTGTGGTGGATTATTTAAGCTATCACATTAACATTAACTCCTTTGTTACTCCACATTATTATCCCCTATAAGACATTTTCAATCAATTAATAATATAAACTCCCTGATATATAATCCAGTAAAGTAAAGGCCAAAGGGAGAATTTGCAAAGAATAAGGATTTAGCATAAAACTAAAGGAAGCAATAGTAGCATAAAGTGTAAGATAAAAATAAATTATACATATATCCAGACCCAGACATAATCATAAAAATTTCCACACCTTATGTACCTCCGACGATCTTGTCTCGACACATTTTTGAGTCAAGCAAAAGGTTCTATAACTAGGTTGATGGACCTCTCATAAACCTCTTTTCAATAAACCAATGATCATCTTCTAAACTCATTCCGCTGCATTTTCATCGCTTTCATTTCCTTCATTTATAATATCCGGCAATGTATCAAGATCCGTTCGAGCATTTGTCATATCCTCGTGTATGCTATGAGTATCAGCAGACTCGATCGCATCGTGCACAACTGAATCTAAAACATCGGTGACAGAGGAAGAGTCTGATTTTTCATCATTTTCACTTGTTTGAGTATTACCCTTGAACATCTCATCCTCGGTGACATCAACATTTTGAGTTTCATTTGCTTCACTAGTTGCCGTGCTACCTTTGGAATTGTCACTTTCAGTAGTATTAGAGCTCACGTTTCTATCCAAACTACTAGAAATGTTTTCTGTCCCATTTGAAGCCACGGATCCTTCTGTCTTCTCTAATGCATTATCCCCGAGAGTAGAAGATTCTTGCGGAGCTGCATCCCGATTTTCAGGTTTAGCAGAGACTGTTGCATCATTATCAGGCAGGTTTCCTTCAGAAGTCTTATTTCCACTCTGCTCTAATCCCTCTGCTTGCTTTATATCTCCAGTTATTGTTGTATTAACTGTCACATTTTGAGCGTGATCAGACTCAGATAGGATCACCGATTTAATTTGTTCCGATGAACTTGACTCGTCATTGCCAGAGCCTGTCGAGTTACTGCTTGCTTCCGTGATCACTGCAGTTAGATTACTGCTTACATTCAAGTGGCTATCGGTGTTTGTTTTCACTGTTTCATCAGACACTGAAGAACTGTCATTTCCAGCCTCTTTCCCGGCAGTTGCATTTGAAGGAATTGCATCTGTCACTTCACCTTCGGTAACCTTCAAATCCGAATCATTTTGATTCCCGTTGCTTTCATCAGAATGATAAGTTGTCTCGTTTTCTGGTTTTCCGATATTCATTTGTATGGTTGAATCAGCATTTTCCAAATTACTCGTTTCACTTTCAGTGCTAGTTGAGTGAGTATCATGAGTCACAGCACTAGAAGCATCATCACCCTTGTAATGTTCCTCCCGAGCTTCATGATTCTCATGGTTTTCAACTAAACCCCCCTTTTCCTCATCCTCCTTCTCTTCATTCTCCGTCTCATCACCCTCTTCTTCTTTCTCTTTCTCGTCGTCCACAACCTCATCATCATCATCATGATCATTATCTGCATCGGATTTATCATGATCATTTTCATCTGTCTCAACATCTACTGCTTCATCTTCAACCTCTTCACTTTTGTTTTCACCGTCCTCCTGTTCTTCTTCTGCACCGTGCTTATTTTCTTCTTCCCCATGCTCTTCTCTCACTTCATCCACATTCTCTTCACTTTCTTCAGTTTCATGTTTGTTTCCGTCTTCTCCTTCTCGTTGATGTTCATCGTGTTCACGTTTATTTTCCACATCATCTACAACATGTTCATCTTCCTCTTCTTCTTCATGCTTTTCTTTCTGATCTACTACTTCAACCTTACCTGGAAGAAGGTCCTTTCTACCGAGTTTCACAATCTGATCCGGCTCAGTTCTAGACGGAAGTTTCAGATCATTCTTATCAAATTCCCTCTTCTTGTCGTGATTGTGCTTAACCTGGTAGATCAACCAGAAGCAAATACCAAGCAACAGAATAACTTGCAGAACATGTTTTACCTTGAAACCTTTGGATCTTTGATTCCTAATACTTGGATTCCTTTTTATCATGTTTAACTAAGTTTAAAAAAAACCTCAACTCGTCTTCTCCAAAAGAACAAGATCAGGACACCTGCTTTGGATAGGAAAATCATTATTAATGACAAGATGCAATTAAATTGGAAATATACTTATCAACAACAACAATGATTAAGCCTTATCCTGCTAAGTAGGGTCGGCTACCTAGGTCAAACGATAATGTTATGTCGTATATCATATCATATTCATATCTTTATCCAACTCATTAGAAATAATTATAACGAGTTCAAAATATCCTAAACATTGTACATAGAAAACACTAACCGGAATACTAATTAACCTCATTAAAGAAATTAAACAAAAGGTTAAGTACACGAACTCCAAATAGCAACAGTTCACCGAAAAAGCAGATTATATCATCAGTAAATTATACAGTACAAACATAATCTTTCTCAGGTCATCATGGGGCCTTTTTCCAAATCAAGGAAATAATGTTCCACAAAACTATCAATTGATGCAAATTAGGAAAATCATAAGGTTCCAACTTTCATCCTTAACTTCCATGCAAACCAAACTATCAATTGATACAACTACAAAAATAAATTCAAAAAAACAGAATAATTATTCATTTTAGTATCATGCTTCACACATGTTGTATCATGAAAATCAATATACTAATTGGCAAGACAAGAAGAAAACTAATGACTATAGTTTCAGAAAAAGAATAATCAAACATAGAAGAAACCACAACCAATACAACAGGGAAAAAAACCCTTAAAGAAAAATCAAAATCCCACCCACAAGAAAACAAAAAAAAAAAACCAGAAAAAATAAAACTTTGCAATAGATCAATAAAAAAGAATAAGCAAAATCCAATTTTTTGTCCTCCCGAGTAAAACCCCAATGTTCTTTAATTAAGGGCATGTATGCATATAAGTATTTTAGAAAAAGATTGAATCTTGAATAAAGATTGATGATACCCATGTAACAGAAATGAAAGTAGTAACTAGTAAGTAAACCCTTGTTGTAAAAATGAAGTGAGTTGAAGAGAGAGTATGAGAAATTACCTGAAAGAGAAGAAGCAGTTGAGTTTGAGAGTTGTGAGAAGGTGTGTGTGTGTGTGTGTGTGTGTCAGAGAGAGAGTGTGTGTAAGAAGACTTGTTCTTTGAAAGACAAAAGTAGTGACATTGAGGAGAGGATATAGTTGTCTAACTGTTTCATTTTTGGACTTGGATGCGATCTATACAAGGAACCTGCCTTCACATTGACCACATTTTTATTTTATCACTAGTATTATTATTTAGGGGATGTTAATCGGTGCACCCGACGGATGTATTTGTTAAGCATGCTAAAATAGAAAATAAAAAATAAAAGTAATAGTGATAAGATGACTTTTAAAATTTATAAAAATATTAAATGTACAATTTTCAAGAAAAAATTTCTATAATAATTTGCTTAGCTAGTGCACCAGGTGCACTGTTTAATATTTTACTATTATTTAATTTAGGTATAATATAAATTAGATATATTAATTATGCAATAAATTTAAAAGGGTGAATTTTATTTCTATTTTATTTTGAGGGAGTATACTACAAGAGTTTTTTTTTTTAAGTAGTTTAGTTATTAAAATTTTATCCCTTAAAATAAATTAGGTGAAAAATTTATGTTTGAACTCTGATTTTTCGATATTATAATATTTTTATTGGTTGAGTTATTGTTCACAGGAGCTGAGTAGTTACTACTGCTTACTACACATTTAATTCATTTTAAGAATTTATCCCAAGAAAAACATTTTAAGAAATGAAACTAGACTAAATGATTTTAGTTAAAAAAGTATAATTTATTTTTAAAAAATATATAGTTATGGTTATTTATAATTTAATATCGAGTATGTTACACTTTCCAGAAAAGTTTAAATTACACTCTTCTTCTTACTTATGTTAAAAATATACGCTTTAATTCATTTTAACAAAAAGAAATATTTTTTTATAACAATAGATTTAAAATCAGTATTTTATGTCAAACAAAAAATTGAGTTATCATTTAAAAAATTAATTTTCATTTTCTGAAATTTTTATTATTAATGATATGATTTTATAATATAAAATTCAATTAAAATATTTTAAAAATTGGCTTCAGTAATTTATCCATCACCAATCAACCATCATTGTGACTTGTGAGACCCCTTAATCTTTGAATGTTGTTCGAAACATTAAAGTATGTTTAAAATATGTTTAAAATTGGCTTCAATAATTTATCCAAATTTTTAATATTTTATGACAACGTTTAAAACTACAGGTAATAATGTAAATAGAAAATAATTAAAACATAAGCATTACAAATTTAATTACATTAAAATGAAGTGTTTATCAAAGGAATATAACTTTATAGGACACTAAATTATTCATTTTGAGGGTGAAATTCTAACGACTAGGTTATTTGACAAAACAAAATATAGGTGAGAGAGAGAGAGAATGAAATTTAAGTTTCTATCAAATGAGAGGAATATAATTTTCTCCAATATATTTTGAGTTTTATATAAGACAAAATGTATATTTTAACATAAGAAAATAACGTAATGTAATTTAAATATCTCTAAAAAAAAATGACTGTAATTTACTCATTAATATTTTATTGATACGTAGAGAGATAAGTTTTGCCAACATAAATATTGTTTTGGATTAGATTGTTGGATTCAACCATCATTGTGATTTGTGAGACCCCTTAATCTTTGAATGTTGTTCGAAACAAGTATCATGGAATTGCTTACGAAACTATGTATCTTCTGTTTTACTCAGTTTGTTTCCAGCATTCTCTAGACCCAAAACAACTAAGAGAGTAAGAGTACAGTTGGTACAGATGGAAGTAATTGTCCTTTTATTGGTTCTTAATTTTTCTCGAAAATATTTATTTAAATTATGATAACTTATCTGTCCACTATAGTATTTTCCATGGAACCTCGTAGCTATATTTAAAAGATGCCTCTAAATTCTGTACCAAAAAATAAAGCCTCTAAATTTTCATATGCTTGATCTCAATTTTAACTTTGGTTTTGATTCTCAATTTGTTTGGTGAGAACAGTTAACAAATGCCTCATAAAGTTAGGAATTTTTTGTATTTTCTATAAATTTTTAGTTTTTTATAATAATAAAAGGCGAATCAACTCTTTTATAATAAATCAGTCAAGCACGTATACAAAACTCAAAGAATATTTTAGTGAGCTCTTTTTGTTTGGTGCTGAAGGGTTAAAATTTTAGCTCGTTCTTTTTAAGATTTACGGTTGAAATTTTGATTATTATTAAAAAAAAATCTAGACAAAACATAGACACTATAAAAAATAGGTTAACTTTAACTTTTTATACATTTTTTTCTTAGATGAAGTGATAATCCATTTAAAGTAAACTCACATAATTATGAAATCCTGAATTCAAATTCGAGTTACGACGTCCAGTCTAATAATTTCGGATAAAAATATATGTCTACCCGGCTGGTACAATTTGCATGTATTACATATGTTGAGGTCTCGTAAAAATACTAGGATTTAGTAAAAAAAAAAAAATAATAATAATAATAATAATAATAATAATAATAATAATAATAATTATGTTGTAGTGTTAATATTAGTAAAGGGGGGCACAAAATATAAAAAACTCCACCTTTTGGCCTAAGTTCAATTTAAAATTTGTATAGTTAATTAAATATCAAACTTTTTTATCGTTATTATTTTTAATGTTTTGATGTTATTTTCAATTTAAATAGAAGAATTTTTTTAAAAAAATGTAATTTCTATTCATCAGTGTTCGGTCCACCAGACAATCTAAGCTGATTTGATAGTCATTTCTGACAGCATCAATCATTACTGGACCGATTAATAATTGGTAAAAATGTTTTTTTTTTTTTAATTAAGGGTCTATATTTAACATTTGAGCGGGGTCTTCAATTTGATTGGGTGGGCTGTTTAATAACTTAAAGATATAAAATACCAATAACATGTGTGGTAGATACTTGTGTTCTATTGGCATGTGTGGTAGATATACTTGTATTTCATATGATTTATAGTTGTCTAAAATAATATAGCTAAATAGTTTTAGAATATTTTTAATTTAAATATGTTTTTGATTTATATTTAATATAAGATATCATTAGAATTTATAATTTATATTTTTGGTTAAAATATTTTAGGATTTGCTAATTTAAAGATATGATTTAAAAATATATTTTGTATTACAAATAAGAGTACAAGAATATTTTTCATATAAATATGTATATATATATATATATCTCATATAACTTCCATTAAAAACAAAAACCAGACTTTTTGTTTTTAACTTTATAGAGATTTTATGGTTATCAAATATGTAGTTAAAACATATTTTTTATACTTAGTTAAAACATTTTTTTAGTAAAGTTAAAACACATTTTTATTTATCCAAAAAAAAGGTTAAAATATTTTTTATTTACATGTTTGTAAAATTTGTATAGTTAATTAAATATCAAACTAGACTTTATCGTGAAAGCATATAGTATATTCAATAGCATACTCACAAGTCACAAATCTCTAAGAATTGTTTTTCTTTTGCTCTAAAAAAATCCTAATTCATGATCATATTAATCTTGATCTTGTGTTCGCGAATAGGTATACTAACCCTTAGTTTCCCAAATGACATAATGGTTTTGATAATTCTTTTACTTTAATTAATTAATTAATTAATTCAATTTGGTACATTTGTTTGTATATAGTCTCATCTTATCGGTTGTGGAGTAGAATATTGTTAAATTTGACATTTTCATGCAAGTTGCATCGCAATTTTATATGTTAGTTTCAGTATTTGTCACTTTATGTATAGACTAAAATAAAAAAAGCAGTTGGTAGAATTGCAGCTCAATTTCAAATTTTACCTCTATTATACCTTTTAGTAGTTTTTATTAATGCCCCTACCTACTAATGGAGGAAAGGAATAAATCTTTTGAAGCCCTTAGAAAAATGGAAGATTTAAAGCTCAAGTTATCAAGACCAAAAAAGCAATTAATCTCATTAGAGCACAGCTTCTCTTTTTGTATACTTTTTATTGAGAAAAGAGGGAAATGACTTTTCTTGAAAATTAACAAGTGTATGTCCAAAGATTGGCATATTTATTTCAATACTCTTATTCTAACCTACTGCCATCAGTTTAAAATAAGTTTCCTCGCGCAACGACACAAATTCATTAAGGTTAAGAAAATTATCATTAATTAAAGTGATATCAATAACTATGCTACAATTGTTTCCAATGATATTTGAATTTCATCATAAAATTATACTAATGTTAAGATCTTTTTTTTGTTGTTTACAATGGAGTTGGATAATCGAACCCAGAACCTCTAGCATACGATCCAAATTCCCGACCACTAGACCAAATTCAGTGGCATTATAATGTTAAGATCTTACTACTGAAATAACTTCTTTTTGGATTAAAATTAAAATTGATGATATTTTTAAAATATCAAATTCATCATTCATAATAATGTGATGATTTATCACTTCATGAGTTGATTAACATCCATTTATTTGTTGTAATGTGAACTCTTAACAAACCCACCTACTCTCAACAATGAAGATTCTTATAGAAAATAAAGAATTCCTTTGCTTCTCCTAGAGATATTCTTAATTTGTCATTGTCATCCTTCCCCGCAATACCTATATATAGTTTTTCCTTCAATGTCAATTGCAAATTACAACCCTTCTTAGACTTATTCTTTTGCATGAACCATGAATAACTTCCACACAACACTTTTCTTTGTCTCATTGAGTTTGTTTCATGTTTCAATTGCTTCTATTGTTTCAACAGGTGACTTCAATAAGGATTTCTTTGTGATATGGTCTCCCAATCATGTAAACACATCTGATGATGGAAAGACAAGAACCTTGAAACTTGATCAAGAATCCGGTAATGTAAATATATGTTGTTTTTTTTTTTGTCAAATAGTCTAGTGGCTAGAAATTCCACCCTTAATAAGTTGGATAAGTGGGATGACCGGAGTTCGAACCCTGACCCCCTATATATACAATGCAATGTTCTACCAATTGAGATAAAGCTCACGGGACAAATATATGTTTTTCTTAGGCATATGTTAGTGGTTAATTTGTTACGAAGACTGAGAATTTATTAACAACACCGGTCGAATATTGGACCTCCTTCACGATAATCTTTCAGTGTTTGAACAAGTACTATTAGGCACACCTTTGGGATTGAATGTGTATAATGTGGAATTCGGATTGCTTATGGTCAGCAATCTCGCATATTTGCATAATCAGCACACCGATAGTCAATGGATCATGATTGGACGGTTCGAATTTTGATTTTATTTTTTAAAAAATCTAAAATATTAAGCTTAAAATTTTAACTTTCTGATCTTGATCCGACTTTAGTCGATGTGCTAACTTTGTGAATGAGTGAGATTGCTGACAGTAAGCCATCTGAATTCTAATAACATATCTTAACTACTTGCTTGCAATGTCTAAGCTACGAGTATTCATTTCTTAATTATGAGTATGGATTATTGCAGGGGCTGGTTTTGCTTCAAACCAGATGTTTTTATTTGGACAAATTGACATGCAAATCAAACTAGTACCAGGTGATTCTGCAGGCACAGTTTTGGCTTTTTATGTAAGTAAAACCATTTTATTACTTTAATTTTCTGTTTGTTTTTGAATATTGAAGTATATATACAAATTAATTAAATAATTAATTTGGCAATGTGTTTCAGCTTACCTCTGATCAACCCAATAGAGATGAGATAGACTTGGAGTTTCTAGGAAATGTGTCTGGCCAGCCATATATTCTTCAAACAAATATTTATGCAGATGGATTAGACAATAGAGAGGAGAGAATTTATCTCTGGTTTGATCCCACAAAGGACTTTCATACTTATTCTGTGTTATGGAATCTGCACCAGATTGTGTAAGCAATCTCTTTATTGCCTAAAATATTTCTCTTCAACCCTTTGATGTATTTTTTTATATGTACAAACATGATTGAGAAGTTTAGTCTAACGTTGGTTATTAAATTTGAAAATGTTACAATTTTGGTGTCTAAAGAGTTGATAACGTGACTCTCCGCTATAAAAAGAATGTGTATTATATTTTTGGAGGGTAGCTCAACTATGGATTATGCTTTTTTTATCAAGGGAATTGAACGAAGTATCTCAGGATTTACGACACTCAAATATATTGCACACTAATTAATCACTTGCGATACCAACCAAAGAGCCTACCTTAATCACATAGATTTATATACCATAAAAAATTGAAAATGTTAACTTTCTAATTAAATTATTTTCTGTCCATTAAGTTAATTTTTCTAACAAGATCTGTTTTAAAGATTCAGATTATGTGCATTCATTTTTTCCATGCAATCGGTCTATTTATTACCGTCTGATCAAGATCGGACGGCTGTGATTCAAAATCTGCATTTATTAATTGTATTTATTTAAACTGTCCGATCAAGATCGAACGGCTATAAAACGACTGCACCATGCAGTCGACTGCACTTAATCCAAATCCATGTTTTAAAGATATAATGTTGCCTTTTGTAGATTCATGGTGGATACAATTCCTATAAGAGTATATAGAAACCATGCAGACAAAGGAGTAGCATTTCCTAGATGGCAACCAATGAGTCTAAAAGCAACCCTTTGGAATGGTGATAGTTGGGCAACAAGAGGTGGCCAAGATAAAATTGACTGGAAAAATGGACCTTTTATAGCTTCATTTAGAAATTATAAAATTGATGCTTGTGTTTGGAAAGGTAACCCAAGATTTTGTAGAGCATCAAGTTCTACAAATTGGTGGAACCAATACAATTTTAGTACACTAACATCCATACAAAGAAGGTGGTTCAAATGGGTTAGGACATACCATATGATTTATGATTATTGCAAAGATAATGAAAGATTCCAAAATAATCTTCCTAGGGAATGTTCTCTTCCCAAATATTGACCACATGAGGGAATGCTTACTTACTATTAAGGTTTCTTTCCATCTTGCTTTAGTTTTCTTTAATTTCAAATAAGATAAGATGTTACAATTATTCATTTATTCCTACCAAAAAGTTAAAAGCTAGATTTGATTTGCCCACAATTAACTTTATTCTTTTAGCCCTTGAGGCAAAGCATTCATTCATATATATAGCTTCTTTTTATTGGGAGGTTAAGATTGGTATTACTAACTACCTTTTAATTTATTTTGACATTAAAAAAAAAATTAATAATAAGGAATCTCAGGCTAAAGTTGTTTTTACAATTATTGTCATTTTTATCACAAGAAAAATTTAAAATATGAAAAATTGAAACTGGATAAAATATAGAGATAAATTAAAAAACAAAAAAAATGTATTCACCAGAAAAATAAACAAATTATTTTGTCATATTATGTTAATTTTTAATCCAACTCAAATAATTTTGTCATATTCAGCTAATTATTAATATTTTTATTATTTATTTTAATATCAAATTATTTTTTATTTAATTTATATTTATATCTATATTTTATTCGGTTTCAATTTTTATATTTTAAATTTTATTCGATAGAGATAAATTAAAAAAAATTAATACACCAAAAAAATAAACAAACTATTGTGTCATATTCTGCTACTTTTTAATCCAACTCATATTCGGTATAAAAATTTTAATTGGAGAAATATGTTAGAATATGTTTCAAGATTAATTTATTACATTACATATTTTGTTGTCTCGTCATATATCAGATTGGAACAAAATACGATAAAATTAGTATATCGCGTCTCTTATCACACATGATATCATTGGATTGTGACTCAAATTATTCTTCATATCCAATCTCTTGTTGAGATTGATTGGGTTGGGACACCAAAAAAAATGCGTTGTTCTCCTTGAGAAATTTTTGTATTACAAAACTGTCAGAAATATTACTTTTTTGTTTATAAGAGAATAAAAAAAAAGCCAATCTAATGAGATTGTGAAATTTTTTGTTTCAAAACAAAAGTTTGAGTTTTGAAATATAATCTTCCTATTTTAAGAAAAAAACAGTATAAATTATTTTCTAGCTAAGCTTGTTTATATGAGAATAAAAAAAACAAATCTAATGAGATTGTGAATTTTTTTGTTTCAAAATAAAAGTTTGAGTTTTGGAATATACTCTTCATATTTCAAGAAAGAACAATATAATTTATTTTTTTAGCTAAACTCTCGTTTATACTTTGTATGAGAATTAAAAAAAAACAATCTAATGAGATTGTGAATTTTTTTGTTTCAAAATAAAAGTTTGAGTTTTGGAATATATTTTTCCTAGGGAGCGTTTGTTTCGGAGTTTATATGCTTATTCCTGGGAACCTAAGATTGGAATAAAAAGTACCCATGTTTGTTTTAAGGGAATAAATAACTATTCCCAGGAAATTATTATTACGGGGAACATTTTTTTCCCATGTATCTAGGAACTTTATACCTGCCTTATGAGCTTGGGATCCTTTCATTCCCATCAGTTTTGTGTGTAACTGCTGTGTCTCTCCACTACCTATGCACGTTTGCTTGTTTTTTTCTTTTTTTTTTATAATGCAAATTTGCTTAGAAAAAAAATATTAATTATTAATTATATTAAAAATGAAATGTTCCTGGGATTTTAAAATACCAACCAAACATGTTTTTTAATAAATGCCCGGGAACAAAATTCATGTCATCATATTCCTGGGAATAACTTTCCTGGGAAGAGATTTAGAATCCATGAAACAAACACCTAGCTATTTCAAAAAAGAGCAGTATAATTTATTTTTAGTTAAACACTTTGATATTTTTTTTTTTAAAAATGAACATTCTTTTTGTTTATAATAGAATTGAGGATCGAACTTGCAATCTTTAACGTACTACTCAAACTTCTCACCAATAAATCAAACCTAATGACGTAAAATAATATGTAATAAATTTCAATAATTCAAAATTTGGTAAAAAAAATTATCGTAGAGTTCGACAGAATTAATTAAAGAATTATTCCTACCACTGACCGCAATCACTTGATTGATTTAAAATTTATTTATTAATAAAAACAATACTGGTTGTGCCAAAAAAAAATACTGGAAATAAAGATTGGTGGTAAGTTACAAAAAAAAAAAAAAAAAAAAAGAGATTGGTGGTAAGTCAGTAATTTTAGGAGATAAAATAGCAATCGAAAATTGATTCAATAAATTAAGATATATTTCTTACCATATAAAACCTCATGTCAATTTTTTAATTTACCCTCAATTAAAGCATGTTGATAAAAAATGGAATATAAAAATCTCAAGAATATGTAAGAGTTAATACTTAATTTGATTTAGAATCTTTGATAAGGGAGAAATTGTAGGATCCTATTTTATGGCAGATAAGACCAACGCGGTACTTCAATTTCCCTATAAATAAATTCATATTATTATCACAAAGTTTCACAATATAATATAATACGCTACTAATAATATTGTACGCTCCCATATCACCATGGATATGTTACAGCAAAGAAAGAAAACCGCAGGGCGTAAGAAGATTGAGATCAAGAAACTTGTTAAAGAATCGAGCAAACAAGTCACATTCTCGAAAAGAAGACAAGGATTATTCAAAAAAGCGAGTGAACTTTGTATTTTATGTGATGCTCGTGCAGCTATCATTGTTTTTTCTCCGGTTGACAAACTATATACTTTTGGTCAACCAAACACCGATGTAATCCTCAAAAGTTACAGCAATGGAACAACCGAGTTCGAGGAAGCGAAGTCAATGGAAGATTTTTCGACCTATGCTGAGTACAATGGACAATATGAAGAGGCACTAAAGATATTGGAGATGGAAAAAAAGAAACTTGCTGATGTTGAAAATTTGGCAAAGACTTGGAATAGAGGTAATTGGTGGAATGATTCAATCGATGATATGAGCATTGATCAGCTTCAACAATTTATGATTTCGCTTTATGAGTTAAGGAATAAGCTTATGGAAAGGGCTGATGAACTTTCGATGAATAATTTAATGTTTCAATAGGTTTTTCTTTTGTTTTTTCATAGATTTGTTCAAAGTACTCTATTTGGATTAATTAGTTCCTTATGTTAGACTCAACTATTGTTGATTCTCGTTTTTTATTTTGTTGTTAGTGTTCTTTCGATCTACGTTTTGTATTATATATATGCTTCCGTCTATGTTTCAATTAACAATTTGTTTAATGGTAATTTAATTTGGATTTTTTTTTCACATGCTATAGTCTATATGTTTGTTTGAATTTATTTTATTTTAATATGTATGTAATTCAGTAATTGTGATATATACTTATAAAATTATCATCCAAGATTAAGGATATGTATATTATCTTTTGTCTCACAAAAAAAAGTGTGCATTAGGAATCGAACCAATTTTATATTTTATTCGACAACAACCAATAACTAACAAGAGAATAAAGTATTTTCTAACACCAAAGTGCAAATCACAAAATTGTAAAACACGATCGTGAGTCATACTCAATGATCAATCCAAGATTAAGGATATGTATATTATCTTTTGTCTCACAAAAAAAAAAGTGTGCATTAGGAATCGAACCAATTTTATATTTTATTCGACAACAACCACTAACAAGAGAATAAAGTATTTTCTAACACCAAAGTGCAAATCACAAAATTTTAAAACACGATCGTGAGTCATACTCAATGATCATTTACTCCTTAAGCTAACTAGGATGTGTTTGGGGTTGTCTCAACTCTATAGTGATTTTTCATCTCTTCAAAAGTCTATCTATTTATAAAATTGTGACTTTTTTAAACGGTGTTTAAATATTTCTCACAGTTCCAATACCTTTGAAATCATCTATCTTTTTTCTTTTTATCCTAAAAATAATAAAGATGAATGTGTACTAAATTGAAAAAGAAGAAACTTGTAGATGATGAAAGTTTGGCTAGGGGTTGAGGTGATTTGTAGAAGTTAAGGAGAAAGCTTTTTTACAAGGGCCAATGATGAAAGTTTGGCTAGGGTTTAGATGAATGTGGACTAAATTGAAAAAGAAGAAAATTGTCGATGATGAAGGGCTAATGATGATTCCATTTTGTGTAATTTGTTTGCTATTGATGAATAAAATTTTTCCTTTAAATAGTTTCTTTTTCTTTCTTCTTTTTTCATGTGCGAGTTAGTTTTTTTTTCCTTAAGAACAATCCTAGTTGGTTAGTGTGGTTTTTTATAGTATATTTTTAGGTTTATGGGACAATATATTTTCTTTATTTTTTTATTGAACCAGTCTTTTTCTGTGACACGTTAGACCAATTTTTTGTTTTTATTATTTTATTTGTAACCATCTAGTTCTTAGGAGAAAGGGTTTAATAGTCCAGAGTTCGACCACGAAATAAGTAAAATCTGATCAAAAAATTGTTGAATCTAAAAATATTTTCCAAAATAATCTTCCTAGGGAATGTTCTCTTCCCAAGTATTGCCCACATGAGGGAATGGTTACTAAGGTTTCTTTTCCTCTAGCTTTGGTTTTCTTTAATTTCATACTATAAGATGTTACAATTATTCCTACTATAAATTAAAAAGTTAAAGCTAGAATAATTGATTTTCCCACGATGATCTTTATTCTTTTAGCCCTTGAGGCAAAGCATTCATTCATATATAGCTTCTTTTTATTGGGAGGTTAAGATTGGCATTACTAACTACCTTTTGTCTAATTTATTTTGGCATTAAAAAAAAAGCAATATTTATAATAAGGAATCTTAGGCTAAAGTTTTTTTTTACAATTATTGTCATTTTTATCACAAGAAAAATTTAAAATATGAAAAATTGAAACTGAATAAAATATAGAGAAAAATTTTAAAAAAAATTATTCACCAGAAAAATAAACAAATTGTTTCGTCATATTATGTTAATTTTTAATCCAACTCAAATAATTTTGTCATAATCCGCTAATTATTAATATTTTTATTATTTATTTTAATATCATATTATTTTTTATTTAATTTATATTTATATTTTATTCGATTTCAATTTTTATATTTTAAATTTTATTTGATAGTGATAAACTAAAAAAAATAATACACCAAAAAAATAAACAAATTATTTTGCCATATTCTGCTATTTTTTTAATCCAACTCATATTCAGTATAAAAATTTTAATTAGAGAAATATGTTAAAATATGTTTTAAGATTAATTTATTATATTTTGTTCGTCATTTACCAGATTGGAACAAAATATGATAAATTAATCTTAGGGGTGGGCATCGATCGGTTTCGGCAGGGTTCGATCTGAAAAGCTCCATCCTACATGAAACCGAGGAGAGAATAAACAAAACCATTTTCGACCAACAAGAACAACGGTTTGTTCGGGTGCGGTTCAAATCGGTGACGGATAGAACGGTTCGGTTAATTCGATTTGCATTTGCTTCGTTCATGAGTTTAGTAGGAGGGTTTGCTCAAGAATCAAGAGGGAGATGGTCAGTTGCTCGCAAGAAACATACGAAAGAGAGAGAGAGAAAACAATTTTAGATGAAGGGGGTTTTTTAAGTGAAGTTGGACATTTTGTTTCTTGTTGTTGAATGTTGATGGAGGATGATGTTTTCCAGCAGTATATAAGTTCAAGTTGCTAAAGAGAAGGAAGGTTGCAGCTAGTAAATGAGGGGTGAGCTTTAAACTAAGCTATATCTATCTATCTATCTATCTATCTACTATACAACTTAAGAAATGAAAAGGCCGCTCAAATGTCTAAACTGCCCTCTCAAATTTTTTAACTTCGAACAACAAATTACTGAGGGTTAAAATGTGATTTTGCAACAATTTGAATTTCTGCACTGTTCACCTCTGCAAAATCTGTGCTTTTGAAGATTTTTTTTCCAAAATCTGTACTTTTGAAGACTTCTATGCTTTCACACTGATCTTTTATTCAAAATATGTACTTTTGATGAATTATTTATTCAAAATATATCCTTTTGAAAAACTTTTCAATTATTTTCCCACCCTTCATACTAAATTCAATTTTGAAACCACTCTTTTTCATTTTATACTCACTATCTCTACTCTTTAGTTCCCACCGTACTTTCTTCTTCCATCTCTATCTCATTTTATTCTTTCTCACTTCTCAAATTCAAAAATCTATTTTCTTTTAACAATTTTTTTTTCTGTGCAGGAACAAGAACAAGAAGAGCAAGCTAAAGAACAATACCAGCAACAAAAAATACAAGTAGTAAATACAATATTTTTATACTTCCACATTATACATTTTATTTCATGAATCTTACTTCTTGACCGTGGTAAAATTGTTCTTCAAACTTTTTCGTGTATGTTTCTATCATTTTCTTTAGTTTTACCACCTTCACGGGACAAATAGCATCACATTCTGTAAAGTAGCAAAGTAGAAGAACAACTTTCTGATTAAATTGTTTTTGCAGGAAAGATATGTTATTGGCTGCAAAGCAAACAAGGAGAAGAACAAAACACAGATTAATGGTATTACTTTCTACTTTAAAATTAAACTATTTATTTTACTAATTTCTTGCATAAATCTACTTACAGATATTTATAGTTATAAACATAATTTCATGTTATTCTTTGTCTGATACTATTTTTTTTTTTTTAAAAACTCATTAAAATGAAAAGATAGAAAACTAAACACTTAACAAAACATTTTTCTATTAAAACAGACATTGATAAAATGACAATAATCAGAAATACAATGCACAAATACAGAAAACTTTCTTTTAGAAAGACAGTTTCTTTACATAAGAATAAACCAAACAAAACAAATCCAAAGAACTAAACATAAGATAAAAAAAACACAATTAATCTATTTTGTACCAAAAAAACAAACATTTTACAAGTAATAAAAACGCATTCAAATTCTTTCAAAAAATTTATTCATAAAGAAATTGCACAGGAATTTTTTTGGTACCAGTCATGAAGAAATTATTATTGTAAATAAAAATAAAACACAGAATAAACAGAATCAGAAAAAAAAAAAAAAGGAAATTTTTTAAAATAAAACTTCAGATCTAGAAAAATAATTAGAAACAGAATCAGGAAAAAAAAATTATATAAAATTGTCATTTTATTTTTAGATCTAATAAAACACGGAAACATAAATATATGAACATAAAATTCAAAATAAACAAAAAATCAGATCCAAAACAAGCATGCATGGTACAAGATATTCTTTACTCTTTGCTCTTCATTAACTTCTTTTCTTCAATTTTTTTAACTTTCCCGTTTTTGTAGAAGGTGACCGCAAAGATAGATTAGAGAAGGTGAGATAGACAAACGAAGCTGTGGTGGTATTCCGAAGAAGGTGATCAGATCTTGAAATAATTTGATGGGTTTTGTAGAGGAGATAATAAGTCATGCAAATCTTGTGTTGTATTTACCAAAAGGTCGACGGAGTGATATTGGATGTGATCGGAAGTTAGACGGTGTTAATAATTTACGGTGGAGAGGTGAAAATAAAAAACCACTTGCTGCCAACATGAACATCAGAACACCAAAATAAAGCAAAAAAAAAAAAAAAGGGTAGAAAGAGAAACTTGAGTGCGGCGGCTGTGTGTCTGGTTTAATTGGAGTGATTGTTACAACTAGACGCTTTGCCCGTGCATCCGCGCGGATCATATAAGTATCATAATTTTAATTGTGAAATTATTTAAAGCTAACAAAAGTATTATTTCACGTCAATTAATATAACAATGGGCGATAAAAAATATGTTTGGTACAATAAATACTTCATTGATTAAGTAGACATGGAATAATGAAAACAACATATGATATTGAAAACTAATACAATGTCCAAAACATTCAATCAAATGACAAAATAACAAAAAAAAAAAACTAAATCAAATTTCGATATCATAATCTTGAATTGTACTCTAATTTCGATATCATAATCAAATTTCAAATGACATAGAAACTTGATATGAGATAAAACTCTAAAAATTTAATGGTAAATCACATTGAAAGTGGTAGCTGTAAAGTTGCCTTCATTGTCGATTAACAAAATCTTCAACCCATTTTTTCATATGACTCTTGATATAACAACATATAACTGATCATGTAAAAAACTGATTTTGAAATATATACTCCAACATATTTTAGTGATTGTCCTTGAGAAATAGATAAGAACAAAAAAATTGTGAAAAAAAAGGTAAAAAAAATTGAATTGTAACAAACATCATAAATCAAAACTTGTATTGAATTTTAAAAAACACCTCATAAGTCCCAAACAAAAGTCTTAATATAATTTCATAAAATAAAGATAAAAAGTTTTCTTGCACATTCTAAAACGTGCTTTGGAATTGATAGACATTTATTTAAGCTATATCAGCAATCACTACCGCAACAAAACCATGATAATTGCTTCAATCAAAACTATATCTAATAAATTTTTAATGATAGACTAACCGAGCAATGAAGCAAATACACAGTACATATTAGTTATGAAGTAATCATAGAAAACAAAAATACAATAAAAGAAATATGTTAAACAATAAAAATGAAAGGAAGTACCACTGATGCAAAATACCCAAAAACTCTTTCTTGTTGGATTATATTTAAAAATGCATGGACAAAACAATGAAGTAGGAGAAGAAAAGCAACATGAACTTTAAAATACCACTAAAACTTTTATGATTTTGAACAGAAATGGAAGAAATAGAGAGAAACTGTTCATCCATTTCTCTATCGACAAAATGAAGCTCTGTTTTGAAACACACTCAACATGGTGGTAGTAGTTTTTCTCTCCAAAAAATGGGTTGAAATTGGATTGAAAGAAGCAAATGTGAGGAGTGGAGATTGAAGAGTATATGTGAGAATTGAGAGAAAGAAGACATAGTAATATTTATTTCCCTTAGAGAAAAAAAAAAAAAAAAAAAAAACCATTTTAGTGGCAGACATGAAGCTTTGGTGCGTGCACCTTGAGAAGTGCAATTAAGTTGTTTTTCATGTTGAACTAATCAATGCATACACACGGTTATTAGAGCAAGGCTTTATTGCATCTATGTAACCCAATAACATTGGAAAAATAAGAAGCATAATCTATATTCATAAGCTATTGGTAATAGACCTCATATGGAGCAGCACAACATTTAAGGAGCTGTTGGTTAGCATCTGAAGCATTTAATTAAGGCTAATTCCCGCCTATTAGCCAAGATAATTAGGGTTTAGTAAGTAGCTGCTTATTCGAATTAAATATAATAAAGATAAAGATAAAGATTAGGGTTTCATATAAAAATAAGAATGTCATATGGTAATATTTGGGCTTCTTGTTACCTTTCAACAATTTATGGTTTTCGTGGCCCAATTTCAAACTACAACTATTTTTTTATATTATTTTTATAGGTTTTCTTTTTAAAATATTTTTATGGCCTTTTAAAACCAATAAACATTTTTTAAAACAAAACCTTTAAATCACATTAATTTATACTTATATGGTTTTTTTTAGGCAATATAGCTTTTTTTAATAGAATATAAATTATTATTGATAAAACATTTACGCGGAGGTGACAATTTGCATGGCTGATAAAAAAAATTAAATCCCTTTTACAAACTATTATTGATACAAAAAATTTACGGGGAGGTGACAATTTGCATGGCTGATAAAAAGTTTAAAATTCCTTTTACAAGCTATTATTGATAAAAAAAAAAAAATCACGGGGAGGTGACAATTTGCATGCCTGATAATAAATTTAGAATCTATCTTACAAGGTATTATTGATAAAATAAATTCACGGGGAGGTGACAATTTGCATTGCTGATAAAAATATTAAAATCCCTTTTACAAGCTATTATGGATAAAAAAAATGGGGAGGTGACAATTTTTATTGCTGATAAAAATTTTAAAATCACTGTTACAAGTTATTAATAATAAAAAATTAACGAGGACACAAGTATTAATCTTTACACAAAATAAATTTTTGTCCCAAATGAATTACTTAAAATATCATCCTCAATTTGTAGGACATTGCATTATATATGTAGGGAGGCGGTGTTCGAATGTCGTCATTCCACTAATCTACCTTAAGGATGAAATTTCTGGCCACCACTACTTGACCAAAAAAAATATATCTTCCTCTTGGATTAATTAGTTTTTGTTTGAAGCCGACATGAGACTAATCCAAATATAGAATTAATGTTTCTAATTGATGCATAAAATGAAAAGTAATTGTTTTTTTATAAAAATTCATATATGTAATGAAAAGTAAGAATAGTCTACAATTTATTAAAAAATCTACTAATTTGACTACTCATAATTTTATGTTTATATTCAACCAAACACAAATTTATTACATTTTTTCCTATCTAAATATTTTGTTAATCTATATCCAACGCATCTTTGCGACCCAACATCCCCACGAACCAACGACCCCGTAAATCGTACGCGCGAACGCGCGATCCGTGCCTGGGTTAATTACTAGTTGTACAATACAAACAACTCAACTATGAAAGTAAAGTTGGAGACGATGCATTCATTGGAGGGAGAATATTTAAAATTATCTATTTTTTTTTTTCAAATTTATTATTACTACATATGTCTAGTTTATTTTAGATGTTATAAATCAGTAGTAGGCACATTAAGGTAAAGCATGACTTTTTTATCTTCTCTGAATATAGGATGTGACTTGACATGAGAAATAATAATAGTATAATACTTCAGGCAGCAAGCACACGTGAAGTTTGTAATGTGCCATGACTCATGAATTTTTTAATAATATTGGCTGCATGCAATGCTTTGATCGGTCGGGTTTGGTCTTTAGCGGTGATTGGATTACAAATTCGAACCCGACCAGCAATATCCGTATAAAACTGATTATTTTTTTTTTCTTTTTAGACCCGTGGACCGACTCACACCCGCCCGTAAGTTGTATTTTTTATCGGGTGTACCGGGTTTCGGTCTGGTTTAAAAATTCTGCTCACCCCTAATTAATCTGGTATATGACTAACAAAATATAATTCATGCTAATTAGTGTTTCGGGATATTAGTTAAGAGTATAAAAAAAGTAATTTTTGCATTAAAAACATCAATTTTTTTACTTTCCAAACATTGATTGCACAATTTTTGAGATGGATTTACTATTTTAAGTATCCTTAACTAGTATCCGGGGCATTAGTTAACATTTTCCTTAACATATTTCTCTAATTAAAATTTTTATCACGTGGCCTCAAAAAATTTTAACAAAATATGATAAGAATTATATCCACCACGTGGCCTCAATTAAAACATGTTGATGAAAAATGGAATATAAAAATTTCGAGATTATGTAAGAGTTAATAGTACTTAATTTGATTTGTAAGAGTTAATACTTAATTTGATTTAGAATCTTTGATAAGGGAGAAATTGTAGGATCCCATTTTATGGCAGCTACAGTACGCAATAATATCCTGAAATACACTACTATTATAAGTTTCCCCTATAAATAAATAAATTCATTATTACAAGTTTCACAATATCTCTATATATATAATTTGTGAACTTTTTTTCAAAGTAAGTGTACACATGGCAGCCTCTAAACCATTCTTCGCCCATATTGTTTTGGCAATTAATGAATTTAATACTAAATGATTTTGTTGATTTTTTTTGGCACTATTCCTCAATGTAAATCCGTTTTTGGAAAGAAAAAAAAAATATCCCACAATCAAATAAAATAAAATAATGGTTTATAAATCCATGCTTGGAAAAAACAATTTTTCCACAATCAAATAATATATTTTAATCCCTCTTTTTATATTTACTAATCGGTGCTTAAAAAAACAAATTTACCAATAATCAATAATACCGAAGATTGAAAAAATAAAATTATAAATCACTAATACGTGCTTGAAAAAATTAGCTAATCAAAGAATATATTTAATACTACTTGACCAAATAAAAAAAAAATTTAATGGTTTATAAATCCAAGCTTGGAAAAAACAAATTTCCCACAATCAAATAATATATTTTAATTCCTCTTTTTATATTCACTAATCCGTGCTTGAAAAAAACAAATTTTCCAATAACCAATGATACCAACGATTGAAAAAATAAAATTATAAAACACTAATCCGTGCTTCAAAAAATTAACTAATTAAAATTTTTCGTGCTTGAAAAAAATTAGCTAATTAATATATTAAATACTAAATGATTTTGTAGATTTTTTTTTCTGGCACTATTCCTCAATGTAATAAATCCGTGTTTGGAAAAAATAAATATCCCACAATTAAAGAATATATTTAATACTACTTGACCAAATAATATATTTAATGGTTTATGCTCTAATCAGGGATAAAAATAAACTTCGTATATTTAATGGTCAAACCACACTATAAAAGATAGGCTGCATGATTACAGGAACGATGAGTCAAATATATATTTACATTTAATGGTCAAACGAGTGAGTCAAATATATATTTACATTTAATGGTCAAACGAGATGGTCAAGTAAATAAAATAATATGGTCAATTAAATTTAGTAATTTTAATTATTATGATTATAATTACACTATAATATTTACGGAAGGCATCATCATCATCACTACTAATTAAAAGGCATTTTCAATTACACTATAATATTTCTAATTAAATTAAATCCGTAAATAACAAAAAAATTTTAAAAAAAATAGCAGTATCATTGGTTAATCAAAGAATATTCTTTAGGTTTATGCTTTATTATTGCATTTAATTATTGCCTCTTATTTCAATAAAATAATTTTATTCTAATTTAGACAATTATTCCATTGATCTATTATAAGTATGAGTATTATTTAAGAGATGTTTTTAGGTTGATTTTCATCACATTTCAAATGTATGTCTCTTTCTTCTTCTTTTTTTTTTTTTTTTCTTTCTTTCACATTTACTAATTTTTATTACATTTTAAAAGTTGTCTTCCATCACATTTTTTTAGATATGTTTCTTTGTTTTCTATTTTTTTTTTTCTTCACATTCACTTTCACCGATCTTCATTGATTTATTTTTGTTGTCTCTCGCATATGAATTACATTTTTCTACTACATTACTATATCAAAAAAATAATAGTGATTTGTTGTCTTTATTTATAAAAATTTTGATATTTATTCTCATTCTTTTTATTGATATTGTATGTTTGTTTGGTTGGTTTATTACCTTTGTAATTTTGGTGTATTGAAATTTCATATATTTTCATAATTGTCAATTAACCGTATTTAAGATTTGTAATTATTGTCCTCATGAACATATCTCAATTGGTAAAGGACATTGCACATTTGTGTAGGAATCGGGGTTCGAACCTGGTATATCCATGTATTCACATTTAAGAGGTGAATTTCTAGCCGTTAGACTATCTGACCAAAAAATAAATAAATTAGATTTATAATTATTTATGAGTCAAGAAAAAAGATTTGTAATTATTTAAAAATTATTATTATTATATAATTAATTTTAGTCATACATATATATTCTCAACACCAAGATCATCCATTGGACACATGGGTTAAGAATTACGGGATGCCTTAAACTTATATTTATTTTCATATATTAATACGAGATCTATTTTTTGTTTATTTATATTATAGTTAATATTTTGACTCATCTATTAATACGGAAGTCTTTTTTTAAAAAAAACTTCTACGTAGTCTATATTTTACTCACACATCAATACGGGTGCCTACTTTTTATTGTAATTTATACGGGAACGTATATTCCTACTTATGCATTAATATACGGATTACTTTTTATTGTAATTTATATATGAACATATATTTCTACTTATGATATACATATGACTTTTTTATAATTTCTACTGAGATCTATATTTTTACTCATATATTAATACGAAGACCTATTTACTTTATAATTTTCATATGGAATCTATATTTTTACTTTTTAGGCATATATTAATAGGGAGGCTATTTTTTTAAGTTCAACGGAAACATGTATTTCTGCTTAAATATTAATACGGGAATCAATTTTTTTTTGTTATTTAAAAATTGTAGTCTATATTTTTACTCATATATATTGATACAAACATGTATGATAGTTTTTTTTTTGTAATTCATATCCACCTCTAAATAAAAATTACGAAACCTCGAAGTCTCTTCCATAATTCTCAAAGATAAATAATTTTTTATCAACTTTATAATTCTTTTAGTCAAGAAAAATAGAAACAACTAATATATGCAGTGTAACCCAAAAAAACAAATCAATATGCGTTAATTATGACAACAAAGAAATTGAGGTACTATTTTGCCTATAAATAAGTCTCATCCCATTTCTATTCTTAAAAATATTACATATACACTTTAATTCTTCTAAAAATGTTGTTTTACATTCGTCTTTACCTCTCTTTTTATTCTCGATTCTTCTTTTTCCTTCTATTGACAAGATTTTATTGATCTGTTATACCTTTTAATTTATGTATCTTTATTCAAAGATAGAAACATAAAATATCCTCCACACAAAAAAGAAATATGAAATGTCAATTTTCTTATTTTTTTTTTTTGCTTGGGAGCCTTTATTTAAAACATTTACACATGACTGATATATTAAAATATATTATTTATAAGTCAATAAATCTACAAACGTATTTCTACCTGTGCTTGGCACGGGTCTGAATACTAGTAATACATACAATCAGGGGTGGATCCACCGCCCAGCATGCCTGGGCACGTGCCCAGGCTCGACCAAATCCAATTTTTTTTATATATATTTAGGGTTTTTATTTTAATATGAAAATTCGAATGTTTGAGTAATAATTATTGAAATTTAAGTGTATATTCATAATCCTGATGAAATTCTGGGCAAAATGGTATATTTACATGTTCAATTTGGTGCAAAAATGGAAAAAACGATTTTTTGAAAGGTTGGTGAGAGGTTGAAGATGATGAACAGTAACCAGACGCGCGTCTTTAATACTTATATTAGTCAAGCATATTTTAAATCAACAATCACGTGATGCCCTAGTGGTTATACATTTGGTTTAATATGTAGAGGTACTGGGTTCCCAGTTTCCTCTTTTTTTGTTAAAATTTTTGTTTTTTTACTTCATTTTCTTTTATTTTTTTTATATACATTATTAAAAATATTTAAAAATTCTAAAAATATATATATGGAAAAATATGTTTTTAATTGCTTTTGTGTTAATCTCAAATATGTTGCAATTCTACTTTCTTTCATATTGTGGGGAGTTTATGACGTTTACTTATCTAGTTATTATGAATCAAATATTTAGATTAAATTCTTAAAATTAATTACTTTTATTATAATATCAATATATAAATAATATACATATATTATTAGTTAAAAATTGTCAGATCTAGTTGAATCCTGATCCGAAAATTTTAAACCAATAAACATTTGTGCATTTACGGTTAAAATTGCGCCCAGACTTAATATTATTTCTGACTCCGCCACTGCGTACAATACACTACTAATAATATTGTACTCCAATTTCACCATGGATATGTTACAGCAAAGAAAGAAAACCACAGGGCGCAAGAAGATTGAGATCAAGAAACTCGACAAAGAATTCAACAAACAAGCTGTCACGTTTTCGAAAAGAAGACAAGGATTATTTAGAAAAGCGAGCGAACTTTGTATTTTATGTGATGTTCGTGCAGCTATCATTGTTTTTTCTCCGGCTAACAAACTGTATAGTTTTGGTCAACCAAAAACCGATGTAATCCTCAATAGCTACATCAATGGAACAACTGAGTTCGAGGATGCGAAGTCAATGGAAAATTTTTCGACCTATGCAGAGTACAATCGACAATATGAAGAGGCGCTAAAGATGTTGGAGATGGAAAAGGAGAAACTTGCTGATGTTGAAAATTTGGCTAAGATTTTGAATAGAGGTGATTGGTGGAATGATTCGATCGATGATATGAGCATTGATCAGCTTCAACAATTTATGATTCCCCTTTATGAGTTAAGGAAGAAGCTTTTAGAAAGGTTGATGAACTTTCGATGAATAATTTAATGTTTCAATAGTATTTTTCTTTTGTTTTTTCATATATTCTTTTAAGTACTCTATTTTGATTTAGTTCCTTTTGTTAGACTCAACTACTGTTGATTCTCGTTTTTTCTTTCCATTTACGTTTCATGTTAGCCTTCGCCTTTGTGTAATATATATTTCAGTCTATATTTCAGTTAACATTAAATTTAATGGTAATTTAATTTGATTTTTCTTTTACATACTATATGCTTATTTGAATTTATTTTATTTTAATCATGTCATTGTGATATATACTTATAAAATTATCATCAAAGGGTGTGCGTATCATTATCTTTTGTCTCGCAAAAAAAAAAAAAAGTATGCATTAGGAGTTGAACCCTTTTATATTCTTATTGACAACAACCAATAAAAAGAGAATAAAATATTTTCTAACACCATAGCGCAAATCACAAAATTGTAAAACACGATAGTTTGTTTATGTTGTTTTGACAAGTTCTGTGAGTTTAAATAGGACTGTGACTTTTTTCCACTGTGTTTAAATATTTTTCATAGTTATAATACCTTTGAAATCATCTATCGTTTTCCTTTTTAATCTAAAAATAATAAAGATGAATGTGGACTAAATTGAGGGGAAATTCGCCTTACGTATGTAAAATTTTCGGTTGCAATTGAAAAACAAGAAACTTAGGTGAAGAGGAATATTTTTTTTTAGCGTGATTGATTATTTATTTTGATAATTTTGTTTAATTATATTTTATCATACAAATCTCTTTTATTTTACCTCCTTCCGGAGGTGTGGATGATGAAAATTTGGCTAATAAGCTTCTAATGATGTTTGCCAAGTCGTGGAATTGCTTGCTATTGATGAATAAATTTTTCCTTTCAATAGTTTAGTTTCTTTCTTCTTTTTTCATAGGTTTGTGAGAGTTAGTTTTTTCTTTAAGAACAATCCTCGTTGGTTAATGTTGTTTTTTTTATAGTATTTTTTTAGGTTTATAGGACAATCTTTTTTCTTTATATTTTTATTTTATAGAACCAATCCTTTTAATATGACACGTTAGACCGATTCTTCTATACTGCAGAATTTATATTCTGTTTAATGGAAATTTAATTTGGACCTTTTTCTCATACCATGGAATTGAACCTCGGGATTAAGAATGTCAACATTAGAAAGAAAATTTCTCTTTCAGTTTCCCACGTTTCTTTTATATTGTTTATAAATTTCATTTTGTCTCTGAAAACGATGTAAAATATAAACAAAAAATTTCGGTTTTTATGAACCGAAATAATTGAAACCTCGGTATGTAAATTGTAGCCATCCTCTAAACTTCAGTTCGTAAAAACCTAAATTTTTTGCAAGGACAAAAACGTCAGTTAGAGGATATAAAAGAAATATGAGGGACTGGAAGAAAAATCTTCTATTAGAAATTGAATTTGTTTAATACATTAATCCAAAATTCTTTTGCATTAAAAAAGAACACCAATACAAAATTGTCAAATCCCACAATAGGAAAATTAAGGAGGTACAAAGATTAAGATAGGCATTAGCGGTTTGCATGAGAAGATCGAGTAGTTAATAATATTGATAACTAATTTCAATAGCTTGCCTCTCTTTTGTTTTTTTTTAATTCATTTGTATTGAGAATTTAATATTTCCAAACATTTCATTGCACATCAATTTTTTTATACTGAAAATAATATTAATTGTTGAACGATATTAATATCATATCAATCCATCTGGATACAATAAAACAAAACTACTGACTTTTGGTATTACACTCTATTACTCCCTCTGTTCCAAAATATATGACATTTTGGGAAAAAAATTTGTTCCAAAATATAAGTCGTTTTGCAATATCAATGTAAATTTATTATTGAACTTCCTAAATTACCCTTTCAATTTGTATTGTTGCTTTCCCATACATTACACATAGCACAAAAAAAGTCCGTTGTTTGAATTTATGCATTGTAACTAGAGAAATTCAATGACATTTACTCTCTCTCCAACTTTCAATGCACCATAATTTACTACAGCTTCTTTATAAAATCCAAATAGGCAACAACCCTGGAATGAAAACTCAACTTTAATTTACTGTATTTTTTTATAATGAACAAATCCAAAGATTCAACAAGACAACAACCATGGAATATGAGATGGTTCCTGATAGTGAAGATGATGAAGCTGCAAAATTTCCAGAAGTAGTACAAGATTCTGAGGATGATGGTGATGTAGAGTCCATTGATTTAGAGATAGTTCCAGAAATAGTACAAGATTCTGAGGATGAACAAGATGCTGAAGAGGAACAACATGCTGAAGATTTAGGTATTGATTTGAATATCCTGGAAAATAATGGGTTGGGGTTTGATATTTAAATCCGGTAGAGGGTGCATTTCAATTGCATTTTGTTGTTGTACATCTGCATTATCAACTTCTACTACATTATTAATTTCTAGATTTGGTATTTCATTTAAATCTATATCAAAAAATGAAGTTTCATTATTTGAAGTCAACTTGGTATATGATTTATTTTGTTCAATAGTCTGAATTTATAGGAACAAGAACCAGCCAAAAAGGCAACAAAAAGATTTGGAGGGAAGCTTGAAATAATTTTAGGAACAAATTGGAGGGATTTTTTCTTGTATTAATGAAAGTAATGCAGTTTTTAAGATGAAAGTAATGCAGTTTTTAAGTAGCAGCATTTTCCTTCTTTCACGATGCAGTTACAAGGAGTTAGAAGGGAGTTACAAGGTCACTTTAAAAGACATTGAGTAAAAGAGAGAGAGAGAGAGAGAAAGAAAAACATTTTATGACATGACTTTAAATGTTCTGTTAAGGGTAAAAAAGGAAAATAAAATTAAACTTTGATAATAATCACAAAAGTTAGGGATTTCTTAAAATGCGTAAAAAGTCCAAAGCGACATATATTTTGAAACGGAGGGAGTATTATTGTTGTTGTTTTTGTTGTTGCTGTTATTTTGACATTATAGTTGACCCCTTTTATGACTCTAGTTTGTGTATGGTACCTTAGAATAATGAAAGTATCACTAAAATTTAACACTCGTTTGATTTGTTATATTTTTTGTGCCAGAACATTAATCAGTTATATGAATATGGTTTGTATCTTTTTTGTTTTACAGATGAACATTTTATTACTCTTGCATGAGTCATTGGTTTCATAGATTTCATATATTTAATTGCTCAATATTTTATTACGTTTTCATTCACACAAAGAAATAAAACATGTCAAGTATGAGAATAATTTACACCCTTTTGTTGGAGTCGTTGTCTTGTCGGTATGCATTCTCTCGCCGCTCTCCAAACAAATACCTTCATTTTTTGTGGAATTCTAAATTCCTAAATATTTTTCTAGTTTCTTGGAATTCTCAATCTGGTATTATCCACTAGATTTTGTATCGCATAATAATAAGTTGTTTTGACACTATACTCACCATTTCTATAATACTTCCAATTAGGTCTTCTTCTTTTTTTCTTCATTTTTTACGGTAATTAGGTCATCTTCTTAGAATTTGTGAAAGTGAAATGAAATGTCAGGTGTATCCGATGATCGAAAATGAATTAACAGTGTGAATGTGTGAATTTTTTTTTATTGCAGATAATCCACATCCAAAAATCACCATTTTAATGTGTCAAAAAAAAACACCATTTTCGTTAAATATTTACAAACCTTTAGAGGTAAATAAAAATTTTCAAGAAACTATTTATGAATAAAAACTTATATTAGAGAAAGGCTCACATCATCTGATGAAAAATCACAAACTTCATTGAGAATTTATCATTTTTTTAAAAGATATATGTTCTTTGTACTAGAGGTAGTTAATCATATTTGATTTGTGTAACTTATCAAATGGTGAATATTTCTCTCAGTTGAAATTTAAAATTAATTCGACAAATCATGAAAGTATAGTCTATTGTGTTAGGTCCAACTCTCTTGGTTGAATTTACTAGCTTTTAACAATTAATTTCACACATCACCATCATGTAAAAATTCAATGTAAATTATTCAATAACTTTTATCTTATTTTAGAACAAATCTTCATCGGTATTCTCATACCCACCTTTTTTTACACTAAATCGTAATTTTGAGAAAGTTCCAACTCGATAATTAAAAAGTTATAGGAATGAAATTATCATTGGACTTCAAAATATTGAAATTTCGGAGAACTGTGCAAATATAAAAAAGATGCCCTTTATTCGAATAATTAAACAAGACAACAAGTCCAAATACATAATACATAACAAAGACAACAAAATACCAGCAACCCTAAAACCCAGTTTTAACCTAGTCACATAATGTAACTAGTTAAGCCTGTAATTAAAATAAAATAAAAAACTTGAAACATGAAAGTGAAATTAAAACTTAAGGGCATCTAAGGTGGATCTAACCCCTTGAATCAATAGAATCCATGGGGTCCATATCCTCCTCCTCCTCCCATGTTGTTGAAACCAAACAAATGAGGTTGTAACATAGGATTCTGAAAAAATTGCGGTGGAAACATCTGAGCTTGTTGAGGATTTGGCTGATGATGGATCGGCATGTTAGAGGAAGAGCCATTTCCAACAAAAAATGGCAGGGCTGGAGTAGGAACACCTTGAATTACAAGCTTATCAGCTTGCTGAGCAATGAGCTTCTTAAGATCCTCTAGAGCCTTCTTGAGTAATTCAAGTTGAGCTTTATTCATCCCGTCAACAGGACAAGCCCACCAATATTGAGCCTCAGCATTCTGGCGCATGTGATTCAGCTCATCATGACGCCTCTTCTCAATGTCTAAGGAATTGTTGATCTGAGTCAACTGAGTATTGAGTTCACGCAGATTGGCGCTACGGTGAGCCTCAATGAACTGCATGGTGGTATTGTTTTGAAGTGGGACCTGTGAGATATAACGATCTATGACCGTATCAACAGCAGGATGACCAAAGGAAAATACCTTCTCACCGGGTGAAAATACAATGAGAGCAACATCTGCACCACAAAGAGTGCAAAGCTCGCTAGCTTTCTTGAAGAGCCCGCTACGGCGCTTCGAGAAAGTCACTTGCAGGTTGCTTTCATTGCTCATCTTTTTCATCTCAATCTTTTGGCGACCTCGGCTTTTCCTTCCGCTAGACATGGCTAAAACACAAAAAGAGATACGAGTGAACTACAGGGTGGATGACTTTGAGACTTTAGAGTAAGAAATGGCATATTGAAATGAGGTGTGAGGGGGTAATTTTATAACCAAATTTTGTGTGACGTGGCTTAGCACGCGGTTCTTTTTTGAAACGTTGCACCTTTTTTCGACATTAATTCATGGCTTATATGGTAAGTAATTCAATGTAAAAAAGAGGCGCTCTTTTGCCAATCTGTATATACATCTTAGTTTATTTGGTAATTGCAGATAAGTTGTACTGTATAGTTCCATGAATTTACAATAGTTATGTTGAAAACATTAATTATTCAAAATGTTATTATTTTTCTCTACAAATTGTCCCGCCTATTGTCCTCATCTAAATGAATTTGTCCCGAGCACGAGTGAATTTGATTTTTTGTACATGGTTAGAGTATTCATCGTAATCTTTATCATATTTTTCTTCAGTTGTCGTAAAAACTAATATGCAATATAAAAATATAGATACGGTAAATATTAATTATCATACCTTTACGATAATTATTCTATATTACAAAATAAAAAGTTTTGACTAGATACAAATAATAGAATTATTAACTTTCTAAAACATAAATGCAAATTATTTATTTTTTAAAATTAAAGCAGCGACCAACGGTAACATAGGAGCCGCGGTTCTTTTTTCTTTTATTTCAAAAGGCTAACAATTATTGATATCGCATGAGATTCGAAAGACAAAAAGATAAAAATTAATCCACAGAAAGGTTGCATTTTGATTTATTTTTTTAAAAAATGTGTGGTAACTTAGGAATCATGATGACTAGCTATTTTATGTTTTAAAAAGCCAAAATCATAATCGATATCATGTGAGATGGCAAGAAAAAATTGATCAAAAGCAACTCATAAATGTTGCTATTTATTAAGTTATGGATGACAATGCGTAGCAGATTTTGGGATTTAGATTATCTACATTTGAAATCCCTACATTCATCTATATTTAATTTATTTTTAAGGATAATTTTGTCATTATAATTTCCCATATTATCTCTCTCCATTCTCTCTCCTATCATTTTTACGCTAAATACAAATGAATGTATGAATTTTAAATATAGAGAATCTAAATCTCATTCCAACTCACAAATCTATTCAATTTGTTTGAATATTTCCATGAAGTGTCAGTTCAATTGTAATTAAGAGTTTGACCTTATAATTTCGGTGGCGGTTGTAAAATAACTATTTGGATAACTTTAATTTATAATCTATCTCTTCCTTAATTTTTTTAAAAATAAATCATGGTTATCACTTGTTTAAAATATTATTATTACTATGCAATAAATTAAAATTATGAACACCCAAAAAATATACTATTATTTTAGTTAATTATAACATATTATAATGTAAAAAGGAAAATCGGGATTTTTTAAATAAATTAATTTGCTAAAGTAACAATTTTCTTTATTTTATTTTATTCCAATAAAAAATCATTTTTAATTTATTACATTACATGTATGGAAATTGTTTTTTTTTTCTTTGCAAATAATTTAATATTTCCCATTATTGTTTATTTACTATTTTATGTCAAATGACATCCAGCCACCTCCAGACTTTGATTTATTAGGATTCATTATGTATGTAATTTCCCAACAATTTTTTATATAAATTATTTTAATCATTTTTTTTTATTGAAAAATTTTAATCATTTTGTCCACGTTAAAAATTTAAAAAAAAAATTATTATGTATAAGATTAATGGTTTATACATTTTTAATGAATACCGTTAATTTTAATTTGTCTTAATAACATATTAAATAATGTTAGATTTTCGTAAAATTTAAATGTCTCACTTAATTTGAAGCTCTTGAATGTATCGAAAGAGATCTTATTTGTCGTAAAACCATTAGACCCCTCAACCATACTTCTAAGCAAATAAAACCCTTTGAGCAACACGAGAAGAAAATAAAACTATGCCATTATTTTGATATAAAATTTCTATTTTAATATGTTTAACCAATGCCCCGGGGCACTATTTAGCATTAGGGTTTACTTTTTATTCAACAGAAATCAAACTATGCCATTATTTCCTGTGGGAATGTATAGTTCCCTTTGGGACTATCAATTTGTTACAAAATGCTAAGTTAATATTTCACATATGAAACATGAATCTTGTTATTTAGCATCAATAAAATATGCACTACTACTACTTTAGACAAAGCATATAATAACCCCCCAACAAAGGCACTATTGATCTATATTGGAGCAGTGATATACAGATAAACTAGAAAACCATATTTCATCCCTTTTGAATATATTGTCAGCTTCGTTGACATTCCATGCCAGTTTGTAGACAGTTGTTAAAAGTATAATGTTCTTCAATAGTCAAGAAAGCCACTAAGCATGAACATTCTATTCATTGGATCTAATCTAATGATCTATTTCAGTAAAAGTAATATTTATTGTTTTTATTTCGTGTTTTTCGTTAACAATCATAAAAATATCACAGTTTTTATTTTATTTCTTATTCTTAAATATTTATAAAGAAAACAATGAAAACATCAAAATAAGTTGTCTCCATTGCTTCCTCCATAAATGATTTAAAATAAGAACTAAAATAAAATAATGATATTTTCTGTAATTGTTAATGAGAACTAAAATGAAAACAGAAAATATTTTGTTAAACCAAACGCTCCTTCCAACTTCTCTTGCTTTAGGCAGTAAGTTTCTTCTTACACTTGTTCTGCTTTAGGTTAAGTAGAAAATCTGTAAATACATGCTCGTAGTCTGGCATTTTCCCATACCCTGCGGAAGGTAAAACCGAAAAACAGAAAGTTAAAAAACAAAGACAGACGTTGATTTAAGTCAGAAAACATGGAATGCAGATAAGTTATACTTGCCAGGAAAGTAGTTGATATCAATGACATAAAACACATCCTTGGTCCCATATTCCCGAATCATATCTACATTGAACAGGCGAAGTCCCTATAGAGAGTGTTGCAATTCAGTATTAGTACATCATAGATGGTGTTGCAATTCAGCATTAGTACATCAACTACAAAGGAAAAACGGTTGTGAAAGCAGCTAGAGTAATGCAATACCAATCTATGGCGAAGCTCCTTTGCAAGCCTTTCCAACAAAGGTCTTGGTGGGTGTTCTGTAACAAAAGTGACGCGGTAAGTTGAAATGTTCCATCTTATTATGGTGGTGGTGGGAAAGAGGAATTTTTTGGAATCTCACCGGCAATACTAGGATCTAGATCAGCATCATCTGCAGAAGCTGCTGCACACGAAACTCTTGGAAAACGGTATACACCTGAGACTTTTGATAGCTCCCGTTTACTGATATTAGGAAGAGAGAAACGCCTCACAACCTTTATGCTTTCCCCAACAATATAAATCTTAAAGAGAAGACCGCCTGCAACATCCCAAATAAAAAGCAAGGAAAATGAGACTTTAGATACAAATGTAAAATTAGCATGCAATGATTCTGTTGAATGACTCGGATCACACACCGTGATTGACAAACTCTTGCAGAACCAGCGGAGGTTCAAGCTCTGAAAGAGAGAACTCGTCATAAGCAAGAAATAGTTCATGTGACTTTGCACTGCCATCCACAACTAGTGGTTTTGCAACTGAAAATTTGAAAGAGAAAAAGGGTAAATATTCTTTAAAAACACTTCGATACACACATAAGACTAAAGAGAAATGACGATATATGTGAAACAACCCAACCAGGATAACCGAACAACTATGGAAATGCACAAGTCATCTAATCTAACTAAACAGTAAAACAATCTTTGCCTAATAAAACATCAGAATAGAATATCCAATGGATACAAACAAGGTTCTTTTAAATCCATTCAAACAATTACATTGAAGGAGAAACTATTGAAAGGATGCCAATAGCTTTTAGCAAGTAATGACCAGATATATTCTAGAAATAAAGACAGAAAACAAAAATAAAGAATACATACCTAATGGCAACTTCAATCCAGCTTTGGTGACTTCATTAGGGATGGTGGACGGGCTTTTGTCTTTTGTGATAACAAGCTGACGTGGGATGCCAACCTTGCCTATAAAACAATAGCAAAAACTTAGTTCACCATAGCAGACAAATTATTTTGTATGAACTATGGCAAATAAAGTACCGTTGCAGTCAGATAAGTTTAGATCCACCACATCTTGAAGCATGGATTGGCGGTTGTGTAAATGTTGAATTGCATCTGGCGGATCAAGGACGATTACTTCAGGATGTTTTTGCCTGAAATCCTTCAATAATGAAAAAGGGAAAAGAAAAAAAAAGAGTCCAATCAGAATCATCAAAAACAGAAACTTTATGGAGAATTGAGAAAGCATGAATCAATCACTAATTAGCATATAGCAATTACATATTTTTGGTGAGTTATGGACATTTAGCAGAAAGATTAAATATAAAAACATTATTGTACTTTATCGTCTTATGGAACTATCAAGCAAACCTATTTTGTAGGCAGTAAAAATAAAAGATAAAACTTCGTAAAGTCAAATTTCTAAAGAGGTTTACCAGATTCCTTTGTGTACTTAATGTATTATTAAACCATCTTTCAGAAGCTTTCGCATCCCTCCGATGCAGCTATCACTATATCTATCTATAAAATTACCACACAAGTTGCATTTGTAATGTAACATTATTGGCATCTAATTCTAACTTATAAGCTCAGCCAGCCTTGAACTTTAAGGGTGTGTTTGGGAGTTTAAGAGGGTAAGGGAGGGGAGGGTTTATTTTTCATCATAATACAAAATTCCCCTGATTTAGAGGGAACTCGAAAATTGTATTGGAGGGGGGATTTTGGAGGGTTTGCATAAATTCTCCAAATCCAATCTATGTTATTATAATATTCTCAATATTAAAAATATATTAATCATAACTATTTATTTATCATTTTCTACAAAAAATTCTCAAAAAAAGGTGAAAGATTACTCTATTTTTCCCCTCTACTCCCCTCCGCTCTAAACTCCCAAACAGAGCCTAAGAAATTTGATCTCCATGCCATATTATTGTGATAGTAGAAATTTGATCAAAAGTTAAAAAAAAAAAATATCTTCAACTAAGAAAAATTGGACCAAAAGACAATTAATTAATCATTCGTTCTTTGGGCAACAAACTCCACCAATGTGCCTAACCAAATTATTTAGATTAACCACAAAAGTAAATCCTCACTTGTTTGAATACTTGGGGGACTGATTTCAACTATCTGATCATGATTCATGATGACGAGAGCAAGAACTCTGCAAGTTATGTCGGACAGTAATAAGTATTGTAGTGTTCAGAAGATGTGGTTGTCTGGCCAATCACCTCCATGTCATACTCAACTCCCAAACTAATGATACTAACGATTTCATGCAATGCCATGCATGTTATTAAAAAAAAAAGAAAAAGAGAAATTAAAACAGCTGAAGATTACAAGTACAATTCGCAAGTAGACTGAAGTGTGAGGAGTTCACAAACCTCAATGATATCTCGCCATTCCTCGCTTAACAACTGAAGAGAACAAATAGCCAGTCAGATTATAATATAGAGGATATAAACAGAAGTGGTTCTTGAAATGCTAATAGTGTGCCACTGAAAGAAATGTCGCATTCACAAACCTTATGCAAGACAATATCAAATGGACCTTGTTCAGTCAGTGGCTTGTTTACATCAATAGCAACAAAGTATATTCCCTTGCTCCTGCATTACATATAATTTTTAAGCATCAGGTACCGCCGTGGAATCAACCAATGAAACCAGGGTAGTGGTTAGGTAAAACTCTCGCCACAGTGGTAACTCCAAACTTGAACAAATAAAAATATAGCTTAAGTTGGCCTCAGGTCACACAAACAACCACTTCTGAGTATTAATAATGTTTGTTTATAATACATTAGTGCCTACCAAATATGCATATATGACACGTAATATCAAATGAGATCATAAACGGCGCAAACCTTAACCACCCAAATCAATTTTGTCAACTGAGGATTGCAGAAAATAGTGGTTTGTTCAAATTCCACTATGCATAAGTGTCATAGCGCCATTATTTGACATCAATTGTACTAAATAACGTATCAAAGAATGAGGGTGATTATGGCAAATTTTTGAAGTCAATGTGTGAATTTTAAGTAACATTTAATATTAGTCATAATGATCAAGATTTTTTCCTCTTATCCTCAAATAAGGGTCATCTAGAGTGATACATTTCTCTCTACATGTCCACATGTTAGGGTGCAAAGACAAATTATATATACTTTTTAAAGACAAATTACATAATATAAAATTAGCATTCCAAAGAAGCAAGCAAAGCAGACTAACTTAAATTGAGAACAAAGAACAATGTAGGGGCATATATGATGGAATATTCTTTCATATTTATTTTTTTATTTGAAAAACCAAAGACAAAATATATTAAAAAACCAAAGACAATATATTGAAAACAAGTGAATAAAGTCATTACAATATAATAACAATTGAACCTTGATCAAAGCCTCAAGATTATTCTTATTTAAAATATAATTGAGAAAATACCAAGATTACCAAGAAACCAAAAAAAAAAAAATTCAAAAAAGGAAAGAAAAAGAAAAACAAAGTTTATAATGCTTAAGCAAGGTCTAAAATTGCTCCACCAAATAATCCACTACAAAGACAAAGACACTACGTGTGAGTGATGATGAACCCCACCACAACAAAAGCTACTTTAAACATAAGAAGCAAAACGTGAAACATATGAAATGATGAAAAAAAGGAAACAAAAAAAAAATGATTGGTGTAAATAGTAAAAATACTACCTTGCAATAGCAATGAAATTTTGTTGAAGAAAGCTTTTTTTCTTCTTAGCTGTTAACACATAACCAACAACCAATTTCTGACCCAAAAACGGCGTCGTACCCACCTCAGATTTCTCCATTGTTACTACTTCTTCTTCTTCTCCGCTTGAGATTTCTCCGTTTAGTCTCATACCGAAAATACCCCTGATTTAAAGATCAAATCTTTTTCCCCTTTTTGTATCGATTTTTGAGAAAATCAATATGGGAAATGAAATTTGAGAATCGCGGAAGAGATTATATGAAAATTGAAAACGATGGGTGGAAGAAAATTGAGAAGGGTATAATCTGAGTTGAAATTTTTTGTGTAATGTGTGTGTGGAATTTATATAGGAAAGAAAAAGAATATTCAGTTTGCAGAGAAGAATTAAAAAGAGAGTGGATTGGGTTTTTTATTTTAATTTTTATGAATGAAATGAAAAACATGAAATCATGGAAATTATATATAATATCATCATCACATGCAAACTACTGTGCTCTTATCCTTTCTCAATTTTACCCTTTATTTTAATTTATTTATATTTATTAGTATTTATGTACTATTGCTTATTAATTATTATATTCCTTTCCATCATTTCATGCAAGTCAAAAAGACTAAAACTTTATACACAACATTGTCAACAATAAACTTTATATTATACACACCTTCTCTTTGGAGTAGGTAATAATGCTATGCAACAACAAACTTCAGTCCAAGAAAGAAAAAAAGGTAATGTTTTATTGTAAAAGAAAAAAGCTAATATTTATTTTTTCAATAAAAGACATAATATTTATCTTATTCGTGTTTTATAATATTTGTACTTTTAAAAAAATAAACATGTCTTATTAAAAGTGTAACATATTTGTCATATAATATATAAGTATATTGGCTTAAATACAGTTTTGGTCCCTATATTTTAAAAAAATTGAAGTTTTGGTTCCCTATTTTAAAAATCAACTTTTTAGTCCCCCTATTTTAATTTTTTCTTAGTTTTGGTCCCCCACACTATTTGGAGATCAATTTTGATTACGTGTTTTAATTATTGATGACATGGCATTGCATGTGTGGCTCATAAAATATACATGTCATTAATCTTTTTCTTTATTTACTAATTTTTGTTTTAAAACATTAAAATAATTAAATGATTATTAATATAATTATTTTGATAAATAATATAAATATAAATAAAATCATGAACATATATTTCCCTTTTTTTTTTTTTTACAATCATGAATACATATTTCCTATTTCCCATAAATTCATCCTCATCAACTCCTTTCATCATATCAACACTGCAGTATTGCTCACATGCAAATTAAAATCCATCACCCAAAACTCATACAACCTTCAAAATCTATTATCGCAACCCAGAAATCGCAACACGACATACCGACGAAACTCAAAGTGAAGGCAGCACAGAGAGTGATGCGTGGTGGTGTAGAGAACTATGATACCAATTTAGGGATTACTACAGTAACATTTGAAAACAAATAATTGATTTTTCCCAATTCAAAAACTCAACCCTAATTGAGAAACAATTTTCCCCAATTCATAAATATGATTTTGTTGCTAACTTTGCATGCTCCAACTCATCTCATCTTCGATTTTGATTCTGGGTTGTAACTCGATTTTGGGATTTTTTTTTTTCCAGTTTGATTTTGAGGATCAAACTTTTGTATGTTTTGTTTATTTTGTAATATAAGTTGTTGAGTTGATTATGATTTTATGTTTCATTTTGAGGGTATAGGTTGATTCAAGGATGGAGATGATGGGGTTAGGAACAGAGTTGAAGAAGAGAGTGATTTTGAGGATAAATCTAGAAGATGAAGATAGATTTATTATGGTATATGGAATTTTTTTTTCCCAACCGTACAGTTTATGAAATTGAAAATTAAGGTTTTGGATTATAAAAATAGTACTTCATAATTATTAATTTTGTATTTAATTATTTAGGAATCTATTTTTATTCAGTTATAAAATAATATACTATTTTTTTTTACAAAAAAAAAATACTATTAATATTCATTTAATTATTTTAATGTTTTTAAAACAAAAAATAACAAATAAAGAAAAAAAACTTAATGACATGTATATTTTATGAGCCACATGTGCAATGCCATATCATTAATAACTGAGACACATCATCAAAATTGATCTACAAATGGTGTGGGGGATCAAAACTAAAAAAAATTTGAAATAGAAAGACTAAAAAGTTGATTTTTAAAATAGGGAGACCAAAACTTCAGCTTTTATAAAATAGGGGGACCAAAAATGCATTCAATAAAAAACATAATATTTATCTTATTCGTGTTTTATAATATTTGTACTTTTAAGAAAATAAACATGTCTTATTAAAAGTGTAACATATTTGTCATATAATATATAAGTATATTTTAGAATTTAGATGATAACATTAAAAAATTTGATTTGATGAGCACGAATTGAGACGTACAATTTTCTATTTGTAACAAATACTAACAAAATAAAAATGTTCATTTGAATGAATAATATTGATTCACAAAATTGTCTTCTATTTTTTTTAAGTATATGTAGTCCATAAGTTCCAGTTTAACCGCAATGTCACTATTGTTAAACTAAATGTTTTCATTCGAATTTGAATAAAAAAATTCACAATTGTGTATAAATTTCAGTGGCGTTTGTCACTTTATCTATACAAAAAAATGTTAACATGTGGGTCTACAACGAAATTTTATTTAATATAGCCAATGAGGCTAGTTTTCTAAAACAAATTCTTTAAATAAAAAATGGTGTGAGAGCATGATTTACAAAAAGCATGAAAGAATAATAACCATTAAATTACTTTTATTTTTTCCATCGAATTTATTTTTAATTTTTTGACAAAATGTAATACAAAAGTTATGACGAATGAGAAGCATCAAAAGAATAATAATTAATAACTGTTAATTATTTTTACTTTTTTGCATTGACCAACCAAATCGGCTTTTGACCAAAAATCACGATGGAAAAATACAATATATATTTTTTTATTATGGCATGTTCTCAATGTAAAATAGAAAAAAAAAAAAAAAAAGAAAAAAAAAAAGAGTTACTATTTTAACAAACTCATAATTTGTTACAATATATCTATAATATTTGTTTTTTAAATTAGTTAATTAAGTATAGATATTATTCAACCTACATTATAAAGTGAATCATTCACATAGCTGAAAATGTTCTCAATTATGTATTTATGATGTTTTTTGGTGACAATGACAATAACCCATCTCTGTTTTATTGTCTAAGTATGATTTGTAATGGAAGAAAAACACTTTGTTGAAATTTCAACTCCCACTAAGGCACTATGCATAATGGTGGGGAGGGAATTTGATACCTCTTGTACAAATCCATATCTTCCGTAGAGCTTTTTAGTTGTGTAGTACTTTGCATTATCACTATCATAGTTATGGTTTATGTATCTGGCTCAATAATGAACAAAGCAATTACTTTTAAAATTGATATAATTTCAACTTTTTCACAGTAAAATGTCATGTCCAAATGTTCATTTTGCCCCCAATTGACAACGCATAATTGTATATTCCATATACTACTAATTATTATTAAGTGAGAAACTAATGGGATATTAATTGACATTTACCTTAGTCAAAGTCCATTTTAATTCATATAGCAACAATGAGGAATATTTGCATAGGAGTGTGAGAATATGCTTGGAATTACCCACCAAAAATTGACATTCCAAGAGTGTATCTTATAGTCACTGATCAAATTAGTGATGTAATTAAAGTTGAACAATCTATCTTAATCAAGAGCCTAATTGACATGTGAGAGCCTCCCCTAGCTAACTAAAATTCAAAATCGCAATAGATTTCCAATCTTCCTATAAATTTAGTGGGGTACAATTTTCATTGAAATATATATTTTATGATAAACAAAATAACAGATATTTGATTTTTTAACTAAATTTTTAATTTTAGAGTAGCACATACGAAAAGTACATGTTAGAATAGGTGACGGATATATATTAAGAGTGATTTATTTTTATTTTTTAGGATTCCTTAAATAAATAAAAATAAAGTTAAAGATATATTTTGAAACTCAGCGGTCAACTTTGAGATATGCAGATCTTATGCTTAATTTGCAAAATAAAAGTATCGGATAAAATAATATAGGACGGTACAAGACAAAATAATACAGGATAAATATTTATCGTATTGAATAAATTTTGTTTTGTATGATGTTTGATGAATAAAATGTAATTTTGGTGATTTAAATATCTTTTGCCAAAGATAAAAAATTGTCTCATGATTCTGTAGGGGACAACAATATTTTTTTTTGTCTTGTCCCTTAATCCTCAATTTGTTTAGTCTCACAGTGACAGTTTTAACATCAAATACAGTACAATTGAAGTTGTCTTGTCTAGTTTCTTATTTTTTTTATCAGATCAAACGCATTCTGAAAATGGTATATATCATATTATATTGTTAACTCTCCGATTTTTAGAAAAAATATATCATAATAATTTAAAGTTCGGCTATAAAATAAGTTAAGAAAAATGTTAATATGTACACTCAAGACACAAGTTAACATGATCTATAAGTTAAATATAATCATAAATTCTTATACTCATATATCTGACTTGAATTCTTCGAAATAATTCATTATTAGGCGAAACTCGTTTATCTCTTAAACTCAATCAAATTATGGTACAACCAATAATTTATTGTCGTGAACACTGCAAATAATTTACAGAGACTCAATTATAGCAATGGTAAAAATTGAAACATATAAGAGACACAGTTCATCTTTATGTGTTTTTAGCACACAGTGACACAGTTCATGGGAACCATATTCGTCACATGTTCCAAATTCATCAATCTTTTAAATTTAATTAATCAGTTGACTTATCTGCACAATAGATTCCATCATCCACTTTGTCTGGGATTTCTTCTGTCCATTTGCATCTTGTTCTTTGTTTGGTTTATTTATTGACTTAAAATAGTATATAGTACTATACTGTTGCAAATCATGTGACATCAGTGTAGCAGTCTACTCCATTATATTGTAGTATAATATTTGTCCTTTGGATCAACTTAAATCCCTTGTGGTCTTATATGAGTCCAAGGAGCTGCACTCATTAAAACACTTCACAAGCTGCTCAGCTATGAAGTTCCGATACTTTAAAAATGACGAAGCATCGTGTCCGATACGTGTCTGATATCGATACTCGTATCGATACTCGTTTGATACTCGTATCGAAGAGTATCAGACAATTAAAATTATTTTTTTAAAAAAATAATTACCGATACGTGTCGGATACTTCTTCGATACATGATCAGAGAAGTATCGGGAAAATAATGTTTTATTTTTATGATAGAAATGGAGGAGATGAGACTGATACAATTTGTGTTTCCTCTTAAATAGTGAATGTTAGAGTATGATGTTTTTTATGGATTGACAACCATGTGTTTTTTTAATGGTACCGATGATGTTTTGTTTTTTGGATAGTAATAATTATCCTTTTTGGGTAGTACTTAATTAACTTGAGATATGTAATTAATTGTCAATTGTTTGCTCAGTTTGAATAATTTGAATGTTAATTTATTATCTTTCTTGATTTTTGTTATGTTTATATATTATGTATTTGTATATTTAATTTTAAATTTATTTTTAAACAATGTGTCGCGACCGTATCGTATCGAAAATTTTAAAAAATTTCCCATATCGCTGTATCATTATCGTGTCGTATCGGTATTGTGTCACGTATCCGGGCTTCATAGCTGCTCACGATAGGTAATAATTTGTTGTCGTTTATGTCCATTGAGAGGCAATGAATTATAGCTGAGAATCGGGGAAAGATCACCCTTAATACATATTTGGACTTTACCAAGTGTTAGATTGGGAGTTTGGTTTTATAGCATCAACCGGTGCATGGTTGTAACTTGTAACAAAGTTTTTAATTAATGATGATAATTTCTCGTTTAAAAAAGGGAAATAGTTGTCCATAGATTTTAATCTAACCGATAAAAATGTTAAATTAAATATTATAATTAGAGTTGAACATTAACTTATTTATTTATGTGTATGTGTTTTTTACTTTACTATTGTCGTTTCGTTATCTACTTAAAAGAAAAAGAGGGAAGAAAGAATTGGAGTTAAATATTATACTACATTTTTTTTTACTAAAAGGATATTATACTACATATTTATTCAAAGTGCTTTGGTTGTAAGATTAATCAAAAAGAGCTAAAGGATACGTTGTGTTTAATCTTAGTAAAATGAATAAATAATTATGTGTTTAATTTGATTAAAAAAAATTTTATGTGTTTAATATATATATATATATATATATATAGGCAAAATTATATATTTGGTCATTTATCTTATTTTTTTGTAACATTTTGATCCTTTATCTTTCATTTGTAACATTTTGGTCATTTATCTTATCTTTTTGTAACACTTTGGTCCTTTATCTTGTATTTGTAACATTTTGGTCCTTTAAAAAAATGAAAATATGAAAAAATTGATAAAGATGATGAACATTTTTATCAAAATTATGATTTTTATTTAATTTTAATAAAAAAGTATCTTAACAAATAAAATTCAGAATTTTTTAATAAAAAACTATATGAAAAAAAGGATTTATATGTGAATGTTATAAAAGATAAAGGACTAAAGTGTTACAAATAAAAAATAAAGGACCAAAGTGTTACAAATATATAAGATAAAGGACTAAAATGTTACAAATAAAAGATAAAGAACCAAAATGTTACAAAAAAATAAGATAAAGTACCAAATATATAATTTTGCCTATATATATATATAGGACAGATTATAATTTTATTGTGATTTGGATGACAAAAGTAAGACATTAAAAAAAATTTAAGAATTTATAGGACTAGGGAGTATGTATTGTCTGATGGCTAGTAAAAATACATGTAGGATAAGTCTAGTTTTTGTGTGATTGTGTGTGTTTTAAAAATGTTTTTGTGATTGTATTTATAGGATCATAGAGAAGCTTAATTAGTAAAATAACTTTCTCATGATCTCATGATTCAAATATTGAGGGAAGTGGGGTTACATTCCTGCCATTCCATTATAATCATGAGTTAAGACGTGTTTTTCACGTGTGGTCTATAGTAAGTGAGGTTGCTGGGCTTAGACTGAGAAGCATGGATTCGGAGTTCTCTATGTCGGGTCGAGCAAACCGTTTCCATAGATAATAGGTCTAGGCGAATTTGGACCTGGCGAATTTGCCCTGTACACATTTATTTTTGCAGCATCTAATAACATAGAAGTTTTGAATTATGAAGAAAAAATAATTATTTCCTGCATTAATTTGGTGGACTGTCATTTTTTTTTTCTTTCTTTTTTCATTTTCACCTCTTGCTAAATTCTCAAATATGGTATAAGGGTTTATTTTTTCATTTGCAAAAGGTGAGTATTTGATAAAATAATTTAGGACAAAATAATATTGAACAAACATTAAAGATATTGAACAATTTTTGTCTTGTACTGTATGATGTTTGCTGAACAAAAAATTTTTTAAAAAAAGTAAAACGACATATATTCATTCAAGAGTGTAGAATGCATCGTACGATGCAAAATTAAAATCGCTAAAAACAATAAATGATGAATCTATGAATGAACTCGCAACGTCTAAGTTAATAGCATGCAATAACAAAATATGACACTAAAGTCATATTGAATATGCGTTGAGTCGAATCTAATCTGACAATTTAAACCGAACAAACACCGCACAAGACAGTTAAGCAAACCAACGCCGCACCAAGACAACGAACAACGCAACGTACACACTATATGACGGCAAAATTACAAAATAGAAACTAAACATATGTGAAAATCGCTTAATTGAATAAAATGAAGGGAGAAAAACAATTTAGTGTGAAAAATCGAGTTTAAACCAACCCTTTGTAATGGATAGAGAAAAAAAAGAAGATGAGAAACTAGGTTAATAGAACGTGGGCAGCGGTTGTGAAAAAAGAAATAGAAAGATAAGCTTTTAGAGTTGGTGAACAAAAATCATTTTAATATGTTAGACAATTTGTGTATATGAGAAAAAATTGTCTTATGGTTTAGTGCCATACGATAATTTCAATTTTTTCTAGTCCCTTGACATCTAATTTGTCCTATTCTCAAATAAGTATATCCGTATATATAACTATTTTAATATGCCAAATTAGTCGTTGCTTCCGTCAAATATTTCTCGATATGGTCCCTCTATTGACATCGATTTTCTAACACCGTTAAATGCATTGATGCAAAGTGTTAATAATGTCACGTGGACAACGACATTATACAATTTAAGCATCACATAGTCAATAATCAATTTAAAACAATGATCATTTGATAAAAAATAATAAATTTATGAACTAATCTGATGGTAAGTTGGAAACATCGGATACTATTTTGATAAAAAACTAGATTAAGATAGAGACTTATTTGACAGTAAGTGAAACAAATGTTATAGATGAACTAATTCGAGAAACATTTGATAAAGACAATGACTAATTCAGTAATTTGAAAGAGTGAATGACCTACATGAAAGCGAGCATCAGAAACATATACCAATTTGACTATTTAGGGTCCATTTGAATTAACTTTTTTGAGCTTATGAAAAATAATTTATGCAAATAAATAAGCTTTTATGATAATTCATAAATTATCACTAGTAAAATATGTATCTTCATAAGCTGATATTTCATAAAACATCTTAACAAATTTGTAAATAATACATAAAAATTTGTTTATTTGTATAAGTTGTTTTGCATAAGCTCAAAAATAAGCCAATCAAACTGAATTCTTACTCTAAAATCTAAAAAATTAAAGGCATTGGGACACTAGTTAATGAATTAAATATGGTAAATAAATTTTGGAAGTTTGTGTATTTTACTTTTAAAAAATATAAAGAAGGATTATTTCAATGTAAAAGCTAGTTTTCATACCCGTGCATTCACACGGGTCTATTGACTTTTATTTATAAAATATAAGTGACGCAGTGTACAAAAAAATGATAAGTGACGCTATTTTGCTATTTTTTGTAAAACTTATTAAATTAAAATTAAGTAAATTTATTTTATTAAAACAATTGTCCCGTGTATGATTTTTGTGTAATAAATTATAATTAATAATAACACATATTTATTATTCAATTCTTTTTTTTATTAAATCAATTGTCCCGTGTATGATTAAATTTTTTTATTAAAACAATTGTCCCGTGTATTTTTTTGTTGACAAAACGAACGGTATTCATTAATTCAAATAAAATAGAGTACATCGATGTAATACAAATTCATAATCGCTAAAAACAAAAAGGATAAATTTGTGAACAAACTCACAGTATCCATGTTAATAGCATAAAACGGCAAATTACATATGCCTACAAATATAACTATATTGAAGTGTCCGAATTAAATATCTATGTCTCCGGATCTGTAGCGTTGATGACACAAAAGTCGACAAAGACGGGAAAACAAATACACCACACAAAGACGGGACAACCAAATACACCGTACGAAGACGGAAAATCAAAACAAACAAATATGTGAAAATCACACTTATTTATTATAACGAGAAAGAAAAACAATTTGGATGGATGATTTTAGGTCAAAACTGACCTAAAATCACCCTTCTTCGGTAGACTAAGAAGAAGAAAAAAAGTAGTGACGACTAGGATATTATTATAATATATATTCATCAATAATATATTGATCAACAATTGCTCCGTGTATTATTATAATATATTATTCAATTTTTTGTAGTAAAGTAATTGTCCCGTGTATGATTAATTTTTTCTATCAAAACAATTGTCCCGTGTGTTATTATAATATATATTTATCCTGTAATTATTATTAGTATAATATATATTCATCAATAATATATTTCTTCAGTATTTTTTATATAAGAGTAAACAAAAATAGAGTATATTTTTTTATAATAAATATAGAGTACAATTTAACTATTATATAGAAAAATAATATATTGAAAAATATAATTTATTTTTTTACGAAATAAAAGTTTGAAATATTTTTAATAATTGATGATGATAAATTAAGATTTTTAATAGTAATACCTTTAATATATTGAGCCCTTTTGAACTTGGCTTATTTTTAAGCTTATGAAAGTACTTTATGATTATAACTTATAAATAAACATTTATGTTATTTCATAAGTTTTTTTACGCATGTTAATTCATAAGATTTCACCGACAAAAATTATATCTTTATAAACTGTTTTCATAAACATGAAACTTATAATAATACATAAAAATTTATATATTTGCATAAGTTATTTCGCATAAGATCATAAATAAGTAAATCCAAATGGACCCATTGTATTTTTGATTTTGTTTTTATGTTCTTTTATTTTTAAGCTCATAAATAAGTATATTCTTTTATTAAGTTCTTCTATTTTTATATTTTATATATAAGTTTTTATATGTTAGACAAAGTTACTATTTTTTCATTAAAAAAAAGTTACTATTTTTTTCGCGTATTTTTTATCGTGATTTTTATTTTTATTTTTAGTTAATTACACAAGTTCCAATAACAATTTACCATATTTAGTACCTTAATTAGTGCCCCAGGGGCACTAGTTAGCATTTTCCTTATTTTTATGCGTAAATTTATTTTAATTAATTTTTCTTTTCCTATTTTTTAAGTTAAAATAGATAGAATTATTATTTTATTTCTTTAGAAGTGATTTCCGTTGCTATTTTTAAGGAAAAATTTATTTTATACTTATTTTTTTCGTTTGTTTAGAGATGTGATTTTTAATGTTACTAGTTTTGAGACCCGTGCATTCGCACAGGTCTATTGACTTTTATTTATATAATATTGTTAAAATATAAGTGACGTAGTGTGCAAAAAAAAAGTGACGCTATTCTGCTATTTTTTTGTAAAACTTATTAAATTAAGTAAAAAAAAATTATTAAAGCAATTGTCCAGTGTATGATTTTTGTGTAATAAACTATTATTAATAATAACAAATATTTATTATTCAATTCTTTTTTTTATTAAATCAATTGTCCCGTGTATGATTAATTTTTTTTATTAAAACAATTGTCCCGTGGATTATTATAATATATATTCATCAACAATATATTCATCAACAATTGTTCCGTGTATTATTATAATATATTATTCAATTCCTTTTTTTTATTAAAGCAATTGTCCCATTATGATTAATTGTTTTTTATTAAAACAATTGTCCCGTGTTTTATTATAATATATATTTACCCCGTAATTATTAGTATAATATATAATCATCAATAATATACTTCTCTTGTATTTTTTTATATAAGAGTAAACATAAATAGAGTACATTTTTTTTATAATAAATATAGAGTATAATTTAACTATTATATAGAAAAATAGTGAATTAAAAAATATAATTTATTTTTCTACGAAATAGAAGATTTAAAATATTTTTAAGACAAAAATTATATCTTTATAAACTGTTTTCATAAACAACATTAAATAACTTATTATAATAATACATAAAAGCTTATATATTTGCAGAAGTTATTTCGCATAAGATCATAAATAAGTAAATTCAAATAGGTCCATAATGTTTTTTTTTTTGAAAAACGGTCCATAGTGTTTTTGATTTTGTTTTTATGTTTATTTATTTTTAAGCTCATAATTAAGTATCTTCTTTTCTTATGTTATTCTATTTTTATTTTCTATATATAAGTTTTTATATGTTAGATTGAGTCACTATTTTTTTATTAAAAAGAAAAGCTTTTTTGATTAAAAAAAAATTACTATTTTTGGTACATACTATCTTTTATTGTGATTTTTGTTTCTATTTTTATGCGTAATATTTATTTTATGCTTATCTTTTTTTTTTCTCTCTTTTTTGTTTGTTTAGAGATGGTTTTTAATGCTATTTGTATGGTAAGATTTCTTTTATGTTTATCTTTCTTTCTTATTTTTTTATTAGTTTAGAGTTAAAATTACATTTAAGGGGGCAAAACTTGAAACACCGTTAAAAGTGATAAGGACAAATTTGAATTTTTAATAGTAGTTTCTTTTAATATATTGTAAGTAGATTTTAATGAGACAATTTCTTTTATACTTATCTTTCTTTCTTATTTTTTTATTAGTTTAGAGTTAAAATTCCATTTAAGGGTGCAAAACTTGGAACACCGTTAAAAGTGATAAGGACAAATTTGAATTTTTAATAGTAGTTTCTTTTAATATATTGTAAGTAGATTTTAATGAGACAATTTCTTTTATACTTATCTTTGTTTCTTATTTTTTTATTAGTTTAGAGTTAAAATTACATTTAAGGGTGCAAAACTTGGAACACCGTTAAAAGTGATAAGGACAAATTTGAATTTTTAATAGTAGTTTATTTTAATATAGAAGAATGTTAACATGTGCCCTTAAGGCACATGTTAAGAAGATAAATGTGGAAAACATTTATTAAAGTATATATACTATTCAATTATCTAAGTATTAAATTATTTGTATCTTTAAATGCTACATTTCTATTTTTAGATAGCTTATCATGTGCCCTTAGAGCACAAGTTAACTGAACCCTTTAATATATTGGAAGTAGATTTATTGTCTTGATTTCTTTAACGATTGCTTGAGACACTAGTTAGCAACTTAGCATGACCCAAAAAAAAAATAAAAAAAATAAAACTTGCTTATTTTTATCAAAGCCTCTATCCGTAAAATAACTAGTAAAAAAAAAGACTAAATTGGTCTTTTAGTCCCTTAACTTATTTATTGGTTTCGTTTTGGTCCCTTAACTATATTCCATCAATCATATTGGTCCTCTCCGTTAACTTTTAACCAAAAATGTCTTAGGTAGACAACTATTGTAGGTGGTCCACCAAACATCTCATTAATTTTTTAAATCTTAACCATTTGATTCTTTGTTGAAAAAGGAACCATTGGATCTTGTTGGTTTAATCTAACTAATTGTGAACCACTCACATTTAATCTTATTTTCCTTTTCTTTCATCTTCTTCCTTCCCGTTATTCTTCATCTTCCTCATGATATGCATAAATTCATCAAACAACCCATATTTTCAAATGAAACTAGAATCTATTATTCTTACAAAATAGAGATATGCAATTCTACAATTCCAATTCATGAAGAGGCTTCAAAATTAACTTCTTAAACTCTCCTCCTCTACATATTGTCCAAACTATTTTCAATTAAATTTTTGGGTTTTAATTTTCTGAGTTTTTCTAATTTTGATGAAGGAAAAAAAATTTATGGGTTTCGATTTGGTGGTATTTTTTGTTTGCTGGGTGTGAATTGTTAGATTTAAATTTTTTTATGAGTTTATGACTTTAAGATTAATTTTAAATCTAAAATTTGTTTTGAAAAAAGGAAAGAACAATTAAATCTATAACCGAAATTGGAAGAAAGAATAGAAGGAAGAATAAAAGACGAAGAAGAATGGAAATGAGTTTTGACTATTTAAAAAAAGAAAATTTGGAGTTGTGTTGAAGATGTTGATGAAGATAAACATGAATGGAAAAAAGAAGATGAGAATATACACTAACTAACGTTTTTTTAACAGAGTTGACGGAAAGGACCATTTTATGAAGACATATTTAGAGGACCAAAACGAAACAAAAAAATAGTTAAAGGACTCAAATATAACGTTTATTATTTAGGGGACCAAAATGAAACTAAAAATTTAGTTAAGAGACCAAATCAATAATTTAGCCAAAAAAAAAAAAAAAGATAAAAAGCAATTCTTTCAACAAAGAGATTAAAACAAATCAAAACCCTAATACAGCAAAACTCAGCAGCTCCGTCATCTTTACAAATCCGAGTCGCACTGAACTCAGCTTTGCCGTATAACGGAGTCGGAGTTCGTCGTCGGCCATCAAAAACAGTGAGAAGTTCATCCAGATTTTCAGTTTTCTTAATTTTTGTTCTAGATTTTCCTTCCTCTCTCCTGATTATCGCGCAACGATGCGATTCCAGCGCGATTTGCGGCCGCAATAGCCGCCACCGCAAAAGCAACACACCTGACAATTGCATCGCCACTGAGCTCCGCATCACTGCGATTCGGCGATTGCATGCTCAAGCGGTGCAATTGACAACACAGTTTACTCAATTGCATCGCCGCTGCAATGAGAGAGTATATTATTTTGGTTTATATGTGAGAGCTTACTTTGTAATTTGATTCAATACGCAGGTCTTCAATCATGGCTGAGGAAAATTCTCATTCAGATATTTTGTCAGAAGAAAACGGAACTCAAGAGCCTCCAAAACTTGTAGAAGAAGTTGCTGAGCTTTCTTTATCACCACAAAAAGAAGAAGACGACGGTAAAGGTAATGAATATGGTATCCATGACCTTTTATAGCTTAATTAATTGAATGTATATGAATATGTGAAGTGTCTGAACTAATAAAAAAGATTGAATTTGATTAAAGGTTTATGTTGACAACTGTGCTATCAAATCTTATGATCTTAATCCTTTCCATTCTACAAAACAAGTTCTACACAACTCTTCTTTGTTCAGTTTTAGATTTGATTTGAAAATACTTTCTAAAATCAATGTAAACACATTTTATCTACCATTTTCTATTTTGAATGAAAATGGAGAGATAAAATGGGCAAATCAAAAGGCCCTTAGTTAAGGACAGTAAGAGAAGTTAGTTAGGCAGTTAAAGGAAATTAGTTTGATAAATAACTAAATAGGTGTAAGGGTGAGTGTGTTGTGCAAATTTTTTTAGATTTGAATAAAGAGAGCTTCAAAGGAGAATTCTTTCTCATATTCTTAGTCTTCAATAGATTGTCCACTTGTTTTTTGTTTATTTCTCATTTTTTTTCTCCACAAGTATTATTTTGAATTTTGATTGCTTTTCTCTTCTATGTATCAAAAGCAAAACACTCTAGCTATGATACTCTATTACTGTGTAAATAACATTTTGATTAACTGTATATTATGACCATATTTCTTCATTGTTGAAAACTAAAATGATATGCTAATTTCTAAGAAGAACATTGTATGAACTCTGAACATGAAAAAATATGACTCCTAGTAATTGGCCATGTCATACTGTGCAAGCATTTGTCCTGTAAGAAACTTAAAATCACTTTTAAGTGACGGGTCGGTTATTATAGTAGTTTGTGAATTAGTGATTTTTTTTTAACTATATACCATGGGTGGGCAATATCATGTACCTGTCATACTGTTGATCTAAATTTAAATGCATTTTTCTCTTTTAACAGAAGTTTCAAAGAAGAAAAAGAAGAAAGCTAAAAGCAAGTGAGAGCTTCTTCTGCCTTTCATGGTTATTCTTATAATATTAGATTTTTGCCGAAGTTCTCATTTTATCCTTCTGTCGTTAGGAAAAAGAAAGGACCTATTGAGCAGACAGATCCACCAGCAATTCCTGTTCTTGATCTTTACCCATCTGGGAATTTTCCAGAAGGTGAAATTCAGGAGTACAAAGATGAGTAAGTTGATGATATATAAATTTAAGCAATATCTGACATTTTCATGAACATTTGAGTAAATGAATTCTGTTTTCTTGTTTTATCTTTTTCTTTGATTTTTTTAATTACCAGTAACACAGGAAGTACATTGACTAACCAAAGCTTCCCTGTTAAAAAAAAACCAAAATCTAGAGTGACTAAAAACTGATGTTAGCATGTGTCAAAAAAAAACCCTGATGTTTGTATATATAGGGGCTGTTGAGAGTCCCACATTGGATTGTGATATCATCTGAATAGTGGTTATAAGTAAAAGAGGCAACTGTCATCTTACAAGCCAGTTTAGTGAGGTTGAATTATGTCTAACCCCAACCCAAATTCTTATATGGTATCTGAGTCTATCTCAAATTTGTTCGGCCATCCATTATCGATTTGTTACTCGGCCACTCAGGTCATGCCTGAGATGTCCAGTCTTGCGCTTGAGGGGTGTGTTTTGAGAGTCCTACATTGGACATTGATGTGGTATAAACAGTGGTTATAAGTGAAAGGCAGCTCTCATATTACAAGCTGGTTTTTGTGGGATTGAATGAGTCCCAACCCAAATTCTAAGACAGATCCAAGTACATCCAAGCTTAAGTATTCTTGTATTTCAATTTTTTTAATTGTACCTGGCTACCTGCTATCTTCACCTTAGCGGCTAATCCGCTGCTGTAGTGTTTCTAGGCATGGCTATTCCACACTTCATTCTATCATTAACAACCTCTCACTGCAATTATGTTGCATCCCAATATTTTATGGTTCCAAAGCTTGTGTCATTTAGGTTTTCGAAAAAAAAAGATGGAATTCTTTATATTTTAAGAATCTCGCAGATGATAAAAAATAGTAAAGAAGATTCTAAAATCTGCTCAGACCCACCTCAAATCTAAATGAAACCAAATGAAGGATATTAGCATGGTTCTCAAAGATAATTTTCCATGGCCCAACTTCATTTTTGCACCATTGGTGTGCGAGTAGATTTACTTGCCAAATCGAGAAGTGCATTGATTAAACACTTGCTAGGGTGAACAACGTTAACAACTAATTGGGTGTCTTGTTCACACTACAGTATATATATTTGTTTTTTTCTTTCTATCCCACAGTCAATTGGTTTCGATATTCTATTTTAACTTTCAAAATATTTATGCTTATGTTGGAATTTCTATGCTAGTAACTTATGGCGAACAACATCAGAGGAGAAGAGAGAGCTGGAGCTCCTTCAGAAACCAATATATGATTCAGTTCGTCGAGCAGCAGAAGTTCATCGTCAGGTTGCAATTTAGATTGTTACATTCCAACATTGACCATGTGTTTTGATGAGTGGTTTTTGGAAAACTGGGCAATTTGGATTGGGAAGAGGAAATAAAGAGGGAAAAATGAATAAAACATTAACGTGAATTCCTCCTGGAGACAGGCAGAACACTCTGAGAAGTTTATTTTGAAACATGAAAAAAAGCTGGTTTGAATGTAAATCAAATCACCACACTTACAAAGTGCTTGAAAAACATGACAAGAATATAGTAGTATTGGTTCAATGTTAAATTTTGAATGCCTTCTTTTTATATTAACACAAAATTCCGCATTTTCATTCCTCACACTTCATTACATTTTAACCAAGGAAATACTATCTTAGTTTCTATGTCTAATAATTTTTTTGGTTGTGCTTTATTTTCTTTTAACTCTAATGAAGAATTGATAAAATGTACATATGTTTCATGATAAATCATGATGTTATCTCAGTAACTCAATATATATACTCAAGTTTCTTTGTCTCTGAGTAGGTTCGGAAATATATGAAAGGTATTATAAAGCCTGGAATGTTGATGACTGACTTATGTGAAACATTGGAGAATACTGTTCGTAAGCTAATATCAGAGGATGGCCTACAAGCAGGCATTGCTTTCCCCACAGGATGCTCTTTGAATTGGTAAAATTTTATTCTTTCATTCTTTATCTGTTATGTTTTATGGTTTTTTTTTTTTTTTTTTTTTTTTTTTTAATTTTTAATTTTTTTTATTTTTTATGGTACCAAATGTTGGGTGATAAATGATCAACAAGAGCAAATGATTAGTAGTGGTAGAGCAAATATGATTTTTTTGATGTATGGTCGTACCAGATAAGATCATAAATGAATTTTATTAGAGAGGAAGTAGATAGAACGTAGGAGTGACACTTCTAGAATAAAAAAGATGGTTGAAATGTATCTGAAGTGGTTTGGACGTGTGAGAAGTTGAATAGAAGAAGCCTCGATCGTGAAAGTTGATCGATAACTAAAAATTAGAAGTTGATAAAGACCAAGGAGAACACATAGTGCAACTGTTGAAAAGGATTCAGATTTTTTAATTGGCCACTACGAAGAATTGGTTGAAACGAGTGATGTTTGATTAGTATAGTCAACCGCAGCTTGTAGAAAAAGGTTTTGATTTTTATTATTTTGTGGTTTCTTTCCAGAATTTTGTTAATGAATCTATTTTTCTCCAGGGTTGCTGCTCACTGGACCCCCAATTCGGGAGATAAGACTGTTCTTCAGTATGATGATGTGATGAAGTTGGATTTTGGCACCCATGTAGATGGTAATAAACAGGGATATTTTTCTGGACTTGTATTTCTGGGATAATTCTGGTTATTGGTGCACATAATCTAAAATTACTTTATTAAACTTCTTGTCATGGTTTTTCTTTGCAGGATATATAGTTGATTGTGCTTTTACCGTGGCGTTCAATCCGGTGTTTGATCCACTGCTTGAAGCCTCTAGGGAAGCAACCTATACGGGTATTAAGGTACTTAATAGAAAAATGCTACTGTGTGGCAGGTTTGTCTTCATTTGTGTCAAAAGAAGAGCATTAAACTGCTTTTCTTTTAATAAGTCAAAATGCTCAACCCAAATACTACCTGCTGAAACAATCTTACCTGTCTATTCATGTGTATAAAGCAAGAAATAACTAGATTAATTTAAATACTTAGGTCATGTTTAGGTGCCGTGACTCAATTTGTTTGATTTGTGATCCAATTAACAAACAAGCCCAGTTACTCTTTACTCTTAGTATAGCTTCCACTCTCAAAGTCAGGGGGGATTTGTCAAAGAAATTGATCAAGAATTTGAGTTTATCAAGCAGTTCACAGAATGTGTGTAGGTAGAATCTTATAATATCCACATACTAATCTTGGGAAGGAATGTGACATACTAATCTTTTACTAAGATCACGTCCCCCTCTGTATGCTTAGTACTGGAGAGAAGGATCAGATTGTGTGTGTGAAATAATGCTATAAGGTTGTTGCAATAGATGATACAGGTGAGAACTAGTACCTTTGACTCTTTGAGGTAGAGTTTGAGTCCACAATAACTCTTGCAGTGTGTCCTAAGCTTCTGTGTTTGGCTTCAATGCTAGATATGAAACCGCCAGAAAATGTCATTTGGTCTTAGATACACACGTCTCATAGGTAGACCTTCTGTCTTTAGAGTGTCAGGCGCAGGCCTAGTATGCATCACAATATTTTAAGGAAAATGGCTGAAGGGAATTGGCATTTGGCAGGCTGCAGAAGCAAGCCATGTTGGATGTGATGTGCCCATGAAGTTAGGGGAGAAATTTACTTTTATTTCCCCTCCATGTTTGTGGTTGTTGAGATCCCATATCGATTATCGATATGATCAACACTTTCCTATAAAGCTTGGGAAATTCTCACCATTTGAGCTAGTTTTTTGTGCCGAGTTAAGTCTAGTCCAATTTCTAATCTTGTATTAGAGCTTGTCCAAAGGTGTCTCCTTGCTCTAGATGTTAAGTCATTGGCGTGAAAGGTGTATTGAGTTGAAACCCCAGATCAACTTGAGATTAAGTTGGGCCTAAAACCAAATTCAAGTACTTTGGGAGGATGCAGTGTTTTTATAGGAGTATGCTGTGTGTGGCGTTTCTAGCTGATTCCTAAGAGTAGAATGTTGCATCTTTCAGAGTATGTATTTGTCCTTAAACTAGCAGCAGTAATATCTAGGCTTCTTTGGTTCTGTTTGTGGCTGGTTACGGGATTTTCCATTTCTGATATGCTTGAAGATTGGGTAGCTATACACAATTGTTCAGGGATGAGTAGAACTAGCGTGTCTTTAACAATGTACATATGAAATGACATGTATTTCATATTTTGCTGTTTGTAATGTAGCATCTATATCTGTATATATTTTTACAATCTGTACTTGCCTGTTTACTCAGAAGTTTTATTGATGTGAAGATAATGAACAAACATACTCCCTCCGTTCCTTTTTATAAGGAACAATTTGGAAAAAACACACATATCAAGAAAGCTATTTTTTTTAAGTAAAAATTCTAAAAATTAATATGTTATACCAAAATTAACCTTGGTGTATTAATTTATTCTTATATCTCCTAATTATCAATATACACCACTATTTTTAATTCCAATGTGCCTCTTTCTATGCATAATGATAATCACACTAATCCATACACATGCATTCAGGGCAATACATTCATTCAATAAGGGTAAAAATGGAATTACTTATTTAATAAAGAATAAATTTAATAGGTGTTTCTTATAAAAAGGAATAAATTTTTTTTTTCAAATTGTTTCTTATAAAAAGGAATGGAGGGAGTATTTTCTGTTTGATCTGTGTGGTGTGTTATTTTGGGTTATGCACCAGTTAGACTGTGTTGTAATATGCTGATTCCTCCAATACGATATGGCTTACTATCTAGGAATCTGGAATCGATGTGCGCCTTTGTGATGTTGGTGCAGCAATTCAAGAGGTCATGGAGTCATATGAGGTTGAGATTAATGGGAAAGTGTATCAAGGTATGATGCTTGTAGGGTGCTTCTATTTATTGTCTTTACTTTATTTAGTTTGCATGTTTCCCTATGTATATTCCATACCGAGGAAATACAAAATTCACATATTTTTTATACAAAAATTTACAGTTCTTTATCATCAAATGAAATAGGGAACTTCAATGACACACATCACATCTAGTGAGGGTTCATGTTGGATCTTCCTTGGCATTTGTTGATATTGTTACTACCGTTGATATTGACATAGTGATTTTGATTAATCATGTAAATAGAAATTAGATAGTTGAATTCAGCTGATTTTGATTTTTGGAGTATATGCGATGCTTTGAATGTCTTAATAATCCAACTGTAACTATTGTTAGGATCCTCTACAACTATAACTCAAGTTTTTTTTTTGGGATATGCAAATGTTATAACTAATTCAAATTAGTTATATCAGTTGTCTATATAAATAGAATAGGGATGGAACCTAAACTGAAACCCTATTGGCATCTAATTTCTTTCCTTCTCCTCTGCCTCAACATGCCGTCAATACACCTCCAATCAATGTTCCACCATTGAATCATCACTCTCGGGCGACTCCTTTATTTGAATTAGTAACTTCTTCAGCTCCATCAGTATCATTCTTGCATGTGATTGTAGACAAGCTTGATGCCAATAACCTTCTGTTATGGTGCAATTGGTTATTCGGTTGAACCAGTGACCAAATCTCGTTGTCTCTATGATATCCTTCCAATCCAGTAGTTCTTCCCAACTTTCTTACGGTTGAGGATCAAGAGGCTGTAATAATTTCAAAAACCTACTGTTTATGGGAACAACAGATCAATTTCTCCTTTCTTGGATTAAATCGACGATTTCAAGCTCTATTCTTCCAAGATTCATTGGATATTCAAGTTCTTGGGAGAAAATTCTGTGATGCCTTTAACCCCAAAATATGTTTTGTATATAAAATGCATTGATTTAAAAAGGTTCTAAAAAAACGTTGCTAGCAAAAACCACCTCATTTAAGAGAATCATATTTTTTTCATAATTTTCTATACTTAGATAAATATTTGAAATATAAAATTGTCCCCGAACTCCTTTAGTTGCAGTCAGAAATTGCTAAACAGGCAGTAAGCATTACAAAATTATGTAGAAAATTCACTCTACAAGAATCACTCGTCGAATCTTTTTCTCCCTCTCTAACATCCAACACCAACCCAAATTGTTTCAAACACTTATAAAGGACCTTTCCTTAGAGTGGCCCACAAATACTGAATAATTTGATTTACGACTTCTACTTGTAGGTGTCTCTCCTGTGGATCACGCATAATTAATTACACTAACTGCATAAGTTACGTCTTGCCTTGTGTAAGATAGATAAACGAGATTTCATACAATCCCTGATGTTGGGCATTGTCCACTTTTTGGCTCACGTTAATCTCAATCCTGTAGTTTGCTCTATGGGTCCTCAAGCAGCCGTACAACCCAACTTACCTATCTCTTTAAGGAGATCAAGGGTGTATTTCGTTAGAGTTTCTAAACTTCCTCGTAGTTGATTACGAGGAAGTATGATTAATTAATATTAAGTTGATGATAGGGGCAATTGTGCACGCTAGCAAGAGAAACTAATAAGCAAATATAAATAGGTTTCACCACTAGAGACAAGACTTGGGTATACCCTTTGGCCACCATAAAAGCCTTCAAATGACCAGCCAATTACTGATCCATCACTGTTTACCTTGAATTTAACATTTTAGTTCTGGAGTTGATTTACTGGTCACATTATTATCGGCTTTTCAGTTTCTTCTTTTGCAACTTTTTATGCTACTTTTACCTTTATTTTTAACATCATAATGGTATCTGTCTAACGAATCAGGTATTTTGTACATTTGATGTTGGATTCACTTCACTCCATAATTATTTATGCCACAATTTTGTAATATATAGGCTTAAGTAAGTGAAGGCAACCAAAAAATTGTTTTTCCCACTCATAGTTTTTAATAGTTTTTCTGCATACTTCAATATAATGTTTACCAGTATTACGTGTCATATAGATTGTGATGTATAATGGAACCACATTGTCATTGTAGTTAAAAGTATAAGGAATTTGAATGGACATAGCATTGGCCGCTATCAAATTCATGCTGGTAAATCCGTTCCCATTGTGAAAGGTGGAGAGCAGACAAAGATGGAAGAGGGAGAATTTTATGCTATTGAAACTTTTGGGTCAACCGGTAATAGTAGCTTCTTCAGGTGTTGGACATTGTTATATTGCCTTTAATAATGCATGATAGAATTTTAACTAAATGTTATGTTCAGGGAAGGGATATGTACGAGAAGACCTGGAATGCAGCCACTACATGAAAAACTTTGATGTTGGTCATATGCCGCTGAGATTGCCTAGAGCTAAGCAACTGTTAGCGACTATTAACAAGAACTTCTCCACTTTGGCCTTTTGTAGGCGATATTTAGATCGCCTAGGAGAGACTAAATACTTAATGGCATTGAAGAACTTGTGTGACGCTGGCATTGTTCAGGTACATTATAGGAGCTACAGTCAAGAAATTTTGTTGTTAAAGTTTTTTTATTTTATTACAATTGCATGTTGTAATGGTTGCAATAAGAAGGGAACTATCTGTAATTCTTTGGTAGTTGTGAATCCTTAGCATGTTCCTTATCGATGCAAATATGTAGTTCTATGTAACATGATTATACGGTGTCCTTACTTTAATGTTTGTGCAAATTATAATTATGATTGACTAATTTTTCCTCCCTTACATGCAGCCTTATCCTCCTCTATGCGACGTGAAAGGAAGCTATGTATCACAGTTTGAACATACAATCTTACTCCGACCAACATGCAAAGAAGTTATATCAAAGGGAGATGATTATTGATGTGAATTTATATCAAAGCTATGTATCACAGTTTGAACATACAATCCTTTCCATTTGAATCTTCTTTCTCTCCTTTTTGTATTTGCCCTAATCCCTTTATCATTGATGACGAATGCTACATACAAAAGTTTAGACACTTATTGAAGAAATAATTATTGTTTTACCTTCAAATTTAATTCTCGTTCACCCAGAAAAAAATGTTGTTGGCCCATTAACAATCAATTGAAAACTCCACGATATTTACATATTGTTAGATCTATTCAATTAGCAAAATAATATATTATGTTCAAGTTAAAAAATCCATTGCTTTTCAAAAGGTAAATTCATACATCCACTGAACCTGAGAATTATGCTTCACTTTGGATATCCATAGGTGGTGGTGTACATGGCTATATATACATGAAAAAGATGTTGGCTTTGACGATAATGATGGAAATTTTGGCGAGGGTGGTGTTGGTGGCAGGTAGAGCTTGGTATACGGGCCAACGTCTGCGGGCGACTCATTTAACCCTTAGCCCGCACGGGCTTAAGACCATATTTTTTTGTCCATTTATATTTGGAACCCTAATTTTGCGGTAAATGAACTATTTTCATTTTTCACAAAACCAATTGTTTTCATCGGAATCGCCCCCTATATATGTATATTGTATGTTTTATTAATTAGTTTTGCTGATACTGTATACTTTGTTTTTTTTAGTCTCTTATTGACAAAATTTTGACATGTTTTTGAATATAAAATGAACTTATTAAATTTATAATTAGAATTAAAAACAAAACAATAAATTTCCATATGATTTTTTTTATGGGACAAATATTGAAACGTATATTTAACATTTTAAGTTTTAACCCTTTGTCAAAAAAAAAGTTTTAACCCGTTATTCCTTAATTTTTTTTAAAACCCATTATAAAATGTTTAAAACAAAACGACGTCTTGATTATTCTAATTCCAAGCTTCAAATCAACAACTCTGCGTTAAACTCCCCTGTTTGTTCTGCGACCAAAATCCAAACATTGACGGAGTTTACAACAAAACCCATCAAACCCCAACATCTAAATTGCGTTAAAGTTCACAACTTGGATCTCACATTACATAGTTACCCATAACTTCATTGTTCCCACCAAAAACCTCATCATGTCCATGGTTTTGAAGTCAATGGCTGCTTCATCTGTGACACAATCTAGTACTATATTTGTAAACCCTTTGAATCATCGTATTTCAAATCTTGGATTTTGTTACAAGGGAGAACAGAAATGGAAACATGGGTTTAAGGTTTCAGCAACAGTGGAAGTGGGTGTAGAGGGTTTAAAAAGAACAAGCAATGTTGCATTAGAGGGAGGAAGAGAAACTTTGGGTTTGGATATGGTTTCAGAAGGAGATTTAATGGTGAAGGGTTTTAAAGGGTTAAGGAAGACAAAGCTTGTTTGCACGGTTGGTCCTGCTTGTAGTTCATTGGAAGATTTAGAGAAGTTGGCATTAGGAGGAATGAATGTTGCAAGACTTAATATGTGTCATGGTACTAGAGAATGGCACCGTGATGTTATTAGGAAGATTAAGAAGTTGAATGAAGAAAAGGGTTTTTCTGTTTCTGTTATGATTGATACTGAGGGTAGTCAGATTCATGTTGTTGATCATGGTGCACCTTCCTCGGTTAAAGTTGAGGTAAACTTAGTTCATGTTTGGTTCTGTGTGATCCAAATTGATTTGCGTTAAAAGTGAGTTGCGTGTAAATGAGAGTTTATGTTTGGATACATTTACATAAAAGTGAATTGAATTGAACAACAAATTTCGGTGTAAAAATCACGTTTAGACTCAAAAGCTACAAATCCTAGCTTCTAGTTAGAATCGATTCTTGAGACATAATCAGTTGTAATGAAGAGCAACCAAACATTTCAAAATCAATTTTACACCTCCAGAATCAATTCTAGCAGCTCTAAACGTGTAACCAAATATAAGGCATGTGTTTGGTTATGCTATGACGAAAATTGATTTTGGATGAATTGATTTTGTAAAATAGATTTTAGTTAAGTGTGAGTTTAATGTGAAGTGGTTTATATTTTGATATATTTACGTAAAAGTGAATTGAACAATAAATTCGAATGTAAAAATCAGTTATGAGTCAATAGCTATAAATAGTAGTTTTAAATTAGAATGAATTATAGAGGCAAAGTCAATTCTATTCGAGAACACTCAAACATGTCAAATAATTTGATGTCTCCAGAATCAATTTTGGCTCCTCTATAAGTGAAACCAAACATACGGCATATGTTTTTTTGACATTTGTTGTGTGTACACCATGCTCCTATTAGTTTATGATGTACTAGTTTGTATTTGTATTTGAAGTGGGAGCTTTGCAATTTTTGTTTGAATTTCAGGAAGATTCAATCTGGTTGTTTACTGCTGATAAATATGAGGGTTCTCGTCCATTGACATTTCAAGCAAACTATCCAGGTTTTTCCGAAGGTAGTAATCTTTTGCAGAATGAGTGAAGAATCCACCTGTTCATTTTATTTTCCAATGAATATACATGTTATCATGCATTCAAGTGAGTTCTGAATTTGGTTAATGGTTGTCAGGCATTGAAGTAGGCGATGAACTAGTTATTGACGGTGGAATGGCATGCTTTGTTGTCACTGAAAAAATTGGAAAGGATTTGCATTGTAAGTGCACAGATGCTGGTCTTTTCTTACCTGGAGCCAAATTTAGTTTCTGGAGAGATGGAAAGCTTGTAAGGAGGAATTATAATCTCCCTACAGACCGTACTCTATCAACTAAGGTACATTTTGCAGCGAAGCCTCTTATTTATCGCACTTATTTAATAAAGATCATGCATATGATAAATTTTACATTCTGAAGTTTTGAATATTGCTTCTTAGAACCATTCTAAAGAGCAGGAAGAACTATTGGACTTTCCTCCAATTACCATAAACTCAATTATTTTGTTCAATTCCAAGTAAATGCTGCAAAATAATTTCCCTTTTACAGTGCTAGTACTAGTAGAATTGCTTTTGTACAATTTTGTTCGGCAAAATAATCAGTACAACACACTGAGAACCTACAATGATGTCTATTTTTTTGGTGTATAATTTTTTGAATAGTGCCATGAACTTCAAATAATTCTCTGATATGTTTTACTTTTTAAACTTATCTACAGGATTGGGCTGACATTAACTTTGGTATAGCTGAGGGTGTTGATTTTTTTGCCCTATCCTTTGTCAATCATGCCGACTCTGTTAAGGATTTAAAGAAATACCTCTCTGGCAAATCAACCAAGTAAGGAAGCATAGATTCGCCGAAGAATCATTTATGCAGTTTATCAATATAATTTAGCCTATTGTTCCTTTGAAATATGCTGATGTGTTTTCTTCTGTATAATTGCTTTAATTCAAAGTTATGTTAGCACAAATGAAGAATGGTAAATGATGTTTTCAGATCCATAAAAGTAGTGGCAAAGATAGAAAGCTTAGAATCCCTTCATAATCTGGAGGAAATAGTGAAAGCTTCTGATGGAATCATGGTAGCTCGTGGTGATCTTGGAGTCGAAATACCACTTGAACAGATTCCTACAGTCCAGGAGGATATAATTAACATTTGCAGACAGCAAAATAAGCCAGTGATTGTAGCTTCTCAGCTTCTTCAGTCAATGGTTGAGTATCCAACACCAACTCGTGCCGAGGTAAAAAAAATTTGTACATCTAAGATGATCATAAACCTAGATCAGAATTCCTATATATGATAATAATTTTTCAATTGGAATGCTGAATTTAGTACCTACTTACCTAATACAATAATCTTTGCTTCTATGCTATACTAGGTAGCAGATGTTTCTGAAGCGGTTCGACAGTATGCGGATGCTTTGATGTTATCCGCCGAGTCAGCTATTGGTTCATTTGGACAGAAAGCATTGGGAGTGTTGGATATGACTAGCAGTAGAATGGAATCATGGAGCAGGGAGGAAAACAGACAAAGTCTTCTCAATCACCATAAACTTGGAGCATCATTGCCAGATTGCATCACTGAGCAAATATGCAACTGTGCTGTTGAAATGGGTACTTCACATTCTTTCTTGCAATATGTGATTATATAAGTGCATTTCTAGATTCACTTTTGGAGAATTTTGATTGTGCGGTAGCCATATCTGGACTATCTGATTGATTTCAATGCAGATTTGGATTTGATAGTCCCGATGTGGTTGACTGCGTGCAGTCACACGGGATTGTGACTGCACACACCCCAAATCAACTTTTGTAAGACTTAAAAAATTGATTTTGGTATGCTTGGGAGCTTCTCGATTAGAATCGATTTTCTCAAAAATTGATTCTAACTTGAAGCTAAAATTTATAGCTTTTGACTCAAAACATGATTTTTAGTTACATTCAAATTTACTGTTCAACTCATTTTCACATGAACATAACTGAACATAAATCACTTTATATTCAACTCACATATCGACACAATCAATTTTATATAATCAACTAAATCAAAATAAAATTTGTCACCTAAAGTTCGAATAGACACTTAACCTTGTTGATATGAAATCTGCATAAGCAAATTATTGAAACTTACCCCTTTTGTATTTATCTTCCTGCAGCCAATAAACTTGGTGTGGATGCAATCTTTGTGTACACAAAGCATGGATACATGGCATCATTATTATCGTGCAACCGTCCAGATCCTCCCATCTTTGCTTTCACCGATGATGAAAGTACTCGAATGGCTCTGAATTTGCAATGGGGTGTTGTACCACTTCTTGTTGATTTATCAGATGATGCTGAATCCAACATCTCAAAATCAGTTCAGCTTATGAAATCTAAAGGATTGATCAACAATGGAGATGTTGTTCTAGTGGTCTCAGATGTTGCTCCAACACGTTCAACTCCCATGGCTCTCCAATCAATTCAGGTTAAAACCATTATCTAGAATGCATGGCTGCAAAAAAATATCGAAAAGACATGTGTCTTTGTATTATTTTCTTGGCTTGGAGGTAGGATATTGTTCTTATTGTATTCATAGTTTGTTGTCCTTATATGATAATACAATTATATTATTCGAACATTAAAATACAGACACGACATTGTATATGTTTATCTTTATTTCTTTTGGTATCTTCCATCAGCATTTAATTCACGGTCAAAATTGTGGTTAATTTAACCATACTACAATTTCACAGTTGATTTAATTTAACCATCTATTCAAATTCAAGTGATCAATCAATCACAATTTTACATGTGATTAATCAAGGTGCGGGGCCGCACGCATAAGAAAAATTAGGTGTCCATGAAAACATTTTTGTTACAAGTAATCAAAGTATGCTTTTTAAGTCACTAAATGCTGATCTTACACATACTCCACAAATATGTGGTAGTTATAACTGATATGTGTCAACTTTGATGATGATAATGAATGAAGTACAAAAGGGATTGTTCATTGTTCCCACTTTCCCACATGGTTTGTGATTCTAAATTTATATAATGGTGGCTATATATGGCCATGTTTATCTATTCCTTTCTGGTTACATATGCTACTATACTCAAGATAAGGATAATTAGGCCTAAGTTTGATCAAGAACAAAAAGGGTTAGGTGATATGATAATTAATCCCCATGTAAATTAAGCCTATAACTCCAAGGTGGGTGGTGAAATGTTACATCACTTAAAATTGTCTTTTTGAGTTTATTTATCAAAGACAAACTGACATTATTTTTTTTTTAATCGGAAAATTACTCCCTCGAATTTTATGTGATTGATTCAAATGAATGACAAACTATCTCTATAAATTTTAACGTTGATCAAATTCATATTCGAATCCGTTACATACTTACCTTGCAACTCTATGAAAATAATAATAATAAAATAAAATAAAAATGCTTAAAGCTATAATTTCTGATAGTAAAAATTGTGCATTCCATTACTAAAATATTCAAAAGTTGATTTTTTAAGACATACTAAACTAATTACTAGTAGTGTAGCAACTTGAAACTTTCAAAATCCCATGTTTTTATAATTTACTACCATAAGAAGAAGACAAATAGTAAAACGTCACAATTTTCCCCCAGATTTTTGTAGAAAGAACAGAATAATTGGAAATTGTAAGAAAAAAAAATAAAAATAAGGAATTAAAAATAAAACAAAAAATCATGATTACTATATATTTGTATTGTACATGTTGTCACGTCTTCTTGGTTCTTTTATAGCCACAAACATAGACCGACATAGGCGCACGTTAGTCACTGTTACTTGTTTCATACTAAACTACGCCTCTTCAGCTTCTGAATTCTCTACTCTCCACTTGCTTCTTCCTCTAGAACAACAAAGTTTGAAACTTTCTCTGTTACCATACCAAACCATTTTCTTCTTCTCTCTTATGGCGTCTTTGAGACCCACCCTCTCTCAACTTTCACTTTCTCAATCCAATATTCCAAGAAATTCTACATGGAATAATCACTCTCAACACTGTTTTTTTCATAAAAGGATTCTAAAGTTGCAAAATTTCAACTCTTTCAGGGTTTTCTGTAAATCTCAAGATACCCAAAACAAAAATAATGGCAAGTTTCTTTTTTTCTTTTTCTCTTTAGAATAGTAATGATTTTGGTTTACTATGTATTATTGTTAATTAATTTGAAATAATTAAGTATATTATGCAATAATTCTTGCCCTTTTTGTATCATGATGGATTATTAAAATGTTTTTTTTATTATATTTTTTATTTATTTTGTGTTGGCCTTTATTGGTACTTTGTATATAATAAATATAAATAGTCATGAGATTGAGCTTGATGAGTTCATATAATATTTGTATGGTATCATCTCAACAACCAACAGTTAGGCTCTTGATGTCTTGATTTTCAAGAAAAAGTGTGTTATTATGTTTTAGCAAGATAAGTAGATATGTTAAAGAAATAGGTTAGATTATTCTAAATGCATGTTTAGATTGACGGCGATTTTGACAGAATCATGAGTCTGATAAAAGTTACACTTTCGAGTTTCAACAAAATTAATCGCGCAGTGATTTCGTTAAACTCGGATAGTGATTAAATAAAACATCAAATGACTAACTTAACCTTTTGGTGGCTTTACGCCATTACTATTATTGTATTGATTTTCAGGAGAAGAGCCTCCGGAGTCATTATTTATGAAGGAGTTGAAGAGGAGGGGTATGAACCCTACATCATTGCTTGAGGATTACAAGCAAACCAATTATGGAGTTGATGAAGAGGCTTTTGTGAATGAAGAAGATAGAGGTTCCCCAAATAGAAAAGCGGTGTCAACCAATGTAGAGAGGGGTTTAGAGAATCAGAGGGAACGGTCTATGGCGCTCAACAGTGAAGGTCTTGAGGTTGATTCATTGTTGACTTTCCTTCAATAATATATAAAAATTCATTGATTTGGTTACAAAGGTTTCGTTGCACGTATTTTGTTTACATTAGTCTTTTTCATGTGTTCTTTGTTTGTATTGCTCTAAGGCTGTTTTGATGCAAAGAAAGAATACTAAATTATAGTTTTTGCAATTGAAACCACCAAACTTAATTTGACTGTTAAATTGAAATATTAGTCGGAAAACTTCGAGACTTAACATCATGTTCTGATGTTTGGAACTTTAAGGTTCCGATGGTTTCCGTAAAGAACAAGTTAGAGATTTAAATAATTTTCAAAACAAAGTTCGCATGTCATCAGTTTTCCAATATTATTTCTTGCCTCTTCTAAATAGCTTTGCTTAGAGAGAGTAGCATGCTGTTGAAATTTTGAAGTTTTCCATTCTCAGTCACCATCACAGAAATACAGCATCCATGCTGCTTGTGAACGATTAAAGTAATTGTTTGGTAATAAATTGGGAGAGGTGACAAATAGGCATTAGTTATTTGGAGAAAACAATGAGCATATACTAAACAATGAGATGGTAGCAATTGCAGCACTGCAAATTTTATGAAGAGTCTTTTGTCTGATAGAAACTAACAAAATAAAGTGTCCCCGAATCATAAACGATAGTGTAATTTATGTAATTGAGATGTAATACTAACATCTATTTGAACTTTTTTTAGTGATGGTAATCAGAAATTACTTACGTATTTATCCATTTCAGGGCTTGGTACCTCGAGCTAAACTTCTATTGACACTTGGAGGAACATTCTTCTTGGCATTTGGACCGTTGATCCTCATAACCGTGGCATTCTTTTCTGCTCTTTACTTTGTAAGCTCTTCTGCTATCACCTTATGTCATGTGTAATGTTTTATGACCATTATGTTTCCACTTAAAGTAATAATCTCTATATAGTGCACGTATTATGATAAGTTAACATGATTTTTCTTTCAACTTAAACTTGTTTTTTTATTGAAGTGCATAACAATTTAATGCAGAGACAGAACCTAACATATAAATTTTACAAACTATGACTCTATAACATATATGGCTATATGCTCAGCTTCCTTTACAAAAATGTATATTCTGTCTTATAATAGTTGGTCATTGTAGTATAGTTCAGAATCAATGTTGGAACTTGTGTATCTAATACCGATTTTGTGTCTGTTGTTTTGTTGTAAACTTGTAATAAATGATTTTATGTGTGCAATTGTTTTCGTAAATTCAATTCTTGGTAGCAGCTACTTCATTTCATCATGCTGAACCTCGTGATCTTTGCTATATCTTGCAATCTCTAATCCTATGGTTTTGTATTTAACATTAAAAAAAAACTTTACACAGCATGAACGCTTGACATTAAATGTTTTCGCCAAAATAAATATATTTTCTCTGTGTCATATTGGTCTTACACTAAGCTTTGCTTTTGTTCTGCCAGCCTCATTCATTTTTTTCATCGTGTCTTTCTGTTCGTATAATATAGAACATTGATACATTGAATCTGTTTTTGTGGCAGTATTTTGGACCGAGTTTTGTCCACGACGGAAGCAAGATGTCACTATCACCACCACAATATGTGGACCCTTATGCACTCTTAGAAGATGAAAGGATATCTCAGATAGCACCTCGACTAAACTAAAGGCAACATCACACGTACTTTTACTCGTAGGAATCTATAGTCACATATATTGAATTTCAGTTTTACTTGGCTTCTGTTGATTTAGTTCCTTTGTAAAATATATCATCCAGGAAGAACTTGTTATCTATTTTGCAGCCATCATTCACACAATTCTTTACATGTGTCTTCTGCATTTTGCATATATGTTGTGTATAGTTTTATTTAAATCTAAATGAAAGCCTTATTAGAAGTATCATTACTCTTAATATTTTTATTTTCCATTTGCTTGGATTAAGTTGCAAATCAAAAGAAATAAGGTTAAGTTCATGCAAAACGTTAACAAAATAATAATTCTAAATATGGATAAATTTCATACATAAACCATAATCTATTTCAATAAATCAAACATGAAGAACTACTATGCAGCTACACAGCTACGTTACAACAAGTACACACGTTTTATTTCGCTACGCGTTTTATTGAATGAAACTACAAATATTATATATATAATAATATCTTAAACAAATGGTAGAGGATTAATTAGACATGAATGGTTTATAGGTCTTGAGGTCTGAGATGATTCCTTCAACTGATCCAACTGCAGCAACTAGACTCACAATCAAGCAAAACACACTTAAAAATTTCATCCCAATCCATGCATGAGAATATTTGGGAACTTTAGCTTGTACCAAATACATCTCTATTGGAAAATACACAGTTAAGGGAAAAAATGACAAAGCTCCTAGCAAACCAACAATGCTGTTGAAGAATGGAAATATCATAGCAACCAATGTTGCAATTATCACATATATTGTCCTCCATATTAATCTGAACATATTCATTTTCCATATGCCAAAATCATATTCTTTTGACATCAATTTGCTTTCTGGCCAACGCTTACTACCCCAACTTTCCACAAGAGAAAATACAGGTTGTGCAAATACCTATACAAACAAACAATAAATAAATACATTATATATTCATAATATTAATGTTCATGTAGCAAATTTTGTTCATAAAATAGTTATAGTTACCTGGTATGCTCCAACTAAATGAATAATGATGAAAAGATTACCAATGTCAACAAGCCAATATGGTTCATAAAAACCAAATCCAGTTAAAAAGTTTCCTGGTGCATTGTTTCCAAATGCTGCATAGCCTAGAAGACCACATAATGCATAAAAGAATGTGGTGACTGTGACTCCAGCTATGTTTGATTTTTTCATGGCATGATTTTCTGGAGGGCTTGATTTTAATGTGTCCTGTATAAAAATGAGATAAGAAAATTGAGAAATTGTGGTCCTAGTCCTAGAAAACAATGATAATTCACTATGAAATTAATTAGGTGGAATGAAGCACAGGCACAGACACCGAACACAACACTGATACTAACAAGTCGACATCGACAATAATTTGAAAATATGACATAATCTAATGTAATTGTGTGTGTCGTGTTGACGTGTGTTCGTGCTTCATAGATTAGGTGCTTAAAATTACTTGCCTGTATCTCAACAATCACATTACTAAAAGCATATGCAAAAGCTATGTTTCCAATTGCTTGGAAGGTATTCCACAGCTTCTCTGAACTTGTCACATCTACTCCAACAACTTGTCCAGTAAGGCCTGTCTTGACATGGTGCCCAGGTTCTATATATGTTCAAGAACAAAACAAAACATTTAGCTAAAATGTATATTATTAATTTTAGGAGAAATTGTATTAAACTCTCCTAAAATATGTTTAGAAGAAATTGCTCACATTGTCAAATATGTTTAGAAGAAATGTTTCTGCATAATTGAAGGAATGTCAATATTTATATATTATATAGAGATTTATGTATCACATTAGCATATTTTTAGTACAATATCTCCTTAATTTTATATTTAATAAATTAAAGCAATGTCTTACCTGCAATTTTGGCTATGGAGAGACCAACACCTATGGAAGCATAACCAAAAGACATAACTGCAGCAAGAATAGAGAGCCATGAAAGTTCATGGAAATTTGGAATTTGGCTTAATAAAATTTGTGTAACTCCAAATATCACCATAAATGGATAATTGGATATATTGCAGTCTGCTTCATGACCATACTTATGAAAGCAGTTGGATTTTTTTATGGCCCTGTTCATAAAAATGCAATTATTTTTGGTCAAACAATTTAATTAAGTATTTATAGCATACATGTTTATAAAATAAGTGCTTATCTATAAAATAATATATTTATATAACAAAAGATAACATAAAATTAAATTGTTTTATTTAATTTATAAGTTGTTTTCATAAGGTCTACTAAAGAGCTAATGAAAATAAGCTAAAAACAACTTATAGACTTGTTATTAACTTTTTTCCATAAAGTCTTTCGAATAGTATTCCAAATATTTATATTTATATTAATAGATAAATTTAAATAAGTGGATTTATACTAATATTTAGTGAGAGATTTATTAATTTCTTACACCATGCTAATGGCTGATGTGATAGTGTAACCAATTGTACAACCCACAAGATTTGTATATTGAGCCAATCCACAAAATTTGTATTGAACTCCCCCTGTAGAGAAAGAGAAAGAAAGGTTAAAGATGCTAATTATGTGGGTAATTGATTGTTCATGATTCAATCTTGTCATACAAAATATAGAATCTCTCGAAACAGAAGGACTACTAGTATTTTTTTTTTAGTTTACATTATCGAATCAAAGACATCTAATATATTATACTCAAATTCTCATTATTAGACTAAATTTAGTGATTTTTTTTTTTTTACTAAATTCACGAATGTAACATGGCCGTTTTGTGATAGTGAATAATATTCATCATTTAACGGAAGAACAAATTTTTTTTACGGGACAAAATTTTAAGGAAAAAAAATAAAGCAATCATAACGAATTGCATGTTTTGTAAAAAGAAAAATCCATGCAAAACATTTTTTTAAAATGACGGGGACTATTTCTCTTAAAAGATTAAAATTTTTGTTCATACAACATTTATTTTATAAAGTATTTTATACAACATTCCAAGTTATGATTTGACGTATTTTTTTTTTGTTTGGATAGACAAAATGATAGTAATTATTGCAATTTTTTGTCAATTGGATTATGATTTATAGACGAATTAAAGTACATTTATAATATAATAAAATAGATCTCAAAATGGATTTTCATTATAAATTGTTCAGCAATTTTCCTCAAAAATAATATTTTATAGCACCTAGACTAAATTAAAATAAACAAAAAATTATTTCAAATTGAAAATTAAAATTGACATGAGCACCACCTCGAATTGTTCGATATCATTTAGGAGTCCAGTCAAATATGACTCGTTAAGTTTAAATTTCTCTCTTCAAAATGGACGAGATTCGCCCCGCTTTAATTATAACTCTTGATTCAACCAATTTTTACAATGGTCAAAATGTTGAAAAAAGAGTCAAATATATGACTAGAAAGTGAAACATTAAAAATTAAATTTCATAATTAATTACCTAGAATAACTTTGACCATATCCATGTAGGTAGGGTTTCTGGTTCCATGAATAGGATCAGGATACCTATAGCAATCAGCCATGAGAATAGAAGTTAGGAGAGTGACAAGAGAGAAGAGTATAAGAACAATACTCCCTCCAATCCATCCTAATTGAGCCACTGCCCATGCCAATGACAAAACTCCAGATCCTATTACAGCAGTCACTATATGTGCACTTGCAGTTACCCATGTTCCTTCATATATATAATCATACAATTAATAATTATCAATGTTAAAATAACAACATAATATGTAACATATGAAAATGAAAAAAGAAAAAAAAAATGTTCATTGAATAATTGATGTATTTATCTGTATAATTTTGATGAGAGAAGAAGATATAAACCTGTTCGTTTTATGCGACCATCGTCATCATATTTCCCATCTTCAATAGAGAAGCTACTTTGCACTGCCATGAACTCTGCGTCTCTCTGTTAATTTGTTAGAAAATTATAAGAATTGATAATGTGTTATATCCCTTTTAATAGGTAAGAATTGATACGAATTGAAAATGAAAAGAATTTAAGGAAATGCTTGACCAAAGTTGATACCTATTTAATGCTCTTATATAGATGCACTGTACTGTACATTTGCATACTTTTTTATTTTTATTTTTTTTTATAGATGCATACTTTTTTTTAAACGGTGTACATTTGCCATATATTTTAGAAAAATTTGAAGTGTTTAAATGTTTTCTAATTAAATATTTGTACTTATAAAATTATTTTATATTTTGGGCTTTAGCCCTCATTGTAATAAAAAAAGAATTATTTTATATTTTAATAAATATACGTTCTAAATAATAAATGTGCCTTATCCGATATGCATTTTCTCCTATTTCTTTTTCTCTTTTTTTACGCTTTTTTTTTTCTTAATTTTATTCTACATATTTTTTAATAAGCATTAGACGATTGTATCTCGTCCAAAATTTAGAAAATCTTCAGCCTCATATAATACTTAAACAAGATTATTAGCGCGACTTGAATCCAAAACTTTGAAATTCAAAATCTATCTTTTTATTATTAGACCAAACTTTCTTCTTATGATCAATTGTAGGAATACGTTGGAACTAATTTGGAGAACTGTAAAATGGATTTTATTTGAAAAAAATTAACAATCAGCTAGCATTATTCTATTAGAGTATTTTATTTAATTTTATTCTAATATCTTATCATTATTTTATTAGAAAATAACATAGATTCTTAGAAAACTAATATGAAAATAATTAATTGTGTAATATGTTGAAAAATTTCCAAAATATACTTGAAAAGATGCAATGGTTGATTTGAAATTATATGTCTCTTGGTTTAGTCTTGCAACCTTTTGAGAACAAGAATGAATCATAGCATTGTTTCATATTAATATTGCATGATATCTTTCAAGGATCGCTTCCCTTCATCAACTGATACGAGTTTCTCTATATTTAGAGGTACTTATGTGACAGAAAATACACAACAAAAATCATGAATTTCATGAGTCATAATTCTGTCAAAAATATTCCTAAATCATTTCTTCATTTATCTAGTGCACGAGAGGAATCAAATGAACTTTATTCTGTAAACTATCATTGATCGATATGTTTGATGTGAGTGTGCAAATCACGTCAAGGTTTCCAAAGTATCATGAAGGGGATTTGCCAGTTGAACCCATTTACATCCGGTTTACGTAAATTGGTGGGGGCGAATCGAACCTAAAGGTTAGTGTGGCAACCCCACGCGCTTTGAATTTTACGTGCATCATTAAACTTTTCATATTTTCAAGTGCAGCAGCCTCTTTCCAACAAACAAGATATATAACAATGGAATTTATGTGCAATTATTATTATTTTCTTCTTCATCTTCTTTTGTTTAAGTATTTGCAGCAGATCCCCAACACAATTTCTAACATAATACTTCTTAGAAAACTTTGGAGTGAAATCATTTTCTTATTATATATCACATATATTCTTTCCGATAATGCAATTTCATTGGCATTTAATTTTGCGGGGTTTGTGATTTTTGCAAAAGTATTAGGACTTGTTTACAAGCAATTTGATTAGCATCAATCTGATCTATTTGGAAAGTTAGAAATAATATAGTTTTTAATGGCAAGACAATTACTATTGACGGGTTAATCTTTACTACCAATGTTCATGTCTGGTGATAGTTTAAGGTAAAGGAAAAAAAGTGTTTGTTGTGATCTAAATCATTGGATGCTAAATCCAAAAGTTTGTATGGACTCAACACAAGATGATCATGTACTTTGTTTTTTCTTTGTGTATGAACTCTTAATCTTTTGGCGCACATTGTGCTTAATTTGATTTAATATATTTTCTTTGGCTTCTTAAAAAAAAGCACCAAGGTATATTAGAAAATCGATGCACCAAAAAAAAAGTTATTAATCACCGTGAGCACAATTCAACTAGTAGGAACATTGCATTTTATATATATGGGTTGGAATTCGAACCTCCGAACTCTCCCTTATTTATCTCACAATATGATTTTATAGTCATTAGACTACTTTAAAAAAAATCATTGAATTAGTATGGGCTAGAAATGTAAATTGACATTTGAAGAAACTTGTAAGACATTTTACAACGTTAATAAACCTTTAGCATTGAATTTGTTATTCTACAAGCAAATGAAATTGATCAAGCACTATCAAGATTTTTAATGTCTTATACATGTTATGTGAACTATGTTACCATGAAACTTTTTTTTGGGTGCTACATCTAACTTTTTATTTTTGTAGACAAAAATTGAAATTTGTGTGTGCTATATCTAACTTTGTTTATGCTTGTCAAAAAAAAAAACTTTTCCTATAAAATAAAATGGGCTGAAAATGTTCCAACATGAAAACAAGTACATATGTATATTATTGATTAATAAGTACACACATGGTTTATTCAAAAATGTACCAATATATGTTTAGCAAATGGTAGAAGAAGGGGATTAAATAGCTTGAAAGGGCTTATAGATCTTAAGCTCTGAAATGATTCCTATAATTGATCCAACTCCTGCAATAAGAGTGACAATCAAGCAAAACCCACTTAGCAATTTCATCCCAAACCATATTGAAGAGTATTTTGCCACTTTAGCTTGTTTTAGGTACATCTCTGTTGGAAAGTACACTTGCAAGGGAAAGAATGTTATAGCTCCTAGCAAACCAACAATGCTATTGAAGAATGGAAATATCATAGCCATCAATGTTGTGAATATCACATAAATTGTCCTCCATATCAATCTAAACATATTCATTCTCCATGTTCCAATCAATGGAATTTTTACATTATATTCTTTTGTCATAAATTTGCTTTCTGGCCAACTCTCTCTACCCCAATTTTCCACCATAGAAAATACAGGTTGTGCAAATACCTATATAAACAAAAAAAAAATAAAAAAATTATATATTCAATGTTGATTTTTGCTACAATATTAATGTTCATGTAGCAACTTTTGTTCATAAAATAATTTAATTATAATTACCTGGTAAGCTCCCACTAAATGAATAATGATGAAAAGATTACCAATGTCAACGAGCCAATATGGTTCATAAAAACCGAATCCAGTTAAGAAGTTTCCTGGTGCCTTGTTTCCAAATGCTTCATACCCTAAAATACCGCATAATGCATAAAAGAATGTGGTGACCAAGACTCCGGCTAGGGTTGATTTTTTCATAGCTTGATTTTCTGGTGGGCTTGATTTTAATGTGTTCTGTTTAAAAAAAAGTATTATTTGTTAATAATCCAAAGTTCAAATTAACATGATTATGAACTGAATTAAGCAAAAGCTAACATTACTTGCCTGTATCTCAGCAATTACCATACTGAAACCATAAGCAAAAGCTATATTTCCAATTGCTTGAAAGCAATTCCACAACTTCTCCGAACTATTCACATCGACACCAACAATGGTCCCGGTAAGGCCTGTCGTGACATGGTGCCCTGGTTCTATATATGTTCAAGAACAAAATAAAGCATTACCATGTATGTTAGTTTAAAATATCGAATACATCTTTCTTACAAAATACTTTAATAATTGCCATTTAAATTTCGCATTCACCTCTCCTGAATAATACTTGAATAATTATCATATAACGATTTATTTTTTAAATAAACACTCATCGATCTTGTTTATTTCGAGAAATGATATTCACATTTAAATGTGTGTACGTAATAAAAAATCTAAAAAAATGAGATTAACATTTAATTGTTTGTACGTAATTGAGAGAATGTCGATATTTTATATCAAATTTCAAGATGTATGTATGTACCTGCAATTTTTGCTATGGAGAGACCAATGCCTATGGAAGCATAACCAAAAGACATAACAGCAGCAACAATAGAGAGCCATGAAAGTTCATGAAAATCTGGAATTTGGCTTAATAAAATCTCAAAGATCCCAAAGATGACCATAAATAAATAATTAGATGTCTTGCAATCCGCTTCATGACCAAACTTATGAAAGCAATTAGATTTTTTTATGGCCCTGGTACAAACACAAGCAAGTATATATTAATATTCATGGTTTTGATTTTTTAGTACTATGATATGAAAAATACACTATATTATTTTAATTCTTATGGCTTTGTAATTAAATAAAATTGGCCAAAGAGTGAGAGTTCTTACACCATGCTAATGGATCCTGTGAGAGTGTAACCAATAGTACAACCCACAAGATTTGTGTACTGAGCTAATCCACATAACTTGTATTGAACTCCTCCTGTAGAGAAAGGTTACAATGCAACAATCAACTTCAAAAGAAGATTAATATCCTTGTTAATTCACTATTTGCAAGTGTTTCGTGATTTAATTTCGTCAGGGTTGATACAATGCAACACATTTCGAGGCTCTGACGGATTATTTTTCAAACAAAGTCATTCATTGTTTAGCGGAAAACAAAGAAGAATGAGAAAATAATTAATCGAGCATGACAATTTGTATGTTTTCAATAAAAAATCCATGCAAAAAGAGTGCGGTGGAATCTCCATCGTTAGATCTAGATTTGGCGCGCGCACGGTGAATATAAAAATTTTAATTTTGGCTAAAGCAGATACAGTATGACACTAATAATTTGAATTTTGACTAAAATAAATGCCGCGCAGTGAATATAAAAATTTGAATTTTGACTAAATGATGCCCAAATATGAAATAAAATGAATTTTGTAATTAATTACCTAAAATATTTTTGACCATTTCCATGTAGGTATGGTTTCTGATTCCATGAACAGGATGAGGATACCTATAGCAATCAGCTAGGAGAAAAGAAGTGAAGAGAGTGATAAGTGAAAAGAGTATCAGAATGATAGTCCCTGCAATCCAGCCCAATTGAGCAACAGCCCATGCCAATGACAACACTCCAGATCCTATTACAGCAGTCACTATGTGTGCACTTGCAGTTACCCATGTTCCTTCATATATAATCATACATTTAATTATCAATGTTAAAATAACAACATAATATGTAACATATGAAAATGAAGAAAAAAAAAATATTGATTGAATAATTGATGTATCTATCTATACAGTTTTGATGAGACAAAATGATACAAACCTGTTCGTTTTATGCGACCGTCGTCGTCATATTTCCCATCAACTATGGAGAAGCTACTCATCACTGCCATATGACCCTCTCTTGCTATGTTTTCTGACAAAACTGATAATGAAAATGAGACACTAGTCTATAACCCTTTATAAGAAAAATTTGAAGATTTTTTTCCAAGGAAACGCTTATCCAAAGATCAATATTTCCACATATTTAATGCAAGGATAAATATTTAAAAAAAAGTAAAAAGGAAAAATACTTAAATAATATATAATTTTGAATAATTAAAATATATGCATTTTTTGTGTGTGACCAATGATTTTTTTTATTTGGACGTCCGTAAGTAACCGAATAATGTGTCTAAAAGATTATGACTGTCTAATGGATAAGAATAAAAAATGCTTGCATATTTTAGAATACATCCAAAAAACTGTGTTGAAAAATATAGTTTCTTACTATATTAGTAATTAATTTTTCTTCAATGTGTGTTTCGAACACAGTGGAGTTTTACTACATTTTCTACATTTTTTTTAATCAAAGACATTTTTTTTTGAATAGCAAATCAAATTTATTAGAAGACCAAAAGCTAAGTACAAGATAATCAAAGTTTAAAAAAAAAAAAAGTACAAGATAATCAAAGACATTATCTGTTGTGTGTTTATTTTATTTATAGTTAGGTTTGTCAAATTTTAGTTTTGAACTATGCAATTTTAGTTGGGATGTTTTATCCGTTTCTCTTTCAATGAACTTGGATTTTATATATATATACCAAAAATTTAGAATGGATTTTTTCATGAGTTTCATCACCAACTCACCATTAATAATGAATTGGTCAAAGTTGTTATTTGACTTATCTCGATAAATATTTTGACATTTTAAAAGAGCAATATTATTTGTCTTGATGAAAATTACTCTTTCCGTCCTAAAATATAAATAAAAATAAATTAACAAAAGTTAATATATCTAGACTGAATTTTATATTAAATATATTAATTTTTTGCTTATATTTTAGACAGAGAATATATAAATATTATGTAAAACCCCAAATAATATATATATATATATATATATATATATAAAAGTTACTTTTGTAAATTGTTCGAGCCTCTGATGTGAAGAGTATAGTGTCTCATCTCTCCATCCTTATTTGCAGATTGACATTTTAACATTGGAAATGCATACACCCCACCCCCCCCCCCCCCCCCCCCCCCCATTTTTTCAATTTAGGTATTTGGCCCTCTATTGTTAAAAAATAAATAAGTCCAAAGACGTTTTTATTCGCAAATTATACTTTTTATTTTACTCATATTAACTAACTTGCACCGAATTTTAAAATCTTTCATTTATATAAAGTTAATTTAACAAAATTTAAATATGTTTTTGATCTCTTGCTCAAAAAAAGAAAAAAAATATATGTTGTTTATCTTTGTAAATAAATCACTTTTGTCTTTTAATTTTTTAAGACATTGTAATAACATTTAAATTGATCTATATAATACGTAAAATATTCAATTTTTGTTCTTTCAATATTAATAAATAAGGACTAAAATAAATATTATACACATTTTACAAAGACAAACTCCAACATTAATACAAATTTAATACTACAATACATGCTATAAAAATTAAAAAGTACAGAATGAAAAATGATAAACAACAGTAATAAAATTTAAATAATACAAATAATCAACATAAAAATAAAATTTATTATTATCACTATTTACTTTTTTTTGTAATATTATATATTATTATTTACCATGACTTACCATTTATTTTTTTGGTTAAGTAATCTAGTGACTAGAAATTTCACTTTTAAGGTGGATAAGTGTGATGACTGAAGTTCGAACCCCGACCCCCTGCATATATAATGCATTTGTCTTATCGATTGAGCTAAACTCACAGGACGACTTACCATTTATTTTATGATGCACAAAAATAATATCTTAACATTATAGTATATTATAATTATGTTGTCATGCTTAAAAAAAAAATCATGTTCTCAATAACTTTTTGTTTTTTGACAAATGTTCTCAATAACTTTTTTATTTTTTGTTTTGATAAAAGAACATATTTACTTATTCTCTCATCAATTAAAGTTCTATACTTATTTATTTTACAAATACTAGAAGCAAGGGATTAATTACTAACTAGCCTTGAAGGGCTTATAGATCTTGAGGTCTGAAATGATTCCTTCAACTGACCCAACTGCAGCAACAAGACTAACCATCAAACAAAACACACTTAATGCTTTCATCCCAATCCATATAGAAGAATACTTTGCCACTTTAGCTTGTTTTAGGTACATCTCTGTTGGAAAGTACACTGTCAGTGGAAAGAATGATATAGCTCCTAGCAAACCCACAACACTGTTGAAGAATGGAAATATCATAGCAATCAATGTTATGATTATCACATAAATTGTCCTCCATGTCAACTTGAACATATTAATTCTCCATGTTCCAATCAATGTATATTCTTTTGTCATAAATTTGCTTTGTGGCCATTGCTTACTACCTAAATTTTCCACAGCGGAAAATAAAGGCTGTGCAAATACCTGTACACAATAAATTAATTACTAAATTAGATTTCAATTTTCTCTACTCCTAATATGGATCTGATTTAGTGCATCAGAAAAATATAGTACAGTCATGCAGTCAGTAAATTATGGTCGTCTGATTTTTAATTGATTGGACTGTTTAGATTTTATCTCAGAATTCTATATTAAATTTAAATAAAGAAAATTGTCTTGAGATTTGAACCGTCTATAGAATTCTGAGTTGTTGAGTGCACTGATTGCATATATCTCCGACTGCACTTAATTTGATCCATAGGGTTCATGTAGAAACATTTTTGTTTATAAAACAATGATTTACCTGATAAGCTCCCACTAAATGAATAATTATGAAAATATTACCAATGTCAATTAGCCAATATGGTTCATAAAAACCAAATCCAGTTAAGAAATTTCCAGGTGCATTGTTTCCAAATGCTGCATAGCCTAGAAGACCACATAATGTATAAAAGAATGTGGTGATTGTGATTCCGACAGAACATGCTTTCTTCATCGCTTGATTTTCTGGTGGACTTGACTTTAATGTGTCCTGTACAAGAAAAAAATAAATCAAAAATAGATTTTATCTTCTTTTTTCTAAACTTTAATATTTTTTCTTAAGACAAATTGATTCAGAGAACTAATTTTATCGTCCACTGGTCAGACATAATCGAAGCAAAAGTGAAAGATAATATATGGAAAACTTTAGAAATTATGGTCCTTCAAAGAAATTAGAATTTAGAAATGTCAATTGTGACGCACCATGCACAAAATGTGCGGAAATAGAGCAAAATTTGCGGAGATTAAAACATTTCATATACTATGATAAAAATTGATCGAATTTACAAATCTACCCTATTAATCGATTAAGTAAGTTTATTACTTAATGATTAATAGGTATGACGACTACAAATGAGAATTTATGTTGTCTAAAATTACTTGCCTGTATCTCAACAAGAACCATACTGAAGCCATATGCAAAAGCTATGTTTCCAATTGCTTGGAAGGTATTCCACAACTTCTCTGTTGCTGTCACATCAACTCCAACAACAAGTCCTGTAAGACCTGTTTTGACATGGTCTCCTCCTATATATGTTCAACAACAAAACAAAAATTGTGTTCAAATAATTTATAATAATCTATGAACATGTCATAAGTTGTTTTCATAAGCTCGATTATATACTATATAGTCTAACTAGTACTAATGTCAGTAGATAAGCTCAGATAAGTCGATACAAACATGAAAGTGATGTCTAACCTGCAATTTTTGCGATGGAGAGACCAATGCCTATGGAAGCATAACCAAAAGACATGGCAGCAGCAAGAATAGAGAGCCATGAAAGTTCATGGAAATTTGGGATTTGGCTTAGTAAAATCTGAGAGATTCCAAAGATGGCCATAAATGGATAGTTGGATGTAGTGCAGTCTGCTTCATGGCCATACTTATGAAAACAATTGGATTTTTTTATTGCCCTGGTTCATAAACAACCAATATTATTATTACTATTATCATGTACATTTATGGTGTTGAATGCAATGATATGAAAATAATTTATTTTAATAGCTTTATAAAGTTCTTACACCATGCTAATAGACCCTGTGATAGTGAAGCCAATGGTAACACCAATAAAATTTAAGTACTGAGCCAATGCACAATATTTAGATTGAACTCCTCCTGTAGAGAAAGAGATAGAAATTAAGGTTATAATATGTATTGCATAACATAAAGAAGGAGGGGTGTATAATTTAACATAAAAAGGGAGGATGGTGTACATTAAGCATTGACGTGGTGCTTGCTAACCCTCGCTGGTATATAACAAGTCGATGTTGGTCATATAAAATACCAACACGTAGAGAACGGGCTAAAGAAACTAGTACATGACTTAGCATTGGTGGAATGTTACCTCCAATTCCATGTATGTTTGATAAAGCTTAGGTGGAGTTCCTCGGGATAACAGGAAACTCCGCCCAGAAAGAAACTTAGTTTTGAAGTCTGAAGAGGTACCCCTAATGCCCAAGAAAATCGGGCTTTACAAATGGTATATGTCGAGAGAGGCGAGTGTAATGTTCATAAAACTATAAAGATCCGGAGAATAATGTTAGATGTCACAAAATTTGTTTTGCGAATGTGCTAAAAATGCAATCATGGAAACACGTAATTAATTCATCACTATACGTATCCTCTATGATTTCCGAATCCGACAAATACTAATTAATTCACTATTCAAGAATGTTACGTGATTCAATCTTTCGAGCAAAATAACATCCACGAAAAAACAAAAGAATTAGTATTTATTACGGACAAATTCTTTTACGAAACTCACTAATCTAAGGTGTTCCTTTTTATAAAAGATTTGACAAATAATTTCTTGTTCCAATGTGACACATGCATTTTCGTTCTAAGTGGTCCGACAATTTTTCTTAAAATCAATATTTTAGAACACATAAGACTAAATTAAAACAAATAATAAAAGATAAAAGATCAACTTAAAATTGACAATAAAAAACAACCGAGCAAAATTCAAGATATTGCTTAAGAAAGTGAAAATTGTCATAAAACAACACAAATGGACTAACATTAGTACCACCCCCAACTATTTGCTTACATGCAACCAAATCTCAATTGTTAGATCTAGATATTGGAATTTGATTCCATGCGGTCGTACTATCTAGATCAACAATTGAGATTATTTTACTGCATGTTCTCAAATTTAACGGTCCAATTAACTACTATGTGAAATTCGGACTGCATGCAATTACAATCTATTTATATTTACTAGGTAATCAAAATTGAGATTTGGCGCGCGATAAAAATATAAACTTTTAACAAAAATTGACCAAAATAAATGATGAGTTGAAAGTAAAAATTGTGATTACCTACCTAGAACATTTTTTACCATGGTCATGTAGGTAGGATTTCTGGTTCCATGAATAGGATCAGGGTACCTATAGCAATTAGCAAGCATACAAGAAGTGATGAGAGTGATGAGAGAGAAGAGTAAGAGAACAATAGTCCCTACAATCCAGCCCAATTGAGCTACAGCCCATGCCAATGACAGCACTCCAGATCCAATCACAGCAGTCACTATGTGTGCACTTGCAGTCACCCATGTACCTTCAACATCATATCATATAATTTTTAGATTTTTTTTCATGTCATAAAAAATGAAAAAATGTATATACTATAGTACAAATTACAAACCAGTTCTCTTGATGAGACCATCATCATCATATTTCATAGGATCAGCAATTGAGAAGGTATTCTGCTGCAATGCCATGGCTAAGTGTGTCTAAGTGTTAGTCTTTGTCTGAATAGTTTGAAAACTGATTATGAAATTGAGGCACTATCCCTTAATTTAAGAGATAAAGTATTGTAAGAATTAAAGAAGAAAACGATTGACTCTGAAGTCGGCATGTATTAAATGCAGTATACGAAATACGAAATATATATGTATACATTTGTTGCATTACATTAAAATGGTACCTTATACGTGTTGGATTATTTCTTCAACGCGTGTTTCCAATACTCTAGGATTTTTACTTTTCGTATAGTTTTTCTTTTAATTAAAATTTCTTTCTCAATTTTTATTTTTTACTGAGATTCCTTATCGTTTCTCAACTGAGATAGAGATTCCATAGTCACGAGTCTTAGTTTAGTCAACAGAAGACATTTTGACCAGAATCTAGTCACTTTTGCTGCATACTCATTCCGTCTCAAAAAGAATGAGTCAATTTGACTAAGTATATTATTCATATATTTTACTTTGTCCTTATTTTTCTACTAATAAATAAAAATAAATATTAACATATAAGATTTTGTTGAATTCATTTAAATTAGTATTTTCAAAATATCAAATTTTTATAATTTTTATTATTATATTATTATACAATTAAAAACATTAATCGTTAAAGTTATGATTGACATACGTACAACAGTCAATTGACTTAATCTTTTTGGGACAAAAAAAATACAATATTATCCAAAAATCTTTTGAATTTAAACTCGGATGAAAATGTTTTAACTTTGAAATATCAATATTGTTGATTAATGACATAGTTGACATCTATTGATATTTTAATAGTATAAGACAAAAATATAATATAATATTAAACTTTATCTATAAAGTACCGTTATCCAATTAAATTTTAGGATACTGAAATATTTACTTTAATAAAATTGTTTTGAATAAATATATTTGGCTCAAATCAATCGTTAGTTGGTTTAGTGGTGATTGATATTGAACTTGGTAGGAAGGATCATGGTTCGATCACCCACAATTGCAATTGAGAAGGGAATGGAACCACTTAATACCAAAACTGACCTCCAAATCAGATTAAAATGGTGGTGAAAGCTTAAAAAAAATTATTTGGATCATTGTTTAGTAGGCTTTACAACCAAGTAATTTATGTTTCCATTGTTTAGCAAAAATGTTAAGAGAATTTTTTTTTTAAGAATTTATTAATTCAGTAATATATATACACTATCTTTTACGAAATATTGAGTCAACGGAAATTTTATTTTATTAAATTTTTATTATGATTTGAATTCCACCACTATTTAAGGATGGATTCATAGTTGTCTTCCGCCAATATTATTTGAATGATTTAATTAAATAACTACTGTATTATATTTTCTTATAGGAAAATAAGTATAAAACTGGAAAAAATTAATTTTTAAAAATATTAAAACGGATCTAGAAGAAATATTTTAAAATAAAATGGCCTTTCCATAGTTTTTGCAAAAAAAAAATCGTTACTACTTCGATTTCATATATATAAACAAAAATTGTTTTTTATATTCATTAATAAATTGATGTATTTAGTCTATAATATTGACTAGATAAATCATTTTTTCAATGCATCTAAAAAATCAGATTTTGTTTATATATGAGATTAGGGGAAGTAACATCCAACATAAACCATTTTCATTTTGTTTTTAAAATTTTAATCATTATACTTAATTTTAGAAAAGTCATTTGATATTGACCAATAGTCAAAGAATCGTGTATTTTTTTTTATTTGTCAAATAGTTTGGTGACTAGAAATTCGCTCTTTAAAGTGAATAATTGAAAAATTCAAAGTTCAAACTATAATCTCGTAGTGTTTTGTTTCTATCAATTGAAATATATTTAGGAAGACAGCATGATACATGTATATTTTACAGAAGTATTCATTGTATTGTTAATATTAAATAATATTTTAGTATTGCTTGAAAGAAAAAAACATTTTAGTAGGCAAGTTTCCAAAAAGAATTATTATTATTTTTTTATTATTATTATTATTATTATTATTATTAAGAGAATGTTAACATATGCCCTTAAGACACATGTTAAGAAGATAAATATGATTCTTGTAGTTTTAGGGTGATGTCAGATGAGTATTTTAAGGCATGGCAACAATTGAGGCAATAACAAAAGTTTATTTGATGCATACAAAAAGTGGAAAATATGGAGAGAAAAAAATATCAAGTTTTTAAATGCTATGATAATCATTCTTTCCCTATTTCTTGTTTCGGTTCGAATTCCAAATAGTAAACCGTTTTTATATACTTTTTAAAATTCATATTTTACTTCTTACACAATATTTTTATTCCATTTTAATAACATTGCTTTTTCTCTTTTTACATTGCAACCACCGTTCCATGTAAAACTTATTCTGATTGTCTGCAATCTTACATCTTCTAGTTCTGATCACATTCTAAAAGAATGAGGTGTCGTAAAGGTTTTTGTATATGATAATAATTATAAAGCTCCAAACAGGATTTGACTGTCACGTACATTGTTAGTTTTGTACTCCATGATGCAAGTAAAATGAATTAAAGTATGAAAAATATTAAGTAAAGTTTCATCTTCTATATTCTATATCTTAGTTTTGAGCTCCATAAAAAAAATCTTAATTTTAAGATATCATCATGGTCTCTCAAACATATAATTTTCTTTCTAGTTAAATTAAAATTTAGTTTTTAAGATATATATATATATATATATATATATATATATATATATATATATATATACACTACAAAATAGATTTTAGATGCTATGTAAACATTCTAAAGGATTAGTACACCAATTAGCATAATAAGTGTAAAAAAAATGTCTCCCACTCCTACCAATGAACCAGAGCCAAGAAAAAATTTAATCCTATCCAACAAAGTTGCTTAAACTAGTTGGTTTATCCTTGAAAATTACATGATTTCTAAGGACCAAATACACTAAGTTATTGCATGCCAAATTAAATGTCTCATCTTGTTGTACTGCTGGATTTTAGAAGTTCACTGAAAGGACACCCGAAAAAAAGATGATCATGATTTTATATATAAAATGCTACAACATGGATTTGGATTGCATGCAGTCAAAACTGCATCCAGTCAGAGAATATCTGACCGTCCGATCTAGATCGGACAGTTCAAATATAAAAATGATTTAATGAAACTATTTGACTACTTTCTATCTGGACTGTCTGATTTTGATCGCACGGTCTGATCTTTATTCTGACTGCATAACTGCATGCAATCCAAATCCCTACAACATAACACACATGATTTGTTGATAAAATCCGAAATAATTCCCTTGTTAAACAGATCCTCCCTCGTTGTCAATTCATTTTGCATCAACAGTCATCCAAAAAACACCAAATTTTTTTATGTTAGCTTTGAGTTTATAATTTTATATTTATATCATAATATTGATACAATCTTTGTTTTTCTCACATTTCAATTGAAATTTTTCCTTCCTTTTATATGTATCAACATCCTCAAATGCTTTGTTTTAAAATATCTAGAAAACTAAAGTCACTGAAAAATTATAATAACTTACTGCAATAATTTTACAAGTCTTGACAAATGTTTTACTAGAATGACATCTTCAAATTAATAAACTTATTAAGTAAATTAATCATTTACTGTTCTACATTCACATTTATCATTAGAATATGTTGAATAACATGTGATATTAAAATTGTGTAGTTCCACTTTTCTCGGGCTTTTGCCCTCGTTGTAATAAAAAAAAAAAAAAAAGATATTCATTCATTCTAATAATTGATATATAGTACATCAGATGTAAATACAAATTAAATATTGCTAAAAACAAAAAGGATGAATTTGAGATTAAACTCATAACATCCAAGTTAATAGCATACAACGGCATATTGCCTACAAATAATATATAAAATTAAAGTCACAAGAAAATCTATGTTTCTGAATCTGCAATGTTGACGTCCGAATCATTGATTGAATCTGCAATTGATTGAAGTCGATCTTCCAATATGAAAAAAATGAACATCGTAACAAGACGGAAAATCAAACAACGCCGTAGTAAGACGACAAACAACACAACGCCGACTCGGACGACGAAATCACATAAAAAAGTTTTTAAAAAAAACTCGATCTATGTGATAAATCACTTATTTAACAGAGAAGGAAAAAGATACAGATGGATTATTTTAATCTAAAAAAGACCTAAAATCACTCCCACTCGGTTGAATGGAGAAGAAGGAAATCTAAAGGCAAAAGGAAAATAGGACCGGCGAATAGAGAAGGAGAAAACTCATGAATATTCTTAAAATGTCATAGTACTATATGTCTTATAGAATCGAAAATTGACTTAAATTTATATTTTTAATAAAAATGTGATGTATGATTTTAAATTTGTAATAAATTTGATTTAAGATTTTGAGAGTACACTACAAAAACGAAACTAGAACAAATAAAAATAGGATGATTTAATCAATTGTTAGTTGATTCAGTGTTGATGATTTAGTGGTGATTAATATTGAATTTGGTAGGAGGACCACGGTTCGATGCGAGAACTGACTCTCGAACCAGATTAAATTGGGGGACCACGGTTCGATGCGAGAACTGACTCCCGAATCAGATTAAATTGATGGTGTTGTCTAAACATTCCTTATGTGTTGGTGAGTCTATTAATATATATATTTTGCTGCTAAAAAAAAATTGATGGTGTTGTGAATTCGATTAATAACTCACACCAATAACCTTGATGTGTGGAGCAAATAGAACCAAACAATCAAAATATAAGTTGATAGAGATGATGATAGTTAATCCAAACAATAAACACGGCAAGAAAGAAAAGAACACACAATGATTTTTTAACGAACCTACTCTAGGTGAGAGAGCAGCTCTCCGTTATACTAGAATCAAATAGTCACTTTACAAGAGTTCTCAATTGGGTTACAAGAATTAATCCTAATTTTACCCAAAATCTCGAATCTCTTCGCGTGACCAAGAGACTCAATTTGACCTAGTCTACCCAAGGTGATCCCAAAAGATGATCCCAAGAATAATTTGCCCTAGGATTCAAAACTCTATCCTTTTGTGGTGGCAAACCCCAACTCCCTACATCTTGTCGCTCTCCCCCTTTTTCTATGAATAAAGTACTCCCTATTTATAGAAAAATATATGCCTATTATTTTAAAAGACAATCTTTTAAAATAAAATCAAATCTCATATTGTTTTTAAATATATTCAATTTAAAAACAAACTAAATCCAAGTCAGATATTCTCCGAAAACTAATTTTCTAAAAAATCTGCACAACAACCAAACTGTCCACACGCGCCTGCGCATCGCGCAAGACAGACCGCGCATCGCGCAAGAGGCAGAATGCTCAGCCCCTTTCATGCTCCAGTTCTGCACATTGTGCAGCTTTCCTGCGCATTACGCAAGAGGCAGATCCTAATCCTGTTTTTTGAACTTCTAAGATTTCAAGACATTTCCAACAGGTGGTGTGAAAACAAAAACAATGATTTTAAAGTTTCGTATACATAATATATGAATGTGAATTATCTATAAAATGGATTTCAATAATCATGACACAAGATGTGCTAATAATAAGAAATACGTATACATAATATATGAATGTGAATTATCTATAAAATGGATTTCAATAATCATGACACAAGATGTGCTAATAATAAGAAATACGTATAACAACAATCCGTCAAAAAAAAAATAACAACAATTTAAAAAATACAGTTTCACATGAGTTCAAATAATTTAGCCTAACATCACGTTCTAATGTTAAAGCATTATTCTCATTTTGTGATTTTTGGTTTATTAGTTTTCTTATGTAGTCTAATTATTAGAAATTTACCTCTTATCATAAATAAGTGGGAGATTTCGAGTTCGAATCTTAACCCTGCATATAAAATACAATATCCCTTTTCTATCATTAAATGTTATAAAATAATAAAAATTTGGTAAAAAATTAAGAATGAATTATTTTGATTTATAAATTTTTTCTGACCTCCTTACGGAGGGCGCTGAAGGAGAAAATTATTACATTGTTGTACTTAAGAGATATCTCATAATTATTTAAAGATTAGAAGTCTTTTTAACTCTATAAGTACTAAAAGCTATTTAATTGATGCAACGAGAACATAAGATTTATAAATGATCTCTTTACGGAAGGTGTTGAATGAGCAAATTAATATATTGTTGTACTTAAGAGACATCTCATAATTATTTAAAAATTATAAGTCTTTTTAACTCTATAAATACTAAAAACTATTTAATTGATGTAATGAAAACATAAGATTTATAAATGACCTCCTTGCGGAAGGTGTTGAAGGAGCAAATTAATACACTGTTTGTACTTAAGAGACATCTCATAATCATTTAAAAATTAGAAGTCTTTTTTAACTATATAAGTACTAAAAACTATTTAATACATGAAAATTGGAAAATATGGCTAAAATTTTCAAGTATGCTAATATTATGATAATGATAATCATTCTTTCCTTTTTTCTTGATTCAGCGCAAATTGCATGTGGTAAACTATCTTTATCTCTTTTTCCAAAAAAAAAATTATTTTTCGTCACCAGTATCCAGTCCACTGGGCCGTTTAATCTAGTTCGGAGTTTAGTTCTGACATCAAGTGGTTTCAGTCTCATCCTGATCGCAGTTGCGAGGATCAAACTATGGTCCTCCATATCAAGTTTAGCATCAATCAACATTGAATCAATTAACGATTTGTAAATTTTTTTCTTTTTTTTAAACCCTCTAGTTTCTATGGAAAGGGGACCCTAAGCATCCACATCAATGATACCCATTTTGGTGGTATAAATGGACCCCATTTAATTTTTTATATTATTTTATACTTTTTAATTTTTTATGCAACTCAACTACATTTCTTAAATATCAATACTACTCATCAAAAAACTCTAAACTAGGTCTCACTAACCCTACAATATATAAAAAACATTTATTACCAAAAAAAATCAAACAAAGCATTGTGGCTTTCTTTGGCATGGTGGTTGAATTTGGATACCAACTTTAATACCAAAATATCAATGCCACACTGACACAAAGTTTCCATTTTACCAAAAGCCACCCCCAATGTTTATGCTCTAATAGTCCAGCGTTCAGCTTCGGGATGCGTAAAGTCTGGCCAAAAAATTGTTTCACCCATGAATCGAACTTGGGTTCTCCCAAAATTCGTCATTTGGTGAAGCTCATTAACAACTTGAGCCCAATGACTTGGTTAAATTTCCTTCTTTACTTCTTACACAAAATTTATCTCATTTAATAACATTGTTTTTCTTTGTTTACATTACAGCCGTCCACATTCCCGTTGTCAATATTCCATATAAAACTGATCGGGATTGTCCAGTTAGCCCCCTCTACCCGTTCAAACAATTGAGGTGTCGTGGCGGTTTTTGTATACGACAATAATTATAAAGCTCCATAGATTATGTGATTGTCAGATCCAAAATAATACTCAAACGCAGTTCAAGAATACTGCATGAGTTCTTATTCAGTTATTGTGATTATCCATTAAATGAATTTTCTGTTAGCTTTTTTACTTTCGCCTACCCGTTTTATTAGTTTTATACTTTAAAATGATGAAAGTGAAAATGAAATAAAGCATGAAAAATAATATCTACAGTTTCCTCTTCTATATCTTATTTTTGAGATATCATAATCGTTTCATTCAAGATTATCCGATTTTCTTTCTAGTTAAGTTAAAAATTAGTTGTTATGTTAGTTTTGAGTCTAATTTTTATATTTATGTCATAGTATTATACAATCTTTGCTTTTCTCACATTTCAATTTCCCATTCTTTTACTTCTATCAACAACGTCCGTCAAATGATTTGTTTCCTTTTATTTTATTTTTTGATATAATTGAGGGTTAAAGTCCAAAGAAAAAAGAAACTAAACAACGGTCATCCTATGGGTAGTGATCCCAATACATCAGTTAGCATGATATCGCTAATTACATCCGGACAAGTATCATAAAAAATGACGTTATGGTCTAACGAACATTCAATATTAGCCAATGCATCAGCACATATGTTAGCTTCTCGGTAAACATGTGAAATTTGAACATCCCAATCCAAAGCCAACAAACCTTGACCCTTGAGTGTGTTTGGATGGAGGATTTAGAAATTTAAGGGATTTTATATACTGGGGAATTCAATTGTTTGGATAAAGTGATGAAATTTCGTCAATCGTAAAAAAAATTGTTTGGGTAATATCATTGAATTTCCTTCATTTAATTTTTTTTTTTTTTGAAATGGATCAGAAACTTATCAAAAAGCATTTCTCGAAAAAAATTGGAAACTTTTTTTTCAAAAAAATCTTTTTTTTCAAAAAAATCAGGAACATTTTTTCGAAAAAGTGGGAGATCTCGAGTTCGAATCTCAACCTTGTATATAAAATACAATATCTCATTTCTATCATTAAATGTTATAAAATAGTAAAAATTTGGTAATAAATTAAAAATGAATTATTTTGATTTGTAAATTTTTACTGGCCTCCTTATGGAAGGTGCCGAAGGAGCAAATTAATACATTGTTGTACTTAAGTTACATTTCATAATTTTTTTTTTAAGTTAGAAATCTTTTTAACTCTATAAATACTAAATACAATTTAATTGATATAAGGAGAACATAAGATTTACAGATGACCTCCTTGCGGAAGGTGTTAAAGGAGCAAATTAATATATTGTTGTACTTAAAAGACATCTCATAATAATTTAAAAATTATAAGTCATTTTAACTCTATAGGTACTAAAACCTATTAATTGATGTAATGAGAACATAAAATTTATAAATGACCTCCTCACGAAAGGTGTTGAAAGAGCAAATTAATACATTGTTTGTTCTTAAGAGACATCTCATAATTATTTAAAAATTAGAAGTCTAACTCTATAAGTACTAAAAGGAAAATTCTAACATGTGGTCCATGGTGGACCATTCATGAAAAACCCTATAACGAATACGAATTTTATAAAATCCACCATTGGATTGAAAGTTTATATCATATAGATCATCTATAGAAAATTTTAGAAAAATTGAAAATCATTTGATATGTTATTGAGATCCATCAAGATTAACGGTTTATTAAATACTGTAAATTTTGATAAATCCCAATAAAATATCAAATGATTTTCAATTTTTTTAAAATTTTTTATGGATACTCTATATGATATAAACTTTCAATCTACCAATAAATTTTGTAAAATTTGTATTCGATTAGATCACTTTCCATGGTCAACCATTTGTGAAGGTGGTCCACCGTAGCATTAGCCAGTACTTAAAAACTATTCAATACATGAAAAATTGGAAAATATGGACAAAATTTTAAACTCTGCTAATATTATGATAATCATAATCATAATCATTCTTTCCTTATTTCTTGATTCAGCGCAAATTGCACGTGGTAAACCATCTTTATCTCTTTTCTAAAAAAAAAATAATTCATCATCAGTATCTGGTACACTGGGCTGTTTAATTTGGTTAGGAGTTCAATTCTGATATCAAGTGGTTTCGGTCTCCTCCTTATCGTAGTTGCGGGGATCGAACTATGGTCCTCCCTATCAAGTCCGACGTCAATCATCATTGAACCAATTAACGATTTGTAAAATTCTTTTTTTTTAACCTTCTAGTTCCTAGGGAAAGGGAACCGTAGTAGTCTAGAGTTCAGCCACGGGGTGCGTAAAGTTTGGCCAAGAAATTGTTTCCCCCAAGAATCGAACCCTGGTTCTCCCAAAATTCGTCATTTGGTGAAGCTCATTAATAACTTAAGCCCAATGACATGGTTAAATTTCATTCTTTACTTCTTACATAAAATTTATCCCATTTAATAACATTGTTTTTCTCTTTTTACATTACAGCTGTCCGCATTAACAATTCCAATGCCAATATTCCATGTAAAAGGGATCTTGATTGTCCAATTAGCCCCCTCTACCCGCATTAAAAATTAGTTTTTATGTTAGTTTTGAGTCTAAATTTTATATTTATTTCATAATATTATACAATCTTTGCTTTTCTCACATTTCAATTTCCCCCTCCTTTTATTTCTATCAACATCGTATGTCAAATTTTTTATTTTATTTTATTTTATTTTTAGATATAATTGAGGGCTAAAGCCCAAAGAAAAAAGAAATCAAACAACAGTCATCCTATGGGTAGTGATCCCAATACATCAGCTAGCATGATATCTCTAATTACATCCGAACAAGTATCATAAAAAATGATTTTATGGTCCAACGAACATTCAATATTGGCCAATGCATCAGCACATTTGTTAGCTTCTCGGTAAACATGTGAATTTTGAACATCCCAATCCAAAATCAACAAACCTTGAGTGTGTTTGAATGAATGATTCTATAAATTTAAGGGATTTTAAATATTAGGGAATTCAATTGTTTGGATAAAGTTATGAAATTCCGTCAATTGTTAAAAAAAAATATTGGATAATATCATTGAATTTCCTTCATTTAATTTTTTATGAAAAAGATTGAAAAATCTTTTCCGGAAAAAAAATTCTCAAAAAAAAATTGGAAACATTTTTTTATAAAATCAGGATCATTTTAAAAAAAAAAAAATTCTCGAAAAATAACATAGAACATTTTTTCTGAAAAAAGTCGATATTTTTTCCCCAAAAAAAAATCTGGAATATTTTTTCCGTAAAAAACATCATAACTTTTCTCCTAAAAAAGTATCAGAAACTTTTTTAAAAAAAAAAAACTCCGAAATTGTTTTTAGGGTTTTCAGCTGATTTTAGGTTTTTGGCTATTTAAGGGTTCGAGTCGGGTGTAGTGTCGATTTTAGGTTTTTCGGACGATTTTTGGGTTTAACGCCGATTTTAGAGTTTTTGACCGATTTTAGGGTTTAAGGTCGATTTTAGGTTTTTAGGCTATTTTAGGGTTGGAGTCGGGTTTAGTGTCGATTTTAGATTTTTGGGTTGATTTTAAGTTTTTCATCCTATTTTAGGGTTTAAAGATTATCTTAGAGTTTTTGACCGATTTCAGGGTTTAGGTCGTGTTTCAGGTCGATTTTAGGTTTTTCTGTTATTTTAGGGTTCGAGTCGGGTTTAGTGTCGATTTAAGGCTTTTTTTTACTAATTTTATGTTTTTTGATTGATTTTAGATTTTTCGATCAATTTGTAATTTTTAAAAGTTTATAGAGAGGTTGCGTCAAAAAAAAGTTTATAGAGGAAGGAATTCCAAATTCCTAACTTTTAGGTATCATTTGAAATTCCTTAAATTTAATTTAGACAAAATACTCCACATATTACCTTCATTTTTAAAATTCTCCAAATTATTTATCCAAACAAATTTTTTTTACAAAAACATTTTAATTCCCTTAAAAAATTACATGATCTCAAAATATTCTCTCAAGGTACCAATCGTCAATTGATTCAGTTGTGATTGGCGCTGAACTTGATAGGGAGGACCACGGTTCGATATCTGGCAACTACGATCGAGAGAGGACTGAAATCACTTGATGTCAACACTGACCCCGAACCAGATTTAACTGGTGGTGAAAACAAAAAGAAAATTCTCCCAAGGTTATTTCTGCACCTCCAAATGTTGTTTGCAATATTAAGAATCGCAGCAATAAATATAAAGGAAATGGGACATTTCTATTATTTAAATAATACTACTAGTCTTTTTACAATATGATTTCAACTTCATTCTAGAGTTACAATGTCAAACTCATACATATCACTAAATTACAATCCAATTAAACTTAATTAAATTAACTTGAAGGGTTTATAAGTTTTAAGACCCGTGATGATTCCTTCAATTGATGCAATGACACCAATAATAGTAACAATCAAACAAAAACCACTTATTAGTTTAATCACATTCCATCTAGGAGAATACTTGGGCACTTTAGCTTGAGTAAGATGCATCTCTATTGGAAAGTACACTGTCAAAGGAAAGAATGATATGGCTCCTATCAAACCCACAACATTGTTGAAGAATGGAAATATCATAGCCATCAATGTTGTAAATATCACATATATTGTCCTCCATGTCAATCTTAACATATTCATTCTCCATGTTCCAACCAATGGAAATTTTATATGATATTCTTTTGCCATCAATTTACTTTGTGGCCAACGCCTACTAACCCAATTTTCCACAGTTGAAAATATAGGTTGTGCAAATACCTGCACACAATAAATTAATTAATAAATCAACAAATCAAATCTTTATTTTCCCTACTTTGCATACCATAATGTGTATGTATAGAAAAATTTGTTCATAAAATAATTAGGTTTTATTACATTTTAGTCCCTCTATTTTTAGCCATTCACGGAATAGGTCTCTCTCTTCCATTTTAAAACCGTTCAGTTTTGGTTCTCAATTAGATGTTGTACATAAAAATAGTGAAAATTGACGTTGAAACTGAAGTTGTAATGTGTTTTCTTGTAATTTCATTAGTGTTGATCACTTCACAACATTTGATCGTACATCGTAACATTTAAAATAAGTCAAATATTTTTATTTAAGTACAAAAATCTAACGAAAAAACTAACAGATTGATTTTAAAATGTTGAGCCAATTATTTATGTAAATAAAATTTAAGAAGACGAAAATTGTAATTAAGCCAAAATAATTAGTTACCTGATAGGCTCCCACTAGATGAATAATGATGAAAAGATTACCAAGGTCAACTAGCAAATATGGTTCATAAAAACCAAATCCAGTTAAGAAGTTTCCTGGTGCATTGTTTCCAAAGGCTGCATAGCCTAGAAGTCCACATGATGCATAAAAGATTGTGCTGATTGTGATTCCAATAAGGGATGATTTCTTCATGACTTGATTTTCTGGTGGACTTGATTTTAATGTGTCCTGTATATATAAATTTTGAAACCAAGTCTTATTTTCTAATTTAACTAAGATGATCATGACTTGATAATAGAACTAATAATAGGATTGAGAAATTATGCACCTGTATTTCAGCAATTACAGTGCTGAAAGCATATGCAAAAGCTATGTTTCCAATTGCTTGAAAGGTATTCCAAAGCTTCTCTGTCCTTGTAACATCAACTCCAACAACTAGACCAGTAAGACCTGTTTTGACATGATGTCCTTTTTCTATGTATGTTCAAGAACAAAACAAAACATTTTTATGTATGTTAGATCAAAATATCTTGCACACATTATTAAACTTAGGAAAAAAATTTGCTTGAAATTTATCCTTAAAGAAAAGTTGGTGACGCGTCGAACCTGCAATTTTGGCTATGGAGAGACCAACGCCTATGGAAGAATAACCAAAAGACATAACTGCAGAAAGAATAGAGAGCCAAGAAAGTTGATGGAAATTTGGGATTTGGCTTAGTAAAATCTGAGAGATTCCAAAGATGGCCATAAATGGATAGTTGGATGTAGTGCAGTCTGCTTCATGGCCATACTTATGAAAGCAATTGGATTTTTTTATTGCCCTGGTTCATAAACAACCAAGTATTCAATTAAGTAATAATTTTTTGTTTTTCCTATTTCTGCTAATTGTTCACAAATAGAGTATGTATTAGGTAGCTAAATCTACATTATTAGAATAGTTAAATACAAAAAACACTAACTTATTAAAATAATTAAGCAAAATTAAAAAGTTCTAACCAAACACTTAATGAGAGATTTATTAGGTTCTTACACCATACTAATGGCTGCTGTGAGAGTGTAGCCAATGGTACAACCCACAAGATTTGTGTACTGAGCCATCCCACAATACTTGGATTGAACTCCTCCTATAATAAAAAATAATATTAAAAAAAGATATAAAAGTTACAATCCAACAATTTTAAAGAATACTGCCTTTTGTTGAAATATCACATAGTTTCACGCATGTTAGATGCATCGTTTTATCTGAATCAACTCGTAAACTCGTACAAATTAGATGCATGTATCTTTAATCAATGTGAAAAATCTTCTAACTTGTACGAGTTGAGGTCAAAACTTTTGACAAAAATTGAATTTTGTAATAATGCATCTAATTTGTACGAGTTTACGAGTCAATTCTAGCTAGACAAAATGAATTGACGTAAAAACTCTAATTTTTTTAATAAAGTTAGATGCAAGTATCCGTAACCAATGTGAAAAACCTCCTAACTTGTACGAGTTTACGAGTCGATTCGGATAAAACAAGTTGAGGTAAAAACTTGAATTTGACAAAAAATGAATTTTGTAATTAAGTACCTAGTATGGTTTTGACCATCCCCGTGTAGGTGGGGTTTCTAGCTCCATGAATAGGATCAGGATACCTATAGCAATCAGCCATGAGAATAGAAGTTAGGAGAGTGATAAGGGAGAAGAGTATGAGAGCAATAGTCCCTCCAATCCAGCCCAATTGAGCAACAGCCCATGCCAATGACAAGACTCCAGATCCTATTACAGTCGTCACTATGTGTGCACTTGCAGTTACCCATGTTCCTTCATAATCATATCATACATATAATTATTAATGTTAAAATAACAACATAATAATATTAATAACATGTCAAAATGTAAAGAAAAGAAAAAATGTTCATTGAGTTAATTAATTAAAATACAAACCAGTTCTTTCTATGTGACCATCATCATCATAGTTATCATCATCTATGGAGAGGTTACTCTGCACTGCCATCACTCTCTCTTGTTCTGTTTTTCTCTGAAAACTGATAGCCTTCAATTGATAGTATTTGAAGAATTTGTAAAAGTTACGTAGAATTTAGTAAAGGTTGGGCAAAGTTGACACCTAGTAGTACTTTTTAGTGATGTCAAAAAAATGTATGGAACACACAAATTGAGCTATTTCCATCCGTTGAATCTTTCTTTTCAAGTCAGAATTTGAACCAATGGACTTACATTTATTATTTGAGTTAATTTGCTTGTGATAAATTGACACCTATTTAATGCACTCACGTGAACTAAGTATTCATAAAATGAGAATTTAAGATCATAAATTAACATTCTCCAAGAAAATAAATATGGAAATAATTTATTGAACTTGTAGTGTATTCAATTCTCTAAACATTAAATAATTTATATCATTAAATATTATAATTTTATTTTTAGGCATCTTAACATGTGCCCTTAGGGCACAAGTTAACATGACCCTTTATAAAATTGCATTACTATACATCAGAGTGCTACAAAAACGTGTTGGAAATATGAGAAATGCATATTCATCACTCATGAGGTAGTGCTACGATGTGTTGGAAATATGAGATGCATGCTCATGAGATAGTATCATAGTAGTACTACTGACCAATGTTTTAAAAACCGGACATCGAACCGGTAAGGTTCCGGTTCATTGGTCGAACCTCTGAGTCACTGGTCGAATCGCATGATTAAACGGGATCAAATCGGATAAACCGATTGAATAAACTGATCAATATAATAATACTATATAGTTATTAAACCAGTAGAACCGAATGAATCATACTCTAAAAAAATTGGCAGAACAAACATAAATTGATAACTTCATGAATCATAACAAAAACTGATAAATTGAAGTTATTACTAACTAGTACTATAAGTGTACTCTCTTTGATTCTTATTATTATAAATAAATGTTACTTTTTACTATGTTTATTAAAAATTTAATGTATTTGGTCACTGTTATAGCTTAAATACATCAATTTTTCAATCAATTTAAAAAATAATTTTTTATTTATAATAATGATCGAAGGATACAAAATTTACTTCATATAAAAATATCTAAAATAATAAGTTTTAGTAAAACCATGGGCATTCAATTTTGATCACTATTATAAATAAATTTAATTTTTTTTAGTACAAAAAAGAAATTTCGAACACTATTATAAACTAAATAAAAAAAAAAAGACTTTTTTTATCGGTCCACTAAAAATACAAAAAAGAAAATTGAATAAATATGTTTTTTACTCGTCATATATGTCAAATGTACTTGACTCTAAATTTCAACTAGATAAATTTGACTATTTTGAGTTATTTTTGTCTGTATTTCAATAAATATTTAAGTCTTTTACAGTACTATATTTAAGTCTTTTGTCTATATTTTAATAAATATTTAAGTCAAAAAGAAAAGTTGTTCTACCTGTAAAAAGAAAGTTGTTGTATTTGATATATGTTTGGTCTAGATACATATTAACTTTGAAATCTACTAAAAAAATAAATAATAATAGATTTAACTTGACAACTCAAATTTTATTTTGTTTTATTTTAAAATTGTTCTTAAAATAGGACAAATTGGAAACAAAAGGACCGGACAAAAATAAAATTCTTGTCTTCCACTAAATTATGAGATAATTTTGTGCCAACTCCATAAGTTGTCTAAATTACTCCATCTAGTGATATTTATAAACAAAATATTATTTTTTAAATTTATTAAATATATAATCTATAATATAAATCAAATACATAGATTATTCAATGAATTTGAAAAGTGGTTTTTGCTTACAAATATAGCCGAAGGAAGTAACAAAATAGTTTTTTGTCTATCCAGTATCATATAAAACAAAAAATGTATTATTTTGTACTATTATATCTAATACTATAAAACGTATCCTAAATTTAAAGAAAATTATGACTTGATTTAAGAAGAGTAGCCAAGAAATTTTTATATATTTTTTGGTTAAAAAGCTAAAAAGAAAAGAAAAAAAAAAAAGAGCTTAAGTTTTTAAGAAAAAGACACTAAGAGAGTCGGCTGAGAAAAGATCATGGAAGAGGAGAGGAATGGACGAGGACCTCAACATTAGAAGAAGCATCAAGTTTAGCCATAAAATCTGCACGAGTTACCTTCTCAGAGGAAATGAATTACGTCACAATCTCAAAATCGAGCAATAAATATTTGATGTTTTGGACTAACACAGCATAAATGTGAAACCTAGAAATTGCATTTTGAATAAGACTTCAACTATTCAAAGAATCAGAGTTTTGACAAATAAAACAAAATGAATAAAATACCAAACAAATTTTGTCAAGTGAATATTAAAATTGCTGATATTTTTATGAAATGCAAATATTAGGGCAAGGTAATTAAAGATAGAAATATTTTTGACCAAAAAACAAAAGAAATTTTTAAGTTGTCCTTTTTAAAAGAAACAATTTAGGATCCGTTTGGATTGACTTATTTTTTAGCTTATGCAAAACAACTTATGTAAATAAATAAGTTTTTATACATCATTATAAATTTTTTAAGGTGGTTTATGTGAAAATAACTTATAAAAATACAATAACTTATATATTAATATAAAATTTTATTTATTTGCATGATTATTTTCATAAGCTAAAAAATATGCATAATTCAAACAAGCTCTTAGTGGGATATGTTTTGTTAGTGTATAACAATTTTGAGTTATCCTTTTTAATGTTTTAAAAACTTTATTAAACAACTTCTAAAAAAAAAAAAACTTGATTAAACAATTTACACATAATGATTCTTTGCCCCAACTCAACCCTCAAATTTTGTAGGTGGCTTAAACTTGGTGTTTATTTTTGGTACAAATTCAGCTTTAACTATGAAGAGCAATACTATATATTACGGATAAAAATGTATAAGAAAGATAAAAAATATACTATTTTATTTTTTAAAAACTAAAATTGCTATAGAATAGGAAGTTAGATGAAATCATGGAAAAATTGATTATGAAATTGTAAGACCATGATTCATTCTTCTCTTTCTTACTAGATTCTTACCAACAAGCATTTCTCAACTATGAAATAAGGATTTTAACACCTAAAGCCAATTAACCTCGGTTGGATCAGAAAATATCTGGTTTGACTAAAATCCAACCCTTTCGTTATGTGATTATCTAACTAGAAAATGAAAATAAGTCGAGCATACTTCGTAGTCACAACCCTTTCGTGCTCAAGGGAATGAGTGACGCATTGAAAATCTGACTAAAAAATGTTAGTGCATCTATTAATACGAAATCAATTTCTTCGAGATAATAGATCATTAAATATTTTAGTTCAACAGCCTGATTTGAGTTTAGCATATTTTAATCGTATCAAATTCGGTTGTTGTTACTACTTTATCTATTATTTTGTTACTCTAGACATGTAGTATAATTTTTTTAACACAAACACAGGCTATATATATCCCAATCATTCAGCATATACAGTAACTTCTAACAATTTTTTAGAAGATACAGCTACTAAGTTTAGAGAAGATAGCATGTCATTGAAAAGTAGATAACAAAATTTAGAGAAGATAGAATGTCATTGAAATGTAGATAACACGCTCAGGTATAGAACAATAGTTTTAAGAAACAAACAAGCGTACAAACAATGCATCCAAAGGAACAACCCACAAAGAACACATAAAAGAGGCCCATGTAAACAAGAATCTGAAATAGATTCTAGTAGTCGTCCATATCTTCTTCACCACCCTCGCCAGACTCGGCACCAACTTCTTCATAATCCTTTTCTAAAGCAGCAAGATCCTCACGAGCTTCAGAAAATTCTCCTTCTTCCATACCCTCACCCACATACCAGTGAACAAAAGCACGCTTAGCATACATGAGATCAAACTTGTGGTCGATACGACCAAACACCTCAGCTACACTGGTGGAGTTTGAAATCATGCAAACTGCCCTCTGTACCTTAGCAAGGTCACCTCCAGGAACTACAGTTGGTGGCTGATAGTTAATACCACACTTGAAACCGGTAGGGCACCAATCAACAAATTGGATGGTCCTCTTGGTTTTGATGGTGGCAACAGCAGCATTCACATCTTTGGGAACAACATCACCACGGTACATCAGACAGCAAGCCATATACTTTCCATGGCGAGGATCACACTTGGCCATCATAGATGATGGCTCAAAAGCACTGTTGGTAATTTCAGCAACTGAAAGCTGCTCATGATAAGCCTTCTCAGCAGAGATAACTGGAGCATATGAAGAAAGCATGAAATGGATTCTGGGATAAGGAACCAAGTTGGTTTGGAATTCAGTCACATCCACATTGAGGGCACCATCAAACCTCAGAGAAGCAGTCAAGGATGAAATCACCTGAACATAAACAAAGCCAGTATTAAACCAACATCCATTGCATCAAAACAAGTAATTGAACATGGAATCACAATCAGAACTGTATTAATTTGATGAAAACTACCTGAGAAACAAGGCGGTTGAGGTTGGTGTAGGTGGGACGCTCAATGTCAAGGGAGCGCCTACAAATGTCATAGATAGCTTCATTATCTAACAGAACAGCAACATCGGTGTGCTCCAAGAGGGAGTGGGTGGAGAGGACACTGTTGTATGGCTCAACAACAGAGGTGGAAACCTGAGGAGAGGGATAGACAGTGAAACCAAGCTTTGATTTCTTGCCATAATCAACAGACAGACGCTCCAAAAGAAGAGAACCAAGACCAGATCCAGTTCCTCCACCAACGGCATTGAAAACCAAGAACCCTTGGAGACCAGTGCAGTTGTCAGCAAGCTTTCTGATGCGGTCCAAGCATAGATCAACAATCTCTTTCCCAACTGAAAGATAAACATATAACAGACATAATATTAGATCACACAAATTTCAAATGAATGTTATCATTGAATTATGAGATTATGAAACATACTGGTATAATGACCACGGGCAAAGTTGTTGGCTGCATCTTCTTTGCCGCTGATGAGCTGCTCTGGGTGGAAAAGCTGGCGGTATGTTCCGGTCCTCACCTCATCAATAACAGTGGGCTCAAGATCAACAAAAACAGCACGGGGGACATGCTTTCCTGCACCTGTCTCACTGAAGAAGGTGTTGAAAGCATCATCACCGCCACCAATGGTCTTGTCACTTGGCATTTGTCCATCAGGCTGTGCATATAAATTCAAATATCAGGATCACAAAATCCAAACAAAACACAATATCAAAACATTATGATGTGAAATTTAACACTGTTTAAAATTAGATAACAAAAGAAACTAACTCTTATACAAATGTTCATATATGTATACATAGTTACCAGAATCATCAAATTAAATTGAATTATAAAGCTTAACTACATCTTATTCAAATTTTCATATACGTATACAGATTTATCAGAATTATTAAATTTAATTGAATCATAAAGCATAATACATAACAATTAACGCATGATTAAAACAATGGCTCTAGAAGCGAAACAAAATCTTATATAACCTAACAACAAACGGATCTAATAAAATAACGAACACATATAACATACACATTATCGATCAATCTCACAAATATTACAAATCTATAAACGAATTAAAATAGTAACATGGAATAAATCAGATCTAGCAAAATAAACATAGAAAATAAAATTTAGAAACAATGCATATAAAATTCACCGCGAAAACGATCAGTTGATAAAGATAAAATTAAGAAACTGATAAAATTGAAAAAATAACGGTTAAATTTCTTAGATCGGAAATAGAAACAAAATCGAAATGCATAAAAAACCTAGAAAAAATGCATAGCATACAGATCTGAACATGAAATGAAAAGCCTTGAGATCGAAAACTTACACCAATGCCGTGTTCGAGACAGTAAAGCTCCCAGCAAGCATTTCCGACCTGAATACCAGCCTGACCGATGTGGATTGAAATGCACTCTCTCATTTTCGGTTATGAAAAAGGAAATGAAATGAAACAATGGAAATTTGAAAGAAGAAGAGAAAGAACGAAGACGTTTATGAAGACGCCTTCTTCTAGATCTAGATCTGAAATTGAGGGGGGTTTGAAATGTTTGGGTTTTATTTATAGTGAGAAATGTATGGGATTGTTACGATGTCGTTTTGATTGATTAACCCTGGTTAGTTGGTTGGTTTACGGTGGGTGGATAATGGTTGAGTTGTCTAACTAGTTTCTGTTCAATGTAACCAAACTTAGAAACCACGGTTACTTCCTTTTTTTCATTTTTTTTAATTTTTATCTTTTGCCGCCCGAGGCCCGTTGTATAACAATCAAAAAATGGTTTTTTTTTGTAAGAAATCAAAAAATGGTTTCCGACTAAGTTTGTATTTTCAATTTCTAATTAAATAGCGATGCAGAGTGCCGCGAGAAAAATGTTATTGGACCATATTTTTTAAGATAAAAATATATCTTTGAGGATAATGTTAATTATTATTGGATTAATGTAAAAGTGGTTTATCGTGAATTATTACTAAAAATTATTAGAAATTTCAACCGTTGTTGATAATATTTTTTAAAAGTATAAATTCGTGACTTTTGTCATTTTTTCGGCTAAAAGAATGAAATTATTGATATCAATTCAGTACAAGTTACATTATTATTATTTGTTGTTTTAATCAAACAATATTTATTAAGTCATTATTTTAATCGTAAAAAATAATGATGACCATTAATTTATAATTCTAAACAACAATGTATCATGTACTCCTGCATGTCACTATTATAAGCAAAAAAATAACTTTTTAGATTCATTGAAAAATTGATTTATTTAGTCTATATAATGGAATATGTATATTAGCTTTTTAATTAATCTAAAAAGTGGTTTTTTACTTATAATAGTACAATATTAAATATCAATCTGCGGTGGTTCATGTTAAAATTTTTCGTTGTATTTTTGCCCCAAAAAAGGTGTTCCAATAATATTTCTCGTCGGGTAATTGTGTTTGCCCAAAATTAAAAGTTAAATCACGTATAATATTTTGGATTAGGTTTAGTAAAATAACCACTCTTTTTAACGTTTGATTGTGTAAGATAAACTCGTAAATTTATTTATTAATAAGTCATATTAACAAAATAAAAGTGCTCTTGAGTTATTAGTTAAGAAAACAAAAATATATATGTTGAAATAAAAATATTATTTCATGTGCGGTTATTTTATTTATTTGAAATCTTTGTGTGAAGTATCTTATCTATACAATATATAAAGGCAAAACATGATGTTTGGTGTAGCCTATTTTTGTTCCAAATATACCCTTTTGATTTATTTTTTTCTTTCAAAAAATACAATATATAAAGGCAAAACATGATGTTTGGTGTAGCCTATTTTTGTTCCAAATATACCCTTTTGATTGTTTTTTTTTTCTTTCAAAAATTAACTTCCCTTCAACTAACCATTTCATTGGTAGTTTTTTTTCATATCTCTTTCTCTCTATTATATGTAATCATTTCACTGTAAATCTTCAACACAATAAAATAACCGATACATTATCAATTATGCTTCTCTTCATTCTTCTCTTTTCCATGTCTTTCTACTATCTATTTTGCTTCTCTTTGCATTCCATCTCACTTTGGCCCTTAATTCAAGTTCTTTTATTTATTCATTTATTTCAAAAAAGAAGTTATTTTCATTTTGGATTTTATCTATACAATATTCTATGCGATATATAAAGGCAAAACATGATGATTTTCCTTTTGTTTGGATGTCATGTCATTGTGTATGCATTTAACATTTCCTTTAATTGTTTTGTTCGCAGATTCTATTGATCTGCTTCAAATCAAAGATAAAGATTGAAGTGAAGAACCATGTTAAATTTTTTATTTCTTAACTATTTATGTGAATTTGTTCATGGTGTACTTATCTGACTTTGCTTTCTTAATTTTTTTTTTATACAAAATTTCTAGAAGAAAATTTAATAAACACAAATATGGTTATCCTCCTCCAAACTAACACTCATTTATGCTTTGCTGATTTGCCAAAAGAAATTGTTCCATAACCGCATCAAAAGAAATTGCTTTCGTTACTTTTTTGATTGATCTTTTTCATTGATTTTTCATTTTTTCTATGTTATTCTTCTATGCATATATTCATTTCAATTTCATTGTTTTTGCTTTTTTTATTTTTTTGCAATTTTTGGTCAAGTGTTATGAAGATTCATAGATAAAGATTATTATGTGTTAATTTTTCTTTGTTGCTATTTTGATTGCTCTGTTTGTGGTACATTTTAATGACAAATTAAAAACAATTATATAAAAGATGATTCTATCTATAATCTATAACAATATATAAAGGCAAAATACTCTTTTTGGTGTAGTATTTTTTTTTTATGCTTATGTCCTTTGCATTAAAAAAAAAAGTTGGTACTTATTCTCTCTTTGGCACTACAAATATGGTAAGCACGATAAATAAAATTTCTAGACAAAACGTGACAAAGAAAATGCTACAACACATACATAAAATTGTAGGAATAACACATTAAAAAAAGCTTACAAATGGAGTGTTTTGCTTCCTAATTTTACGTTTTACAAAATGCTTCAAATTGACTTAGAAGTTAGAAAAATATAAGAGCAGTATCAGTATAGTAATTTTTCTTCAATATGTACAACGTGTTTTTCTTTGTTTTGCTAACTAATTTTACGTTTTACAAAATGCTTCAAATTGACTTAGAAGTTAGAAAAATATAATGGCAGTATCAATTTGGTATTTTTTCCTTCAACATGTACAAATTTGGAATTTTGGCTAACAAACTTCAATCTACAGTCATTTACGTGACATTGAGTATGGTATTTTGACTTAATTTGTTATTTTTCATTTAAAATGATTTCACATTGAGTTTCACGTCTCTATGTGACTTAACTATTCAAAAAAAAATAAAGTGCAAAACATTTATAATAATCTTCAATATATAAGTTAGCACAATAGAAAATGTGTATCACACAAATATGAAAAGCATAACCATATTTTTTATTTTTTCGATTTTCATTACCGGTGATGTTCTTATTTTTAAGGACATGAGTGAAATAATGATGTTTTAATTGCGTTTCATTTTTTTGAAATCATGGAATAAAATTAGAGAATATTTGGATGTTAATATATCTTGATTGAGAGGCTTCATGATACTCTCTCCGTCCCAAAATATAAGCAAACTTTGGTCAACAAAAGTGAATATATTTCGACCAAATTTTGAACCAAATACATCAAGTTTCTTTGAGTCATTTTTGCTTATATTTTGAGACAAATTGAATATGTATTTTGTTTCAAAGTCAACAATGTACACATTAAACTATACTACTGTTCATTACTATAAATACATAATAACTAAATCATAATCAAAATAACAAATAAATAAGCATTAAAATATACGTTAGCAAAATAGAAAACGAAGATCACACAAACGGGCGCGGAACGCGGCCGTTTGGCCACTAGTTTATAATAATTAATATTCAAAACTTTCAACTCGAAGGAAATAATTCAAACTTTCGTAAAAAGAAGAAGAAAGAATTGAGACTTTGGATTTGACGAACATTTTTACCATTCAATGTAAAAACTTAATAATATTAGATTCACACTTTTCTCATTCGTGTCCATCTAAATTAACATTTATTATATCCTTGTATTATGGATGTATCATAGTTTAATTAAGATATTTTTTCTAGGTATACTTTTAGACTATTTGATAAAGTTTAAACTACACAAAGAGTATGCCTTTTAGTGGCTTGCAAGCACAAAGTCACAACAATATAGGGCTCAAGTGATTCATTGAAGCGACGAGACCTTGAAAGTGGTTTTAAGTGGTAGGAGCGGGACGTTTTGTCAACCAGGGAAGGTTTTTGGTGACAACACCTGGAGATATCCGAAGTGAAAATGTTGACATAAGTAACGAGAAATCTTGTGAAAAACACAATTGCCGGCCAGTGGAAAGCTTTTTTGGGTTCCATCAATCTACGCATAGTTAATAGATCCCTAGCCCGAAAGGGCTACCATCCGATGGGTACACGAAAGTGGCGAAATTACTTTGACTGCAGAACCATGCTTATGTAATATTTTTTAGTTTCAAATAACTTGATTCTTTTTTATCAATCCTTGGATTGATTGATAATTATCTAGGAAATATATAAGGTAGACTATAACTAGAATTTAAACAAATGAAAAATAGACATGGACTTCTTATTAATTTTAAAAATTACATAAACAAAGGACAACAAATTGAACATAAATTTCATTAAATTTAAAAAACTACTTAAACATAATGTTTTATTTTTCTTCTTGCAAGATTCGCTCAAGCTTTGTTAATAACTGTCATCATGTTCTTTTTGCACTTTGGGCATTTGGGGTCAGCTTTGGAAGTAATTACAAACATCAAGCAAAACCTACATCCCCATCATACAAGTTGGGTGTAAATTGTCAAAGCTCAATTCTGATGATGATGATGATTTTTGGGACGGATCGATATTCTCATTCATCTCCGGCTCAACAAGACTTTCTTTTTGTATCCCCGTCATTGTTGGTTCAACCTTTGAATGCACAACAACAAAAACACGAAGAAAAAACAAATGCACAATTAGGACCAAGTAATGTTATACATATCTAGGCGTCTTCAAAGAGAGAAATACACTACTCGACGAGGGTGAGAAAAGTAATAAATTGTATTATATAGTTAATTTGTTCGTAATAATTGAAAAAATAACATAAATCATCATCCAAAATCAAGAAATCAAAATTGTAGAAGAATTTATAAGGATGAAATAAATAACTTTACCTCAAAAACGGATTGATCTTGCAATTCAATTTGTGCTGGTTGATTGAGACCAAGAGAGGAGAGATATTGCTTACGAAGAAGATTAGGGCTGCTTCTTTCAAATAAATAGGATTATCGTACATGAAATATTTTTTTTAAAAAATGTTCGATCAGAAATATAATGGATATTAATATAAAAAAATGCAAGGTTTCAAGAAAAACAAAAAGGTAGTAGTATTATTCTATACTAGTTGCCAGACGCGCACGTTCCGTGTCCGTCTGTGTGATCCCTTTTTTTTATTTTATTAAATTGTGTAAAAAATTATATTGTAGATTTTTTATATACATTTATATTTTTTTAATCAAGGAAAAAAATTTAAAAAGTATAGAAGTTATAAAATATAGAAGTTATAGAAGTTAAATAAAAAGAGAGTAAAAAAATTTAAAAGAAAAAATCTGTTAGGGACAATTATGGTATTTTAAAAAAAGGCTACACCAAAGTTGTGTTTTCCTTTTATTAATAGTATAGATAATAATTACATTAGTCATAAAAAAATGTAATCATATAAAATTATACATAGTTGTCCGGAGAAATAACCACCAAATATTCATAAGTTTCATCTTAACTGATAATATTAATATTGTTAGACTAGAATGAACATCTTTATACATTTTTATATTTAAAACTTCATATTTGTGTGAGTTTCAATAGTATTTACCATTTCATCTATAAACCAAAAGAATAAAGCCAACTATAAATTTTAAATTTTATATGTTAAGATGATAATTTATAATTTTAAATATTATAAATAAGATATCCACACATCAATGGGTAAAATAAATAGAATGATGGTATATTTAGGGGTTAAATAAGTTTTCGGTTTATACAAACATCCAATTTTATTTTATTTTTTTGTCTGAAGCTTTTGCTTTTTGTCCCCAAATATTTGCCATCACAACTCTTGATGTCAACTTTTAAGTCAACTCATGTGTACTTTTACATTTGTGAATAAGTTTTTGTAATCATGTTACTAATAAATATGAATCTCTCATGCAAAAATTTAAGATTTATAACATAAGATGAACTAAATATAAATTTTTTTAAGCGGAAAAAACAAAAAAATTCATGTTTAATTGATCTCTTGTTAATAAAAAAATTAAACTTTTGTGAGATATGTTTCTACAATGTACAAAATATGATTGCATATATATTTTTTTACTATTTTGAATGATATCCATGAGTTGACTTAAAATGAAGACAAAAATTCGTGACGCAAAATAGTTAGGACGACCAAAAACGCAAGATGGAGACTAAAAATATATATTTAACCCTAAAATTTATCACTTATTTTCTTTTTTACTCCTTAACAAGTTTCATAAGGGCGCAATTAGTGAATCTTATGAATAATGTGGAGCAGCAAATAGCTCATCCAAAACAAATACTACTGGATGATTGCTCAACTCACTCCACGAAAATGCAGCATTTTAATGGAAGCAAACTTCTAATAGTATAGTTTGACAGACTTGAACATATATAGTTCAGTTTGAGAAATCTTCAAACAAATATGCTATGGGCATAGTGGCTCACTGGTTCTTACTCAAGTAAGGGAAATCAATGTGAATTCCTCTATATGAGACGGGCAAAGGGGGAATGGAAAATATAAATAAGGGAAAGGAAGCTGTGGGGCAAGAGTGGAAGTTTGTAATGTATGAGGAGGGTAGTTTGTTTCTCCCTATGGAAGTTGTGGACTTATCATTCCACTGGTGAGATATGATTTTTTAAAATAAGCTAATTCTACTTTGCGCCTCTTAGCGACACAGTTTGCATTTTGCAGAGTAAGACCAAAACTATGATAGCAACTAGTAATCCAAGCATACACTACATGATAAGAAAAAATGAAAAAAAGAGTACACATTCTAAAGCACAACAGCAGCAACAGGGATGTTTAGTGCTCATTTGGAACTGCAGCACAATTCCAATTTTTTGGCGTCACAATGCAGTGCACTTCTGCAGTAAAAAATACAAAACTACAAATTGCAGCTTTACAGTTAACACGTGTTCAATGTTGTTCCACCGCATAAACAAACAGGCTACAAGTCTGGGGAATATGACTTGATTCCTATAGCCTTATGTTGACCCTTCTTTAGGCCACTAGTTTCCTTTGGTTATTTATGTTTAATATAAGGGCTTGTAAACAGCCAAAACATGTCCTGAAAATAGTTCAGTGCGGCAACTCAAAGGTATACCAAAACTCATGTTTGGATTCGCGCAATGAGGTGAGGCACCGTTCAAAGAAACATACAGATGGTGACAATTGAATATCTAAACAGCAAAAACATGTGGTTCCATTTGCATAATAGGTAAAAAATATATAATCTACATGCTTATCCTGAACATAAATGGATTGGGTTTTACATAAACATTAACAGAGAAAGAGGAACCAAAGACATTGAAAAACAATTATTTCCTCCTAACACCAAACATACTTGGATTCTATTAAAAAGTTTAAACCAACAGACAGGACCTAATAACATTTTATAAAACTCATTAAATTATTATTCACAGACAGTTATTCATCATGCATTCACTCTAGCAAAGTCTTTTCAACATAAAAATTAACAAGGATTTAGTCCCAGCTCTTCGAGTGATTGGATTATTCATTAAAATCCCCCCAGATGACATGGGGGAATGAAAGCTCGCCTTCGTGTGTATCCAGGGAAATTTACACCAAAATCTGGCTGCAGACCATACTCTCCGCCCCAAATTGGAGGCCTTCCAAAACGATTAGGACCTCTCCTCCTTTGAAAGTACCTCATAATACCAGTTCGAGGAATTCGAAAAGGAAGCGGTTCCTGTGCTTTCTTCTTTGTCGCCCGGTAAAAAGCAAACAAGTTCTTAAAAAACTTCATACCGTCCGTCCTTTGTCCAAACTCCTCCTCAAACTTCTTCTTCCACAACTCATCATTTGAGGCAAGGTATTGCAATTCAGAACATGTGCAACACACTTTGGCCAAATCATCACCAGGAAGATACTCAAATATCAAGAGCTTAAGTTCCATCGGAAGCCGCATAAAACACGGTGGAAGATCCAATCCAGCTTTATCACAAAGATCAATTAAAAGTGGCAATACAAGCCTATCTTTCACTATCTTCCACAATTCAAAAACCTCATCTTCACCATCATTAACACTAACACTAGCATTAGATTCAGAATTTGACATCATCATCAACTCTAAAGGCCTAGCAAATCTAGATTTATCTAAATAAACCCTATGAACCCTTGAACCAACATCATCAGACAAAGAACCATAAACATTCACAAAATTCCCTAATGTCTGAATTTTCAAATTCACAGAATGAGTTAAACCATTACCATTAGTAAGAATCTCAGGAAGAGTATACCTCAAAGATATCATTGAAGAAGAAGACATGTTATCAACAAGATGAGAGCAACTAATCGCCATACCCGAAACTTGATCAACACGAACAAACCCAGATTCAAGAATAACAGCATGAACAACAAATACCAGTAATTTAAAATCATTAACATCATCTCCAAGCGCTTCTCTAAGAACCCTTTTCACAAAATCAGGTTCTGAACTGTTCTTCGTCGCTAAAACCGCCTCGTCAGACCCATCAACGATTTCCATGATTTGCGGTTCTGGGGTTTCCAAATTTGGAAACTTTTCCGCCATGGGAGTTGAATGAGCGTCGGTCATGGTGATTTCCGGCGAGTTTTGAATGATGGGTGGGTCGTTGTCGTTGGATTGTTGTTGTGGGGTGGGTTTGTGAGGGAGGGTTTCACGGGAGAAGGCGTTGGGGTTGAAGGTGTAGAAAATGAGATCGCCGGCGGCTATGCCGAGGGAGTGGAGGGACTCGTTATCGTTAGGAGAGGAAGCGTTGATTTCGTCTTTTCTATTGAGAGATAGATGGAGAGATGAAGATGAAGAAGGAGAAGGGATGGTGGTAGAAAGAGTGGATTTGAGTTGGTGAAGGGAACATGGATCAGGAACTTCGATTTTTAGGGTTTCTTTGGATTCTAATGATCTGAGTCTGAGTTTCATGGTGCTGTTGATTTGATTGAGAGTCTCTTTGTTTGGTTTATGGCAAGTTCTAATTCTCGATAAGTTGGGGTATAAATACTCCCAATTCCCATGCTTTCCATAGCAAGAAACTTTTAGATATTTTTATTATTTTTTTTTTATCTTTAACACTATGTTTGAATACAAAAAAAAAGGGATAGAGAAAGATAAATTAATACCAAAAGATAGAGAAGATAAATTGAATAGAAAGTTTACAATGGTTTGGATGAATTAAAAAGTGAGAAGAGATAAATTAATAAAAGTGAGAAGGGGTGCATTGTTTAGCATTTGTCTATAATTTATAACAAAAACAAAGTTTTATCACATTGAGTGAAGTCGACCGAATAAATCAAACGACGTCATAATATTTTATCATTTTTTAAAGTAATTTAGTGAGATAACCGAGGTTCGAACTCCAACCAATATATATATATATATATATATATATATATATATATATATATATATATATATATATATATATATATATGTATAATGCAATATTTTGTCAACCGAGCTAAACTTACGGGAGTTTATCATATCCTCTTTAATAGATAATTTTGATTTGAATTAATCAAAATTTGTTCAATAATTTTGAGATTGATGTCATATATAATAGTTCTTTAATCTGAAATAAACAATTTTACAACAATACCCTCATTTAACTACTAGTTTATTTTCTTGTAAAAAATGATAAATTTGTTATTTTACCATTTTATTAAGGCAAATGCTAAACAATGCACCCCTTGCACTAGTTAAGAAACCAAAAGTGGTAAAATTGTCTCAGAAGTTGTGTAGTCAACTTTTTTAAAGTGTAAACTGTGATCTTTTCAATGTAAAATTTACTACTTTTACCTTCCTTAACTATTAGCAAGACCCTAAATTATAATATTAAGTTGAGTAACAACTTTTTATATATAGGTTGATGGAGGAGCTAACTTTATATTCAACGGTGTGGACAGCAACTTTCACCAATTTTTTGCCCCTTTTACTCGTTGGATTGAAACTAACAAAATCTAAAAAAGCCCAAAGAGAAACAAAAAATTAAAAAATTGTTTTTCTTTATTTATTTTTCTTGAAGAAATAAGGGCAGGAGAGAAGACATTTACCAATCATCTGTATCAAATAAGTACTTCTTCTGTCTTCAATCTCGATCATCACTGTTATACTGAAAAATCCCTCTTTTCACTTTCACTTTCAAAACCCCGCGGAAGAAGAATTAAGCTCCGTAAACCATTGGTATGCTTTCTCTTCTTCTACCTCGTACTCATGTTATTATTAGTATTACTGTCTCCTCGTATCTTAATTTTCAACCGCATTCATCTTTTTTGCTTGCAACCTAATTTTCATTATATGGGGTTGTTAAAAATTCAATTTTGATGCTGCCCTTTTGATTTGACTTATGTTCTGTCTTGATTTTGTGCCACATTGGTTCTATTTTATAGCTCTCTGCTATTTTATTTATTTAAATTATAAGATAGGAGTACCATTAGATTGAATTTAATTTTGATTACTTGAATTGAATGCCACTTCTTTCAGTGTGTCCTGGTTTGTAATGAATTTCACTATTTTTCATGGGAATTTATCATTTTTATTTATTTTTGTTGGTTTTATGTTATATAATTGGATTGGGAGCTATTAAGATATGTATAAATTTTTACTCTTGTAGACTGAAATATCATTAGTATTTGGAATTGGAGGGCTTATTTGCACAGATGTCCAATAATAATCCACAATATCCAGGTTTACAGGTAGAGTATTCAGAAGTAATTTTTTTGTTTGTGGTTTAATTATTATTATTATTTTAGTTTAATATTTAATTTGATTTTTTTATTTGTTGTGCTACTGCTAGCCAATTCGGCCTCCGATTCCCGGTTCAATGGATCCTCAGCGCAATTTTGGTCAACTCATGCCAGTTCAAGTAATGCTTTTTTACTAACTGTTGTGGTATCAGCTCTAGGTCAAATTATTATATATCTGAATTGACCAATTTGTTTCTGCAGTTTCGGCCTGTTGTTCCCAATCAACAGCCACAACAGTTTGTTCCCATGCCGGCTCAACATTACCACCAACAGTTTAATGTTGGAATGCCTCCTCAAAATCAACCGCCCCAATTTTCTCAACCGATTCAACAGTTTCCGCCGAGAGTTGGTCAGCAGTTACCACTCCCATCGCAGATGATTCCAATGCCAGTTGCGCGGCCAAACATGCAAACATCGTCCGAATCAATGATGCCAAAGCCTGATTCTCAAGCTCCAAATGGGTACACACAAGGTTTAGGTGGCCCGGCAATGCCAATCTCTTCATCGTTTATGGTAAAGTTCTGGTTTGCATTTATACGGGATAACTTATTATTCAATCACACAAGTGTTGATTCAAGGTTTGCATTTTTGTAGTTTGCACCACCGCCTTATGGTCAAGCGCCCCAAGCTAATTTTAATTCTACCGGTCAATATCAACCCGTTCCCCAAATCCAAGCTCCCGCTGGTTCTTTGTCCCAGAGCATTACTCCTGGTACAACTCCCCAGAGCAACGGCGCACAACCTACGGCTACAACTGTCATGTCTTCAGTATGAGTCTTACTTATTTTTGACTTCACACAGAATCCGTATTTTGTCTCAGCGGAAATTTGATGCAGTCTTAATTTATTTCTTTCAGTCTTCAATTGTCCAGCCACACATTGGGAAGGTTGGCTCCTCAGATTGGATCGAGCATACTTCTGCTACTGGAAGAAGGTAATTGATTCAAATATCTGCTTGTGATCCTAGGTTACAGACCATAGTTGAAATTAAATAAGGGGTTGGGAGGGGGAATAGGCGAGAATAATGACCATTGTTTTTAATATACTATCCCTTAACACATATCATTGGGCCCGAAGTTCTCTTTCTTAGAACTTTGCTCCTGTCTTCATTTTGCTTGGTAGTCCTTTTTCACCTATCATGGGCTCCAAATGAAGATACTTACTAGTCCTTAATTAAAATGGTTGAAAACTACAAATAAAGATACTTGTTTTTGGTGATATATATTTAGTGTTTTATTTTCAGTATAACATCTGTTCAATTCATTTTACGTAAACTGGATATCCAACTTGTTATATACTGATAGATTCCCCGTAGTGACATCACTCATGCTACTAATTGGTAATTGTTTACATCTTTATCCTTCCTAACTTTTGATCTTCATAAAAAATTAATTCAACGAACTTTTTATAAAAGGGAAATTACCATTGGTATTCGGTATTTAGACTTATCCCTGGCTTTATGTTTCTGTCAATTTATAGATGTCCTTTATGTCGTGTGATGAATTGGGTCCATTTTATATTCTCTGAGTAATGCTCAATGTTTTCCTAGTGGTAAATGTCTACAAGTCTCGGTTTATAAAATTTCTCCTTATTTTACAGATTTTACTACAATAAGAGAACTAAATTATCTAGCTGGGAGAAGCCTTTTGAATTGATGACGCCTATTGAGGTGAGTCATACCGTTAATTTCGCTTTATTTTATTGTATGATTCGTTGGGCATGCCTTTGGTTCTATTACTTTTTGGGTTTCTGGTGAAAGTTGGGACATTTGCATATCTCTTTTGGTCAGTAAGTACAATATTAGCTGGGTCAACATATTGAAGTTTAATTGTTATTTGATTTCTATTTGTCCAAGTGTGGTGAAAATAATTCGGTACATTAGCTCACTCTTCACTGAATGGGTTTTCTCTCGGGCAGGCAACCATCAATCTTGACTTTTATGTCTTATTGTAAGGTCAGTTTTGTGACAATTGCCGGTTGGACTGTCTGATATCAGCTTTGTTTTCTTTGGATGATGCTGTATAGTAGAATATTTTTTTTTATAATATTTTAAAATATAAGATAAAAATTATTCTCTTAATATCAGAAAGAATAACAGAAAACAGTTGATTTTGTCCTAAAATTATTTTTAGTATCCATTGTTTAATACAAAATAACAATACTTATTCCATGTGGTTTCTTACTTCCTTCTTTGTGTGCTGACTTGTTACTCATGGTTGCTTATTCATTCTTCATATAACGGTTATGTATTTTTGTTTAAGTTTGCTTCTGAAAATAAAGTGCTCTTTCTCTGGTTCCACTTCATGTGTGTGCACACATTTTATTTTATTTTCTTTAATGTGATTTCCCCGTGGATAATCACTGTCTTGTATTTGCTTCATTGAGGGATAGATGGACAATGCATCTATATGTTGATACTATACACTGTATGTTTAAATAAGAGGAGAATTGTAATGATAGATCTCTTATTCTTTCATTTTTAAATTATCATAGAACAAAGACAAATGTCAATCAATGTTAAGGCGATTTCTGATGACATATAGTTCTCTTCACGAAGCTAATCCATTGTATTCTTAAGAGAATAATCCTTTTTTATTGACAAATTAAGAGAATGGTCCCAGTATATCCATTTTGCATAAGATTTTGAGCATATGATGGTTGTCTTTTATTAGTAAAATATTTGTATCACTCCAAACACTTCAAAGTTGGTGACGGTTTTTTATGCCTTAGTGTTAAGATGCCTTACAGGTACATGCTGTCCGACTCTATTGAGAGGTAGGTGATGCTTTAGGTCTTTGCTGTACCTACTTTTTTATTCCAGTGTTTGCAAATTCTATAATTGCATCATTGTCTAGATTGCTAACTACTTTGGAATTTATAATGATTTACCAGTGAGTGTCATAGCTATTAGCAAGTGTTTTTTACTTAATAAAATATACATTACACATGCTTGATGCTTCTAAATGTTTAGACAATTTTTTATATTTATATCAGAATATCGGTTTCAAATATCGTTATTTGCATGATAGTTGAACTAGGCAAAATTTTCATCCAAAACAATGTTTCCAATCTTCCTGTTTGTAGAATAAATGTTAGATAAAACTTGGGTTTTCTGCTATGGAAGCAATAAGATGCATTGCTTTCTATTTCTTCTATACGTGGCTTACTGCTGTCTGATTTTAGGATCTTAGAAAGGTTACTGTAAATGATGTTGGCAAAGAAAATTTGCAGGTGCATTCATTCATGGACTTTTGGGTATAAATGTACAGTGTAGTTTACATTATGAAGATTCTGAATTTCCTGTCCACTGTGTCTGAATCATTTAGTATTCCTGTGATCCTGTCTATATACAGTATGATCTGTCGGGAGGATTGCATGTAACAAGAGGGACTGTCAAGGTTGCTGGTGAAATGGTTTGGTTCAGTTGGATTTTCTGTTAAGATTTGACAAGGAGGAGAAATAAAAATATAAAATGTGTAAGCTGACTATAATTGACATTACTATAATGTGAGGCCTCTAAATTTTCTGCATCTTCAGATGACCAATTTGTGTAAATGAATATTCATTCAACTCTTATTTGATAATGGCCAGAACTCAAAATCAACGGGGACAGGAGTAATAAGAAGTGAAAATTCATTAATGTTGATGGACATATATATATATATATTTTTTGCTTATGAATGATAAATATATAACTAGGCTGGTTTTCTAAGTGCTTGATGTGAGTTGGCTTGTTAGTTGTTAGTAATTGATCCTTTACCTTGCCCAATTATTTCCTGGATATGGTGTTGTTTCTATCACATAATTTTTTTTGGAAGGAATTCACCTTATGATAACTTATTCCATTTTTTTCATTTTGTTAGAGGGTAGACGCATCAACAAACTGGAAGGAGTACTCGAGTCCTGATGGAAGAAAGTGTGTCTTGGTTCTGTTAATTTATTTATTTACTTTATTAATGCTTGTTGCTGATTTTTTTCTCTCTCTGTTTTATGAAACTTTTGTAGGTATTATTACAACAAGATCACTAAGGAATCAAAGTGGTTAATTCCTGAGGAATTGAAGGTATCCACCATTTAAAACAATATCATTTTAAATATTCTGAGTTATTTTATGCCACGTGTTTCTGTACTCACATTTCTTTTATGGATTTGTGTTTTGCTTCAAGTTTGCTCGTGAGCAAGTTGAAAAGGCAATGGTCAATGGAGCACTTCCTGAGCCATTACTGAATCCCTGTACTCAAGCCTCTGCAGCTTCTGGGACCGAAGCAGTGCCTAGTGCAGATAATTCATCTTTACCCAGTCAACGCGAACCATCAAGCCCGGTTTCAGTTGTTCCAGTTGTTACCGCTTCCCCAAGTAATCTGCAATCTGAGATAGCTAGCGGATCACATGCCTCGCCTTCTGCAACCGCTGTAACTGGAACAAGAATTGATGAACCTGAGGCACCCGTAAATAGTATCAATCCATCAGATGCTAGTGTGGGAAGTGATAGAGCTCTTGTTTCTGATACTAATACTGCTGTAACACCAATGTATTCCTTATTCTTCTTGTTTCAAGTTCGTTCTTTGATTTCATTTTTGTCTTGTGCCACGTCATTTTATTTGTTTCTGGTAAAATTGTGTAGGAATGACGCCAATAATATTTCAGCTCAAGAGAATGTAGGTTCTGCTGATGGTGTTCCAGGAGAAGATAAAGAAGTATGCTTCTCTCATTGTAGTCTTAATATCTCTTGGATGATTTTGCTTATGGTGGTTAACAATCTGATTAAATCTTTATTTTGAAGGATGGGAAAATTGATTCAACAGGGGAGAACGTTAATGACGTGGCCTCAGAAACAAAGACTGTTGAGCCAGAATCATTAGTTTATGCGAATAAGTTGGTATGAGATTGAAATATCAATATATCAACTCTACCTCTTTCTTTATGTTCCTGGGCATTGATCATATGCTATTTTTCTTTTCAGGAAGCTAAAGATGCTTTCAAATCACTCTTGGAGTCTGTAAATGTTGGATCTGACTGGAATTGGGATCGGGTATAGTGATCTCTAGTCGTTGATATGTTTTATTTGAGTTATACTTATTTATATCATTTCATAACTTTTGAATGTTTCTCTTGTTAATTTGATTTGCTTGATATTGATGTTCAGGCTATGCGATTAATAATTAATGACAAAAGGTATGGTGCCCTAAAATCTCTTGGAGAAAGGAAGCAAGCTTTCAATGAGGTAATTCTAGTGTAACCATGGAGAGATCTCTTGTTCCCTTTACTCTTACCTGAAATGTATCATCTGTCATGACTCATGCGAAAATCTCACTGACTACCAATCTTCTTTCATATTTATTGATCAAATATATCGATAATAAAAATGGAAAATTTTATGAAGATAATTAATCCTAGTAGTAACCAAGTCAATTCTCTTTTTTAAACAGATAATTATTTTTAATTGATATTTAATCCAATAATTATCATTAGAATATAGCAATACATTATGTATATGACACTAAGGAGAAGATAGGTTGCTGGGGACAATATTCTTTGTTATCTCCTTTGCGCTACATTCCTACAAAAATAATCCCTACATCACCTTTATTTGTCAATCGGCGATCTTACAAAATTGCTATCTCTAATCTATATTGTCTATTATGCTGTATCATTTACTTAATATTTATGACATGATAAAGTCACTATTTCTTATTTTCAGTACTTAAGTCAAAGGAAAAAACAGGAAGCAGAAGAAAAGCGTATGAAGCACAAAAAAGCACGGGAGGATTTTAGAAAAATGTTGGAAGTAGGTTTATCTGCTTCCATGCAATATGGCACTTCCTTTGATTGTGATTTTTTTGTTGCTAATTGGTAATATATACAATTGTTTGCCAGGAATCCACAGAGTTGACTTCATCCACTAGATACAGGTTTCATTTTATTTCATGATACTTGAATTTGATGTATTTTTTATTCAACTTAGACCGGCCAAATGTTTCAATCGATATATTTGGAATCTTGTCATTGATTTTGTTTTTTGGGGGAAATCAATGCAGCAAAGCAGTAGCTATTTTTGAAAATGATGAACGTTTCAAGGCGGTCGAGCGTGATAGAGATCGCAAGGATATGTTTGATAGCTTCTTGGAGGAACTTGTAAACAAGGTGCATTATACTATCTAATTGTCATGCATGTTTGCTGTGCTTCTGGATTGAAACTTCTGCCTACATGTGCATCTTAGATCCTTTTGGTAGCATAATGTTAGTCTCCAGGATTTGCATGCACACAATTGAAATTTCCTCCATTTATTACACTTGCTTTGGTTCGGATTTAAATTGGATGTTTTCTGGATCAGCAAAGTTTAGTTACAGTGGTTTCAAACCCATGCTAAATTTTATTCAAAGATACGTTCTGGATTTTGCATTACTTAATTCTAAGCTGTAGCGAAGTTGTGGACCTCTAGGTGAAGTCTGTTATTATTATTATTAGTAGTAAAAACAAGGGAATCTAGATATACTGTACTAAAACGTTGTCATACTTTACCTTTTAATGGATAGGGGATCAGGAGGGATATTTTTTTAGGTTGTGTTCAATACATTAAAATTGCAAATGTTTTTGGTGAATTTTCATTAGGAGCGGGCTAAGGCACTGGAGGAGCGGAAGCGAAATACAGTGGAATACAGGAAATTCTTGGAATCTTGCGACTTTATTAAGGTATTTTTTCTTCTATTCATTATGTTTCTAAAGGTCATATGTGATGCTAAAATTTCCATTGACGCATTTGTCACCTTTTCCATAGGCTAATACCCAGTGGCGAAAGGTTCAAGACCGCTTAGAGGCTGATGAAAGATGTTCTCGACTGGAGAAAATTGACCGCTTGGAAATATTCCAAGTAACTTTCTTTATTCCTTCACAATGAAAGTTTACTATTTTTGTTATTCAACTTCTGTAATATTGAAATTTTCCGCTAATTTTCTTGAGATGGGCAAATAAATTATAGAATCCTCAACACAATCAATCTAACAATTATATATATACACACACAGACACATGCACAATCTATTATATATATAAAAAGACATGCACAAACTAATTTTAAGTAAGGAAATTACTTGACAAAAAAAAGAGAGTACGGGAACTAATTATATAACAGAAAATTAGATGATATTCTCCCTAAATTGGTGATTCCAACAGATCTAATTTATATTTTATCTTTCAGGATTATTTGCGTGATTTAGAGAAGGAAGAAGAAGAGCAGAAGAAGATACAGAAGGTGCTTTTATGTTTATACTCTACTTGTGGTTGTAGGACTCTACTCTCCTTTATTTTATTGCATAATCTCATCTCTGTTCTCAAACAAAATAGGAAGAATTGAGAAAAGCGGAACGTAAAAACCGTGATGAATTCCGCAAATTGATGGATGAACATATCGCTTCAGGCATTCTTACAGCAAAAACTCACTGGCGCGATTATCATTCACAGGTTAATTGTCCATTGCTATGGTTACTCATCTTTTTGTTTTCTGTTTTAAAGTGCAAAGTTTAAACTTGCCGATTTCATTCATAATGTTGTTACCTTATTTTGATTTTCTGATTTGTTTTTGTCTTGGACACTTGGATAAAATATTTTACACTGACAGTAACAATGATGTTTTTTGTGGTCTTGTAGGTGAAAGACTTACCAGCCTATCTAGCAGTGGCTTCAAACACCTCAGGTTCAACTCCAAAAGAATTATTTGAAGATGTTGTCGAAGAGCTAGAGAAACAAGTGAGTATGCTCAGCTGTCTTTATAGTTGGTGCTGAACCATCCAAGTGTCCCTTTATTCTACCCCCCTCGCAATAAATTTTCAAAAATTGTCCTTTTAGATGCTCTCGGGAGTAACTTAAATTTCAATTTACCGTAAAGGCAAGATATAGAATCTTGATTTGTTGAGATAGCATTGTTCCTCGTCTCATATGAGCTTGACAACTTTTACATTTATGCATCCTGAAAAATTTTGGAATTGGAAAAAACTGTTACAGTATCAAGAAGAAAAGAGTCAAATAAAAGCCTAATCTTCCATTATATTTAATGTTACAGTATCAAGAAGAAAAGAGTCAAATAAAAGATGCTGTGAAGTTGGCAAAGGTATGATGGATTGATGCTTTGTGGTTTCCGTTTAAAAATCAGTTTTTCACATATATGTTATCATACTTCTCAGATCTCGTTGTCAACAACCTGGACTTTCGAAGACTTCAAATCAGCTTTATCAGAACACGTTAGCTCTTCACCTGTATCTGATTCCAACTTAAAGGTAGGTACACGAGTGAGAAATACACAATCCACATGTATTGGATTTTTTGTATCTTGGTTCCAATTGCATATTTGTGTTGTACAACGAATGGCATCTGAAAGCCTTTCTTATATTTTTAGTTTTTCTCACAGTTCTGCTTGAACTTGTGGTTTTTCCAATATTTATATCTACAAATCTGAATCCAAAAACTAGTTTTAAAGTATAAAGCATGAAATAATTTTTGGGAAATGCTAACAAGTGACCCTAAGGGGGAACTTGTTAGCATGATCCATAGTTTTTTTTAAGTCATTATCACGAGCTCAATATTATACGCATAAATAGTTAATCATAAATCTCTTTGATAATTAAGTAAGTGGGTCACCTAATAATTTATTTTATTCTTAACAAGTTTTAGTTTTAATATTGATCATGCCCTTTTATTCTTTCATATCTTATTTATTTTTAACCCCCTTGTAGTAACTCTAATATATGTTTAAGCATACCAATTTTAATAACTCTTTTACAAGGACTGCCTTCCAAATCAGGATTTAAACTATATATTTAGGCAAACTTTGGATAGAGGCTGAGATTGTTAGTAGGACTCATAGTTTCTGAAATTTTGGTCAATTATAGGAATAGATGTTACCTTTGTTGGAAATTCGCCTTCATTGCGGTCCACCCCCAGCCACCTAATTTCGTAATTTGGGTTGCCTTCATTGCAGCTTCCAACACTTTCATTGTGTTAGGTGTGAAGGGGTGGATTTAGTCACACATTGCTTAGCGATATGGCCTCTTTAGTGTTTATAAAGCTTGGGCTACCCTCACCTTACAACCCGGTTTTGTAAGGATGAGTTAGACCCAATATAAAATCTAACAATTATGGTAAGGGGATTCAAAGATACCATCTCTTAATAAGGTTTTGGTTTTTTAGCGTTAGGTCTAATTATTCTTGATTTGGAAATATGCCTTCTCCGTGTCTGGTTTGATTCCGTGCTATCCTGCAGTTAGTGTTTGAAGAGCTACTAGAACGGGCTAAGGAGAAGGAGGAGAAGGAAGCTAAGAAGCGCAAACGTCTTGCAGATGATTTCTTTCATCTGCTATATTCTATCAAGGTGTGGTATTGTGGTCATTAACATATAAGAGTTGTCAGGTAGAAATGATTGAGTTATAAATATTTATTCTTTTGCTTAATTGTTGCAGGACATTACCGAGTCTTCAAAATGGGAGGACTTTAGGCCACTTATTGAAGAGAGCCAAGAGTTCAGGTCTGAATGATAACTTTCTTTTTTATAATGTTTTTGAGGTGTGTGTGTGTATTAAACGTATAAGTGAATTCATAATATTTTTTTTTTACAATAAATTCATAATATTTCTAATATCATCAAATGGGTTCACGACACATTACAGAAATAAAGTTATTGTCTCTAACACTACAAATAATTATACCTATGTTTTAATGTAAATAGCGACTGTTTGTACGTTCCAGGGAAGTGTTTCTGAAAACATGTGAAAACCCAAATATACCCTGACAATTTTAGGGTTAGAGGTAGGTTTGAGTGTAGTTTAGGGGTTTGGAGGTAAAAAAAACATGGGTTTCAAAGCTGAACACCCTGTGAGCTCACTTTCCTTTGTTTGTTAGTGCCTGCTGTCATTTTACCACCATACTAGTACATACATACCCATCAAACCCTCGAGCTTTCTAGTGGCTTCCTGATGACTGTGCTTTCAGACGAGCTTTTTATGCCATTGAGACTTAAAATCTTGTTTGTTTCTTCAAGTCTTTGTGCCTTAAACTTGTTTATTTTCTTGACTTTTGTAATTTACTTGTATGTTTTACTTGATGGTGAAGATGAATGTCTGAGTACTTTTTGGGTTTTCAACTTTATTGTGCGTATTATAAACTAATTTTATTGTATCAGTCATCTTTGGTATAGCAGTTACTCTGCAATTTTCTGTAGTACTTTACCATTATTGGGGTTGACTGTTCACACTGCTCTTTGGATTGGCTTCTTTGAATAAACCTATCTATCTTGAAAATAGATCCTAATGTTCCTATCTATTTTTGTATATAATTTTCTAGATCTATTGGAGATGCGAGCCAATGCAAGCAATTATTTGAGGATTATGTTGCACAACTGAAAGAGGAGGCAAAGGAGAATGAGCGGAAACGGAAAGAGGAAAGGGTGCGATTCTATTCATTTCATCCATATTTGAGAATTGAGATTTATGTTTCTTTTTCGTTATTTTCTTACACACCAAAAAACCTATCTTTATATGACGTGCAAATCCCTTAAAAGTGAAAAGAAGGAAGAAAAGGAGTGCAATTCATCTAGTCAAATGCTTTCTAATTCCTTTTTTCTCTGCAAAATATTTTTCAAAATTTTCAATCTGTTTCTAACCAGAATATGAGAGATGATTCCAGAGGTGTACTCTGTTGCTTTGGGAAAGTATTAACAGATGACTTTTACATTTCTGTTCTGTAATCCACTTATGCCGGCTTACTTCAAAAATCACAGAATATCCTTCTGGTTTTTACTATTCATTATTGGATTCACTTGCAGTGCAGCGGTGTTTGTATTATTTGCAGTAAAAAGTTCTGAAATATAATCTTGTGCAGGCAAAGAAGGATAGAGATAGGGAGGAAAGAGAAAGAAGGAAATCAAAGCAGAGAAGGGAAAAAGATGGAGGGCGTGAAAGATGGAAAGAGGAGACACATAAGAGGGATAGAAGTGACAGTGTGGATTTAAATGAAGACGATAACCGTAAACAAAGGAAGCAGCATCAGAGTCCGGATTACGTTTCTCACGAAACTGATAAAGAGAGGACTAAGAAATCTCATGGTCACAGTAGCGACCGCAAGAAATCCAGACGGGTAAGCAGATAGTGTATTACAAGACTGTTTTTCACCAATGTTCAATATTTATTTTTTTCCTGGTATCATTTATCGTTTCACTGATTGATTGTGCTCGTGTTTTTTGTTTTGGAATGAATGGAGCAGCATGGTTCTGGTCATGAATCTGATGACGGGCGGCACAAGAGACACAGGAGAGACCACCGCGATTCTCATAGAGAAGGTGAGCAACTTGAAGATGGAGAATTTGGTAATGACGTGGTTATGGATAGATGGTAATCGTGTTTATTACAAGTTTACTGAATACATTCTGATTAGCTCGTATGTATTAATTTGGAACCAAAAAATTATTAAAATATAATTTTTTTTAGAGAACTTCCTTGTATGCTGTAATGTTTTTACACCGAAAAATTTGGTACTAGAAGGAAAGGTTAGGTTCTCACTCGAGGCATGGCTTGTGGCAGCTTACATTAGTTTTTTTTTTTAATGGCTGGCAACTTACATTAGTATAATACCATTTTTTATTTTAAAATGTATTTTTCACTAGTATTGATATTGATATTCTAAGTAAAATGGATGCAATGTTTTAATTCTCAAGGCCATGTAAATACCCCTGCTAAGTTAGGTTTGCTTGTATTAAGGCCATTTTAATTGGTATTAAGGCAATTTGAATTCACTTATTTGTGTTTATCTACTAACATAAGCATTTATGAGACGGTTTGAGAGAGCTTACGGGAACAATTTGTGACATGTCCATAAGTTGTTCTTATCACATTTCCATAAGCTCTTCAGGATAACTTATATGAAAATAATTTGACTTAATTTCATTGTTGTCAATTGTCAAACAGTGACTACGGTAGCGTAGCACTATAGTGTAGTGGAATTTGAACATACCTATTGTTCCGCGAAATGCTATATAGTACAAAAATGTTATCAAATAGTGGCATTATAGCACCTTATTCAATTGTAGTGGAATTTGAGCTAATCTTTATTTTCCGTGATCAACAATTTATTGCTTTATTTTTGTTCAAAAAAAAAGAAGCTTTATTTCATCTTTTGTATAGAAATAGTTCATACACAACTATTTAAATAATAAACGTTTTATTAATAAGCATTTAATTAGTTGTTTTTATATAATCCATGTGTAACATTGTATTTACCACATAATTCTTTTTTGTTGTTAAAGTTGTGTATAGAATCCTCCAATATATCAGTGTTTCAAGTGCAGATTGGAGTAAGCATGAACCGGATTTGGGTTACTTCCAATGGTTTGGAATGCTACCAATTTTGGGGACTTGTTAACAAGTTATGTTCTTTGATTGATAAATTCAATGATTAAGAGGTAATGCCATAGTTTATTATATGTTTTCATTTAAATTGTCATATATTAATTCTATTTAGTCACCAACAGTGTTAGTGGATATTTTGCACCCATATAGTCACTAACAATATTAGTGAATATTTTGCACCCATAACATAGATACCGTAGATACCGTTTGACTTAGCTTATTTCAAACTTTTTTACTCAATAAAAAAGGAAGCTAGACTAAACAGATTTTCAATAAATTCTTGATAGAAAAAAAATGCTTAATTTTATGAATAAAATACATAGATAAAAGATTTTTGAAGCTAAAATAACAACAGTTACCAAACATTTTTCACTTTTAGTTTTTAAATAGCTTCTAAGACCTAAAAAAGTCAGATCAAACAATATTAGTTCATAAAAATATTTTGCATCCATAGACCATAGAAGTATTTTAATCACACCAAAACGAATATTTAAATATAATTATTGAGTTTTTGATAAACATTGAATGCCATCTTGCAAATGGATATGTACTTTATAAGACAACAATGAGTAAGGTAAGTGTGCACTCATATTTTCCACATGCAAACTACCTCAACTGCATTCATATTTGAAAGATGACATTGTTGACAAGAAACTTGTGAATTGTGATGATGCAAAGGTAGATAGATAGATACCTATGCTATGGTTAGCTAGATTGTCACTAGAAATACAAAAGCTTCTTCTTCTTCTTTTTGCTTTTCGTTGTGAACTTTTATTTTGTCACCTTTAATTAAGTCGTAAAATTACAACCCCACTTGCTACAACCGTATACCAAATGTGAAAAGCAAGGTCCACCCATTTGCATCCTCTCATTGCATGTAGCTTTTAATGTTCTCCTTTTGGCAGGCCATATATCATTTCATAAGCAACTTGAAAATTCACTACATAATCAATTTTCCATTACATTACATAGTTTACATTGTTGTTTGCGCGTGTTGATGCTTTCATCATGTTTTCCCATGATTTTAATTATTAAATTTAAGTCAACCATTGTGCGAATCTTATTCTTGAAAGAATTTTTTATATACCATTGGGCATAATTATTTCATTTTTTGTCAAATACTACACAGCTTCGAAGAGTTTTTTTTTTTGGAATAATACTTGATATGCTACTCTTTCAAAGATCAATTTAAAAGTTTTTTTTTTTTTTGGCATAAATATATTAGAGTTTTATTTGATAAATTCCGAGTATAAATTATATTATATTGTAAAGAAATCTCTAACTAGTCAATGTTTTTGTTCACATAAAATGTATTATTTTCTCTTATGATAATGATATTATCTATAGACAAGACATAACCCTATTATCTCATTATTCTTCAAATGGTATCAGATATTATTGATTTGAGTCACTCACCGTTTATAACCACACACCAAGCTTAATAGTGATGAGTGTTTTGAGAAAAATCTAAGTTCCACGTAGAATAAAGATAGATAAAATTACAATCGTAGTTCTTTAACTTAATTTTAGATGATAATTTGATTCTTTATCTTTTTTATAAAAAAAATTCCATTTTTGCCATTTTAGTCCATTTGCATATGAATTTTAAGTTTCAAAATTATGAATTTATTTTCTTGTGATTTTCAAGTCTTCGAATCTATCGTCTTTCATCCATTATGCATATGAATGTTACACTTAAAGCTTGAAAGTTCATATGTAAATGGACCAAAAGGGCAAAAATGAAATATAGAAAAACATGAATAACCAAATTGTTATCTGAAATTAAGTTAATGAGCCCCAGATATAATTTTACCAATAAAATATAATGTCTTATTAGAGTTTGTAAAAGTGACATTTCACCATACAAATCAACTTTGGGAAAAATTCAACCTAAATTATATGGTATTAGAACTTTCTAAACAAACCCATATATCATTTTAAAAAAATTAAACAAAAGATAATAATATACATGTCTTTCTAATTTAAGTTCCTTTTTTTTTGTTGAAAATTATAAGTTACTTTTTAAAGCCCAAGTTATTAAGTTAAAAACAGTTCTCACTTCTCAAGATATTTTAAATTATTGTGTAATAAAAAGATATTTAAATTATAAAAAAAAAAAGAGGGAATAAATAGTCTTATTTCTGTAGATTATGCCGAATCCTGTAGAAAATAATGGAATTATTATGCTGAATGGAAAAATTAATTATTTAATTAGTGAAAAAATTTATTTAAGTTATCTAACTATTGAATGATTGATAGATAAATTCCATTGATTAGTTTCTATCAGCTAGTTAATTAGTCAAAAAAAATAGAAAAATTCCATTGATTATCTAACTACTCCCCCGTTCCTTTTTATTTGATGTTTTAGAAAAAAAAATTGTTTCAAATTATTTGATGTTTTGATAATTTAAGGTTATATTTTGTCTATTATACCCTCCTTCATAATTTTTTTTTGACTAAATTTTATATAATCTTTTTATTGTATCTTTATTTTTTACTAAACTTCTTCGTATAATCTTTTTATTATATCTTTTTTTTTTATTAAACTTCTTCATATAATCTTTTTATTTTTTTTTGTTTTCTTCTTTTTTTTTCCTTGCATGTTTGTTGAAAATCTTGTTACACAACATTAAGAAACTCAAAGTGACTACAACTTGAAAATACGAAATTTTTTAGAACACATGAACTTTTGAAATATTCTACTTTAAAAATAAAAATGTGACTACAACTCAATCACAATAAGTATTATTCCATGCCTAAATAATCCTTGACTTCTCGTACTAAAATTGGTTCACACTTCATTTGAATGGGTAGTTGTCCTATTTTTTCTAGCCTTTGATTTTATTTTATTTTTGTTGAAAAGGCAAAAACAAAAAAATTGGTTTGTTACGATCCGTCTTTAATTTTTTTGTGGTTTTAATTTTTTGGAAAGATAAAGTGTGTGCAAAAAAATAGGAATTTTTTTGTGATTAAAATTAGAGTATAATATATTCCAAAAAAAAGGGTATAATAGGAAAATATAGTGCAAAATTACACTTTCTTAATTTGATTTTTTTTCTCAAACATCAAATAAAAAGGAACGGAGGGAATATTTAATTACTCAAAAAAAAGAAAGATGAATTCCATTGATTAGTTTCCATCAGCTAGTTAGTTTAGCCAACCATACTTAAGCTTTTAATTAAGACTTGATAACATGTGAGTCCACGTATTAAACATGAAAAAGCTGCACCACAATAAATAATGTTGCCAATTTTCTAGAATATGAGAGAATTCATATAGTACATCCTTCATTTTTCTTTGAAAAGTAGTATAAGATATGTATGCAGGGCCGTCTTTGACCCATGCAAAGAGGTCTACGGCACCGGCCTTCAAAAATGTATAATTAGATAATAGGTAGTTATATTGAAGGTTTAAGTAACAGTAATAATGATCCAGTAATAATAATGGTCCAGCAGAGTAAAATTATACTAATAATAGTCTATGTGCTTATGTTTTATTGTTCTTCTACTACTTTTTGAGTTTTTTGTCTTATTAATATTTATTTGTTCACAAAAATAAATATTAAGTTCTTTTTAAAAAACATATTTATTTTTATTAGGGGGTTCATTTTTATTATTAGCTCGGGGCCTCTAAATATTCGAAGACGGCCCTGTATGTATGTATACTAGTATACGTACGTGAGACATACGAATGAGAATCCAAAAGTAAAGTTCCTATTTTAGCCCTTAATTTATTATTCCCTAACAAGACATGCACTATATATATCTATATAAATGGATCACATAGTCCTATTCTTGCTTTATCTCTAAGTAATAAGCAATTCTAGAAAGCAAAAAATTAAATGTCGTCTAAAGTTAGTGCCCCTCTTTGCTTGGCAGTGTTCTTCTTCCTTTTCTTAACCTTCACACATGCAAGAATACTTGGCCCTGTTTCTTCCCCTATTAGTTCAAGCAATAATTTTCAACATGAGGTGAGTTGCTTTAATTGATATAATTTTGCATGTAATCTTAATCTCAACTAAGTGGTTAACGAGTTTTAGTATAAAGTCAAAATGTTTTTATGGTATTTGAATTTAAATTTTGGCTAAAAGAGTCGTTAATCAGACTTTTACTTAACTCTCAGCTGAATTCTGAATTATTTCATACAAAAGTATATAATATGTTCGTAGCCTTTGTTGTATATATAGTTCAATTAATAATCTTCTTATGTTAAACTTGTTATAATTTTAGGTTTTGGAAGATGAGAAAGTTGACATAGAAGAGAATTGTGATGGTATTAGTGAAGATGATTGTTTGATGAGAAGAACACTTGTAGCTCACACGGATTATATCTACACACAAAAACAAAAACCATAGGTCTAAAAGATGGTTTTCTACACCTTATTGTGATTTTATTTTATTTTTTCCTTCAAACGGCTACTGTTAGTTGTTTGTTAGATTAATAGTCTCTCCGGTATCGTATATAATAAACTTTTCAATTTTTAGGTTCATTTAATAACTGATGAATTTAATCAGTATTATTAAATGAATTTAAAAAGTAAAAAGTTGTTTATATATAAGATCAGAATGATATATTTTTTCTACTTCGTTTGGAGTTGTAATTTAATTTATAAGCAATAGTTTTTGTATGAAAATTAATTTTTGACTTTTTGGAGCTTGTTTTCTAATTCATATACAGTTGTATAGACAGAAGAATTTTAATTTTGTATGATTATGTGTTTGTTTGTATTAATTATTTCATAATGTAAGCCCATGTGAATACTGATTTTGGTAAATAAATATTTTGAGATATTTTAACTTATACATAATTATGGAGAGTTGTTATTGTTTTCTTTTTGGGGGTGGGGGTAGCAATGTTTTCATTGTGATTGGTCATATCAAAGTATAAGCTGTAAAGTTCAGGACTTGTTTGGCAAATAACAAACAAAATGAACTTTAAAGTCACTTGTTTTGCAAAGTGAGTAATATAGCTTTTGCAGAGGAAACAGAGAAAAGCTTAAAATTGTAGATTCTTCCCGTTCACGTTTTATGTTTCTATTTATTCTAAACAAATATCTTATGAAGGTTTAACCAAGAGAGGTTTCATCTAGTGAAAATTGTTGGACTCCCATAATCTAACAAGATAAGTTTTGAAAGTCCTCCAATTAAAAGAGATATTCATATTTATTGTCTTTCATTTATAAGAAATTAAAATAAATGATTTTGTAATGTTTCACGTTTAACGTAGAATTAAAATATGAAGTACCTAATTTGCTTTTGAATAAATACAATCCGGTTTTTCTTGATTTTGTCGAAATAAAAAGTTCTTCTAGATAAACTGATTTTTTATTTTCTTTTTAAACAACTCTTACGAGGTTTCTCTAATATTTTGTACTAGTATCTTGCTTAATAGTATTGTATAGGTTTTAATTATTCTCAAGCTCTTTCAACTATTTGAAACTGTTTAATAGGTCTCAAATTTATTTATTTATTTTTGTGGTTAAGACTTGAGACTTGCCTCCGTTTGACCCGGCTTTTTTTCTCCTCCTTAAAAATAGTAAAGAATGAAAAAATTGTGTTTTACTTAACTTTTTTTTTATTTTTTACTTCTTTACTTTATTTCTCTAATACTTTTAAGGAGAAATAGTGTCAAATATAATTTTATACTTCTCTATTTCGTTTAAGCAAAATAGAAAAGTAAAAAATAAGTCGGGCCAAACGGGACTAGTCAAAAGTATTACTTGATAAGTTCATTATTTTTTTTTTCTTGAAGGATAATTTATAACAATCTTTCAAAATAATGGTAATATTGGATTTTCTTTGGATGTTTGTAGGAAGTAGGAACCTTAGTTTACACTGACAAGAAATTCACTTTCTCAAAGGTTTAATCTAGTGTATGATTTTTTAAATAATTTACGATTTTAGCCAAAAATAATAATTTATGATTAGATCCTAGTCAATTTTTTAAAAAAAGTTAACAAACCTATTTACAGATTATTCAGAACTATTGAGCCGTGATTAAAAACTATTTAATTTATATATACTTAATTATAAATATTTGAGAAACACATATACTCAATTATTAAAAAAATAAAATAGTGTACAATTTAATCAAAATATTTCAAATAGTACTAATTTTGGTCATGTGTTAGAGAGTATATAATGATAAATATACATGGAGAGTTAGAGAGTATATAATGATAAATATATCAGAAGTTCGATTTTCATCCTTAACAAAAATTAATAGTACTAATTACTTGCCATCAAGAAAAAAAAGAAAAACTGGTTCAAAATGTTGTTAGTCATGGTGATCTAAGTGGTAATTTTTGTCTCGTGAATGAAGTTGCCATGTCCTCCACCCGTTTTGAGCTTTTTTTTGGTACACTGGTTTTGAGTGTTTGGTGGCATACTAAAAAAGTTTTCTTTTGACTAAACTTTGTAGGGAGAACCACGGTTCGATCCCCGCAACTGCGATCGGAAGGAGATTAGAACCACTTGATGTTAGAACTGACCCCTGAACCAGATTAAACTAGTGGTGAAAACAATTTTTTTTATTTTTTATTTTATACATGGAGATTACGATGAAGGATTCTAAGTTCTTGATCACATAACAAAGACAATATCCCTAATATCATTTAATCTAATGGTGTTGGTAAACTTTAATATATGTTGTATATTTATAAGTGAAAATAATTTTCACCTTACAAACTGCATTTATAAATTAAAATTAATCTCAACTCTTGATTTTAAGAAGTACAAAGTGGTTGATACGTAAAGTGCATGAAAGTTGTAAATCTCAAACTACCAAACTTGATTTCTATTGATACAAAAAAGTAGTTATGATTTAAGTTATTAATTCCAGCCTATAGTTCAGTGTGAATATGAATTTCATTGCGATACCTACCTTGTTCTAATTCTAATATTTCGTTTTTGAGGTTTGAGAAAAAGTTAGAATGCAAAAAAGAAAAAAAAAATAAAGTGATGTGAAATAGCACTAGTGCTTCCAAAAATGTTGGCCTACAAGCAGTATATGACTTTGGATCAAAATTAAAGGAACCGTTATTTTTCCAAAGTGGATTAATTCGTATGAGAAATACTACATTCCAATAGAAGGTTCTGTGAGTGTAGATTTGTAAAATTCCATACCATGGCACCTGGGTAGCCGCACGTATTGGTTTTGACAAATATGATTTCAATTAATACTAGGTTGACTTGGAAACAAACAGGTTTCGTGATTCTAATTATCCACAAATTTTAATGTGTCTACACCTAAATTCAAAGATGCAGTCAGAGTCTAGAAATATGAAGTTCAAATGGGAAAAGCTGACTAAACAATTTTTGGAATTATTATAGGAAATCAAGTTTTCATGCAGGTATACATCTGGTTGCGGATGACTCAAAAATAATAAATTTCAGGGTTGTATTCAACTGAATTTTTAGGAGGGGTGAGCATCACTCGAGATCGGTCAAATTCGGATCGAAAATCATCAAATTGATAAAAATTGTATTGTTTTTTTAATTTGGATTCAATTTCGACCATCTACATCTTCAGTTTATTCGGGTGTCAAGTCATACGGGTGACAAATATAACGAGTCGGTTTGTTCGGGTTAGACTGAAACTTTGTTGTTACATATACAACTTCATTGATCAAAAAATTATTATTCTTTAATAATAGTTTAATATATTTCCATACACATTGCAACGAATGATACCCTTAAAATGATGAGATGCAGTTACTTTTTGTTTCAAATTTGTAAATCCAACGACAATAATAGATAGTAGATGAAAAATAAAAATTAAGATAAATCTATAATATTATCTTCCACATATCCTTTATCAACATCTTACAAGCATAAACTTGTAAAATATAACAATCCGCAAGTCACTCAATCACATAATTTATTTGTCTGTAAGTGATAAAAACTCATTAATCGAATATATATTGATGGAAAAACAATACATATTTGGTTTTTTTAAGCTCGTCTTCTCCTGTTGCTCGTGCTGCTATTATATCAACCGTCCATTCATATTATATCAAACTTTAGAGATATGAATAAGTGAGTTTATGTGACAAACATGACACACATTCATGATAATTGCTAAAGAAAAGACATAATCCAAGTAAATATGACATTTTTATTTTAATTTTCTTATTTATAAGAGTAAACACGGACATAAACAACCAAAAACTAAGTGTGGACCGACAATTTCTCTTCCGTTCTTCGCATTTCTTTTCCCCTGAATTTAAATTTCGGAATGCGTTAGTCGAATTATTTTTTGTCTTGAATAAGAGTAATCATATCCGAACCAATCCAAAAGTAAAATCACAAATCGAACAAATCCAAACCGAAAACCGCATTTAGTTTAAACCGCACGGATCATTTTTCTTCTAAACCGCACGGTTTGGTTTGGTTTGCGGTTTTCATTTTAAAAAACCGAACCAAACCAAACCGCAAAAGTTAAATTAACTATATCAACTAGTCGCAATCAACTTATTTCCTAGTCAAAGTTAGTAAGACTCTTGAATACCAACTTCGAAACGTGTTTTTCGAAATTTTGTCAAATTTAAACTAGAAAAACTTCGAAAAACACGTTTCGAAGTTTTTATTCAAGGGCAAAACCGGAATGTTGGGTGTTAAAAAGAGTGGTGGGGGGAGAAGAGAATCCTTCTTGTGGACTATTTTTATATGGGCCTGACTCATGGGCCAAATGGTAGTTTCCCGCCATAACTAAGTCTCTGCAAATGCAACGCAACCGTTTCAGATGAAAACGATAACAATACCAAATTGAAATTGATTTGGTACCAAATTGCAAATGTTGCAAACCCTAGTAATACCCTCAAGCCTTCGCTTCGCGAATCGAATATCCCTCCGAAGAAGCTTTAGCATTCATGCATTCTCTTCTTCCTCCGATTATGAAGATCAGTCTCGTGGTGGCCTCCCTCGCTTCTACTCCGAAACTCTTCCTCCTTCCAAGGCACTCTCTCTTATACTTCCTCTATTATATTTTCTCAACTCTTTCATTATGCCACGAATCACATTTCTATGAAAATTCGCATTAATTTGAGTAATAGGTGTAGGTGTAGCTTCAATTTGGGAATTTTTTCAGTTGATAAGTTTTCTTCTTACTGAGTGTACTCTATACACAGTACTTGGCCTCATTGAGATGCGGAATAAGCTAAAGTTCTTAATTTTAGATAGCGGATAACTGAGAAACTAGTTTATAGCGAATTTTTTATAATTTAAATAACTTATTGAATTTGCGGTATTTGGTAAAATTAGTTGTTGAACTAGAATATAAATATGAAATAACATAAAGAATATATGTTTAATTAATATTTGTTTTAAGTAAGATGACAAAGTTAAAATTGAGAGAAAAAAAAATTTGAATTAGCTTATCAAAATAAGCCATAAACTCGTGAGAACATGTCAGTTACCAAACAGCTTTTTTTTTTTTTTTTTTAAGAAAACTATATGAACTTATTTATCAAAAACTGCGTCTTGCCAACAGACCCTTAACTATTTTGAAAAACCGTTGTGGTTGAGCTGTTTATTTTTTTGATTGGATTGTCCAAATGTTTTGAAGATGTTTATTTATTGTTTGTTTTTGTTACTATTCAGGGTAATGTTATTCGAGTAAAAGGCGATGAATTCTGGCACATGACAAAAGTATTGAGGTTGTCCACGAATGATAGGTAATCCTTATTGATCACTGCTAATGAGTCACGTCTTAGAGAAGATTATTTGATAATTAATTTTGTCCCGTGCTTCAGCATTTTCTTCTAGCACTGTGATCTTGAAAACTTTTTTGTTTTAATCCAAATAATGATGTCAAGGGTACAGCTCTTCAATGGGAAAGGAGGTTTGGTAGAAGGATCCATACAGAACATTGATCGCACTGGAGTTGATTTTGTCGCACTGACTGATCTGAAATTAATGCCTCCGCAGAATTTTCAATTGCATGTATTTTCTGGTTTCGGTAAGTTTTGTAGTTTTCTACTAAACAAAAATTACTTATTTATTCACTTATGATGATTGCTTGTTTTCAAAACATGACTATCCATCCCAATTTTTCACATTTTGTGAATCATACAGGTACTCTGAAGGGTGGCCGTGCTGACTGGCTTGTAGAGAAGTGTACAGTATGTTTCTATAACATATTGAAATTTTTATCTGGTTAGATTACCACTTGTATATGTAATAGTTTTTTTTCCCCATTCATGACTTCCATAGGAACTTGGAGCTAGTAGTGTTACTCCGCTATTCACTGAACGTTCACCGTCAATCTCAGAAAATCGGGTGGACAGACTAGAACGTGTCATTTTAGCAGCATCTAAACAATGTAACTGTTTTTTTTGCTTCTGAGGTTATACATTTATTTTGCTCCGTTTAGAAATTTCTTTGGCCTATTTGATTCAGGCTAAAGTTTTAAAGTTGGGTCTAAAATAAAGGGTGACCCATTTTGATTTTGGTCGGTGAACCTTGTATTATTGCCTCTTTTTTAGGTCAAAGACTGCATGAAATGATCCTGAAACCTCCTGTTGAGATTGGTGATATTTTGCATCTTGTAAGTTCTGCATTCTAACTACTAGCAAGAAAGTTGGCATGAATTTAATTTTTTTGAGAAGTATTTTGACCAGTGCATTGTAATAACCTATTAACATCCACAATTTCCATCTTATTTACCAGTCATGTGTTTGTTATTTCCCTTTTTTTTTGCGGGAACTCTTTGAGTTAAACTAGGGATTTGATTCCATTGGTGTTATGTGTTCTTAATTTATTATATGTGGCTACATAGTCAATTCATGGATTATGCTCATAGAATTCCAACACTTGTCTTCTATGTTCATAACTTGACCTATTTTCTGTCGCTTAGATTGCGCAATCAAAGCTATCTCTTGTTGCAACAGCAGAAGGAGCTCCTGTTCTAAATGCATTGACATCATTGGAAAAGGAAACTAGTGGCTTAATCATAGTTGGACCAGAGGGAGGTTAGTATACTTAATAAGTCTGTTCTATATAATATTTTCTGCTTAAGTGAAACTGATGCTAGTTTATGTTGTATTGGAGGTCTGCAGATTTCACCGTGAAAGAATTAAATATGATGATGGAAGCAGGTGCTAAAGCCGTTAATCTTGGGTCCCATCGTCTTCGTGTTGAAACTGCCACGATAGCACTTCTTGCTACTGTCATGTTATGGTCTGACTCTCAGCAAACTTCAGTCTCTTGACTCATCTGTATATGTATGTCAGGTCAGGCATGATTATGTTCTAGAAGCAATATATAATTTGTTTCACTTGTCTGTTAGATAATATTATTCTAAGTTCACATTGGGGATGAAGGTGGCATTTCTGTATTTGAGTTCGGAAAATCAGAGAAAATGCATTAAAGGTTTAGGTCTTAAACCTTCTTTTATTGAGAGGATTAACGATGCTTTAATACTGGGTCAATTGATGAAATCTAACTGTGGTAAAAGACTGATTTGAATATAGATGTAGTAAAAATAAAACTTGTCATGATACTTTTTCTGAGTTTCATGCAAGTTGTACCGTGTATATGACTTCATATATTTTTCAGAGTTATTTGCAAGCTGTTATCATGGATGCTAAGGCATTTCAAGGATGGGGAGCATTTACAGCCCTACCCCATTGTCATTGAAAAGCAAGCTCATCCCTTATCCAATACTCTTTTTTTCTTCAAAGCAAGTCTTAATTCATAAACTTCTTACTAATTCTTATTTGATCAGAAGCATTAGGAACAATTCAAACAAAAGTATTCCCTACATGTCAACTTTTTCTACAATTATATCCATACAAAAGTGGTATACGGAAAAAGAAAATGCTAAATAAAGATGTCCTCTCTCTTATCCGCCTCTCAGGTTGGACCATTCAAGTGACCTACATATATTGTGAAGCGAACACTTGCGCTGATGCACTTGCTTTGAGAAAACATGATGTAGATTTCTATTTACATGTGTTGGATACTGTTCCAGCTAGTATTAGTTTACTTCTCGATCCTGACTCAAGGGGGGATGTTCCTCTACTGTTTTGCCTTAGTCTTGTTTTGTAATTAACTTCTTTTCTAATAGGGTCATGCTAAATAGTGCACCCGGTGCACTAGTTAAGCATACTAAAAAAGGAAATAAAAAGATAAAGGTAATGATAAAAAGATAACTTTTTACATTAAATGCACAAGTTCCAAGAGAATATTTCTATATTAATATGCTTAACTAGTGCACCGGGTTCATTGTTTAACATTTTCCTTTCTAATAATAATAATAATAGTTTTGTTGGAATTACAAGTATGAATGAAATTTTAATGTCGGTCAAAAATATAAGTGAAAACAGAACATGTGTTATCTTAAATTTTTGGTTCAGATGTGATAGTAAGTCTATTTAATATAAACAATTTTCTGAAAGAATGTTGGTAAGTTAGTTGGTTTATATGGATCACTGTCAATTAACATAATTTAATATAAACAATTCACACTATTGTATATTTTTAGTATTTGATATTTTTTTATTCATGTCGTGAATGGCACATCATTTAATATAGTATCCAATTTTCCTTTTCTTATACGGCCAATGCCATACCTTGCTGTCCAAAGCAAATTTAAGTGCAAGTCCACTCCCTCGTACAACACGAGTGCACCACACGACCATTTACAACTTCCTTTTTATCTCACAAACAAACCTTTCTTCCAAATAACTATCAAGCTAGATTTTCAAATTAATTGTGGGGGATTCTATAGTTGAAGGTAGGAACTAGGAACAATGACAAAGAAAACAACAAAGAAAAGTAAGTTTAAGAACTTCCTATTAGGTCCTGTAAGAATTCTAAAGAAAGCAAGACAATTTTACATGAAAAGTGTTATCGAATGTGCCGGAGGGTATGGTGTTGGAGCTGCCAATCACATTCCACACTTGCCTAAGCCAAAGATCATCAACCTCAATGTGGATCAAGGGAATAATGTTGCAACAAGGAAAAAACAACATGCTTCGAGGTTTAACAACAATAATGAGGTGAAACAGATGGGAAAGATTGATGAGGATCAACCTTGTCATTTTGAGAACAATCAAATTGATCTCAAGACCAAGCTTTTGCATTTGTATCCAACAAGGAGTAGCAATGTTGTTAAGAAGATTGAAAACTGAAGAAAGAAAGACACATTGCAAAAATAAATATGCGACCGAGTAAGCATGAGCCTTAGAATTTGTGATTCCCATTTTTTAGTGGTTTCCCTTTGAAATTCAAATTTGTGATTCCCAATTTTGTTTTTGAGGAGCACAGCCCTTAGAATTTTAATTTCCAACTCTAGTTTTTGAGGCTTATACCTGTCAGCAATGTTATTATTTTCTGAGGTGCTTGTGCCTTTGAGAAACAATTTGCCATCAATACGCCATTTTCTTGTAGAGTTTGATTTGAATCGCTTATTAAAAAAAAATATGTTTCGTTAATATTATGTGTAGTTTGGTTTGGATTGGATTGATTCATTTGATTTTTACCGATAATATGTATATATTTATATTATATCCCGTACATGTTACATGTTAAATAACACCAACAAATTTAACGTATAGTATACTAAAAATTAACATGTTTCGAATAATTTGAAGTACAATTTATATGCATTTTAAAATCAGGTTAGGTATGTTACCGTTGTTGTTATCGTATTTGATGCTGTCTCACGATTTGATTTTTTGGTAAAAATAGATAAATCTACCTTTTGATTATGGTAAACCATAATTAAAACAAAATGTTTTCAGTAATTACATAAATTCATCGAATCTAAGTACGTGTTTGTAAACTCATAAAATCACCGTGCAACTTTGCGATTGAATTGAGCTTAGATTTGTTACTACATTATAGTCGCATTCAAAATGGATAAAACGCCAAAAAGGTCGGTGTGACAAACGACAAAACATGTATTAAATTTGGTAAACAATTTCCTAGTTAAATACATTGAATTAAAAAAAGTCAAAAGGAAATAAAATTTACAAATTAATAAAAAAATACATTAAATATTATACTTTACATTAATTACAAAACAACTATTGCAAAACTAGAATACAAATATAAAAGGCGTTACCAACACTCCTCTAATACTTTTTTTTTTCAACAGTCTTTCGTTCGAGAAGATGATGGGTGAAGAGAGGGTAGCGAGGCGACAGATTGGTAGGAAAGGAAGTATGGCGCGAACATGGCTGATGATCGGCAGTGAGGGGCAGCGACAGATGGTGGAAGCTGGGAGACAGTTGATAATGCAGCGGACGGGGCTACCAGCTAGAGACCTTAGGAATCTTGATCCAATGTTGTCTTACCCTTCAACAATTGTGGGGCGTGACAAAGCAATGGTCTTAAACTTGGAACAAATAAAGGCTATCATTACTGCTCATGAGGTTCTTTTGCTCAATTCTAGAGATCCTTCTGTTATCCCTTTTGTTGATGAACTTCATGCAAGGATTATTGATCATCACAGTACTGCTACTACTTATCACTCTCAGGTAGTTTCTGATCATAGATCATTTTAATTGGTGACATGCTCAATGTTGTCGAGTAGAAATTAACTTTTTATGTATTTGATTCAACCGGTCAAAAATTTATTTTGATCAAAATATTTGAGTGACTGTGAAGTAATTTATGTTTGAATTATTCCGGCTGCAATAGATTTATAATAAACCAATGTACTCAAAAAAATAAATTAATAAACCAAGCGAAAAACTACATGGTTATGTGAAAAAAAAAATGATTTTTAGCATTGCTCTTCTAATTTAATTTCTATCATTATTATCAAAATTTCAGGGGGGTCAAAATGGGAGGGATAAAGGTGAAATAAAGAGAGATAGCAGCAACAATATTAAGATTCTTCCGTTTGAATTTGTTGTGTTGGAGGCATGCCTCGAAGCTGTCATTAGTTCCTTAGAAAATGAGGTGTGTGTACTATATATTCCCTTCGTTTCTTTTTAATTATCGCATTCACAAAAAATTGTATTCTTATTTATTTGATATTTTCAAAGTTTAATGCAACATTAAGTAAATATTCTTCGATTGTTTTTGTTGATTTGTTGGGACTCTATAATCTGTTTGATGTTTCCTTTTGGTTATTGTTTTGTAGGCAAATATATTGGAATTGGAGGCTTTACCAGCCTTAGATAAGCTCACATCAAATATTAGTACTCTTAATTTGGAACGCGTTCGTCATATTAAGAGTCGATTGGTTGCCTTAACTTCCCGTGTTCAAAAGGTTAATTAGAAATTTGTCTCCCATTCCAATTTGTCTTTGATGATTTGATTCATATATACCGTCAGTAAAAAGATTTTTTACACGGTCAATTAATATTACTAGGTTATTAAAATACATGACTTTAATTATAACAATTTCTATCGGTTGTCATTTGCAAACGGTAGAAAATATAAGTTTGATTGATAGCTCAAATTAACTTATGATTGTTTGCAGGTAAGGGATGAACTAGAAAACTTGCTGGATGATGATGGAGATATGGCTGAGCTATATCTGACTGACAAGTTGGCTCAACAGAAGCTTGAAATATTTTCTGCTGCTTCATCCATGAATAATAACGGGGGTGACATGATGCCGAATCGAATTCTACAACAAGATATAGTTGACAGGTATGTAATTTCATTGTGAATGAAATATGATCTCATATCATATATAAGATGTGTGCGTTTGATCTGGTAAAACATAAGAGACTGAATACAACAACTCCAGTAGTTCGTACTTCTTACCGAGTTAACATAACAAATACTGTATGTCTTACATTCTACATGATTTTATTAGGACTCATCCTGAAATATCATTGGCACAAGGTGAAGATTTAGTTGATCATGAAGATAATGAAAATGTTGTTAGTGGTGAAATCACTGGAACCCAAGCTGCTACTATCTCTAGTAGTGCACCAAATGCTCAGGAGCTTGAGATGCTCTTAGGAGCATACTTTGTCCAAATTGGAGCCACATTGAACAAATTATCCGGGGTACACACGCAATCTTAATTAAGTGTAAATTTCGCTACATTAAAAAGATAAAATAACAATTGTTTACTAAAATGACGCTTATGTTTGAAATTGAAGCTAGCTGAATATGTCGAGGACACGGAGGACTACATAAACATAACATTGGACGACAAACAGAACCGAATTCTACAAGCAGGAGTTCAGATAGGAACTGCAAGTGTGATTGTGAATTTCTTTGTTGTTGTGACAGGTATTTTTGGAATGAATATTCATCTTGACATATTTGATGGTCATGGGAATTCAATATTCCTTGAGACAGTTTTTGGATGCACTTTTACTTGCATAGTCTTATACTTCCTTGCAATGTTTTGGTACAAGAAAAAGCGCATACTGTAATAGCCTTGCCTAGGATGGTGCACCTAATTATGTTTCAAACTTTGATACTTGGATATATGCAATCTTGTACTAGCTTTTTCTAATTAAACATATTGTATTTTGATATTATTGAATGAAATGAAATTTCAAACATTTTAAAAATATACTGAATTAGCCTGTGTTTAGTTATATTAGCTTAGTATAAATGTTTATTCAATAAGCGCTTAATGCATAAGTGCTTAAATATATTTGTCGTATTCAAAATGATCAATAATTAACTTTTTTTTTTTGGCTTTCGCACCGATTTCCGATCCATCAAACATGGACGACTAATCCGGCTCATGCGTAGAGGCATGCGCACTGATCAATAATTAACTTTATCGGAAATAACTTGAATCTTTATGTTGTAGTGTCTGATAAATGGAAAGAAATTAGAGAAAATATATTTCAAAAAATAATAAAAACAATGTTTCCGTATTTTCAATTTTTTTGAAAACATTAAATCTGTTTAAAAATATTGTAAGAGAATACTGTGAGAAAAATATTCTCTTATATTTATTAGTTTATTAGTCAAAGTAAAAAATAACGGGTTAATAGGTCTTTACCTCTCCAAAGTAGGAGTTTTGTTTTTCCCTCTGTAATTATTATTTTTTAGATTACCCCCATGTAATTTTTTTTATTTTTTTTCGTAGTGTATTTTACCCCCGTGTTTAAAAAAAAAATTGGCTGGAGGGTAAATTACACTACGAAAAAAATAAAAAAAACATTACATGAGTAATCTCAAAAAAAAATAATTATAGGGGAAAAACAAAATCCGCCTACTTTACAGGAGGTAAAGACCTATTAACCCAAAAATAATTGTATCGTTAAGTGCAGTGCTTTCTTCGTGTTCAAACTGTCTGGTTAAATTTATTAGGAGGCAAATTAATGTAGTTGTTCATGAGTTATCTAAGGTGCGGCTATGTTATGTCTATGACTAAATCTTCAAGTGTTCGAGTTTATTCCCCATTGTATTCTAATGTTATTAGTTATAATGAATTAATGATACATGATAAGTTTGTTTCCATAAATAAAGTCAAAGTAAAAATGAAAACAAAAGGCTTAATTACAAGTTTGATTCTCTAGTTTCATTAACTTATGAAATTGGCCCATATTTTAAAATCACCCGGTTTTAGTCCCTTAATTAAATTTTTTACTTAAAAATGAGGTTTAATTTATTTTAAATGATGTAACATAAAATCGGATGATATTGATTGATCAAAAGCTATGAAATTATAAGAAAATTCATTGATAATTTCGGTTTCAATTTCATAAATGATTCATTTTTGTAATTTCATTATTAAAATGTAAAAAATTAATCCACCTAAATGAATCTGCATCATCAAATAGCATGATATATCATATAAAAAAACTTAAATCTCCATTTTTAAGTATAGAAATTTGATGGAATGATATTTTTAAAATGGAGGGACTAATTTCATGAATGGTTGAAACTTGAAAATAAGAGGAACAAAACGCAATTAAAGAAAAATATGAAAAGAGATTTAAATGGTTTTAGTTTTTTTTTCCTTAAGAGTTTTTGTCCCTATATGCATATGGAGCACTATGTACTAGGCTACCACATGTTCATTATCCATTCAAAGATAAGCTTCATGGTTGTGAAACAAAACAAACTAGAGGGAAGATAGTAAGCAATGAGTTCCATAGGACAAACCATGCTAATGGCACTAACAGTTACAGTAAACAAGTATGCATCATCCAATATGCAAGCAGTTCATAATAGAAAACAAGCTAAACCAACCTTAAGTAGCACCAACCTTGGATTTGGAAGGAGAGCACTTGTCTTATCCACTGTTGTTGCTGCTTCAACTCAAGACCCTGAATCAAGGACTCTACTTCTTCAAAGTATATATATCTATGCATAACACTCTTCTTTGTACTTCTTTTATTTTGCTTATGTGGTATCGACACGACACAACCGTCGTGATTACATTTAATAGTTCTTTTCGTAAATTATTACTATCAGTGTTGACATGTCAGTGTTATGTCTTATGTTCATGTTTGTGTCGGTGTTTCAGAGGCCATGCCACTTTAACATGTTTTAGTGGTCTAATTGCTAACTCAAGAACATTGTAATGAAATTGTGTTATCAGAATATTTGAAGAAGACTGAGGAAAACAAGGAGAAAAATGACAAAGAGGTATGTAATGTAACACTCTAAGTGGAATTTTGATTTTATTTTGTCGCATGTGATATTTTAATATTTAATTTAATGTGACTTTGTGTTGTGTAGAGAATGGATAGTTATTACAAGCGTAATTACAAGGATTACTTTGAATTCATAGGAGGGAGTTTGAGAGCAAAAGAAGATGGGAAGCTTTCAGAAGCAGAAAAGGGTATTCTTGATTGGCTTGAAGCTAATAAGTGATATTGATTTTTCATTTTTCTCAATTGGTAGAGTTGCTAGCTACTTTTCATTTTTCTTACTCTCATTGATGAGATTCAATTCTACACTCTTTACAATTGTACATTATTTGAAATCAATGTAGTAGTAGTACAAAATTTTCATTATTTCAAGTAATTGATTTTAATCATTGAATCTTGTTTAAAAGACGTGATTTGCTTGTTGAATGCATAAAAATTCAAATTCAAATTCAAATGTCGGCAATCCAAATACTGAAACTTTATTTTTAGGTTCACTATCATACTGTGTGAACTTTTGGTACACACAGACACTAGACACAACACAATATTGAGATTCACGCGTAGACATCAATTATTTAAGTTGAAAAAATGGAAGCTAATGAAAGTAACTACATTCATGACTTTGGATCAATTTGGCAGCTTATGTTAACATCATGAACTCTGTTACTAAAGTTAACTTTCCTATATATATATATCAAAGGTTTTAATTAATGGAGACACTTTAAGTCAATTATCAAGCAGTTTGTAATAGTATATGTATGAATGAATGAATTTCCCTTTAACATCATAAAAAATAATGTATGTATCTATTTATTTAACCAACTTTACAAGTTAGTTTTCTTAATCAAGTTCATGTACAAGTGTTAGCAACAGAGGCACTGCCGCTGAGTATTTATAGGCTAAATGTGAAATAATGATTTTTAAAAGCTCCAATTGTAATTTCTAGTCCTTTTTCAGAACTGCTGTTCAGCATCTTTTTTTAGCATCACAAGGCATTTCTACCACGGAATTAAAAAAAATATAGTTACTACTATCGCACGCCAGGCACAATACCATTTGGAAGCCCAATGTCATTGCACACCCGACACATGACATTGAGTCGGGCATGACAATATATTTTTGGTATCACGATACATTTATTGAATCATTATACTTTATTAATGTATGTATGTCAAAATAATTGTGAATTCAAATATACACGTAAGGTTTGTTTGTTTTGTTAAAGATAAATACCAGACACAACAATACCATGTGGTAAACAATGAATTGGAGTAGTAAGAATTTTGATCTTAAATATGTGGGCGGTGGAAACTCCGTACCGGTAGCATGATAATCCAAAAAAATAAAAAATAATGAACACATAGCAACACAAGAATTTTATGATATTGAACAACTTTATATATATATATATTTTTTTATTCTATACGATGTTAAAAAAATTATCATTTTGATATATAATTTGTACTTTGACAAAAAGTTGACATATTATTTAGTAAAGTATAAGAATTCCAGATTTGTTCGGTCACTTGCCCAAAACATTTTTACACTCTAATACACAGTATCATTAAAATTGTTACATATAATCTTTTATTTTTTAGCGGAACAAACAAAAAAAAAAGACGATTTACATGCCCATGAGAGTGAATGGCATTGATGAAGTAATGTGTGCCACACACATTTATTTCCTTGCTGGCTGGCATAGAGCTAATCTGAACCACACAAGTGCAGAAATTGATGTCAAGGAAATTGGGAACATCCAAACAAAATTGGCAATGGTCGTATAAATATAGGAGAGATCAGATAATAGACATGTTACAATTACAAACAAGGGTAGATAGAAGGGCTTGCTTTGTTTTGGGCGGTGGTTGATAGGACAAAAATGTATCTCCCACACCCTTTTGTATATATACTAGTTACAAAACCCGTGCATTGCACGGGCTCCTACAGAAATTTTCGTACAATTTTGTTACACCTTATTTCCATTGTTTGAAATTATTTTTGTTGTTCCTACAAAATTCACAAAACTTATTGATTTAACTTGAATTTAATTTTTTTTTTGCTATTTTGATAGAGTACTGAAATTATGAAGTATAAAACATTATGACATTTAATTTACTCCCAATTTACATTACTACTGAATTGGGTTTTTTACACATGTTTATTCATTTATATTAAACTACAAAAATAATTATTACTAAAAGAAACTTTTGAAAAATCAAGAAAATTTAGGAACTTCATATATTATATTAAGTCATACACGACATACAATTATCACTGAGCACATAGGTTCATAATTTATAGTTGACTGCTTATATAATAAATTAAAATTGAAACATAAAATTGAAATATATATTGCACTGCCACTGGTGAAGAGACATTATGTAGGATAATTTAAGACATAATACAGGAGATGAAATGCAAGCAACACATTCATGAGAACAACAGAGATGCCGATTTCCTGTAAAAAAAAAAAGACAACAAAATTATGGTTACTAATAATAATTTAAATGTCTTCTTCTTCTATTAATATACGGAAATTAATATAAATATGAAAACATATAATAATAATAATAATAATAATAATAATAATAATAATAATAATAATAATAATAATAATAATAATAATAATAATAATAATAATAAGCAGATTTGTCAGTACTTTAACAAAATCTAAAATTTCAAAATATACCTTAACAATCTGTGGAATAGTTCAACTAATAAAAACCTTCAGGAAATACAACGTTGCGAGTTGTGTTGCAAGGTTTTCCCTCATCATCCAAAATTAAGAGCTTCAAATCGTTTGTGGTGGAAAGTCTAGCTGTTGAAACATGAACATGACCGAGTGTAGAAACAGAGCAAGGTAAATACAATCCAACTTTTGAAAACGAAAGTCCTTGAGACTTCTTCATAGTCATTGCAAAACATAAGCATACAGGAAATTGTCTTCTTTGAAACTTAAAAGGTAAACCAGAATCTTTGGGCACCATATCAATTTTAGGAATAACTACCTTCTCACCAATATTTTTACCATCTATAACGGTAGCTGTGATAAAGTGATTTCCAAGATTATCTACCTTCATTCTTGTACCAATTGACAATCCTTTTGTGTTATCTAAATTCCTTAGCAACATGATAGGAACACCAACTTTTAATTTCAAACGGTATTTTGGTATCTCAGAGGACTTAATATCATTTAAAAGTTGTGATCTACACAAATCAGCTTCAAGTTCATGTTCCTCATCAATTGTGAAAGGTGTATCCGAACTTAGATAAACTTTTGACTGACCAGGAAATAAAGACAACACAAAATCATTTAGTTTTTCAACAATCTCGAATGTTGGAGAAAGGATGGCATGGTTATGAAAATCATTTGGGTTGTTTGGAAAAACAAAATCAATCAGAGAATGTAAAGGATCATTCCCTTCAAGAATGCAAAGTGCATGAGGAATTTGAATATTGGTCATTGGAGTGGAAGTTTTTGAAAAAGCCATTTTGGAAAATTCAAATAATAATAAATTATATTGTGATATGAGCAATTCTTATTCCTCTTCCAAGTTGCCTATTTATATACATAATTTCATTGATCGAAGTATTCATGGAATCTATAAAATTTAAATTGAAATAATGAATGAAAGTTACATATCAATATAATATTTGAAAATTTGAAAATAATGTACAATTTGTTATTAAAATTGGTTGAAATGGATCGATCACTACATGTCAATGAGGAATCAAATTGATGTTCTCAATAAATGATACAATAAGGTAATGGTGAGATTCTTATTTGAATTTGTCATTGAATTCATAGCTTAAACTTGGTTTGTTTTGAGATGCTTAAATAAGATTCTAATAATTTGAAGCCTATTTTGATGAAACATTATATAGGAATCAAATTGATTTTCTCAATAAATGATAAAATCAGGTAATGGTGAGATGCTTATTTGAATTTGACATTGAATATATAGCTTAATCTTGGTTTGTTTTGAGATGCTTAAATAAGATTCTATATATTTGAATACTATTTTGATGAAACATTGCATATGGTTTTGGATTTTGTGAGAGAATATTAATGAAAAGGCATATATAAACCTAATTTTTGTGGTCCAAGAAAAATTTCAAAAGGCAAAATGAATGAAAAGTGACTTTAACCTGTAGCGTGAATTTAATAACTTCTGCATGTGTCTCATAAGATAACATTTCATATTCAAGAAAAATAAATAAATGAGGGCCCAATCGAAAAATTTGTGTTTGAAAATTTTTATTGAAAATTTTATAGCTTGCAATGATCACAAGATTTATTTTCTTCTTTTAGTGATCTACTATGTGACAATTTTACTTTAATAGATACAAAAGTTAAAACTTACAATAAAAAATATGAATGAGTGTACTTGATATTATTCACTTTTGTCTTTGCTTTTGTTGAGACCTTTTAGGGTGTTGGCTTCATTTGGTAAAATAAGCCTGATTCCATGATGTGGAGCATGATGTGTGGCACATCAGGGTTCACATCTGGACGCCCTACTGGACGCGCTTTCATTTATTTAAACGCGATCTTTTGAAAAAGATTTGTTTTTCAAATTAAATCGTGCCAGCTTTCGCGCCAAGGAACAAGATAATCTTTCATGGTTCTGTTTTATTTTATTGGCCGACTTTGATCAAAAAGATTTGAAACAAACAATTAAAAGATTATGATCAAATAAATCTCAAGGAGAATTAACAAAGGCCAGCTGTCAACATTGAAGATCCAAGCCCATGAAACTTGTTCTATATAAAGGAAGACTGAAGACATAAAGGAGTACGAAGCCAAGAGTTGAAGATATCGAGTCTTAGGTCTTAGTCTGTTCTTTGTTCTTTGTGAGCCTTCACTTGGATCATAGTTTTGATGCAAGTAAGGACTGAGTTTATAGAGTTGTAATCTCTAGTTGTCTTTCTCCAAAGCTTTGAAGCAAGGAGTTAGATTGTGCAACACTCTAAGCCTTTAGGTACGAGTGCTTCGCTTGTCTAGGAGTGTGTCTCCAACTGAGTTTGTTATTAAATCCTTACTGGGTAAGGTTGAGGGGGAGTGAGCAGAGGTTCTCATATCTAGGAGTTCCTAGGTAGAATTAGCACGGGTAGTGATTAAGTGAGAAGTTGTAAACGGGGGAGTTTAGCTTTGAATTGATACTACCATAGTGGATTCATCCCTGGATTGGTATCCTCCAGAATAGGGCTTGTTATAAGTGCCGAACTGGGTTAACAAACTCACGTGTTCTTTTGTTTTCTGCACTTTATATTGTTTACTTGTTCATCAAGTTCAGTTGTCCACGATGTTGACACATTAGGCTACACATCGTACGATTCCTAAAGTGTACACATCGTGCTACACATCTGACACTTGCCACCAGAATTTCAATTGGCATCAGAGCAGGCACCCTGCCTGTTTGAGGGTGAGCTCCAGGGAAGTTACTTTCTGGAAACATGGACAAGGATGGAACAACGGTCAACAAACCACCCCTCCTGGATGGAACCAACTATGACTACTGGAAGCCAAGGATGATTGCCTTCCTAAAGTCACTTGACAGCAGAACTTGGAAAGCTGTGCTCAAAGGCTGGGAGCATCCCAAAATCTTGGATGCTAATGGTGTTGACACTGGTGTACTCAAGCCAGAGGAAGATTGGTCAGCTGCAGAAGACACTGCATCACTTGGAAACTCCAAAGCTTTGAATGCTTTATTCAATGGAGTGGACAAAAATATGTTCAGATTGATCAAGCAGTGTACTGTTGCAAAGAATGCTTGGGAGGTACTCAGAACCACTCATGAAGGCAATGCCAAGGTAAAAAGCTCAAGAATCCAACTTCTCAACACTAAGTTTGAAAACCTCAGAATGAAAGAAGAAGAATCAATTCATGAATTTCACATGAATTTGCTTGAGGTAGACAATTCCTTTGAGGCTCTAGGTGAAAAATTGTCTGAAGAAAAGCTGGTGAGAAAGATGCTTAGGTCCTTACCTAAGAGATTTAACATGAAAATCACAGCCATTGAAGAAGCTCAAGATATCCCAAGTATGAAACTTGAAGAACTTGTGAGCTCTCTTCAAACTTTTGAGATGAACTTAGGTGAGCAAACTGAGAAGAAAGGAAAAGGCATAGCTTTTGTATCTTGTGCTGGTGAAGAGGAAGAAGCTGTTGAATCAGATGATGACCTCTCAAATGACTCAGCCATGTTGGGAAGACAATTCAACAAGCTTCAAAGGAGGGTGGACAGAAGACCAAGGAGGAATGTGAGGAACATCCAGACTGACATCAGTAAACTAGGTAACACTTCAACAAAAACCAAAACTGATGATAAGTCAACTCAGAACAAGGGTGTTCAATGTCATGAATGTGAAGGCTTTGGTCATATAAGATCAGAATGTGGCACATATCTGAAGAAGCAGAAGAAAGGCCTAACTGTTTCATGGTCTGATGAAGACTCTGACACTGACTCAGAGAATGTTGCTGCTAATCATGTTAGTGCCATAACTAGGGTGGATAATACTGATGTTGAATCTGATGATGAAGAACTTACCTTTGATGAACTAGCCTCAGTCCATAAAAAGCTATTTATCAAGAGTGAGGAACTGTACAAGGTCAATGAAGAGCAGAAGGAAATCATCAGTCAACTGGAGACAGAGAAGGGTCAACTACAGAGTCAAGTTGCTAGTCTTGAAAGTGAAGTCAAGTTACTGTCAACCAACTTGAAAAATATGACCAAGTCTGTAAAGATGCTCAACCCTGGAACCAACATGCTTGATGAAATTTTGAAAGTAGGAAAGTATGCTGGTGACTCATCTGGTGTAGGATTTAAGAACAAACATCACAGCAAGAAGACAAATACTAAGTTTGTTCCTGCTCAGAAGAAACCTGACCCTAGCAGAATGTGGACACATCACACTCCACATCAGAGACCTGCTGGCAAAGAGAAGTTTAATGCTTGGAGATGCCACTACTGTGGGAAGAATGGTCACATCAAGCCCTTCTGTTACAAACTCTATGGGTATCCCAAGAAAAAGCCTCAGGTGCAAGCCAAAACAGCAAGGGTCACTCCTAAGAAGATGTGGAAGCCTAAAGTTTCTGAAACTGCACATATTGCTCACACTTCTCTTAGAGCATCTTCTAGTAATGATTGGTATTTTGATAGTGGTTGTTCTAGGCATATGACTGGTGTTGAGAAATTTCTCACTAATATCAAGCCTCATACAACAAGCTTTGTAACCTTTGGTGATGGAGCAAAAGGTGAAATCAAGGGCAGTGGTAAACTCAGCAGCAAAAGCTTACCTAACCTAGAGGATGTGCTACTTGTTAAAGGCTTGAAGGCTAATCTTATCAGCATAAGCCAATTGTGTGATCAAGGTCTCAAAGTCAACTTCACAAAGAATGAATGTCTTATTACTTCTGACAAAGGAGAATTGCTGATGAGAGGATCTAGGTCAAGAGACAACTGCTATCTATGGATTCCTGATGAAACAGCTCACTCCACTACATGTTTGATAAGTCAGGAGGAAGAAGTAAAGCTTTGGCACCAAAGACTTGGCCATTTGAATCTGAAGGGAATGAAGAAGATTGTGTCCAAGGAAGCTATTAGAGGTCTACCAAAGCTTAAGATTGTTGAAGGCAACATATGTGGTGAATGTCAAGTTGGAAAGCAGGTTCAGATGTCACACCCAATGTTACAACATCAGGTGACATCCAGAGTTCTTGAACTGCTACATGTGGACTTGATGGGACCAATGCAGGTAGAGAGTATTGGTGGCAAAAGATATGCTTTTGTGGTTGTAGATGATTTCTCAAGGTTCACTTGGGTTAGCTTCATCAGAGAGAAGTCTGACACTTTTGATGCATTCAAAGAATTATGTCTTAGACTACAAAGAGAGAAGGATAGTGGCATTGTTAGAATCAGAAGTGATCATGGGAAAGAGTTTGAAAATTCAAGATTCTCTGAGTTTTGTGCTGATGAAGGAATTGGGCATGAGTTCTCCTCACCAATCACACCCCAACAAAATGGTGTAGTTGAGAGGAAGAACAGAACCTTGCAAGAGGCTGCAAGAGTTATGCTACATGCCAAGAAGCTACCTTACTACTTTTGGGCAGAGGCCATGAGTACTGCATGCTATATACACAACAGGGTAACTCTGAGAAAAGGTACCTCAATCACACTGTATGAGATATGGAAAGGAAGAAAACCAACTGTCAAACACTTCCATGTCTTTGGTAGCAAGTGCTATATCTTAGCTGACAGAGAGCAAAGGAGGAAGATGGATCCCAAGAGTGATGAAGGAATCTTTCTAGGCTATTCCATAACCAGCAGAGCCTATAGAGTCTTCAACAACAGAACAAGAACTATGATGGAATCCATCAATGTTGTCATAGATGACTGTTCAGATAATGAACCTGATGTTGATCCTGATGTGGACACATCTCACCCCCTGCCTGAAGACTCTGAAGTTATAGAGATTCCTGAGAAGACTGATCAGCAAGAAGATGTGACTCCAGTGAACAAGGGTCCCTCTGTTAGAGTTCAAAAGAATCATCCAAAAGAACTCATAATAGGGAATCCTGAGTCAGGGGTTATGACAAGGTCAAGAGAGGTTGTATCCAATGCTTGTTTTGTGTCAAAGGTAGAACCAAAGAATGTGAAAGAAGCCTTGACAGATGAGTTTTGGATTGAAGCTATGCAAGAGGAGCTGAACCAGTTCAAGAGGAATGAAGTGTGGGATTTAGTTCCTAGACCTGAAGGAGTCAACATCATTGGTACTAAATGGGTTTATAGGAATAAATCTGATGAAAGTGGTGTTGTGACTAGAAACAAGGCTAGGCTTGTGGCTCAAGGTTACTCTCAGATTGAAGGAGTAGACTTTGATGAAACATTTGCTCCTGTGGCACGTCTTGAGTCCATAAGGTTACTTCTGGGAGTAGCATGTATCTTGAAATTCAAGCTATTCCAGATGGATGTGAAGAGTGCTTTCCTCAATGGCTACTTGAATGAGGAAGTTTATGTGGAACAGCCCAAGGGATTTGTTGATCCAAATTATCCAGATCATGTCTACAGATTGAAGAAGGCATTATATGGATTAAAGCAAGCTCCTAGGGCATGGTATGAGAGGCTAACCAAATTTCTTGTGCAGCAAGGTTATAGAAAAGGAGAAACAGACAAAACCTTGTTTGTCAGAGAAGAAAAGGGCAAGTTCATGATTGCACAAATCTATGTAGATGACATTGTGTTTGGAGGAATGTCTGATCCAATGGTCAAGATGTTTGTGAATCAGATGCAGTCTGAATTTGAGATGAGCCTTGTAGGTGAACTTACCTACTTTCTTGGTCTGCAAGTCAAACAGATGGAAGATACAATTTTCATCTCCCAAAGCAAGTATGCCAAGAACATTGTGAAGAAATTTGGAATGGAGAATGCAAATCACAAAAGAACTCCTGCAGCAACCCATCTCAAACTTTCTAAAGATGAGCATGGTGTCAGTGTTGATCAAAGTCTATACAGAAGCATGATTGGCAGTCTACTTTATCTCACTGCAAGTAGACCTGATATTAGCTTTGCTGTTGGTGTGTGTGCAAGGTACCAAGCTGAGCCCAAGATGAGTCATCTGAATCAAGTCAAAAGGATTCTTAAGTATGTCAGTGGTACAAGTGATTATGGAATTCTCTACTCTCATGGTGAAGACACAAGATTGTTGGGTTATTGTGATGCTGACTGGGCAGGTAGTGCTGATGACAGGAAAAGCACTTCTGGTGGATGTTTCTTTTTGGGAAGCAACCTTATATCATGGTTCAGCAAGAAACAAAATTGTGTTTCTCTTTCTACAGCTGAGGCTGAGTATATTGCAGCAGGAAGTAGTTGTTCTCAGCTACTTTGGATGAAGCAGATGTTGGGTGAGTACAATGTGCAGCAAGATGTGCTCACATTATACTGTGACAATCTAAGTGCTATAAATATTTCCAAAAATCCTATCCAACATAGTAGGACAAAGCACATTGATATACGTCACCATTTCATTAGAGATCTTGTTGAAGACAATATTGTGACTCTAGAGCATGTTGCCACAGAAAATCAACTGGCAGATATTTTCACTAAGGCTTTAGATGCAAATAGGTTTGAGGTGTTAAGGGGCAAACTAGGTATTTGCCTCTTTGAGGATCAATAGCCATAATTGCTATTTAGACGTGCAACGGTTACCTGTTTTTTTCCCTCCATCCATAGTTGCACGCAATCCAAAGGCAATATTTCCAACGGCTATTTCGCATTCAAAACTCCAAGAAATCCGTTTACTCAAGATTTTTCTTATTGCCTACCACATTGATCACCACATTCGTTTCTCAACCACTCAAACGACCAAAAATTTTCTTGATCTCTCTCAAACCCTTTGTTCATCTTTCTGCAATTTTCTTTGAAATCTTCATACAAAATCATCATCATCATCATGTCTACTGCAACCAAAACATCTCCTTCCACAAAAACAAACACTCCTCCATCATCACCAAAACCTATTTCCCCACATCAAGAAGATATTCAAGGGGACATGATCGTCGATGCCACTCCTGTCTCAATGATCAAGCCATCTGGATCAAAGAAGAAGAAGTCTAAACGATCAAGAAGGGAATCAACCCCCATTGCCGCAGAGGAAGATGTTGTTCCTTCTCCTTACACAGAAAAATCCAAAAAGAAGAAGAAGAAAAGCAAGAAGCCAAAGATTGGCTCACCAAAGAGGGTTCACACCATGGAAAGTCTGCATGTTGAACCTCTTCCTGCAAAATCTGGTGATGCAAATGCTGAAGCATCTATGGGTGTAGGTTCTTCAAACCCTAACCCTGAGAAGGCTGCTGTGAAGATTTCTGAGGGTCAAAGGCACCCCTTGACTCAGAAGATCATTGATTCTGTGCTCCAGGCCCTGCAAGAACCTAATGTTGCGGCAGATGTTGGCACATCATTGCCACAAGGTGAAGAAGAGTCTCCTGCTGAAGAAGAGACTGCTGCTGTTGAAAGACCTGCTGTCATTCCTGATTCTCCTGATCAGGTATTTGTTGAAGAAGATCAACCTGCTGAGGTTGAGGAACCTGAAGATAATATCCAGTCTGACAAAGTTGTTGTGGATGTAGAAGGCTACAATTCTGACATCCCCTTGAAGAAGCTTACTGAGGAGAGTATTGCAAGAAGGACTAGAAGTGGTAAAGGTCCTGCTGTTGTTGAGATTTCTCCTGCTGCTACTAAGGAGAAGAAGAAGCCTGTTAAGAGGCAAGTCATGTATGGTCCCAAGAAGGGATTTAGTAAAGCTGTGGTTCCACCTGCAAAGAAGAAGACTCAGAAAAGAAAAGAGCCACCTACAAGTGACTCAGAGTACGATGTGGAGCAGGATGTAGCTCACATCAGTGAGTCTGAGGAAGAATCTGCTGAGGAACGCAATATGGAGCTTGATGTGATTCACATTGAGTCTGCTGTGAAGAAGAGCTATGGGAAGAAGAAAATTCCTCAGGGAATTCCTGACATCCCAGTTGATTTGATTTCCTTCCACAACCCTGCACATGCTGGAAAATGGAAGTACATTGCTCATAGAAGGTTAGCTCTGGAGAGGGAGCTCAGTGCTGAAGCCTTGCAGTGCAAGGAAGTTATGAGGTTGATCAAGCGTGCTGGCTTGATGAAGACTGTTACTGGACTGGGTGACTGCTATGAGAAGGTAGTCAAAGAATTTTTGGTAAACATCCCTGCTGGTTGTGACAATCCTTTGGACAAGGAATACCAAACTGTTTTTGTGAGAGGTAAAGAAATTCACTTCTCTCCCACTGTTATCAACAAGTATCTGGGCAGAAGTGAGGAGCCCTTTGCTGAGATGGAGGCAAATGACAACTACATAATCAAGGCCATCACAGCTGGAAAGGTCAAGACTTGGCCTAAGAAGGGAAAATTGCAAGCAAGCAAGCTCACTCCAATCTACAACATCCTGAACAGGATTGCTGCTGCTAACTGGGTGCCTACCACACACAACTGTGATGTGGCTACAGGTTTGGCTAGGTTCATCTATACTGTGGGTAACAAAGTTAACTTCGATTTTGGTACTTATATTTTTGATCAGACTATCAAACATGCCAAAACCCTAGCTGTCAAACTACCCATTGCCTTTCCTTCCCTACTGTGTGGAATCATATTGAGCCAGAGACCTGATGTTCTGGGCAAGGATGATTTGTCTTGCAGAAGAGAGTCTGCTATTTCTTTTAGTCTCAAGCAGTCTGATGTGACTCCTGATGTGGGCACATCCAGCTCAAACAATGCTATGTCTAGGACAGACATGATTGCTGCTTTAAAGGAGACTTGCAAGGCTCTGGATGAGAAGAAGGCCAAGCTGGAGGCAGTCATTGCTGGACTGGAGCTTGAGGATGAGCAAACAATGGCTGAGGATGAGGAATTGGAGGAGGAGGAGCCCAATGACTCTGAAGCTGAGGAAACTGATGGGAGCCAGGATATTTGAATTATTGTAATTCATTAATATTTCCCTGTACTCAGTATTTCCTTGTTTTTGCTGGTATTTTGTGGGCTATGCCCTGGATTTCTGATGCACCTTTGCGTGCCTGTTCTGTACCTGCTGCACTATTAACATCATCTCTACATCTCATGCTATCTGCATTCTATGGTGTGTTACTTACTCTCAGTATGTTTGTCATAATTTTTGGCTAAAAAGGGGGAGTAAAAATTAAAATGAAAAACTTTGAAGTCTTAACTGCAGCAAATTGTGTTAAAAATTAAAATGAAAAACTTTGAAGTCTTAACTGCAGCAAATTGTGATGTGTTGGGACAATGTGATAATTTTGGGAGAAATTAGAGAGAATAGAACGAGAGAATTGAGACGAGAATTAAGAAAAAGAGTTAAATTCTATTCATCCACATGGGGCAACTTCTGAACTTCTGAACTTCTGAACTTCTGAACTTCTGAACTTCTGAACTTCTGAACTTCTGAACTTCTGAACTTCTGAAACTTTCTCAACTTCTGAAGCACTACAACTTCTGAAGCTCTTCTCAACTTCTGAAGCACTACAACTTCTGAAGCTCTGCTCAGCTTCTGAAGCTTCTCCAACTTCTGAAGTTCTGATGTGTGGCACATCTGACTACACATCTGGTATACATGCTTATTTTTCTTCAAATATTTTATCAACAAATTTTTGAAGAATTAGTTTTCTAAAGCATGTTCTTCTGAAGACCTTTTCTGTACATTTTCAACTGGGTGATGCATTCTTAAGAAGTCCAATTGAAGATGTTATCTAATTTCTACATGGTGATGCATTCTTAAGAAGCCTGTAGAAGTTATTTTGTGTGATGTTTGACACGTCTGTGAGTTTTAACTTGGTCATGCATTCTTAAGAAGCCAAGTTTAAAACTTCTCTATATCTCTCTAGGCCATGCATTCTGAAGAAGCCTATAGGGAATATGAGATTTAGGGGGAGTACATGGAAAGTGCTCTAGTTCAAAGGGGAGTAGACTATTACTGGGTTTGCTACCCTCCCTTATGTGTGCATGGAATCTCATGCTTGTATGTGTCTGAGAATTTATTTTTCTCAGTCTTTGGGAATTTATTTTCCTATCTTGTGAGAGTTTATTTCTCTCTTTATTTGCGAGGCTCTAATCCGCTGCTGCATGCCTCTGATGTGCCTACACATCTCTCCAAGTTTAGTTGGGTGACTCAAAGATTATTTTAGCCCAAAATTTGCCAAAGGGGGAGATTGTTGAGACCTTTTAGGGTGTTGGCTTCATTTGGTAAAATAAGCCTGATTCCATGATGTGGAGCATGATGTGTGGCACATCAGGGTTCACATCTGGACGCCCTACTGGACGCGCTTTCATTTATTTAAACGCGATCTTTTGAAAAAGATTTGTTTTTCAAATTAAATCGTGCCAGCTTTCGCGCCAAGGAACAAGATAATCTTTCATGGTTCTGTTTTATTTTATTGGCCGACTTTGATCAAAAAGATTTGAAACAAACAATTAAAAGATTATGATCAAATAAATCTCAAGGAGAATTAACAAAGGCCAGCTGTCAACATTGAAGATCCAAGCCCATGAAACTTGTTCTATATAAAGGAAGACTGAAGACATAAAGGAGTACGAAGCCAAGAGTTGAAGATATCGAGTCTTAGGTCTTAGTCTGTTCTTTGTTCTTTGTGAGCCTTCACTTGGATCATAGTTTTGATGCAAGTAAGGACTGAGTTTATAGAGTTGTAATCTCTAGTTGTCTTTCTCCAAAGCTTTGAAGCAAGGAGTTAGATTGTGCAACACTCTAAGCCTTTAGGTACGAGTGCTTCGCTTGTCTAGGAGTGTGTCTCCAACTGAGTTTGTTATTAAATCCTTACTGGGTAAGGTTGAGGGGGAGTGAGCAGAGGTTCTCATATCTAGGAGTTCCTAGGTAGAATTAGCACGGGTAGTGATTAAGTGAGAAGTTGTAAACGGGGGAGTTTAGCTTTGAATTGATACTACCATAGTGGATTCATCCCTGGATTGGTATCCTCCAGAATAGGGCTTGTTATAAGTGCCGAACTGGGTTAACAAACTCACGTGTTCTTTTGTTTTCTGCACTTTATATTGTTTACTTGTTCATCAAGTTCAGTTGTCCACGATGTTGACACATTAGGCTACACATCGTACGATTCCTAAAGTGTACACATCGTGCTACACATCTGACACTTGCCACCAGAATTTCAGCTTTGTTTATGGGTAGCAATCTCTTTGGAGTACAAAATTCACATGCATGTGTCTCAAACCTAACAGTTCCTAACTCAATCATATAAAGAATCAGACAATGAACTAAGAATCAAAACATATTCTTTAACAATGATAAAGTATTCTAAAAACATAGCATTGCATAAGTCATTGTGATAATAATATTACAGACCAATATTAACACTAACATTGCATAAGTCATTGCATAAGTACTATTAATTACTAATTTAAAGTCATAAATTTCTGATTCTGTACCTAAAAATTCGAAATAGTCACTATTTTTTCCACTAATTTCGAAATTTTAATAATACAGCAATTAATTTAGGCTTTACTATGTTTAACTGAAAATATGATGATTTGAAACTGACCTTTTTGAGCTTGAAGCAGCCATGGTTCGACAGTCCCAAATAGTAGAGGCGTGACCCTACCGAGATGTAGGAAATAAGATATGAAACCCTAATCCCTGATTCTCTTCATACAACATCGGGTCAACAAAATAGCTTGGTCTTTCATATGACAGTCCATTGGGCCTCAGCTCGTTGCTTTAATTGCTCATGTACTGCTCTTTGGAAAATTGCTATCTTTCATATGACTAAGTGCATTAAGAGAATATTCTTGCTTTAATTGCTCATGTACTCCCCTTTGGAAAATGACTTTTTATTTTCTTATTCAATCATCTTCTATATTATGTTAATTATTTTGTTAACAAATAATATACGGTACTCTGCAGGTTATTAAATTTGTAAACAGGTAATTAATATTTGGGTAGGTTTTTATGTTGAAAAAAAAAGGATTGTTTGTGGACAATTAAAAAAAATCAATTTGTAGAGATATCGTTAAGCATACTAAAAATAAGCAACAATTCTGCATCTTATAAATTGCAATAAATTACTTTTTTTTGAAACAGCAAATTACATTATAAACCACTCAATAAGGCATAAGCTATACCCCGATGAGGAAGTACGTTACACAATTAAGGAAGAAGGTGCTAAACACAAAACAGACCAACTCCATAACGAAAAAACTAACAAAGTTAGGAACAAAACCCATATAAAATAGTCAAAGTTCAATACACTATTACATCTCACAAAAGTTCAAACTTACAAAATTATAAACTACAAATTAAATCGTACCAAAATAATCATTTGTCCATTATAGATCCGATTTTTCTGAAAAAAAAAGAAGAAGAAATAATAGTTAATAATTACATGAAAAAACGGCCCAATATAAATTGCATTAATAATAAATATAACAATAATAATAATTATGATGACACACCTATAGATGTTCAAAAACTTCAGGAAACACAACATTCTGAGTGGTGTTGCAAGGTTTTCCGTCCTCATCTATAATTAACATCTTCAAACCTTTTGTAGTTGTAACTCTTGAAACAGCAACATAAAGTTGGCCGTGTGTAAAAACAGGTCGGGGTAAATACAATCCGACCTTTGAAAGAGACTGTCCTTGAGACTTGTTTATAGTCATTGCAAAACATAAGCATATGGGAAATTGTCTTCGCTGGAACTTAAAAGGTAAGCCAGAATCTGTTGGTACCAAATCCATTCTAGGAATAACTACCTTGTCACCTATATTTTTTCCAGCTATAACAGTAGCTGAAATAATATGCTTTCCTAAATGATCTACCTGCATTCTTGTACCATTACACAGTCCTTTTGCCTGATCAATATTCCTCATTAGCATGATAGGAACCCCAACTTTCAACGTCAAACGGTGATTTGGGATACCGGAACACTTAATATCATTTAAAAACTCTGATGTAAACCAATCACCTTGAACTGGATGTTCCTCATCAGACTTGCAAGGTGTATCGGCACTTAAATATTCTTTTGACTCACCGGGAATTAAAGACAACACAAAATCATTGACTTTTTCAACAACCTCCAATGTTGGGCAAAGGATTGCTTGGTCTTCAAATTGATTTGTATTTTTAAAATTCAAAACAATGTTTGGATACACAAAATCAATTAGAGAAAGTAAAGGATCAATACCTTCAAGTATGCACAATTGATTAGGAATTTCAATATTTGTGACACCATCTTCATCTGCGTCCATAATACCGTCACCAATATTCAAAATCCAATCTGCAAATTTTTTGATTTCGTCATATGATTGACTTGTGCTATCACCATTCAAACGCATGTTTTTCGTTAACCTGAGTACTTTGACTGTCTTCCATAGCTTAGAAGAACTCACCGTTGCCCTTATTATTGCTCCTCTTGATCCCTTTCTAACAACAGGCAAAATTTGCCGAAAGTCACCACCCAATACAACAACTTTGCCACCAAAAGGACGGTTATTGTTTTGTTCATCATTGACTCTCATTACATCTCTCATAGTACGATCAAATGCTTCAAAGCAATATCGATTCATCATGGGGGCTTCATCCCATATTATCAAACTTGCTTCTCTTAAAAGTGCGGCTCTAGGTGTTTGTTGTTTGATATTGCAACTTGATTTATCATTAAGTTGCAAAGGAATGCAAAAGGTTGAATGAGCAGTCTTACCATTTGGTAAAAGTAAAGATGCAATGCCACTGGAAGCAACATTTAAGACAATCTTACCTTGAGCTCTAAGAGCAGCAGACAGGGTTTTCCACAAGAAAGTTTTGCCAGTTCCACCATATCCGTATAAGAAATAGAATTGTCCATCACCATTCAAAACTGATTGCATAATTTGATTATACACATTGTGTTGCTCTTCTGTCAACAAACCAATTAGCTTGCCATGAAGTGTAGCCAACTCAACTCTATCAAAATTAAGTTCATCTGCAATCAATTTATTTTGAAAGTTCAAAACATCTGCATATTGAACAGCAGGCATGGATTTATAGTCTTTGAGATATTTTCCATTTGCCATCAATAATTTGTCAATCTCCATGAGACAAAGATTTTTCAATTCTTCATCATTTATTTGTAATCCTACATAATATAAGTATATAAAATAAGGTTATTTTAGAATTAATATATATTGATTGATGTTAAAAAGTTAAATATATTAGTTGATATACCTGGCATGTTTAGAGCCTTTCTTCTATGGTAAATGATTCCTTCCGATAACAATCTCCAACTTGCATTCCACACTTCAACTGGTTTGGTCATTGTACCCATTATCAACAACCTAACGAACAAAGCTCTCATTTCAAAACCAGATCCTAAATGACTTGTTTCTATGATAGCATCAATGAATTCTTTGTCATTTTGCAATAAATCTAATGCATAACATGCATCTTGAAAGCTATCACATAATACACCCTTAACAGTTCTAACACTTTCGTATGAAGTGCAACCTCTTTGCAATGTCAACAAAATCCTCAAGTAATACAATTCCCCTGCACCAACCGGAACATATGTGAGCCTACCAATGCTATATCCTGATTTTCTTGGTTGCCACATTCTATCTTTTTCGAAGTAAGTGAACTTCGACGGAAACTCAGCATATGTTAGATTGCGTCCTTCTTCATATTGTTGATTTGCCTTAAACCAAGCAAGAAACATTGATCCCATGAACTCATTGTATTTGACAACATTCTTGAGCTTTTGATTCTCCTTGTAATTGATTGATTGTTCATTTGGTAAATGCACACAAAGCCTAATGACTGCAGGAAACTTTTGGTGAATGTCAAATGCAAAAATTCTCCAAGCTGCCTCGGATGGGGATAAATATCGGCAATCATAATACCTTTGGATTTCATCAACAGGTTCAGATTTCGATGAAACTTTTTCCCCATTTACTATCTTTACATTTGATCTATCAGGCCCTTTGTTGACATATTTAAAAAGATACTTAATTGCATTGGATTTATTGCAATATTCTACATTGACATGACCTTGATACCTCATCAGCAAATATGGATTGTAAGGAACAACATTGCTGTTATCTAACCTAGCCTTACCTTTTGTAACAAACACCCCAGTATTACGGCGTCTATAAGATGGATAACCATCATCATCTATTAAAGTAGCCGATTGATGTTTCTTTGGAAAGTATTTTGAGCATATTGGACCTTTCATGCAAGGTGAATCATAATGTCCGGGCCCACATGGTCCATGAATCATGAATGATGAAACACAACCATGCAACTTTGGATATAATTTTGGATGAGGGATTTCAGCTGATATTACCTTGTCAATATCTCTGACTTTATTCAACTTGTTTTCAGCATCTAACCACAACAAAATGTGTGCATGTGGAAGTCCTCTTTTTTGAAACTCAACAGTGTACATTCCTACAATGTACAATTTTGTAGAGTGTTATAAGTAAAAATACATGTAAATATGTGAAATTATTAAATTAATAAAATAAATAATATATACTTGCCTGCAATTACTTTGCCAAAAATTTCTTTCTTTTTGAAATCAGACATCATTTCGTCTAACTTCATTTTAAATACTCTACAAACAATATCTGGTCGGTCTGATGCAGTAAGACCCCTTGGGGTGACAAAGTCCTTTATTTCACTCCAATTTGAATTACATGTTACTGTAATGAACAAATCTGGATAACCAAATCTTTTACAAATACCCATTGCATCTTGACTGTTGTTAAACATATACCTAGGGCCACCTGTAAAAGAATCCGGTAGGATGACGCTCTTGCCAACTGATGATGGTAGCATATCTCCTTTTTCAACTGCCTCTTGTAAACCAGAAAGAATATCATTTCTAATCTTATCTTGATTTTCTCTAGCAAATGAAAGACGTTGTGCTTCGATCATGGTGTAACAATCAACCAAATATTGCTGAAACAACCTTTTGGCGAACAAAATGTTCCCAAATTCAACTTCTCTTTCTTGAATTCTAAATGCCATAAATTCCCGTATTGTAACTCTATTATTTTTTCTCGTTGATCCTTCTCTCAAAGGAATATTAGGTTCCCAACCATTTTCACCAAAAGGAAACACTAAGGGATATTGAAGCGGCAAAAATAACACGTGTGTTTCGTGAATCCTGATCAAACCATAAGTTTTATCATGAACAACAACATCTCTTCCAATGTCAGAACTGTCAAAATCGCCGACAATAACACCTGCAACCTCATCAGCTGTGGGAATATTGTGCATTCTTGAATCATTATTTCTTTTTCTAAACAATCTAAGGGATAGTTTAGGTTGGTTTCCTGATTGAAGCAAATCTCTAACCCTTCTAAATGATTTAGCTACTTCATTATGATCATCAATCATTTCTTTAAGGTCTCGAACTAACGACATGTCAATGTTAGTTGAATCATTTTCAGACCTAAATTTATAAGCAACAATATTAATTTTATTTTGATTGATAGATAATCTGCATATATAAACAATAAATTGGTGATAGGATTAAGTTAAACGATCATACCTAAAATGAGAAGCTCTATTATTTTCTTCATTTTGTGTATCATAAATGTATAGCTGAGCAAATTTGGGGACGGTTCCTTCTTGTGGAAGCAAAGTTCCAATTCTATGATAATTCTGACCACCCAAAATAAACTGCGGAGGACCTCTACCATTATTAATTTTATTTTGAATTCTACCACCCATTGATGTAAATGCAAACATGCTGTTGTAGGTCCTTATATTTTCCTTGAAATGTTTGCTTCTACGATCAGTTCCTCTTATTAACGATAAGAGCAATTTTGGTGGTCTTTTAAGAAGTGGTAGTTCAACTTGACCTTTTTGACAGCAAATAGAAAAATCTGCGTTATGGACACGCTGTGTTTTATCTGCTCTTTCTTCAAACCATAATTCGGCATGACAATATATGCAAGTAAACTCCGGTTGACCAAAATTGACGCACTCTATACATAAATTTGTAGTAAAAAAACTATTGACATAAAGAAATAATTATTATAACAAATATTATATGAGTTTCAATATATACCTGCTTTTTCAGCATCTTCATACATGTTAGCTTTAAAAACAATTTTTGTATGGTCACCATTAGAGTTTTCTGCCGCAATAAAATTATAGAATTTATGAGTACATATTAATAGAGGATAAATTTAAGTACACAATATAACTATATCTATTCATACATACCATTAGATAGATGGATATCATCAAAGTCCAATCTTTTGACACCAATATATATGCTTCTCTTTCTTGTCTTAGGTGCAGGTTTCTTTTTTAAAACATCCTCTAAGGAATTAATAACTTCACATGAATCGAAATTAGATTTTCCTGAAAAAATAATGCTCAATAAGTATTTGATATTTTTTTATTTTAGAGTATGATATTTAAAACAATAACCAACCTAAATGAAAGTAATAAAAATAAAAGAAACACTCATGGTTAAATATCAAACTTGTAATACATTACATTGAAAATAAACAAATAACCTGATTGTCCATGTCTTGCATTTCCATTTTGTGATGATTCTCCACTTGAATTTTGAATATTAGAAAACACGTTAGAAATTGGAGTGAATTTGACATGATTAGGATTTTTTGCTCTTTTAACTGAAATGTTACTATCACATGTTTGTGTTATGGTTTTGGGTATGGTTGAGCCATCTGAAAAAAGAAATATAGTAAATAATGAAGGAATGATAAAAAATATGTTCCATTAATACATTGTATAATCTAATGGAAAATAATATTTTTAACTAAGAATATTACCTGTATTTAAAGGTGACAAAGGAATCCTGTTAGCCTTTCTTTTTCCACCGGTTGATTTCAATTGAGTGCTATCAACTCCATTTGAAATGGTTGAATTCCGAAATTTAGCAATGTCTATATAAAAATTATTTTAGAAAAAATTAATCTCAATTGAAAGAAATATGACATTTTTATTTTTGTAACTTTGACATTAGAATAATTTAAAAAACCAATATGAACTAAAGTTATGCCTTACCTTCATTGCATGAATCAATAGTTATGTATGAATTAATGGTTGGCATGATATTTGTTGGAGACACATTTTCTGAAATTTGTAGTAACAAATTAGTTATCATGGAAGTTAGAATGTAAGCTAATATTAAATGAAAAGACCTTAAAACACTAATATAAAGAAAGTCATAATATAACCTGATGATGAATTGATATTTTCATTTTTCTTTTTCTTTCTAATAGCCATTCTTCTAAACCTTGATATCTTGGAAGTATGATCATCCATCTCCATAGAAAGTTTTTTTGCATGAGATAAGTTACTTTTTCTTATGGCAAATTAATATGCTTGTTGTGAAATTTGGAGGTAGAACTTGTGTCATTTTGTGGGTTTTTTTTTTTTATTTTTCGGTGGAGGATATGGTTTTGTGCCATTGACTATTTACTACTTTCCATATAGTATAGATTCCAACTACTTGTGATAGTGATTGAACATATTTATATTCTTTGTTTTATAGTGAATTGTTATGGAGTTGTTTGACTTCAAAATATTCTTTTTGTAGAGATATGTAAGATATGCTTTTGGGTATGGTTGAGCCATGTGAAAAAAAGATAGTAAATAATGAAGGAATGATAGAAAAGTAAGATGGTAAAGGAATCCTTCCAAAATATTCTCTATTAAAAATTTCTCTATGTATATGTCATCTTGTGCTCAACCAAAAACGTGAGTACTATGTCATATTTTGGAGAGTTGATTCTTTACTAAATATTGTCTTCTAGTCAAATATGTTAATAATATTCTGTGTGTAAATTGGTTCCTCATTCCATTAATTACATTAAACAAAGTCTCCATAATATAGAACATGAAAATAAAAGTATGGTCTTCTTACTTAACACATCATACCATAATTAAATAAGTTAGTGACATAGCATATAGAAATAATATAATAATCAGGTCTAATACATTTGATAAACAATAAGGTGAAGTAATCACCATAATTAATAAAAAGTCTCTACATCATTTTTTTAATTAGCCATAAGAGTCTTGCAATTCAATTAATTTCTCCCTCAGAGTCTACTTCAGTGTCTTGCAACATTTCAAATCCTGCAAATCTTCTTGGGATGTTTCTGATTCTCTGTAGCCTCTGAACACCTTCAGAAATTCTTTCTTCAGAATTCTGACCTTGAGAGTTTGCTTCAGAATTCTGACCTTCAGAATTGGCTTCAGAATTCTGACCTTCAGAATTGGCTTTAGAATTCTGACCTTCAGAATTGGCTTCAGAATTCTGACCTTCAGAATTGGCTTCAGAATTCTGAGCTTCAGAATTGGCTTCAGAATTCTGAGGTGTAGAATTGGCTTCAGAATTCTGGGCTTCAGACTTGGCTTCAGAATTCTGAGCTTCAGAGTTGGCTTCAGAATTCTGAGCTTCATAGTTGGCTTCAGAATTCTGAGCTTCAGAGTTGGCTTCAGAATTCTGAGCTTCAGAGTTGGCTTCAAAATTCTGAGCTTCAGAGTTGGCTTCAGAATTCTGATCTTCAGAATTGCCTTCAGAGTCAGAGTCAGATTCAGAATCACCATCAGAGTCATCTCCATCTTCTGAATCATCTTCAGAGCCTTCAGATTCTGACTCTCCTTCAGAGCCATCCTCAGAGATTCTCACATCAGAATTTGATTGAGACTTGTTCCAATCCCAAGTTTCAGATTCCTTCACAATGACGTCTCTGCTGAATTCAATTTTATTAGTCTCTGGACAATAAAGCTTGTACGCACCTGTACTGTGGTACCCCACCAGTAACATTACTTTGCTTCTATCATCCAGCTTCTGTCTTCTGGCTTCTGGAACATGTTTATAGCATACAGATCCAAACACCTTCAGATGACTAACACTTTGCTTCTCTCCAGTCCACTTCTGAATAGGAACTATTTCCTTCAGCTTCTTCGTTGGACATCTGTTGAGCACATATGTTGCAGTGGCAACAGCTTCTCCCCATAAGTGATGAGGAAGCTTCTTCTCTTTCAGCATGCTTCTCACCATATCAAGCAAAGTACGATTTCTTCTCTCAGCAAGACCATTGTGTTGAGGAGTATAAGGAGCTGTAACCTCATGCTCAATTCCATTCTCCTCACAGAAAGTTTTAAACTCATTAGAATTAAACTCACCACCACCATCAGTTCTGAGAATCTTCAGCTTCTGACCACTCTGTTTCTCAGCCTTCACCTTGAACTTCTGAAACGCAGCAAACACTTCATGCTTGAACTTGATGAGTGTTACCCATGTCATCCTTGTGAATTCATCAACAAAAGATACAAAATACTTGTTTCCTCCAAGTGAAGGTACTGGAAATGGTCCACACACATCAGAATGTACTACTCCCAAGGCATGTTTTGCTCTTGGAGCTACTTCTGATGCAAACGGCAGTCTTGGTTGCTTCCCTTTCATGCACACCTCGCATGATTTTTCAGGCTTCTTGATTATAGGAATTCCATGTACCAGATTCTTTGACTTCAGATGCCCCAAGCTTCTGAAATTCAGATGACCAAATCTTCTGTGCCACAGCTCACTATCCTTCTCAACACTTGTTGCACTAAGACATTCAGAATCTGCAGTTCTAACATTCACCTTGAATGTTCTGTTCCTTCCCTGTTCTGACTCCATAATCAGCTTCTGATTACCGTCATATAGCTTCAGAAGATTGTCTTTCATAGTAACTGAAAAACCTATCTCAATCAATTGACCCACACTCATCAGATTGCTTTTCATGCCTGGTACATACCACACGTTCTGATGATGAATTGATATTTTCATTTTTCTTTTTCTTTCTAATAGCCATTCTTCTAAACCTTGATATCTTGGAAGTATGATCATCCATCTCCATAGAAAGTTTTTTTGCATGAGCCTAGAGTCCATAAGTTGTATTTTTTTATACCTGATTATACACTCCCCCCCCCCTAAGTTTTTAAATAAAACATAAACTGGTACCTAGGATATTATTATTTTGACTCTTTTTAAAGGTAACCAAATATATTATTATTTTGAATCTACTTATAATAAAACATCAGTTGTGTTATTATTATTTGGAAACTCAAAGTTAAATAATATAAAAAATAAAAGTTAAATAATTGAACTTGATATATAAAAATTAACTTCAATTAAGAAGACCATATTTGGCCATATTACAATAATCAGTAGTTTAACAAAAAGGGCACTTAACAACATAATACAAAATGGATACTCATCGTTAAGCCCACTACTAAATACAAAGGCCATTTCAAGTACTTAATATAAGGCCAATTGAGAATTCTAATGCCCAATATAATTGGGTCTTAAGTAGATTGATATAATAAAACCTAAGAAATAAGAAAATAGAAAGGCCATTTCAAGTACTTAATATAAGGCCAATTAGAAAACCTAAGACATAATGTAGGAAATATAATAATTGATACTTCATTATAGATAATATAATATCTTGATTGAGCAAACAAAGCCAATATCACATGATATGAAGAACCAAATTAAGCAATTAGATCTTTTCAATCTTAATTGGCCTTTTGAGAAGCTTAATTGGAAGGTTCATGTCTTGAGTTTTGGTTTCATCATTGGGAGAAGACCTCTTCCCTTTGTTAGTATGGTTATCCATTTTTGCCTTGCCATTTGCATCCACTTTTTTGGGACTTGGTATGTCATCAACATCAATGTCTTGTCCATTAACTTCATCATTGGGTGAAACCCTCTTTCCTTTGGTAGTATGGTTATCCATTTTTGCCTTGCCCTTTGCATCAAGTTTTTTGGGACTTTTGATATCATCAACATCAATGACAGTTTCAGAGAATGCTGGCATTAAGTCCTAATTGAATAACAACAACAAAATTAGAAAATATGAGTATTTGTTAAATACTATGTAGTAGAAATATATGTATTATATACTTGTAATCAAACTATAAAGTTTATCATGAAAAAGAAATCAGCTGATAACTTATTAGCATATACACAGCAATCAAAATTTGACATTAGAACCCAAAAAAACATCACAAAGCAAAATAAAGGAAAATTTAGCAAGCAATTAAACCAAATTCCAAAACTAAAGAGCTATTATATTTACTAAAACTGCTAATCATGTTCAATTAGCAGTGTATGTTTGGTTCCACTTTAAGAGGAAGTATTTTGAGTAATAAAGTGATTACTTACTTGTGAGATGCCCAAATTTGCACAATCCAATTTTAACTCATTCTCCTTTGCAGAACTTGCTGTTAGTGGCTCAACATTGTTAGTATCAAGATAGTTTGCTGAAGATCCAATTTGAGTGTCATGCAGCGCACTCAAAGAATTCATTTCCTATTCATAAGAAAAAATCATAGTTATTGTAAACTGAAGGTATTCTAAAACCCAATACATATTTCAATTGTGCATAAGTTGATTGATAAAGTGAAACATTTTTAGAAACTGATTAAAAAAAAAAAATTCTCACATTGGCATTTTTTGCAAAGGTAGATTCTTCATGCTCCCACTTGGACTTGAATTGATTAATTATAATCATGTCGGTGCAAACTTTGCGAACACGGAAAGACGGCTCAAACCTATGACTCACGGGGGTTTTGCACTCAACTTTGAATAGATATGTTGAATTGACCAATGCTTTAATTTCTGCAGGAAGAACATTCGTTGCAGCCCTCTAAAAGTAAAAAAAAAAAGATATAAAATTAAATATACATTAGATAATAGTTATATATGCTTAGATTTTAATCGTATTTAAAATACTTACGGTATCCCGACTGCGCAATACATCAGCACATGATTTGTTAAACAACATTGCAGCATCACGATCGAAAAGCACAAATGTGGCGCTGTCGGTATCATCCATAACACGAACATTGATGGAAAATCTTTAAATACAATGAACAAAAAATAAAATTAGCATCTTATGATTGAAACTTATTTAATAATGACAATTAATATATATCTATAAAGAAAGAATGTTACCTTGGTGAAACATTTTTGACATGTTTGTTACATTTTTCGCAGAAATACATGCCCGAATCTGGATACACACTTTTGTTGCATGCACATGCCGTATAGAACCAATTATCATGGTTGACAATGTGTTTGATAGTTCCAAGAACAACAAAAAGAGCATCCTAATACATATAAATTAAATATATAAGAATATGATTATTGTTTTTAGAAAATATTGATTTACATATTATTTCTTATTTACCTCTTCACAATTAAGAAGACCTTGGATAGTGTTCCTAGGAGTGGAATAGAGAAATTCTTGGAGAGGATCAACTCTAGGTTGTGCATGTATTTGGGTAAGGATAAGAGGAGATGGTGTGTCAACATTTTCAACCACCCTACTCCTTAAGTAAGTCGCATCATCATTGACAGGATTGTAAAAAACTTTGGTGCAATTGAGGCAGTTTTGGATATGAAGTTTGTCTACACATTCCATATCAATGACTTAATTAAAATAGAAAACAAAGTTATATATACATAAAACTATTCATGGAGAAAATAAAAAAGTAAATGGGGTTATACCTTGAAATAGTTTCACCTTTCCAAGCATGATGATAACAACAGCATTTTGTGTTTCGCCGGTGGAAAGAAAATTGTTGAGCTCATCAACATAAGATCCAAAAAGAGTGCACTGAATCTTTTCCCTAAAAGTCAAAATACTTGTCATTAGTTATCTTAAACTATAGTAATATTATTTATTCATGATAATAAATTCTATATTATATGTGCTTAGAACAAAATATACCCATCCGCCTCAAGTTCAATGACATTGAGTTTGGTGCTTTGTCCACTCCTCTCATATTGTCTTTCTTCCCCAACTCCAGTCAGCATTCCAATTACATCTAACAATTAACCATTTCAAAATTAACATTAGATAATAACATCAAATAAATTAAGCTCCCACAAATAATAATATAACATTTAAATCTCAATATATAACTTACCAACTAAGTAATCGTTGTCATAGCTGCCATTAATGACTTCACCAATAGGAACAAATTTAAAAGGAGATAGGTTGGTGAGTTTGTTTGGGCCAAGTGGGGTTACTTTCGATCCAAACTGAAAAGTAAGTTTGTAGTCATGTTTGGTAGTTTTATAGGTTCCACCATTTGAGGCAGAGTCCAAATTTTCAAATGAATAGACTCTGCCCTCTTTGATATGTTCTGCAAACTTGTACAATAGGGTTTTTCTAAGTGAACAATGAATTCGATCTCCCTACATATTAGAAAATAATTATCATTAAGCTGTTACCAAAACACAAAATAATAGAAAATAAGCAAAATCAACATCAACATAAAGGACAATCTAAAAATACAAAACAGTCCAATTCAATTTGACAGCAAGAATATGAAATTCTATATGTAATTGGCTTCAGAATTCTGAGGTGTAGAATTGGCTTCAGAATTCTGAGGTGTAGAATTGGCTTCAGAATTCTGGGTTCAGAGTTGGCTTCAGAATTCTGAGCTTCATAGTTGGCTTCAGAATTCTGAGCTTCAGAGTTGGCTTCAGAATTCTGAGCTTCAGAGTATTTAAAAGAGTGAATATTGCATAAAATGGGTCTGTGGAATATAACATGGTGTGTTACTGACTTGTGTGAATGGATATAAAAAGTGATTATGATACCAAACAATGTAAACCTCATATTGAAATTCTTTTATAACACCTCAAAGAATACATGAGATAAATAAAGTGATTATGATACCAAAGTATGAAATTCGTATTATTGCAAAGAAACAAACCTCAGCATCCATTAACACCATTTCAACTGAAAATGGCAAATCATTTCTGTTGAAGTCTTTCACAACCCACAATCTAATAATTTTTGCTTTGACATTCCAAGAGGATTTTGAATCATTAATTTCAGAAATTTTGTCAAAAGTTTTTGAAAGTGTTGACAAAGCCATTTTGAAAAAGTGAAATAATAAGAGATTAGATTGTGGTGTGAGCAATTCTTAAAGCCATTCCCATTCCCCTATTTATAGACAGAACCTAATATTTGAAATTGAAAGTGAAACTTACATATAATATTGCAGATTCTCAATCCTCTGTGTTGATAATCCTGGTAATGGAAAGAACTCAGAGGTAACAAAGGAATCAAATTGAAATTTGTTGATTAATGATACAAAAGGGTAATGGAGAGATGCTTATTTGAAATTGTGATAGAAGATTAGCTTCAAATTGGGTTGATATTCTTTTTTAAAAATAAGATTCCACAAAGCTTTAGGCAAAATTGATGAAAGTTTACCTAGGGAGAATGCAATTTGTGGGAGAAGATGAAAAGGGAATCCCCTTTTTCGCTGGTGTGCAGAGCATTGACTGTGAAAATGAAAAGGATTGAAGGAGAAAGAATTGATTCCTTTCCTGATGGTTCTCATGGATTTCGGGTAGGGTAAATATTGGGTCGGGTCAATAAAAGCCCAAACCACATATCTCTTCTCTCAATTGGTTGAATTTGAATTGTTGGCTAAAAAGGGCTAAAAATTTGGATTGTTGTGAAAAGGAATATATGATGTGGAGGGCTTCATAGATTGACACTTGTAAAAAAATACCCTAAGTGCATGTTAAAGATGTCTAATATTAAGATTCAATTTTATGGAATGCAAATATATTAATTATAACACTCAATCATAACGACCCTCAGCTGAAAGAAACATTATATGCAATATGCAGAATTGGAGTATGAATTTTGATATTCTCACTATTTCTTCTTAATATATGAAACTATAATCATTAGGTTATTTGACCAACAAAAAAGTATATAATGTATATTAATAAAGAGAAATAGTATACCTCGAGGGGAAAAACATTTGGTCTTGGGTTCGATCCCTGGCCGGTGCGTATGGAAAAACATTTGTTGGGAGAGGTCAACCCCTTAAATGGATCTCAGTTACCTCGAGGGGATTAGTCTCTGCAGTTGCGCGCGGAGGATACCTTTGGTTTACCAAAAAAAAAAAAAAAAAGAGAAATAGTATAAAAATTACTATAACAAAATGTAGTGGAACAATAACACCAATTACAAACACCAACACCTATTAACATCCAAATAAAGACACACTTTCGTCCTACTCCAACTCATCTCTACCATAAAATTGAAAACCCTCGATACAAAATAGTGAGTTTGGATTTCCTCCATTTGTTATCCTTCTATTTATTCTCCATTTAGAGAAAGATAGACACATTGAAAATTAGTGGGGTCCATAAATTAGTGGGACCCACTTTTTAATGGATCCCACTAATTTTTAATGTGTCTAGCTCTCTCCAAATGGAGAATAAATGGAGGGATAACAAATGGAGGAAACTCAAACCCCAAAATAGCATGCTGGCAAGAAATATGTTTCTAGGGTGAAAATATGTTTTTTTCTTTCTTAATAATAGTTTATGACTTGGAATAGGTTCACACAGTTACATATTAGAAATAATTTTAATCGTTGATTTAAGATAACATATTTAATAATTAGCTTTAAAAACTTTGACAATAAATTAAAAATCAAATGTCTGAGATGTGTAACTGCGTTATACTGTTACATCAAGAATCTATTTATCTAGTTTACATGTTAGATTTCTCTTAGGTTAATTTTTCTCCTTACTTTAGTCTTATTTTAATTTGTTAATAATCTCATTGATAAACTTTAGATTAAATATAAGAAAACACGTGAGGGAGAGATCCTAAAATTCTCAAAGATCATATATTTTCTTTAGCTTTTTCAACCTTGGTTGACTGGAATATGATTACATTTTGTTAAAATTATTATTTAATTAAACAGGAATTGACTAGGAATCAAAAAAAATGAAAGGCACGATTGTGTATGACATCAAGTTCAGTGACAGCTTCCAAACAGACAGGCTTGGAGGGAACAAAGCAACATTAAAGAAACATCATAAAAATGTTACTATATTTTAAAAATAGGATCCTTCCAAAAGAGATAAAGTTGACAAACTAAACAAAATGGGTCATGTAATGCATGTTCCTTTCGGGTAATGAAGATATGAGGCAAGATTTCATGACCTTAATAGAGATTTCAAGAGATCCATCCATATAAAATGCACATTCCAACATCAATTGGTCATATTTTTACATTATTGTCTTTATTGCCCATCTCTCATAACACTCTATAATTTTCTCTCTTTTTAGTAACAAAAGTTAGTTGATTCAATACTGATTATCGCTAGATTTGGTAGGAAAAATCACGATTTGATATTTCGTTAATTAGTATATTAAGTACTAATCAAATTATATTCAAATTTATAAAATATGTCATCAATTTTATTTGATTAATTTTTAGTTATATTAACCACAAAAACTTATCCTACCTAATCAATGTTGGATCATATTTTCTTCTTATCTTTGAATCAAACATCAAAACATGTGTCGGCAGCACATTATTTTTGTCTTGCTTCATAAAAAACAAATAATAACATGTAAAACTAACTGTAGAAAAAAAAACCTTTATAGTGGATTTAAAAAAATAATATAAAGTGTGCTATCTATTATTGAATTGAATTTGAGTACATTAAGAAGTACGATATTTCCAAAATAAAATAAAGGCCATGTACTTTTTTCTTGGAACATAGTTCCATGGATTTGGTTTGTGCATGCATCTAAGAATAATTGATAAATTAAACATAAAGGTAGAGTCATAGATTGTATGCAACTAGGATTTCAATATATATCTGTTAAAACAATTTTATAATCATAAAGCAGGTACACAGCTAGCAAAGATTTGAATGAGGACACAAGATTTGCACTTATCTTCTTAATTACTCAAATTAATTTGGAATTAAGCTCTTAATATGTGGATTATTAGTCCAAAAAAAGAAGCTCTTGATGTGAAAAAGTTGTATTTATTTTGTATGTAGATTAATCAAAATAACAAGAAGTAATGTAAAACATACTTATACATAACTTGTCTTGTCTTACTGAATTAGCTTATAATTAATCACCATTAATTAACAACAAAATTACATTTTCTAAAGCAAAAAAACATGACTAACTTTGAGCTCAACACTTTGCCTTATTGAAGCTCTTCTTTACCTCATTCCCATCTCTTTAATTTTCCTCCATACCATCTGCTAAACAAAAAATGCAAATCTTTGAGCTCAACACACTATCTCTAGTACAATTTTTCTTCCAATAATTCACAAAAAAAATAAAAAATAAAAAGATTAACTTACTTGTTGTCTTGAAGTTCATTTTGTGATATAGAAGGTTGTAAAAAACCAAATTGTTCTTCTTGGTATGAAGATTTTCCCTGCAAATAATAACACAATTTTTTTAGCAATTACAAAATCAAAGCATGTAGAGTAGTAAAATAAAAAAATTGAATTAATCCAATTAGTACCTCAAAGTAATTAGTAGCTGAAAAACCTTGTGAATAATCTACCATATTCCCTGTATAATTTTGTTGATTTGTCCCACCAACATTATTCTAAAAAAATTATTAAAAACCATAAGTAACAAATTAACACATGGCACACAAATTATAATTCATGTTTTACTTTTTGGTATTAGTCATCTGGTTTCTCAGAAGAATAATAATTCAGAGTTCGACCGTAAAGTAAATAAACATTATTTAGAATCTGAAACAAACTTACAGTGGAAAAGTCAAAGACATGAGAGCTAGCTGTGTCATGAAGAAAAGAAGGAAGATTTTGTTGATCTTGAACAAGGTGAAGATTTTGTTTATTTTCTCTAACTTTCTGTTTCTTTGAACCACTTTTGTTCTGTTTCACTACATTGTGTTTTTCATTGAAGTAAACACCATCATCATCATAAGGAAGATGTGGAGGACCAGAAGAAGCATCAGAAACCATAGATAAATCTTCCACTACTCCTTCAGAGTATTCATTTGTGACTCTTTTATCTTTGTTTTTCCCATAATACCCTTCAGTTCCACCTATGTATCTAGTGTCTTCATAAGAATGTTCAAGGTATAGAGTCCAACCTGACTCACATCCACTACTACATTCAGAATCATAAGCACTCATGTTCCTTTTTTTCTTTCTAGCTATATTCTATAGTCTATAGAGAAAGAGTTTTCTATTCTCTATACTTTTCTAATGTATGATATATATGATGAAAGAAAGACTATAGGTATATAAGGGTGAAATGAATGGAACATTTTATTAACGTTGTTAATGTGTGTCTCACTAGTGTTTGGTTTTGGAGTTGAGCAACTTGGAAAAAAAAAAAACAAAAGAGAATCAATCACACAAAAATCCTCTACAAAATTTTGTCTTTATTCTTTATTTGTTTTTTTTGGATAAAAACTTCATAACGGTTCGGATTATCGACCCCATCAAGACTTAAAGATTAGCGTATAATATAGATTATTAACTAAAACACTGACAGTTGAACTCACGTCTTTGCGGAATATAAATCAATTTATTAACATTGGACCAATCTTGGATTAACAATTTTGTCTTTATTATGAAGAATGAATCAAAAAATGCCAGTTGTGTATGTTATAATGGGTGCATGTAAGAGAGAGAATTGAATTGAATGAAACCATACCCCATTGATTCACATGCTAGACAGCAAGGCACAGTGTACCCTCTTAACAAAACAGAGTACACGTCCATTTCCATTCCACAGTCTACTTGTGACACCTATCATACAGTACCAGCAATTGTATACCCTAGCTAGTTACAATGCATTATCCTAATTTTAAGGAAGAATATAGTAAAATAAAATAAATGGTTACTCATGAAACTGAGGGGCAATAATACTTCAATAACTGATTTTATAAGGTACATCACAAACATGATTTGTAGTTCAAATAAGGTAAATGAAAATCATGCTATTTTGAACATAAATAGTGCAGTGTTTGGCATATGGTAGTATATCATAATCATATACTGTAGTATCACTCTTTTTTGCTTTTCATGTGCCTTATTAATTATGTGACGTGGTTAAAAGATAGCTCTAGAGAAATACTAGAATCCATTCCGGCTGTACTATAGTACATTACCATTTATTTGAACTTAGATTGCACGAAATTATGCAGTCTATGAAATCGATCATATGGTCATGATTTTATAGACTGCATAATTTTATGCGCTTGATCACGCAGTAAGCAATCCAATAGGTCATATTTTTAAGCATATAAGAAAAAGTATTGCATCCTTCAAGGACAAACATCAACCACTACTACTCATTTAATTTTCTGTCTATTGTGTCTCTTTTAGAGAAAATAGATTATTTTTTGTGTGTATGTGTAAGGTGAAAAAAAAAAGTGGTTGCCTTGAGGATAATATGATATCAGAGGAGAATGTGAAATTTTTTTGGGCATGGTGAAGTTGACTGGGATTTTATTAATCCACATGCAATATCAGATTCCAAATCCTAATTCTCTTTTCTTTTCAAGAATTTACTCTGCTACCATTCACATAGTCATCATGTGGCATGGACACACGTGTGTACATAATCAATGTATTTTGAATAAAAATACAATAAAAAGGGGCCACAATTTTTGTTGAAAAAACTCTTCTTATCCACCATGACATATTTAAATATTATATTAAAGTCTACTTCATACTATAATATATATAAGATATTTGAGGGGTGTAAATATTAACTTGATATTCAGTGTCTATTGATGGTTGAAGGCAAATGAAGCAGATTCACCATGAATGCTTCAAATAGATTGGAAAGTTAGAGTGTGTCATGCGTACCATAATCCAAACATGATTATCTATGAGCATCTTCTTGCTCAAATTATGTTGTTAATTTAATGACTTTACATCCTTAATTTTGTGTCTAAATTAATGACTTGACATTCTTTATAGTAGTCAGGTAAAATGTTGTTTAATGACTTTTGCAAATTATGATCAAGTAATATTTGAGTTCTTCTAAACGACGCATAATTAATAAGTAATACGCGCAGAGTATAACTTTTAACGAGTCTTCCTATAAGTATTGTTATGATATGTCACTCTTCTGCACAGCCTATTGTGTAGATAGATAGTAATACTAAACATTTAATTTGTCAACAAAATTTATGTTGTTTTTTTGAAATATAATACGTGCACTCAGTATGTAGGGAAAAATCTGTTGAGTTTCATAGGCAATGCATAGAACTCATCACTTCTGATATCCTGATTGTAGCTTCTGAATTTTTCCCACCAGTGTCTCCCACTATCTCGGCGAGTTGAGGCATGTGCAGGACTCATAGTGGCATCCAAGAAGTAAGCAACTATAATAGCCACTGTTGCTGGAGATGAGAAAATCACTTGCACTATATTGTTGAACTGCGTATTATTGGAAGCCACGGTGAGAATAATCAAAGATGGTGTTATAGCAATAAGGTTAGGTTACTTTTCAGGTAAGATATATGCATACCGAAGTGGAGCCAGTTTGAACAGGGCCGCGTCCAGATAGAGCGACAGATTGGTTGAAATATTGTGGAATGGATAGACCTAGGAAGAGAGAAAAGCCAACGATGAACATCGATCTGTAGCTATTGAGATTGCAAAATTGAAGAAAACCAAGTCCCGCTGATGCTGCTCATCACAGAAGAAACATTACAATCAAATTAGAAAGAATTTGACATTTTAAAGGAACAAAACAATGCAATGCATGAAACTAGTGTTATAAATTCATTTTACATGCCAAGTTTCATTGCAATCACTCATTTGTTTTTGATTTCTAGATCATCAAATTCTCAATTGTTATAGACCAACATAAAGATGACAAAATTATTATCCATCACCAATGAATTAGACATACCGACATAAGCAAAGAGGACGCAATACACAGCTGCTACTATTGACAATGGTATTGCAGCAATCACTGCTCCAAATTTGCCTGACAGAAGCACAAATTCAGATAATGTAAGTAAAAATCATTGGGCACACATGTACAAACAAGTTAGAATAAGTTTTTTTTTTGAAGAAGCTAAAATGAAGTCAGAATAAGTTTTAATCACTTGAATACTCTCATTCAATATATCATAAATATGTGGAAAAATTTATTGGTTATTTATTTTGTTTCATTCTATTTCAGATATTCCAACAAAATCATCTAGGAATGAACAAATAGTTCAATACAAACACATGACAAGTTTTTCACTTTCATCGGTAAAATAATCTGAATGCTCAGCAATTCGCGGAAGGGGATGCAATGTAATACCAAATATAGAGAAGAAAAACATGAATCCGGCAGATATTTGAATGACTCTTCGACTCCCAACGCGTGTTAGACCCAACAGTCCTGCGTTTTGGCTTTAATTACAAGGAAAGGAAATTACATAATGTCATTAATATACTCAACAAGAGATAGTAAAAAATAATATGCTATTTACAGCGAAAGGTATTGTCCCAAAAACATCACGAATTAATTGTGAGCATTAGATCTCTCTATTGAACGGAAATCATGGTAGTAAGTAGAAATATCAAAGGTCCACTACAGATACAATTTCCTATCGTGATGCCTCGTGAGAATATTTTCGCTTGAAAGAGCATTTCCCTTTCTCCAAGGTAAAACACACTTAATGATAATCAAGAACAAAGCCTAAGAATTACTAGTATTTGACAATAGCTAGTGAGTATATATTTTTAAGGGCAACAAAATGTACACTGATGCAGCAGATCCAGTTGCTGAGCCAAAAAGACCATCCAGAAGAGTGCCTACACCCTGAAATCATCAAACTTCAACACACGAGTCTAATTCTCGATAAGTAAACGGATTTATTATAATATCATAAAATAATGACATAGTACCAGCCAACCAACACCGCGGCTAAGCACAGAAGGTGGAATTGGTGTTGCACTGCCAAACCTCGACGCCGCAATGAATGTCCCGGTTGACTGTCCTCAGAGATTGAAAAATAAATCATATATCAAAGTACACCCAAATGAAAATATATTTAAACATATAGATTCTAATTAGAAATTTCCAAATTACAATATGAGGTTATTAAAAAAAAACATGATAGTTCACAATTCACATAGAACTTTTGCAAGTCAAAATGTCTAGTCCACAATATCATATTCATCATGGGAAACATTGTCATATGTAAAATATTTCTAGCACTTGTGATGACACCCGGTCATACATAGCATTTTAGAGTTATTTAGTGTCAATTTTAAATCGTAGTTAGTATAATTGAGTCACATACATGAAGTTTAAAGGCAAATTATAGGAAGTTGAAGAATTGAATGCAAAGTGGAGAAAAACAGGTGTTTAAGAACAAACCAATTGAAGAAGAAGCAAAAAGTCAAAGTTCAGCACCCTACGCATCGCGTAGGGTAAGCCACGCATCGCGTAGCTTCGCAGAAAATCCAAGGTGAGCTTCGGCCTTGCTCGCATCGCGCAGGAAAAGCTGCGTATCGCGCAGCCACGTAACAGAAATTTGTTTTCTCGCGTTTTCTATAAATAGCGGGTTCTAAGACTGACCTAGGGGGGATTTTCAGTGCAAACATATCAGAGAACTCGTTTTTGACGGTGCTACGGCGATTCAACACCTTCGTTCATCGAATTTTATGTATTCTTTCTCAAACTTCTTTGCTATGAATATTCTTAATATGAGTAGCTAAGTCTTTTATTGGTTAGATTCTTAGATGATCTTCCTCGGATCAATCTAGGTCATGTGAACTTACTAGAGGCTTATTATTTCAATATTAATCTTGTCGTTATTTAGTTATCTCTGTGCTTAATGCTTTTTATGAATTGACGAACTTATGAATTGAATTTAGGAATCAATTGATTACTAACCCTAACTATTGAACTGGAACTGAGATAATTGTTCGATTAATAATCACTTTAGACATATAGGATTATTGATTGTGGTTAATAGAATTAACGTACGATAAACTTCTTGTGATTATAAATTCATCTAAGACATTAGGGTTTTATTATTATAGGAAAGCGTTCTTAGTCACTAACCCTGGTTTGAACGATTTTGTTAATTCATCGTGCCGACAAGAGAGGGATTGCGAGATAAGCCCATGTTCATTCTAGATTAGGAAGAGGAAGAGATTCGAAGAATCTAATCAACCTTTTTATAAACTCGAATTCACCAATCTTTTACCTTTTTGTTAAGCAAATATTCTCAAGAAACACCCCCTTTTGTTCTATTTAATTTTGAGTTACATACGTATTATCCAATTGTTCGCGTCTGATTCGGAACAATCCCTGTGGAAACGATAATAAAAATACACTTGCTTTTGTACTTCAACAAAATGGCGCCGTTGCCGGGGATTGTTGAGTGAATCAACAAGGCAACGGACATACGTAGAGTAACTTTTACTTTTTGTTTTTAATTTTCGTTTTCTTTTAATAAACAGAAAAACCAAAAATAATTACTGAATTTGTTTTATTTCTTTTGTGTAGTGCAATTACCACTAAGGTATTTCTTGTTTGTGTGCATGCGAGGTAAAGCTCAGGACGAATTGCAATACGACCCTGAGATTGAGAAGACTGCCAAGAAAAACAGGAAAGCTGCTAGGTTAGCCCGAGAAGCTGCTCGGCTAGCATCTATTACACAAGAAGAAGTAGAAGGAGAAGTTTTGAGTCCAATCACCTCGGACGACGAAACTGAAACCATGGGGGATAATCTACCTCCTCCACCACCTCCTAGAAGGACTTTGGGAGATTACGGACAGAACAACAACGCTGAAAATCCTAATTTGGGTTTTCAACCAGCTAACCCGGTGTCTTTCGACATCAAGAACACTGTTTTGAATGCTCTTAAAGAGAACCCGTTCACAGGCTCAGAGACACAGTGCCCAAATCTTCATCTGGCACGCTTCTTTGAAGCTTGCAGCTACACTGATCCGACTGGCATATCTGAGTCAGACAAGAGGTTAAGGTTGTTCAAACTGTCTTTGACAGGGAGAGCACGTGACTGGATTGACACTCTACCACCAGGCACTATTGCTACTTGGGCAGAACTTGAAATCAAATTTCTGGACAAATATTTTCCTATTCATAAATTTCTGGAGAAAAGAGCAGAAATCACAGGTTTTGAACAAGGGGATGCAGAGTCACTACATGATGCTTGGGAAAGGTTTAAGCTATGTTTGAAGAAATGCCCCAAGCACGGTCTCGACAGTCACCAACAGATGCAGTACTTTACTCAAGGGTTGAGGCCCCAGACTAGGATGTTGCTAGATGCTTCAGCAGGTGGTTCTCTGAAAAATAAAGATGAAAGTGAAGCAAGAGAGTTGATCGAATCTATGGCCCAGAACGAATATCGAGTCCAGAATGATCGGGGTGCAAAGAAGAAGCCTGGCATGCTAGAGCTTGATACAGGAAACGCAATCTTGGCTCAACAAACCAAGATGAACAACACAATGGAGTCACTGTTAAAGGTTTTTACTACTACTCCTACTCCACAGGTACAGGCAAAGGCAGTTCAGGGTGTCACTTGTGATTTTTGTGGTCAAGGCCATGCTAATGGTGAATGCTTCCCAGCTGGATCAGAGGAAGCTAATTATCTTGCAAACTTCAAGAGAGGAAATTCAAACTACAATCCAAATTCTAACACTTACAATCCAGGGTGGAGAGACCATCCAAACTTCGGTTGGGGTGGAAACAAGAACCAGAGTGCTACTCAATCAAATCAACAAGCTCCTCCTCCTGCTAACAATCAACAAAAAGCTACAGGTTCGTTAGAAGACACACTCTCTCAATTCATCAAATTTACTCAAGGGAGTTTTGAAGCTGTTAAGATCAGTCAGGATCAGATGAAGGCTAACCAAGAAGTCGCTAATAAGAATACTGAAGCCTCCATCAAGAATCTAGAAACCCAGATTGGTCAGTTGTCTCGACAGTTTGCAGCTTCACAAAACAACGGGTTTGAAGGCTCGGCAAAGGATAATCCTAGGAATGAAAATTGTAAGGCTATCACCTTAAGGAATAGAGTTGTCCCTTCACCTGAAGTTACCCCTAAGAAAAAAAATGTGAGTGAGGGAGAAGTTGAAAAGAAACTGAGTGAGGAAGAGGTTGAGAAAGCTGTGAGTGAGGGTGAAGTTGAAAAAGAGTGGGAAGTAGTAGAACCCAGTGAGAGTGATTATGAGGATGTAGTTGAAAATCCGAGGGAGAAAAAGATGGAAAAAAATAGAGGTGTGGAAGAGAGTGAAGAAAAATCACCGCATGCTAAGTTACCATACCCACCCCGGAAGAAGAAAGTGAAAGCCAAAGATCACCAAAACTTCAAAAAGTTTATGAAGATGCTTCACAATCTCCAGGTGAACATTCCCTTTGCCGAGGCATTAGAACAAATGCCCGTTTATGCCAAGTTCATGAAGGAGCTTTTGACAAAGAAGCGGAAACCTTTAGATGATGATACGGTTGACATGACTGAGGAGTGCAGTGCAATAATACAAAAGAAGCTTCCTCAAAAGAAGAAAGATCCAGGAAGTTTCACTATACCGTGCTCCATAGGTAATATCACTGTGGGAAGAGCATTATGTGATTTGGGGGCAAGTATCAACTTGATGCCCCTATCTATGATGAAGAGAATCCCTGGTGCAGAGGCAAAACCCACCAAAATGCAACTGTCATTGGCGGACCGTTCCATTGTACATCCGTATGGGATACTTCATGATGTTCTGGTACGAGTGGCAGATTTTGTTTTTCCAGCTGATTTTGTCATTCTAGATATGGAGGATGATGCTGAGGTAGAACCTGTGCTTTTGGGTCGTCCTTTCTTGGCGACTGGAAGAGCATTAATCGATGTGGAGATGGGGGATTTTCAGTGCAAACATATCAGAGAACTCGTTTTTGACGGTGCTACGGCGATTCAACACCTTCGTTCATCGAATTTTATGTATTCTTTCTCAAACTTCTTTGCTATGAATATTCTTAATATGAGTAGCTAAGTCTTTTATTGGTTAGATTCTTAGATGATCTTCCTCGGATCAATCTAGGTCATGTGAACTTACTAGAGGCTTATTATTTCAATATTAATCTTGTCGTTATTCAGTTATCTCTGTGCTTAATGCTTTTTATGAATTGACGAACTTATGAATTGAATTTAGGAATCAATTGATTACTAACCCTAACTATTGAACTGGAACTGAGATAATTGTTCGATTAATAATCACTTTAGACATATAGGATTATTGATTGTGGTTAATAGAATTAACGTACGATAAACTTCTTGTGATTATAAATTCATCTAAGACATTAGGGTTTTATTATTATAGGAAAGCGTTCTTAGTCACTAACCCTGGTTTGAACGATTTTGTTAATTCATCGTGCCGACAAGAGAGGGATTGCGAGATAAGCCCATGTTCATTCTAGATTAGGAAGAGGAAGAGATTCGAAGAATCTAATCAACCTTTTTATAAACTCGAATTCACCAATCTTTTACCTTTTTGTTAAGCAAATATTCTCAAGAAACACCCCCTTTTGTTCTATTTAATTTTGAGTTACATACGTATTATCCAATTGTTCGCGTCTGATTCGGAACAATCCCTGTGGAAACGATAATAAAAATACACTTGCTTTTGTACTTCAACAACTTGCTCTTGTGATCATTATATCCAAAAATATATAACAACCACCCACCACACATGAGTTAGTCTATATTTATAAAAATGGAAAGATTAAAGCAAACCTCTACAATAGCAACAAGAGAAGCAGCAATCATTGCAAATATATCACCAGCATTGAAAGTAGGACCTCCCCATTGTGTTGGATATGGAACTTTTATCCTGCATAATGTATAAAAAGCTAATTGAAATGGATACATATACTTAAGGTTTGAAGAAGCTAAATTGGTCCATTCAAATTGGCTCACTTTCAGGTCCCAAGCCAATACCACTGGTCCAACCCAAGTGAGTTATTATGACAAAATATTGTTATACAATGACATGGTTTGAGATCACCGAATGAATTTTAAAAACGCAATCAAGCTACCAAAGACTGACCAAGAAGCGGCAGTAATCAACCCAGATCGGTCAGTACGACAGTTGATTTGAGTCATTGGTGGTCTTTTATTATATGCACCAGCAGCAGTCAAAATTTCAGCAAAAGCCCATGCAATTCCAATTGTGACTACTATTGCAACTCGATCGAATCCTCTTGATTTCATCTTTTGTGGAATGTACTGCAAAAGGACATTAATCAATTTAAAATGTTGAACTCTTTTAATATTCAAGATTCACAGATCATAAGGACTAGAACTGCATTAGATAGAAATGTAAAACAGAAACATGTCCTGCATCTATCAATCTACAAGAACAAAGTAACATACTTGGGACAAGATGACCAAAATGACCAATGCAGGGAGACCAATTTCAACACAATCAGCCAACTACAGGAATCAAAGGAAACACATAGAGTATGTTAAACAGTTATACGAAAATTATTTAGCACGAATAACCATAAAAAGGGGCAATGTATGTACTCTTGGAAACCATAATACAAAGAGTCCTAAGCCAGTTAGAGTGACAAGGGGAACAACGCTTAGAGGGCTGAGAAACCTGCAATATTAACAACTATATCAACCATCAAAGATCGAATGATTTCTTCAAAGAAGCCATATATACATAAATACTACAATTTATACCTTGCAAAAATACTCCAGATCCCAAAAAATCCAATCAAGGCTTGAACAAAAGAAGCAATTATCAAAGCACCTTGTACAGCTCTAATGGATTGTTTGAACCTCTAAAAAGTTAAAACAAAAATCAATTAACCAAAGGTTTTAAAAAATGGTCCGCGACCGCGAAAACGGCCGCGACAAAACAGTTTTGGCAGGCGCCGATAACGTTACCGTTATCACAATATTTTTTATTAAAGAACAAATTGTGATTAATTCACACCGCGACGACCGCGATTAGCGTCGTAAAACCTGTACTGACCGAAATCGCGAAAACCTTTACGCAACTGAGACGCGACCGCGACCGTTTTTTAAAACCTTAAGTATAATAAAACAATATTTCAATGAAAATAAACAAGCAATTCTATATAATCTATAAATCATATCCACTAAGTAGAAATTAAAAAAGCTATCATAGAACAACATTGGTTACACAAACCTGATTAGGATTGAGGAATGTGGTCATTCTAGTTGAGAAAGCAACAGAAATAGCTGGTATAAGGAAAGCAAAGGAAGGACCTATAACCACAGGAAGTCTAGTTCCAAACAAAGTTTGCAACAATGTTTTGATACCACCAACCAAAAGCATAGTCTGAATCATTTGAGCTTTTTCCACCTAAAGTTATCTCCCAAAACAAAAACTAAGGTTCAAATCCAAATAACAAAAAAATAGAAAGTTGAAATATTCAAATAAAAAAGGAGAAAAAAAGAGTTGATTATTTACATTGCCACCACCCATTAAAGGAACAAGTATAGTTGAAATGATGACAATGGTTCCAAGCATGACAAGATAGTGTTGAAACCCAAGGAAAATTGCTTCAGCTGCAAATGCAATAAAACCATTGAAAATGAAAAATGGGATATTAACAAAAAAAGAGTAAAAACACAAAAGGGGTTAGTTACGCTACGCCATGAAGGTGAGCTTCTAATGCAGTAATCAACACCAGGAAGTTGTTCTTTGACAGGATGAGGTTGAAACTCATCAATTTTTCCTCCAGCTACCATTGTTTTTCTTTGTATCTCTCTGTTTTTGTTTTGTATATGGCAATGTTTGTTGTTATAGTGGTAAGAATAAAAAGAAGGTCTGTGTACTATTTTTTTATGATGTGAGAGAGAGTGGGAGTGGAAATGATGAGAAAGTTGGCAAAGACGTTGTGACTCTAATGAATCAAATGTGTGTCATTTGGTTGGTTGGTATTCCTAATGGGTGGTCAAATATTGGAATACCAAACGTAGAATATTTGAGACCATCATCATCATTTTGATTTGATAATATGTGTATTCATTGTTGTGATTTCTTATCAAGCAAGGCACTTCGTTTTGCATTGATAAAAAAGCTACACATAATCCTGATGATTAAAATGAGGTTCCTTCCTATGACTAATGCACTCGATTTATTTCTTTTCCTTTGCACTCGATTTACCTTTTTGCTACTTAATACTCCTTCCGGTCTTATTTATAAGCAAAAATTGTTTTTTAGATTCATTGAAAAAATAATGTATCTAGTCTATATTTAAGGTAGATACATTAATTATTGAATGAATCTAAAAAACAATTTTTGCTTATAAATAAGGCCGGAGGGAGTAGCAATTTGTATTCCATTACTAGTCTACTTAATGCACTCAATTTTTACATCTTCTATTTTATTTTTAGAGAAATCAAAATTATTTTTGGAGATATAAAATTAATTTTAATATGTTTGATTCTTTTAATGTAGAATTTATTCTGACTCAAGAATGAAAATGAATTTACTTGAAACTATAAATTATAATTTGTTATGAATTTAATTTATGTATATTGTCAGTGTAAAAATATTTTACACATAAATTCAATAATTCAATAATACGTCGACACATCATGTAATGTGACTTAAAATATTCGTTAAATGATGTGGCAACATATTATTAAATGCATGTATAAAATAATTTTACACTTGACAATGCACAACAATTAAACTTATTTTTTATTTTGAAAAGTTAATTTTAAGCTTAAATTTAATATTAAACTCATTTTCTAATAAATAAATTCAAATATAAATCACTATATACATCAGGAGCAATTAGGATCAAACATACTATCCTTGCAGAATTTATGAGAGTCGTGGGTGCTATATTAGAATTATATTAGAAAGAAACAAAAATCGTATGTTCACTATTTCATATTTTCATTATGATTTTTTTCTTTACAAATTTTTTTCTTAACAAATTGTCTTACAATTTTTTGAAATGTTGGAATGTGTAACAGTTCAAAAAAATCAACAAACTTGTGCCAAACGCGTTATATGCATTTTTTTAAGTTTAAATGCACAAATTATCCTGGTCAGCACACTATTTAATTTAGGTTCTATTTGGTACAAAGTGTACCCTTCATCACAAATTATAAAGAAAAAAAATAAAAATCACAATGATTTAAAAAAGACTAAAACACCTTTCAAGAAAAAAAAAACAAAAAAAAAACTAATACATGATACTAGTAATTTAGAGTTTTATTTCTTTAAAATATATTCAATTTACATTTAATTTTATGAGAATATTTAAAAATAATTTTTTGATTTTGTTCTTCAAATTTGGAACTGATGAAATAGTAGATTGTAAATAAATTAATAGTTGTTTTAAAAATATAAATTGCTCATAAATACAAAAAGATACTGTAGTTTTATATAACAAATTCATAGGTTCATAATTTCATAAAATTAACCTAACCATTGACGTTGACAAAAGGTTTCTAACTAGAATAAGTGATAGAAATTAGAAAATATAGCCATCAGAGACTTGAAAATGGAAATCAGGTACAAACATTTCACACGGCATACAATTTTTTTGGCCATTACAAATTACAATTACAAGTCACCGATCGTTAGTTGGTTTAGTGATAATTGACGCCGAACTTGATAGGAAGGACTACGGTTCGATCTTCGCAACTGCGAATTTGCGATCAAGAAGGGGCTAGAACTGAAACCACTTGATGCTAGAATTGATATTCGAATCAGATTAAACCGGAGGTGAAAGCAAAAAAAAATTACAATTACAATTACAACTCCCTGGTTTTGGTGGTTGTTGTTTTTGGGGAGTAGTTTTTGATGGTTTGGTTGGATCGGGGTTTTGTATTGGTGGTTTTGATGTACTTTCGGATTGGTTAAGATGTATTTATCATCTTACCTTTCCTTGTTTGATCCGACAATCCTTTATACTTCTTGTATAGAGGATGTGTCTTTTAATAAAATTTAGCCATTTCAAAAAAAAATATTACAACTCCCAATGAAATTATTTAATTACCAAAACAATTTATTTACTTTTTTTTAACTAATAAGCACAAATATTATTTAATACAATTTAATTGTTTTTAATAATAGGCATTTTTTTTTACTTCTACCTTGTTTTTATAATAACCGTAAATTTGTGAAAAAAATTATAGATTCATTCTATTAATTAATCAAAACCTTAATGTGAGATTTAGTTGTGCAACAAATGAACCATACTTGTCATGAGTTGACAAGATTAACTCAATTCACAACTACTAGTCCCATATTTTTAAGCTTTAATACGTCTTTCATCTCTTAACTCATTTTTAATTTTAACTTTTAAGAGTTCAGTTTAATCTCTTAACTTTGATTATTCTATTTTGTTGATTCAACGACTTTGAGCAAATAAATTTGAAAATATAATTGTCTTACTTTGGATTTTAGCTTTGATTTGAATCCTGGTCGTCTAATAGTGTGCTTACATAGGCTATGTGGTTGGCACTATGATGACGATAATGGATCCTCTCAATTTTTCTCAATTTTCATATCTTAACCATCAATAACTTTTTCCCCATTATTTTTAGAATTAAATATTATTTTACATTTGTAATCCAATGGTCAATTGTTCAACTTTATTTCCTCAATTTTTTTTCCACTTGAGAGGATCCATTCTCCTATGATGACATATATATATGTATTAACCTTATTAAAAATTACAACAATTTCCTTACCTTTGACTTAATTTTTTTTAATAAGCAAAAATAGATTTTATTAATAATTAATAACAAGTACTCTATGAAGCACGGACTCTGACACGGACACCGCGACACGACACGGACACTTCGACACCGCTAATGTAAAAAATATACGACACCGACATCGCTATATATTTATAAAAAATATAAATTTAGAATTAAAAATACATACATATGCATCTAAGTTGAATAAAATTTTCAATAAAAAAAGTTTTAAAAAAATATATGATAGTACATTTGACATTTACTCATCCAACTACTATCGAAAACCTAAAAATAATGTAATCAAAATGTAATATCTTTAATCCCTCATTGATCAAAATTATTATTTCGACACATCTTTAATCGTTGTATATATGTCTGAGAAAAGTATAAGCAAATAAAAAAAATAAAAATTTGAACACTTACCCCGACACGTTTGTACAAGTGTCTTATAGGTATAGGTGTTGGGCACCGATTTAAGGAGTGTCGGAATAAAGAAAAAATTATCTTTTTTGTACACCTCTTCGACACGTTTGTATGAGTGTCGTACGGGTATCATACGAGTGTCGGACACGGACACGTGTCGGACACCGCAATACGTCTAATCAAAGAGGTGTCGGTGCTTCATAGAGTACTAAATAGAACAACAAGAGTTTACAAAAGACATATCAACAAAACATCTGTTAATCAATTTTCAGACAAACAATTGGGCTCGACCATCACATAAGAAAATTTGAATCGAGATTCACATTATAAATTTTCATCCACCGAAGTGAATAAACTTTAACTTTATCTGACATTTGATGTGCAGTTGATTGTTTTGCCTTTAAAATTTGACTGTTCCATTCATGCCACACTATCCTAATACCACATAACCAAAAGAGCTATAAGAATGAGCGGCGAACTTTGACTTTTAACTTAAAAATTGTTTTGTTTGTCATTAAAAAAAAAAAAAATTATAAGGGAAAGAAATTCGATTGCTCATACTCTTATTAGTTTGAGACTAGTCTAATTCTTATAGTTTGAGACTAGTTATTAAAATACATTAAAAAAAAATTTATTAAAAAACTAATTTATTTTCTAAATTTATCTTCTTCTAGATATTTTGTTTTTTGGAAAAGAAAAGCAAATTAAAAGGTTACTTTTCCTCGGTTACAACCTCCAAGTCCAAGGCAGAAGCCACCCAACAAAAAGCCCAAAGAGTCGTCAATAATAAATTTAAATGAAATAATAATTATATAAATAAATTGATCACAGTATCTAATCAATTATCAATTTATCTCTATATTCTCGCAAACCAAACAGATCGCTGCTACAACTAACTTCCTTCTTCTTCTTCTCTCTCCTCTCGTCTGCCAAGATGAGTTACTATAACCAACAACAACCGCCCGTCGGCGTTCCTCCTCAACAAGGTCCGATCCTCTTTCTTAATTTCTTTTACTCTTTTCATACATGCATTTACACACACTTCTCTTTATGATCTTATTATTAGGTAATTAATCAGTTGATTAATGTTTTGATTTATGAAATAAATAGGTTATCCAGCACCGGAATCTTACGGAAAAGATGCTTACCCGCCGCCGGGATATCCACCACAAGGTTACCCTCCACAACAAGGCTATCCACCACAAGGATATCCACAACAGGGATATCCACCGCCTTATGCTCCTCAGTACGCTCAGCCACCACCTCGTCAACAAAATTCATCCGGACCTGGTTGCATGGAAGGCTGGTAAATCCTCTCTCTCGAATCTCTCTAGATCTCTCTTATGTAATACTCATATATATGATTAAATTGAAATTTAAATTGAAAATTGGATTATTAAATCAAATTCAAAGTGGTTTTGAATCCACAACGGTGTGTGATGATCTTGATCACCGGATCGCGGTTGTTGCCGGTGCTGTGTCACCGATTGATTGTTACTTTGTAATTTTCTTCTTATCTTGTCACGTTATTCGATGTAGATGCCTTACTTTTTGTTTTCTTTTTTTTGGGTGTGTGGGGCCATATTATTGGATATACCAATGTACCTTAGCTTGACTTGACTTGTTTTTTTTTTAAACATATAGTATCAATTAATCAACTAAATTATATTTAATTTAAGATTAAAATCATTAGATATGCATCCCATAATTACATCTCAGTTGGTGGCTGGCTGCAAGGAGTGAGTTCGAATTCGAACACACTTAGTGACGTTGGTTGGTTTGAAAGGTGTAAAATTTTAGTCACCAGATTATTTGACAAAAAATGAAAAAGTATTAATTAGATATTTTAGAAGTTTAAAATTGTATTATTTTAATTTAACTTAAATAATAAGCGGTGGATATTGGCTGTCACTGATGGTGATGTTAATGACGTGTGGGTTAAGGCATCTAGAAGTGGTAGCTTGTCTTGTTGAAAGGGTCTTCTTTATATTCAAAATAAAAAATAATACACTTGCTGAATACAACAATGCCTACGAGGACAAGTTTTCTATAAAGTAGTTTCTTGTTAAAAAAATTATTACTAAAGTTGCTATATTTTATAGATCTTTTCCATAAAGAGTTTACAACTATTCATTTTCTTAAATGCAATATTCATGCAAATATAACAATTCTACTTCTAGGCTCTCACGCTACCTTTCTTTGAAGATACTCACCTAACACACACGTATGACCTTATTAGTTTCTTAATCTTTTGGTAAATAAATAGCCTTATTAGTTTCTGGCTTTATGCTGATTCATTGTGTTATACTCAACAATGTGATGTAGTGTAATCTAATTTGTTTTTGTAAATTGTTGCAGCTTGGCTGCTCTTTGCTGCTGTTGTCTCTTGGATGCATGCTTTTGAGGAGATATTGCTTTGCACAAATTGGATTGAGTACATTTGTATTTTGAATTTGAACCGGTTATTGTTCTTATAGTATCTTTTTATTTTACTTGTTGACTGTTTGCTTTTATGAAAGTGAAATCATGAATTACTCCTTCCAAACATTATAATGTCTCATTGATGGATTGGTTGTTTTTCATTTTCCTAGTGTTTCGTTTGATGCCTTTATATGAAAATTTCATTTGTTGCTTGCATTTGTATTTTGATGAATTTGTCTAATGTTTTGTTGCATGAATCTGGTAATCATCACTACAAGCAGAACAGAGCCTTTCTAAAGTTTGTAAAAATAAGATGCATACATATATAGCAAATTTCATATGTCTACACCTTGTTTATAGTACTTGTCTCATCAACATATTTGTGCAAAATTGAAACCCATCATACAAAACTACCAACATTCTTTTAACCTAGACATTAAACGGCAATTTCAGTTTCAAGCTGACTGTAATTCCCTTTCTCTTTGAAAAGTTGAATGTGATGATGTTTGCAGTAGAGCTTTGTTTCATGTGTAACAAAGTTTGCTGAGTTTATAGTACAACCTCCATAGGTACATTTAAAGCAGGCTTTGTGATAGGGTGTCCCATTAACCGTAACCTTTAATAGAATAGCAACAATGTAGTAAGTATTAAAATTAGGAGGGGGTATAATGCATTAACAAACTGGAAATTACTATTGGTTATACCCTCTCAGTGGGATACACAGTCTTTTTGCAACACATGCATTGTTCTGTGGTGCCCAAGAACAGTATTGCCCGTGTCTTGGCATTCTGTTAATTCAAAATTAAGTTTATCAAATTCTCACTCAAACAAACAAACACTTAATAATATGAAATATGGCAAGAAAACCTATAGAAATATCACCTCATTCTCAGTGGTCTGTCTTTCTGGTTTCTGAGTTTTGGGTCTTCCTATGATGATGAGAATGAGAGGAAACAACATAATGTTAGCTTATTCTAAATTTTTTACATGAGATGGTTTCTGTTTCTAGTGTACAAGACAAAATTACCTTGGAAGCTTTTGTCCAGGCTGCCAGTTCTCTTGAAGAGTTGATCATAGTGTGGTCTGCAATAGAGTACCCCCTCAAAAGAACAGTAGTTGCTTAGCTGCAAACAAAGTTTCAAGTTACAACACACAAAATATTGTAGGATCATTTGCTGAGTTTTATAATTTAGTTATGCATACTCATCATTGAAGGGTATTCCTCATAATGGTTTCGTATCTTTCCCTAGCTATCTTTGGAAATATGCAAAACTTTCATCGAATATTTCATTTATTAACTACATTTGTCCCCAATGTGCAGCTCAATCAAATGGTTGAGCACTTGAGCCAAAACACTTGAAAGAGTTTGAGGAGGTTTAGAGTTCAAAATCTAACTATTAGTATACTATACTAACGACTAATATTCATCTATTAGAAAGTTTATTCGTTGCTAATTAAACATAGATGTGTATTTACATGTTAAGATACTTTTTCTCGGCGCACATATATTATATACCTTAAGGGTATTCCGGCAATGGTGGCATCGGAAGCAAGCCTTATGATAAATACGACCATCTGCGGTTAGCTTATCAACGAGATAAACCGTTTTGTCACATGCCATGCACTTTTGTGTGGTTCCTCGAAAACTGGCCATGGCTTTTGTTACACAAAGATCACCAATGACAAAAGCGTGGCCGAAATGAACAGGAGCAACAGAGAAAGAGAGGGAACAAAGTTTCACCCTTCCGCAAGGACTTCCTCTGCCGAAGTTTCTCTTATGCCCCCTCTCTTTCTCTTTCTCTCTTTCTCCTTCCTGTGAAAAAGATGAGAATGAGAAAAGGAGATAAAAGAATCAAGAGGAGGAAATGATAAATTGAATGGAAGAATTGTGGACAGCAGTGAGTTTCGGATGACCTGATGATGCGTTGTTAACCTGTGAGTGAATTGTGGATGAAAAATAGGGTCAAGGTTTACATGAAATTTAGATAGATTCATGCAGTGATAATGATGTGTTTACTATCTAACAATCATTTTCTCTGAATTTCAAGTAATCTCATATTACAATGTAAAATCTGTAGTCCTGTCCATTATCTTTTAAATTATATTATAAAGGTCCATACATGAAAACAATCATGAATCAAATACTGTGGGAGCAAAATTCTTAAGGGTCTTGATATTATTACTCTTATTATAGGTATTTCTATAAGAGTAAGAAAACATATCTAAATTTATGATGTAGATTTCTTTAATGTTCTCGGTTCTCTTCTAAAATTGGTCTCTTCACTCTGTTTTTTCCTTGTATTTTTTGATAGTGAAAGGACTTCCTCTTTTTTTTTTTTTTTTACACAGTGAACATATATGATCACTTTTTATTGTGTATATACCCTCTCTATTATATAGCTAATTCTTTGGCAACAACTCATTAATAAAAGGAAGAGTAGAGTGTGATTTGAATTTATCTTAAATTTTAAAATAAAACTCTTATGACTTTCACCATTAGGCAAAAGAATCATTGCATCACATTAGACCAAGTTTTATTTAAAATAAACCTAACCTATTAGTTGCATGAACCACTGCCATTAAAAAAAAAATTGCATGAACCACCCTTATAGATTATAAAAAATAATCTAGCATAGGAAATGTATATTTATTACGTGTAAAAGACAGCAACATTCTCGTCATAAAAAAAAAATATATATAGCAACACTAAACCAATTGAGATTGAACCTACAACTATGAAAATAATGCTTATTTTTTGACAGACCATGAAAATAATGCTAGTAAAATAATTTTGGTGTCATTTTAAATAACGGTCAAATAAGATTTTGTTTCGTAAAAATATAGCGATTTTTAATTTTAGTCCGTAAAATAAAAATAGAATGTTTTCGTCTTTGTAAAAAGTTTTTGAACCGTCTATCTGCAATTAATGGCCGTGATTATTTACAACGTCAAACTGTGTAGTTACGCTACAGTAGTGAATCTGCATTCTCATGTGTTGTGTAAATAAAATTGATCAAAAGTAATTCAAAATAGATTTATATAACAAGAAAAATACAAAATAAATTGGCAATGCAGCATCAATATGAGCATTAGCTTTATTAAAATGGTTTCTGGTGTATAGTTTGATTTGCCTATTGCATTTATATATCTCAAGAAAAATAGAACATATATCAACTATGAATACCATAGTTCTATTGCCTTAAGAAAAATATTAGGATTAAGATGTTTACGAAGAAAATAATCTCACAAGAGGGCATTTGGTCTAGTGGTATGATTCTCGCTTTGGGTGCGAGAGGTCCGGAGTTCGATTCTCCGAATGCCCCTTTTTTTATTAATATATCAATTAATTTTATTATTAAAGAAGGATTATTATAATCCTAGGTTGCAGTGCGTCAAAACAGAGTCAATTCGAGCTTACACGCGGGTTTCTACATGCATAGCGAAAGTTTCAATTTTAACGATTCAGGTTTATTCATCTTCTCTAACTTTTTCTTAACTTCAATATGCAATTCTACATTGAAATTTTGTTTACAGTTCAAAACCCATTGGAATATAGTAACTTTTCTTTTTTATATTTGTCGTATATGTGCCTTTACCGTGAATGCCCTTTAACTGTTTGTTGAAATGTTTCTTCCAACTGTTTCTATAAATTCCAATATTCTGTAGCTACTTCTGGTAGGTATATATTAATGTTATATATTCAAGATAAATTACAAATGAATGCTAGACAAACGGACAACAAGTTGCGCCGCTAACTATTTTTGGATGGCAAAACCAAACGTCATTTTTTGGGTATAAATACATATTCATTCACTGTATAGAATGTTGAGAGTCACTACCTACCAACGATGAATTTGTCCAAGTGGTAAAGGTCTTAAGCAAGTGGTCATGAATTCGATTTCTGATTCTTGCCTATTGAGAAAATTTGGTTAGGAGGGGAGAACCCACCTTTTGTGTCACATAGATTCCCGACGAAGATTAGTCACTGCTACACGATGGTGGAAACTTCGTATAATATAACATCGTAAAAAAAAATGTTGAGTCAAGTAGTGGATGGTAATGTGGTCTAAATAGCGGTGAGCATCTTTGACCTTACAAGTTGAGAGCAATGTAGGAGTTCCAAAATAAAACTGCTCAAAATTGTTCAAAATATATTAGAAACCCTTTAAAGGTTTTAGGAGTGAGCTATGTAGGAGTTCCAAGTTTGAAATATCACACATAATCACAACAATATGTTTGTGAGTTTTCATTGTCTTCGACGAGTTCAGGTTTTTAAAGCAAGAATACAATGGCATAAAAAACATTTAGGTTATCACAGCTAACTAACAGCTGAGTGAGTTCCTTTCCTTTACTAAAATTAAAGGGAAAGGTTCAAAATGGAAACTTCTTGTCTGCGACAGAAGCTCCAATTTCAGTAAATATAGCAGTAACAAGAAAAACACAGTATGCACAATGGTTATGGCCTAGAAATTACCCCTTCCCAAGGAAATGGGAGCATGGACAGAAATCCAAGTGCAGTATTAATCTTGCATTTTTTAGCTTCCATTGCTTTATCAGTGGTTTCTGATGCATTGTTTGATTTGTCTATTGTGTATATCTCACAATAGATTGTTCATAACATTCTGATTTGAATGTTTTTTGCTTAAATCCTGATCAGAATGCATTGTGAGGTTCTAATGGATATTATATAGAAATAACGTCATGATCAGTGTAGCTGATCAGGATTTAAGCAAAAATGCACTGGTACTCAATGTTGATAAGATTCCGATCTGAATTTCCTTTTGCTTAAGTCATGATCAGCTTACATAATAAGATCCTATTGGATATGGATATCAAAAAGAAATATTGTCATCCACTTGTCTAGTATGACATGTGATGAAAATAAGAGGTAACTTATTTACAAACTATAACTTTTCAACTGAGGGCATTTGGTCTAGTGGTATGATTCTCGCTTTGGGTGCGAGAGGTCCCGAGTTCGATTCTCGGAATGCCCCTTTTTGAAGGTTAGTTAGGAGTTACACTTTTCAATATTTTAGTTATATACAAATGAGGTCACTGCTTTTTATTTATGTTGTTGAAGATTTGAAAGCTGACAGATTTGACTTATTAATTGGCAAGTTAAATACCAATTAGCATTTGTTTTTATACTTTTAGTTTTTTAAGATCCCGAAGCTGTCAACTGTCAAGTTTGACTTATATATATACTGGTGTGCAGTACTAGTTGTTAGGTAACAACAACTAGCATCAGGGGTTGAATGTGAATGCTCTATTGAGATGAATGCTGGAATACATGAATAATAGAAGACTGTTGTGAGTCATAATTCTTTTAACATGGTAAAAAAAAAAAGAATGTTGAGAATCACCCATTGGATGATAATGTGGTCTAAAAAGTGGCGAGCACCTTTGACCTTACAAGTTGAGAGCAATGTAGAAGTTCCAAAATAAAACAGCTCAAATTAGTTCAAAACATATTTTAAACCCTTTAAAGGTCTGAGGAGTGAGCTTTGTAGGATTTCCAACTCTGAAATATCACACATAATCACAACAATATTTTGTTAGTTTTCACTGTATTTGATGAGTTCAGTTTTTAACTTTAAGAAAAGAAGAAATCTAATGACATAAAAGACTGAGGTTATTGCAGCTAACAGCTGAGTGAGTTCCCTTTCTTTATGAAAGTTAAAGGGAAAGGTTCAAAAAGGAAACTTCTTGTCTGTGACAGAAGCTCCGATTTAAGTAAATATAACAGTAACAAGAAAAATATTGTAAACACAATGGTCAAGGCCTAGAAATTGCCCCTGCCCAAGGAAATGGGAGCATGGACAGAAACCCAAGTGCAGTATTAATCTCTGCATTTTTTAGCTTGAATTGCTTTATCAGTGGTTTCTGATGCATAGTTTGATCTGCCTGCCTATTGTGTATGTCTCACAATAGACTGTTCAAAACATTCTGATTTGAATGTTTTTTGCTTAAATCCTGATCAGAATACATAATGAGATTCTAATGGATATGGATATTATATACAAATATAGTCATCAACTTGTTTAGGGATGACGTGGTGAAAATGAGAGGTATAAACTTCACATTTGTCTAAAACAACTGTCTAAATATAAACAATTGTCCCTATAATATATTTGCAAACTATTACCTTTCATATGAGGGCATTTGGTCTAGTGGTATGATTCTCGCTTTGGGTGCGAGAGGTCCCGAGTTCGATTCTCGGAATGCCCCTTTTTTCTTTTTCTTTTTCTTTTTTATTGTTTTGAATCTCTGGAAGGTTACCATTGTTAATTGTTTAATTCAATATGAACAAGTAACATATTTATTTTTATATTTGTTAAAGATATGGAAACTGACAAGCTTGACTTGTCTACTTGTGTATTGATTAAATAACAATTAGACTTCAGGGGATGCATGTGAGTGCCCTGATATGAATGCTATGATGCTTGAATAATGTATCAGTAGCCAGAATTATGTTCTAATATGACAAACTCTTCCCTTGCAATGACAATTGACAAATAATTTCTTTTATTAACAATGTGAAAAAGTTGAGTTGTTGTATCAGATGAAGTCCATGAAGATGTTACACTGGATGAGTGAAAATACTGGATGACAAAAGATCCCTAATAAAAATATGATTAGATAGGACTAAGAATAATAGCACTAAAGAGAGAGTTGGTATAGTAAACTAGCACCTATTGCACATAAGATGCGTAAATCTCGACTTAAGTGGTTTGGACATGTGTGGAGGAAATCTATAAAACCTTTAGTAAGGAGAATAAATCATATGGTCGGTGGCCAAATCGCTAGATGTAGAGAAAATCATGAAAAACTACTTACAAGACTATCGAGAAATGCTTATAGGTCTATATTTTGGCTATATATATGATTTATGCTAAAACATTATGATGATTTTTGATTCATGGCCAACTTCACCTAGTGAGGTAAAGCTTAAGCGTTGTTGTAAGATGGATCAGTCTTTGTATAATAGTAATGTAAATTTGGGAATACTATTTCCACAAAGTAAAAAGTTGTTAAATTGTGAATGCTACCAATATTGTGATGATATGTGGTAAAATAATTGGTCTTGTGGTATGCTACCAAATTTTAATAATTGTCTGAACTAAATGATTTACAAACAATAACTTTTCATATCAGGGCATTTGGTCTAGTGGTATGATTCTCGCTTTGGGTGCGAGAGGTCCCGAGTTCGATTCTCGGAATGCCCCTTTTTGAAGGTTAGAAGTGAAGATCTGGAAGCTGACAGGTTTGACTTATTAATTGGCAAGTTAAATAACCAATTTGCATCTGTTTTTTTACTTAGTTTTTTAAGATCCCAAAGCTGTCAAGTTTGACTTTTATATATACTGATGTGCAGTGCTAGTAGTTAGGTAACAACTAGCTTCAGGGGTTGAATGTGAATGCTGGAATACATGAATAATAGAAGACTGTTGTGAGTCATTGTTTATCAAACTTGATCTTTAAAGATAAATCCTAAATTGAAACCTGAAACATGAATAATATATGTAGACTCACTTTGATACTTGTTTTTTTGGCGTAAACCAAAATATCCTTGCGCACCACTTGATTTCTGATAAATATTTTTCTATATGCACCGACTAATAGTCTAACTCCTGACCAAATAGTTTAGGGACTCAAATATCTAGTACTTGTGCCACCGCCTCACCATGTTGGTTACTCTTTTTAATACCTTACCTAGGAAAGCATCTTAGTTTCTGTGATAGGACCAGCATTTACTTAGTAGCTGGTTGTTGGCAATTGTGTGTGGTCATTTACAAATTACATGCAATTATACAATACAACTGTAGACCATGTGGTATGCATAAACAATTTCAATTGTAAACAAAACATATATAATTCACCTAACATTCTTATTTCAATATGGGCATTTGGTCTAGTGGTATGATTCTCGCTTTGGGTGCGAGAGGTCCCGAGTTCGATTCTCGGAATGCCCCTTTTGAAGGTTAGAAGTTTAACTTTTCAATATTTTAGTTAAATACTAATAAGGTCTGTGTTTTTTATATATTGTTGAAGATCTGGAAGCTGATATGATTGACTTCTAAATTGGCAGTTAAACACCAATAAGCATTATTTTATATACTTTTTGTTTTTTAAGATCTGGAAGCTATCAAGTTTGATTTTATATACTGGTGTGCAGTACTAGTAGTTATTATTAACAACTAGCCTTAGGGACTGCATGTGCCTTCCTGGAGATGAATGCTGGGATACATGAATAGTGTTTTGATGTTGGCTGAAAACATGTTGGTCATAGAAGATTATTGTGAGTCATAGTTTATCAAACTTTATCGTTGAAGTTGAAGTTAAATCCTAAATTAAAACCTGCATGGTAAATAAAATAAGTAGAACTCTGCTACTTTTTTTTGGTAAATCCAAGTTATCCTCTCTTTGCACAACACAGACTAATATATGAAGTTAACTGAGTTTCATTTAAGAAGATGGTCTCTTATAAGTTATAACAAATGTTTTTCATCACGCATCGACCCGAGATCAAACCTCTGATTAATGATTAAATGACTCAAGTATCTACCACTTATGTCATACAATGGTGTTAGCTTTAGAGATTGGTAGCATACTAGCATGTATTTATCTGCTGGTTTCTGTTGGCAACATTGTGATGTTGAAGAACAACTAACAATTGTGTGTCTAAATAATTCAATGTGGTATGCATAACCCATTCAATGTATATAGGACATAGATCTCACAATTCAACTGCTGACCATGTGGTATGCATAAATAATTCAATGTAAATAAAATAAGACAGATCTCACCTAACCTTTTCTTAATTCAAAGATCTCACCCAACCTTTCTTAATTCAATATGGGCATTTGGTCTAGTGGTATGATTCTCGCTTCGGGTGCGAGAGGTCCTGAGTTCGATTCTCGGAATGCCCCATTTTTTATATAACCTCAGTTTATTTATTAGTATAAGATTTGTTTTTAATTTTTATAATATTACTTATTAGTTCAATGTAATTTACTTTTTTTTATTATTATTTATGTATTCTAAATATAATTGATACTTGTTTTTTAAGCATAATTGACACTTGTTACTTCTTAATGTTATATGTTAAATTGTTAGTTGGTTCAGTGGTGATTGATGCTGAACTTGGTAGGGAGAACCACGGTTTGATTCCCCACAACTGCGATCGAGAGGGGGCTGGAACCACTTGAAGTCAGAACTGACCCCCTAACCAGATTAAACCGGTGGTGAAACAAAAAAAGTTGTTAATGTTATTTGACATAGTATAAAATAAATATATGATTTGCATCAATAAAAATTGAATGAATCAATATAATCAAACATATATCAAATTCATTTTTTTAATAAAGTAATCCAAACTAAATCGCATATTATTTTAATCATTAGATTAGAAGACTTTTTATCTCAACTGTCCCAAACAGAACCACAAATACCCCAAAATATCAATCTTTAAAACATCTATAATTGTGTTTAAATACTGTTGTTGATTCAAATCCCTATCACAAGTATCTAACAGCATAACTTTCAACACTCAGATGTAAACCAGCATATCAAATCACAGGATTAGATCACAAGCAATCAGCCAGATTTGATGTAAAGCCAGTCAAAAAATGAAAAGAAAAAAGGCAAGAAAAATTAGTATCTCATCACCAACATCTTCCCTTCAATGACCTTGATATGAGTCTTCAATGCAACATTTAAGTGCTATTGTTTGGTTTAGTGGCAATTCACTGCCACCGCGCGATTGCAGCACACCTACCGTAAAAATTTCAAATCTACAAATTGGAGAGTTGCGAAAACATGGGTTGCCAACGTGATTTCGTATTATTCCAGACACACACTAAATAGATTCATAGGGTAGAAGTTGAGAGCTTGGTTCTTTGCTTTAGAATGTTTTACAAACCAACTAATAACCAAGTCAATATTGGTGGTGCTTTTTACATGAGACCTTGAAGCAGCAAACTTGTCTCTCATTGATGAATTTCAATCCCATGCACATCAATGAAAGGAGATATATGAGCACTCTGAGAAAAGCTAAAAATTTAAAATCAAAGGATCACACACTACTTACATTTAGGTCTGTCTTAAAAATTGGTATATGGAGAAATTTAGAGGACTTTAAACACGGTTAATTTAACCACGGTTGAACTGTAACAAAAATGCGTTTTCAGAATTTTTACACATTTGGATTTCAATTTTGAGACTCTGCGCTATGGCCCGGCTTGCACAGGGCGATAGCTGGCCCTGCTTACATTGTCAGGTCTTGCTTAGGCAAGAAGTTATGGAGTTTCAGAAGTGGAATTCCAATGTTTGCTCCAGAAGTTATGGAATTCACAACATGATACATGTAAATTGTCATAATCAGCTGCATCAACAACGCAGCCGCAAGTTACAGCATAAAAATGGATCACAATTGTACTTTAATATTTTGGTGTAACAATATCATCTTAATAGTTTTCACATTGATTCAATCATGCAATTTGATGATGTGTCACTCTTTTATTTATTTTACTGTACGAAAAATAACATGGCAGAATGCCACATCAGTATATAGAAGGAAAGAAATCATATATGCTACATTATAGAATATAGATATACATTGCAAATAGAACAAGGTAACAAGGTTTTTTTTTTTCTTGACAAATGTTTTCATGCAAAGTAATTTAACGCTTCTCATTCATATAATTTTATATTAGCAAACTCATTTCTATAACAAGCTGAGCCACCAAATAGATACAAGCAAGAGAAAACAAGAAAAACAACCCTCCTAAAAGAGGCGCCAAGAAACAACAATTATAACCCCAAAGCACAACTCGAGTCACTGAAATACGGACCATGATTTTTTTTTTTTGGTACGAAATACGGACCATGATTTGCTGTTTGAAATCACACAGTTTCACACTGTTTTAAATCTCATTCGTTGATTATCAGATCAAACGGTTTAAATTAACTCACTTATAAGATTACTATTTCACGAGAACCATTTAATCCTCTATAATGATTACTCCACATTCAAAAACTTATTAAAAAAAATATTACTGAGTTTCAAATTAACCTCATATTTGTTTCTCAAAATAATCTTAATTTTAATCTTAATCTTAATTATAATAAAAATTATGTTTAGCACCTATTAAAATCCTAATTAAGCTCTTCACTTAACCTTATTTTTTCCCTCCTGAACCACTATTAATTAATACTCTCATCTAATTTCTATCACCTAAATCTGAATTTTTAATTAGCCATTTGCTATTAAAATCCTAATTAAGCTCTTAACTTAACCTTATTTTTTCCCTCCTAAACCACTATTAATTAATACTCTAATCTAATTTCTATCACATAAATTTGAATTTTGAATTAGTCATTTGCTATGTATTGAAAATAATACATGACATCACTAAATGCCCACTTAAAAAATAGCACAATAGAATATAATGCCTAAAATTAATAAAAATTATGTTTAACATTTATGTTAACTTCAAATATAGTTTTATATTTATATTATGAATAAATTTGGTTCAAGTTAAATAAATAAATATAATATTCCCTCCGTTCCTTTTTATTTGATGTTTTAGAAAGAAAAAAAAATTGTTTCAAATAATTTGATGTTTTGATAATTTAAGGTTATATTTTGTCTATTATACCCTCCTTCCTAATTTTTTTTTGACTAAATTTTATATAATCTTTTTATTGTATCTTTATTTTTTACTAAACTTTGAAGGTTGAAAAACACACAAGAAGGGGGGGGGTTGAATTGTGTGAGACTTTTTCTAAGTTAAAACAAATTGCAGCGGATAAGGTATAACACACACAATATATGAGGATAGGGTTAGAGAGAGATGCTCAGAATTTTTATACTGGTTCCTCCCACTAACAGGAGTAGTCCAGTCCTCTTGTCCTTCACAAGAGATTTCACTATAATCACTCAGATTACAAATGCTCAAGCACTAAGCAAGAGACTTCAAACTGCTCAAGCACAAAGCAAGAGACTTCTAATGCTCAAGCACAAAGCAAGAGACTTCCAATGCTCAAGCACAAAGCAAGAGACTTCCAATGCTCAAGCACAAAGCAAGAGACTTCCAATGCTCAAGCACAAAGCAAGAGACTTCCAATGCTCAAGCACAAAGCAAGAGACTTCCAATGCTCAAGCACAAAGCAAGAGACTTCTAACTGGTTTTAATGTTAATAAAGATAAGAGATTAACACTTGATATACAATCAGAGGTGTTTACAAAATACAACTCAGTTACAAGACTAACTTAGAAAATTATCACAAAGTTTCTAAGTGTTTGATAGCTTCAGAATTTGACAGAGTTTCAGCACGTTCAGAAGCTTAAGTCTTGATTTACATTTCTTCACAAATCTTCTTCCTTTTATAGATGATAAAATGAACGTTGAAGATTATAGCCGTTTGAAGAATTGAGACGCTCCTTTGTATAGATCAGTGAGCTTATTAGCTGTTCTGATTTGCAGTAGCTTAGGAGCTTAACGTTTACTACAAAATGAGAGATTCCTTTTGGCTTTTGATATTTGAACCTTGGTGAAAGCCAAATAAGGAAATAATCGTTTCTGAAGCCTGACTTGAAAAGGACCTTTCCATGGTCAAACCTTTTCATTCTTGGTTTCTGCGTTTGGACTTAGTCAGGCACAGTCTTCAATAAAATTGTACTCTCAAATGTAGCTTAACACTTATATCTGACGAGCCTTCAGATTTTGATAAGCTCAGAATTACTTGTTTCAGATCTGGTGAGCTCAGATGTTCTTCAGATTTTGATAGGCTCAGATTTACTTGTTTCAGATCTGGTGAGCTCAGATGTTCTTCAGATTTTGATAGGCTCAGAATTACTTGTTTCAGATCTGGTGAGCTCAGATGTTCTTCAGATTTTGATAGGCTCAGAATTACTTGTTTCAGATCTGGTGAGCTCAGAAGTAATTCCTTCAGAAATTCTAAGGTTCAGATAATAACTTCAGAGTTTCACAGGCTCAGAATTACTTGCTTCAGATCTGGTGAGCTCAGATGTTCTTCAGATTTTGATAGGCTCAGAATTACTTGTTTCAGATCTGGTGAGCTCAGAAGTAATTCCTTCAGAAATTCTAAGGTTCTTTAGTACGCAAATTTTAACTTTTAATCCTGCACACTGAATTAAATTATTAGTATTCCAATTTAACCTTAAATACATTGTTATCATCAAAATCAATTAAGGAGATACAAAATCATAATTTTGTTCCAACAATCTCCCCCTTTTTGATGATGACAACTATATGTATTTAAAATCAATTGTTGTTGTTTTTATTTAACATCTTGACTTCAGGTTCTGAGGTTTGCAAGCTCCCCCTGAGTCTGATAAGCTTCAAAAGTTTATCAATGATAAATATAAAACAGTCTAAGAGTAATATTTAATGTCAAATATAATTTCATATATTCTACCTTCAGAATTAGAGGTTTGCAAGCTCTATTTCTTCAGATTGACAAATATAAGATATGGTTTGCAAGCGTATCTTATATTATATGAATTTATGTTGGACAAAATTTATTACTCCCCCTCATTAAAAGTTTAAAAGACTTTAATATAACTTAACAATAGTAGAGTTCAGAAAATGTGATCTTTAGAGCTTCAGAAATAATTTCACTGCCATAGGAAATGAAATAATATTTTCTCCCCCTTTGTCATTATCAAAAACGGGTCAGTCAAAGCACAAGTTACAGGGTAGTAAATGCACACAGCAAACAACCACCAGCAGTAAATGCATTCAACGGTAAAAGGGAATTGTTAAGTACCATGGTGAAACAGGGAATTGTTTCAGAATGAAGACGAGTTTCTTCAAGATCTGAATCAGTTCCAGGAAAAGGTGGAGTGGTTTGAATGGATGAGGGGTTTGGTTCAGAAGTGGTTGGCTTAGGAGATGAAGTCTGAAGGGGTTCAGTTTGGGATTCAGCAGGGACTTCAGAATTTTGAACATTTGAGGGTTCAGATTGGTCTACGTCCATTGCTATTGGGGTAGACTCAGAATCTTTAATAGGAGATTTCTGAGGGGATTTAGGAGTGTCAGAAATGGTTATAGTGGAAGTTTCAAAATATTGAAAACGTGAGAAGTGATAGTGACGTAATGGGGGCTTGGCAGTTACTTTTAATAAAATCATCATTAGCTCTCCTTCATTACCCAGCGGTTACTAGACATGATGGGAAGTTACACAGATAAGTAGTGTTTTCAGAAGCCAGCTGTCAGTTAGAGAAACTGAGTGGTCAACTAACACTTAGAGTAGGTATCTGAGTCACAAGAAATCATATTTAATAATAAATAATTCTGATTGCTTCAGATGAGAGAGTGCTTCAGAACCTATATAATAGTTTCTGAGCCGTCCAAACTTCTGAGGCCCTTCAGAACCAGTTTATTCATTCAGAGTTAACAGCATTCAGAGATATCATTCAGAAATAAAAACCATGTTCAGATTTTTCTTGATAAAATCGAAACGATCAATAGCAAGAGGTTTGGTAAAGATATCAGCCCATTGATGCTCAGTATCAATGAATTGAATCTTAATTACTCCCTTCTGAACATAGTCTCTAATGAAGTGATGTTTGATCTCAATGTGTTTAGCTCTTGAATGCAAAATAGGATTCTTAGACAAACAGATAGCAGCAGTATTATCACAGAGAAGTGGTATACTACTTATCCTTATCTGATAGTCCTCCAACTGATGTTTCATCCAGAGCAATTGCGTGCAACACTTAGCAGCTGAGATGTACTCTGCTTCTGCTGTAGATAGAGCAATAGTTGCTTGTCTCTTACTAGCCCATGATATAAGGTTTTCACCTAGAAATTGACAGTTTCCACTAGTGGACTTCCTTTCAATTTTATCACCAGCATAGTCAGCATCACAGAATCCAATAAGCTGATAATCTAAGGATTTCTTATAAAGTAATCCAAGATTAGTGGTTCCTTTCAGATATCTAAAGATTCTCTTAACAGCAGTTAGATGAGACTCTCTAGGATCTGATTGAAATCTAGCACACAAGCATACACTGAACAAGATATCTGGTCTAGATGCAGTGAGATAAAGGAGGGAACCAATCATACCTCTGTATAATTTCTGATCTACTTTGCCTTCAGATTCTTCCTTCAGAAGACAGCTAGAGGGATGCATAGGAGTTGACATTGGTTTACAATCTTCAAGACCAAATTTCTTCAGTAAATCCTTTGTGTATTTGGTTTGATGCACATATACTCCTTCTTTTCTTTGATTGATTTGAATTCCCAAGAAGAATGTTAGTTCTCCCATCATACTCATTTCAAATTCATCCTGCATAAGCTTAGAGAAATTCTTGCAAAGAGAAGCATTAGTTGAACCAAAGATAATATCATCAACATAAATCTGAACAATCAAAATATCAGTTTTTAAGGTTTTTCTAAAGAGAGTGTTATCAACATGTCCTTTTTCAAAACCATTTTCTAGAAGAAATATACTTAACCTTTCATACCAAGCTCTTGGAGCTTGTTTCAAACCATACAGAGATTTCTTCAATTTGTAAACATGATCAGGACACTTTATATCTTCAAAGCCAGGAGGTTGTTTAACATAGACTTCTTCATAAATTACTCCATTCAGAAATGCACTCTTAACATCCATTTGAAATAGAGTGACGTCATGATTAACTGCATAGGACAAGAGAAGTCTAATTGCCTCAAGTCTTGCTACTGGTGCAAAGGTTTCAGTGAAATCTATGCCTTCTTGCTGACTATAACCTTGTGCAACCAGTCTAGCTTTATTTCTGACAACTTCTCCCTTTTCATTTGACTTGTTTCTGAATACCCATTTTGTTCCAATAATGTTCTTGTGTTTGGGTTTTGGTACCAGATCCCAAACATCATTTCTTTCAAATTGATTGAGTTCTTCTTGCATTGCAACAATCCACCCATCATCTGAGAGTGCTTCTTCTATGTTTGTGGGTTCAATTAATGAAATTAACCCAACTAGGGATTCATCCTCTTTGAAAGCAGATCTGGTCTTTCTTGGGCTATCCTTGTTACCAACAATTAGCTCTTCAGGATGAGATGATCTATACTTGAATTTACTCTTAGGTGGAGCAGGTGTCTGAGAGGGTTCAGTTTCTGAAGGGTCTTCAGAGATATCTTCATTTTGAGTCTCAGATGGATATACAGCAATGGAGAGATCTTCACACTCAGAATTTGAGGAAACTTGAAATTCTGCAAAAGTCTCAGCTTGCTCTGACATTTTATCGTCAGGCTCTTTATCATCAAATCTAACATGTATAGATTCTTCAACTGTGTGAGTTTCAGAATTATACAATCTGTATGCTTTTGAGCGTTCAGAGTAGCCTATAAAGATACCCTTATAAGCTCTAGCATCAAATTTCTTTCGATAGACCTTGTTGTCTAGAATATAACAAGTACATCCAAACTGATGAAAATAAGAAATATTTGGTTTTCTTCCTTTGAACAGTTCATAAGCAGTTTTGTTCAGAATAGGTCTGATGTAGATTCTATTCTGAACATAGCAAGCAGTACTCACGGCTTCTGCCCACAAGAACTTAGCTAGGTTAGACTCAAGCATCATGGTACGAGCCATTTCTTGCAAAGATCTATTCTTTCTTTCTACAACACCATTCTGCTGTGGTGTTCTAGGAGAAGAGAATTCATGGATTACTCCATGCTCTGAGCAGAAAGATTCGAAAGAGTCATTTTCGAACTCTCCCCCATGGTCGCTTCTAACCTTCAGAATCCGAAGATCCTTTTCACTTTGTATTTGTGTGCAGAAGTCACTGAACACCACAAGTGCTTCACTCTTAGAACGTAGGAATTTCACCCAAGTCCATCTACTGAAATCATCAACCATGACCAATCCATATTTTTTACCATTGATAGAGGCTGTCGAAACAGGACCAAACAGATCAATGTGAAGCAATTCTAAGGGTCTGGAAGTAGAGACAATGTTTTTAGACTTGAATGAAGTCTTAGCAAATTTTCCTTTTTGACATGAGCCACAAAGTGCATCTGAGTGATAATCAATGTCAGGCAAACCACTAACAAGCTTTTGTTTGCTAAGCTTAGAGATCAACCTCCAGTTAGCATGACCAAGACGCTTGTGCCATAGCCATTTCTCATCACCCAGAGACAAAAGACATATAATCTTTTGGTCAACCAAATCAGAAAAGTTTACTTTATAAACATTGCCAACTCTCATTCCCTTGAATACTACAGATTTGTCAGAGTCTTTTGATACAGTACATGATTCCTTATTAAATGTAACAACACACCCATTGTCACAAAATTGACTAATGCTCAATAGATTGTGTTTAAGTCCATCAACTAACCAAACATCTTTAATGGAAAGAGAAGAATTACCAACTGTACCTGTACCAATGATCTTCCCTTTTTGTTTTCCTCCAAATCCCACAGAGCCTCCCTCTTTCAGAGTTAGGGTTTGGAACATATGCTTTTCTCCCGTCATATGTCGTGAGCAACCACTGTCCAGGTACCAGGGCTGCTGTTTTACCTTTCCTTGCATGAGCATCTGAAGCAAACATTATTTCAGATTTTGGTACCCATATTCTGATGGGTCCTTTAGAGTTAGTCTTCTGAATAGTATTCCTTCTTTGTTTTCTATGATCAACACAAGATCTAGAATTAATTAAGCTTTGACAAGAATGTTTAGGCTTAATTTGATTCTTGGATTTTGATCTGGAGTATATCACAGTTCCAAAGGTCAAGCAAGGATCTGAAGTAACTTTACCTTGATTTCTCAGAGGTTCAGATGACTTCTGAGCCTTAACTTGAGAACTTTTGGACTCAGAAATTTTAGGTTCAGAAGAACTTGGAACTTCTGAGTCTTTGGGTTCAGGTTCAGAACCTCCTTCAGAGTTGGATGCCTTCAGATCAAGTGTACCACTTTTAACAAAGGTAGAGAATAATTCAGGTGGAGTATCATCCTCACTATATGATTTCAGAGGTTTATCCCAGTTCTTAAACCGAGAATAACCAATGCCTTCACCATAGTTACGAGTCATATGATAAATCATGGAAGCCATTTTACTCCTATTGAAGGTACAACGAATAAATTCGTGAAGAGCATCTTCATGATCATCATTGAGCTTGTCTGCCAAGACATAGTTAGATTCAACATGACAAATACGAATGTTTAACGATTCATTTTCATCATAAAGAATCTTGGCATCCTTTTTCAATGATTCATGAACATTCTTCAGAATTTTGTGTTGACTTACTATACGAGAGTAATGTTTCACGGCAATCTTAAGAGAATCAATTAATTCAGATTTAGTCATGTTAGAGTATACCTCATTTTCATCATCTGAGTCATCTTCAGAATCTCTATCAGAGTTGTTACCTTCAGAAGTTCTTGCCATTAAAGCTAGATTGCCTTCTTCATCATCTTCTCCTTCAGAGTCATTCTCAATGGTCTCCCAAGTGGCTAACAAACTCTTCCTTACCTTTTCTTTGTACTTTTCTTTCCCAAAGCTCTTATTCTTTCCTTTGTCCTTGGATGACATTTCTGGACAGTCCGCAATGAAGTGTCCAGATTTCTTGCAGTTATAGCAGTTGTTCAGTTCTTCCTTTTTGTCCTTTGAAAAGGAACTTCTTGAGTTGTTTCCTTTGTTTGGAAACCTTTTGTATTTCTTGTTCCATTTCTGAAACCTTCTAACCATTAGTGCCATTTCTTCATTCTCAGAATTTTCATCCATCATATCATCAGAGGTTTCTTCCTCTTGTTCAGACACTTTGATCTTTGCAGCTTTTGAGGAAGTCTGAACAGAGCTTAGAGCCAAGGACTTCATCTTCTTGACAGGTTCATCTGACATAAGTTCTAGCTCATGACTTCTGAGTGAGCTTATTAAATCTTCAAGAGTCACATTGTCCAAATCCTTGGATTCCTGAAAAGCTGTAACTTTTGGTCTCCATTTGGAAGGTAAGCTCCTCAGAATTTTCTTCACGTGATCAGATGCAGTGTAGCTTTTCTTCAGAACTTGAAGACCAGAGACAAGGGTTTGAAACCTTGAATACATGGTTTCAATATCTTCATCTTCCTTCATTCTGAACAGCTCATATTGATGAACTAATAAGTTTGCCTTAGCTTCTTTGACTTGCTTATTTCCTTCATAGGTGGAACATAGAGAGTCCCAGATAGTTTTAGCACATGACTTGTTGGATATTTTTAAATACTCAGCATGAGATATTGCACCAATAAGCATATTCTTAACAGTATGATGCTTCTTATACTGTTTCTTCTTTTCAGCATCAAAGAACTTTCTGTAGGTATTTCTTACAACACCTTCATCATCCATGTGTTCAAAATGTATACCATCTTCAATGATATCCCATAACTCATCATCGGTCCCAATGATGTAACTATACATCTTGGTTTTCCAGAAAGGAAAAGTAGTAGGATCACTGTTGAAGTAAGGTGGTTTGTCTCTGTGATTATCACTGTTCCTTTCCCTATCATAGTTGTGATCAGGTCCAGAGGAAGCAGAAGGAGAGGTAACACCAGACATGTTTTTCAACTAAGTACCCCTAGATCTTTTACTGTTTCACTGTTAAGTGAAGAGCAACAGACCGGAGCTCTGATGCCAATTGAAGGTTGAAAAACACACAAGAAGGGGGGGGGGTTGAATTGTGTGAGACTTTTTCTAAGTTAAAACAAATTGCAGCGGATAAGGTATAACACACACAATATATGAGGATAGGGTTAGAGAGAGATGCTCAGAATTTTTATACTGGTTCCTCCCACTAACAGGAGTAGTCCAGTCCTCTTGTCCTTCACAAGAGATTTCACTATAATCACTCAGATTACAAATGCTCAAGCACTAAGCAAGAGACTTCAAACTGCTCAAGCACAAAGCAAGAGACTTCTAATGCTCAAGCACAAAGCAAGAGACTTCCAATGCTCAAGCACAAAGCAAGAGACTTCCAATGCTCAAGCACAAAGCAAGAGACTTCCAATGCTCAAGCACAAAGCAAGAGACTTCCAATGCTCAAGCACAAAGCAAGAGACTTCCAATGCTCAAGCACAAAGCAAGAGACTTCTAACTGGTTTTAATGTTAATAAAGATAAGAGATTAACACTTGATATACAATCAGAGGTGTTTACAAAATACAACTCAGTTACAAGACTAACTTAGAAAATTATCACAAAGTTTCTAAGTGTTTGATAGCTTCAGAATTTGACAGAGTTTCAGCACGTTCAGAAGCTTAAGTCTTGATTTACATTTCTTCACAAATCTTCTTCCTTTTATAGATGATAAAATGAACGTTGAAGATTATAGCCGTTTGAAGAATTGAGACGCTCCTTTGTATAGATCAGTGAGCTTATTAGCTGTTCTGATTTGCAGTAGCTTAGGAGCTTAACGTTTACTACAAAATGAGAGATTCCTTTTGGCTTTTGATATTTGAACCTTGGTGAAAGCCAAATAAGGAAATAATCGTTTCTGAAGCCTGACTTGAAAAGGACCTTTCCATGGTCAAACCTTTTCATTCTTGGTTTCTGCGTTTGGACTTAGTCAGGTACAGTCTTCAATAAAATTGTACTCTCAAATGTAGCTTAACACTTATATCTGACGAGCCTTCAGATTTTGATAAGCTCAGAATTACTTGTTTCAGATCTGGTGAGCTCAGATGTTCTTCAGATTTTGATAGGCTCAGATTTACTTGTTTCAGATCTGGTGAGCTCAGATGTTCTTCAGATTTTGATAGGCTCAGAATTACTTGTTTCAGATCTGGTGAGCTCAGATGTTCTTCAGATTTTGATAGGCTCAGAATTACTTGTTTCAGATCTGGTGAGCTCAGAAGTAATTCCTTCAGAAATTCTAAGGTTCAGATAATAACTTCAGAGTTTCACAGGCTCAGAATTACTTGCTTCAGATCTGGTGAGCTCAGATGTTCTTCAGATTTTGATAGGCTCAGAATTACTTGTTTCAGATCTGGTGAGCTCAGAAGTAATTCCTTCAGAAATTCTAAGGTTCTTTAGTACGCAAATTTTAACTTTTAATCCTGCACACTGAATTAAATTATTAGTATTCCAATTTAACCTTAAATACATTGTTATCATCAAAATCAATTAAGGAGATACAAAATCATAATTTTGTTCCAACAAACTTCTTCAAATAATCTTTTTATTGTATTTTTTTTTTACTAAACTTCTTCATATAATCTTTTTATTGTTTTTGTTTTGTTCTTTTTTTTTCCTTGCATGTTTGTTGAAAATCTTGTTACACAACATTAAGAAACTCAAAGTGACTACAACTTGAAAATACGAGAATTTTTAGAACACATGAACTTTTGAAATACTCTACTTTAAAAATAAAAATGTGACTACAACTCAATCACAATAAGTATTATTCCATGTCTAAATAATCATTGACTTCTCGTACTAAAATTGGTTCACACTTCATTTGAATTGGTTTGTTAGGATCCACCTTTAATTTTTTGGAAAGATAAAGTGTGTGCAAAAAAATAAGATTTTTTTTGTGATTAAAATTAGAGTATAATATATTCCAAAAAAAAAGGGTATAATAGGAAAATAAAATAAAGTGCAAAATTACACTTTCTTAATTTGACATTTTTTTTCTCAAACATCAAATAAAAAGGAACGGAGAGAGTATTAAATGAATAGACATTAGGTAGCTTATATAGATGATTAGTGTTTTTGGACTATGACTATATGAACAGACATTATGTTTATGCTTCTATTAAATGTCTAGATGAAACTTAATCTACGTTAGAACAACATAGATATATAATTAAAATAGAAAAAAATTGATTGATATAAAAACTATAACTTTTAAAATACTTTTTATAAAATTAAATATGCTACATTGACATTAACATGATTTGTCATCTTCTCATTCTTTTGAAATCACTATCATTTGACTCAATTATTCAAAATTGGTCTAACTGATGTAGAAATCTAAAATGAATTTTTTAGTAAGTACAAAATTGATAAGAATAAATTAAATATATTGATTTTACCGAATGTATGAATTTTTTTTATCATCATTGTTGAATGTATAAATTGAACTTGGTAAAAGAGATGCGAAGCCTCCATCCTAACCACCTAAACTAACCAAACATTCATAATAAATTTATTAAATTATATTGAATTTTTTTTAGTTTTGACCCAAAATTTTAAAACCTAAAACATTTTCTTCGGTAGCCAATTTTGCAATTAATTTTGTACTACTATTTCTGAATCAAATTAATTTGATTCTATATGATTTCAATTTTATGGTATCCTATTAATTTATTAGTATTGTTTAGTTTCATTTGTACTTTCTGTTTTAAATTTCAATATATTTATGTTCAGATTTCATTTTATTTTTTTATTTGCAATTTTTATTATAAAAATTTAAATCGTATATCTATTATTTAACTAAATCCGTGCAACGCACGGGTCAAAGACTCAAATATATAGGTATAGATAATAAAAAATCATATAAAAAGTGCAAACATTTTAATTCTTAAATATAAGAGATGCATGTGTCAAAGAAAAAGTGACTAACGAAACGACAACATTCATTGCGTTTTAAAGTTCAAATGCTAGCTGCATAGACGTTTCCCGGCTATTGATCTTCTCTTGCACGGCGGCAGAAGATTGAATTCGAAGATTACACCGTCATCAGGTTATTCATCATCTTCTCCAATTCCATTGCCTCGCAATATTCTTCTTCATTAACTTCACCTTTTCACTTCACATGCAGCTTCTTCTATTTTTTCGCTACTTTTTTTTTTTTTTTTTGGTGCAATTTTTTCGCTACTTCAATATCCTAATTGCACTGTTACCTATATCAATTTATTAATTCCAAATCACTCCTTTATATCTCAATTAACCAACATTTTCATTTCGATATGCAATTGTACATTGGAATTTCGGCCACTTTTGAATTTGCCTTTTATAAAATATATGTCTTTACCGTGAATGCCCGTTAACTGTTTGATGAAATGTTTCTTTGAACTGTTTATTTAGAATTTATAATTATGGTGCACTGTAAATACACATGAATTCACTTTCTAAATTTGTGATATGAAAAGGAGTTATATTATAAACCTATTGGAGAACTAAATGTATGCTACATTATAGAATGTGGTGAGTGACACATTGGATAGTAAATATGGTTATAAGTGGTGAGCATTGGCTTTGTTAAGTTGAGTTAGGTCCAATTTAGATTTTAAGATAGAATACAAAATGTAACTTTTGTTGTTGAAGGGTCAAATTTGTAGTGATATATTCTATGATAAGTCAAAAATAGTTCAAGATTTGAGTGATGTTGGACTTCCCACTTTTGAAATATTACACAAAATCACAACAATATCTTTGTAAGTTTCCATTGTCTTCGATGAATTCATTTTTTTACTATAATAAAAGAAGAGATCGAATGCATAAAATACAGTGAGGTTACTGCAGCTAACATCCGAGTCTCCTTCTTTATCAAAATTAGAGGAAAAAGTTAAAAAAGGAAACTTCTTGGCTTTCATAGATGCCCCAATTTCTGTAAATATGAAAATAATAACAAAAAATTACAGAAAATTTCAGCAAGCACGATGGTCAAGTGCTAGAAATTATCCCTGTCCCAGAAAATGGGAGCATAGCAGATATTCAGGCACAACATCAGTCTCATCATCTTTGGGCTTGCATTGCTTTATCCAAGTGGTTTCTGATGCATAGTTTGATTTGCCTATTGCCTATATTTATCTCACAAGTCACCATAGAATATGGTATTCAATGATTATATCATTCTGATTTGAATGTTCTTTTTCTTCAGATGATCAGATTACATAATTAGATTCTATTGGATATGGATATTATAAAGAAATATTTCCATCAACTTGTTTAGTGATGACATGTGGTGAAATTAAGAGGTATAAATTTCAATTTCTGTCCCTTAAACAATTGTCCCAAGTCCCAACTAACTTACTTACAAACTAAGTCTAAAACTTTTCATAACAGGGCATTTGGTCTAGTGGTATGATTCTCGCTTTGGGTGCGAGAGGTCCCGAGTTCGATTCTCGGAATGCCCCTTTTGAAGGTTAAGATTTTCACTTTTCAATTTTTTTAGTTAAATACAAATAAGCTCAGTGTTTTTTTTTTGTTTATTGTTCAAGATCGGGAATCTCACAAGGTTGACTTATTAATTGGTTAGCTAAATACCCATAAGCATCAGTTTTTATACCTTGAGATAAATGCTGTGATACATGAACAATGTACTAGTCGCCAGACTTATGTTCTAATATGACCAACTCTCCCTTTGCAATGACAATTGACAAATAGTTTCTTTTATAATCAGTGAAAAAGTTGCTTTTTTGTACGATATGAAGTGTTGGGTAGTAAAGAGCCAATACAAAAAGGATTCAGGTCCTTGAGGAGGCTGCACTGGATGAGAAAAAAATGACCGGATAGAAATAGGAATAATACCATTTAAGACAGAGTTGGGCTAGCTAGTTAGCTTCTATTGTACTGTAGATAAGATGGTTATATTTCAACTTAGGTGGTTTAAAATAATTGTCTGAACTAACTTATTTAGACATCCTGAAACAATAACTTATCACATCAGGGCATTTGGTCTAGTGGTATGATTCTCGCTTTGGGTGCGAGAGGTCCGGAGTTCGATTCTCCGAATGCCCCTTTTTTGAAGTTATAAGTTATTAAAGTTTTCAATATTTTTAGTTGTATAAAAAATATGCTCATTGTATTTTATTTATTGTTGAAGATCTGGAAGCTGACAAGATTGACTTGGTTAGTTAAATACTTAAATACCAATAAATAAGCATCAACTTTGATCCTTTTAGTTTTTTAAGATCTGGAAGCTGTCAAGTTTGACTTAGAGTGCAGTACTAGTAGTTAAATCACAACTAGCATCAGGGGCAGCACATGTAATGCCTTGTTGAGATGAATGCTGGAATACATGAATAGTGTATTTGTGTTGGGTGAGAAACATGTTGGTCACAGAAAAACTGTTGTGATTCATAGTTTATCGAAATTTATTTTGAAAGGTAAACCCAAAATTAAAACCTGAATGGTAAATAAGAAAGTAGACTCTCTTTGTTATTCTTTTCCTTCTAGTAAATCCAGTTATCCTCAATACACAATTGCAGAGACTAGTATATTAAGGTAATTGAGATTCAATGAAGAAGTTGATCTCTTCTAACAGCATCAATGAGGGATCAAACCTCACTAAATGACTAAAGGATCTAAGTATCTATCATTTTGGTCATACTATGGTGGATTGGTGGCTACTTTTTAGCTTTAGAAATCATTAGCTTAGCTTCATCGAGTGGTCTCATTATCATGAAAAGACATAGGACCAGCATCTACTTAGCAGCTGGTTGCTGTTGGCAACACTGAGATGTGGAAGAACAACTAACAATTATGTGGTCCAAATAGACAGATTTGGTCATTTTCATGCAATCTTACAATACAGCTGCAGACCATGTGGTATACATAAACAATTTCAATAATAAACAATACATATACATCTACTAACCATACTTAACTCAATATGGGCATTTGGTCTAGTGGTATGATTCTCGCTTTGGGTGCGAGAGGTCCCGAGTTCGATTCTCGGAATGCCCCATTTTTATATAGCATTTGTTCAAATTCTTTTTAAAACAGACATGAAGTGAACTGAATACATAAGTTTTAGTAGGTATTTTATTTTTAGTAGGTAAGCCATACTATTATGAGATGTTGTATTAATATGTTACTCCCTCCGTCCCTAATCTTTGGTCCTGTAGGTATTTTATTTTTGTCCCAAAACTTTGGTTCTTTTAGGAAACCAAGACACAATTAATGATAGTTTTTCCATTTGTACCCTACCAAAAACAGTTGGTAAACTAAATGTATGCTGCTACATTATAGAACATGGAGAGTTATGCATTGAATCACAATATGGTATGAATAGTGGTTTTAACTTATAAGTGGTGAGCACCTCTGACCACTTTGGTTTTAAGATAGAATACAAAATGTAACTTTAATTGTTGAAGGGTCAAATTCACAGTACTATGTTCTATGATAAGTCAAAAATAAAATTGCTCAAAGTAGTACATAGTAGATTATAAACCCTTTAAAGGTTTGAGGAATGAACAATGTAGGACTTCCCTCTTTTGAAATATCACACAAAATCACAACAATATCTTTGGAAGTTTACATTGTCTTCAATGAATTCAATTTTTTACTCTAAGAAATGAAGAGATTTATAGTGAGGTTATTGCAGCTAACAACTGAGTTTCCCTCCTTTATCAAAATTAAAGGGAAATATTTAAAAAAGGAAACTTCTTGGCTTTGACAGAATCCCCAGTTTCAGTAAATATTACAATAACATAAAAATACAGAAAAATTCGACAAACGTGATGGTTAAGCCCCATAAATTACCCCCGCCCGATGAAATGGGAACATAGACAGAAATCCAAGTGCAGCATCAGTCTCAGCATTTTTGGGCTTGCATTGCTTCACCAAATTTGTTTCTGATGCATAGTATGATTAGCCTACTGCATTTATTTATCTCACAAGTCACAATAGAACTATGGTATTCAATGTTGATAAGATTCTGTAATAAATTTCCTTTTGCTTCAGTCATGATCAGATTACATAATAAGATCCTATTGGATATGGATATCAGAAAGAAATATTGTCATCTACTTGTCTAGTATGACATGTGATGAAAATAAGAGGTAAGTTATTTACAAACTATAACATTTCATATGAGGGCATTTGGTCTAGTGGTATGATTCTCGCTTTGGGTGCGAGAGGTCCCGAGTTCGATTCTCGGAATGCCCCCTTTTTTTTTTTTATTGTTTTTAAGTTCTGGAACATTACCATTGTTAATTGTTTAATTCAATACATAGAAGCATCAATTTTGTTTTTATTGTTGTTCAAGATATGGAAACTGACAAGCTTGACTTATTTGCTGTATTGGTTAAATAACAATTAGAGATCAGGAGCTGCATGTGAATGCTGTGATACATGAATAATGTATTAGTAGCCAGACTTATGTCCTAATATGACAAACTCTCTATTTGCAGTGACAATGGACAAATAATTTATTTTATTTATAATAATGTGAAGTTATGTTGTTGTATTTGGCTTCTTAAATAAAAAGTTGGGTGTAGTTGTATGAGATAAAGTGTTGGGTGGTAAAATGTCAACATGAAAAGGAATGAGGTCCATGAAGATGCTGAACTGAATGAGTAAAAATACAAGACAAGAAAGGATCCCTGACAAATAAAATAGACTACATAGGATTAACAATAATAGCACTGTTGCAAAAAAAAAAAAAAGAAGATTAATAGCATTAGAGAGTTGGGGTAGCAAGCTAGCAACCTATGGTAGATAGGATGGTTAAGTCTTTACTTAGGTAGTTCGGACATGTGTGGAGTTAATATATAGATTCTAAAGTAAGGTGAATAGATCATATGGATGGTGTTCCAATCTCTAGATTTAGAGAAAAACCATGAAAAATACTAACAAAACCATCAAGACGTACTAATTGATTCACAAAGAATAACTTTTCATATCTGGGCATTTGGTCTAGTGGTATGATTCTCGCTTTGGGTGCGAGAGGTCCGGAGTTCGATTCTCCGAATGCCCCTTTTGAAATTTAGGAATTTAACTTTTCAATATTTTTTAGTTAAATACAAATAAGCTCTTTTTTTTTATTTTTATTGCTGAAGATCTGGAAGCTGTCAAGGTTGACTTATTAATTGGTTAGTTAAATACCAATAAGCATCAGTTTTTTAATATCCGGTAGCTGTGATGTTTGTAGTACTAGTAGTTATTACTCTTACAATTAGCATTAGGGACTGCATGAATTGAGATGAATGCTGGAATACATGAATACTCTAATAATGTACTGGTGTTGGCTGGAAAACAGGTTAGTCATAGAAGACTAGTGCAAGTCATTAAGTTAAAACTTGAATGGTAAGTAAACTCTCTCTCTCTCTCTCTCTCTCTCTCTCTCTCTCTCTCTCTCTCTCTCTCTCTCTCTCTCTCTCTCTCTCTCTCTCTCTCTCTCTCATGTTAACTGAGATTCATTAAGCATATGATCTCTTATAAAAAATGTTTGTATATTATACACATCGATCAGGTAGGAACCTCCGACAAAATTATTAAATGACTCGGGTATTTACTCCTTATGTCATACGATGGTGGTGACTCTTTGATGTCTTACTCAGAAAAACATGTTAGCTTTAGAGATCGGTAACTTCATCCAATAGTCTCATTATCATGAGAAGACACAGGAGCAGCATGTATTTATCAGCTGGTTTCTGTTGAGAACATTGAGATGTTGAAGAACAGCTAACAATTGTGTATCCAAATAAGCAGATTTGGCCATTTTCATGCAATCCTTACAATACAACTGCAGAATGTGCATAAACAATCTTGGCATTTGATCTAATGGTATGATTCTCATATGTCAACCAGCATATCATATGGCAAGCTATCGGATTTCAATGGCCTTGATATCAGTCTGTAATGCAATATTCAAATATATTCATAGGGCAGAAGTTGAGAGCTTGGATTCTTTGCTTTAGAATGTTTTACAAAGCAACAAATTACTAGAATCAATGTTGGTGGAGTTTTAACATGAGATCATGAAGCAACAAATTTCTCTCATTGATGGATTTCAGTCTTTTGCACATGTGAAACAATATCAATAAAAGGAATGCACAAGCAAATCCTGAAGAAAGCTAAAATTTTGAAATCAAAGGATCACAATTCACAATATATAGCTTGGCTAAACACACTACTTGTATCTTTTATGTTAGATCTTACTAAGACAAAGTTATGCAGTTTTGGAAGCTGCATCAACAACATAACGGCAACTTCCAAAACAAAATATGGATGGTAATTGTACTTTATGATACTTGGCCATCAAGATAATCTAAAATGAAATTTAACAAAAATGATAAAAAAGAGAGAAAAAGGATAAAGTTGAAAATTTGCATTGTCTTGGATGGAAACAACAAAGGCTAAAATAGAGTCTTGGCGATCTTGGTTTCATTGAAGTTCAAATTAAGTAGTACTACTCCCTTTCAATTACAAACTTCTAACAACATTAATGTAACATTAATGTAACAGTATCAGTATGATCTTAATAGTTTTCACATTGATGTAATTGATTCTATTTTTTATGGAGATATGACATGTCATTTGATGACATGTCACTCTTATATCTATTTTACTGCCGGTGGAAAATAACATGGAGTTAAAATTTGACACAAGTACTAGATACTTGGGTCTGTTTAACCATTTGATATAGGGTTCGATCGTTGATGTTAGTATCATAGAAAAATATATGTTTGAAGGAGTCCATGTGAATTGTGTTAGGATTGCTGGTAAAATATAATCTGGGTGTCAAAGAATGATTTCATTGTTGATAAAAAAAGATAATTTTTGTTTTGATTTTTTACCTTAACGACATAAAAAGTAATTGTCCGACAATATTCTTCCCTCATTGTCAAACAATCACTTGTTCATAAAAAAACATGTGTGTGGTTAGTAGTTTGAATTTCACATTTCATGAGAAACCTTTTTTGTTTTGCATACCCTTATTATCACCTCCTTGGGGTATTTTAGTTGATTTTGATTACCTCAGGGTAATTAATCTAAAATCAAAGGCTGAGATCAAACAACACCATTCAGCGACCAGAGAAGATCCAAACCCTATATAAATTAAATTAAAAAAAGTTAATTACTGTAACTAAAAATTATGCTCCACATATTTTTGTTGGAATCCAACATTGTGAATTCTGTCTCTTGTGAACACAACAGAACACACACACACATAGCTATCTTGCTCCACATAACTTTATCATATCAGGTTATTCATCTTCTCCAATTTCATTGCCTCACAATATTCTTCTTCGTTAACTTTTCACTTCACAATCACATACATCATCTTCTCCAATTTTCACTAATCAAGTATCGTTTTTTATATTTTTCAGGTAACTCTTTCTCAACTTCAAAATGCAATTCTACATTGAAATTTTGCTCACTTTTGAAAACCCATTTGAATCTAGTAACTGGTTTTATTCAAAGAATTTTCCTTTTTATCCAATATATAGGTTTACCGTGAATGCCCTTTAACTGTTTGTTCAAATGTTTCCATGACATGTTTTTATAAGATTTAAAAATTCTGGTGCATTTTGCGGTTACTTCTGTGAAGTGGGATTTTATGGATGTAATTTTTGGTGTAGCCGTGTAGGGTACTGTAAATACACATGAATTCACTTGCTAGGTTTTAGGCATGAAAATTAGTTGTATTATAGAACAAACGGGGAACTAAATGTATACTATATTATAGAATGTTCAGAGTCACACATAGGAACATCGGTTATAAATGGTGACTATCTCTGATCTTACAAGTTGATTTTGTAAGGTTGAGTTAGCTCATACTAAGATAGAATGCAAAATTTAACTCAGTTTAGTTATTGAAGGCTCAAATTCAGAGTTATATTCTATGATCATTCTTGTGATGATTTGGATAAAATATTTGTGGACTTTTTGCTATTGTCAATTTAATGTTGTTGGTTTTCCAATATATTGGGAAAAGACTTACTTTCTCATAAGTTGGTTCTAAACCTTATGGTTTGACAAATGAATTTGAACAGGCAATGGGGGCAGTGCGAAGAAGCCTTGAGGTCTGGAAACTAGGACTTGTCAATTACATGGATGCATTAAAACTGCAGGAAAAGCTAGTGTTGGATAGAAAATCTCATAAGAGATGTGATACTCTTCTGTCTTTGCAACACCCTCCTACATACACTGTTGGTAAAAGACAAACTGTTCATAATTTATTAATCCCCCAGTCAGAATTGGAGCAGATTGGAGCTGAACTTCACTACACACAGCGGGGAGGAGACATTACATTTCATGGTCCACACCAAGCCATTTTATATCCTATCATATCGCTTCGTGACACAGGACTTGGTGCTAGAAGATTTGTAGAAAAAATTGAGTTAACTATGATTGAAATGGCGGGTCTATACGGGGTGAAAGCTTCCCCTGGAAAAAGGTGTGAGACAGGGGTGTGGGTTGGAGAAAAAAAGATAGGTGCAATTGGTGTTCGGATATCAAATGGAATCACTTCTCATGGGATGGCATTTAACATTGATCCAGATTTAAACTACTTTAGGCACATTGTTCCCTGCGGAATTGCAGATAAAGAAGTGACATCTTTGAAAAGGGAGACAGATTTTGACCTTCCCACAGATGAAATAATACATGACCAGTTGATTTCATGTTTTGCAAGAATCTTTGGTTATGATAACCTGATCTGGAAGGAGGATGCTTCTATATTGTCTGATAAAAAGGAAACTGAATGAGACATAGCTATTTTAGTGAACAGATTGTTGTATAAGTATAACAGTTATTCTTTTCGTATATTGTTTTGAAGTATTTAACCAATAAAGTTCTTGTTTATTCTTCATAATACACGTTCTTTCGCTTTTGTCTATCTATATGATAGGTACATTGGGCAACACCTATGCATTCTGCTTTTACTTTTTTCTTGCTGAATTTTAGCGATCAATAAATTCATTTCAACAGATTGATTCTATAAGTGTAATGCTATAGTGTTGAATAATAAAAGGACAGATAACAAAACTTCATAAGTTCATATGTTTGATGAGTTGAAAATATTGCATTATTACTACAATTATAAGCTATTTCTCACATACACATTCTCATCCTCTCCGAACCCGCTTTACACTGGAGTAATAAACGATGCACGTGTGTTGATAACAGGTACTAGTTGGTAGGGTGTAGTGATATTGTTATGAGATGGAACTGGTAGATGAGCTTGACTTCATGATCACACATGCTGACTAATGTGCTATGGTATCACTGTGTTACTATATTCATTTCTCCGGATCGGTTGTGCAAAACCAGATCAGATTGAGACCGCACTCAATATGTTACGGGATTGTTATCATGGTGAACCTATTTGGTTGGTTGTTGGGGTTACAAACTTCAACTCATATCTTTCTGTAATCAGAATTACTTTGCTTCTGTCACATGTCAAACAAATGTTGAAGGGCAAAATAACAATCAGAAGAGTCACTCAGTATCAGACTATAATTGGAAAAATCAGTTTAGAGAATCATTGATAGCCAAGACAAAAAGCTGTTAATAAACAAATCATAAAGTGAAGGTCATTTTCCATGTAAGACCCTAGACCCTATTCTACATGTAAAATATTTTGCCATGGTCAGTTGTGAATATTCTATTTTATTCTTGCTGACATAGACCATATGTTTTTCCTCAACAGAAAGAATATTGAAGCCGCGGTCTCCACATGCAAATTTGATTCTAATCAAGTTGGACTCATGATTAAAACCTCCATTATTAATTGCTGCATTCAGGAGAAAAGTTCATTGTGCGGTAATATATAAATCATGTAGGAAAGTTCTGGTATGTAGACACTCGCACAATATCTGAATTGACACGAAACTAATTATGGTTTCTATATATTGAGTTCTATACAAATGCAAATAAAAGTTGAAACTGTTAGAACTGATTGATTACAACTCTAGGAATATAATGAACTTGTAACAGCTTTTATTTTCCATTTGTAGCTGTAAATAAACTTCAAGGAAAATGAAGTTTTGAATTCCTGGAAAGTGATCTTACCCAGCTCTGTTTAGCTGTGTAATTTGTCATGTAACTCATGTTTATGAGAAATACAAGCAATAAAATAATTAATATGACCAAGGATATGAAACCCAATTAATATCTTGTGATTTAGTCACATGATCCATATTAGCATGTGAAGGAAAATATTATAGAAATGTCAGAGAAGTATGGGATTTGGTTAAGGATCACATGACAAGCTCCTTCCATTCCATGTTCTATTCCACAACACAACAAAGATGTGGCAGGTCCAATAATCCATTATCCATGTACCTTCCTTCCCTTTCCTTTTCCTTAAATCTGAATCTTTCACACAACTATTGAGTGATTGAGAAAAAAAAATCTTAAATCAGTTTATTTCATCCTTTTTAAAAGAGGGAAGGCAAGTCTATATTTATGCATTACACAGTAAACTGAGTCCTTGATCAGAGTCCAAGAACCAAATTGCTTCTTCAACCACCAACAAGCTACTAAGAAGAATTGCTTCACTTTGAGATACATAGACTCCAACTACAATACATTACTATGGGATAGTTCCAAGCAATTCCCTTCTTTTTTTACCAGTTTCAGTTGTTGTTTGTTTTAGCTAAACCCTGCCATGATAACCACTCAACGTACTTTGTTGGGTCTCTTTGTCTTAATGCTCTTAAGTTTGATGACATGTTCTATAGTTTTGATCAACAGTGAAACTGGTAAGTTTCCGCCACGAAAGCTGCTAGCTCATGTCACATCTGCAAGTTTAGATAAGTTGCAAAAATCTAATGAAACCTCTCTGAGATCTGTGGACACAAGTTTAAGGCAGTCTCCTGCTAGCAAATCAAATCCAATCCAGAACAAGTGAGATCGTCTATCTAGTTTTCTCCAGCTAACTGTTGACTAGGTAGAAAAGCTGGATTTGCAATCAATATTACATTTTTCACTTAAGATTAGCTGCTAGGACTTTGTTGAATTTTATTTTTGTATTAGATTATGAGTTCTTAGATGATGTAATGAGAGTATATTATACTAGAAACTTAATTATGCAGCATTGTTCTATAGTACTGTATGTTTTATTATATTATATTAGAACTTAGATCTCTTGTCAGGGTCATATTTCTGACAAAAAAGAGTTAATTTCAGGTTTAAATGAAGAGTGTAATATAAAACAAAATAATCAAGCATGACACTGCAAATGCTTGTTCTATAATCAAGCATGTAACTCTTGCTTGCTTCAGCTCAAGTTTTAAAACGTGGCTTCTTTTTAGGCATGCATTTTCACACGGATGGTATCCGGTGAAAATCCTTTCCTTACACTTATGTTCAGCGTTTTGGAGTATTGGTTTAGAGGATGTGTAACAGTCACATCATAATCCCCATGATGTAGTGAAATATCTATAATTCCTCTACTGTCTGCTATGGCTGTATGAGGGCCAGTTCCCCACTCACGAATCAGCTTGTCCACAACGTCTCCAACTGGAGTATTTTGAAAATTTGCATCTGCAAGTAATGTACTGTTGAAACCGGCCTGTTCTGGACCCACAAACATTACAATCCCTTGAACAGCAGGATGTGAGTAACCCTCTCTTAGTATCTCTTCAAAGTACTCTGCCTGCCCAACAAACATAAATGAGAACGAAATGTTCAATTTTCTACTTGTTCCTGTCATATATTGTTTACGTTTTTTGCTAATAGATGAAAATTAGAGATACATAAACAATGCATCTTTATCAAATCATGCAGCATTGTATTTTGACTTGTGTAATATGCAGAAGTTATAACTAACAAATTTCCTCGAAGAGCGAAGTTTATTATCATCACTTTTGAAGTTGAGAAAATATATACCTGATTTGGCTGAGGATCCACGCTGGTTTCTGTGAGCCATATAGGAAGTCCAGTTGTCGCGAGAAGATCTAGACCTGACCTCATGTAAGCAATGTTCGGCTTGCCACTTGCAAAGTGGCATTGCAACCCTATGGCCAAGGGTATTCCATCAGTTCCTGGAAATTGCTGAATCTGCCTAAGTTTCTTGATATAATTGGTCGGGCTGACAACCTTATCATTACTGTATTCAATGGTGTTATACTCATTCATGAACATTTTTGTATTCGGATCAAGATGGTAAGCTGCTGAGTAATATACTCCAGAGGCATTTTCGCCGAGTTTGTCCTCAAAAAAGTTGAAGTGGACATTCTCATTCACCACGTCCCATGCAATCAGTTGTCCCTTATACCTTGAGACCACAGAATTCATTCTTTTTGCAGCTGCTTCTCGTAATTCGTCAGGAGACAGGGACAAATCCCAATGAGGCTGACGACTTATACTGTCCCACAAAATGTTATGGCCTCTGACAGAAATGCCATTTTCTTTGGCGAAATTCAACATGGCATCTGGGATAGTATAGTTTTCTTGGCCTTGAATTTTTTCTGTACTATACCACTTCATCTCGTTAGTGAAAGTTGTGTATTTGAATCTTGACACAAACCATTTCTGGTAGTCGCTGTTTGTGAGGATATGATGGTTCATCGCACACCCATAAGGGAAATCTGCCCTTGTTTGTTTGATAACAACTGTTGCTCCTTCCAATGCTGTTTTGTTTGGATGAGTTACCTGGAATCTCACCCTGCTCTTACGTACCTGCAGGTTATAAATTTCAAAACTTGTTACTATTTTTTTCCTGCTATACCTATATTATTGATTTTCATTATGCAGTTTGGTTTGCTATTGAGTTAATTCCTCTTGATGAGAACATGCTTGACTATCGATCATGGAGAGTAATGATGGTAGTACTAGTGGTACACAAATAAAAGCAATGGTTCTTCCCCGGGTGCAAAGCACCGGCATCTATGTTAAAACAATATAAGACACACTAGCTTACCCTCTCAATGCTGTTGTCTTGGTGTGATCTCCATTGCTTTCTGGTGAATGGTTGTAAAGAGACACTGTCAACCCAGAATTCCACAGTTGGATTCTCGCTCTGGATTGGAACATAACTTTCAGTTAACAAAGTTTATCTGAAGTAATATACAACACAAGATAAGAGGAAAACCATTTCACCTCGAAAAGAATCTCAGCAGGGCTTGAAAAGTTTGCAACTATGCCACCTTTTAGTAGAGACCAGCATCCATGCTTGGCTATCACATGACCACCTCGTACCAGTTCACTTCCATTTCTTTTAAATACAACCGACACAATGTCACTTCCTTCACTCAGCTGAAACCAAGCTGAATGTGAAAATTGTTTTAGGAAAGTATTGAATCGCCAACACAGTAACATTCATCAAATAATCATTAACAAAGAGAAACGGAAGTTACCAGAAAAAATGTATATCATTCCTTTCTTCAGTTGGACCTTCTGTGCAAAACTATCAAATGGTTGTGTTCTGTTGCTGGCAACAATGAACTTATTTCCATCATTCGATATATGTTCCTCGATTGTTCCATTTCCAAACACTGTCCAACCCTTTATACTGTGCTCAAATCCTGGATTTACAATAATGCCTCCTCCATATTGTGCCCTCTGAGGTTCTGCTACACACTGATTTATTCAAGGCATTTGCAACACAAAGTAAGTTTAATTAAGCAGTTATAATTGCTGATTGAAAACTTTCATAAACCCATATTTCTTTTATTAACAAATGGCTTAACAGATTTAAGTTTATAAAATAATAATTAAAACTACATATGTTCTTCAACATAGAGAATTAAAAGAAGAACATACAAACTAATTAAGTTTATATTGTAGGTATATAAAACAAATAAAGATAAGAAAGTTTCATTACCTCTGTAGTAGCAGAATAGTCATAAGGCATATAACTGAATTGAAGCCCTGCATGTGTTGAAATTAAAGATTAAAGATATAGCATTAGTAGTGAAAATGAGGGAGAGAAGAGTGAAAGGAACCTGATGAAAGGAGTTGTAAGAAAGATGTGGTGAAGAACAAAATGCATAGTTCTGCAGCTGAAGAAACCATCATCTTGTGTGTGACTAATCAAACAACTACAAGCATTCAACTTATGCACCGTCAAATTTATGTATCTCAGTTTTCCAACATGTCAATTACCTTCTTTTCTTTTTTACTTTCTTTTTTTGACAAAATTACCTCCTTCTTATTATTTATTTATTTATTTATTATATTTACTATTCATTTAGTAATATTTCTCTATTTTGGATACTATCATAGTATTTCTTTTTCTATCAATAAAAAAAATTGATAAATATTTACTTCAATCGTACTTTTGTCACACTTACAAAAAGTCATCTATTTTAAAATCAAACTTTTCTATCATTTATGTATCTCACTTATGAAAATTTGATGAGAAAATGAGTTTTTTTTTTAACTAAGAAATATATATATATATATATATATATATATAATTTTAATATGATTTTGAGAGTCAAAAATCATTTTATTTTAGATTAAAATCACAATTGTTTCGGTAAAGAAATCATGAATCAGACTGAAAAATTCAATTCTAAATTGGAAAACTACTTTCATAAACAAATGTGATAAAAAAGATAACCAAATGTACAATTAATCTTAAACTTAATTTTTTATTTCTTTTTTTAGTGTAAAAATTTTTAAAAAATAATAGACAAGTAATGATGTGCTATTCGAAAAAAGAAAAATAGTCAACTAATGATGCTTCACAGCAGAGATCATTAATTGCTCACTTTTCCTTACTAATAAATTATTTTCTTTTCACACCAAATAAAAAATAATTAATTTTATTGTGGGTTTTAATAAAAATTACTCCCTCTGTGAAAAAATATAAGAAACAATCATCTTTTTAAATTTATTGTATAACTAATATACGGTAAGTTTTAATAGGAAGACCATATCTAGCCATTGTTGTCAAACTATCAACTGCTGATCCAAGATCTCATCCAATGGGTGATTTTTGACAATGCTGACACATGCTGTACAGATATCTACTATTTTGGGCAGACCACTTCTTGGTGTTTCCATCTTCTAATTCACTACCAACTCTATTGATTTTGGTTCTTTAATGTATTATTATTTTTAAACTGATTTATTTTTTAATATTAATGTGAAGCCACTTAATACAATTTCAATTTTCAAATAGTAATATTTTGTTTTCTTAACTGTGCTCATAGAGCCCTAATTAGCATTTTCTATATTATTTTGCTAAATATCTATTCAATTTTTTAAAAACAAATATCTATTCAAATATTGATATAATAATATAAAATTAAATATATGGGTAAATTTTTTAGGGCTCATGCTAAACAGAATATTCGGTACCAACTCTCTCCTTGTTCAACCATTGCAAGATCAATTCATTAGCTACATGTGTTCGATGTGGCCACCATAATGAGTAGTATTTTTTTTATTGCATTTGGGACTACGATTTCTCTCGTGGCCTTTGGAACCACATTGGTTTCATTAGCCTAGATTTTTTCTTTAATAAGAATGTATATGATTGGCACAAAAGAGATGTCATCGGATCTCAAGCTCTCACTTTTTCGACAGGTGTCTAGTGTTTTGGAGACATCATAATCATGAATAACGAACATTGGTCTTTAAGCCGGCTTGCCTTCAACATCAAGTTTGTGGTAGAAATCTTCAAAAATTGCCTCCTTAGTTGTTGACTTCTCAAGTCATGTCTCCCCTTCTAAAGGTGCTTGTGGCATGTTAAGGAACGATGCAATAGGAACCTTATTTCTTAGAGAATTTTTGGTTTTTTTTTCTCTAGTCCTTCTTAGTTTTGTTACAAAAAAAAAAACGGTACCCTCGGACAATGATTAAAGAAACAAAAATGAAAACAAAAACATTTTTTTAGTATTAAACACAAACAAAATTAGTTATAAGTAGGAATGATTATTTTTTAAAATTTCAAAGTATTAAACGCAATACTTTCAAAATTATATCACCGTTTTCGTTTCTTTCATCATTATCTCACGGGCACTATTTAAAATTTCCCATTTTTTATTGTCATCGCAATAAGAAAGCAAGATAAGCCATTTTTTTAGATAAAGCGGTAAGTACTATTAAAAATTCAAACACACAATTGTGATTCTAAATGATGTAATTAATGAAAGTATATTATATTATACTAGAAACTTAATTATGCAGCATTGTTCTATACTATTGTATGTTTTATTAGACTAGATTAGAATTTAGATCTCTTGCCAGGGTCAAATTTCCGACGAAAAGTGTTAATTTTTGGTTTGGATGAAAAGTGTAATATAACAAAACATAATCAAACGTGATACTACATATCATTATATTATAATCTTTCAAAATTGACATACTAGTAGGTAACTTTTGCTTGCTTCTGCTCAAGTTTTAAATGGCGTGGTTGCTTATTACTATTAGGCATGCATTTTCACATTGATGGTATCCAGTGAAAATCCTTTCCTTACACTTATATTCAGTGTTTTGGAGTATTGAGTTAGAGGATGTGTAACAGTCACATCATAATCACCATGATGTAGTGAAATATCTACAACTCCTCTGTTGTCTGCTATGGCTGTATGAGGGCCAGTTCCCCACTCACGAATCAGCTTGTCCACAATGTCTCCGGTTGGAGTATTTTGAAAATTTTCATCTGCGAGTGATGTTTCGTTGAAACCGGCTTGTGCTGGACCTACAAACATTATAATCCCTTGAACAGCAGGATGAGAGTAACCCTCTCTTAGTATCTCTTCGAAGTACTCTGCCTGCATAACAAATAAAAATTAGAAAGAAATGTTCAATTTTCTATTTGTGAGTGCATGGACGCGTGCGTGCACATACACACGCTAAAAAAAAAAAATTCCTGAAGAAGGAGAAGTTTATTAGATTTTTATTTTTGAAGTTGGGAATATATACCTGATTTGGATGAGGATCCGCACTTGTTTCTGTGAGCCATATAGGAAGTCCGGTTGCAGCAAGAAGATCTAGACCCGACCTCATGTAAGCAATGTTCGGCTTGCCACTTCCAAAGTGACCTTGCAACCCTATGGCCAGTGATATTCCATCCATTCCTGGAAATTGTTGAATTTGTTTAAGTTTCTTGATATAATTGGCCGGGCTGACAACCTTATCATTGCTGTATTCAATGGTGTTATACTCATTCATAAACATTTTTGTATTCGGATCAAGATGGTAAGCTGCTGAGTAATATACTCCAGAGGCATTTTCGCCAAGTTTGTCCTCAAAAAAGTTGAAGTGGACATTCTCATTCACCACGTCCCACGCAATCACTTGTCCCTTATACCTTGAGACCACAGAATTCATTCTTTTTGCAGCTGCTTTCCGTAATTCGTCAGGAGATAGGGACAAATCCCAATGAGGCTGACGACTTATACTATCCCACAAAATGTTGTGGCCTCTGACAGAAATGTCATTTTCTTTGGCGAATCTCAGCATGGCATCTGGAATAGTATAGTTTTCATGACCTTGAGTTTTCTCGGTACTGTACCACTTCATCTCGTTAGTGAAAGTTGTGTATTTGAATCTTGACACAAACCATTTCTGGTAGTTGATGTTTGTGAGGATATGATGGTTCATCGCACATCCATAAGGGAAATCCGCCCTTATTTGTTTGATAACAACTATTGCTCCTTCCAATGTTGTTTTGTTTGGATGAGTTACCTGGAATCTCACCCTGCTCTTACGTACCTGCATGTTATAAATTGCAAAACTTGTTAATATTTTTTCCCGCTACCTACTACTGATTTTCAATATACAATTTGGTTTGCTATTAAGTTAATTTCTCTTGATGACAACATGCTTGACTACCAATTGGTGAGAGTTCTCGTGGTAATAGTAGTACAAAAATAAATGCAATGATTCTTCCCCTGGTAAAAAGCATTGCCATCTATGATAAAATATAAGAATCACCATCTTACCCTCTCAATGTTGTTGTCTTGGTGTGATCTCCATTGCTTTCTGGTGAATGGTTGTAAGGAGACACTATCAACCCATAATTCCACCGTTGGATTCTCGCTCTGTATTGATACATAAATTTCAGTTAACAAAGCGTAACAAATGCCTAAATACATAAATACAATTGCTTTCAACTCCCAAGCATGTATAATTCTCATGTTTATATTATTTGAAATAGACATTTGAATGCAAACACATGTGTAACATCTCAAACTGCTTTTATGAATTGCCCACCGTTTCCACGAGGCAATAGATTCTTTTTAGTATATTTTGTCCTCACTCCCACACTTTTTAGAAATATCCTATAAGTTTACTCATTCAAAGAGTGTTCTAAGTCAAGCTCTTCTTATGAAATGTACTACCAAAAAGAACAAGTATCTTGTTGATATAGATAGTGCAATTCAATTCTTATAAATATTTCATCAACCATACATTCTCATACCTGTACAATAAAGCCTTGAGGTTTTGGGTGCTCTATACAAGTTATAAATTTGGTGCCCCATTTTTTTATAACATATAATTATAATTAATAATTATAAAATATGTAAGAAAAGTCCCCACCAAATAAATTCAATTGTTATAATCTCTTTAATAACCTTTAATTATTCAAATAAAATTCACTATCATGATCACAAAAATCTAAGTCAATTTTAAGATTTATCTATATTATTTGCATAATTTATTTATTTATTATAGCACGCATGCACACACAAGCCGAAATAAAATAAAAAAATTGGTGCCCCTAAGATTTTGGTGATCTATGGGTTAAATGAACAATTTTTTTAAGCAAAATGAACGAATATTTAAATCACGTGGAATGTAAATTTCATTTCTATAGAAGATTTAAATGACAAGAGTTGTAATAGAGGCCTTATTATCACATGTTTGAGGAAATTTGAAGTAATATACAAAACAATATAAGAGGAAAACCATTCACCTCAAAAAGAATCTGAGCAGGGCTTGAAAAATTTGCAACTATACCCCCTTTTAGCAGAGACCAGCATCCATGCTTGGCTATCACATGACCACCTCGTACCAGTTCACTTCCATTTCTTTTAAATACAACCGACACAATGTCACTCCCTTCACTCACCTGAAACCAAGCTGAATGTGGAAAATGTTTTAGAAAATTATTGAATCGCCAACACGGTAACAATATTCATCAAATAATCGAAACAGAATTACCAGAAAAAGTATATATCATTCCTTTCCTCAGTTGGACCTTCTGTGAGAAACCATCCAATGGCTGTGTTCTGTTCCTGGCAACAATGAACCTATTTCCACCATTCGATATACGTTCCTCGATTGTGCCGTTTCCAAACACTGTCCAACCCTTTATACTGTGCTCAAATCCTGGATTTACAATAATGCCTCCTCCATATTGTGCCCTCTGAGGTTCTGCTACACACTGATTTATTTCAAGGCATTTGCAACACAAGTAAGATTAAGCAATTATAATTGCTGATTGAAAACTTGCACAAACCCATATTTCTTTTATTCAAAAATGGCTTAAAATTAAGATTTAAGTTTATAAAATAAAAGTTAAAACTACATGTGTTCTTCAACTTAGAGAATTAAAAGAAGAACATGCAAAATAAATACGTTTATATTGTCAGTATATAAAACTAATAAAGATAAGGAAGTTTCATTACCTCTGTAGTAGCAGAATAATCATAAGGCATATAATTGAATTGAAGCCCTGCATGTGTTGAAATTAAAGATTAAAGATATGGTATATTAGAGAAAAGAAGCACTACTAGTAGTGAAAATGAGGGAGAGAAGAGTGAAAAGAACCTGATGAAAGGAGTAGAAAGTTGAACAAGAAAATGCATAGCTCTGCTGCTGCTGCTGCTGCTGAAACCTTCATCTTGTGTTGTGTGTGACTAATCAAACAACTGCAAGCATTCAACTTATGTGTATCAATTTTCTAACATGTGAAACATTGCAGATAGTTGGTAAGTAAACATCATTAACTGTCTACTTTCTTTTATTGGCCAATTGCCTTTTTCTTTTTTTTTAGTTGTTAAAATTACCTTCTTTTTATTATTTACTAGTATTCATTTAGTAATATTTATCTTTTTTGGATACTATTATATTTCTATTTCTATCAAATAAATAATTTGATAATGAATTGTACCAAAAAAAATTTGACCTCTAAAACAATGTTTTTAGCCGCAAAAATGGTGAATGTTTGTATCAATTGAAAATTTGATGAGAAAATATGAGTTTGAGTGCCAAAAATCATTTTTCCATAGGTTAAAATCATAATTTTTTAGTTAAAAAAAAGAAAATCATGAAACAGATAACCAAATGTTTGATTAATCCTAAACTAATTTTTTCTTTCTATTTTCATAAATGTGATAAAAACATATAATCATATTTTTTAGTCGATTCTTCGTTGTATTGACAACTATATATGTAATTAATGATATGAACTAAGTTTAATTTTGTAAAAAAAGTAAACAAAAAAATTAATATTTATACAACTTAAATTTTGGAGATTTTCTATGAGATTAATTAATATTCAAATTAGCATTAGATTGTATATTTTTTCGTTAACTCTCTGTTTCTTAAAAAAAGTTGATCCGGTAAATCAGAGCGTGATCATAATTAAATTTAGTAAAGTCTGAATTAAAATTATTCTCAAAAAAAAAAAAAATTCAAATTCTCTCAAAATAATTCCTATTAAGAAAACTCATTAAACTCAATATCTTAATTCATATAATTTTTATTTTATGAGACTGAACTACTTTCTACCAAGCACATAGACAAGACAAGACAGCTAATAGGAAGACCACATACATATCCAGCTAATGTCATCAACCACTCGAAGATCTGCCTGCATGCTCATCCAATGGGTGGTGTCTGGCAGTGTTGTACACATGAGAAATACTTAGATGTATTTAGGCACAACACCACTAAATATACAGTTAAGGTGTTTTTGGCTGACCAAAAAAGTTAGCTTATAAGCTAAAAGATCTGTTTGTTAATAGATTTTTTTGTATGAACTTATAGCTTATTTTATTGACTTATAGCTTATTTTTCAAACACTATTTCAAGTAGCTTATGAGCTTATAAATTATTATTTTTTCTTCCATTTTTACCCCTTATTATTTTAACTAATGTTCACTTTTACTCTTTTTTTTATTTCACTTTAAAATAAACCATATCTTTTTTTTGGCGACGACCTGATAAACCATAATTTTTTTAATAAATATAAACCATATTTTTTTTTTAATAAATCATGCATGATCATTCATTATTACCTTATAGCAATTTTTAGGTGAATATAAACCTTGTGTATGCTACTCACTATAAAAAAATAATGTTGCTTTATATAAAATAAAAAAATAACGTTGCTCAGTTTTATAAAATAGCCGAATAATTATTGTTTTGGACCAAAATATAATAATAAACCATACTTTTTTAATATTGTCAAAAAAAAAAACTTACTTTTTTAATAAAAAAGTCAATATGAAAACCCATAATTTTTTGAAAATAAAATTTCAACCAATAACAATTAGTTTAATAATATAAAAAATATATATTATATTAGTACATTTAATTTTTAAATTTCAAGTATATCAAATATTAATTTGACATAAATTTTATTTTAAATTAACAATACCCTTTTATGTCATTTTACATTTATCAGCTAGTTGAACCGCTAATTTTACCAAACACTTCAATTAACTTATCATCCATCAGTCATCAGTCACCAGCTATCAGCCATAAGCTATATATAAGCTATCAGCCATCAACTAGCTTATCAGTCAATCGCTAATTTTGTCAAACAGAGCCTTAATAAGTAAAATAAAAAATTAAAAAGAAAATGAATAAAGTGGTATTAATCGATGTGATAAATTTATTTTTCTTTTAATTTTTTTGATTCTTATGTGTGTATCTAGATTGTGTAATAAATGTCTAGAAGTCTTAGCTCAACTGGCAAATGCCAAAATTGTTAGGCCGGACGTCATGACCCGGGTTCGAACCCGGGACCTCACAGTTATGTGTGAGTTTAATTTCAATGGATTACCACTTATTCTAAGACAAAAAAAATAATAATAAATTGCGTAATAAATGATAGTGCTCATGTAAGACTTTTTTATGTAAATATTTTGGGCAGACCACTTTCTTGAAGAAATGGATTTAATGCCAATAAAAAAACACAGTTTTCTCACAGTTTTAAATCAGAACTTTCCAATCTAAAACGTGTGGTTGTGATTGTTTATAACATTTTATAACTGCATCAATTTGATCTGTCCAATTTTTAATCAGTGGCTACGAGTAAAAATGCGTAAAACTGCATTATGTGATTACAACATACAATCCAGATCCCTTTCTTGGTGTTTCCACATTCCACCTCCCTCATCCGATAACTATCTATAGGTTTCATCTTTCTAATCCATCACCAACTATTAATCAATGGAAAATTTCAACGTGTGCCCTAAACACATGTTAAAGAAACAAACATAAAAGTATTATTTTAGAATTTATGCATTTAAAAATTTTAAACATTAAATTTTTTACGGTATCAATTTTCTATATTTAAATACTTTAATATATGGACATGTTAACATGGTTACATGACTCTAATTCAATTTATTGATTTGGTTCTGTAATGCATTATTATTAATTTTATTAGTCCTATGCAGCCATGGATTCATATTCTACGATGGGTTCAGATTTGTCAACTCCAACAGAGTATGCATTTTCGGCCAAATAAAATTATGGCTAATGTTTCTTGGCATGCACCAGCACCTGGTTGTTACTGTTTGAATACAGATGGTGCAGCAAAAGGTATAGATGGCTTGACAGGTTGTGGCGGTTTATTGCGAGATGAGAATGGTTGTTGGGTTCGTGGCTTTTCGAGGAATCTTGGTACTGCATCAGCTTATATGGCAGAATTATGGGGTATCTATGAAGGTTTAAACATAGCTAAAGATTATGGTGTGCGAAATTTGAAAGTTCAGTTAGACTCTAAAGTTGTGGTTTGTAGTTTACCGGAAGGGAAATTTGGAAGTGTTACCGGTTGGCTTAATAAAAAAAAATTAAAGCTCTATTGAACTACTCGTGGAATGTCAAGATTATTCATGTCTATCGAGAAGCAAATAGATGTGCGGATATTTTGGCTAACATAGGTTGTGTATCTACTACGAACATCATTGTGTATGATCATCCCCCTTAGGAGTTGATCGAGGTTCTTGCCGATGACTATAGGGGTGTAGTTTTCCCCCGCCTTATTGCCTTGTAATTGTTAGTTGGGCCTTGGCCCCTTTTGATTCAAAAATAAAAAATAAAAAATTTATCATAATGTGAAATTATCTAAGTACAATTTTAATTTTCACATAATAATATTTTGTTTTGTTAAATGTGTTCATAAAGTAGGATAAAACTTTTTTCTCTTCTTTTCTTTTTCTTTTTTATTCTAGCTGTTATAATTTTTTTTTTCTTCTTAGTCTACCGAAGAGGAATGATATAAGGTCAGTTTTGGCCATAAAATCACCTCTATAATTTATTTTTCCTTTCTCGTTATAATAAATAAGTGTGATTTTCACATATTTTTTCTTTTGATTTTCCATCTTTCGTATTTGTGATCATTACAATTAACAAGAACTTTCATATTCACAAAATTTTTAAGTTATCAATGTCACATTCTCATAAACTTTCATATACATATTTTGTGAAACTTGGCCTAAATTTACATATCCATAAAAGTTTCTGAGCACTAAGATATGTACATTAAAATCATATTGATTTGATAATGGTCATACACTTTTATTCTTCAATAATTGTTTTCGTTTGTAACATAAAGTGATGTACTTTCTGGTTTATGTGAGAATCATAATAGGGGTTGATGATTTGAGAAAATATTCTTTGAATCGGGGAGATTCAAAGTCCACCATAGGTTCTATGCTTGTAAAATCAAGGAAGTGATGTGTTTCTTTGTTGTGTTAGAATATTGTAGGATAGGTCTTGGTGTAAGGGTTGTACACAGATCTAATATAGCGGAAAGTCACTCACGGGTGTGAGAGGACCTGAATACCCTTAGGCCTTAAGTTAAAAAGAAAACCTGGGTAAAATTACTTGTGTCCATTTTTATTTCCATTCTTTCTTTATTTTTCTGAACTTTTTTCATATATTTATCATAACTTTTCGAAAATATAAAAAAAAATATCAAAACATCTCTAATATAACGAAAAAATCGTAAAACCTATTTCACGTAAATCTTAGATTGCATCTTAAACTTACAGAATATATATAGGTTAATCGGAAAGTGGCCAAGAATTACCAAAAAGTTTCAATATATTCTAATTTTTTAACCGAAACATGACAAATCACAGGCAGATTCTAATTTTTCGACCAATGCGCGTCAAGACGCGCCTATTTTAAAACCGGATATTTTAATGAATTGTTTCCTATCCCTATCCGTAATAAAATAGATTTTTTCGTAATATTCATTTGAAACTGTTGTCTATTTCAATTTTGAAAACTACTTTTTATGGAACAGTTTAAGGTTATTCATATTCTTCTTTGTTTGCTTTTATATATTAATTAATTGTATTGCGATTTTACATTGAAACTTTGCTCATCACTGAAAACCTATTTGAATGTAGTAGTTACCGGTCTTATTCAAAGAATTGCATTTATTTATTTTTTGGTAGTGATTCAAAGAATTTTTTTATTTATCAAATATATGGCTTTTCTGTGAATGCCCTTTAACTGTTTGTTGAAATGTTTCTTAGAGCATTATCATGATAGACTGCATAATTATGCTGCATTATGTGGTTACTTTTGGGAAGTGGGATTGTGTGCATGCAATTTTTTGTGTATAACTTTCTAAAATTGAGACATCAATTATGCGTCGAGATCTTAATTTCAAGAAGGGACTAAACTGAATCATCCAACTTTTGCTTATATTTGAGACCGAAATAATATCTTTGTACATTTTTGTAGTTGTCTTGCCAATTGTTGACTAGGTAGGATTGTAGGAAAGCTAGATTTGCATTTAGGATTATATTTTTCACATTGCTGCTAGGACTTTGTTGCATTTTAAATTTTATCTTAGATTACAAAATTAGTTATCAGCTGATGTAATGGAAGCATATTATTATACTAGAAAATTAATTATGTAACATTGTTCTATAATCTGTACTTATATTAGATTTAGATCTCTAGTCAGTGGCAGATTTCTGACAAAAATAGTTCATTTTTGATTTTCATGAAAAGTATGATGTAACAAAAATATGATCAAGCTAGATGCTGCAAATCATTTTACTACATAATCTTTCAAAATTGTAACAGGTAACTATTACTAGCTTCAGCATAAGTTATAAAAGGTGGTTGTTTTTTATGCATGCATTTTCACATGAATGGTATTCTGTGAAAATCCTTTCCTTACACTTACATTCAATTTTTTGGAGTATTGGGTTAGAGGATGTGTAACAGTAACATCATAATCTCCATGGTGTAATGAAATATCTACAATTCCTCTACTATCTGCTATGGCTGTTTTAGGTCCAGTTCCCCACTCCTTAATTAGCTTGTCCACAACATCTCCACTTGGAGTATTTTGAAAGTTTGCATCTGCGAGGAGTGTATCGGCGAAACCGGCTTGTGCTGGACCTACAAACATTATAATCCCTTGAACAGCTGGATGAGAGTATGCCTCTCTTAGTATCTCTTCTAAGTATTGTGCCTGCCCAACAAACAATGCATCTTATGTATTAAATCATGCAGCATTGTATTTTCACTTGAGTAATAAGCAGATACTATTAATTTTGAAGTTAAGAAAATATATACCTGATTTGGCTGAGGATCCACACTGGTTTCTGTGAGCCATATAGGAAGTCCAAGTGTACCAAGAAGATCTAGACCTGACCTCATGTAAGCAAGATTTGGGACGCCCCTTCCAAAATGGCCTTGCAACCCTATGGCCATTGGCATTCCTGCAGTTCCTGGAAATTGCTGAATCTCCTTAACTTTCCTGAAGTAATTGAATGGGCTGGCAAAATGATCTCCACTATATTCAATGGTGTTAAACTCATTCATGAACATGGTAGTTTTTGGATCAAGATGGTAAGCTGTTGAAAAATATTCTGCAGAGGCATTTTCGCCGAGTTTGTATTCATAAAAGCGACAGTGGAGATTCTCATTCACAGCATCCCATGCAATCAGTTGTCCATTATATCTTGAAACCACTGAGTTCACTCTTTTTGCAGCTGCTTCTCGTAATTCGTTAGAAGGTAGTGACTTAACCCATCGAGGCTGAGAATTTATGCAGTCCCACAAAATGGTATGACCTCTGACAGAAATGCCATTTGCTTTGGCGAATTTCAACATGGCATCTGCAATAGTATAGTTTTCCTGGCCTGGAAGTTTCTCTGTACTATACCACTTCATCTCGTTAGTGAAAGTTGTGTATTTGAATCTTGGCACAAACCATTTCTGGTACTCAATGTTTGTGAGGATATGATTATTCATCGCACATCCAAATGGGAAATTTGGCTTTGTTTGTTCGATGACGATTTTTGCTCCTTCCAATGTTGTTTCGTTTAGATGAGTTACCTGGAATCTCACCTTACTCTTACGCACCTGCGAGTTATAGATCACAAAACTCTTAAAATATATTTTTCTGATATACCTTTACTATTAATTTTCATAGTTGTTTTCTACTGTAATTGGATTGGATTAATTTACCCTCTCAATGTTTTTGTCTTGGTGTGATCTCCATTGCTGTATGGTGAATGGTTGTAAGGAAACACTATCAGCCCATAACTCCACAGTTGGATTCTCACTCTGCATTACACGTTAATTTCAGTTGAAAATATATAACAAATATATAAATACAAATTTCACCATTTTATTTTACTATTTGATCATGCCTTTTACTCAATTTTCAAACATGTATTATTTGAAACTGACAATTTTTTTTTGGGTACTCTCAATGCCTTACAATATTGGGTTTGTCGTGTGTTGATAATTTTGATAATTTATATTGGGATAAATAAACGCTACAAAAAAACTTGTAAGTTGAGAATGTCTCTCTCTTATAAACTCTTATCACGAGACTCTTAACATAGGATAAATATTTAAGTAGCGAGAAATATATATTTGGTTTTCTATATAAAAAATAAGATAAAATGAAAACCATTTCACCTCAAAAAGAATCTCAGCAGGGCTTGAAAAATTTGCAACTATGCCACCTTTTAGAAAAGACCAGCATCCATGCTTTGCTATAACATGGCCACCTCGTACCAATTCACTTCCATTTATTTTAAATACAACTGACACAATATCACTTCCTTCACTAAGCTGAAACCAAGCTGAATGTAAACAATGAATACAAAATTAAATTAATGAATTGATAACATGCAAGTAACATATATAACATCAAATGATCATTAACAAAAGATAAACAAAAGTTACCAGAAAAGGTATATATTATTCCTTTCTCCAGTTGGACCTTCTGTGAAAAACTATCCAATGATTGTGTTCTGTTGCTTGCAACAATGAATGTATTTCCATCATTTGATGTTCGTTCCTCGATTGTTCCATTTCCAAACACTGTCCAACCTTTTATGTTGTGATCAAATCCTGGATTTACTATAATGCCACCTTCATATTGTGCCCTCTTAGGTTCTTTCACACACTGCTTTATTTCAAGGCATTGGCAACATAAGTAAGTTTATGGACGGCAGTGTTTGTGCTCCAAAATCATTTTCCAAAATTTTATAACTCTTTTTTCTTATCAAAATTTTATAATTAAATGTTCTAAACTTCTAATATATCATCGTAAAAAATTGACTTGATATGCCAAATTTTTATTGTTGAGACAAAATACGTTGATGTGGGATCGTCAAAAAAAAGGGGAACCAACTTGCGTGCGCGCGCACACACAATATATATATGGTTGATTCATAAACAATTTGACTGATTTAAAGTTTTAAAATAATTAAAACTAGTATATTTTCTTCAATTTATAGAATAAAAGGAGAACATATAAAAAAAAGTTGTAAAGAACACTTTAATTTTTTGGTTAGTATATACAACTAATATATAAAACTATAATAATTATAAAGAAGTGTGTCTTGCCTCCATAGTAGCAAAGTAATCATAAGGCATAGAATGAAGTTGGATCCCTGCATGTTGAAATTAATGATATAGCATTAGAGAAAAAGGAACACTAAAAGAGTAGTGAAAATGGAGGAAGATATGAGAAAGAAACCTAAAATGAGTATGGTGAACAAAAAAATGGATAGTTCTGCTGCAACCTTCATCTTATTAGTTGTCACTAATCAAATATGCCTTCATCTTATGCATCTTCCGGTATTTAACAATTTTCCAACATGTGAACGTTGCACATATATTGACTATCTATTATTTTTGTAAATTATTAATGTAGAATTAATAAATGAAAAAAATAAATAATTTTTCGTTTGACTAAATATACATCATTAATAAAATCTTACCAAAAAAAATACACCGTTAATATAAATAAAGTTTGACTACATATATTATTAATAAAAATAAAGAATTGTTAATCAAGTCCATAAATTCTAGCTCCGGTACAAATGTTGAAATTACTAGATTGGACACAATGACTGAGGTTCAAACACTGTTCTCTTCACTTTGTATGTGTAAAATTTTAATAATTTATCATTTTATCTATGTAAAAAAAATTGTTAATACCTCTTGTCTCTTTTATACTCCCTCCGTCTCAAATCTTTAGTCCTTTTAGAATTTTGCCCATATATTAAAAAATAGTAAATATCGATAAGTTAAGTTAATTAATGTTATGAATAGGGCTGGAAATGAGTCGAGCTGAGTCGATCTGATCTGAGCTCGACTCGGCTCGATGGAAATTAATTCGGCTCAAAACTCAGCTCAAGTTTGATACGAACTATTTTTTTAGCTCAAGTACGACTCGTTTAAAGTTCACAAACTGTTTGGTTCAGCTCGTTAAGTTCAACTCGTTAAGTCAAATCACATGATTTAAAGTTAATTTTTTGTCAAAACTTAAAAATTTGATCTTTTAACATTTTAAACTATTTTTTTAAAAGAAAAAGCAAATATTAAATTAAAATAAAAGTCATCCAAGTGTATAATGGAGAAATGCGTACAAAATCCATACCGATATAAACCAATACAAGTAACAAAATTACAAAGTTTGTACCAAAAAAATTACAAAATAAAAACCAACAAAATTACACAATGATTCTCAAAATAATTTTCATTGATTTGTACACATAGGGAACTAATATATATATATATATATATATATATATATATATATATATATATATATATATATAATCGAGTTAGTTCATGAAACAAACGAGTCGAATTATATATAGTTTATGTTCAACTCATTTATTTAACGAACTTAATTTTTAACTCAAGTTCAGCTCATTTGGTTCATGAACCAAGTTTACGAGTCAATTATCGAATCGAACTTCGAAATATTCACGAGTTAGCTCGGGTCATTGCCAGCCCTAGTTATGAATAATTATAGGTGGATGTCCATTAGTCTTGGCCCATACAATCTTCTATAAATAAGACTATCATTCTCATGTAATAGACACACCTTGAATAGAATAATATAAGAGTCTATTTCTTTTATCCATGTAATAGAGTCCTTTTACCCATACTTTTATTCTTGTAAGGGTATAAATCGTAAAACATCATTGTACATTGATTTCTTAAAAGAACCAAAGTTATAAGGCAAAAGTAAAATGCTAAAAAAATCAAAGCTTTGAGATGGAATGAGTAAAGAAGAGTTAAATTTTTCAATTTATTTGATAGTTGATGTATCTGATCTATATTATAGAACAAATACATCAAATACACTCTTTAAGTATTTCATTTAAAGAAATTTTTTATTCAAAAAATGAACATTACAATTTCCAATGCGTTGACTTTACGCATTCCCATAAAAATTCTATAAAAACCTACTATTTAAGACCTTAAAAAGTGTCCCGGGGGCACTCGTTAGCATTTGCCTTATTTTCTTTAATTAAAAAGACCTGAGAAAGGAATAATTTTCGTGTTTTCTTTTAGTTGAATACTTACTGTGATTAATATTGCACAAGTTAAAACAAAATATCATTATTATACTTGAACTTGACAAAAAAAATCATTATTATACTCTTAAGAAAATTCAATTTTAATTTTAATTAATGCATTCAACATTATTAATAATATTTGGATTAAATACGTTTTTAGTCTCTAAATTTTGTGAATTGTCAAGAATCTTACATTTAAAAAATGGTCAAAAAAATCCCATAAAGATTTTTCGTTATCAAGAATGGTTTATTTCGTCTATTTTTTAAGGTCAGCTAACATAATGCTTTTTAGTAGATCCCACCATTTTAATTTTAGTCCTTACATTTTACAAAATAGGCAAGAATAGTCCCTATATTTTACAAAAAATAATAAAAAAATTCCATAATGTCTTAAAATATAGACTTTGCAGGCTTTTTTAAAAGCCTAAGCCTGATCTATTTATGTAAATAGATTCTTTTCAAAGTCTGAACCTGACATTTTTAATAAACAGACCAGGCCATGTCAAGTCTAAACCAGACCCTGGAAGCCGCCCGACCTATTCCCGACGCAATTTGCCAACAATCATTTCTTCTTTTTCTTCGTTGCAATGCAAATGAATGCTAAATAAAATAAATTAATTAATAAATCATTGTCTCTCATGAAATTAGCCATTGTCATTAGAGATTGCCATGACGGATTAACAATTTACATAAAGGTCTTGCTAACGGTGAGTGCACTAGTTAAGAAATCCAAAAAAAGTAATTTATGTATTGAAAAGATCAAATTTTATATTTGAAAAAGATAAAGTACACAAGTTGCAACACCATATTACTATAGTAGCTTCCTTAACTAGTGCACCAGGTGTATTAGTTAACATTTTTCTTTACATAACTTATGTCTTATATAGGTTAGAGATTACTCATCGATCTCCCGTGCAAAATTTAAAAAGGTCCAAAGAACCTTTTGACTCAACGTCTCATATATATATATATAGTTGAAAATTACCCATTTCAATATGAGGTTGAAATCATGTCCAATTGAGTGCCCTTTAACTGTTTGTTGAATTGTTTCTTCGACCTGTTTATAAACACTTATAATTATGCTACATTTTGTGTTAACTTTTGGGAAGTGGGAATGTGTACATGCAATTTTTAGTGTATAACATTCTACGGTTGACTAGTTGAGATATCCGTTACGCGTCAAGATTTTTATTTCACGCAGGAATTAAATTGATTGACCTGACTTTTGCTAATATTTGAGACTAAAATAGTTCTTTTGTACAATTTGGTAGTTGTCTTGCTAATAGTTCACAAATGGTTTAATTTGATTTCTTTTTAGGCATGCATTTTCACATGAATGGTATCCGGTGAAAATCCTTTCCTAACACTTATATTCAATTTTTTGGAGTATTGAGTTAAAGGATGTGTCACAGTAACATCATAATCTCCATGATGTAATGAAATATCTACGATTCCTCTACTATCTGCTATGGCTGTTTGAGGTCCAGATCCCCACTCCTTAATTAGCTTGTCCACAACGTCTCCAACTGGAGTATTTCGAAAATTCATGTCTGCGAGCGGTGTATAGACGAAACCAGATGGTGCTGGACCTAAAAACATTATAATCCCTTGAACAGCTGGATGAGAGTAAGCCTCTCTCAGTATCTCTTCAAAGTATTGTTCCTGCCCAACAAACAAAAATGAGACGAAGAAATAATATTATTTTGTTGTTATGTCATGTTATGTGGCCAGTGATGCTAATGAAAACAGATAGCTAAACTATGCATCTTTCTTTTACTTTTGAAGTTGAGGAAATACCTCATTTGGCTGAGCATCTATACTGGCTTCGGTGATCCATATAGGAAGTCCAGTTGCACCAAGAAGATCTAGACCTGACCTCATGTAAGCAAGATTTGGGACGCCCTTTCCAAAATGGCCTTGCAACCCTATGCCCAGTGAAATTCCAGCAGTTCCTGGATAATACTGAATCTCCTTAAGTTCCTTGATGTAATTGGTTGGGTTAGCAACCGGATCTCCACTGTATTCAATGGTGTTATACTCATTCAAGAACAGGGTAGTTTTTGGATCAACATGGTAAGCTAGTGAATAAAATTCTGCAGACGCAATTCCGTTTTTGAATGTGTCCTCATAGAAGCGGCGGTGGATATTCTCATTCACACCGTCCCATGCAATCAGTTGTCCGGCATACTTTGAAACCACAGACCTTATTCTTTTTATAGTTGCATCTTGTAATTCGGTAGGAGGTAGGGACTTAACCCATTTAGGCTGAAAATTTAAATCATCCCACAAAATGGCATGACCTCTGACAGAAATGCCATTTTCTTTGGTGAATTGCATCATGGCATCTGCGACAGTATAGTTTTCTTGCCCTTGAATTTTCTCTGTACTATACCATTTCATTTCATTGGTGAAAGCTGTGTATTTGAATCTTGACACAAACCATTTTTGGTACTCATTATTTGTGAGGATTTTATGATTCATCGCACATCCAAATGGGAAATTTGGCTTTGTTTGTTTGATAACAACTGTTGCTCCTTCCAACGTTGTTTCATTTAGATGAGTTATCTGGAATCTCACCTTACTCTTGCGCACCTGCAGGTTATAGATCACAAAACTCTTAATATATATTTTTCTGGTATACTTTTACTATTAATTTTCTCAGTTGTTTTCTGCTATATACTTGGATTGGATTAACTTACCCTCTCAATGTTGTTGTCTTGCTGTATTCTCCATTGCTCTGTGGTGAATGATTGCAAGGAAATACTATCAGCCCATAACTCCACAGTTGGACTCTCACTCTGCAGTATATGTAAATTTTACTTGACAATATATATAAATACAAATATTTAAGTAATATGAATATGTTCTTCTTGCTAGATTTCGGGGCACAAACAAGATGAAAACCATTTTACCTGGAAAAAAATCTCAGCAGGGCTTGAATAATTCGCAACTATTCCGCCTTTTAGAAAAGACCAACATCCATGCTTTGCTATAACATAGCCAGCTGGAAACAGTGAGCCATTTATTTTAAATACAGCTGACAAAGTATCACTTCCTTCACTGAGCTGCAACCAAGCTGAATGTAAAAAAATGAATAGAAAATTAAATTAATGAATTGATAACATCAATCAAATGATCATTAACAAAAGATTAAGACAAGTTAATTACCAGAAACACTATACATCATTCCTTCTTTCAATTGGACTGTCTGTGAAAAACTATCCAATGTATTTGTTCTGTTACTGTCAACAAGGAACTTATTTCCATCATTTGATGTTTGTACCTCGATTGTTCCATTTCCATACACTGACCAGCCCTTTGTGTTGTCATCAAAATCTGGATTTACTATAAGGCCACCTTCATATTCTGCCCTCAAAGGTTCGTTCAAACACTGCAACACAAGTAAGTTTATGTAGGTCAGTGGGAAACAGATTTGCTGCCGTAGATTTATGGGCTCCAAAATCATTTTCCAATTTTTTTTAATTATTTTTTTTTTTTTTTACAAAACCAAAATTTTATAATTAGATTTCTAATATATCATTGATGTGAGACGTTATAAGTTTTGTATCACATCTAGTATAAAAAAACTTGTCACATCTAGATTTAAAGAATTTAAAGTTTGACCAACTTCTTCGATCGAAAGAAATATCCACTAATATTGTCATATTAGAATAATGTAATAACCACAAAAAATTATGTAGTATACATGTCAATTTATTTTTATTATACTTCCTTGATCTTAAATATAAAAGAAATTAAATATGGTGAATAAAAAATAATGTATCGTCTCCGTGAACTTGACTCAATTGGTAGAGATATTGCACTATATGTGTAGGAGCCCGGGTTTGAACCCGGGACACTCCACTTATTCATTTTTAAGGTGAATTTTCTAGCCACTAGGCTACTTGACAAAAAAAAAAAACTAATGTATCTAATTCAATATTTAAACCAAATACATTTATTGTTATTGATGTATTTTGACCAAGTGGTAATATTATATATGAAAATTGAAAAGAATCCAAGGGTAAGGAGCTCTTAACATCTTTGACTTTATCAGTCTCTGTTCGTGCTGTGCAGAAATCTGATTAATAATATATTTTCTCATTAAAAAAATGTCCTTTGAGTTTATGTACCGATAAAAAAACGTGCACAAATATATATTTGGCTGATTCATAAATAGCTTGATTGATTTAAATTTTATAAAATAATTAAAACAATTATGTTTTCTTCAAATTATTGTAGAATAAAAAGAGAATATGAAAGAAAATACTAATATATGAAACTAATAACATAAAGAAGTGTCTTGCCTTCGTCGTAGCATAATGATTCCAAGGCGGCGTCGTAGAATCAAGTTGGATCCCTGCATGTTGAAAAAATATATATTATTAGAGAAAAATGAACACAAGAGAGTAGTGAAAATGTGTTGAAAATTTATTGAAAAAAAAACCTGAAATAAGCACAAGGTAAGATGTGGTGAACAAAAAAATGGATAGTTCTGCTGCAACCTTCATCTTATCACTTTGTCACTAATCAAATATGTCTTCATCTTATGCACTCTATATATAATAAATTTGAAACATGTCAACATTGCACATATAGTAAACATCATTAACTTTTTATTACTTTTCTAATAATATATATAATTAATAAATTAATAATAAATAAAATATTTTTTCGTTTGACTATCATTAATAAAAATAAAGTTTTACTATATATATATATATATATATATATATATATATATATATATATATATATATATATATATATATATATATAATAAAAATAAAGAATTTTTAAGTAATAATATCGTGTTTAATATTGCACAAGTTAAAATAAAATATCAATATTATATTATTAATAAAATTATTTTAATTATTTGGATCTTAATGCTATTATATCTGGACATAAAAAAGTATTGGAAATTATTATTTCAATTATTTGTTCTTATCCATCCTATTTTTTCTATCAATTATTTTTATTATATCCAATTTTTATCAATTTTTTATATTATCAATTATTTTACACTATATACTAATGAAGAAAGGAAAGAGTAAATGAGTCAATGAACAATAAAAGTAAATTTGAAATTTATCAATTAAGAAACTTACTTAAATAATAATTTTACTAAAAATAATTTATTTGTTGACCCCGAATAAGAAATTGGAAATTATATAATTAAATACAAAATAATTAATCATTCATACAGCGTGTAATTCACAAGTTAAAATAATAATAATAGAAATTGACTAGAAGTTAAAATAAACATATAATGAATCTTGTACCCCAAAAAAATATTCATTATTTTATTCTTAAAATAATCATTATTATACCAACAATGAATTAGTTTAGGTGAAGAGAATTTGGACCCTAAGCAAGTACTAATCAAAGGTGCAATAATAATCCATAATTCTTAGGCGTGGGAGAAATTCAATTGTTCTTGTCGACGGAGATTATTCGACATTTAATTACAGTGAAAATTTCATACGTATTTGTTAAAATTTCGAAAGAATGAGCCTTTTTTATGAATAAATGGATACACTATTTTATTATGGCAAAAAAATTGATGTTTGGTCTCAACCAAGAACGATCGATATAAACCAATTATCTGAACATTCATTTCATCTTTTAGACTATTTTTCAAATGTGCGGTTAACACGAGTTGACCGAAAAACATGGACCAAAAATCATGACTTGAAAAATTTGAAGGACTAAAACTTGATGAAATTTTTTTATAAGGACTAAAAATAAAATTTTAAATATTTATAGAGACCAAAAATATATTTAACCTTTTTTTTTATTAGTCAAAAAAATGTTAACTTTTTTATATTCAAAATATTTTTTTTTCAAATATTACATTTTTACTTTACTCTCTCTATTTTTTATCAACAACTATTTTTATTTTTTTGTCAATCGTTTTTTTTAAATGAATAAGTCAATTGTCTCCAAGAGTAGGTTTAATTTGGAGATGTTTTGAAGGAATGTAGGAGTAGATTCAATTTTTTATATTTTGAAAACTTTGTGTTGAGTTTAATAAGAGATAAGCAAATGTGGTAGCTTATGTTTTAGCAAGGGTAGCTCCATCTCTAACTAACTCCAATATATTGATGTACTGACAAAAACTCAATATTTGGTTATGACTGAAATGCTATGAGCGACATTTTGTCAAAAAAAAAAAGTCTCCAAGCGACATTTTAACAATACATGACAGAACAAGATGGTACAAATTAAGATTATGATAAAATTGTACTCGAGAGATATAAAGCAATAATATTTTTATATTCAAAAATAAAATATGTATTTTCCTATTTTTTATAGTTGTACTATGAACAAAAAGTTATCATCTGGTTCTGTGGGGGACAAAAAAAATTGTTTTTGTCATGTCCCTTACTATCTTTTTTATTCAGTCTCATAATCAATTTCTAAATTAAACAGGGTACAACAAAAGTTATCCTGTCCAATTCTCTGTTTTTTAACAGATCAAACGGACTCATAAAATACTAACAATGTCACACTACATCTTCATTGTTCTAACATTTATTTAATAGAAGAACTTAAATGAAAAAATATATAAAATATGATCTTGCTAACATTGATCCCAAAAATAAAAGCTTTAATTATATTAAAAAAATGTAATATTTTGACTTTAAAAATTGAATGCACGACATTTAAAATGAATATTTTTAAATTTAATTCTTTAACATGTTAACATTTTTTTCATAATTACCTTAACATTTTTTTCATATAAAATTTAATTCTTTAAGTTTAATTCTTTAACATGTTAACATTTAAAACAAATATTTTTAAATTTAATTCTTTGAGATATTACCTTGCGGCAGAGTGAGAGATGCGGTGGAAGGAGAGAGGCGAGGAAAGGAGAGGCGGTGGAGGGAGAAAAGCAAAAGAGTGAGAGATGCGGTGGAGGGAGAGAGGAGTGAAGCCGTTACGGGTTGTTCTTCGCCGAGAATTGTCTTCACGCTCTTTTTCAGAGTCGTTCTCATTTTGTTGTTTGATGGTAACTGAAATGAAAAGGAAAAACATGTACGACAACAAAAAATGGAAAAAAGTTGTTTCAATTTGCGGGAATTTTTCTAAACCGCCTCAAACAAACCGTCGCTAAAAGGCGTGTTTTTTTTAGTGACGTATGTCATGGAACACATGTTAACATTTTTTTTTCAATATAATATAATTATTTTGGGTTGAAGAGTGGACCTATTTAAAATTCTCAAATAGTTCAAGATCTCTAGAATAATTGAACAAAATATTAAAATATAATAATATAAAAAAAAAATTTGGTACATGATATAATAATATAAAGTTATTGATAAATGATATAAAATCTCTTATTTATATATGTATATATCTCAATATTAAAGAAATAAATATACTAGTCATTAGCAATCTCTCTGTAAAATTTGTTTCTATGGCTTTAATTTAGCCAATAGAAAAAGAACATGGATGCAACTACAACTGCAAACCATTTTATTACATTTATAATCATTGTTTCACATTTGATTTTGAAAAGTGAGTGTGCAAGCTAATACTGATATAATCTTTTGTTTCACATTTTATTTAGGCATGCATTTTCACATGAATGTGTTCATGTGAAAATCCTTTCCTAACACTTATATTCAATTTTTTGGAGTATTGAGTTAAAGGATGTGTCACAGTAACATCATAATCTCCATGATGTAATGAAATATCTACAATTCCTCTACTATCTACTATGGCTGTTTTAGGTCCAGTTCTCCACTCATATATCAAGTTGTCCACAACTTGTCCAGTTGGAGTTGTTTGGAAATTTGCATCTGCAAGGACTGTAGTGTTGAAACCAGCTTGTGCTGGACCAGCAAACATTATAATCCCTTCAACAGCTTTATGAGAGTAACCTTCTCTTAGTATAGCTTCAAAATACTCTGCCTGCTCAACAAACAAGAATCACGAGAGAAATATCGATGTTCATAGACTCTGATTTCGAGAAAATATTTTCTGTTTTCATTTCGTGTTTTTACTTTTAATTGTAAATTTTAACCTCTATGTTATAGAAAATTGAGGACCATTTTGCAAAAATTTGTGAAACGGTTATGTTATATATATAGTGTACAATTTTTTCCACGAATTACATAAATGCTGAACCGTCTTCTTAATTTCTAGACAAATAGAAAATGGTTATCTCAGTGATTTGATTGAAATTACACTATATGACATGTAAAATAGCTGACAAAAATATTATATCTTAAAGTATTTTCTTATTTGAAAACATTAAATAAATAGAAAACTGACGACGAGTTTGCAATTAAAAGTGAAAACAGAAAATAAGAATCTGAAATGTTTTTTCGACGACTTTGTTAATAAATATATGAATATGAATTTCCCTTTAAGAATGAGAAGTTTATTAATGAAATTGAGGAAAATGTATACCTGTTTTGGGTGAGGATCCACACTGGTTTCTGTGAGCCATATTGGAAATCCAATTTCACCAAGAAAATCTAAACCTGACCTCATGTAAGCAAGATTTGGTTGACCACTTGCAAAATGACATTGCAAACCAATGGCAAATGACATTTCAGTAGCTTCTCCAGATTGCAAAATCTCAGCAATTTTTTTGAAATAGTTTGCAGGGCTAGCAACCTTATCACCACTATATTCAATAGTATTATACTCATTCATAAACTTTGTTGGTTTTGAATCAAGCTCATGAGCTTTTAAATAGTATGACTCAGATGCATTTTTACCAAGTTTATCCTCATAAAAGTGGAAATGTAGATTCTCATTCATCACATCCCATGCAATCAAGTCTCCTTTATATCTTGTAACAACAGAATTAATTCTTTTTTCCGCGGCTTCACGCAATTCGTCCGGTGATAAAGACGTAACCCATTTAGGTTGGTATCTTGGATCGTCCCAAAAAATGTTGTGACCTCTCACAGAAATTTCATTTTGTTTGGTGAATAGTAACATTCCATCTGCAATAGTATAGTTTTCTTGGCCTTGAATTTTCTCTGTACTATACCATTTCATTTCATTGGTGAAAGTTGTGTATTTGAATCTTGAAACAAACCATTTTTGGTAATCATTATTTGTGAGGATATGATGGTTCATACCACATCCAAATGGAAAATCTGATTTTGTTTGTTTTATGATAATTGTTGCTCCTTCTAATGACGTTTCGTTTACATGAGTTACATGGAATCTAACCTTGCTCTTACGTACCTACAAGTTATAAATCACAACTCGTTACTTTTATTTTTGTTATGATATTATTGGTCTGTTGTATTCGCCAACTTTACTTATAACTGATATCTATGGGATAACTAAGCTGACCATTTTTAGTGGAGTCTCTCCTACATGCTATTCACGTTTTTATCATTTTGTTACAATTTTAGTATCGTTTTTATTATCACAACCATGTTGTTAGGAATTAATATATAGTAAGTAGAGAAAAATAATGGAAGTTTAGTGTTTCATTAGGTTACCCTTTCAATGTTGTTGTCTTGGTGTGATCTCCATTCCTCTTTAGTAAATGGTTGCAAGGAGATATTATCAGCCCATATTTCCACACTTGGATTATTGCTCTGCAATGCATTGTTCATCAATTTCATTAACAATTTCTTTTTTATCTCACTTACTAAATTTAATTTACCGGCTAATAAGTATTAAAAAAATTAGTAATTAGCAATTGTGTTCCTCTCATATGACTTTAGTGTGTCAAAAAAAAAATCTTTGCATTTAGCAAAATGAAGATTAAAAAGTGAATAAATTTTTTGTAGATACTAAATTAAAATAGTCGTGATTTTGTAACTACTAAAAACATCTTGAATCGAAATAAAAACTTAATTAATTCACCTCGAAAAGAATTTCAGCAGGGGTTGAGAAGTTTGCGACTATGCCGCCTTTTAGAAGAGACCAACATCCATGTTTTGCTATCACATGGCCACCATGTATCAATTCACTTCCATTTGTTTTAAACACAACTGACACCATGTCACTCCCTTCATTCAGCTGAAACCAAGCTGAATATGGAAGCAAATAAAATCATTCAAAATGTTTTAGAAAAAATTATGAATCAATGATCAATGTTAGTGAAAGAGAAACATAATAAGTTATTTACCTGAAAACATGTAAATCAAACCTTTCTTGAGTTGAACTTTTTGTGAAAAACTATCTAATGTTTGTGTTCTGTTTCTAACAACAATGAATCTATTTCCATCATTTGATATACGTTCTTCAATTGTTCCATTTCCAAACACTGTCCAACCTTCTATGTTGTGATCAAATCCTGAATTTACTATAATGCCCCCTCCATATTGTGCCCTCTGAGGTTCTTTCATACACTGTTTTATTTCAAAGTAAGTTTAAATTAATTGCTTAAGTGGTTTAAAATTTGTAAGTTGTAACATAATCATAACTTATAAGCCATATTAAAAGATTTGTCATTGCCTCAATAGTTGCAGAATAATCATAATCCAAAGAATGAACACCTAGCCCTGCATATGTTGTGAAGATATATGTTAGAAATTGAAAGAATTGTAGCATTGAATTAAAGAAAGGAAGAGAAAGAAACCTGAAATAAGTAAAAGCAGAGAGGTTGTGGTGAACAATAAATTGCAGCATTTTGCAGCAACCTTCATTTTGTCACTAATAATCATCATTATATTATATAAAACAATTCCCTTATGCAATGGACCTATAGGGATTATAATTCACTATTTATAAGCCAATGCATTGCATTTGAGACTTGAAAATCCACTTAAAATGTCTCGTACTTAGTTGGTCGTTGCAGTGACACTTCAAGTATTAGAGGGCGAGTTTGAGCTCGCGATTTTTCACACGCGCTCGATCATTACAAATAAACTATTTTATCTTATCTTTAATATATAAACAATTTAAACTATTTTACCTTAGGGTTTTATTATAAATTTTAGTGTGATTCGATTAAGCATCTACAATGACTAGAATCACACTATCCAACAAACTATGTTTAAATCATATATATTGTCACCAGCACACCAATAAAAAAACACTGATTTTAAGACACATTCTAAAAGAAAAATTCAAATTTTCCAATAGCATCATGTTATATATAAAAATGCTAACACCATCTTCTAATTCAATTTATTTATTCATGTTAGGACATGGCTTAAGCGAATCTTTGCTTGGTATAAAAGCCACGTGTGGTTCAATTGTTTCAGGGGAAAAAAACGCTAGAAATCGGTTGTAGCATCAAATTCAATGAAGGATCATACAAAGACATACATACATTGAACAACATTGTCAGATATATTGGACTCCAACGATGTCCCGTGATTTTGTTTGTTGCTTCCTAATACTGTTGTTTTCGGTTGTAAAAATAAAAATGAATTTTCGAAATTGGCATTGAAAATAATTATTGGTTGAGTCGCAAATTAGGTCGTTTTCTTTAAGACGTTTCACTTCATTATTCAAAACGTGCAAGGTAGACTATCAACCGCGAAGTCTCCAGGATAAAACTGCTGATTTCAACTGAAAAATACCGAAGCACCACTGCACTGTGATGATCGGCCAGAAAATACACCCTCTACGGTTTGATGAACCACTCGTAAACATGGGAAGAAAATTCAAATAGTTTTTTCTTTTCCTTGGCCGGACGGCGACGCGTGCGTGTGTGCACTATCCAAAACGTGACTATCAACCGCGAAGTCCCCATGATAAAACAGCCGATTTCAACTGAAAAATCCTGAAGCACCACTGCACTGTGATGATCGGGCATAAAATACACCCTCTATGGTTTGATGAACCACTCGTAAACGTGGGCAGAAAATTCAAATAATTTTTTCTTTTCCTTGGCCGGACGGCGGCGCGCGTGTGATATTCGGGACAATACCTGTGAGCTCCGTCTTTTACAAAATGGGATACCTTTTGGGGCACACCCTAAGAGAGTACTTTTCTATATATAAACACTACTAAGTTTGGTGATCTCTTCTATATGAGATTTAAAAATACTTTTTTCAATTCACACTTATTCTTAACTCCAACACTTGTCTAAGGGATATGGATTCCTGTAGTCACTATAGTGACTGCAGGTGGATCACAATCATTGGATCAAATCAATACATTTTTATTTATTTTATAGTGTAAAATTTGGACTATTTGATTTCAATCAAATGATATATAATAAGTTGACTGCATAACTGCACCATTTTCTAACCGCATAGAATCCATATCCGATATCAAAGTTCCCTCTATTAATCTCATTATCATGTTCCAACAAATACTAATCAATTGATATATTGTTAATACTATATAATATTAATCTTAATGTATCACAGTATTATATGAATCAATGTAATGAATTTTGCACAAAAAATATACATGAAATTAAAATTATATTAAAGTGGTATCTGAAGCAGAACGCATCTTGGTAATAAGATGGCCATTGTATCATCCATGTTAAGTAGTGCATATATATCACGAGTTTGTGTTTACAAAATTAAAATTCAACGCAAAAGATGGAAGGTCGAATTTTTGTGACTATATTTTAATCTGAACTAATCAACACTGTTTAGTGAGTTACAACTCATTTTTAATTATCAATGCATGATGAGTGACGTGTGTATCAGTGGAGTTTACACCATTTTAGCCAAAACGCAAGCTAGCTAGTTACATAGCTATAACTATAAGGTAAAATTACACAGACTATAGTACACTTTTGGTTGGATTGTATATAGAAGGTACTCCCTTCATTCTTAATTATAAGCAAAATTCAACTTTTTAGATTGATTAAAAAAATAATGTATCTGAACTATAATGTAGATCAGATATATCATTTTTTCAATGAATTTAAAATGTGAATTTTTGCTTATAATTAAGGATAAAGGGAATATATTAATATTATTTGGCCAAGGGGAAATTTTTTTATTATGTACAAATATATTTTAAGTATTAGATTAATAGGTTTTATTAATGGACCATATGAAATGTAATATTTTGATTTTTTTTTTCTTATTAATATAAGAGAAAGCAAATGAACCTGGTACTAGCACGCAAAGTGAACATAGACACTGCAAAACAACAATGTGGGAAGTACAACCACACAAAAACCCTTAATTTTGATTTAACGTTAATGCATTGGTTTCTGTAATTTTCTTTTTTTCCTTTTTGTTTTCTCCTAATCAAATGGATTTTAAATGTGAAAATAAATTTGTATATGGTGAAAGACTTATCTCACTTTTGTATGTTAAATAAAACTCTATTAAAATTTAGTTAGGAAGTATATTGTTCAACCACAAATGCTAGTTTGAGAGGCATTCACTTATAAAAAACAAATCATATTATCTCAGAGTCGATTAAAAATTCACCACGTACGCTGGTATTGTGGCAGGCATCGAGTAATGGAACTACAATTACTCCATTTGGATTGATGGAATTTAATGGAATGAAGCGGGGCGAAATGAAATATAATAATGTTTCATTGTTTGGATTTGAAAAATAATAATGGAATGGTGCAGAATGAAATAAGAAAGAATGAATTTCATCTCATACCTCCACTTACCACCAATTTTGTTACTATCCTTTTTAAAATATTCAAACAATAAAATAAAATATTTATTCCATTATATTTCATCAATCCAAACAGAGTCTTAGGACATCTTCACCAAAATTAAGATCATGTTTGGACTAAAGTATCACTCTATAGTCGGGTAATAATAATCCACTATAGAAATGTCTAAAAAATAAAATAAAAGATCAACCTATAGCTATAACTTTTCAACAAAATTATCTTTCGCCTAATTGTGCAATTAGTTTTTTTTTTTGTTTGTCTAGCAGGTGTAATATTGCACATGTTAAAGCAGTCGAAAGTAGTAATTTTTATTGAAAAACTACAATTTTTATTAAAAAATTACACATTTAATATAAATAAAATGCACAAATTCCAATACAAATTTACTATTTTAAATATCTTAATATGTGCAAATTTACACATGATAGAAAAACTCTTTTTTATTTATAAGGTTGTTAAAAAATGTTCTCAAATATTATCGTGAGATTAACTAAATTGATCTGAGGAGGTAGTGAGGTGCTACTGATGTGGCGGTGTTTGGATCTGACGCCGCTAGAGTGTGGTTGATACCGTGTGCGATTAGTTTTTGTACAATATTTGATTCTCTGACCGTTTCCAAATCTTTTGAGATTTGCAGGATTCTTTGTATCTAGTTGACCTCTATCACGTCGGTGTTGACTGTTTGGAGGTGATCTGCGAGCTGAGACTTATCTGCCTAAGTTTTCATTCTACCGTTGTCCCATCAACTTTTGACTCAAGGAGCTGTTTCTTGGATTCTGATGAGTCGGTCATTTTTTATTCGAGATCGAGAGTTAGTGTTTAGTGGCATCTTTACGGATCAGGTTGATGTCTTCTCTAGTATCCGGAAGTTGAGGAGTGTCTTTTTAAAAATGGAATTAGAACATTTGTATTGCGTATATACAACACATTTGTTTTGTAGCTCATTTTTTACCGATCTTTGTCTATTTTGTGCAGAGATCTGATTTTTAATAATAATATATTTTGCATTAAAATAAAAAATTTAATAAAAAATTCAAAATTTCTATTAATAGTAATAAATAAATAGTTAATTCCAAATACATTGATCGTTTTCCGTATTTTTATTTTTCTCATCCCTTTTATCACCTACCAAACAAATGTTAAGTGTAAAAATTACACTTACACTAAAAAAAACTATAAGTATCGACTTGTAGTTAGAATCAATTATGAATTAAAAATAAATTCTCCTTAAAAGCAGTTAAATAAGAATTTTTCTCCCATATACAACCACACAATCAATGTACTCACCAATACCTCCTTACATCCTAACTAACTTTGACATTAAAGTGTCATCCTAGTTGAACTTAACAAAATTATTTTATTTATAGAATAAAGAGAAGTGCTAAAATCAACAATATTTAAAATTTGATGGGATGTAACCAGTGATGCTTTCTCTTCCCACCCCCCCTATATCTTTTTCACCCCCTAATATTCCGATTTTGCCCTTGTTAAAAAGTTCGGAACGTATTTTCCGAACTTTTTCCTAGTGTAAATTCGACAAAAATTTCGGAAAACACACTCCGAAAATCATATTCAAGGCAAAAAAAAGTTCGGAAAATACGTTCCGAACTTTTTGAACAAGGGCAAAATCGGAAATTCGGGGGGTGAAAGAGATATGTGGTGGGTGGGAAGAGAAAATTTCGTAACCAGTAATCTTATGATTTCTCATTTCTATTAGGCCCAAACTATTTTTCTCTTTCCACCCCCTTTTATTTTCTACTCTATTTCGTTACATCCAAACAATAGAAAAGCGAACGGAAAACGGATAGTGAAAGCGATACGTAGAAATGGAAAGAACGTGAACCTAATCCCACAGTGTACTTCACAATTTCTGCTGAAAAACCCTAAATAATCATCATCATGTCTAATCGAGATTCCGATTCCAAGCGTCGCCATTCTAAATTCGATCGTGAACCAAGGTATTACTTCATCTTCTTACTAATTCAATGCATTCTTTCAAGACTTCAATCGCAATTTTCAACTCTAGTTTCTTTTAATTAGATTAATTAGCTTTTTCGTTGAATGCTGATTATGATAATGATGATGATGTTGATTTTACTGTTTTAGCCCTAAGAGATATAGAAGAGATGGAAAACAAGATAGAGAAAAAGAGAGAGTGATCAATAATGATGGAGGAGGAGACAATAATCACGTGGATCGGGAACATCATTCTAAGCGTGAACCACCAAGATCTCGCTCTTATTATCAGGTCATAGCGAATTTTATTTTCAATTTTGCATATTCAATGAATCAATTGTATTAGATTTGTTACAAACTCAATGAGCGAAGAAAGAGAGAGATAATCTCATAGTGAATGTGAGCTCAATTCATTAGAATATGTAGTGTAGTTATGAGTGGGTACAGTACAGCTGAATTTTAGTATTTGTAGTGAGGTTAAGTGATCCAGTGATACTCGGTTATGTGACTCGATAAAAAAATATAGGCCCGAGACTAGAGTACAAGGTTTACAACTGAAACTTATCAGTATATAATACAAACTGAAACTTATTTGAAACTGAAAATGTTGGAAAATGTAGTTGTCGATAGTGCACTATAGCGGAGCAACCCTTGGCCATAACAAGATATGCAATACCCGAGCAATTTAGTGTAGAGGCAATTATAATGGTCTAAATAGCAGCTGTTGCAGATGATATAGTGCCTCACCTCAGAATGAGATGGGAAAAAAAAACTTAATTTAAATGTCGGGGCTTTTTAGTTTGTATGTTTTAGGAATCCTGCAATTAAAAAACACAAGAACAGCGTTTGAGCTTCTCGTATCTCTCTGTCTCACTCTTGCTGTCATTTTTCACCGTCTCTCTGGTTATTCACAGCTAGTTTGTTGGGTTTTTATGCTTTGTATATAGTATAATAAAGTATATAAACTGTAGAAAATTTTCAATATAAAAGCCACTCCACTGTGTCGCTATAGCATTTTCTGGGTTGGATACTATGCTTCACTATCCAGGGTTGATAACACTGTTAGAAAAGAAAAAGAATACGAAATATATCTTTAGTCTGCTTTGTTTTAAAATCAACGATTTCTATATTCATATTCACAAAGAAGACCATTATTAAACCTTTAGCCTCTAAATCAAGTAGTTAACTTGAGTTCACAGTTATTGTATATCCTTGGATTGGATTACATACATTACAATCGGTCAGCTTAGTAAACAATGGTTACGTGGGAGGAAACTGGGAGAACAACATTGCAAATCGATCTTTACTCTTTGCTTTGGCTGTTAACTGTCTGGTACAGGTTGTGAGCAATTTAATATCCCAACTTTTCAATCATAATGTAAATTGCAAATCCTATGCCATTTCCATTTTCTTGATATTTAACTACTACAACATGTACCGCGTGGCAAGTTAACTATTCGAAATTGCCTTGATTGCCATATATTGTTGTTATATTAGGTGAAATACGATCCAGAAATGTTAATACAAGCTAAGTGAAATTTGTTTTGATGGTAAGCTATTGTATGAATAATATGTACTTGCACGGATGATAATGCTCAGATCCCTTGCCATGAACGTTGAGATTGGTTATTATTTTTATGGCCCTTGATTTATAAGGAGTTGCAGTGTTCATCATCAAATACCTCCTTATATGCATTATTGGAAAGAAAATGTCTTAATGATTTGAAAATGACTTGGAAATTCATATTTAATTACAGATTTAAAATCCCTTTTTGTATGCTAGAAGTTATTCAGTGTATACAAACTATTTTTCTGAGGCGTGGGATTCTTGTTCAGACCCATGCTTTCAAGTGCCTCGATATATGCTTTCCAATGCATGTTTTATAACAGCATGATGAACGGGGCAGTACTGTGCAGGTTGGTCGAAGCGCTGGTCAAAGAGAAGCTGATGGTGAGTCTCTTTATTTTTATGTTTGAAATATATTCCTTTCCTTTGGTTTTGTTGTGTATGGATGGTTTGTGGATTGATTCAATACACTGAAGCACAAAATTTGTCGACTCATGCAGGCAAAGTCAATACTCAAAGTAAAGAGAGTAATCAGAGGGTGGAGACAAGTCAAAGTAGAGATCAAAGAGATGAGAAATCACTGAAAAAAGTGGATGGAAATTTTCAGAGAAGAGAGAGTTTTTCGGAAAGGAAAGACTATCCAACACCTGTGAGGAAAAGGCCGGCATTTAGGGAGAAGAAGATTCCAGTGGATTCAGGAGAGGCTAACCCGGCTGCGACAGTAAAGTCAAGCCATACTGAATATCCTCCAAGGAATGTAAGGAAGGAGGAAAGAAGTAGCAACCCTAACCATCTGGATAGACCTGAGAAGCAAATTGCAGAGGACAGGGCACCCAACAACAGAGAAGCTAGGAGGGATGGCTTTTCATCAAGAGTAAGGAATGGGGGAAATGGAGGCAATAGTAACTACAGAGGAAGAGATAAATTTAATGGAAGACAAGATTATCATCCGGTTAAGACTCAATCAGAGAAGTGGAAACACGATTTGTATCAAGAGGTTAACAAGGATTCTATTGTAAAGAATGAGGATGATCAGATTGCAAAGCTGGAAGCACTCTTGGCTTCATAATTTCAAACTGTAGACAGTATTTGGTAAGCTTGTTTTCAGAAACTGTTATTTCAACAAGTGGCATGTGGGACATTTTCCAGAGATTACCAATTTTCATGAATTCTTTATCTCTCTGGGTTTTCATGTTTTATTGTATGGCATGTGTTGCACTTGAGCTGCCAAATCGCTCATTATGATATCAAGTCATTGCTAAATTCAGCATAGCTATTAGGCCTGTTGAGCGCAAGCTGTCAATTTTTGCAAACCGTTTACATTATGCTTAAACTGTTTACATTTTTGGTATATAAAGAATTTCTAGAGTAATGACTGTTTATTCCTATGTTCTTTTTTCTCCCTCATCCACCTAAATCATCCTTCTCCTGTATATACATGTCAAAATTGGAACGACGCCTCCAATCATTCTCTGCTATTGTTATATCATAATTTAGATATTTATCCACACAACACATGGTAGCCTAAATAAAGGGTTGTTCTATGGTTAAACTTATTAAATCTTGACGGCATGATATATATGACTAATATAATAAATAGAAAAGTGGATGTAGCTAGGGGAATCCTTAGTTAAAAGTTGTATTTACACAAGTGAATCCTTAGCTGAACATTCTTTAGAATATCTTTTGAAACAACTGAATCCTGAAATAGATGTGAGCAGTAAACTGGTAATCATAGTTTAGACACATAGTTATAGAAAAGAGAATTGTTTTTGTTCAATTTTTTGTAACCTTCATTAGAGCACACAAAAGTTTATATTCATTACAGTTAATCCCCTAGAGATAAGCTTACAAATTACAAAATCAGAAGTATAAACTATACACAACAAGACTAATGAGATTAACCCATCATATCTTAAACAAATGAATCAAACCTGAGAAGAAACATACAAAATCTAAAAGACACAAAAGAATTTTTCTTAGAAAATATGGAAAGTTGAGCCTCCCCTTATCCCCTATGATGTTTTATGATTTGTGATTATGATTGTTGTTGAAATTCTTCGATTGTGGCTTGGAAGCATGAGCAGCAGTAGCATTGGCAGAGGCAGGAGCTGTGGCAGTGAGGCCTTCAGCACCAAATCTGTGTTCTAGGAACTCGGTTGTGGGTTGCTGAAAATCAGACCTGGTTCTTCTATGAGAGGATCCTGTGAGGGATTCAGATTCCAATAGCAAGTGGTAGCTACGGTTTGAGTTTTCAGAATGGGAGACACTCCTTTGGAAGCTGTGGTGATGAGGTTTCTGCTTCTTGATTGCATGGATAAGATATGGAATCAAACCTTCCATTGCTGCTTCTCTTTCTTTCTTTCTTTCACGAACAAAACCTTTGACTATGACTCTTTAAGCCTTTGAATTAAAATATGATTCCTTTTTTGGTATGACATGAAGTTACAAAGGAGGACATATTTATATTGATGGAGTGGCATGAAAGATTTTTAAGGGTCAATGCAAAATTGTATTCCCTTCACACGCTTTCACGAGTCCATTTTGACAAAATATAACCATTGTTTTGTGCTTAATCTTTGAGTAGTAGTATATTATTATTAAAGTTAAAATATAAATACATAAAGTTTTTTTTTTTTTTTTGAAAGAAATACATAAAGTTGATATGCACGGATGTTGCCTACCAATAGATTTTTGCTTCTGAGAAAAGGAAAACACTTTTGACTTTTGGAGGAAGGTGTTTGAATATTCTTAATCTTATCTTAGGGTAGTTGGAATTTGGAAATGAAAATGAATTTTGCTATGGATATAGTTTTTGTTGATTGTAAAGTTTGGCGGCTATGATTTTGCGCGTATAGTAACAACTATGATATTGCTAAACAGCTCAGATAATAAGCAAAGGTCAACATTATGATTATGACATGAAGCAAGCCAATTCAGTTCAGCAACGAACTTCATAACCACGTTTCCAATGCACCACCACAAACTTCTTAATCTTACTAGATTTAGATCAATTACTCTTATCAACGTTTATTCAGCTACCACTTACAAAGAAATTATGTTTACTTAAACCTTGAGAATTAGCCACGAGAGATTGAACTCACAACATGCTTAATACAAATCTTAATCATGGGAGCCATGATTATATAAATAATAAGTTGAAACATATATTAAAATACTTAATAATAATATCTGTTACAATCTTACATAGGAGTATATAACCCTTTCACTATCACATAATAATAATAATGTTACAACTTTATTTTCCTGCTACATGATAACAGTAGCTAGTGAATACCACTATAGTAGTATTGTTATGGATTATAGCTTCTAACATAGTTTACTAATTAGATTCACTCAGACATAAACTCTTGTTCACCATTTGTAATATCAATATTGTGTCTAACTTGTTTTTCACTAGAAGATCCAATTAAAATAGTGTGCTTTCCAATAAGCAATTTTCTTTTACCATCACTATCAACATTACTTAGCAATTTGCATATATCAATTTTCACTGTCACAAACTCTGTCATTCTAACCTTAACATGTACTCTTTCAAATCCTATCAATTGTTTGATTGGAACACCAATCACCACCTCTGAACTTGGTGGCTCCCAAAAAACTAACACCACGTGAGATCCATCAAAAGGTCCATTGTTCTTCACACCAATCACGAGCGAAAATGTCAAATTCAAACAACTACTTATGGAGGAAATATCAATTGCTTGATCAACAAGGAAGATATCAAGTGGTTTAGAAATTGATATGTTGTTCTGGATCATTATAGTGGAAGGAGCAGATGCTATATGGGTTGAGAATGTGGAATAGCTTAATCCATAACCAAATTCATAGAGGGAATTCCCATTGTAAAATCTGTATGTTCTTCCGGGGAAGTTTCTACTGCTGTTGGCTCTCATGTTCATGTCTGTCATTGGAACTTGATCAACATAAGATTGTGGATACCATGTAAATGGAGACCTACCACCTATAAATAAATCCTGCATTGTTAGTCCAAAGATTGTAGTGTAAAAATACTTCGATCTCAAATTGCTATTATTAGCCGATAATTATGATTGTTGAAAAAAAATCAAAATTCAAACCAAATTGAATATTAAAACTGTTTTGAAAAATACTTCGTGAACTGTCGCAGTTTGGTTTTTTAGTCCATTTAATGGCTCGGCTCGGTTTGAGACTTTGAGGTTTTCTTTTAACAGTCCTAGGTAACAAAGTATGTAAGACAAATATAGGCATTTTCATACCAAGCTATACCTGGGTTATAGTCTCCGAAGATTACTTGTGCTATGGCGTTTCCTCCATCTTGACCAGGATAACCTACCCACAATATCCCTCCTATGTTGCCGACACTTTTAGTAAAAGAAATGTCAATTGGACCAGCGGCCATTATGACTAAAATCAATGTTCCTTTGGTAGCAGCAGCCACATCTTTCACAAGTTTCTCTTGAAATCCAGGCAAGGTCAAGTTAACTCTATCCAACCCTTCAGCTTCTATAGATTGATCCAATCCCACAACCAAAACCACTGCATCAGCAGAGGCTGCAGCCTTAACTGCGGCTGCAAAAAGGTTCTGGTTACCACATTTAACATCGCTGCAACCGCGCGCATAAGTTACCGAAGAAATGTACTTCTGTAGTCCTTGTAAAGGGCTTGAGTAGCGGCACGGTATGCCAGCATAATTGCTAATCATAACTGTTGTGGCATTTGCATTTGGTCCAATCACTGCCATGTTTTTTATCTTAGTCTTGGATAAAGGAAGAGCTCCTTTGTTGTTTTCAAGCAAAACTATTCCTTGCTTTGCAGCTTCTAGGGCCAATTGCTGATTTTCTTTAGTGCATACATCAGATGGTCCAAGGTTTGCAAATGGAAGTGATTTTGGGTTATCAAAGAAGCCAAGTCTCATTAGAACTATGTAGTTGTACACCAAGGCTTGGTCTACAATAGATACATCTACTTTCTTCAAGTTTACGGCATTTGCAGTGTACTTTTTTAGAAAGTCACCACAGTTCATGTTTAAACCTGCATAATATTAACATCATACCATTTAATAATCAAAAATTGTAGCAGTTATTTGCAGTTTCAATTTCAACCCTATTCACCTGCTTTTAGTGCAAGAGCCACTGCATCTTCAGGAGTTTTTGTATAATGAATTGCATTGTAATAAACTTCTACTGAATCACAGTCTGAAACAATATAACTGTGCAAAAAACCATAAGATATCAGAAACTTCACTTGGGGCTAATGCTACGGTGGACCACCTTCACAAGTGATCCACCGTGGACAAGTGATCTACCGAATACAAATTTTACAAAATTTATTGGTAGATTGAAAGTTTATATCATATAGAGCATCAATAAAAATTTTAAAAAAAATTGAAAATCATTTGATATTTTATTGGGATTTATCAAGATTTACAGTATTTAATAAACCGTTAATCTTGATGGATCTCAATAACATATCAAATGATTTTCAATTTTTCTAAAATTTTCTATAGATGATCTATATGATATAAACTTTCAATCCAACGGTGGATTTTGTAAAATTCGTATTCGTTATAGGATTTTTCATGAATGGTCCACCATGGACCACTTGAAGAAGTGGTCCATGTTAGAATTTTTCATCTGTCATATATCCTAATACTAACTACATCCTTAAATATAAGACCGTCTACAGATTTTTCGTTGTCCCTTTTTATAGGACATCTTTCAAACTTCAACTGAATTTATTATTTCTTTACCGACATACTCTTAATTATGTTATATCTTTTTTTGCAACTTGTAATGAATACGGTGATGAAAACATAAACTAATTCTCCCTCCTGATGGATAAATTTGTAAAACAACGTCAATTGTTAATACATTTAATACTACTGAAAACTTTCTTAATTCTCGTGATTTACTCGATGAGATTCTATATTCAGGTATGAAGACTGTTGTAGTGTTTAAGTTAACTTGACATGTAAGGAAAAGAATCAAACGACTGGTAGGTTAGGGATAGAAGACAAACCCATCTAGACCCCATTGGCCTCTGACTACTCCTTGGAGAAGATCTGGATCAGCACATGTAGGAATTCCATTCACCCTATTATATGAGCACATGACACTACTAACATGCCCCTCCAACACACAGCTCTTAAATGGAGGCTGATAAGTATCCTCCAAGTCTTGCTTTGTCACCTGCAAAAATCTTCGTTGATATCTACAACTGATATATATGATTGGATGCATCTGTAAAACTTTTTAACATGTTTGATGATAGTCGTTAAATTCATAAAACAAATTATTCTATCATCATGAATCATGATCCAAATTGTTTATGTATTTTTACCTTTGCATCAAAATGGAACCGATCAACGCCTTTCCAATTATCTAGATCATAAGCAGTATAATGCTTACAACAGCTTGAAACCTTAAGCCTATCACCTTTAACACTAGCTTCATCATCGACTTCTTGTAGTCCACGAACATAATTCACAGCATATCTAGACACAACTAAAGGATCTTCCCCTGGAGTTTCCTGACCACGCCCCCACCTCGGATCGCGAAAAACATTCACATTAGGACTCCAAAATGTCAAACCAGCCAAATCAACATTGTACATAGCTCTAGCTTCATTTGACACAACTTGTCCCATCTTGTACCATAATGTTTCATTAAAACTAGCAGCTGATAGTATCACTGCAGGAAAGCTAGTAGCACCGGGTACCCTGCTGTCAAAACGCGTACCCGGTCCTACATTAGAGACACCATGAAGTGCCTCCGACCACCATTCATAAGCAGGAACACCGAGCCTTGAAATGCCGGTAGAAGGGTTTACTAATTGTTGTGATTTTTCTTGAAGTGTTAAGCGTGATACTAAGTCCTTTGCTCTTGTTTCATAAGATAAGGAAGTGTTGCAAAATGGAAAGTTGCTAGTTTTAGGAGAACCTTTGTCACATGCATGTTTTTGACTAGTAATTTGAAGTATTAAAAATGAAAAGAAAGTGTATAAGAACAAAAGTTGATTTTTCATTGTATATGTTATATATAAGTTTTGTGTTGTGTTGGAGAAATGGTATAAGCTTTGATGACTTATATATACTAGAAGATTGTACCTAAGATTGTAGTGAGTGTGTTTTTTTCTTTCCTTTTTCATGATGAAAGTTAGTTTTGCTTGTAAATTGAGATATGATCTAGAAGTAATAATGCACACACAATGATTCAAGAATGCTTAAACGAAGCAAAAGTATCTCTTGCTCTTGCATGGCACCACACTAGTGTGGTACATGACTACATGGTCATTTAGGTGCAATTAGATAGTGCCAGCAATAGTTATATATGGTGATTCAATACTAATTAATTTGATTATAAGGGGTGATTCAAAATTGTATCAGCGTCCGTTTGAATTGGCTTATTTTTCAGTTTAAGCAAATAAATAAATTTTTATGTATTATTATAAGTTTGTCAATATAGTTTATGAAGAAGAAAAAAAACAGGTTATGATGATCCAATTGTCATTAGTAAAAACTTATGAATTAATATAAAATCGCATAAGTTATTTTTCTTAAGATAAAAAATAAATCAATTCAAAAACTAAAGATGCTCTAAGAAGTGAAAGAGGTGCGATCATGGACATGGTGGAGTGTCTTTGAAGCATAACATAAAATGTATGCTTTTATTTTATGCTGAAAAACCAAACACTTGTAGGTTGTAAATTGTAATCACTGGATTGCCTTTTGTTCGGCTTATGAAAGCATAAAAATTGTTAATTATTTTTTAATAAATTTTCTTTTACAATTTGTATATGGATATAACTTAGATATATCTATAAATATTTTTAGTTTATTTCAACACATTTTTGGGATAAAACTTATGCAGGTTTCACTATTTTAAAAACCTATTTGTGTCAAAAAAAAAAGTGAAACCTATTTATAAAGTATAAGATTTAAATTAATTTCAATTAATTAAGAAGTGTTAGATAAATAGAGAGAAGATTCGAAACACAAAATTAAATAACTCGATCTTGTGCAATTTTAGCTCAGTTGGTAAGAACGTTATATTATATATATATAGGAGACATTTTTATTTTTTTTACAAGGAGACAATGTTTAAACTCTATACACTTGATTTATTTACCAAAACGTGGAATTTCTAGCTGATAAATTAATTTTAAAAAATAAAACTTTATTTGGTTATGGTATATGAGTGAAACGAAAGAAGAATTAGAAAGTTTCTCTTCCCACCTCCCATGACTCTTTTTAACCCCCCAATATTCCAATTTTACCCCTGTACAAAAACTTCGGAACGCGTTTTCCGAAGTTTTTCTAGTTCAAATTCATCAAAATTTCGGAAAATACATTCCGAAGTTCGTATTCTAGGCAAAAAAAACTTCGGAAAACGCGTTCCGAAGTTTAAAACTAGGGGCAAAAATGGAAATCCGGGGGGGGGGGGAAAGAGTCACGGGGGGTGGGAAGAGAACCAATCGAAGAATTATTGTTGAGCCTCCAGAAAAACTGTTGTTGGGCCTCTGAAATACTGTTATTGTGACCCACTTTGAAATATTTTTAACATTTCGGCCGACAGAAAAAAATGTATTTTTATCATCCATTTTTTGCTCAAATCTAGAACAAAGGATAGTAAAGCATTTAAATTGAAATATAATTTTTTGTTAAGATATACAATATCTTATAATTCTGCCAATTATATATACTGTATTTTTTTTATGAGGGGTGTTATATGAACACCACAAAAAGTTGTCCAATTGGGACAACTAAAATTTTTCTATCTATACACGCAAATCGAAACGGTATGAAAATAATAAAAAACATAAAAGGTGGTGGGTCCCACACCAAAATAGTTGTCCTACAAGTCTACAACCAATTTGGTGTCAAAATAACATTTGTGTTTTTTTATAATATTGTGCGTTTGATTTGTTAAAAAATAAAGGACTGCACATGACAATTTTAGTTGTAGTGTGTTTGATCTTAAAACTGTTTTTGGAACTGGATAAATTGGGGACCAAATGACTTTTTTGTCCCTTGATCAAAAATTTTGTCCCTTGCTGAATCACGATACAACTTTTTATCATCTGAACAAGTTGTCTAAAATATCAAAATAACATTTTGTCCACCAAATATCATACAAAGACAAAATTTGTTCGACTCCTTAAATTTTGTCCTGTGATATTCTGTCTTATACTATTCTATCTGGTGTTTATATTTTACAAACCAAACTGACCCTTACTCTTCAAATCGGATGAAATTGTACTAAATATATTTTCGTGTAAAAAAACTGCACCATTGTACTAATTTATCAAAAAATATAATTCAACTATTCATTTATTTGATTGATGCTCACAATTTTGATAATTAATTTGTCTATTTATGGTTTGGCAAAAAATAGTTGTCTATTTATCTGTCTTATATTGTTATGATTGTAAAGTCAAAAACATTGCGAGGACTATATTTATAACTTAGTCAAATAACTTATTCCAAAAAAAAGAATTTATAACATTGTGTCTTATATTTTCAAAATAATGATTTGAAAATTGTTCCAAATAGTTTTTACAAAAGAAAATTAATTCACTTTTTATTTTTATTGCACCAATTTTGGGTTCATTTCTTTCCCACTTTTTGTATAACTCTGTTCGTTTACTTTCCTAAACATGAAATAGCAAGATTTGTATAAGCACAAACATGAAGAAAAAAAAATTGATCAACTTTTTTTCATTTTTTTATAATTATAACATGTTTTTTATCCAATAGTTTAGATGCACAATTTATTTCAAGTTTTTAACACCATTTTATTTGTATTTCTGTCCGTATAATATAATGGTGCTCGGGTAGGAAGGGTCCATGTGGGTCTTGTCAAACACTTGTCGAAGGCTTATTGGCTAGACCGCGTCATTTAGTACTAGACTAGACTACTAGTACGTAATATAGTTATAATTATTATTTTTTTTTTAATATTAAACGTCTTACACGTGCAATTAATTAAATAAATAAGCAGATATGGATAAAATAGTTACTAGGCTGCTACGAACTTCACTAAAAAATTATAAATGAAGCTTATGTTACCGAAAAATATTATCATTATATTATGAGAGAAAAAAAAAAAAAAGGGATATTAGGGAATTAAGCTATTGAAATTGCCTATAAGAAATGATTTTTTTTTTACACATATAACAAATGAGGTTAATATTTATCAATAATAAATTAGTTCAATTGTAAAAAATTGAAGTATTTTAAATAAATAATTATAAGTTTATGACTTTTTGAATAAGGAAAAAATTGGTTCAGAGATTAGAAATTACTTTATTTACCTCAAGCATTTTTTAAAAATAAAATACTCATTTAGTATTTGACAATATCTCGAATAAGATTAATAGTTTTTAGAAGAAACCTATTAAAAAAAATATATGAACACATGTTATTATGTAGTTTTTTTTAATCGATTAAATTTTATTAATGGAAAAATCTCCTACACAATATGTATAAGGGATTATTTTGTCAAAAGAAAAAGTATAAGGGATTATCATTAAAAAAAAAAAAAAAAATCATCGGATGAAACATAGAAAACCAATAAAAATACTTTAACCAATTAAAAGAACAACAACTACATCAACACATCTCTTACAATAGTTTGAATATCTATCACCAACACTAAAACACAATAAAACAAAGGCAACAAAAATCAATTTCAATAAACAACCTCAACCAATTTTTATTTTTATTTTAATAAATCATTTCTTAGTAGCCAAAAATAAATACATTGAATATTGCAAAGTGTAAACAATAAATACTCTTTTTTGGCGTGCTCTTATCTCTTTGCATTGTTCATACAAAAAATACATTATCGAAAATATTTTTTTAGTAATATTTACATTCATTGAAAAAAAAAATTCAATGAATGGGAAAATGTCATCAAGAGATATTTTTAGAAAATTCAGATGGATAGATAAATGATGACAAATTCATAGAAGGAGAAGAGTACCATATTATTTTTAATAGATGTCTTTTACCCAATTGACTAGTAAATGTTTAGGACAAATGCATATTTGTCTCATGTGGAAATTAGTTCGCCAACTTTGATAGATAAACGCTTTGCAAGCAAATAGAACAGAGAGTTTATCGCCTGTTTCTATTAGAGTATGTCTCGAGTTTCTTTCAGTCCATGAAGAGAGAACTTGCTGCTTACTTGCTATATCCCCGCGTTCTTGCATCGCTCGTTCTTCGAGCCCTACTTCTCCCTTCCACCTCTCCCCGTTCGTTCTACTGTCCAAAAGCCATATGAAGTCCAGCCAAGTGGTAAGGCATCCGTTTTTGGTATCCACATTGCAAATATTTGAATCATTTTACTCCAGATTATGAACACCTGATCGAATCTGTCAAGAACGAGTTGACGACAACATATATATCTGTTACATATTACAATATCCGAAGCACAATAATAAGTTTAAAATTAAAACATGTAAGGCTTAAAAGAAAATTAAGAAAAATGTAAAATAACGAAAATCGAATTGAACCAATATAGTTCATCCATCTCTCCAATTTAATCATGCTCTATCAAACAGTATTAAAATGTTACTCAACAAGTCTGGATTATTGATGCTCCTCTTGCTACCCTTTTATGTGTTTGACTCTAATTATGAATTCAAAAAGGAAAAAAAACTCTTATAATATTTCTCTTTTGCATTATTATTTCTTTCTTTTTTACTTTTATTTCTCTCTTTATCTTTCTCTTCACACACACAACCAAAATGCATAACTATTTTCGCGGGAGGTAATCCGCTTCCAATTTAACGAATCTACAAAATAGCTATTCTCAATTCAATCAATTTTTAAACACTATATAAAGTTTTTTTTGAAAGAAAAAACACGTGAAGGATTCCACTTGAACCTACACGTACGTGCATTAAAATTGCGATGATCATTTTAGAGTAAATCACAAATTATTTAGAGTTTTTATGGAAAAAAAAATAAAAGATATATATTCAAGTGGTGCCATAAAAGAGAATTGCAAGAGTTCAAGTAAAAAATATCTATAAAAAAAAATCTCTAAAATTAATATGGCATAAAAAACTATATGCAAAAGAAAGTTATAAATTTAAAGCTTAAAAATTACTCGTAATATATATATATATATATATATATATATATATATATATATATATATATATATATATATATATATATATATGGCTAATGCTACGGTGGACCACCTTCACAAGTGGTCCACCGTGGACAAGTAATATAACCGAATACAAATTTTACAAAATTTATTGGTAGATTGAAAGTTTATATCATATAGAGCATCCATAAAAAAATTTTAAAAAATTGAAAATCATTTGATATTTTTTTGGGATTTATCAAGATTTACAGTATTTAATAAACCGTTAATCTTGATGGATCTCAATAACATATCAAATAATTTTCAATTTTTCTAAAATTTTCTATAGATGATCTATATGATATAAACTTTCAATCCAACGGTGAATTTTGTAAAATTCATATTCGTTATAGGATTTTTCATGAGTGGTCCACCATGGACCACTTGAAGAAGTGGTCTATGTTAGAATTTTCCATATATATATATATATATATTCACACATATATAAAGACAAACCATCATATTGATTTATAAAAGTGTAATTTGTTGTAACATTAAGGTCCTTTAATGTATTAAAATTATAAATATATTACTAATGTTTTTTTTTGTTAGTAACCTTATGAATTAAAGTGACTAACAAAAAATACACATGAGAACTAAGTCGACTAACTTAACAAATTTGAGGACTACAATACAATCACTCAATGATCTAATTACAACTTTGATATGCTCAAAGATGAATATGACAACGTAATACACTTTTCATAATTAAAATAATAGTTTATCTTATAAAAAATGACTAAAACGACGTAAAAAAATTAACTAACTAAATCGTTACGAAAAATTAAGTTAAGATAATCCAATAATAATTTTGCCTTAAGTTTATCAAATTGGGAAAAAAAAATCTAATCAAGATTTTATTTAGGATAAACTAAGCATGGTATAAGCTAACATTTTGTATTTGTTGTCCCCATAGACTCAACAAAGAATACCTAAATATAACATAGATAGATTTTGAGGGAGAAAATCTCTCTCTCTCTAGGATTCCACTCATCAAGTCTGTACTTTGTTTCTTTCTTTCCCAACAAAATAAGGAACTCAGTGAAGAAACAACCATAACTTCCTCCACCTTCTTTTGTTCCTTCTCAAACAACATCAAATAAAACAATAAATAATCCCTTTTTGTTTTCCCTTTTAATAAGAAACTGTTTATTAAATAAAGCTGCAATTTTTACTCCTTCTTCTTAACAAAATTGAATTCTGAAACCAACCCATTTCGGGAATCGAAAAACCCAGTTGCGGAAGAACAAAAAATCATGAAGATTCCAAGTTCTTCTTCTCTGGGTTTATTTCTAGGGTTTCTGTTACTTTCGTTGACGCCGTCGTCAATGGCTAAATTCGTGGTGGAGAAGAATAGCTTGAGGGTTACTTCGCCGGATAGCATCAAAGGAACATACGATAGCGCGATTGGTAACTTTGGAATACCTCAATACGGTGGTAGTATGGCTGGTAACGTTGTGTTTCCTAAGGATAATCAGAAGGGTTGTAAGGAGTTTGATGATTCTGGAATTTCCTTCAAATCTAAGCCTGGTGCTCTTCCCACAATCGTTTTGCTCGATCGTGGAAGTAAGATTCTCAAACCAAGTTTTTGTTTTGATTTTGGGGTAGCTTTTATTAATTTTATTATTAATATGATGATTTTGTTACTGTGTTTGTGAGATTTTTTAGCTTGATTTACTTTGTCCTAGAAGCTTCTTTTCCTTTTAGTTGATTTGTTCTGCATGTTGCTCAGCTACAATTAGATGATATTTGGTTAATGAAGATTTGCTATGACTTGTTTTTCTCTTCTAATCTGCTTGTTCATCTATTTGTTTTTGGCTTTTTGCATTGTTAAGTGTTACTTGATTGTTTAATGTTCCAAGAAATCTATATGATAGACTTAGTGTTTAGATTTTCAAAGTGTTACTTTGTGTCCCTTTAGTTTGTTTGAATGGATTGGTTGTTTGAGATGGATTTTTAGGTTTTAGTTGATAATTTAATACTTATGGACCGATAAATTGATGGTTTTAGTTTGTTTGATTGGACTGATAAATTTAAAATTGGAGTTGCATGTTATATACTTGTGTGTTTTATCAATTTGTTGAAGTCGTAAAATGTTTTTCTTTGGCGGGTTCTTATTGATGTTTATGTGTTTGTTGCAGATTGCTTCTTTGCTTTGAAGGTGTGGAATGCCCAGAAGGCTGGAGCTTCTGCTGTTCTTGTTGCGGATGATATTGAGGAAAAATTAATAACCATGGACACACCTGAAGAGGATGGATCATCTGCAAAATATATAGAGAACATAACAATACCGTCGGCTCTCATTGAAAAGAGTTTCGGTGGAAAGTTAAAGAGTGCCATAAGTAGTGGGGAAATGGTCAACGTAAATCTTGATTGGAGAGAGGCCGTCCCCCACCCAGATGATCGTGTGGAGTATGAGCTGTGGACCAACAGCAATGATGAGTGTGGAGTTAAATGCGATATGTTGATGGAATTCGTGAAGGATTTTAAGGGTGCGGCACAAATATTGGAGAAAGGTGGTTATACTCAGTTTACACCCCACTATATAACTTGGTACTGTCCTCAGGCATTCACGTTAAGTAAGCAGTGCAAGTCTCAGTGCATTAACCATGGAAGATATTGTGCTCCAGATCCTGAGCAAGATTTCAGCACTGGTTATGACGGGAAAGATGTGGTTACTGAAAACTTGAGGCAGTTGTGTGTTTTCAAGGTTGCAAATGAAACGAAAAAGCCTTGGGTGTGGTGGGACTATGTCACTGATTTTCAAATCAGGTGCCCTATGAAGGAGAAAAAATACAACAAGAAATGTGCAGATGCCGTTATTGAATCACTTGGCAAGTGAATCTTCATTGCTTTTGATATTTTTCTAGGGTGGTTGAAGACAACTTCTCAATTATGATTATTCAATTTCTGCAGGTCTTGATATTAAAAAGATTGAAAGGTGCATGGGAGATCCAGATGCCGATTCCGAAAATTCTGTTTTGAAAGAAGAGCAAGATGCCCAAGTACGCCTTTATAACTTTCTTTTGTTTATGTTGTCGATTAATTGATTCTACAAGATTTTTAATTGTTATTATATAGATATAGATAGATTTTTAATTGCCCTTTATAACTTTCCTTTGTTTAGGTTGGTAAGGGATCACGGGGTGATGTTACCATATTGCCTACTCTAGTTGTAAACAGTCGACAATACCGAGGTTTGTACTATATGCTTCTCAGATAGATATTGATCTGGATTTTCAATTCTTAAAATATTATTCATTTTTGTTCTTGCAGGAAAATTGGAGAAAGGTGCTGTTATGAAAGCTATTTGTTCTGGTTTTGAAGAAACTACCGAACCAGCTGTTTGTTTGAGCAACGGTAAATGTTCACTATCTCTTAGTCATTGTGGGGGGATGTACTTTTTTAGCTGCCAACCTAATTCTTTTTTATTGGCAAACCTTACTTGTTAGATGTGGAGACAAATGAGTGCTTGGTGAACAATGGTGGTTGTTGGTTGGATAAAGCAGCTAACATAACTGCATGCAAGGTATTGTTCTTCAGTGAAATAAGTATCTATAACAGAGCATATTGAATTCCAGTTTTCAATATTCATGTTTATATATGTGGGTACTTTCTCAGGATACTTTCCGTGGACGAGTATGTGAATGCCCCTTGGTAGATGGTGTGCAGTTCAAAGGAGATGGTTATACGACATGCGAAGGTTAAACACACATGCTTTACTTCTCTATTTGCTTAAATTTCATCAAAACTTCTTCTAACTCTTCAAGTGTGTGCAAGAGATAAAATAGATTTTGATATTCCGATACTCCTGTTTTCAACATATTTTCGCAAGCTTCCCAAGATAGCTTATAAAAACGATATATGCAGAGGATATCTGGATTTCATTCTGGTTCTCTCTTTGATTGTGAAACATGCATAAATACTCATGATGACCACTTTTTGAATAAGTGCTGAAATAATTTGTTTTACTTGAATGCTCCCTTAGTTATACCGCAAGAAGCCAAGTACATATTTCAAAATTTAAGCAAAAATCTGTGTTGAATGACCCCTTAGTTATACTGCGAAAAGCTTCTGAACCGTAGAGATCTAGTTATGATTTCAGCAAAAATATACGAAGCTCCAGAGTAATTGGACCCCTTTGAAAAATGTATATTCATAGTTTAATTTAACTAATTTATTCTTGGTTTACAGCTAGTGGACCAGGACGGTGCAAGATTAACAATGGAGGTTGTTGGCATGAAGCCCGCAATGGACATGCATTTTCTGCTTGTTCGGTTAGTTACTAAGTTTATTGACACTCAACCAGCTTGTTTTGTATTCACTGAATCTTCAGTAATTGAAATTTGATTGGTCTCATAATTGAAACTGAATCATGACTTAAATTCTCGTACCTTCACGAACAGGATAATGGAGGGGTTAAATGTGAGTGTCCTGCAGGGTTTAAAGGTGACGGTGTTAAAAATTGTGAAGGTGAGATATTTGGATGCTATTTATTTTAAATTTTATTTATTTATTTTTCCTTGAGTGAAACCCTTGAAGTATTAAGGTTATCCAGAATCCAAAATAGAATCCCGGGTCTTGTTTTCTAAGGAAACAAATCTTGTTTTAATATTTATTTTCTTGATATGTGGATATTCTCATTGTTTTGCAAATACGTGTAAAATAGTGATGGGGTCCATGATTTATTGATTTGATTCAAATTGGATTATTACTTTTTAGCTTAGGGAAGCTTTTCAATTTAGATAAGTATTTAGTTGTTACTAAAAAGCCCTTATAAGTTCATGGAGAAAATATATGTGAGCTTCTAAGGTCGAGGTGCAGATGCTAATTTTAAGTTATGCAACTTGTTTTTAGAAGACTCAGAAGTCATTGGCAAGATTATTTCAACCTATGTTGTTAATCTCAGATAGCGGCGCGTAGCGCCAACCCCAAAAAATGTTATAGCGGGATGGCTGCTATTGTGAAGGCTAAAAAACCATTTACAAATTAAACATAAATTCCAACAACATACATAAATACTAAAAAATAGAAAAATACACAAAATTAAAGAACTTTTTTATATTTAATAACTCTTGCAGTTTTTGTTTTATATCAGCTGGTATTAGCCTGCAAGATTTTACTTCTCCCCTTATCCCCAACTGATGCTTCTTTGCTCTTGTTATTTGATAGAAAATCGGCAAGTGTACCAAAAGTAATCACGTGAAAGCCCAAAGATACACCTAACTTTATGATTTATTTCCAAAATTAGGGTTCTCATAAAAAAATTTCCCCCCAAATGGCAAAAGCGGCCAGATACTGCTACAGATCCGCTGCGCCACAGCTACGAAAATGCTATTAACCTGCAAATTGCGGCCGCTATTTCCGCTTCTCTAAATAGCGGAAAGCGTACCTATAACATAGCGGGGAGGGGGTCTGCCGCTATTAACATCATAGATTTCAACCTTTCTTTTAAGTGTGTTAAAAATTCATCCGAACTGGCTCTTGGCTAGTTATGATATAAGAACCAGTGTCAAAATAATCTTGTATAAACACAAACCAGCTATTAATTTCAAAGTATTAGCATCCTTCAATTAATTCAAATTTTATTCTCATCAAACATGTTTCCATAAAAATTAAATGAAGATAAATGTTAGTTTGGAGAATATAATTAGTTTTTTTGGTCACATGAAGAAAATTAAACGAGGTTAACTATCATTCTTAATCGGTGTACACTTTGTTTTTTTGCTTAATTTGTCCTGGGGGGTGTCATTTTAAGTTAAACTCCTAATTTGCAACATTTTCAGACATAAGCAGAATATAAATGACTTAAAATACCTTGTCCAAAGAATGATAAAAGATATTTAAGAATGACTTAAAATACCTTACAATAAAAAGACATTGATGATTAGTAAATGAAATGTTGGCCTCTAGGATATATCACCATTGAAACAATTAACTAGTTACACTATTCCTTCAGCACAAATTTGCGACAATGATGATTACCTAGGGAAATTTCATCTTACTATTACGAATGAATATCTGACATTTAACTCCTTTGTGCTCAATCCTTGCAGACATTGATGAATGCAGAGAGAAGAAAGCTTGTCAGTGCCCTGAATGTAGCTGCAAGAATACCTGGGGCAGCTATAACTGCAGCTGTAGTGGGGATCTTCTCTATATCAGGGACCATGATACCTGCATAAGTGAGTTACACACTTGTTAATTGTTATTTTTTCACACTCAACATTTGAATATGCTTTGTTTTTCATATTCCCCTTTCTGTGTTCTGCAGGTAAATCTGCTGCTAGTCAGGAAGGAAAGTCTGCTTGGGCTGCATTTTGGGTCATTGTAATCGGCTTAGTTTTGGCTGCTTCAGGGGGATATCTTGTCTACAAATATAGAATAAGGGTAAGATTTGTTGCACTTCCCAGTTTGTTGACATTATTTGACGCTGCCTTTGTTTTTAAGTTTATAAAAGATTTACGGTATGCTATGTGATCCTTTGAATTTCATACCTGCTGAGGTTTTTGTTTGAAACTCATACAGAAAATTGACAACTGACAATTGTATCCAAGAATTTTTCATTTATTATTTTCTGCTTCTGTAGAAAAGCAAGAGTCATTTCTTTCCCAGTTTACTTCATAGTATTTGATTGGCTAAAATTTAACTGTATTTTTCTTGTTTTTGCAGTCATACATGGATTCTGAAATAAGGGCCATCATGGCACAGTATATGCCTTTGGATAGCCAAGGAGAAGTTGTAAATCATGTTAACGATGAAAGAGCATGAAAGTGAAAGCTTGTCGGCATGTTGGCAGAATCATTTGTTGAGAGCTTGGTGTGGCATATACCTTGTACCTTTTTAACTTTTCAGAATTCTGAGCATTGAATTCAATTAATAGACTGTATCATATGAACAATAAAAAAGCCGAGAATTAGATAGCTGTCCTGCGTTTATATTCGGAATGTAGCAAGTTGTATACTTGAAAGGACTGAATTTAGGGAAGACTTTTAAGTTATTTCAGTAGATTTTTTAGGGTTTCTGTTTATGTGACATCTTGTTCCACTCTTGTGATTGTAACCTATTTTGCTTATAGTACAGGTTTATGTTAACACTGTTCTTCCATTGATTTGTGGTGTGTTCTTTATTTCTTTTTTTGTTGGCTGTGACGAATTTGTCGAAAAACTAACCTTTGGGGAATTTTATTTGTGGCTGTGGCTACTTGAAAGAGGATTAAGGCAGTGACATTAAATAACCAACATGGTGTCACACAAATGATAGATATCTCTGTATACTTTAATCATTTAGTCCAGAGTTCGATTTTTTATTGACAGAATGGAAAAACATGGAGATTAACTCTAAATGGATCCCATTGGTTTATCCAAAAAAAAGCTAGTGAGATTATTTGGGATGCATTATGGAATTAGTGATCTATCCTTCATCATGTATACAGATATATTTTAATATATACTTTGGCAAGTATGACCAAACAAACTTTCTCAAAAAAAAAACCAAACTTAAAAAAAATTCATTTCAAGGTTAATATTTATATTCACTTATGATTGAATCAATGTCAATTTTTTTCAAATACAATAGTAATGACCATAGCTTGGAAGTACAAACTAAATTTGGAATCTTTGAAGCCAGTAATAGAGTGAAACCAAATTTCAATAATCAGAAAACCATTAAGGGGTGGAGAAATGAACTCATAAATTATTTCTTATGGTTCAAAAATACAAAAGGTTATACTTCTCTTTAGGATTAAATGCAGCTAATAAATATCTATGAACAGAACAGAAACAACATAAAATGCCAAATAGGGCATGCAGCTTCAGCTCTTAAACTGTTGTTCTATTTTCTTATGTGCTCTATGGTAGTTTTTGGTTGGGATAATTAATGTCAAGGTTTAGTCCAATGTTCATTCCATTGTAAGCAATGGGAGCATACATCCAGTGATCATCAGAGCTCAGAAGCTGTTATTTGAAACCAAAATATGAACAAGCTTGAGTTAGTTTCAATATTTCAAAAATATATAATATAATATGGAATTCTTTTTACTGAAGTCATAGTAAGGATTAAGGAGCATGGATCCTCTTGTTTTTACCTTAATCTGGACTTGTAAAAACTTCACATATTGCACAGCTTCCTCAAGCATGGTGCTGATATCTACCTTGGTTCCATTAGGGACTAGGCTTTGTAAGATTTTCAACCTTTCATTTATTCTTTCTCTTCTTTTCTGCATTATACAAAATGAAAATCTCTTTAGATCTCACAGCACTTTGGATTAGACAACATTTCAAGAACATAATACTATTAGCAAAATGATATTTTGAGGAATTGCACTTACTTTTGCATAGACACCTTGTGGATCAGAGGCAGAACCTTTATCACATCTAGTTTTTCCCTTTAACTTCAGAGCTGTTGAATCTTCTTGGTTCAAAATTGAAGACCCTCCTTCATTTAGCTTTTGTGAAGCATTGAAGTCATCATCCTCTGAGCTCAAATTCTGTTCCCGAAGATCGGTGCTTTCGTTCTCTTCGGTGTTGCTTATGAATTCAGATTTTGGTTTCTTCCTAGACTTAACATTTCTCTTGTTCTTTTCTACCTATTGAATCATTCAATCAAAATTATCAAATCACGATGAGAACTAGACAAAAGCAGGAAGTGACGATTTACTCATTTCGTTCTTAAATATAAGCAAAAAGATACACGTATTTTCTTATATTTAAGACTTGGAGCGAATAATTTAAAGAATAAAACAAGATTTGTGTTATCATACCTTTATAGAGCTCCTAGATCTTTTTCCTGGCTTCTCCGGGATAATGCTAATACCCTCTTTCGTTGATTCCGAAACCTCTTGACCAAACTCTTCATCAGTGTTTTCAGTTATCTGTTGGCTATCGTTCCCTTGAATACTATAAGTGTTAAAATTACCATTCTCCATAGATATGTAGCCAATGTTGGCTACTTGATCATTCAAACATATGTTACCACCAGAAATGGAATTACTTTCTTGTAAAAAATTCAAAAAATCAGTATTACTATTATTATCATAATTTTGAGGAAAATGTGAACTGTTATTCATGCTCACTATTGTGGAGTCATGTATAGGCCATAATGTAGATGGAATTTCCATATTGAAATTTCCATAATGGTGCTGAGGGACTTGGTTGTTATTAAGTAACTGGCCCATAAAATCAGCTTCCTCAGCTGTGTAAAATCCACTAAGAGAACTCCATTCTTCACAACTTTGCTCAGAATGATCCATTTTTCAAAGAACTTAGTTTGGTTTTTGTATTCTTTGTCAAATGTGATTGTTGAAAATGCTTCACTTGTCAATACACTATTTATAGCTAACCAAAAAGTATACAAATAATGTACCACTACATATTGACTTCATCCATATAAAAAATTCTCAATTCATAATTGCCAATAATTAGTACTTTTATATTTAATAAGCACAAGTTCATATGGGACCATCTAATATTATATAATTTACTTTCTTCGTCTAATATTATTTGTCCATCTTGATTATTTTTAGCTGAGATAATGTCATCATTTAAATCGACTTAATCCGTATATTTCAAAATTTGGTAAGTAATTCCATGTCATGGGATTTGAATTTTTAGCATCAAAGAGTTTACATTACCTACATTAGGCATATTTTGCTTAAGTTCAATTTGTTCATGATTATCATGTACTACTTCAAAACTCGGCCGAATCAGCTGGTTTTTGCTTAAAAGGATGTGTCTTTTCATCGGAAGTATTTGCAAACGGAAAGCCAAAGACCTCATAATATGGTTTCACCCAATAATATTTTCACCAGTACTAAACTCATTGTCTAAAACGTCTCTAGTATTTAAAAAAATTCAAAGACAAAATTAAAAGTAAAATATATTTTTATGTTTCGGTATCTGGTCCAATGACGGAACTTAAAAAACACCTTTTTAGAATTTTGCCTAGGAATCACATTTTGCCCAACACCCAAATTAAGATCAAATTATCAACATGGTTGTCAAAAACATAAATTACTAAACTGTGGACACACATTTGCAAGATCTGAAATTTGCTCCCACACACGGATGAGAGAGATGAAAGCATATTTTTTTAGTATTTGAGAATGAGAATTACACCTGTCAATTAGTAGACAAACGTGGGGTTGAACATAAAAAAATGACATGATATATGAAAATGTGTTGTTAGATAAAATGAATATATGACGCATGCTATAGGACGGCATTGTTATGATCGTGGTGAAGAGTCTGAGTTGAAATTCTAAAACTCGTTTTAGAAAGGTTGAAATGAAACTAGACAGACAGACACTAGACAACATTATCTCCTTACTGTGTTCTTGTCTGTTAAAAACTATGAAACACGTACTCTTTGAATTAAGCGTGTTACAATGTCAGACAAATATTGATGTCCGACACAAATAAAATGCAACACAACACATATGATTACATTAAATTACATCATTTTCTCAAATTATGAAACACAAACACTTATTGGATTAAGTGTGTTATGGTATGAGACAAATGTTGATGTCCGACACCGACACAAATAGTTACATTAAATTATTATCATTGTTAATTTGTTAGTATCGGTGATTCATAGATTAAAAAACTACTACATACTCGGTGATTCATAGATTAAAAAACTACTACATACATTCTCTTTCATGATTTCAACTCTGTATTCAGATTTAGATTTTGAAACCATTACGTGGATGGTTATGATACAAGTTCATCACTGTCTAGTTTCTTTTATGGTAAGCATGGCAATAGTCCAGATATGCATTAGTAGGCTGGAAAAATCAGGCAAATTATTAATTAATAATTTATAAATGAACATTAATTCTGACTTATAACAATATATTTATATTTTATGTTGGTGGCATTGGAATATATGCTCTTAATCAACAAAATATATTCTTTCTGACTCTAATTAGCTTATTTATTACCAATAAGATTTTTTGTTTTTTGAATCTGTTTACGTGTGTACTATCTGATTAGAAGACAGAATATTATTCCCTTTTGTAAGATCTTTCTAACACTAAAATATAAAAAAGCTCAGCTAGCGTTACAAGCCTAAACTTAACACGAATTACTTAGAGATAAGCTGTTTGATTTCATTATGAGTTGTTTGATTTAATTATTTGGAGGGAATAGAGCAAAATCTCGTTTCTCATTTTTAATTTCTAATTTTTTTCGTCCACCTCAAGTTTATACTGACTTAGTGTGTGCGGTTATACCTCCCTACATTATGGTCATCTCCACCCAAGATTTTGACCTTTACATCCGTTCAATGCACAGAGCATTTTGCTTCCACCAATTCACGCATCATTGAGTTCATTTATCCTTTACGAGTAAACTCTGAATTATGCTAAGAATAAAATTTTAAAAAAATAAATTATATTTAATCAATATAAAAAAGAATAAAATTATATAAAAAGGACAATATTAATTTAATTTGATGTAAAAACTCAAAAATCATTTTATCAAAGATAATTAATAATATTAATATGTATTTATTTTTGTGTGAGAAGGATCATTTTGTCACCACAGATAGAATCGAAGGATAGTGATTCACCAACAAATAGTCGCGCAAGTAATAAATATTTGAATCTCTTAACAATGTGGTTTAGAGTTTAATTTTTAATCGGTGCATATGTTGTTATAAGAAGTCAATTTTTTCAATGAATTTCAATTATTTTGAGGGATTAATCTTTACAACTATGCATGGTGAAAACCGTAATTTACAAACCAAAAAAAATAGTATTCCTCCTACACTTTATTTTTGTGCCCATAAACAAAGTGATGACAAATCATCTAAAATTCAAACACACAATTGTGTGGTATCGTGTTTGAACCCAGAAAAAATGATCTAATTTAACAATTTTGACATTAACAAAGAAAATTAATTTTATCCCATTTATAAAAATAAAAATAAAAACCCAAAATAGTCATGCAATGCAAATGTGAAGCTTTGTATATCACAATCAATATTTTTTGAAGGTGACATAAGGAAAAAAAATAAAATTGAAGGCGGTATGTCACAATATTATACCCCATTCTAAACAATGAAATAAATAAATATAGACATAATTAATTGCATATAAATAAAATTGTATAATGAAGAATTTGTATTTAGTTTCACCATGCCATATGCTCCAAGATTGTTCTTAACCCTTCTAATTTTAAATTATATGTTTTTTGTTATAAATTTTGACGTCCAATTTGTAGCAAAACTTAAACTAAGATGGTCACATTGGAAAGTATTTTCATTAAATCAATGATAAGGACTCAAGTAGTATTAAAATTAATTCTTTTGAGCTGCTCAGAACTAAAATGAGGCTTGTTTGATTAAACTTTCAAACAAAAGACTGATACCATCGAAAATCGAACTTGAAAGCACCGTAGGTCCTGGAGTCTTCTAGGATCGACCTTAATCCACCGGACCATGAGACTTGATTAGTTGGCAAGTCTCTATACAATTACACTAGTATCTTTATGACACATATTAACATGACTCTTAAACTAAATATCATAAAGCGAGAGTTTATGCTACATAATGTTACATCCTCTTTAATTGCTATGCTATCATGATCACATAATCACCTTCCCTTAATTAAAGCTTAGGTCTAATCCAATGTTTATTCCATTGTAAGCAATTGGAGCATACATCCACATATCTTCAGAGCTCAAAACCTGTTTCATTCAAATAAGAAAAAATGAATTAATCTTTATCTTTTGCATATAAGAAATTGAAAAATGGATATTATTTGCGGATAGATTAGTGAACAAGAAAGGTTCTCATATTGTTACCTTAATTTGAAGCTGCAAAAACTTCACATATTGGACAGCTTCCTCAAGCATTGTGCTAATATCAACCTACATTTCACAAACAAACAAAGCTTGAGATTTTAACCACCTTAACCAATTATTGTATAATAGTTCAATTTCTATTAAAAATAAAAGCTACCTTGGTTCCATTTGGGACAAGGGTTTGTAAGATTTTCAATCTTTCATTTATTCTTTCCCTTCTCCTCTGCACAACAAAAAGAGGAAAGACAAGACCGTCAGGCCTATTTGCATTGAGTTATTTGAACTTATTTAATGACAGAAATTTTCGTGTGACCGGTTAGAAGAGCTTATGAAAACAACTCATGTCTCATGACATGTTCACACATTGTTGTCAACACAGTTTCATAAGCTCTCCAAGATAACTTATAAAAACATGTTATAGTTTATACATAAGCACTTATATGATAAGTTTTTATGCTATAAACACTTAATTAAGTTGTTTATCAAAACAAAGCCAATACAATGACATACTCTAGCATAAATGCATTGTGCATCAGTGGCAGGACCATTTGCTGCTCTTGATTTTTTACATAAATTAGGTGCTTTAGGTTCTTTTGGGCTTAGACTTGGAGATGTTCCTCCATTTATCTCCACATAAGCATTTGAGTCAACCTTAGAAAAACAGTTGCTGAACTTATGCCTTATGTTTCTTGAGACCTACATAATAAAATCATGATCACTATCTCACACAAATAAACAGCATAAATATTCGCAAGTATAATAGTTTTAAATTTGCACGAAACTGCAACTGCAATTTAAAACCATCAGCGCTAGCTAACAAGTACGAGATTTTTAACTTGGTATTATTATTGTACCTCTATTGAGCTCCTAAATCTTTTTGCAGGATTCTCCATGTTTTGGCTACTATAATCTTCTGAAGAATGTTCAGAAACCATCATTGTTTCATGATCATGCTCCCTCTTAGTCTTCAAATTGTTCTTAGCATGAACAAACTCTAAAGTTTCATAATTTATCTGTTTGCTAATTAAACTGTGATCCAAATATTGTGGACTAAATTTGGCATCTTCCAAAGAAAAAAACAAGGAATCAATGTTTGTTGGCAAATCACATGAGTAGGTTCCACCAAGAAACTGAGTCATGAAAACAGATTCCTCAGCTGTGTACTGTCCACTAAGAGAATCCCATTCTTCAGAAATCAATTGGGCAGGTTCCATTGTTTTTTTGTACAATAAAATATTTAGATTTGAAACCTATGAGAATTGAGAGTACTCTTGTTTTGTTTCAATGTTTTAATGATATGAAAAAAATAAAAGCATTAGTAATATATTTATACCAAACAACATAAGGTAATGCCAAAATGGGATTGAATTCACCTATAGAAAAAGATTCCATTCATAATTGGCAAGAATTAATTAGGAACAGATAAAGTACTATTACAAGCTGAAATTGGGACCCCTTACCCTTCTCAAGGTCTTAATTTTGATTAAAATAATAATATTATAATAGTCCTTGAATGAGGCTTAACATTCCCATTTGAAGTGAGAAATAAGCAAAATGATAAAATATTGCTAAATAAGAATATTTAGACATGGTGTTGGTTGTGTGGAATGAAAATGACATTGTTGTTGTTGGACAACTGTAGACAAGTATACAACTAAGCAGTTTGAAACCAAAATCTCAATTAAGCTCATTCAACTTAAGATTCTGTTTTGTTAACTGTTTTGAACTTATAATTATGTGCGTCCAGTTCCTTTGTTGGCTTGTTTTGACATTTAAATTACTCACATTTTAACTTTGCTTGGATATTTGAAGTGTTAGCATTCACTATTCACTATTATGGAGCTAAAAATCTGGTATAAACTCTATTTAAGTCTATTTAAGTAATTAATAGCATATAAATTTGTACTCCCTCCGTCCTAAATATAAGCAAAAATAGATCAACAAAAGTTAATGTATCTCGATTAAATTTTGCACCAAATACATTAACTTTTGTTAACCACTTTTTTAGGACGAAGAGAGTATTATCAAAGCATAGCATATAAAATCATGACCGCATACCAACTGTTTAGTAGTCTATCAATTTGAATGAATGAATATCGTTTTGTTTTTGTAAATATCATATAACCATATAATCAACATCACTAAAAATGTAACATGTGAAATCTTATATTTCACCTCAAACTACTGCATATTAACATATCTCCAATATTAGCAACTAAACTATGTTTACTATACATATAATGTATTTTAATAATGTCATTTTTTATTATAAATTCTTTATAAACTTCAAAGCCTATTAGAGCAAAAGATTAAAACTTTAAAGCCAACTCATATATATTTGAACTAATGACACTGTCCTTTTTTAATCTTAGCTCGACCACTAGAAAATTAAATTTATATAGAGATCACTTTTATTTAATCATATGTATAGAGACCACTTAACTATATTGAATTTAAATTTACTTATTAATCATTTAGGTCAAACTTTTCTTTTTGCATTTTTATTTATTTATATTCATTGGACGCCCATAAAAAATAATTGATTGTTTCTTTTCTTTTTCTTTTTTTGGCAAAAGATTTTTCTTTTCTTAAAAAACAAATATTTGACTCTTTTTTTTATAAAACAAATATTTCTTTCTGGCATTGCATGCGAGTGAATATTTTATGAAAAATACTATTTAGTAAGAATTTTTTGATGCAAGAAAGAGAAGAATCTTATGTGACAATATTTAGTTGGTCAAATTATAATCACTCTCTCCCATGTATGGTTAGCCAATTTTTTATTGGTCAAATTTCCTAATTTTGTGGATTCTTCTCTTTCTTATATGAATATTTCTTACTAAGTAGCATTACTCATATTTTATATTTTGGTTATAAATATAAATTTTTAACATAGCTAAATAGTTTTTTTTTTGAAGCACGTAGCTAATAGTTTATAAGTCGGCAGGGGCAGGACTTTGGAAATAAATTTCCAGTTTGACATATTTTAATTTCCTTCACGTGGCTTTTAAAGAAATGTTTATGTTAGAATTGAAATGCAAATACTAGAGTACTACAAATTTATTTTTTTAGGAGAGTACATTTTTATTGTTATGATATGATAATCAATTGTTAGTCTCATAGGCCATACATAGCTTAGATGGGAATGGAATAACAAGTTTCCTATGTTGCATGAGTAAGGTGTACATTGAGACACGTTATTGAATCATTTAAAAATGAATTCGACACATCGAATAAGGTATAGATTATTTTTTAAAATAAAGAAAATTATACGGATTGAACATAACTCCACTTTAAAATCATGGTTTAAAGAGGAGGATTGTCCAATACTATATAAACCCTCACACCGTGCTCATTACTTTCGAAGTGAGACTCCGAGTTGAATTCATGAAGTCCAACTTACACATGGAAATCAGTAACAGAAAACACTCTAGATCGAACTCTTTCTCGATTAGAGCAAATTTTGCATTCGTTTGTGTTTTTTATGTATGGAGAGAGAGAGGAGGAAAGACTAAAGAGAGAGTGACAGAAATGAGGAGCGAATAACAATGACTAAGACTTAAGCGTTTTATCATAGAGTTAAATGGAAATATTTTTCTTAACAAAAGCCAATAATTTACATATTGTGAAAGTTAAAAGATTTATTTAAAAGTTTCGTAAGTGTGGCTCAGTTACTATGAGTTTGAATTTAAATTTCCACTTCTTCACATTTAAAGTGTCTAAATCTAACCACCAAATCACTTGACAAAAAAATATCTATTTAAAAAGAATATAAATGACTAATCTAAGTACAATAAGTAATTTAAAGAATTGTGGAAGAAAATATGCCTAATTTGTAAATATGACTTATTGAGCTTTTGATTAGAGCTAACTTAAGGGAAGAAGAAACTAACACCACCTATGTTATGCTATTTTCTTGTCTTCTTCTATTGACTTGATTAAGGGTAGTTGGTCCATCAACTAGAACAAATAAAAGCCTCCTAACCGAACTACCAAAGGCAATGCAAGTCAATGAAGGCACCAATTATATTAATTTTGATACTAATTATAAGATATTTGAGTTTGACTTCAATAACTTGAAACACTTTTTGGTTTTGTTTTATTTTAAAAGATTGACATCTCATTTGTCAACCATTTAATAACTCTTACTACAATATTGAATTATTTGAACTAATTTAAATTCACACTAAGTCAATAAGGGAATTCCAAATTGAATGTCCATTTTAATATTTGGGTTGAATTTGATTATTTCCTTTTGCTCCTTTCTTTCTTTTAATTTCACTTCTAGAATGTAAAATAAATAAATACAAGTATAATTTGACTTGCCAACTTCATTTTGCAAATTTGAAAGGCATTTAAAATACAAGATAAAGTTATAGTACAATTTAGTACTATATGCATCTATTGAAATTAAATTTGTGTATTTGTTTGAACTTAAATAAAGTATGAACAAAAATGAATTAGTCTCAATATTACAACTAAACTTGATATCACAAAAGAACAGGCTAAGCTATGAAATGTTATATCCTTTTCCCTTTGATTGCTATGTTATCATGATCACATAATCATCTTCCTTTAATTAAAGCTTAGATCTAAACCAATGTTTATTCCATTGTAAGCAATTGGAGCATACATCCACATATCTTCAGAACTCAGAAGCTGTTTCATCCAAATAATAAAAAATCAATTAATCTTTATCTTTGCATGTAAGAAGTTGAAAAAATGGATAGAGAATAAGAAAGGTTCTGAAATTGTTACCTTAATTTGAAGCTGCAAAAACTTCACATATTGGACAGCTTCCTCAAGCATTGTGCTAATATCAACCTGCTTTCACAAAAAAAACAAAGCTTGAGAATTTGACCACCTTAACTAATTATTGAGTAGTAATAGTTCAATTTCTATTAAAAAAAAACTACCTTGGTTCCATTTGGGACAAGGGTTTGTAAGATTTTCAACCTTTCATTTATTCTTTCCCTTCTCCTCTGCACGACAAAAAGGGGAAAGACAAGTCCGTCAGACTTATTTGCATTGACTTATTTGAATTTATGAAAACAGTTCATGTCTCGTCACGGTGAATTTTTTTTTAGTACTAAAATGTAGCTTTTACCAAAATCACGGTGACACTACAGTTTTGCTTAACTCACTGTGAATTCAAATATATATTACAGAATTTTTAAAAAAAATTATAGGACATTTTTATTTTTGAGAAATAAAATTATGGGACTTACTCTGGCATAAATGCTCTGTGCATCAGTGGCAAGACCACTTGTTGCTTTTGATTTTCTATATAAATTAGGTGCTTTAGGCTCTTTTGGGCTTTGACTTGGAGATGTTCCTCTATTTAGCTCTATTGAATCATTTGAGTCAACATGTGAAAAACATTTGTTGGAGCCATGCCACATTAGGACATCTTCATTGTTATTCACAGAAGCAGAATTTGGACACTTCCTAACATTCCTCATGTTTTTGGAGTCCTACATAATAAAATCATGATCACAATCTCACCCAAATAAACAACATAACTATAATACTTTTAAGTAAAATGGTTTTAAATTGCAGTATATAACCGCAATTGTTGCGCAATACAATGAATTTTGAGGTCTCCGCAACGGTATCACAATGCATCGGCTGCATTTTCTCACAATTTTCTGTTATATTAAGGTTTGCAACGTAATTGCAACCGCTAGTTAATATGGTATTATTATTGTACCTCTATTGAGCTCCTAAATCTTTTTGAAGTGTTCTCCATGTCAGCAGCAAGAACCAATTTAACTGGTTCAAAACCTGACCCTTCATGATCAATGCTTTCATAACTTATCTGTTTGCTTAAGTTATCATCAAAATATTGTGGACTTAATTTGGCATCTCCCAAACAAAATAACAAGGAATCAATGTTTGTTTCCAAATCACTACTTGTTGTGGTGGAAAATGTATTACTATTAGCACTATTATCAGTGCTAGTGCTAATGCTACTCCCTTTGGAGAAACACATAAAATTAGCATTTGCAACATTCGAAGTAAAAGAAGATGACATGCCAAAACTTGTATTTCCATTACCACTAAGGAACTGAGCCATGAAATCAGCTTCCTCAGCAGTGTACTGTCCACTTAGAGAATCCCATTCTTCAGAAATCAATTGGGCAGCTTCCATTTTTTTTTTTAAGATAAAATATTTTGATTTGAAACCTATGAGAATTTAGAGTACTCTTGTGTTGTTTCAATGTTTTAATGATATGAAAAAAATAGGAACATTAGTAATATATTTATACCAAACAAAATAAAGTAATGCCAAAATGGGATTGGATTCACCTATAGAAAAAGATTCCATTCATAATTGGCAAGAATTAATTAGGTGCAGACAAAGTACTACTATCCTGAGCTAAAATTGGGACCCCTTATTAATTAAAGGACCCATCTCAAGGTATTGATTTGCATTAAAATAGTATTATAATAGTCCTTGAATGAAGATGAACATTCCCATTTCAAGTGGGAAATAATAAGCACAATGATCAATTATTGCTAAACTATACTGATTTGAGACTTGGTAATAGTATCAGAATGACATGAGGACATAGAATAATATAAGGTATTGAGTTTTTTAGGCATGGTGGTGGTGTCTCAAGTCTGTCAAACATTCTAACAACTTTAGTTTAATTGAATTTGACAATGACATTGTTGCCGTTGGACAACTGGAGACATGTTTGAAACCTATCAAACTCATTTAGTTTAAGATTCCCTGTTCTTAACATTGTTGAATCTTTATATCCCTCCTTGATTATTTGTGTTACTTTTTTTAGTGTTAGTTTGTCTTGACATCTAAATTACTTACATAATTCACATTTTAACTTTATTTGGATATATACACTTTGGTATAAGGCTTATTTAAGCCTTTTTTTTTTTTGGACTTAGGGTAGTATTACTATTATCTATCATTCCTACTAAAACTCACGATGCATTAATAGAAAGTTATATAACATCTTCTTTGAACTTCACAATGCATTAACAAAGAGCATTAAGAGTCTGTCAATCAATATACATAAAACAATTAATAAAATATGTTTTCATAAACAAGTCAACAATATGAAAGGAGAAGTAGACGAGTAAAGTGACAACCAATCTTAATGTACTTAGTGTTTATGAAGAGTTTATGTTATGAAGTATTTTTCCAACTTTATTTATAAACAAGATTACCTTACTTCACATAAATTATGGTTATTAAAATATCATTTACTAGGACATAGTCACATGGATTTTGTGCAATCGAGAAACGGTGCAATTTTAGGCCGTCCAATCTTTGATCGGACAGTTCATATATCATCTTAGAATTTTATATTAAACAAAAAAAAAATGTCTTAATCAAACGGTTTCGAATCAAACAGTTATGAATCACTGACTGCACTTAATCCAAATTTCATTTGCTACAATAATAATCGTATTAAATTAGCATTGAGACTATATGATCTTCGTAAAAATCTAAAAATATACAATGTGTATCTTATACGGTGTGAATACAATGTTGATTTTTTTGTGTGTATGTGTAGCTCTAAAGTTAAAAATCTACATCAATTTTTAAAGAGTAACATTTGAGATTTAAGTGACCTTTAAAACATATCACTAAATAATTATCAAAATGCATAATAAAACATAATGTTAAAGATTGTTTAGAAAAATTTAAGTTCGATTTCTGGTTTAAATAATTTTTGGTCAAGTTTTTCTAACTTTGGGTCAAACTCTCAATTACCATAGCTCTTTCTCTTGGAACCAAAAGAGTGATGTAGAAAAAAAAAACAAAATGCTAAGTAAAATTTAATAAAAAAACACACACCCATAGCAAAGAAGTTTCCTTAGCAGTTAGCATTTCTCAACAAGGAAAATACAGTACACGCAACGCGTATGTCTTAAATTAATTTCACGTTTTTTTTTTGACACAAAATTAATTTCACGTTTATCACCTATAAATAATGTATTCTTTATTTTGGGTACAAATAAGTATTGTATTAATAGTTAATGTCGTTTTTTATTACAAATTCTTCTTTAACTTTAAAGCCAACTCATATATAATTTGAGATAATGACACTGTCATTTTTATAATGTTTTCTTAGCTCAATAGAGATTACTTCACTTTACTTAATCATTTAGGTCATACTTTCTTCTTGCATGATTTATTTATTTATAATCATCAGAAGTCCATGGCATCGCATTTTGCATAATTTAACATTATATAGCCAATAATAGTTTATAAGTCGCCGGCAGGGGCACACGACTTTGAAAGGAATTTTTCTGTGCATTCATTTTTATAGTTATTGAAACAACTGGAATTGCTACCAATATTTTATCACATATTACTATATTAATCTATATCTTTAACTTTCCTTCATAATTTATGTTGCTCCTTTCATGAGACGCGTTAATTGTGATATATTTCATATTTCATTCTTGTTGATACTTTTATTTTTAGTTAATTGTCCACACTTTCCAATAAAAGTTTATTCGGTTTGGAAGAAATTTATTCATACTCGGTTAAGATGAGAATTAAACTTCTAATGCCAGTTTAGGGGAGGGCGGCCCGCCCCGCCTAGAGCCCATTCAAAAACGGAGAGGGACGGATCAACTTAGGTGTCCGAGTTGATAATTCATGCCCACCTTGTGCCAACCCGCCCCGCCAAACTTTTTATTTTTTTTAATTACAATTTGGATTTAATATAATTACAACATTATTTAGTTCGATCAAAAAAGTCGACAAAATAATTTTTTTTAAGAGCACGTAATAGAATTTCAGCGATAGCAAAAACAAAACAACTTCACTCACAATACCATCAATGTTAAGGTAAAAAACCATTAAAACAACTTCACAATATATACTAATGGAAAGTTGGAAACCCTAATATCAAAGGAAAAAAAAACAACTTTATAAGAGAAATAAATTAATAAACAATTAGATTTCTTTTATCAAAAACAACAACAAAAAATTATCGGATTGGGCTTAAAAGATAAGATAGCCAATTTTCATCTTAAGTAAAAAAAGTAACAAAGCCCACAGACATGTCCGTCCCGACCCGCACTATTTTTTAAGTGGGCTAGGCGGGGCGAACTAATTTAAGGTACCGAGCTGAAAATCTCAACCCAACCCGCCACAAATAGCGGGTTAAACGAGTCGGCCCGACGGACTCAGTCCATTTTGCCGGCCCTATGTCAGTGTGTTGACTTCTTTGATAAATAATCTATAAATGTATTTGGCGACGTTTTTTTAGTGTTAGCATACAAACATTTTTTATGTTTGGACAGTGTTTTTCTCTTTCGAAAATAAACTCCATAAATTTAATTTCATGTATAACATACTATTTATAGAGCGTAGAAAGCCTTCATAACTATCTTCGAATTTCCGTCAAAAAAAAAACTATCTTCGAATTTTGCATACGTGCCACGTGTCCTGTTAGTACTCTTTAAAAACGAATTTGTTCCAATCTTTTGAGGAATCTTAAAAATGTCTTATACTATTCAAAAATCTAACACTTATCTTAAATATTATTTCAAAAATCTAACATACCTTCAAAAAGTAGGGATGGCAATTTAATTCATATCAAGTGGTTATCACAAAAAAATATCCATAATGAATAAGGTAAAAATCTACATTTTGAGTATGATAATTACCCATAAAATTGAGCGGATATAAGTGCGGGTACCAGTACCTTAGTATCCATCCCGCTTCATACTCACATAGTATATATTTATTTACTTTAATTATATAATAATATATTTAAATCAATTTTTAAAAAATATAACATTATTGTACTATTACACATTGTTAATAAAAATATTTATTTATAACATAATGCAAATATATTAACATATAAATGAATTTTAGCATGATATTACTAATAATTTTGTGTATAAATTTCATGAGTCAACATTAAAATATTTGATTTTTTTTAATTCTATTAAAATGATATGATATTTTATAACTGATCAATTTATTTTTTTAATAAAAAAAACGGATAAGTATTGATACTTAGGTATCCATAAAATATGAGGACGAGGACAAAAATTATCACCAACGCAGATATAAAAATGGATACAAGTATTTATTTAAATTGTGAGTATGGATATAGGAACTATAATATCCTACCCATTGTAATCCATGTTATAAAAGTTTTGGGCTTTATTGTACCAAAAGATAAAAGCTTATGGCTTTTTAAAAAATAGTTAAATGAAAACTCAATAAAATAAGCTAATGGTTTGCATTGCATATTATGATAATTAAGAGACGTACTCATTTAGGTCGTACTTTCTTAGCTCAATAGAGATTACTTCACCTAACAATTAAATATAAAAAACCATAGAAGTGTACAATAAAACAATATAGGGAATCCTAGAAACAAAATTTGCCTAATTTGTAAAAACATGACTTATTGAACTTTTGATTAGTTTTATTTTCTTTTACGCAAAACTTTGGATTAGTTAGAGCTAATATAACGAAGAAGGAATTAAAACTACCTATATGTTCTATTATTGTCTTCTTCTATTGAATTAAGGGTGGTTGGTCCATCGACTAGAACAAGAAAAACCTCCTAACAGAAGGCAATGCAAGTCAACGAAGGCATCAATTATATTAATTTGATACTCTATGATATTTAAGTTTGACTTCAATAACTTGAAACTCTTTTTGGTTTTGTTTTATTCAAAGGATTCATATTTCATTTGTCAACCATTTAACTAAACAATTATTGGTTTAATAATACTTTAATAAATCCACAGAAAGTCCATATTGAATATCCATTTTAATATTGTGTTGAATATATTTGATTAGCCCCTTTAGCTCCTTTCTTTTCATTTCACTCTAGAATGTAAACTAATTGTAATTAACTAGTTATTATAATTTGACTTGCCAACTTCTTTTCGCAATTTTTAAAGGCATTTGACTCGCAAGATAAAGTACAGTACAATTTAGTAGTAGTAGTAGTAGTAGTATATGCATTGTGTATTGAAATTAATTTTTTGTGTTTATTTCACTTTGAGTACATATTTTTTTCATATTTGAACACATTAAACCAAGGTACAGCCATAGGTATGATAAAAATAGACAGGGATACCGTACGTCTTCTTTTTTTTCTTTTCTCTTTTTGATAATAGGGATACTTTCTTTTCTTTTTTGATATAAGGGATAAGTTTTTTATAAGTATAACATTTAGCAAAAAATAATATAAAAAAGATTATTACATTAGAGGAACAGGAAAAATGTTATTTCTGTAGTAAAAAATAGGGGGAAAAATATGTACAATATGATAGGAAAAGTATCAACATCATAGAAAGAAGAAAAAAAAATGAGAAAACATAATTTTATGGCTTTTTACATATGAAACCAAAACATGATACCGATGGTCAGATCAACAAGTATGCTTTTTTATTTTTTTTTTAGGTGGTGAAGTATGCTTTATGTATGTTGACAATTTTGACATTTTTCATATTTATTATATATAATCTGACCTCTGAAGAAGTATCAAGGTTGGATATGAGTGGCCATATTCATTTAAGATATATATTTAGCATTTGACTTTTAGGAGAGAAAAAAAAACACTGAAATTGTCTTGAACTCTTTCGCATGGGCATCATTTCAGTTTACACTTTATATTCTTATCTTTAGGAGAAAAATTGCTATACCTTCTTAGCCTGTTTTTTTGTTTTGTTTAAAGTTTAAACTTCTTAGCCTGATATTTGAAAAATATGATGCTCCTTCTTATAACTTATATAATGTGTTATAATATATTGATATAATGTAACAACCGCTTACATCATTCATTATTAATATTTTTATGACAGCTTTACCCAAATTAACTTTGTTCATGCGTCAAAGGAATATATGAATGTGTTTGGGTTTTGAAAGCTAGGGTCCCAAGAAAAATGACAAGTTGACAACTACTTGCAACTGTTCGTCATAGCTTGCCTTAAATTTGAGTATTGTAAGCACATATTTGGATTCACGAAAACTTTGACAAAATCACAGTAAGTCCTTGTATTTGTAAAAGTCATATTTTAAAGATTTAACAAAATCAGTGTTACTGTAATTTGAACAAAATTACTGTCAAACATGCATTAAGTAAATAAACGAAAAGCAAGTGCAATATGAGGTTGTTTCCTTCTATCGATGGCTCTAGATAGGGGTACGCAGGTCGAGTTTGAAAAAACTTGATAACCAATTGGTTGAGTTACAAACACTAGAGCACATGATAGGTGATGGGAACTATAAAAGTTAAATGACAACTTGTGTTGGTAAAACAAGAATCCAACATCCTTATAACATGTTGACTTGAAATCTCATACGGAAAACAAAATATGCATTGCATAGAATTTATTCTAACATCCTTATAACAGCCGATTATCTATAGACGGACATGTAAGACGCACCCAAATCATACCACATTTGTATTATCGAACTTCACAGTATTCTAGTTTGTATTACCCTTATTACTGCCTACGATACCTCATTTGCCTTTCTTTTTTCCCCTGAAGGAACTGAAACACCGCTCCAATTGAGTCCTATCTTAAACCAATGCATTAGGGATGTTAACACTAATAGTCTATAGTCTTGTATGTCATATGTTACATCTCTATCAAAGATGATATTAACCTCAAGGGACGTTTAGGTAGCTCCACCATTTTGAGGTGAGGGCTTTAGGAATTGAAGGAGATGCATGACCAAGGTTCAAATCTGGTGAAAGAGAAAATACTAACGTTTTGAAAAGGGGGGAAAATAAAGCATAACTTCTATGAGCTTGTTCTGTGTATGAAATAACCACAGGTAGTATCTGGCTAATAACATGCAGATTATATTTGTTTTGAAACAGTCGAGACAAATTGACCTCTAAGGTTTGTAAGATTCAAAATAATTACAACATAATCAAAATAACTGAACAACATATAAATCTGAATCTGCAATTACATTTCAAATGGACACCAAAACTGACGGCAAAGAGCAAATATGGATGACATGTATCACATCACGGACATCAGTATTCAAATAACAAGTTATCAACCAGCTACTTGTATGTTTGCAAAAAACGGCGACTCTATTCCAAATAAAGAAGCCAAACAGATAAGCGGCTGAAGTACCAGTAACAAGCAAATAAAAAATGGAGCCGCTGAATACCTCATGACTACTAGAGCATCCATGCACAGTTTATTCATCATTATTAAGAAGCTCATCCCCGGGACCTCGCTGTACTAGTCTGTAATACAATATACCCATAGTTGCCATGCACGCCCTGCAAAATGGATAATAACTTCTTCATCAGTTAAAAACTAGCAATATACATTACACAACATAACTGGAACAGAGAGTTTATATACAGGATAGTGGAAGTAGAGCATCACTGTGTGAGTTATCATAGCTCTTTCTCTTTTCTTTTTTTTCTTCTGAGGGCAAGGAGTGAATATGGTGTAACTTGTAAGTGTCAATTTGCATCGAAACAACCTACAAGTTCCTTTAACCCTGGTATATACTACACAGGCAATAAAATGCCAGCTCACTTACCCAGTAGCTCCCCACTTCACCCTTAACATCATTTGTCATGAAGCATAACAAGTCACTCAAACATGATTTTAATTGCACAAAGTTTAGATCCCGGATTATTCATCTTTTTCGCCTATTTATTATTATAAGTATTATACAGGAAGAGGAAAGAGCTATACATGATTGCAATCAGAAGAAGAATTTTTCTGGGGTCCATCCTTGATGACTTTTGATGCCGTGCACGCACTTCTGAGGCTTCGGTTGCATTTGATCCATCTTTCCTTGCAGGTGCAGTCACTGGAAGAGTAGGCAAAGCACTGGACCAGAAAGGAAGCAATGCTCTAAGAAACTTGTGGTGGAATGGACCTACACTTTCAAAGAGGAAAATTTGAATTAATAAATTGAACGACAAGTTCAGCACATAAGACCAGAGAAAGCTAACATGAACAGCGAATGACATGTCAAATATTAAACATACAAATTTAAATCAAAAACACTATATCACCTCTTTTTGTGTACTTTTTGCGCTTTGCGTCTTCATCATCAGCGTAGTACGAGATTTCAGAGTTTTGCCGGTCAACATGGAGTGATCCTTTCCTTGTGGTAGCACCAGGCTAAATTATTTGCAATAAATAACAAAATTGTATAAGATAAAATACTAAATGCATAACAGAGTTTACAACACATATTGGAATAAAACAAGAAAAGCTCAGGCCTACTTATTAAAATGGAAGATATATACAAACAGAAAATAAGTGCACTTAAAGATATCCTCTTACGGCAACTGGACTTGAGCTTTTCATGAAGTTTCCTCCTGAATTAGCACCATCTATCTCCACAATATCTGTAACTGAAATTCTAGAAAGTTCTGGTCCATCTACTGACGCTGAGTTTCCAAGATTTTCCCTACTAATCAATGGATCAGAAGAAAAAGCAGGTGGAGGACTACGTGATTCTGTCACTGACAACGAAACTGGATGATTTCCAAAGATATTCTTTTCCATGCCAGTCTGCACAAAAGTAGGTAAAACTAAATGACATGTTTGTTCTAGTTTAAGTATATCAACAAATATACACCATAATATGATAAAATAGTAAAAAAAGACCCCACCATATAGTACCAATTTCATAAATTACCTGCAAGATAGCTTCCTTCAACTTGGAATGAAGACGTGATCCCGAGTCTTTCACACTTTTTGGAGGCCATATCTGCACGAGTTTACTCACCAACATGAGATATAAAAAAAGAAGGAAGAATTGGCTCCAGATCAATGCACAAAGAAAGTTCGAAAAGGTTTAAGCATAATTACAGTATTACTTGAACAGGTCATGTGTATAATGCATGTAGCTAAGTGAGTTTCAATTTTCAAATACATACTGTGATTCTATTTGATTAAACAACTACTTTGTATGTAAGGTCCCAAAGACAAGCAATGGTTTTAAAGCAACAAAGCATAAATGAATATGATAGAAAAAGTCTATCGAAAAATGAGAATTTGTATTATTACATCACTATGAAAAGGGTAGAAAGAGATGAATCCCTTCCAAGCCTGAGATAACTCTCCGCTCCAGAAACAGAATTATAACCAACATGCCCCTCTCCCACTATCTCTTATTCCTTATAACTACTTGAGTGAGTTTTTCTCTCTTCATAACCAACTCACTCAGGCTCCCACTCCCACCCAATGCCTCATCAGGCTTTTGGGAATTTGGGCCTATGAGAGTAGACTTTCAGGCTTCAGGACCCTTTGGGCCTGCCAGGAGTTACCTGGGTTCTGCAGGATACTATCAGAATGGAAATATCCTTTCTGAGTTTCTATCTACATCTCAGTAATTAAGAAGCTTAGTTTAAAAAGTAGTTAGTGTTATCAATTGTGGATGGCAGATTGGGGGGAGGGGCAGCCAATAATCCATCATTTAAGCAAGACGTTGCCGCCTATGATGGAAACATGGTAGCTATAATAGGTGTTGCGACCTATGGATCACAATGGTTCTGGGGACCTGGAACACCATGAACCAGACTTTGATTTTTCAACATAGCTAATCAAGAGACTAACTTTCAGTTCAGAGTAACTCCAATATAAGTACAACAAGTCATGACAATATATGCTACAATAAAGCATTGGCTTGACACTTTAAATGAGACACTAGCATTCTCCTTTATGGTGTTTCTATCTATGCTCAATAATCATGAAAAAGAAAGAAACGTAAGGGAAAATCACATAACATTTTGATATTCTTTCCCTGTTTGTACACTTTGCTCAAGGAAGCTAGAACACCATGAACGGTGTATTAAAGTTTGAACCTAACTAAATAAAACCACATAATGGCTATATGTTAAAACCAGATATGGAAATACACTACATTCAACAAAAAATCTACTTGCTAGAAAGACTGAAATCATTTGGAGGTGCATCTTACCGAAGTAGAACATGAAGGACACACATATCCTGCTGGGGCAGTATGTGGAGGAAAGCTCTTGAGATGTGATACCAAGCAATTTGTGTGGATAACATCTGTACAAAATTTAAATTTATAATACGCAATCAGTTGCTGCACCATGTTACCCTTTTTAATATGTAACCAGTTCAATTTAAAAAGGACTTATTTTATAGGAATACAAAAGCAATATCACATACGCAAACAACCGAGTCGGGTAGTTTGAGATCCACTCCCTTCTTCTAGAACGGCTTGGCATTGGCAGCATTTAGGCGGCCAATCATACTCCCCATCTATAACCCATTCTGAATATGTCCGTATCTGTGAAACACGACAAAACAAATAAAAGATGGCATCTTATCTTCAGCTAATTTATTGTTAACAAAGATTTGTGTCGGAAACAGTAAAACCTTTTATTTGCATTGTCGTTTTCTATATAGATATTTGTAAATAAAGTAGCATTTTAGTAAAAACAGAATATGTAACCGCCACAACATGTCCCCCGTTTATCTAATTATCTTCCCCTCAGTTTATGTTCCCAAAAATAAAGACCAAGAGTAACCGCCAGCCAAAACCAGAACCAGAACCAAAATCAATTAAAGTCTTTGAACAAGCAAGCAACAATAACAAATTTCAATATATTAAATAAAAGCAAGAATCAACCAAGTTGAAAATGAAAATGCCGAATAAAATTTACCACGCAAATTTCATGCTCCGGGAAACAGATACATTCTCCACAGACAGGAACTTTGTGCACGAAGCAATATAGCTTAGTAGCCTAAAAACACCATAGAAAATCCAATTCAACATAAAATTAGTTCCAATTCCAATAAAGATAATCAAAATCAACTAAAACGAAATTCAATCACTTCTATCAAATACTTAAATTAAAAAAATAAAATAAAATTGAATCATGCAAAATGCAACAGCACGTAGATCACAATCATCTTCACCTAAAATTGATCTGAATTGATGAAACCAGATTACTAGCAATTATCCGATCTATAAATTTAGAGCTAAGAAATGAAGCAAAGCGAATTGAGGGTTTTGAAAAGGAAAAGAACGATACCTTGCGACATTTGCAAACCACCATTGCATTGAGGGTTATGATCGAATTGAATCTGATATGATATAAGAATATGATACAAAAAAATTGAGGTGAATTTCAAAGCGAAGATTATTATTATAATTATTATTATTATCAGGAAATAATAATGATAATTACGGAGACATAATTGATGAGAGTTTAGTGAAATTGTTTTTTCATAATAAGCTTAGCTCACTGCGACAAATCAAACCCCTCTCTTCTCTTTCTACGTTTCTTAACGAGATCCATTTCAGTTTTTTTTTTTTCTTTCTTTTTTTCTAATTGATTGTAATTAATTTCACTAAAAAAATAAATTAATTCTATAGGCCAGGTTTGAAACATGTGGACCTTAGTGGCATGTAAAATTTATGTATTTATTTTCTTTTTATTTTGATGATTATTATTTTATAAAAATATTAAATACCACTTGCATTTTGCTGTTTTAATTAATTATTCAATTCAACTATAATTAATTATTGTCAAAAAGAAAACTATAATTAATTATTATCAAAAAAACTATTATGGCTAATTAATTATTCATTTAAATATGTTTTCGGTGCATGTGAAATTACGATCTTTTAAAAGTGTAGTTCCTTATTTATTTATTTTTGGTAGAATGTAGTTCCTTATTTTATTGTGCCAAAATTATACTAAAAATCATTAATTTTATTTGTTTGTAACATATTGATCTTTTAACTTTTCCGTATCAGTCATTTATTTAAGAAGAAGAAGAAGAAGAAAAAAACAAACACATACATAATTCACCATTTATTGCTGCAAAGTGAATTAATTGGAACTCGTTAAGCAAAGGATGACCAAAAGTAAAGAACCAAAAAAAAAGATGACCGAAAGTAGGGTTGGGAACAGGTCAGGCCAGATTTTGACAGGCCTGAGTCTGACTTATGATTTTTCTTCAAGTTTAAGATTGGCCTACGGCCTATCAAATGTTTTTTTTTTGTCTGACCTGAGTCTGTTTAAAATCTAATCTAACTTTATAGTCTGTGTTACTGTTACATAAAGGTCTCTATATATTCTTTTTAAATTGGCAAATTAAACAGAACTTAAAGATTATTTCACATTTAAATTTTTATAATTTCTACAACATTAAAAAAAAAACTAATAAAATGATTACCACAATAATTTATATAAATAATATATATTTTTTATAAAAGATGATATAAATAATAATTATTAAGTATAAACAAACCGACGTAACAAACTTTATAGGCTATTTTAAAAACCTAAGCATGACTATTTATATAAATAAACTCTTTTCAAAGTTTGAGTCTCGCATTTATAATAAACATACCGGCCCATGTCAGGCCAGGCCTCCAGCAGCCCCTGGAGATCAACCCTAACCAAAAGTAATGCGCATCCCAATTTTCAACATCAATGTAACATTAAAAATAAGATATTAATTTATTTATTTTTTTAATTGGAAAAAGGGAAAACATTATTAATCAAAGTAACACTATCGACTGTTTGTTTTACAATCTTATGACAGTCCTTCTCTGATATCATTTAAATTCAGCACTTTACGGCTACAAGTTTTGATCGATTCAGCTTATTCCAGGACATTCAGTATTATCGTGTGACCACCAATAAAATAACACCTCAAGATGACAATACGGGATGTGCATTAGGCCTCCACACAATACAATATGTAATTAATAGAACCAAAAAAAAAAAGGTGTATAGAATCTTCTAATGCAGCCATCAAAGTTCATCACATTGATAATGGTTTGATATTTACAACTTCAGAAAATAATCCCCAAGGCCTAGTCATTTTCTTTAGTTGAAACAAACCACGGCCAATTCAAGTACATAAAACAGATAATCCAGTGCCAAGATACAGATGCATACCCTAGACATTAACTGGTTTATATTTCCATTTGACCTTGATATGTGTGAAGATAGCTGCTCGACCTTTCTATACTAGTCGCTAACTTGAACCAAACCCACCAACACCCATTAAGCGGAACAGAACAAGTGACTTGATGTTTTTGTGCGTGAAATTACCTAAAGTCCTGAAGGAGACGCTTGAGGGCTCCCACGACCTCTCTTGAGTGCTCTTGCAGCACGCATTGCATTATAATCCTGATCAGGAAAGTAATCATAAGTATATATCATGCATGAAATGTTTAAGGAAAATAAACACGTATATCAATGAAATAATTATTACCCGCTTCTCAAATGCATCTTCCCCGAAGTCCATTATTTTGTCTGCGATTCCGAAGTCTACGGCGTCCTGTGCTTGGAGAAATCTAGTCCTCTGGACTTCTTGAGCCATTTCTTCCCTTGGTTTCCCTATTCCTTTTGCCAGCAAATCAATGTAATGCTCGGAACTTGCCTCCAGCTCTTTTGCCTGTATGTTTTGTCAATATAATTGATAAATAATGTCCAAAACAGTAACAGAGACAATACAGTGAGAGAAGACAACAAATATGTTCAATTCACATACCTTAATCCACATATCTGCAACAGAACCACTTGATCTGTGGCATTTCGGGAGATATACTTTTGCTGCAATAGAAAAATTTATAACCCGCAGTAAGAAAAAGCAACGCTTAAAATCACACATCCTTATACCACCAAATCTGTAAAATAAAAATATCTATACAATTATTTATCTTGCTACTTGATAAAAAATCCAACCGACGCGGAAGAAATATCCCTAATTCAAACTAAACGGAGAAATGAACACTTTTGTCCATTCTCCAAAAGTATTCATGAATCATATTTATACAACCTAGAAGGAAGCATTAATTAGTAGTTCTAAAAAAACACAATAAATAGTTGTAAGCAATTGTTGCGATATTGTTCAAATTTGTAGAAACATTGATTTGATAGTTTCCTTAGTCAGCTGATCCTAAGGCCAGTCCCTAAACATTTGGAATTGATTCCTCCAAGTCCAACCTTGTACGACATATATACAGCACAAAACGACAAATCATTCACTATTCAGATTCAAGTGCAATCAAGCAATATTTTCTAAGGTTTACACAAAAAGGATTCTTACTGGATGAATTTGGCAGTACAGCACGATAACCCTTTTTTCCGATAGCCAAAAGCATTGCTGCTTGGCCAAACGCCATCCCCAAATTGATAGTGTAGACATCAGATTTGACATACTACAGGTCGAAAGGAAAAAAAATTAGATTAATAAGAGTACAAATTACAGCGAGTTCAAAGTGATAAACCATAATACAGCATTGTGATGTTGTAAGGGGATGTGTGATTCATGATAACTTACAGAAATCATATCAGCTATGGAATAAGCATCGGTTTCTGATCCCACATTCTCCTTCTTCTCATTCTAAACCAAAAATACAGGAAAGAAAGGCCATTTATATAAATAACCACATAATACAATACAAGACGAAACTTTAGAACAATGACTATTAACACTTACCTGAGTCCCAGACGAATTAATATATAAATAAATAGGTTTTTCAGGGTTATCATAATCCAACCACATAAGTTGAGCCACAATAAGTTCTGTCACAGCTGGTACAATCTGTATGAATCAGAAAAGGGAATATCAGGAGTCAAGACAACTAGTATAAAAGATAGACTATATATATAATTATCCGGACCAAAATTGAGATCAAAACATATCATGATACTTACCGGCATACCCAGAAAACATATTCGAGCATCCAAGAGAAGAGAAGGCAAATCCGGTGGAGCTCTTCTAGGCCTACCCCCTCTACCTCCTCCTCTATACATACTAACACTCATGCTGTGCCTTGAAGGGCCATTATTAACCATGCTTGATATACTACCCATCCCACTATTCTCCAAATAACTTTTGGCAGATGAAATGCTTTCCTGCCACAATCACTAATATTAAGAGCACTTCTGAACAGTTAAAGATGCCGTCATAACAATTATTCAACTATTAATAGGAGAATTTGCTATAATAAATCAGTAACTTAGATACTATCAAGAGGATATAAATGATGAGAACCTCTGTAACTTTTCCAGACATCTTGTTTATAGGATTGTCTGCATTTACGAACATGTCCATTTGCGAAGGAGTAAGACCATACAGAAACTGGGGTGTATTCTTGAAGTTGTCCATCACTGCATATGATACATAATAAGATAAAAGGCGCCCAAGTTACAAACTATTCAATTCAACTTAAAAAATAAACCTCTTTGACTATATATAATTTGAGTGAGTTTCCCTCTATGTTCCTGAATTTCTCATCTAAATTATTAAGTACAGTACACCAATTTAAAGCCTTAAATTTACCCATCCACCAATCCGCGTGTTACGTAAGCTAATTTTAACCCCCTTGTTCGCGTTAACCTTGTCCAATATTGTGTCTTCAAGTGTTTACAAGCATAACTCATGATGTTTCACTAATTTCTTTTTCCGCAATTTATGCAAATGATTCAAAAACTTTCGTGCTGATTTAAGGGTATATGATTCTTACTTTTAGGATTCTAGAATCGGTATACTGAATTTGATTAGGATAAATAAAATCTTTGTTAGTTTGATTAATAAGGTAATTAACCATTTTAAGGAGGCAAATAACCGAGCAAAAAAAATCAAACTCTACGATAAAATTGACGGAGTAAAAAGCGATGATTATGACAAAATTAAACACAAAATACAACACCGATTAAATAATCAAACTCATTATGCAACGTAAACAAACAAAATCCCTAAATTAAGACCCAAATTAAAAAGTTGTACTTTATCCCCATTTTTGTGCTCTAATTCATCTACTTAATTTTCGTTTTCGTTCTAACCAAAACAAAATCCAATAGAATAAATCAAAATTGAAAAGAGAGAGTGGAAAAACTAACATCCATCTTTGAGATTTTCCTGTCTGAACTGCTTAGGGATGTTATCGAGGGAGCACTTTGAAGAGAAAGATTTGAAGCATCGAGGTTTGCGTGTGGAAGTAGAGTTCGGAAGAAGAAAGAGTTTGGTTCCATGGCGAAGAGTTGAAGAATCGTGGATGAAAGGTGAAGAGAGTGATGGTGGTGAGAGAGAAGATGACATTGGAACGGAGTATTGGAACCAAACTGGCTAGGGTACCAGTTAGTTTATTATCTCCTTACTCAAATTAATTTCAACCCAAAATAAAAATTGAACTTCATATTTTATTTTTTGTTTTTTAAGCGAGTAATTGACATCGCATTTTATAAGTAAGAACTAATATTCGAATTCAATGAAGTTTACATTATCGATGTAATATTGTTATAAATTCAGTGTATTTTAGGGTGTGGCGAGACAGAGTCGGCTCATCATCTCTTTATTTCATGTGGTACTTTTGGTCCCATCTGGACGTTAGTGCGTACGTGGATTGACATTCCGGTGGTGGAGTTCACTTTCTTACGTGATCACCTTGTCCAGTTTTCCCTTTCAGCAGGCGTTTCACGGGCTCGGCGCTCCTTTTTGCAGCTCATTTGGCTTGCATGTGTGTGGGTCTTGTGGACGGAGAGAAATCATAGTGTTCCGAGGCATATCTACTTCTTCTTCTCAGTTGTTGGACAAGATCAAGCTCCTCTCATTCCGCTGATTGAAAGCAACTTCTGTTACATTAGCTTCTAACTGCCATAGCTGGTGGTCTAGTCCTTTCCTGTGCCTCGGCCTTGCTTGAGTTGTATGATTTGGTTTTGGTTAATCTTTTTTGGTTATCTCTCTGGATATTTGTGACTCTTTTTAATCGGTGGTAGTCTTCTGTGACACATTTTGTGCTCGGGAGACTGTACATATTTATATATATCTATCTCATTTTGGCGTGTTAAAAAATATATATATGTTCTAATTTATCTTTTGGTTTTACTTTCATTGATATACTTACATAGTTTATGTTGCTATTATTAATTTTTTTTTCAATATGTTACTTTATCTATGGTGGAGATCAATGCAAGTAAGTTGCAATTTTAATTTGAGGGAAGTTAATAATACACAATTTAATTTAAATAAAAATCAAATTTACAATAAACCACGGTTTACAATTTGTTAAGTTAGCATAATAGAAAACGTGAATCAGTCCCATAAGATAAATGTGGAAACAATTTAGTGAATTTGTGATGTATTCAATTATCTAAACATTAAAATTTTTGTATCATTAAATATTAAATTTTTATTTTTAGATACTTTAACCTGTGCGTTTTCTGTTATGCCAACTTATGGAACTGATCCGCGTTTTATTTTCTATTTCTCCTTCATTTTTTTAAACACGAATAAGTCACATATCAGGAATCCATTTGTCATGTCTATCATTTTATCGACCGTAGTTTAAAAACCTAAATCCTTTCAAATTTGTTGAGTCTTTCTGCATAAAAAAGCCAATAAAGGCTTAATTGCACTTTTGATCACCCTATTTTGCCAAAAGTGCGATTTTAGTCCCCCTATTTTAAAATGAAACATTTAAGTCCCCCTATTTTGATTTTTGTTGCACTTTTGGTCCCCCACCCTATTTTTTAACCAAGTGGCAACCAAAACGCTTACGTGGTAAATAAATATTCCACGTCACCAAATATTTTAATTTTAGGTATTTAATTTCCAATATGAAAAATATTATTTTTTTAAAAACATCTGAAAAATTATTTAATATTTCAGATTTATTTCAAATAATATTTTATTTTCAGATTTTAAAAAGAAAATAATAATTTCAGTTTTTTAAGAAACTAATATTACTGATTATAAAAATATAATATTTGAAATATCATATCAAAAAAATCTGAAAATCGAAAAAACATTTAAATTTATTTTTAAAAAAACTGAAAAAAAAAAACTTTTTTTTAAAATCTGAAATATTAATATTTTAAAATTAATATTCAATTTAAAAAAAATTAAACTATAAAATAAATTTTCAGATATTTTTTAAAAAAATTAATATTTCGGTTTTTTTTTTTAAAATCAATTTTTTTTTTGTTTTTTCAACTTTTTTAAAATTAATAATTTTTGTTTTTTCAATTTTTTCTAAAAATAAATTAATATTTCAGATTTTTAAAAAAATTATATTTTTTTCATTTTCCAGTAATCTCTTTTATATTGAACATTACAAAATTAATATTATAATTAAAATATTTGTTGATGTGGCACTTTTATTTGCCACATGTATTGTCATGTAAGCGTTTTGGTTGTCACTCGGTCAAAAAATGGGATGGGGTACCAAAAGTGCAACAAAAATCAAAATAGGGGGACTAGAATGTTTGATTTTAAAATATTGAAACCAAAATTGCAGAATTGGCAAAATAAGGGGATCAAAAGTGTAATTAAGCCAAAAATAAATAAATAAATAAAAAAACACGCCATTCATTCTCATAATTGTCTTGGCATTTGCCACACATATCCGAACAATTAACTCTTTTTATTTAAGTTCTTGTCTCGCTTGCAAACAATCGCTAATTCTAAAAAAAACACAATCACCCATTGTGGATTCATAAATTCCATCGACCAAAAGAATTTTAAATCTTCAATTTTAATCCATGTTGTTATAATATTCTCAAAATAAAAAATTTATAATTTACAAATTGTCTATAAAAAAACACATTTTAAAAATATATAATTTGATTTTCTATTTCTCCTATTTTTTTTCCTCCAAAACTTTCATCTTCCCTCTCATTCAAATTCACTAACAAAGTCTCTTATTATTTTTTTTTTTAAATGGCAAAAATAAATATATAATATAACAAAAAAGATAGCAGCACAAATAAGAGAAATAACAACAAAATAAAAATAAGAAAGTGTACTCGAAACACACTCCCAAAATTACAAATATTTAGGGGTGTAATTAAATCGGTTTGGTTCGATTTTGAGTAAATCAAGTGTCCGAACCAATGAATCTTCGATTGGTTCGGTTTTTACTGTTTTTCATAAATTTATTCGAACCAAACTCGTCGGTTTGGTTCGGTTTGAATCGGATACTTTGATCGATTTGGCATCATTTTTTTTTAATGTATTTCATGTTTTTAATGACAAAATTTATTCAAATTGTCTATGGTGATTGATGAGAGCATATTAGCTCGAGTAGGATGAAGGTGAGGTGAGATAGATAATAGATGAGAGCAGAATGTTTGTGATGAAGGTGAGATGATGTTAGCCTGTATTTTCGACAGGCATTAATGAATTGGAGTGAGAAGATGAATTCTCATTTAATGTACATTATTGTATTTTAATATTCTCTTGGAAATTGGTTGTTTAATAAATCAAGAGAAAATTAAGGCATTCGACGTCGAAAGCCTTGTAGTTTGTAAGTTCACTGTCGAGTCTGAAGAAGCTGTCGAATTCGACAGGAACCTATTTTAATAAGTACATGATTGATTGCTTCGACATTGCTGTGTGTTTGTCGAATAATATATGTATATGTGTGTTTGCTTGTATAATGTATTATGCAGTACGGAGAAAGCATACTCTGGACTTAGCAAATTATTCAAAGTGGATAACGTTCGAAAGCCTTGCCAGGTGTCCAAGAAATTCAAATTGTCGAAGACACGTGGAGTTTAGTTAGACGTTAAGTAGGTTTTGACGGTTATTCTAGTTTGCCTATAAATATTAGTTTTTCATATGAGAAACGGGTTCACAATTCTCATGCAAATTCCTGACAAAACTCAGAGTACCCATGTCAACGAGCGAAATGAGTGCAAAATGGAACATGTACGAATCTGTGTAACCAACCTTTCTTTGTAAACAATTTACATTTATGAATGCAATTTACATTCTCCAAGTATTTGACTTGTTTTCCATTTAAAGTTTACGCACTTTAACCTTTCTGCAATTTATTTCATTGCATGTTTAAAACCTTTCTGCAATTTATTTCATTGCAAGTTTAAAACCTTTTCTGCAATTTACTTTGTTGCATGCTTTTACTTTTCAAAGTTCTTCTTTAAACTTTATCTGCAAATTCATTTACAAGTTTTCTGCAAATTTAACTTTGAAGCATTTTACTTTAAGCAAACTCATTCGACTGCGTCGAGTGATTTTACTGTTTTTATCAAATTATCCGATTTAACCCAGAAAATATGAAAATGTTTTCGTCAATTTTGCACAATCCAATATGTCCCAGGATTTACTAGTTGATCCTTCTTGTAATAATTAAACTAGCGGTTGTTTGCTAAAAATCGGGGTAAACAAATTGGCACGCCCAGTGGGACCATTGGTTTGTGTGATTTATTTTGTTTATTTTTGAAACTTTTTGCAAAATTGTTTTTGGTGTTGAAATTTGATTGTGTGTGTAATTTTATATGCATTTGAGGAGTGGTAAATCTCTCCCAGATTTCTCAAAAATACCAACTCGTACTCGTACTAGAATGGTGAGACCACCAAGCAATTCTGCGAATAATAACAATAATAATGGATCAGAAACGAATCTGAATCCAAATCCCCAGAATGTGGCAGGGCAACCTAGTCAGCCAGCATCTGGCGTTTCTAACGCCAATTCTACTGGTGGGCCAACAGGTCCTGCATTGAATTCTACAAATTCTGAAAGTATCCCAAATAATAATAATAATAATAATAACGGCGGAAATTCGAACCTTGCGACGAATTCTAGTACCGTTGGCGCAAACGTCAGTGGATCAACAATGCCTGCCGTTACTTCAAGTATGATAGGAGGAGTCCCTCCTCCAAATCCTAACGGTGCAGCAATGACACAACCGAACATGTCATCCATACCAACAAACGTATCACACACACATGGATACACAGACGCCAGACGGTAGTCAAGTTGGTGGAACACCGTCAAGACCACCCTGGTTGCCTAGAAACCCACAATTTGGAATGCCAACAACAACGATGGCAAACCTGTATAATTGGCCTTCAATAGAAAGTTCTCCCTCGTCTTCTGCGATGGGAAATAGAGGAAATTCTCTTAACTTGACAAACAATTCTATGGCAGTATTAAGGCAACAAATGGATGAGAGCAACCATGATATGGTGAATGCGTTGACCCAACAGATTGGCACAATCTTTAATCCTATTTTACAGACAACCAATGATAGTTACCTGTTATTAGCCAATCAAATGGGGAGAATGGCAGACTTTTTTGGAGCCCCTGATGCTCCAAATAACCAAAGGGTTCCTCGTGCAAACCCAGAAATTCAACCAGAAGTTCAAGCCCAACCACTGCGTATTGAAGGAGAACAGCCAGAACAAGAAGTGGTATTAGTTAATAGAAACCAAAATGCTGATAATGTTCTTAGGAACGTTCGACAAGATAACATAGCAGGGCAGAACAACTTGGCCAACTTAGTAGAAAATATCTTGGCCCAAAATGGTTTGAATATAGGATTGCATAGGCCAAATTTCGTGTCAGCATTGTCTGAATATGTTTTGCAGGCAGAACTGTCAAGGGGTGGAAAATCCCCAAATTTACAAAATTTGCTGGTGATACGAATGAGTCTACTGTCGAACACATTGCCAGATATATGGCAGAAGCAGGGAATTTAGCAAATAATGAGGATTTAAGAATGAAATTTTTCCCCAATTCCCTCACAAAAAATGCTTTCACGTGGTTCACCACACTTCCCCCTCATTCGATTCATAATTGGACTCAGTTAGAAAGGCTATTTCATGAACAATTTTATATGGGACAATCTAGGATTAGCCTCAAAGAATTAGCCAGTATGAAACGTAAAACTTCAGAGGCCATTGATGATTATTTGAATAGGTTTCGCCTTCTTAAGGCAAGGTGCTTTACTCAAGTGCCTGAACATGAATTGGTTGAGATGGCTGCTGGTGGCCTTGACTATTCCATTAGGAAAAAGTTAGATACTCAGCATTTAAGAGATATGGCCCAGTTAGCAGATCGTGTTCGACAGGTCGAACGCCTCAGGGCTGAAAAAGTCAGAAATTCTAAATTTCATAAAAAAGAAAAAGTGGCGTATATAGAAACTTATGAAAGTGAAAATGAGTTCGACGATGGTCAGGATTACATAGAAAATAATGAGGTTAATATTGCTGAATTAAAACCAGGACCTCCCTATACTTGTAAAATGTTAAAACCATCAAATGGAAATAATCCTGTCGAACCAAAAAAGGATAGATTTGTTGCTAAGACATATACGTTCGACATTACTAAATGTGATGAAATTTTTGACTTATTGGTTACTGATGGCCAAATAATTGTGCCAAAAGGTTTAAAAGTTCCACCTTTGGAACAACGTAAGAAAAGAGGTTTTTGCAAATATCATAATTTCTTGGGTCATAAAACCTCACAATGTGTTCTTTTCAGGGATCTGGTCCAGAAAGCCCTGCAGGAAGGAAGACTCAAATTTGGCGAAAAGCCAAAATCCAAACAGCAGGTGGATGAAGATCCATTGCAGATTGCTGATGCTGCTTACACAGAGCCATTTGAATGCCTGATGTTGGAAGCATTGAACCTCACTGAAGGGGGGCAATTGGTTTCTATTCCTGAAGAAGAATACGAAAACAAAGTGGAAGAGGTGTATCCACGGGCTGGAGAGAAATTGTTAGATTTCCTTCAACGCTGCAAAGAGAATGATGGCGAAGCTACATTATGTCCTCATTGTAGTGCCATGTTCGACAAAAAGGCTGCTGCAGGCCTCACCAAATTTTTGCCTCATAGTCAGGGCAGAAACAATTGGCCAAATAAAAGGCCAACATATTCCAACATTCTGAATAGCCAACAGGCACCTGTGCATCAAAGGTTGGGACCACAAAAATCTTTTGTCCCCTCAAACAGGACACCTGTCAACCAATGGGTTCATGGGAGAAACATGGCTTCTGGCCAAAGGAATTTCGAGAAAGGAAGTTCCAGTAACTCCAATCCCAAGAAGGATTCTGAATCAAAAAAATATGATTATAGGAATAATTACAAAGGGAAGAACCCCATGACAAGATCTCAATGGCGTAGATATCAACGCCAGAAAAAGTTGGCTGCTCAAAGTTCACAGATTACTGCTGATGGTAAGGGAAAGAAGCCTGTGGAATTGGCTAAGAAGCCAATGAGTGAAAGGTTAGTTGAACCAAAAATAGAGTCTTCAGTTGCTGATGATGTAGAAGACGAACACATGAAAGCTGATGATTTTCTGGATTCTGAACCTGATCTCGACATAATAGTGAATGTTGTGTCAATTCTGCCAAGGGAGTTCGACGTCTGTTCTGAAATAACAGATGAAGAAGAAGAATCTGGAATGCAAATGGCCCTTCACAGGCCAGTCTGTTACTACGTTATGAACAACGGTGCTTTGGAGGACCAAATGGCCACATTTGAGAGGCCAGATGAAGGCATGAAAAATCACTTGAAGCCTCTCTTCATACAGGCTAAAGTGAATAATGTAGGGATCAACAAAGTACTGATTGATGGTGGTGCTGCTGTTAACCTAATGCCAGAATTTCTGCTGAAAAAGATTGGCAAGTCTTTGGTGGATCTTCATCCTCACAACATAGTTCTGTCGAATTATGAGGGTGAAACTGGTTTGTCATTAGGAGCAATCCAGTTGGATGTGGTTGTTGGAAGTACTATAAGGCCAACCTTATTTTTGGTTGTGGCCTCTAAGGCAAATTACAATCTGCTCCTAGGACGAGAATGGATTCATGGCGTGGGGGTAGTCCCATCTACCTTGCACCAACGCCTGATTATCTGGCGAGATGATGACATTGTTGAAAATGTAGAAGCAGATCAAAGCTACTTCAAAACTGAAGTTCATCATCTCACAAAGCACTCATTCGATAAAAAATTGGCAACTATCTCGCCATGCACTGAAAGGGATTTTGCATATCCTTCAGTGAGAAATGTTCACCACTCAATCAAGTTAGACCCCACACATGGCTTTTTGTGGGAAAGAGAAGATGGAGACATTGAATATGACGAATATGAAGGCCAGAACTACCCAACTGGGTGGGATATCAATGAAGATTACTATGTCTCAGTCCCAAACTTGGGCAAAGATTTCGGCCTATATGGCTGGAAACAGAATCAAGATGGCTTTGGAAGCCAATCCATTGTCAGAAAATATGGCTGTTGCAGCCAATGATGTAAAATTTGGCAAACAAAAGCCAGAAATGCAAAAGCTGGATTGCATCTATGATGACGAACCCCTAGGATTTGAAAAAGACCCAATCAGTCAAAGTCACAAGATGCAAGCTCAGGATCCTTTGCAAGAAATTGACCTTGGAGATGGTCTGACGAAAAGACCAACATACGTAAGTGCAAACATTCCTCCCGATCTGAAGGCAAAAGTGGTGCAACTCCTGATGGAATTTAAAGATTGTTTTGCTTGGGATTACAACGAAATGCCAGGTTTGAGCAGAAAGTTTGTGGAACATGAATTACCAGTTCGACCAGATAAAAAGCCAGTGAAACAATTGCCTAGGAGATTCGCACCAGAAATCATGTCGAAGATCAAAGAAGAAATTGAAAGGCTGCTGAGGAGCAAATTTATCAGAACAGCAAGGTATGTCGAATGGTTAGCAAATATAGTGCCTGTGATTAAGAAAAATGGTTCTCTTAGAGTATGCATAGACTTTAGAGATTTAAATAATGCTACACCAAAAGACGAATATCCTATGCCTGTGGCAGAAATGTTAATAGACTCAGCAGCTGGGTTTGAATATTTAAGTATGTTAGATGGTTATTCTGGTTATAACCAAATTTTCATTGCTGAGAATGATGTACCCAAAACTGCCTTTAGGTGCCCAGGAGCATTAGGCACATATGAATGGGTAGTAATGCCCTTTGGTTTGAAAAATGCTGGGGCTACTTATCAAAGAGCAATGAATCTAATTTTTCATGAGTACATAGACACTTTCATGCAAGTGTATATTGATGACATAGTTGTCAAATCCTCGTCAAATGATGATCATTTAGATCATTTGAGAAAATCTTTTGAAAAGATGAGGAAATATGGATTGAAAATGAATCCATTAAAGTGTGCTTTGTGTTAATGCGGGAGATTTCCTTGGGTTTGTTGTGCACAAAAAGGGCATTGAAATAAATCAAAACAAAACAAAGGCTATTATGGAGACAAAATCTCCAACTACAAAAAAGCAACTTCAGTCCTTACTTTGAAAAATCAATTTCTTGAGAAGATTCATCTTAAATTTAAGTGGTAAAGCTCAACCGTTTTCGCCATTACTTCGACTCAAGAAAGAAAGTGTTTTCACTTGGGGGCAAGACCAACGACAAGCTTTTGACGAAATCAAGAGTTATTTGTCAAACCCACCAATGTTAATGCCTCCAATAAGGAACAAATTCATGAAGTTGTATATATCAGCATCAGATTCGACACTGGGTAGTATGCTTGCTCAGGAAGATGAAAATGGCGAAGAAAAAGCCATTTATTACTTAAGTAGGGTTTTAAATGATGCTGAAACTAGATATAGTAGTATTGAAAAACTATGCTTATGTTTGTATTTTTCTTGTATGAAACTCAAGCATTATATAAAGCCTGTTGATGTTTTTGTTTATTCTCATTGTGATATCATTAAGCACATGCTATCTAAACCAATCCTGCATAGTCGAATTGGAAAATGGGCCTTAGCCTTGACAGAATATTCACTAACTTATAAACCTTTAAAGGCAGTCAAAGGCCAAATTGTGGCTGATTTCATAGTGGATCATTCTGCATTAGAAACTCCACAAAACTATGTAGATTCAGAACCTTGGAAATTATATTTTGATGGTTCTAAACATAAACATGAAGTTGGAATTGGGATTTTAATCATTTCTCCCTCCAGAATTCCCACCAAGTTCAAATATAAAATCAATGGGTTCTGCTCAAATAATGAAGCAGAATATGAGGCTTTAATAACAGGCTTGGAAATTTTATTAGACTTGGGGGCAAAAAATATTTTGATCAGAGGTGATTCAGAATTGGTATTGAAACAATTGACAAAAGAATACAAATGCATAAAAGAACACTTGATGAAGTATTTTGTCATAGCAATTTCTTTGCTAAAACGTTTCGACCAAGTTATCTTTGAACATGTACCTCGTATAGAAAATCAAGAAGCCAATGATTTGGCTCAAATAGCTTCTGGTTATAAAATCTCTAGTGAAAAACTAGAAGAGTTGATTGAAATTAAAGATAAACTCATTGTTGATCAACCTCCTTCATTAGAATTGTCAATGCCAAAACTTGTGGGGGCAGACTTACCACAAGACAGTGGTCAAGACACCATCTATGATTATGACGAAAATTCAGAAATTTTTGAAATTTTTGCCATTGACAATCTATCTGACAATGATTGGAGAAAACAACTTGTCGAATATTTGAAAGATCCAAATGGAACAACCAATAGAAAAATAAAATATAGAGCCTTGAGTTATGTCATCATTGGTAATGAACTAATGAAGAAAACACCTGAGGGAGTTTTGCTAAAATGTTTAAGTGAAACTGAAGCTTATTTGGCTATATCCGATGTGCACAGTGGTGCATGTGGATCTCATCAGGCAGGCCACAAAATGAAATGGTTGTTATTTCGACAAGGTGTGTATTGGCCAACAATTCTAAAGGACTGTATAGAGTTTGCCAAAGGTTGTCAAGAGTGTCAAAGACATTCAGGTATACAACATGTACCTGCAAGTGAACTCCATTCAATAGTAAAACCTTGGCCTTTTAGAGGGTGGGCTTTAGATTTAATTGGTGAAATTAAACCAAGCTCGTCAAAAAACCAACGTTATATTTTAGTTGGTATAGATTATTTTACCAAATGGATAGAAGCAATTCCATTACCAAATGTTCACCAAGAAGCAGTGATTAGTTTTATACAAAGTCACATCATTTATAGATTTGGTATACCTGAGTCTATTACTACAGATCAAGGTTCAGTATTCACTGGACGAAAGATGGTTGAATTTGCCCAACAAACTGGTTTTAAACTTTTAACCTCTACACCATATTATGCCCAAGCAAATGGACAAGTAGAAGCTGCTAATAAAATCATTATTGGTTTGATTAAAAAGCATATTGCCCAAAAGCTTAGAAATTGGAACAAGACTTTAGATCAAGTCTTATGGGCATGTAGGAATTCTCCAAAAGAATCAACTAACACCACACCCTTTCGACTAACATATGGGCATGATGCAGTCTTGCCTGTCGAAATACATCTGCAGTCAGTTAGAATTCAAAGGCAGGCAGAAATCCCAAGGGATCATTATTGGGATATGATGTTAGATGAATTAGTTGATTTAGATGAGGAGAGAGTAAAAGCTTTAGAGATGCTAACTCGACAGAAAGAAAGAGTTGCTAAAGCTTACAATAAAAAGGTTAAGTCTAAAACCTTTAATGTTGGAAATTTGGTTTGGAAAGTTATTTTGCCAATGGATAAAAAAGACAGAGTCTTAGGCAAATGGTCTCCAAATTGGGAAGGCCCTTTTAAAGTTGTTCAGGTTTTTTCAAATGGTGCTTATGAAATAGAAGAATTAACAGAAGAACAACGTTCGTTAATTATAAATGGTAAGTACTTGAAAAAGTATAAACCAGTGATGCAAGAAATAAAAATTAACGAAGAATAAAGCTTAAGACATAATGAAAATGGTGATCATAAAATGAGTTCGCCACAAAATGGGCATTGTCAAGATTACAAAACCAAAAAACCATAACAAATTGTTCAAATAGTTGAAGCAAAAAACTAAGAACAATAAAAACTAAAACTATTACAAAGTTAAAATTTTCTCTTCAAGTCTTCATACAGGCTTTTGAATGAAGCAACTTCTGCGTCGAGAATCATGTTGGAATCCACCAAGATTTTGATCTCTTCTTCGACAGCTGCAGAATGGCTGAAGTACTTGATGCCAGCATTCGCCTCTTTGTCAATCATAGCTTTGGTTGCCTTGGAAATATTAGCTTTGGCTTCCTCACGCTTAGCCTTTTCACTGGTTATCTTGGCATTGAGACTTTGAATTTTCAAGTTCAACTCAGCCACCTCATTTTCCCAATCAGCAATGTTCTTGTCATAGCCTGCAATCTCAGCATTCGACTCAATATCCTTCTCAAGGCGCTCGACATTTGCCTGAGCAGCTTTTGCTTTCTCGACCAATACAGCATGGGCTTGAGTTTGAGCTTCCAACCTTGAGGCATTACTTTGCCTTTTTTGAATGGCTTTGGTGAAACCATCAATAAGGTTTTCAAGTTGGATAACCTTACCAAGAGTAGCACCATCAGTCATTGGGTTGTGAAATTTTTTCAGAAAGCCTAAGTGGGCAAAAGCACTGCTGGGATTAGCTTCAATCAATGAGAAGACGTCCTGGTTGATGTAGTCTGTGTGCAGCTTGAGAATTAAGGAGTCTTGTCTCACTGTCGAATGAATCTCAGAGTCAGAGGTTGTCGAACTACTGTGATGTGAAGCACTTTTGTCTTTGTTGCTTTTGCTTGAGAGGAGCATCTTTAGTGCTGCAGCAGGTTCAGAGTCCTTCATAGCTATGAATTGCATCTCTGACAACCCAACATCAGCAGATAACTTTGAAGTAGAAGAAATTGGGAGTATATCAGAACCTCCTTCTGCAGCCTCTGACATAGCTTCTTCCCTTTCATTGTCGAAAGCCATTTCGACATCTGTACCTTCTGACGAATGGGTAGATTCAGCAGGACGATCAAGAATAGTTTCTTCAGAATCAAGATTGATGGTGGGATTTTCTTCAGTCTCTGGACCTTTGTCACTTTGATTAGGGTTGACCTCGATATCATTGGTACCAATGCCTTGGGTCAGGTTTTCTGCATTGTCAACATTCATGTTGACATTTTCATCATTAGTATCCTGTCGAAAGGCAAGGCAAATGAAGTTATGAGAAAAAGAAATTTGTTCTATTGACAAAATCTTAAAAGTTGAGAAGATTTTACCTTAGCACCAAGATCATGTGAACATGAACTTGTATTTTCTTGCCTGGGGGCAGGAACTTCAGTGGTGGTGTTTTCAGCTTGGGGTGTTGGTTGGTCTTCGACAAGAAGATTAGAAGGAGTAATCTCAGCTTCTTTCTCTGCTTCTGCAGAAGCCTTAGAGCTGGACTTAACTTTCTTCTTCTTCTTCTTCTTCTTCTCCTTGTCAACTCTCTTCTTTTGGGGTTTGTCAGCATCAGATTTTGTTGGTGGTGTGCTTGCCTCACTAGCTTCTTCGTTGGCCTTTCCTTTGTCTCTTTGGCCTTCTCCACTAGGGGCAGCAGCAGTAGGATTCTCTTGAACATTACCAGTGGCCTGAAATGAAACCTTAAAGCTATTAACACAAAATTTCTTTGAAGTCGAAAAGGAATTTAAAAGGGTATGTCGAAAGCCTTACTGTTGGTTCTTGAATGGTGAGTTTCTTTTGTTTCTTCTGAATGGTGGGCTCTCCAGTTTTTTCTGAAGCCACATTGACTCTTTTTCGACTCTGCATTGTAAGTCAAGTGTCGAAAGGTTCAAAATGTTTGTGACCAAAATTGCAAATAAAAACTAAGTTAAAATACTAGTTTGAAATTTGATACCTTAGCCCCAGTATTTGGGAGTGATTTCTTTGAAGTCACAGCAGGAGCGCTGGAGTCAGTAGAGACGTTGGTTTCTTTGGTCTTTGTGACATTGGAAACACCTGCTGTCGAAATAAGGAAAATTAAACATCAAATGAAGAGTTAAATTTACAAACATTATAAAAATAACTTTGTTTATTTTTAGTCAAGTTACCTTTGCCTTTGGGAGTCCTTGGCTGCAAAGCGTCGAATCCTGCATTCAATGCACGCAATAACAGTTTCTCATCCTTGGCATGCCTCTCATAGTGCAAGCTCCACCATGCAGCAAATTCATAGGTGCAGTATTGAGATGTTTCAAAGGCAACAGGTGTAAGGTTGTAAGAGTGCTCGTCAGCAAGCTTCAAACGACGTTCAAAGTACTCGACAGACATTCCAGAGTTGCCCAAGACAATATCATCTTTGTTCTTGAACAAGCTCTTTGGCCTGAACTGACTTAGGCCAAATTGGCGAGCAACCAAATTGGGTTGGTATCCAACCAAGCCCAAATGCCTTTTGTCAATCCATTGCCTTGAGGATAGGATCGTTTGTTTCAAAAACATTCTCCAAATGTTTTTGGTATCTTCCTCATCATCTGGATTTGTTGTAGGAAATGGTCTCTTAAACCAAGATGGTCCAATAGTTCTTTTGATAAAAGGGGTGTTTTGAGGGGTGATTTCGTCGAAGGCGAGCAGAGTTTTGAAGTAGTGGAAAAAGAGCTGTCGAGTGGTCAAGTTCGTTTCTCTTTGCCTCAACAAGGCTAACCTAGCGCCTTCTGATTGTCGAGAAGCAATAGAGGTTTCCATGTGAGTAGGGAGGAAAAGTTTGAAGTTGGTTTCAAAGGTGGCATTCAGCCAAAGTTGCAGAAGCCAAATGAGTCCAGATAGAGTTAATTGTGATCCTTTATCAGTTTTCTTAAGGAGATCACTAGCTTGTCCTAAGGAATCATAAAGGGAAGCCAAGATGAATCTGCCTAAGGCTACATCCAAACCCTGGTGAAGCATAATGGCGAGAGGAACTAATCTTTTCACAACTTGCAGAGAGCAAGTGCAAAGGACGAATTGTGATAGCCAATAAGTCAATAAGGCTATGTGTTCTTCAGGTGATACCTCTTCACTACTGAGGTCATGGTGATTTTTGAGAAATCCTGAAAAGGATAAGACTCTGAAGTCGAGCTGATGGTTGGGGGTAGTGTATTTGGGGTCGAAAGTGGGTCCTGTTGGTCTCAAGCCAGTAATAGCAGCAACGTCGAATAGAGTTGGGGTCATCATGCCTGCTTTCAAATGAAAGGTGTTGGTAGAACTTTCCTAAAAATGAAGGGCAGCTATTAGCATTTCTGCATTGTACTTGGGTCCTTCTCTCGAAAGTTGAATTAAGTCGAATATACCACTCTCTTTCCAAAAAGTGGCGTATTGTTTTTCGACTTTGTTAAGCCATTTAAGATAGCCATCAGTAGCTATTGGTGCAGATCTAAAAGCCCTATAGCCAGGTTCAAAGAAACTCATGTCGAAGACAGAGTTGGCAAAAACTTTTGGCTCACAAGTGACATGTAGAGGGAAAATACTACATATTTCCTCATTAAAATCAGTAGTCGAAGGAAGAGGGCCTGCAAAGGCAAGAGTTTTACCTTCAAGTCTATGAGGAATCAGCAGTTCTTTTCCCCATATGGTGCTTTCGACAGCAGTAGTAGCAGGTTCCGACACGAACACTGAATCGTCAACCATGACAAGCTCTTTGTCATCTACAGCAATAGGAACGACATTCCTGGTGGTTGAAGAAGAAGCCATTGTTGTTTCTTGATGTTCTTGGTGTTCTTGAGGTGATGAAGATTTGACAGGTGACAGTAGCAAAGGTTCAAAAACCTTCAAAATCAACTTGTTTCTTGCTCAAATGCAGTGGAAAGAACGGTGATGATGAACGAAAATGATTGACAATCGTTTTGGTTGGTTTAGATTCAACAGAAACACAAGAACAATGCAAGATTTGGAGTTTGTTTTGATGGTTTTTGGAAAAAATGCGTGAGTGCTCTCTATGGAAGGGAAGTTCAATGTTTAGGATTTCAGAAAAGTGAAAGTGTTGGACTATGCTTGCTATTTATAGACTCTGCAGATTTGCATGCAGTTGGTAACTGAAGCACCACCATTTTCCATCTCAATCGTCCCGATCCTGCCACGTGTCCCACTATTGTGCTAAAAAAGTGGAAATCATGGTTTGAAGGGATTGAGTTGACGGTTACATTTTTGTCATGATTGATTTGACATTAATGTGACGTTTGCACCGTCTTTGGTAAGCGTGCAGAGGTTGAAAAGAAAGAGAATCTTCAAAACTGCCATTTCTTCCTTTCGTATTCGACATGCAGTCGAAATTGGCATTTTTGAGGGGGCAATTTGTTAGCCTGTATTTTCGACAGGCATTAATGAATTGGAGTGAGAAGATGAATTCTCATTTAATGTACATTATTGTATTTTAATATTCTATTGGAAATTGGTTGTTTAATAAATCAAGAGAAAATTAAGGCATTCAACGTCGAAAGCCTTGTAGTTTGTAAGTTCACTGTCGAGTCTGAAGAAGCTGTCGAATTCGACAGGAACCTATTTTAATAAGTACATGATTGATTGCTTCGACATTGCTGTGTGTTTGTCGAATAATATATGTATATGTGTGTTTGCTTGTATAACGTATTATGCAGTACGGAGAAAGCATACTCTGGACTTAGCAAATTATTCAAAGTGGATAACGTTCGAAAGCCTTGCCAGGTGTCCAAGAAATTCAAATTGTCGAAGACACGTGGAGTTTAGTTAGACGTTAAGTAGGTTTTGACGGTTATTCTAGTTTGCCTATAAATATTAGTTTTTCATATGAGAAACGGGTTCACAATTCTCATGCAAATTCCTAACAAAACTCAGAGTACCCATGTCAACGAGCGAAATGAGTGCAAAATGGAACATGTACGAATCTGTGTAACCAACCTTTCTTTGTAAACAATTTACATTTATGAATGCAATTTACATTCTCCAAGTATTTTACTTGCTTTCCATTTAAAGTTTACGCACTTTAACCTTTCTGCAATTTATTTCATTGCATGTTTAAAACCTTTCTGCAATTTATTTCATTGCAAGTTTAAAACATTTTCTGCAATTTACTTTGTTGCATGCTTTTACTTTTCAAAGTTCTTCTTTAAACTTTATCTGCAAATTCATTTACAAGTTTTCTGCAAATTTAACTTTGAAGCATTTTACTTTAAGCAAACTCATTCGACTGCGTCGAATGATTTTACTATTTTTATCAAATTATCCGATTTAACCCAGAAAATATGAAAATGTTTTCGTCAATTCTGCACAATCCAATATGTCCCAGGATTTACTAGTTGATCCTTCTTGTAATAATTAAACTAGCGGTTGTTTGCTAAAAATCGGGGTAAACAGATGAGGACGAAGAGAAGTACGCAAATGTGAATCTGTGATGAAGGTGTGCTTCTAAATTAGAATTTTTAGTGAAGACAAATGTAGTGACATTTTTTTTTAAAAGGTATTTGTATCAAATGTAGTTGGGTTGGGCTGTCCAATATTAAAAAAAATCAACATAAGGATATATACCCATTTGGTTCGATTCAATCCAATGGATCTGAAAATGGAACCCAGAACCGAACCAAACCACATCGGTTTTCAATTGGTTCGGTTCGATTTTTAATCTGAACCAAAAAAATCATTTTTTCCGAATTGGATTAGATCATCGATTCAATTGAAATTTTTTAATCCGCTTACACAAATACATAAACCAACACACCTAACAAAAGGGGAAAATAAGGAATAAGAAAAGACCGACAAAAAACAAATCAAACACTATCAAGAAACAACATAACCCCAACTAACAAATCACTTACTAGCTACTGCTATCGAATTCAACATAAAATTAATTGCACCTCCCACTCATAAATCACCTACTAACAAAGTCTCGTTGATATTGATTTCCAAGCTATGACCCACAAATCAGTCTTTAAGTACATTTCATGCCCAGTATGACAAGGGTAGCCGAACAAAAGTATTTGCGATACCACTCTTTAACTAATTAAGTAGTTTGAACTTTGAATGCCATGCATTGTGATATCATTATCGCTCTTTAACTAAATAAGCAGTTTGAATCATGTCAATCATAGTCTTGCCAATTATTTTTTGCCCAAATCATAATTTCTTAAACATACACTATAAGAAATTTGACTTTTAGTGACGACTTTTTCGTACTTTATAATTTGAGGTATCTACGGAATTTTGTATATATAGATCGAAATATAGCTATACCAATGCACTTGTTTTCGTACCCTATAATTTGTTGTACCTACGGATACCTACGAAATTTTGCCGTCACTATAGCCTGTAGTTACGGAGTTTCACTTGTTGATACAAAATATTTAGTTATACCTACAATTTTTGTCATTGGTATATACATATAATCCGTCTATACCTACGGCTACCGTATTTGTCACTAGAAACTTTCGTTGGTAATTCGTTGGTAATTATCAATTTTCTTGTAGTGATAGACGAAATGACAAGTAGCATTCGAGGAATTAGAGTTTGAATTTCGGCTATAATATGTGATTTAGTAATTTTGACATTTTTACTTAGTTGAGTTAAAATTTATAAAAAAAATTCGCAATTTCGAAAAAAGGAATTTATTAATTCTTTGATAACTAAAAATCGAACTTTTAATAAACCAATATGAGTATAAAGGAAAATGTTATTTAGTAAGAAAATTTATGGAGAAGAATTGCAAGAATAAATCTCCACCCTTGTTTATATTAACTACCTCATGATTTTCACTAAAAGAGGAGATTAAAATTACATCATCCTATAAGATAATGTCATGTGTTATTCTTGCTTTTCTTCTCTAAAATAATTCTTACTAAATAGCAATGCTCGAGTATAAAACGCAAACATATAGGACAATTGGTAAAAATAAACACATTTTTTTACGATAAACAAAAAACGTCCACTCAACCACTATATTATTGGTGAAATTATTTTATATTTTAAAGTTAACTAATAATTAACTATTTCTAACAAATATTTTAAAAATTCATAAATTGTAAATCCAAAGCCCTGATCGGAGGATTATGTTCTACACAGATAAATATACCAAGTTTATGAAATATAGTGTTTTTTTTTTATGCACGAGTGTAGTGTCTTATAAAATAGTATGTGTTAAAAAAAATATCATGTTAAACAGTGTCTCTGAAATACTTGTTAAACATGTCAAAAAAAGAAATAAATGACACAATTAATATTTAAAATATAGTTTTTTTTAACATTTTACATATATTAAATGCATAATTTTGAAGGTGATTTTTTTTTTTTATTAAAAGGTGAATTTATTTATTTACCATGTATATTTAACTAGTGTTATAAGATCACTGTTTAGCATTAAAAAGAAAAAAAAAATAGTATAGAAAAAAGAATTATGCCAAGAAGACACTACTTCCATCCACCAGACACCAGTTCATATCCAGTGTGATTACAACAGTTATAAATAAATAAAATATTTTTTTAAATATACAACGTAATTTCATTGTTTATGCATTGTGAATAAGAAAAAAATTTATGCATCATAACTTCTCCCTTATGCACCATAACTTCTCTCACCATAATATATCCCAAAAACTAAAATTATAATCAATTTTATATAAATTTCAGAAAATTATTTATATTAGCTCATTCCCATGAGCTGAGTTTGATAAAAAAAACTTTTGAAAGGGGCACTTATCTCTTAGAATATGGGCCTAATTCGAGCCACAAAATCAACTTAATATCCAAATCCTGTTATTAAACTATTTAAAGCTAACATGAGACTGCAGTTTTTTTTATCATGATTCCTACCGCAAAGATTCCATGTGATAATTAATATTAGCTGTTGATTATTAATCGGATAGTTTGAGTGGCATAATTAAATTATATAGTAAAATAGTTTCAGTCGCCGATTTAAATCGAAAGATTGAGAGTTATAATTGTGTCGTGCAATTATATACAACAGAAATTCCAGTTATATTATTTTCCTTTGAATTCTCCACATTATCTCAATACAAAATATGGAATTTGGTTTGTACCATAAAAACAACACCGTAGATTTGAAATATTTAGACTATAATTTTTCGTTATAAGAAAATATTTATTTTTTACATTTTCATATAGTAAAGGGTCTTGCTTACGAGTGCCTCCGGGGCACTCTTTAAGCATTTTATTTAAAGAAATTTTTTATTCAAAAAATGAACATTACAATTTTCAATGCGTTGACTTTACGCATTTCCATAAAAATTCTATAAAAAACTTACTATTTAAGGTCTTAAAGAGTGTCCCGGGGGCACTCGTTAGCATTTGCCAAAAAGCGGAGGTAATATCAAATTTTGTATGCGGTTTAGGACTTCTAACTGACCTGCTGACAATATCAAAATTATTAAGTCGGACATTTTTTCATATTTGAAATCAGGATCTCACATATCGTATGAGTTAATTATTCTTAGAATTGTGTATCGAGTCTAACTTAACCCTATAAAATTGGTTTGTAAGGTGAGAATTGTTAGGGTAATCCAAGATAAGAGGAAGAAGATAACAAGTAAGAACTAGAGAGAAAACTAGGAGGAAAGTGTTTTGATTTATTAATAGAGAATGAGTTGTATACAATGCATGTGGTACACGCTTATTTATAAGGAAAACTCCTAACCCATCTATTACCTGTAACACAAGTAACCATAACTAACTAACTCAAGGTAGTTATGTAACCACCTCCTAACTACCTAACCAAGTCTAATAGGATTGAAGTTATAAAACATCATGCTCCCTTAACTTCAAGCCTAAGCAAACTTGTCTGTCCTTCAGAAATCCTTCAGAACTGCAACCTTGTCTGTCCTTCAGAAATCCTTCAGAACTGCAAACTTGTCTGTCCTTCAGAAATCCTTATCTGTCCTTCAGAACTCCTTCAGAACTGCAAACTTATCTGTCCTTCAGAAATCCTTATCTGTCCTTCAGAACTGCTTCAGAACTTGTCTGTCCTTCAGAACTGCTTCAGAACTTGTCATGCTGGGCGCGCGCGCCTGATACACACCAAGTTCACTTCTGAGCTTTAAAAACCTGTCTGTTTTCAAACTCTTAGTTAGAGCATCTGCAACCTGAGTATCTGTTGCACAATGCTTGACATCTAAGCTACCTTGATTCACCTGCTCCCTCAAGAAATGAAACCTAGCCTCTATGTGTTTGCTTCTACCATGCAAAACTGGATTCTTGGCTAAGTTTATAGCAGACTTGTTATCAATCTGCAGAACCACAGGTTTCTCTGCTTCAATTCCTAGCTCCTTCAACACAGTCACAATCCACAAAGCTTGGCATGCTGCATATGCACCTGCTATGTACTCAGCTTCACAAGAAGACAATGCAACAACTGGTTGTTTCTTAGAACACCAAGCAACAGGAGCCTCCATAAATCTGAAGAAATACCCAGTAGTACTCCTTCTATCTACTTTGTCACCACACCAATCAGCATCAGAGTAGCACACAATCTCAAATTTCTCCTTCAGAACTGACTTTGGAAAAAGAATTCCAAACTCCATTGTGCCTGCTATATACCTAAGTATTCTTCTAGCTGCATTCATGTGTGACCTTCTAGGTTTATCCATGAATCTACTTACAAGCCCAACTGCAAAGCATATATCTGGCCTGCTGTTGCAAAGATATCTCAATGATCCAACAATTTGCTTGAAAATTGTAGGATCCACAGTCTCTTCTGTCTCATTCTTCTCTAACTTCAAGTTCACCTCCATAGGAGTTGCAGCATAGGTACACTCAATCATGTTGAACCTCTTTAGAATTTCTCCTGCATATTTTCTCTGATGCAACAATAGACCTTTACCATTCTTCAGAAGTTCAAATCCTAAGAAGTAAGACACTTCTCCCAAATCTGTCATCTCAAATTCAGTTTTCATTACTTCTTTGAATTTCTCTATCTCAGCTGTGACACTTCCAGTTACTAGCAGATCATCAACATACAAACATATCAGAATGATGCTTGAAGCTGCTTCCTGCACATATACTCCATATTCTGACTTGCATTTCCTGAAACCTTGTTTCACAAGAAATCCATCTATCCTTTTATTCCAAGCTCTTGGAGCTTGTTTCAAACCATATAGAGCTTTGTTCAATCTGTAGACCATGTCTTTCTTCCCTTCAATCATGAATCCAGGTGGCTGAGTTACAAAGACAAGTTCTTCTAATGGACCATTAAGAAAGGCTGACTTAACATCCATGTGGAACATAGGCCATTTCCTTGCATTGGCTACAGCTATGACAAGTCTCACAGTCTCAATTCTTGCCACAGGTGAGTAGATTTCTGAGTAATCTATTCCTTCCCTCTGCAGAAAACCTCTTGCCACCAGCCTTGCCTTATATTTTGCTATAGAATTGTCAGGATTTAGCTTCAGCTTGAACACCCATTTTACTTCAATTGCCTTCTTATCTGATGGAAGTTTAACTAACTCCCAAGTTTGATTTCTCTCAATTGAAGCCAACTCCTCCTCCATAGCTTTCTTCCATTTCTTGTGTTTCAAGGCTTCTGTGTAATTGATAGGCTCAGAACCAGCCATCAATGCAATATGAACTAAGTCACCATCTGCATTTACCTCATTATCATTAACAATTTCATAATCCTGCAGTCTAGCAGGAATGTTCCTTGTTCTGGCAGGCCTGTCTCTAGTCACAGCTGCAGGTGCTTCATTCTCATCACTAGAATCACTATCTTCTTCATTCATGATTGGATTCAATTGAGCTCTGCTTGAACTGCAACCAGCAATCCAATCCCAGGATTTCTCTTCATCAATTACAACATCTCTACTGTAGATCATTTTCTTTGTGACAGGATCATACAGCTTGTAAGCACCTGTGACGTGGTATCCTACCAAGATCATGACTTCACTTCTGTCATCAAGCTTCTTCCTTGCTTCAGGTACATGCTTGTGACATAAAGCACCAAAAATTCTGAAGTGACTTACACTAGGTTTTCTACCACTCCACACTTCCTCAGGTACTTTGTCTTTCAGCTTCTTGGTTGGACACCTGTTCAACACATATACAGCAGTGTGAACTGCTTCACCCCAGAAAGCTTTAGGCAGGTTCCTATGCTTCACCATGCACCTTGCCATATCAAGAATAGTCCTGTTCCTTCTTTCAGCTAAGCCATTGTGTTGAGGTGTATAGGAAGCTGTGACTTCATGTTCTATACCTTGTTCAACACAAAATGACTCAAACTTCTTGGAAGTATACTCACCTCCACCATCTGTTCTGAGAGCTATGATCTTCTTTCCACTTTGATTTTCAACTAATGCCTTAAAATTTCTGAAGACATCAAATACTGCATCCTTGGTTTGAATCAAGTATATCCACATCTTCCTGCTATACTCATCAACAAAGGTAACAAAATATCTATTACCACCAAGTGAATTCACATCAAAGGGACCACACACATCAGAATGCACAACACCTAGTACACTTGATGATCTCATAGGCAAACTCTTGCTGAAAGTATTTCTAGGTTGTTTACCAACTAAGCAACCTTCACATATTCTTTCTGAAGCTTCAATCTTAGGCAGGCCAAGTACCATTCCTTTGCTACCTAGCTGATTCAGATATTTGAAATTCAAATGTCCAAATCTCAGGTGCCATAGCCAATTCAACTTCTCATCTGTTACTACCTTCATACACTGAACAGTGTTTGTGTGAATCAAAGTTCTGAAGGTTCTATTCTTGGCCAAAGGAGTCCTCAGAATTAGGTTATTTGCAGGATCATAAAGTTCAAATTTCTCATTCTTAATGATAACTGAAAAACCTTTTTCTGCTAACTGTCCAACACTCAGAAGATTACAATCCATACCTGGTACAAACATCACATCTTCAATTACTGCAGAGCTTCCATTGCTTCTCTTGATAACCATGTTACCAATGCCTTCTGACTGCAATGAACTGCTATTGGCCAGCTTCACTTTACTTTTCTTTCCAGAATCAAACTTCACTAACCAGTTTTTGTGACCAGTCATGTGATTGGAACACCCCGTGTCTAAGAACCAAGCTCTGATACCAATTTGTTAGGGTAATCCAAGATAAGAGGAAGAAGATAACAAGTAAGAACTAGAGAGAAAACTAGGAGGAAAGTGTTTTGATTTATTAATAGAGAATGAGTTGTATACAATGCATGTGGTACACGCTTATTTATAAGGAAAACTCCTAACCCATCTATTACCTGTAACACAAGTAACCATAACTAACTAACTCAAGGTAGTTATGTAACCACCTCCTAACTACCTAACCAAGTCTAATAGGATTGAAGTTATAAAACATCAAGAATTATTTTATCATTGTTTAGGCTAACTCACAATTCGATGTAAAACTTTTTAACATACCTCTTACGTCCAACACTGTTCGACTTGGTGCATGGATATAAACGGTGGATGGTTCGATAGCGAAAACCTAATAACAAATAACGCAATAAATTTTTAAAAGACTTTGATATCGTCGTTATTACTTCTAAATCAGTTTGACTTGTGTTTTTAAAGATTTTTTTTAATAACAAATTATTAGTTGTTAGTATATTACAAAGATATGCTAGTATTTCTCCTAGTCAGAATTTAAATCATAAACTTTTTCCAAACTCTTTATAATCTTTAATTCAACTAGTTTTATTTGGATATATATCATACATTATAATAGTATCGATTATTTATTCACGATGAACCACTCATAAAGGTGATCTATCGTAACATTAACCCAAAATAAAATGTGTATAAAAAATTAAACATTTTTAATACTCGTGTAATAAGGCCAGCGGCTTCAATTCTATGTACTGTGTATGGATACAGTTGAAGTAAGATAGGTTTGGCCATTTGGGTATTTTAGCGTTATTCGAATGATGAATTTGTCGGTTATGATGAACATGTGGAGTAAGCAAATGGAAGCAACGTGTCACGAATAAGAAGAGCTTAAATGCGTTGCGTGTCAGTATTCCCCACACTTTTTCTTATTGCGTCGGTGAACCAACTACTTTCTCTTCCACACTTCCACTACCACACTCTTCTCTTCTCTACTCTTCACTCCTTTCTCACTTATCACTTAACACGTTTCAATTCCAATTTTTCTTTGTTTCTTGTGTATTAAATTAAAAAAAATAATCACCTACACACATACTCTTTTCTTTTTGGTGAAACTCTTTCAATATTTATTGCTACGGATATAGTTCTAGAACTTAGTATATACTTGATAATGCACATTTTTTTTTAAAAAATAGGCATGCAAAACACGCAATTTCAATCTAGAAAAATGATTGATAGGTGATATTATTAATTTATTAGTTATTTGCTTCACATATTTTCTTACCTTAAGGCTTAAGAGATAAAATATGTCAAAAAAATAATTAAAAATCAATAAGATTCAATATCATAATTAAAAGTTACTAAGATCCAAGAAAATAAAAAGGATGAGGATTTTCTATACAACATTCGCGCTATTTCACGCTATATAAAAAAAATAAAAATAGGATATGATATACTTATAGTATCTTACTTTCTATCCTAATCATCACATGGATTATTAAAATAGAATAAAGTACAATTATTATATTTTTATCTCTTGTCTTGAATACAATAGTTATATATATTGTAATTAGATTTTATCGAATGTTTGTGACAATAGTTTATAGTAGTATTTGTTAAAGTTATAATATTATTTATTAATGTCAAAATTAATCCCCAAACAGATTCAACTGATGATGAAAATCAAAAGAAATAAAATATATTATTTATTAATTTTATTAGAAACATATCGCGTGATGATAACTCAATTGATAAAGGAATTTTAAAATATCTACTTATCCATTCAAGGTAAATTTAAATTGTCACACTACTAAAATAATTGTTGGAACCAACATATTATTATATAAGTGATAGATATTTGGACTCCTTTATTATTTGGTATTAAGTTGGAGATTCAAACTCCAATAAGTGCATATAGAAAAATATTTATTGGGATAAATCAATCTTTCTTAAACTAGAGAATTAGTTTGCGCAGCTGTTTACGGAAAATAATTTGATTTTGCTAAAACAAAATTAGTTGAAAAAATAACAATTGTTAGTTGGTTCAGTGTTAATTTACGTTGAACTTGATAGAAAAGTAAAACGGTTCGATCTCCCGCAATTGAAATTGAAAGAAAGCTGAAATCACTTGATGTTATAACTAATCTTCGAAGCAGATTCAATTTGCAATGAAAAAAAAAAAAAGTTGAAAAGATATAATACAGATGGCGGGTATTGAGGTTGGTTGTGATTGTGAGAACAATAGCTGTAGAGTATGTGCCAACCAACGAATGAACGATAAGTGAGTGAGTGAGAAAAGTGACAACAGTGGAAGTTTTTGCTCAAACCACGAAACTCAATATACCCTTTTTACTTACTTGATCACCATGATCAAAGCCATGACGTGCAGGAACATACACACATGAATCCAAATCCATACATAAATTGCCCTTTATTTTCGCCGCGAGGTGTCTATGTCTACTTTTCTCGTGATATTTTGTGAATAAATAAAAATAATCAATATTTATTTTTTCTCACAAAAAAAATATCTAAATACAGTCAATTACGTGTTATTTATACTAGTTTAAGTATATATCTCTCTTCTTTTTTATGAATGAAAATATTCCAATACTATACTCCAGCCAAAAGAAATATTCCTTACTATACCTGTTCTATACTCTACCAACATCATGTGGTATACGGATGTAAAAGCTGTGTTCATGCATTTGTGCAATATTCATTCGTAAAGGAAATGTTATACGATTTCAACAAATATTTTAAACGTGTTTTAAATGAAAATTATATTAAAATATTTTTAAGATATACAAAATAAATTAGATTCATCATCGTAATTTTTTTAAAAAGGTAGTGGTGGGCAATATATTATGTTATTTTATTTTTTGACGATAAGCAATATCTTATTTTAATATTCCTTTAAATGTTTGATTATTTTTTTTGGTAGTAAATATATGTTTTATTTCATAAAATCCAAGTAAAATTTATTAAGTTATACAAGTCTATTTAATGGAATTTGAAAGTAATATATATACAAAAATCTTGTAATGATAACAAAAAATTGAGTGGCAACAAAAATTTAAATTATATTTATTTATACAAGTCTACCAAAAAAGGGAGAAATTTATTTGTATTTTTTTCGCAGGAAAAAAATTATTGTAAGGTTCATTATATGCAGGGCAAGATATATTCATAGAGAGATAGATGATAATTGATAAAAGTTAGTGTCGAGTTTTGATTTTTTGTCAAAAAAAAGAAGTTTTGATTCAGGATTTCAATTTGTTAAAGAAACTATGAGCAACCAAACAGCAAAAAAAAATCGTTTTATATTATGGCATAGTAATTTCTTTGTTTGGTACAAATGGCATAGTGTTTTGTAATGTACTTGCATGATATTTTTAATTTATACAATAGTTTATAAAAATTTGACTGCATTGTCCCCGTGAGTGTTGGTATGAACAATTTCAGTCATTAGACAGCTTGACAAAAAAATAATAATTTGCTATATTTACTGTTTCAAAAGCTTAAAATATCTAAGATTATTTGTTAACAAAAGTGTTGTTAATAAAAAATAATAATTAAAGTTTAGACAATAAGAAATTAAAAAAATTAAAGCATTTGATTGAGATTTTATCATTAAAAATTACTTTTCAAAAGGATAAAAATATTTAAGACGTCCCACTTTTCAATCAATAAAATCAAACACTATTAAGGAAAAATTAAATTCATTCAAAAAGTAAATAAAAGCCATATTTGTGATTTAATTAATTACCATTAAAAACTAGTTTAACGAAACAAAAAAAAAAGAATAAAAAAAAATTGAATCACTTTGATGAACCGGTGACTGTGAGGATACATTTGATTGACATTTTGAAGACCAAGCTGGAATATACCTAAAATAAAAAAGAACCAAGCTGGCTGCTGGCAGTAGTAATGAATAATGATCCAGGAAGGGTGAGAACCTCAGCGTGAGCCGTGAAGCCCAAGAATAGATTCACACGTTTTTTTCTTCTTCTAATAATCCCAAATTCTAGACTAAAAATCCCAGTTACACAGTTTATAATAGTAACAATAATTCTATATACTGTACCAAAAATATATTCTATAACATACTAGTAGTATTAAAAAAATAATATAGAATAAAAACCGTGTTTTACACGGACCAAGAATGGAAAAAGAAAATTGTGATTGGCATAGCCACGTAGTACATACATATCCATCCATTCACACCTCCACTCTACCTGTCATTGTTTGAACTTTGAATTGATCATATCCCCCTAATTTTTGATTAGTTGATAACCAAAACCATCACTAGTTACTACTCCTACCTTGGGGGCTTAATGGTATTATTAACGGTAATAGTAAGTGTAATTAGTTAGCTCACATACACACACATGCATACATCACTGATGACATGACACATGGAAAGAAAAAGGAAAGGAGTAAGGTAGCGCAGACGTATCGCACAGTAGCAAGCAACGCATAGCTTTGACTTAGAAAAAGTCATATCCATTCGTAGTACTCTTCAATTCATTAGTTGACCGACTTCACTCTCTTTTTCCCCCCCCCTCACCAAGTCACCAACTCTATCACTTACCCTCTTTCCTTCCTTCCCCTATATATAAACCCCCCCTCACCCTCTTCACTTTCACAATATCCACTCATCTCATTCTTCACTCAACACTACTCATACACACAACAATTCAATTAATCATTAATTTATTATTATTATTATTATTACTATCATTGTGATTAATTAGCTTAATGGCTTTAGAGTTACAACAATCTCTCAATTCTTCTCCAACAGGAGCAACTACTCCTTTCCCTGCAACTTTCAAACCACAACAAGATCAAGAGATTCATGAACGTGACTCTTTCGTTAAGAAGAAAAGATCAAAACGACCGCGTATTAGTAATCCACCTACTGAAGAAGAATATCTTGCTCTCTGTCTCATCATGCTTGCACAAAGCGGCAACAAAAACAACAACAACAAAATCAACATCTCTGATGATTTTATTCACCATCAAACTCAATCACCGCCATCACCACCGTCACCGGTGAAGCTGAATCATCGGTGCAGTGTATGTAACAAAGCTTTTCCATCTTATCAAGCACTTGGCGGTCATAAAGCAAGTCACCGCAAATCCTCATCTGAAAACCAAAATACCGCCGTTAACGACACCGTCTCTGTAACAACCACAACCGTTACATCAGGTAAGATGCACGAGTGTTCCATCTGTCATAAGAGTTTCCCTACCGGTCAAGCTCTTGGTGGACACAAACGGTGCCACTACGACGGAGGTAACCACAACAACAATAACAGTAGCAGCAACGTGAACGCTAATAACAACAGTGGAATCACAATCTCTGACGGCGCTGCTGCTTCTTCCTCCATCGGTCACCGTGGTTTTGATCTCAATTTACCAGCGCCTCTCACTGAATTCTGGTCTCCGTTGGGATTAGGCGGTGGAAATTCGAAGAAAAATAAGGTGAACGTGAATCTAGCCGGAATCGGCGAACAAGAGGTGGAAAGTCCGTTGCCGGTAACCGCCAAAAGGCCGCGTTTGTTTTCGGGGGAAGAAGACAAGGATGAAACGGCGTAGTTTTATTAACACAGCGTTATTTTAATATTTAATTAATTGGGGGTTGAATTTGTTGGTATAGTGCAGTGAATATGAATCGCACATATTCTAGCACGCACTAGCTAGTTTACATTTTTACATTTTCTTGTTTTTATTTTAATTAATTAATTGGGTTAGGGGAATTGAATTGATTGAATTGGGATTAGATTTTGTTTCTGCTCTCAATTCTCTCTCACTTTTTATCTGTACAGACAAAATTTGTTGATTGCTCTTGGAATCTTTACTTCATACTCATCCATTCAATCTAACAATTTCTTTATTTATATTTATTGTAGTTTTTCATTATATTAATATTAAATATTTATATATATATATATATATATATATATATATATATATATATATATTTACTCAGTCTTTATATATAATTTTTTTTTACTCATTTACCTTTAACTATTCTCTTTGAGCATAATTCCTTTAATTAAATCACTACTTTTTTAAGTAGATTGGCAAAAAAATTATGTGTGAAAATAAAATAAAAATTATACTTGGTCAAAAGATTTATTGGACATTAAATGTATCGACAAAGTTAATTAATTTTGATAAATGTTATTGACTGTATATGTCATGAACTTTTTGGTGGTAATATATGGTGTTCATATTTGCCGTACACATGTTCCTCTTTTTTAAAAAATAAAATTAACAATAGTATTCATTTTTCCTCAAAGAAAAGTCTTTTGTAACCAAAAAAAAAAAAATGTCTTTATTATTTTGATATACTATCATATTTTCAGAAAATATTACAAAATGGATCCTCTAAATTTTTTTTTAACATCAATCACATTTTCTCAATTTCTTTTAGAATTAAATATTGTTTTATATTTATAATTTAATGGTTAATTGTCCCACTTTATTTACTTAATTTTTTTTTTCACTTGAGAAGATCCATACTTCAAATTTTAAAAAACAGATCTAACATAATTACATAAAAAACAATATAATCTGCAGAAGTTTATAACATTTCTAGTAAGATTTATGATATGCATATATTTTTACATTTCAAAAAAATAGACGAGTATATATGTAACCAAAAAAAAACAATAGGTGAGCTAATTAAGAGTTTGATTTTCAGGATAAATTATAGCTTATGACTTTTAAATTATTTATACTTAAAAGTCAATTTTTTTAATAGTCGAATATTATGTAATATATATGTTGTTAATCAAAAGTGGTGTATAGTACAAGTACAGGTATTAAACCCAAATTAATTGAATTGAACATAAGAGATTAATTGGATTGGGTCAAGTCTTCTTCCATAAAATAATAAAGATGATGAGAGGTTTACTTTGGACCCAAAACATCCACTTCATGCCGCGTGAACAACGCAGGGACACAAGGAAAGGAAATGTGCATGTTTAATTGTTCTTCCAAAAGTCATTTTTGACAGCTTAAATGATCTGTATCCAATACTAATCATCATCTTAATTGAAGTTTTAGAGTAGGCTTACTAACACTAAATGCATGCCACTAATAGCTAGTGTTGTATAAAGTCTTCTATATATTTCACTCATATTTTAATTATTATAGAGAAATTAAAATTAGAAGACAAATATAAAACAAAGTATTATTATGATTTGATTTGAAGGGATATTATACACACTATGACTACACATAACATATAGTACTAGTAATTAGTTGTGAAGTGCCATCTTAGTATTATTTTAGGATAATGTGGGTTGAACCTAAACCTTTGCATGTGGTTCTTGCCTTTAATGCACATGTTGGTATCATTATACCGAATTTACAACCGATTTATCTGTGGCTAAGGACACTTGTTATTGGGTTGGCAAATCTATCTACCCACTAATTAATAACAAGTCTTTGTATGTATCCACTATCCAGAATCTTGTATATACTGTGTCTGTGCTAGTACTTAATTTAGATTTAGATTTAGCAACAGAAAAAGCATCCCCTTCGAATTCTACTTTCTAATGTATTAAAATGTTGAGAATTGGACTTAGGTAGATCCAAATAGATAGCCCATAAAAATTTATCTTAGAAAAACCCAAAAGCTTTTATTTTATATTTTCCTCACTCACTACATATAGCTAACCTCAGTAGTATTTTATTTTCAGTTTTAATAAAACCTAATTTATTGAGTTTTTGTACGTTGTATTAATTTAGTTTGACTAAAAAGTAGGAGTAATCATAGTATCTTCAATCAAGCTAGGTTGCCTAGTGTTATGGTGACACTTGGTTTTTTTTTTTTTCTTTCGAAATTCACCTGAATTTGATTTTAGTAGAGGATGACTTCTTAATTGTAAAAAATAATTGACAAAATAATGTGAAATTTAGATCATTTATAATATAGAAAGAGGATATGATTGGAATAATTGGGAAGAAAAATAAAGGAGAGAATTGAAGGTGGTTAAAATTTGAGATGTAAAAATTGTTAAATTTTGAGAGAAAATAAATAAAATGAGAGGTTTATTTTCCGTTTAATGGGAGATCTTAGAAAATATCAAGGCACGTTCGATCAAACCTATTTTTTAATATTGTGTAACATATTTTATCAATTTATTACACCTCGCCCTAGTAACATTTTTGCAAATTTAGTTTTGAGCAATGCTATGAAGTACAATATGCTAACTCGTGAAATTGGACAACGGTAGGAAAAAATAACCATACATGAAGTTGTGATGGTAAAATATAAGACAAATGATAAGTAAAAAAAAAGTAATAACAAGATAATAGCAATGTAATTCTTGCATTTCTTCAAATTTTAGGGTTTTAGAATTATGCATTTCTTCAATTTTTGATTCGTAATATATGGTATTTTCTTTAGTTTTTAAATCGTGTTTTTCTTCCAAAATTATTCATATATACAATGTTTTGATTTGTTTTGGCGCATCCACAATATTATGTGAAGTTCCACCAATGATGGAGTCTATTTATTTTTTAAAAAATGATAAGACTCCAAAAATCTGACTCAATAATGTGACTCATTGTATATATATCTAAAGTAAAATTTATTGTGAAGATCGACTTTTAAAAATAAAAAATTACGCATATAAATGTAAGATTAAAAAAAAAAACAACAAATATTACTGCTCAATAAAATTCAATCTAATCAATTGAGCTATTATTTATACATTTTTATTGTAGAAAATTTTGAAATATTCTAAAACCCTAACTTAAATTATTTATTTATTTAGCCATTAGGCAGGCCTGCTAAAAAAAAAAAGGATTCTGAAAAGAGAATTTGCAGTGATCAGTGTTTCTATAACACTATGAACTATATTGTGAAAATTTCTAGCTGGTTCATATATATAAGCTAACAAAAGTTTATTGACATTTTATTAATTAAGATTATCCAAACACCAATAACACTAATATAAAACACACTATTATGAGCACATAAGTTCAAATAAATTATTTAAATTCTTGATTACTTAATTTGTTTAGCCAGAGTGGCTGCTTTATACACTATGAATGAATGGAACAAAAGTACTCTTTCCAGGAAGTTAAATTTACTGGTATTCTCGTGACCAAGTTCTATTTGGCAAGACGTGTGGGGAATGGTTCAACGTGGTACTCTATCTACTAATTAATAATTCATTCATCCAACTAATTAAGTAACCAAAGCTACCTTAATTGAGTTGTGAACAACTTTATTTGCCAAGTTTATGAATTTGAAAGCAGCCTTACGCGGTGTTAATTAATATGTGGCTATATTACAAACCATATGATATGATTAACAAGTTGTGACTTGAAGGAGTCTCAAATCGTTTATTCCATGCGTGTCGTGTTGTCAAAGTCGGTTCCTCCAAACACGGTATTAGTATTTGGCTAGATAATAGTGTAACTTACATGAAAATTAAATTATTGTAAGGTAAGAGTTTTTTTAAAAAAATTATATTATTATAAGAGATTAGCTAGGTATGCACTGACATGTAATTTTTTTACATATGTACTCAATAATTTTTTTTGTCAGGTAGTATAGTGGTTAGAATTTCACCTCTTAAAGGTGAATAAGTGGGCGTACCAATATTCGAACTCTGGTCATGCATTTTACGTACAAATGTCCTACCAATTAAGATAGGCCCACGGAACGTATTTGTCGCGGTGATTTATGGATATCAAGCTATTAATTAGCGTTGAATCACAATTTTTATTTCACCACCGATCTTTTATTTTTCCAAGGAAAAGGGAAAAAGTTCGAAATAACCCTATTTATTTTGAGATTAAAGGTTCGGGGGTTAGTTACGTCAATGGAAGATATTAGCACCCTAAACGTCTATAGTACTCTATAGGAACCTCTTATTTTATTTTATTTTTGTGCTAAAAATTAATTTGCTTGTTTAGAAAATATGTACATGAATAAAAGTTTAAAGTGTTAATTGAAAAAAGAAAAGAAAAAAAATGTTTTTTTGTTATTTTTAGTGATTTGGGAAGACATATAGTCTTTTGCACTACGTACCCGTTGAGGGATCAAAACCTCGTAGTTCGGGGTAAAAATTAAAAGTTGTTTGTTGATGTTTTTTAATTGTGAAAATATTTTAAAGTAAAAGCCAAGTGGCAAAAATGTTTTTGAGTGTGTTTTGTTTTTCTTTTAAATTTTTGAGGAAAAATAAAGTTTAATATATTTACATGAATTAAAATTTATTAAAAAAAACAATTTCGAAAAAGTCTCTCGACGAGTATCGAGGTTTTTAATAAAAGATATTCTTTTTTGAAAATGGTTTTTTGACTTATTTGAATGTTTTTTTGGTTTCTTGTTATAAAAAGAAATTAAGTGCGACAAAATAAACTAAATATAATTAAATAAGAACTAAGCGCGAGAGATTTTCTAACGATATTGGATCGAAATGAAACTCTTCTTTTCCTTGAAATTTCTACGCTACTATTTTCGTTTATGACATAAAGCGATAAAAATAAAATGCATGCTATGCAGATTCTCATTTATATATTTACAAGGTTCCTAAATACATTCTTAAATTAAAATAAATAATGATGCAAAAATTAAAATGCAATAAAATGAATTCTAAATAAACAATATAAGAAATATGGGCAAAAAATATATAATAGTCTAAATCTAAACCTGCAAAACAAATGGTTAGTTTCACAAAAAAAAACAGGCAGGGGTGCGCACAACAACCAGGGGGGCGCGCAGCAATAACTGGGCAGTGGAGACAGCTTTGAACTTCTGGACCCGAAAGCCCACTGCAGAGTCAGTCCAAAGCAAAGGACTATAAAAGATTTTTTTAGCCAAAAAAACCTCATTTTTCTGATTCTTTCTCTCTCTAAATCCCGATTTCTCTCTCTTGTTCTTGAGTGTTGAAGAACACTCATGTATTTCCAGAAACCGGCGAGCTCCGGTGGTGGTTCGCGGCTGCCGGAGCGGCGGCGCCACCACCGGAACCCTAATAACCTAAAAAAACAATTTTTTAAGTAAAAATCCCTCTTTTTAGCCTCTACACGCACGAATCGGCCTCTGAACCTGCAAAAAACAGAATTTGGGACACAACAAAATCAAAAGCAAAATTTCCAGATTTAATGTTTCTACCTTTTTCTTTTTCGATTCTGTTTCGATTGTTCTGGGCTTTGTTTCTATTTGTTGTTTGATTTTCGGTTTGTGGGTGTTTGAGAGGTTACATGCTTTGATTTTTTTGGTTGTATTTGGGTTGTTGTTTGTGTTGGTTACAGGGATGGTTCTAGATACGGGGTTTGGATGATGAGGTTAATTAATGGTGGAATTGTTGATGGATTGGTGATACTGTAGTTGGTGTGGTGAATAGGTGATTATTGGGTTTTTGTAAGAAACATAAGATTCCAAGAATTGCTTTTTACGGGTAAAAGAATTTGGTTTCTCAAGGGAATTGTGTTGCGGCTGTGTTTGTTTGTTAGGCTCGTGGTTGTTATTTATAGTGAAATTAATTGGTGATTGAGTAACTTGGGGAAGAGTTGTGAGAGATTGAAGGAAATTGAATATTTGATTTATTTTTGTTTGACTTGCTTAAGAAAAGAATCTTGAATTTTTATTTTGAATATTCTCACAGAAAATAAAATAGGAATAAAGTAACAAAATAATAATGAAAAAAAAGAACAAAATACAATTTAATTAAAAGGAGATAAATAATGAAAAAAAGTAGTATTAGTGAGACTCGAACTAATGACCTTACGCTTACCAACCAACAAGCACCTTGAATTGCCAAATGAGCTAGCTTACTTTTTGGAAAAAGAGTGCGACGAATTAAATATATTCACATGAGAGAAAGCAAATAATCCGAAATTTTAGAGCGCAATAATTTTGACTCTGACTCGGACACTTGACATATATATATACTTTTTTAGAAAAAAGTTAATGAGAAAATTGAGGGAAAATCTTTAGAATGACTCTATTTAAAATATGATAAGCAGGTATGACGTGGTCAAAAAATGGGGTATCACAGATGCCCCTATTTAAGTTTCTTCGACCAGAGATTTGAAAAAGAAAAAAAGATGATGTTTTTTTTTGTTTTGAATCGACGGTAGAAGAGACTTAAATACAGAGTACCCCATTTTGACCGAGCTAAACTACAAAATGCTATGATGTGATGTTATGAATGTTATGCTTGTGTGTTTGAATGCAAGACACTAATAATTATCTGACTGAGAAAGAAGTTCATTGGAGAACAAGAGTAATGAAGACAGAAAGCAGTAAAGTCCTGTATGCGGACAGAAAGTAGTAAAGTCCTGTATGCGGACATAAGCAATAAAGTCCAGTGTAGGGACAGAAGTAAAGACATAAAGCGATAAAGTCCTGTGTGCGGACAGAGTTAAAGACAGAAAACGATAAAGTCCTGTGTGCGGACAGAAAGCAGTAAAGTCCAATGTAGGAACATAAGCAATAAGGTCCAATGTAGGGACAGAAACAGTAAAGTCCGGTGTAGGGACATAAGTAAAGACAGAAAACAATAAAGTCCATTGTAGGACAGAAGTAAAGACAAAAGCAATAAAGTCCAGTGTAAGGACAGAAGCAGTAAAGACAGTGTACGCCAACATTGTGGGATGGCTAAGGACGAAAATAAATACAGTGTCCACCAACATTGTGGGATAGTAAGGACACAACAAGGAAGCAAATTGTCTGCCGTCATTGTGGGAGAGCAGGACAGAGGAAGAAATATAATGTCTGCCGTCATTGTGGGAGAGCGAGACATAACAAAGGAATAAATTGTCTGCTATCATTGTAGGAGAGTAGGACACAAGATAATGTTTGCCTTCATTGTTGGAGAGCAAGACACCAGAAGAAAAATAATGTCTGCCATCATTGTGGGAGAGCAGGACATCATTAGAAAGTAAATGTCTTGACCAGACACATTGGAGAAGATTTCTTTTGAGGAACTTGAATGTAATCTTGCAAATTGGTTGCAAATTGTGATGTATGATTGATGGGGACATTTTTGGCCAGACGCACTGGGGATGACTCTTTTGTGATATATGACTTGATGGAGACACCTCTGGACCAGACACACTAGGGATGACTCTTTTGTGATATATGACTTGATGGAGACACCTCTGGACCAGACACACTAGGGATGACTCTTTTGTGATATATGACTTGATGGAGACACCTCTGGACCAGACACTCTGGGGATGACTCTTTTATGAAATAACTGAAACAAGACACTGTATGATCAATGCAATCATGTATGAATGATTCTTTTTCATATGTATGTATGTATGTATGTAAAAATGTATATATTAAAGTATGAATGATTGTATGATATGAATGTATGTATGACTCTTGTATTTGTATGACTGTACAAGACCTGTATGACTTGGACGGAACAAGACTGGACAGGTAAGATAGGAAGTGGCCCGACATAGCTATACAACCACTTGTCAGTTCTTCATTGGGAAAAACACCCTTGAATTTAAATCAAATCATCGAGGCGTGGTCTGGTGCCCAGTATCAGCTGATGGTGAAATGAACCTTTCTTGGGGATAAAGCCCATTAATCAGAAGTCTGGCAGAAGTCGCCATTTGTAAACTGAAATATAATGCTTTCTCATGGCCATGCTTCGACAGTCATGCTTTTTGCTTTGTGTTTTGTTTGTTTTTTTTTTTTTTTTTTTGCTTTTTTTTAGAAATCCCTGACTTTTGCTTGGATCGTCCCTTCGGATTTTCAATCCACCGGGAATATTTTTGTTTTGTTTTGTGCCCCTAATTTTTGCCTGGATCGCCCTTTCGGGTTTTCAATCCACCGGGACGCTCATTTTTGCCCAAGCCGCCTTTTCAGGTTTTCAACTTAGCGAGCCCTTTTTTTTTTTTTTTTTTTTTTAAGCAATGATTGTGTTTGTCTATCCGTTCTCAAGACAGATGTCGTTGTATGCTTCTATGAATCATGAGTTGGAGAATAATATGCTTGTAGTTTATGCTTAAAAGATATGAGAAAGTTCTGATCAACCAACTTTTAGATCCCACTGTTGAGGATGCTTCAAATCGGAAGTACTCTGACAGCTAATGTGCCCCAAGCGAGTGAATCATTGACTCTGAATCTTTGAAAGGAATGCCCCTGGGGATAAGGTCGTGCCCCTGATTGGCAGAATCCTGAGGTAACTTGCCCCAAGTTAGTGAAATTTCGACTTCGAATCTTTTGAAGATAATGCCCCTGGGCGCAAGGTCTTGCCCCTGATTGGCAGAATTATGAGGTAACTTGCCCCAAGTTATAAGGGTTTTGAGTTGATCTGCCCTTGATTACACCATTTGCTTGAATTTCCTTGATGCCAAGAATAAATTTGCAAATAAAATTGTTTCTTTTAAAAAGTGTTTCTGATGTGATGTTCATGCAGGTTTTGGAACCGAAAAAGATTTTATAAAAACATGTGTGGTGTGTGTAAAAGATAGTTATTCAACAAACAGGTGGAGTCAATTTTAACAAGATTTTGCTGATTACGCTTTCAAAGTGACCCAGTTTCAATTAGGTCTTTTGAGGGTTATAACGTGGCCTGGTTCACGGTTTTGAAAAAAAGGATTTTTAGGCTCAAAGTTCTGTTTTAACCCACCCACTCTTCCTTGATGTACTTCATTCCTACACTCAATTAATTCATCTGACACACTTTGGTCATCCAGAGGATTTCTTTGACAATGATGTGTGAGATTGACACTTTGGTCGACAAGAGGAATTTTGCCAATAATGTTCGAGGTTGACACCTTGGTCGAAACCTTGATGAGACTCATGAAATGACAGTCACTATTTAATCACGAGCTTGCTTTTGATTTTAATTTTTTTGCTCTTAATCCCTAATTTTTGCATGGACCAACTCTTTTGGTTTTTGTGGACCATCGGGATGCCTTGATTTTTGCCTAAGTCTTTTTGCTTAGCGGGCCTTTTTGTTTTTTTTGTTTTTTTTTTGTCCTTTTTGATGTAGGAGGATTGTGATTGCCACATATTATTTTGAGCTTTGTCCTCTTGATTTCTTGTATTTCAGACTAAAGGATCCTCTTGTATCAGGATGTATCATTGAATTAATTGAAAAACTACCCTGCCCCGGGTCAAGATTAAGGGTTATTTATTTAGAGAAAGAACACCGACTTCTGGCTCAAAGGGGTTGAATACGGTTTATCTCCTTATTTCTCCGGTGTTTGGGAAGTGAAACAATGCCTTACATCGTCAACCGGGTCTTACTTAATGAAAGCATGTATCAGCACACATCAACAATTTTAATCATTTTGTTTACATCATTCTCCCCTCAAGTTTGTTAACGTGAGAAGTGAAAAAGCACAGGAAAAAAGAGTGAATACGAATGAATGGATTCCAAAATATGCATGTTCATTGTTTTTAGAAACATTAATTAAAAGATACAACTTAAAAGTGCAAACAAACGCTTGGCAAGAAAGAAATTGTAATAAGAGGCTTAGTGATCCTAAGGACATGCTTCTTGATAATCTTGAATTAAAATGAGGGTGAACTTTGGACGTTCAAGCTTGGATCATTGAAAGATAACATGTTGGTACGGACCAAATTCTGAACCTCTTTTCTGAGTGCATAACATTGTTCAACATCATGTCCGGGTGCTCCTTGATGGAAAGCACATGTGAGGTCAGCACGATACCAAGCAAGCGGCTTTTCAGGCACATGAGGAGGTGGCTTGGTACAGACAAGGCTTTTCGCAAGTAGAGCAGGAAGCAAGTCTGCATACTTCATTGGTATAGGGTCAAATGATTGCTTTCTTTGAGTACGAATTGATTGATTTGAGGAATGGTCGAGACAGCAGCAACATGTGGGTAAACATGGGCGTCTTCCCTTGTTAAACGTCCTTGACGGACTGCATCTTCTAAACACATTCCCACCTCCACTATTTCAGTGAAATTCTTTGACACACGGCCAACCATCCTCTCGTAGTAGAAAGGATTGAGGGTATGCAGAAACATCTTGCACAAATCTTTCTCTTCTAAGGGTGGACGAATTTGTGCAGCAAGCTCTCTCCACCGCTGGGCATACTCTTTGAATGATTCATCTTCCTTTTGAGTCAAAGCCCGTAGCTCATCCCTATCCGGGGCCAGATGTGAATTGTAGTTGTATTGTCGAACAAAAGCATTAGCAAGATCATTAAAAGTGCGGACATCAGCACTGTCCAGATCCATGTACCATCTTAGTGCTGCACCAGTCAAACTGTCTTGGAAGTAATGAATGAGCAGCTTATCATTGTTAGTCTGGGTCGACATCTTTCTTGCATACATCACTAGGTGAGCTCTAGGGCAAGTGCTTCCTTTATATTTCTCAAAATCGGGCACTTTGAACTTGTATGGAATTACAACATCGGGAACCAAACAGAGTTCATGGGCATTCTGACCAAACAATTCTTTTTCTCGGAGAGCTCTCATCTCTTGCTGCATTTTATTAAATTTGTCATGTAGGTCCTCCACCTTATCAAATCTTCCCACACTTTCGGAATGAAAGATAGGTGCCTGATTTTGTTGAAGGGCGTGGACCAGAGGTGCTGAAAAAGTCATCGTAGCCTGAGGAAATGATAGACCAGGCTGAGGAACCGGCACTGTTTGTTGAGCATTAGAGGCTTGTATTTCAGAGACCACGGGATGAAACCCACCATTGGGCATATGCTGAGGCATGCCCCATGTACAACCTTCGGGCCTAGTTAATTGAGAAGGGCTAGTGAGCACAATAGTTGGCTGAATGCTAGTAAGCTGAGGGACCGACACCTGAGCTTGAGTTTGAGTAGCCAAAATACCAGTCACCATGGCGGTTAGCTTCTCTATTTCCCCTTTCATATTAGTTACTTGCTCACGGAGTGCTTGATTCTCTCTCTCGAGACGTTTCATTTTCTTCCTTAAGTTGGCTCGAGTGTTGTAGATACAAGTATACTTGTAGTAAATACGTCGGGCCACTTTCTTGACTGAGCAAAGAGAAAAGGAGAATATGAGACTCGAGTTGGAGACTTATGAATGCAGTATGATGCATGATGTGTTTATGCTAAAATATGCAAAGTTTTTTTTTGTTATCGAAAGACTCATACTAAATTATTTGTAGACATTGTAGAGAACATTCATTACACTTGATAATATGATACATTACAAGACAATTCTCTTTTTACAAACAGAGCCTAGGGACAAACTACTTCCACGACATTTGATAATTGGAACATTATAAAGTAGTTGAAAAGTCCGGCTTCTTGAAACTTATCTTCTTGATGTTTTTCCTTACAATATCCATATCTACAATGTTTACAAAAAAATTTAATTTAAGTCCTTCGATATCGGATGAGAAAATATTTATGAATGATGAATGTATGCATGATTATGCGGAAAACATGGTGGGGTTAAGTCCATAATGTTGGAGTCAAAGGTGAGAACCCTCCCACACGGTGAGAATTATGGTTTATTTGTACCTGCATCACGGGTTCTACAAAGTTCCCAAAGTTATCAACCTTCTTTTGGATATTATCGGTTTACGCAACTGACTCACGGTCCAATAATATTCGCAAGAAGATCTCGTTTGAGTGTAGCCTCGCGTATCGACTAAATACAAGACTTACTCTTGACTTAGCCACCGCGCTACGTCCTAAAAGGCCAAGAGGGGTTAATGTGATTCTAAGGTCCACAGCTTCTCGGGACACTCACATTGAAAGTAATAACACCACCATGACTTTTCATGACAGCGAGTACTACCGTCGTGAGGCCTCCACTGAGCGAGGTTGTATCACATGTGCATCATAATCCAAACTACTCTGGACATGTCACTATGATTCTACCTCATCCTATCTTATTGTTGCTCTCAAGCCCGGGTTAGGACTTATTTCACCACTCAAATGAACCCAAGCAAACATATATACACATATATACATACAAGCAAAAAATAATAGCACGAAACTAAATATTAAACAAGTTAGGCTCAACCCTCTTTAGGGGAGTCACCAGTGAAGTCGCCATTTCTGTCGCGGTGATTTTTGGATATCAAGCTATTAATTAGCGTTGAATCACAATTTTTATTTCACCACCGATCTTTTATTTTTCCAAGGAAAAGGGAAAAAGTTCGAAATAACCCTATTTATTTTGAGATTAAAGGTTCGGGGGTTAGTTACGTCAAGGGAAGGTATTAGCACCCTAAACGTCTCTAGTACTCTATAGGAACCTCTTATTTTATTTTATTTTTGTGCTAAAAATTAATTTGCTTGTTTAGAAAATATGTACATGAATAAAAGTTTAAAGTGTTAATTGAAAAAAGAAAAGAAACAAATGTTTTTTTGTTATTTTTAGTGATTTGGGAAGACATATAGTCTTTTGCACTACGTACCCGTTGAGGGATCAAAACCTCGTAGTTCGGGGTAAAAATTAAAAGTTGTTTGTTGATGTTTTTTAATTGTGAAAATATTTTAAAGTAAAAGCCAAGTGGCAAAAATGTTTTTGAGTGTGTTTTGTTTTTCTTTTAAATTTTTGAGGAAAAATAAAGTTTAATATATTTACATGAATTAAAATTTATTAAAAAAAACAATTTCGAAAAAGTCTCTCGACGAGTATCGAGGTTTTTAATAAAAGATATTCTTTTTTGAAAATGGTTTTTTGACTTATTTGAATGTTTTTTTGGTTTCTTGTTATAAAAAGAAATTAAGTGCGACAAAATAAACTAAATATAATTAAATAAGAACTAAGCGCGAGAGATTTCCTAACGATATTGGATCGAAATGAAACTCTTCTTTTCCTTGAAATTTCTACGCTACTATTTTCGTTTATGACATAAAGCGATAAAAATAAAATGCATGCTATGCAGATTCTCATTTATATATTTACATGGTTCCTAAATACATTCTAAAATTAAAATAAATAATGATGCAAAAATTAAAATGCAATAAAATGAATTCTAAATAAACAATATAAGAAATATGGGCAAAAAATATATAATAGTCTAAATCTAAACCTGCAAAACAAATGGTTAGTTTCACAAAAAAAACAGGCAGGGGTGCGCACAACAACCAGGGGGGCGCGCAGCAATAACTGGGCAGTGGAGACAGCTTTGAACTTCTGGACCCGAAAGCCCACTGCAGAGTCAGTCCAAAGCAAAGGACTATAAAAGATTTTTTTAGCCAAAAAAACCTCATTTTTCTGATTCTTTCTCTCTCTAAATCCCGATTTCTCTCTCTTGTTCTTGAGTGTTGAAGAACACTCATGTATTTCCAGAAACCGGCGAGCTCCGGTGGTGGTTCGCGGCTGCCGGAGCGGCGGCGCCACCACCGGAACCCTAATAACCTAAAAAAACAATTTTTTAAGTAAAAATCCCTCTTTTTAGCCTCTACACGCACGAATCGGCCTCTGAACCTGCAAAAAACAGAATTTGGGACACAACAAAATCAAAAGCAAAATTTCCAGATTTAATGTTTCTACCTTTTTCTTTTTCGATTCTGTTTCGATTGTTCTGGGCTTTGTTTCTATTTGTTGTTTGATTTTCGGTTTGTGGGTGTTTGAGAGGTTACAGGCTTTGATTTTTTTGGTTGTATTTGGGTTGTTGTTTGTGTTGGTTACAGGGATGGTTCTAGATACGGGGTTTGGATGATGAGGTTAATTAATGGTGGAATTGTTGATGGATTGGTGATACTGTAGTTGGTGTGGTGAATAGGTGATTATTGGGTTTTTGTAAGAAACATAAGATTCCAAGAATTGCTTTTTACGGGTAAAAGAATTTGGTTTCTCAAGGGAATTGTGTTGCGGCTGTGTTTGTTTGTTAGGCTCGTGGTTGTTATTTATAGTGAAATTAATTGGTGATTGAGTAACTTGGGGAAGAGTTGTGAGAGATTGAAGGAAATTGAATATTTGATTTATTTTTGTTTGATTTTGTTTGACTTGCTTAAGAAAAGAATCTTGGATTTTTATTTTGAATATTCTCACAGAAAATAAAATAGGAATAAAGTAACAAAATAATAATGAAAAAAAAGAACAAAATACAATTTAATTAAGAGGAGATAAATAATGAAAAAAAGTAGTATTAGTGGGACTCGACCTAATGACCTTACGCTTACCAACCAACAAGCACCTTGAATTGCCAAATGAGCTAGCTTACTTTTTGGAACAAGAGTGCGACGAATCAAATATATTCACATGAGAGAAAGCATATAATCCGAAATTTTAGAGCGCAACAATTTTGACTCTGACTCGGACACTTGACATATATATACTTTTTTAGAAAAAAGTTAATGAGAAAATTGAGGGAAAATCTTTAGAATGACTCTATTTAAAATATGATAAGCAGGTATGACGTGGTCAAAAAATGGGGTATGACAGTATTCAATAAAATTATATTTGCAGTGATACTTTTATAAGTTTTTTTATAAAATATAGGCAAAATTATATTATAGGTCCTTTATCTTTTTTGTTTGTAATATTTTGGTCATTTATCTTTTATTTGTAACAATATTTGGTCCTTTATCTATTTTTTTGTAACATTTTGGTCCTTTATCTTTTATTTGTAACACTTTGGTCCTTAAAGAAAATAAAAACATGAAATAATTTATGAATATGATGAACATAATGATCAAAATTATGAGTCTTATTTAATTTTAATAAAAATGTATTTTAAAAAATAAAATTCAGCATTTTTTTAATAAAACAAAATATGAAAAAAATGATTTACATGTGAATGTTATAAAAGATAAAGGACTAAAGTGTCACAAATAAAAGATAAAGGACCAAAGTGTTACAAATAAATAAGATAAAAGACCAAAATGTTACAAATAAAAGATAAAAGACCAAAATATTATAAACAAAAAAGATAAAGGACCTATGATATAATTTTGCCTAAAATATAATGTCAGGTATTTATATATTGTAATTTGATTAAATACATGTGTAAAATAGTGTTACACAATCCGTTAATATAAATTAAATCTTAGCTATTGCAATGAAATATCCTTTATTGTTTTTTTTCCACCACCTATTTAATCTGATTTGAGGGGCAGTTCTAGTATCAAGTAGTTTAAGCTCATTTCCAATCGTAATTATAGAGATTCAACCGTGATCCTCCCTACAAATTCTATATACCGTCAACTTATATTGTACTTACGCTAAATACATATCATAGTCTAAACTCTGAATTTAAAAATTTTCTTACAACCACTACATGGTTGCCGAAGTTTAGCCGTCAACCAGCATGAAGTCATTGGAGCTCTGTCATTGACCAACAGCCATCAACTATACCATACAAATTGCGTAAAAAAAAAAGAAGAAAACTACACATACAAATAGGGTGGAGTACGTCAAATGAGTGTACACCAATAATAATCGTTCTAGTATTATATGCACAATTTGGCACCTTGTTTAGGAATTAGAGGTAGTGGTGGTGGTAGATCACCATTTCATCCCAATATATATGTCCACGAAACCAGAGATTATTAATGATCAGTCCAGAATTGTTTACTCTATATTCAAGTGGACGTGGATGCCCCCATTAGGCCTACGTACTTGTTTGCACGTGGCATATGTGACAAAATAATATTAGCTTAATTAAGGCAATTGGGAAGTTTAATGAATCTAGTGTCACATTTTCGGTTCATTATCAAATTATCATCACAGAAAAAAAAAAAATATCAATCAAACTAACATCGTTTATATGTGCCAACCTTAATTTTGTTTTAAATAAAACAAACTTAATTTTATTTAACGATGATATGATATCAGTTTTACAGTATATTTTAAACTAGGTCCTTTTTTTATCATACAAACTAGGTCTATTTAATCGTCAATGTAATAATATTATAATATCCAATGACGATAATATAGATATACTATGAAATAAAATAAAATTGGGGTGTATTCAAAGGTATAGAATAAAATGAATTTTTTTTAAGTGGAAGTGACAGTTGATTCTATAGAAGTTGTTAATGGTTTTTGACGATAGGAGTTGTTAATGATATTACCAACAAAAAATCATCTAAATTGGGTGGAAGGAGTTTGGTTAAAAGGATTCGTCAAATGCTAGAGTTTCTTTGGAAAATTGTTTTTAAGTACTCTTATCGCCTAACTAATCAACTAGCAGATGCATTAGCAAGACAAATCTACTATGTGAAGGAAGAGTGTTGTTTTTTCGAGGATTGTCCGAGTCATCTTAAGCACATCTTAGTTGCTGAGGAGAAGGGGTTTGTTACCCCTATGAGTGTTCTCCTATAGTTTTCTTTTTCCCCTCTTTGTAATAAAATAAATAAATTAGATGGAATAGAATGGAATACATTTCATTCCATACCAACCATGTACTTTTGATCTTACCTGGTCAGAGTCGATCTCGTCGGTGTTCGTCAAGCGTGAGCCCCTTGTTGAAGCGAAAGGGGGTTGTGTACCTGTATACACTCCGATGCTCAAGTCAGTATTTGTGTAAGTTTTGGTATTCAGAGGTAAAGAATGCGTACCTAACTCCTGCAGAATGAGGAGTTTATATAGCCCCCAGTGCTGGGCCAAGACCCCTGATGCGCAATAAATGCCCATCAAGTGGCTGCCGGAAAACGGCTGAGGAGCCATGATGAGCAGTTAATGCTCATCATTTCGGTGGTCGGCCGTTACAGTATGCAGAGATACTGCGACCATTGACCTGTGATTCTGGGTCGTGTCTTCAGTGGGCTGCGCCCGTCCCCAGGGGAGAGTGGGCCTTAAAGGCCAAGTCCATAACAACTTTCAATTTTGTTCCCTTCCAATTTAGGAGGTAAGTGATGAAATGCAAAAATTATTTTTCTCTTTCTAAAATATCTAAACAATGGAATGAAAAATTTATTTCATTTCCACATTCATTTCACTCCACTCTGTTCCGTTTTGCTTATCTCTATCCCATTAATCAAAATTAGACTCTATTTGGATAACTCAAAGTTAATGGAGTAGACTGAAACATAATGAAATGAACGAAATCAAACAATAAATTCATTCCAATATTTGAATAGTTTGTGACAGAACAAAACTAATTTTCCACTCCATAGTTTAGAAAATAAACGGGAACAAAATGAATTATAACATTTTTATTTCAATTTTTATACATATTAACGTTATTTTAATAAATTGGTCAAGAAACAAAGTCTCTGCGTGGCGGGGAACAAAATTGAGAAACTTTTTCCTCCTTTCAAAATTTTCTCATTTTCGAACCTCCATTTACGAAAAAATTGACTAGGGGTGATCGTATCCGAACCAATTTAAAAGTAAAACCGCAAACCGAACTAATTCAAACCGAAAACCGCAAAAAATTGCATTTAGTTAAAACCGTACGAATCATTTTTCTTCTAAACTGCACGGTTTGGTTTGGTTTGAATTGCGGTTTTCATTTAAGAAAACCAAACCAAACTGCAAAAGTTAACTTAACTATATCAACAAGTAGCAATCAACTTATTACCTAGTCAAACTTAGCAAGTCAAACCGAAATTAAGTTCATAAAACAGTAGGTTGTCAAAACATATAATTTCACGCAATTCAAAATTATATTATTAGTATTAAAAACAAGTTCTTATGTGTATAAAATTTATGTATATGCATATTATATCATGTAAACAATAAAATAAATTAAAATTTTCGATGTTTATTTTGTAACACGTTAGTAATATTGTCATATTTTTTATATCGTGATAAACCGCGAAAACCGAACAAACCCTAACCGCATTGATTTGTTTTGGTTTAAATAACTTTTTAAAAACGAATCGAACCAAACCGAACCGTATACAATTTTATCTCGCGGTTATAATAATTTTTATGTTCAAAACCGAAGGAAACCGCACCCCAAACACCCATAAAATTGATTTATTTATTTGTGAAGTGTTCTTTTCTCACTTACCATATTATTGAAGGAAGGGTATTTTCGTAATTGCCATTATCCATTATGCCGTTCATTCACCTATCTTCTTCTATCGTTCGTTCCCTCGCAAAACCCTAAGCCAGAAACAATCTCAATTGAAAAATTCAATCGCACATTTCAACATTCCGCCATAGCAGCACGAACAACAGCAGTTTCAATCCAGTTTCCAATATGACCGCATCGAAGAAAAATCATAAAGAGAAACCAATTCGCCGCAAGTAAGTTTCATCATCCAATTTTACGATAGCAGGGATTGTTGAAAGGAATATTGTGTGATTATTACATCACATGTTTGTTTTGTTTATGATGATAGTGCAATTTGTTTTTGTACAGGGAAGAGAAACCAGAAGAACCAGAATTACCAAAATACAGAGATCGAGCTAAAGAACGTAGGGAAGATGTAAATCCTGATTATGAACAAACTGAACTTGGATTTCATGCTGTTGCTCCTCCTGGCACCGTTGATATTACGTAAGCTTTCCAATTTCCATCACCTTTTGTTTTCCTGCATACTATGAAACAAAGACACCGGGCACGGACAGTGACATGTCGATAACAATGTAATCATATTTGGTGTTGTCATGTCAGTGTCGGACACTGATGTGTTTCCGCCACTAGGACATGCCTAAGCCGAGGAGTGTCTATGCTTCATAGGTTGCATACCCCGGACACTGTCTAATGTTGATAATATTTTATAGGTCATCTGATGCACACAAGTTGTCTATTGAGAAGAGCAAGTACCTTGGAGGTTCGTATTGTACTTTTATTATTTGTGTTCTACATTGACAAATCGCTATTGTTATTTGATGCATAATTTAGTACAAAGGTTTGGATTATGTTAATAACTTAGCTTGTTTGCTTTAATTTTACTGTTCAGGTGATGTGGAGCATACACATTTGGTTAAAGGTTTGGATTATGCTTTGCTGAACAAAGTAAGAAGTGAGATTAAGAAGCCGGATGCTGGGGATGATGGGGATGGGAAACCCAGGTGACTTTGAGTTATAGTTTTAGCTATGTGGTTGTACTGCTATCGATTAAAACATGTTATTGTCCTTTAAAATTTGTCTTAGGTAAAATAATTGATGTGTTGTGTTTTTCTGACAGAGTACCCAAGGAAGACCAGCAAGTGACAATTCGTACAGCAACTGCTAAGGTTCTTTTGTAGATTTGTATAGAATAAAAACTGCTCGTTTTAGAATTAGTGTCACCTGTTGGTATTGATACTTTTAATCTTCATTTCAGTCAGTTTATCAGTGGATAGTCAAGCCGCAGACCATTAGCAAGACAAATGAGATGTTCCTCCCTGGTCGAATGACATTCATTTATAATATGGTGAGTGTTTCCATTTTGCTGCCATGTTTCTGGTGTTTTACAGGAACATATGATGGCTGTACTCTTATACGATCATAGATTGGCGTGTATAATCTTGCAACATGTATGTGTGTATACTTGTTCTCAAAGATTCAAACATTTGGTCATCTGCAATCTTTATTTGTTCTCAAATGCTTTTTGTTTTGTGCATTTTTATGTATATAGGAAACTAATCTTAATTATGTGAGAAATCATTAGGAATGAATCTTGAGTGTAATTTACATAGACAGAGCCGACTCGAGATTAAACCATCAAGTCATGTGACTTAAAACTCACCTGATGATCATATGATTTGATATTTTAACTAGTTGGCTACTGGCTAGTACTAGTCTAGTACATATTGCATCTGTCTTTGTTTTGATTTGGATATACATAAAACATTGCAATGGAATGGACCTGTTGGGTACCCACAAAAAATATATCCGTGATGAGTAGGGTAAAAATCTGCATTAGTGCCACCAACACCCACATATTTTATACTTCAATGTCTATGTTAATTAAATTAATTATTTATTTATAATGAATTATTAAGTGGAGCAATTCAACTCAGAGTTATTCCTGTAGTAACTTAACCCCTCCCCATATACACTTATGTGTGTATAAAATAATTAATAACTATATACATTTTCTAAGTCAAATTAATCTAACTAATAGTTTTATACCTGACAGACTTGTACCAGGTTTGTGTTAAGCTTTTTGCTTATGACCGCATAGGCATTTTCTTGTACATCATTTTGTGCCTTTATTTTGCCGTGTTCATAGGTATATAGTTATAATCTCAATTCTGAACTTGATGCTAAAATAGCTAGACACTTGTAAGTTATAAATCGAATTCACTAAGATGCACTCATAAATCTCAACTCTGTTACATCTTTGATAATTTAGGTGCTTCACACTTCTCGAACCTAGGACAATTGCACTGATTTTGAGCTTCCCCATTATTGTTTCTTCAATTGTTCTTCTTCACCAGAAATATTGGTCCAACTAACATAACTTCTAGTTTAAAAATCTATGTGAACTGATTCAATTAAATGAATTTTAAAATAGCTCCTCTCCCAAAAACCTCATGAAAAAATTGTTAACGAAGAAAAAGCTATATGCAATTATTGCATCATGCATATGGCAGGTAGAAGATCTGATGGAACAAACCATATGCATAAATATTGAAATTTGTACAAAGCCACCCTATAGGATATAAGATGATCAATCTTGTTGAAAGAGCAAAAGATAGATGGGTCCAGAGGCGGAGGCACCATGGGGGCACATTTGCAAGTTTTTTATCCTTTGGTATACACTGTGTCCTCTAAAGATTTTATCCTTTGGTATACACATACATATATAATTCTTGCATTCGGACTGATTTATATCAGTGTCACGTCCCTTATCCTCCTCCTTACCAGCTGTCTTCAATCCACTTATCACCAAAATGTACTTGTGTTTTTTAATTATCTCTTTATACTTGTTCACTTATTTTCAATTGGTCTTTAATAATTATCTCTAATTAATATTCTTTTATTAATTAAAGTCGGGATGTTACGTTATTAATATGAAATTCAACTGCAGAGTAAGTAAAATCTGACTATTCTTTTTTTTTCTAGTAATTGTCTTAGTCGAAATTACTAACTATATGAGTCCAAACAGGTGTGTGGATATTAATATTCTTTTTTTTTTTTCCTATTAAATTTCTCACACCCAAACCAATTGAACTTGGTGTGTGGATATGAATTATGGGTGGTCTGGATCGATAGACACAAATAACATATTAAGGTTTTATGTTGGAAGTAACTTATACTTATAAAATAAACTTATAAGGCGAGGATACTTATCTTTATAAACTTGTTTCATTTCAGGTCGTATCTTTATTGTATGTCGTTTTTTTTTGCAATAATATGAAGAAAAAAATTGTAAAATGAAGATAAATGAAAGTTCAAAATTTATTTACTAAAATCACTTCTTTTTTATCTTGGTCCCGCCGAAGTCAAAATGCTAGCTACGCCCCTAGATGGGTCGTCTACTTTTTTGAGTAACTATTATTTTGACTTAGAGAGATCAAGAAAAGACCTTATGAGTGAGTATATGCGATATTTTGGAAGTTTGTTGATTTGGAAGTTTTGAGTTAGTAAACTGTCTTGGTTTCTAAATGTTTTGATTTGATTTTAAAGATATTTGAATGGTTTTTTTTTATAGACTTTCCACTAGTGGTTAATTTGTTAGTGGGAGGGAGATTTGTTAGTAGCAAGGATTGAGCCCTAGACCTCCTTCATAATACTTCTTTAATTTCCTAACCCATACCACTGAACCACTCCTTTTGAGACTTTTGGATGGTGTTTGAGTTGAGTTCTAGTGATAATTAGTTATTTATCTAATTTTTTTTAATTTTTCTATTTTTTATAAAAATTATCTGAAAGAAATTTTCTGACATATCTTATGTTTAATCTGGTAGGAAAGTGGATACCATCATGATATTCCAACGACCTTGCACCGTAGTAAAGCTGATTGTCCTGTACCTGAGGTTTGTGATCATGCATTCACTCTTTTACACTTGACTGCTTGTCTATTTACATTGCCTGATATACTTCTCTTTTGTTTGGGACAGGAAATGGTTACAGTTAATGTTGATGGATCTGTTCTAGATCGAATTGCTAAAATAATGTCATACCTTCGTCTTGGTTCTTCTGGGAAGGTCCTAAAGAAGAAGAAAAAGGAAAAAGATATTAAAGGTATTGTACTGAAAGATTATTTGGGAATTATGGTTATTATCTTCTAGATGCATGTTATATTGATTCATACAGTTTTCACAAAAACATGTCACTGTGAGGTGCATTGTAGTTATTTTATGTAAATATCACAATGGTTTTTTCTTCACTATCATAGTTTGTGGTAACTTTTTTTTTTTTTTTTTTTTTTATGTGGGGTGAAAAGCTTTTGATTAGTTTGAGTGACATAGGTCAACGATGAACACTTCCTTCCCTTTTTTTTCGATGTTAAAGAAATTAGAGGGAAGTAATGTATGATAACATAACATCTATGCATTATACTTTTTAAAAATAGGAATTAATGATCAATAAGTTCCTTACATTCTCTTATTACCCAGGGAAGTTTTTGGGTGTCGGTAATGGATATGACAAAGAGGATAAGCTGACAAAGTTTGAAGGTGTGGGAACAAAGAATCAAGCAGAAAGAGAATCTATCCTTCCGCCTCCACCTCCCTTGAAGAAAAATCCTATTATTTCACGAGAGAATCAAGGTCCAGCTGTTGCTAGAGAAGAAGATGATGACATTTTTGTTGGTGAAGGTGTTAACTATGAGGTACCTGCTCCTGAGAGTCCTGTCTCTGAGGATATGGAAGAATCTCCTAGAAATAAAGAAAAACCTCAATATTTCGCTGAACCTGTTTATGGTCCTGTCCCACCTTCTATGATGGATCAAGGGTGGCAAGAAACGGTAAGTTGATGCTGTGTATTTTAATTTTAGGTTGCTGGTCTATTTTGCAACATTATTGGAAAAATTTCTCCACTCCTGTTATAAGTATAACATACACGTTGTCTATGCTATTGCTAATGGAACAAACATCTTAATACGGATACCCTTAAATTCCAATTTCTACATTCTCATCATCTTCAGCACCTTCTCATTCATTATCATGCATTTGGAACACTACAATATTTTGTTCTCATTGAAATTTTACTTTTCACATTTTTTTCGTTACCCACAGCGCCTCTTTGTAGGCATTGACGTCACTACTCAAGTTCTTTTTTTTCTTTTTCAAAACCTGTTTTCATGTGACTACCTCCCCCATTTTTAAATCCATTGTCCAGTCCTACACTTCTCTTCGCCACTAATGTCACTGTTGTGAACTTCACCTGTGTTATCATCCCTACCTTTATCAGGTTACTTACTATCTTTAGCAGAGGCCCCTTCATAAATATCACCATTCTCTTCACTAATATTTCATCTAGTGTAAGTCTTGCTTTGGGTATTGGGTTTGCTACCCCTAAATCTTTTACATATGAGTCTCACTCTCACCTATTATGAATTGTGAAACTAATCATCTTGATGGCATGGTTTTCCCAACATAAAATATTAACCCATCTTCAAAGCTTCACCCGTCTACTGTCCATCACAGTTTATAGCATCATCGTACCTTATCTAATTTATCAATGATCTGGTTTCAAAATTTGACCACATATCTGTGTCCATATGTTCGTATGTCTCCTGTCTTGTAAATCAGCTTAGTCTCCTTCACAAATTCTTCTCCATGGTGAATCTCCAGTTTCAAATTCATGCACAGAGTAGAGAAAAATATTTATTAATTAACCCTAATTAAAGAACTTTATCCACGAACAAACCCATGGCGGCATGGCCCACCCTTTGTAAGAACTTTTTTTTTTTTGACGGAAAACCCTTTGTAAGAACTTTATTCATGTCTCATACATCAACCTTGTTTTTAAAGTAGTTGAACAAACTACTTTTGGTAGTGTAAATCCTCTTTGAGCCTCCCTAAACGAATTCGTCGTCAAATGACAAAATTGAATACAACTATGTATGTTTCCCACATGAATACAGCTGCTCCATAAAAAAAATATTTAAGCCAGATTTTATATGAAGTTGAAAATTCTTCAAATATTAAGTATACTATTTGTGCTACTCTATCTTTCACCAGGCTTATTTTGCTTGAATTATTTTTTATGGTGTATTGAATTCCTATCTTTCATTTCATTGTTCTGATCTCAGAATGGATATGACGTAATGCAACCACAAGCTATGGTTGGTGGCTACCAAGGGGAATGGCAGGAGTACCAGTATGCTGAACAACTGGCTTACCCTGATCAATATCTTCAGCAAAATATGCAGGCTTATGATGTCCAAGCAGATTTAAATATTCCACAAGATCCACGCTTTATGACTCAAGAAGAGAAGGATCGAGGTTTAGGATCAGTGTTTAAGCGAGATGATGAGAGACTGCAACAGCTGAGGGAGAAAGATGCTCGTGAGAAAGATCCTAACTTCATCTCAGAGAGTTACTCTGAATGTTACCCTGGGTATCAAGAATATAACCGCGAGGTAGTGGACAGTGATGATGAAGCTGACTTGTCCAAAATGGATATGGGAGGAAGGGTAAGTAACATTTGCTTCACTCATGAGGAAATTAATTGCATTTTATTTTAGTTGAAGCGGTGTACAAAATATCTTGTTATTGTTTTAGCAAGCGAATATATATAATTTTGATACTGAAATGATGTGAACTTCACAGGCAAAGGGTCGTCTGCATAGATGGGACTTTGAAACTGAAGAGGAATGGGCCACATACAATGAGCAGAAGGAAGCAATGCCAAAAGCTGCATTCCAGTTCGGTGTGAAGATGCAAGATGGTCGGAAAACCAGAAAGCAAAACAAGGACCAGAAGCTCAACAATGATTTGCACAAGATCAACAAGATACTTTCAAGAAAGAAGATGGATAAGGAGGGGGATGGTGAGGCTGGCCATTATGATGATGAGCCGACCCCTGGAAAGAAGCTTAGAGTATGAGTCCTATTCACAAGACTGTAATGTTACTATATAATGAGATGTTTATTCAATTTATATCTTACGATGGTGATGTATTGATATTTTCTATTTTTTCCATTCTGTACAAACCTTGTTTAGGTTGTTTTCTCGTGTTCATAGAATGAAATTAATTGGGAAACTTTTCTCGTGTTCATAGAATAAAATTAATTGGCATTAATATCATCCGGTTGTCTAACGACTACTCATTGTTGTTAAAACAATTTGCATTTTAACTCGTAAAATTATCAAATTTTATGTATAAAAAACGTGTTAAATTGGATGTAAATTCGTTTTCTGATAAACTCGTGAAAAAAATGATTTTACACCAAGTTAACTCGGTTAAATGTATTTGCGAGTTTTCCTTCAAAGGTCCAATTTCTTTTTTTTGTCCCATCTGGCAAAAGTTTAATTTTCCTACAAGGCTACTTCAATATCTTTTTATGATATATCTTTGTTTGTTTTGACAGATATCAAAATATATCAAATGTATTTGATGATATATATTGGAGATGAATATAGCAATGAAGTAGCCTTGTAAGAGAATTAAACTTTTGAAGATAGTAACTAGTTGTTTTTACGGATATTTTTAACTTTTTTACTACTTTATATGGTGATTTTTTTTATATGGTGATTTAATATATTTTGGCTTTATAATTAAGTTAATATTTTGTAATGTTGACGTTTTGATAAACTCGTATGATTTTACAATTCAAGTTTACCTAAGTAAAATAAGTTGAGATAAAAACTCGATTTTAAAAACCTTATTGAGCAATTGATATCTTTTTTAGGAATAAAAGCAAATGATTTTTTTTTAATTCCTTTAATCTTTCTCCATTTTTTTTATGCGTCAGACATCCCATTCATCCATGAATTTTGTTTCATAATAGGCTATCCATTTATAATAAACAATCAACTATACTATGTTGGACAAATATTATCAAAATAGAGGTAGGTAAATGTCACAATGTTAAAAGAGATATTCCGGATATATCGCACTAGTGTCATTGATTATATGGTATACATCACATCAAGTTTTTCTTCACCTTTTCGTCGTATGATACTTTGAACGCCCAAGTAATAACGGTGCATCTCCAAACTATATTTCATCACGGAGATTGGTTTTTCTCCCTGTAAACTTGTAATCTAGTTATGGGAGCATGTTGTTGGCTAATTCGCATACTTATGATTACTTATCTTCTTTGACGGTGTTGGGTTTAGACAAAGGTTGTTAAAATATTGTTTTAGATCGTAAACTCTATGAATTTTACATTTTTAGGTATGATTTTTGTGATAAATCGGAGCTAAAATCATTTAGAATAAAATCAAAAGTTTTATATGATTTAACTTTTTATAAAAACAATAAAATCACTTAAACTCGCATATTTTCATCTAACGATTCAAAAACTTAATTTTTTTTAGTCAATTCGAAAGTTCAATTTTATCATATTTGTAATAAATACAATACAATATATCGAGAATTTTTTTTTACAATAGTATATGTTAATAATTATATGAGTAACAATTATTTACACTCGGGATTATTTTTTACTATAATAGTATATACTCTTTATGTTTTTTTTTTTTTTTTATAAGCAAAAGTTCATGGTTGAATAATTGATTATTTGGTTTCTATTATAACAAGTACATTAATTACTCAACGATCCTAAAAAGATAATTTTTGCTTATAAAAGGGGACGAAGGAACGGAGGGGTACATTGAGAATTAGACAGATAACAATTTTTTAGTACTCGTGTGTACCCAATAATCTCTTATTTTTATCCACGTGTGAAAAAAGAAAAAAGAAAAAACAATAAAAAAATATATGAAAACAAGTGAGAAACAAAATAAATAAGTAATTATATTTTGATTCCATAAAAAAAAAGTAATTATATTTTGATATGTAATACATAATATAATAAGTTTTTTTTTTCCTTTTTCTGGTAGATAGACAAAATGGCATTCGACTTAACAATTTCGACATTTCTACAAGTTGAGCCAATGTTTGTAGACATTTAAATATAATAAGTTATTTGATAAATAATAGATATATAAATACTTTGTAAAACAATATACATAATTATAAAAAACAAAATACATAATATAATTGGAGTTTCGTAAAAATAAAATAAAACAACAAGGATTAAAATATATAATAGAATAACTTTGTATTTCAATCATATATAATATGAAATCTCACATAACATGCATGATTAAAAGAGTCATATTTAATTCTAAAAAAAAATAAAATCATATTTAATATGTGAAAAAATATATTATTGAAATGCATAATTGTAATCATATTTAACTAATAAGAATAAGAGAAAATCAATTACTCCCTCCGTCCTTATATGTAAGCCCCCCAAGAGAAATTTCACGCTTATTAAGAAAAGTTGATAGTATAATTAATGTATACTTTTTGGATATTATAATTACTAAATTGTCCTTGATGAACAGATGTATTTGTAGTTGACTTTACGTATTTCAATGTAAAGTGGGGTTATGTTTGAAAAAGTAATGATAAATGTGTCTAGAAAATTGAAAAGAGGCTTATATTTATGGACAAATAAAATCTTTGTAAGGGTGCTTATAATAAGCGACGGAGGGAGTATGTGTGAATTATCCAATATTTTTAATTTAAAATTAATAATAGATTAATTTTGTCATATTTTTGTTAATTAATATTCAGAATACTTAAGTTTTTAAATTAAAAATAAAATTATTAATTTCAGATTATGTTTAAAATTAAATAAGCTAAAATATATACTTCATCCGTCCCTTATTATAAGCACACTTACAAAGATTTTATTTGTCCCTAAATATAAGCTCATTTTCAATTTCCTAGACATATTTATTATTACTTTTCCAAACATAACCCCACTTTGCATTGAAATACGTAAAGTCAACTACAAATACATCTTTTCACCAAGGACAATTTAGTAATTGTAATACCTAAAAAGTATACATTAATTACACTATCAACTTTTCTTAATAAGCGTGAAATTTCTCTTGTAGAGCTTATATATAGGGACGGAGGGAGTATTATATATGTTTATTTTAATGAGGTGAACTCTATAAACTTTCGAGTTGAATCTACTTTTCAATTCAATTTGAGCATAACAAGTTCACGTACAGGCACGGATCCACTCATGATTAAATGGGGGCAATTGACCCCACTCCCCTAATTAATTTTTAACCAACAAATGCACATTTTTATATATTGCCCTCACTTCAAATCTTTCCTTGTCCCCACACAACCGACTAATATAGTATTTGTTGAAGTATTTTTTTAAATTCTAATTGTTAAGGAGATCTTGTTAATTAGTGTGTTGTTTGGTCGTAAAGCGACAATATGAATATTTAAAATTTTAACAATGATATATATACTTTGTTGTTTAAAAGTATAAGCTAATAGTCATTTTCATTTTGACGATTGAGATTATAATTTAATTGTTACTGGTTCAATTAAAACAACAAAAATTAAATATGTAACTCATTTTTAATACTAGATAACAATCAAACATGTCATGGGATAAATTTTTAATAATTATCTTTTCACATTCACATACATGGAAGCCATATATTTGATATCTAGTGTTAAAAATAAAAAATCTTACGGCATTCACAATATTAATAGATGAGAAATTACATTTTTCACATATGCTAAGGTGTCTTATATTTTTATATATAAGATCCATAAATTTTGTATTCGATCTTCAAAAAAAAAAAAAAATATATATATATATATATATATAGTCAGGATCCGTTGAAAACAATTAGTTTGACACCAAATGTTACACCTCTCAATAACGTTTTAACTGATATAAATTTTATAAAATTCACCGTTGGATTGAAAGTTTATAACATATAGATCATTTGTGTGAATTGTCAGACAAATCTAAAATCATGTGATATGTTATTGAGATACATCAAAATTAACGGTTTGGGCGTTTTTTTAAATGCCGTTAATCTTTATGTGTCTCAATAACATATCAAATGATTTTAAATTTGTCTGACAGTTTACACAAATGAACTATATGATATACACTTTCAATCCAATGATGGATTTTATAAAATTTATATCGGTTAAAACGTTATCAAACTATTTGGTGTTAACGGATCCCGACTCATATATATATATATATATATATATATATATATATATATAAAGAAGCCACCTATTCCTATTTTACAGCTCTTTTAAAACATAGTCACAAATAATGAGTACAAATACTTCAACCAGGGAAACATTTACAAAATAAATCATCCCGCATCTACCTCTGCTACATTTTCAATCAGCTCCATAAACCAGAATTAAGAAAAATGGAATTATCTAGAGTACAATTTTAGTCTTTTAGGAAAAATTTGTCAACAATAGAGGGCATCTCATGAGCACCAATATCCAAATTGTTTACTTTGTCATAGTAGATCAATTTTGCCACTCTCTACAAGTGGTTTTATAGATTTGTAACATATAAAGTAAAGGACATCAGGCTCCATTTCAAACAGCTTTGACCTGCAAAAATAATCAAATTAAACTGCTTGCTATCTTTTAAAAAAAAACATCATAACAAATTCATGTAAGAAAAAGAAAATTGCCTGTCATCAACAGGTCCATCTTCAAGTTGAATGCCTGTGAGATATTCTTTACTTCTACACAAAACAAACGTGTCTAGTCGTGGTTCTGGAACTGAAACATGCAAAACAAATAATTTGTAAATGTTCGTTTTGTCAGAAGCATCCTAGTCTGACGGACATAACGTCACAAAAAAATACATAGCATGATTCGAGGCAAAGCAGATCCAGCTTCTAATATAGTGTTTCATGGAAAAGAACCCACAATAAGTAGATGCGTCTAAGGAATAAAAGAAAACTACCAACTAGTATGATTTCTGTCCAATAGAGAGATTACTGTAGTTTTCTGTATCATTTAGCATCATCTAATTTGATAAAATCTTAAAAAGAAGTACCACGGAAATGATCATTTAATTCATTCAATCAGATCATTACAAAGTCTTTCATATTACTTGTCACAATGTTAACAATAATTTTTTTCTCAACAGACTGATTTCAGGCAAATCAAATTTGAATACCTCGAGTCCTAGAAAGATACAAAAAGGTCCATAAGAAATAACATAACAAAAAATGACAACTAAGAATGATAACTTACCCATGTCATCCTCTTCACTGATTATAGACTGCCTCTCATAAGACTGATAATTTTCAGGCAGTTTTGATAGAACACTCTCCTCCAGATGTTTCTTTAGGTCATCTGTGCACCTGCAACCAGAAAACTAGATTCAGAAACCACGAGAAGTATACATCGCTATCTTTAAAAACACGTTATTATTCAGAAAATTTTCTTTTTAAAACATATTCAGCTATTTTAAGAAACACATTGAGCTATCTTTTAAAAGTAAAACACGTTGGATAGCCTTACCTTTCAGTGAAAAATTTCTCATCCTTAGAAAGCCTGTTCCAAAGTTCTTCAGTTTTTCGGATGTGGAACATGTACTTTTCAATCTGCAATATAGATGTAGCTATAAAATTAAACAAAATGCAATCTAGTGAATACAACAAAAGGTCCTGCTATACACATCTTAATCGATATTGAAATATTTCAACAATTAATGTGTACCCTATTTATTCAAAACCTATGATACAGGTAAAAACTATCGCACAAAATAAGGCCACTGCTATCAAATGAACAAATCTAGACTTAACAGTTAACACCCATAATAACTAATAATCCTATTGCTTTCTGTAAAAACTAAGGCATATGGTTGGTTACCTTCAGGATGCGGATGCGAAGATACGACCTTAATAGAAATAAGGTTCTATCTAAGTCCATCTGATACAGAGATACTGAAAGAGGGTCGGTACCAACAGTCAATTTCTCCTCCACGGTTTCTTCCTGTAAAAGGAGAAAAACACCTTTAATAAATTTGAAGTAAGCAAGTAAAAAAACACCACAACCGCAATGAAAGGTAACTAACAAATAAAAAACCAAAGAAATCTCAAAACTTGAACTTTATATACATGTCTTCATATCCAAAGCTGAAATTCATTTCAGTTGACCGGCTATCAGAAGAAATCTCAAAAAAGTAAAAGGTAATGAGTGTTTGAAGTGTTACCATTAATTCAATCTGTTCTCTGACACGGGTGATCAAATCAGATTCAAAACGAAGAATTTCAGGGGCTGCCTTTTCATTACGCCATGCTCGCTTGAGAAGCTCAACATCAGTGGTTGAAATCAAGGTATCATAATCATCAGCGAGTGATGATTGTTCTCCTTCCACAGATCTCGAACCCATTGATCAGAATTTACAGTGAAAATGTCCTGCTAGTGTTATTTTCAATTTTATTGCTCAGCAGTGCTATTCTTTCTATTGCTACAAACCGCACTGCATTGGTTCCAACCTAACTAAAAGCCAAAAGCATGATCACCTGAAGAGAGTGAAGGAGAGAGGTAATGTGTTTTGTGATGTAACCTCATCAAATAAAGGAATGGAATATGAACAGTGTCAGTATGTTGTTCAACAGCGGTCTAAATAATATTTAATTTTTTTAATTACAATATACAAGGTCTTAAATAGAGGTCCATGACCACAATCTGGACAGCCGCGTAATAAATTTTAATGTCGCCGAAGTCTGAAACAGCATCTCGATTGTGATTGAAACCGCATCGACTGCATTTCATACAATTCTCTGCAATACTAAAGATCGTGACACAACCACGATGGTTAATTATTATGACTACTATTTAAAACATTGATAATCATAATATACCAATAAAATAAATAATATAAAATGCAACTACATAAGTTGGTAGACTTAAACATGGTAGTACTGAGCCATAAACAGCGTCGTCATTGTCATCAAAGGTGCTACGCGATATACTACCCATAAAACACATTGCTCATACTTTCTCCTAAACAGCATCGACCTTAGAATTTTGGTGCCCTTGGCAAACTAAATGAATGGTTCCCTAAGAGTAGTAAATAAAATTGCGAGTAATATATTGAAACAACTTTTAGCAGGATAGCCTACAAAATCTAGCATGGACTGTCATTATTCGCCTAAAGACGCAAGTAGTGTGTATTTGTGACTAGTATTGTTCAAGTTCAGGCCGTCTCAAAAAATTTGGAGCCCGGATTTGATATTAAAAATGGACTCCTAATAAAAAGTGCAAAAAGTGTAAAAAGAATCGTCCCTATTTAAATTGTAAATAACATAAAAATAGTCGTCATCATAAATAAATAAATAAAAAGAAACTATATTTTAATTAATAACATCAAAATACAACTTCAAGATAATATCATTATCAACCTTGTTAGGTACTTAAAATAGTCGTCATTCTAACACTTTTTGAAACAAATTCATAAGCTCTCCTGGAATAGCTTTTGAAAACAGCTTGAATTAATTTTATCTTGTTATAAAAATAGCTTATATGATAAGCGGTTATGCTATACGTTCATAAGCTGTTCATTCAAACAAAGTCTAAATACAGTCTATCTATATACTTCATATCCCTTTTGTTTTATTCAAACACTAATAAAAAAGATAAACATTAACAAAAAATGGAAATTAGCAAATAAAATCACAAATTAACAATGAAGAAGAAGAAACTAGCAATTAGGTAAGAAGAAAAACTGAGCAATTAGCAAACTAACCTTTAACTTTGCTTTCCGTTTTTTCCCCCTTTTCTGTCAGAATCAGATATTCACAGTGACGAGAAGGTCACTGCGTCAGAGGGAAGGGATGAAGATCGAAAATTCGAGATCGCCGGCGGTGGTGGTCGGAGTCACGGCACGGTGGCAAGGAGAAGATCCGTCGAAGTCGAACGTTAGATGGGAGGGAAGAGATCGCAAATAATTTTTTTGTTTTTTTATTCGTTATCCTTTTCTTTTTTTGGTATGGACTGGGCTATTATAATTTACTATCAGCTGAAAATTGAAATTGCTTTTCGCATCCCCCAATTTTACCCCTTTGCATTCTAAGTAGCAAGGGTAGTAAAAATGCAAGTTTTTTTTTTTAAAGAAATACTGTTCGCACTTATCATGTAAACGGTGTTCATATTTTAGGATGCGAACATGTCTGATAGATGAACTGGTGCATAATGCACAAACTTTTCAATAAAAACAATATAGTATATTGAAATGAAGATCAACAACATAAATATAAATTAGAAATATCAATTAAACACAAATGTAACTGTAGAAGAGTTAAATTAATTACTTCGACTCTCTCATGTTCAACTATGCAAGTCTCACTAGTTAAAGTGCGAACTTAGTTTGCTACTTAAGTATGGAACTGTCATTTTTAAGATTTTGGACCCCTTTAACACTCGATGAATGTCTTGCAAGGGGGTATTTTTGGAATTTCAAGAGGCATGCAAGAAAGACGGGGGCTAAAAAATAAACAGTCATATAATATTGATGACCACTCTTATCTACTCAATGTAGAAAATTTTCATTCTACTGAGCTAATAAGTATTCATTTATGGGATCCAACTCCAGGCAAAAATATCAATTGTTATGAATTAAGTCCATGAAAAAAGCTTAACACAAAAGACTAATTTATCTATTAAATAAAAGTGAGATGCAAGACTCTAGCATTAATCCCGATTGTTCGATTCATAATCTAACTGTATGTTTGGTTCCACTTTTAGAGGGATTAATATTGATTTTGACTTGTTTAGTTTATCGAAAGTATGATTGATTCAGCCTCCAAAATTGATTTTACTTGAAACTATAAATTGCAGCTTCTAATTCTAGAATCAATTTTCACACTCAAATTTTTTATTCGACTCATTTATACTTGAACATATTCAAATATATTTATTTAAAATTAAATTTTCTCATTGAAGAACCAACATACACTTAACATAACATAACATGGTTATATTATTTTGAGATGCTGATGGTTAAAATTAGGCAATGTTGGGCACTTTTTGGTATCGACCGTTGACAAACTAACATTGTTTGGGGGAATATCACTAGAAAGAATACATACGATGTGTTTGGACAATTTTATCTAGATTATAGACACCATCTTTGAATTTGAACCAACTATAAGTTAAAGGAATCAAGTGCTAGTGAAGGAATATACCAAAATAAAAATATTTGAAGATATATGGAATATTTAGTATTTATGTTTGTACAGTCAGCACCATGTGTAAAATCAGTTTAATTTAGGCACCTTCTCAAGACCTTAGTGAAAACACATAAAAATGGGGACCTAAACATGTGCATGAGTGAGATTTACTATTGTTTAAAGAAATACTAGTGTAGCACTATTATTGGGATGTGTTCAAATGGGAATATGATATATTCTTTGGTGGTTTATTATCTTTCAATGATATACAATGTGCTTCAATTTTTTAAAGGAAAATATTGTGTATGTTGGATGGACAGTTTTTTTTTTAGCAATTTTTGTCAACAGGTTGAAATAGTGTAAATCAAGTTGTTGGACTCAACAAATTAGTAAACGAATAATCAATTATTACTTATTAGTTTTCTTATTAATCAAGTTGTTGACTCAACTATTCAATATTTTATTTTTATATATATCCAATCTGGATCAATGTATGACATGTTTGTCTAAATGTACCGTTGGCTTTAAAATTAAGCAGATTTAATTGATAAATTAAGGATAAATTTGAACTTGCATTATTGCATTTGCATGTAACTTTGGGACTTATCACCCTCTCAAGTGACACAAATCATTAGCAACATGATCATGATAAAGTGTGATATTCAAATGATATTGCATATAACCTTTGCAACAAAAAAGAGAGAGTGGTGATTGGCGCTGAACTTGGTAGGGAGGACCACGGTTCGATCCCCCGCAACTGCGATCAGGAGGGGGCTGGAACCACTTGATGCCAGAACTGACCTCCGAACCAGATTCAACTGGTGGTGAAAACCGAAAAAAAAAAAAAAGAGAGAGAGTAATCTTGCACATTGCATCCTAATTTACTCTTGCACAGACAGTGCATCCTAATTTTTACGATGATATTGATATTAAGTTTCCACTATCGTTAGTAATTACCAATCTTTGTCGGAGTATATGTGGAAATTTAAAGATGAGTTATTCTTTTTTAATCGAATATTTTTCATATGTGAGTCAGAAATCAAACCTCTAACCACATGATCAATAAAACTAAATTTTTTTCTACTAAGACCAAATTATTGTTAATAAATAAACTCCAATAGATTTGCTTGAATTCTAATGCATGACCTTTCTCTATAAGCACCGATCACCATTTATTTATATTGATTTTTTACTTGGTTAATAGAAAGTTTAATTAATGTCAATTGACACAAATACACTTTTTTAACATAATAAGTATAATTTGTCAAAAAAAGTATAATAAATATAAAACCCAAAGTTGAAAACAAACTTTTGTGTTTATTTCTGCATATAATATTTGACAAAAACAATTTGTGAAAAATGCTAACTAATGGTTTAAGAATACAAATCAAGAAACTAATATAATGCTATATTTTATAAATTATACTTTTAGTGTTCTTAGTTTGTGCTTTTAGTCCATCTCAAATAATAACGTCTATTCTAATAAGCTTATTAAAAAAAATCTAATAAAAAATGATACCTATCAAGTATTATGATTGGACCAAAAAGAAAATCAGTACCAATAAGTTAGTTCTCTCTCTAGTGCACTTTTTAATATTTAAAAAAATTAAAATTCAGCGATATAAAGTTATCGATAGATGATATAAAATTATCAGCGAGTCTCATTTAGTAAGTTTTTTAAGACAGTGTATTGAATAAATTAAGTGCTTATTATCTACTACTACTATTATTAAAAAGTTATAAATAAGCGATGTGTTTAAATATGCTAAATTGAGTTTTTCTATTGTGATACTATTAATCACTTGTTGACATAACCGTTTTATTTATTTTTTGAGAAGAACATAACCATTTTATTGAATTTTTTATTTTATTTAATCCTATATTTAGGGTCTGTTTGGCCTAACTTATTTTTGAGCTTATGCAAACAGCTTATTCAATTTGTATATATTATTATACGTTTTTCAAGACAGCTTATGATAAAATAGCTTCTAAAAATTCAATTTTCACTAATTTAAACTTATAAAATAGCATAAAACCTAATTTACATTGCATAAGCCATTTGTATAAGCTCTAAAATAAGTTAGGGCAAACGAACCCTTATATTTGTAAAAAATCCTCCCGCATTCCATTTCATTTAAAAAAAGGAAAAAAAAAACCCCTCCCCTTTAGAAAAGATGAATATAATTTTATCTTTATTTTTGGTAATATGAGATTAATCTTATTATTTATTTTAAATGTTTTTAAAAAACACTTTTACCACATGGATTAACTTAACTACAAACTTGAAAAAGAAATCAAAAGTAATGAAATTATCCCAATTTAGTTACAAAGCAAAAATTGCTTTTGCCAACTGTCCACTGATGAAAAAGACTTGTGTGATGATGATCAAAATGAAAAAAAATGGTAAGTAGTGTAGAAATAAGTTTGAGTTGATTTGGGGGGTTGCTTTTGCTGCACACACACAGCACACACTATACTATGGTCTATAATCTATTCTATGGCTTTTATTTCATTTCATCAAAGCTCAACTCAACCAACCAAAGACCATTAATGACCACCATTAAATCATTTTGAAAGTTGATATCAAAAAGCAACCTCAAGTGTCAGTTTTAGCGTGCATTACTTGACATTGTACTATGTGTGCTGCGTGTTAACTTTGTTAACTGTGTGTGTCTTGTTTTGTGTTTGTGTCTCACTCTATACCATCCCACAAATTGAATGTTGTGGTACATATTTTTTTGCCAAAATTTCAAGACCAAAATCAATTAGGAAAAGTGTCCCAAAGCAAGCAACAACAAAGAAAAAGTGTGGTATAGTTATTTTGAATATGTTAACATTTCTTAACTGTTTTGTATTCTGCTTACTCATTCTCTGATTGTTTCTGCTGTTTTCTCTTCACCCTTCTTCTGGTTTACCTTAAAGTTTATAACTTTATTGTTACTTCAAAGTTCTATACACTGTTCAGCATTTTTGTTTTCCATTTTCATTTAATATCTTTTGCTTTTACCATTCTCTTCTTTTACTTTACTTTGTTAGTGCTTTTGTTCTAACTTTCAGCTTCATGGTTGTAATGTTTTTTTAAGCTCTAAATATGAAAAGGGTATGTGTGTATTTCACTATTTTGATGTGTTTTGTATTTTTTAGGTTTTTTTTAAAAAAATGATTCAAATGGGTTATGTGTGAAGTTTATAATCTTGTGATTAGTTGGAAAAAAATTGAGTCTTGGGTGTTGTTGTGGTTTACACGGAGAGTGATTTTTGGTTAGTTGTTATTTTGATTTGTTAGTGGATGGATCTAAAGCATATTTTTTTTACATGTGTGGTTGAGAGTTTAACACGACATATAGTGATAGTACTATTAAGTTATGATCTTGTATAATATTATTTTACTAGATTTTTGTTTGTTACATTCTGGTGGGTTGATTCTTCAGATTTTCAGTTTGAGTTTGTTTTTATATTGCAACTTGTTGATGTATGATTGTTGATTAATTAATTAATATATCAAACTTCATATTTGTGATCTTGTTCATTTATTCCATACTTGGCAAAAGATTCTTGTTGTCTACAGTTTTGGTGGTTTTTTTCAACTGATACCAAGATGCTGTTTTCAGTTGTAGGTTTTCAAACTTCAACGGTAAAGAAAAAAAAAATGAAAAAAAAGCATTAAGAGATTATATATATAGATATAGATAGATATACACATGTTGGATTTGGAACTTGGAGCTTTTAAAGGTGTTGGTGGTATGGTATGAATCTTTTAAAAAAAACAAAGAAACAGTGTAATCAGAAAGTGAAGGATAAAGAAATAAGGAAAAGTGAGGTGGAGTCAGATTTGTGTCTTTAGTTTTAGAATTGTTTAGTGTTACAACTCTGTTGGCTATGTTCCCTGAGCTGACTCGGTGCGCCCGGACTCCGTGGCCTTTGCCGCCGACCAAGGAAACAATCTCTTGTTGGAGTCTCTTACCATTTAAGAGAACCTTTGCTTAAAAAATTAGATATTCCTAATCTAGACCATTTATATTTCTCTCTCTTTTTTATTCAACTTCTGCCTGTTTGCTGTCAAGATTCGGTCATACTCTTCGGTATTTAACCTTGTTGCCTTTAGAAACCTTTCTTTTCTCTCTTAAAAGCCAAAAAACTTGGATATATACAGTGTGTTAGCTGGTCTTGTCTTCACTTTCTTTTTTTGAGATAAGTTTTTTTATATGTAGGGATGTTTGAATTAGGAATCACAAATTGAGTAGCAGTGAAGTTTTTTTTGTTTGAGTTATTATCTTCTGAGAGGAAAGTAGATCTTATTTTGTCAAAGATGAAGTTTATGAAACTTGGTTCCAAGCCAGATACCTTTCAGACCGATGCAAACAACAATGTTAGGTAAGATTAGTACATGTATAGATAATAAATGTTAGGTAACTGTTTTTTGTTGATGAATTGGACCTAATTGCTACTGGCATTGTATTCCTTTTATGGCTGCACATTTTATTCCACTCTCTTATAACATTTATTTTTTCACCACCGCACAAACATCTATTATTATTGCATAACTTCATCAACTATACAGAAAATTTGACCGACTTGGCTAATTTGCCGGACTTTTTCTAACAAGATGCCTTTCATGTGCAGGTATGTGGCAGGTGATTTAGCATCAGATATCGTTGTTAGCATAGGGGATATGAAGTTTTACTTACACAAGGTATGCTCAAATCTATCAACCATATCTAATTTCCAACCAAAATTTCCATGTTCGCTTTTATTGATTTCTTGAAGTTTCAAATGTTCATAGCAATTTGTGTAAAAAGTTACAAGTTTAAGTACAACTTAATTGTTAGGTTTATTTACCTTAGGCACACAGAAAGGAATGAACAATAGCATTTGTATTTTTCCTTTTTGGGCTTTTGAGATCTTTTTCATTCTAGGGGTTGGGAAAGATTGACTCTTAAATCAAGTTTTCACCATATGTTACTGACATTGCAAATTATTTCTTGTGTAGTTTCCTCTCATATCGAAGAGTTCTCACTTACAGAAGTTGATCTCCCTCAATAACGAAGAAAACATAAATGAAATTCAAATTTCCGACATTCCTGGTGGTGCAAGTGCCTTCGAGATATGTGCTAAGTTTTGCTATGGCATGACTGTCACCCTTAATGCTTACAATGTGATTGCCACTAGATGTGCAGCAGAGTATCTTGGAATGCACGAAACCATCGAGAAAGGAAACCTTCTTTACAAGATCGATGCTTTCCTTAGTTCTAGTATTTTTCGTAGTTGGAAGGATTCAATCATCATTCTTCAGACTACAAAGTCTATGTCGCCCTTGGATGAGGAGCATAAGGTGGTTACTCGTTGCATTGAATCCATAGCAAACAAGGCGTCTGTCGATGTGTCCAAAGTTGATTGGTCTTACACGTATAACAGAAAAAAGCTTCCGGAGGAAAACGGGATTGAGTCAAACCAGAATGGAGTCAGAACTCGGAATGTGCCAAAAGACTGGTGGGTTGAAGATTTATGTGAGCTTGAAGTTGACATGTATGAATCTGTGATTAAAAATATCAAAACCAAGGAAACTCAAACTAATGATGTAATTGGTGAAGCCTTGAAAGCTTATGCTTACAGAAAGTTGCCAAACTTCAGCAAGGGTATGATCCCATATGGGGATGTGTCGAAGCATCGGCTAATAGTTGAAACTATTGTGAAGTTGTTGCCTTATGAGAAAGGCAGTGTTTCGTGTCGGTTCTTAGTCAAGTTGTTGAAAGCTGCAATTTTTGTAGAATCAGAAGATAGGATTAAAGAAGAGCTAGTAAAGAGAATTGGCCAGCAACTGGAGGAGGCTTCGGTAAATGATATTTTGATTCGAGCACCAGATGGTGAGACTACAATGTATGATGTTGGTATAGTACAAAACATTGTAAGGGAGTTTCTTATGAAAGATCATAATTCTGAGATTGAATCAGTTGAAGGTGGTGAACTTGAGGAGATGAGAAAGCCAGGCATTTTATCAGATGCTTCTAAGCTGATGGTGGCAAAACTCATAGATGGTTACCTTGCTGAAATCGCAAAGGATCCTAATTTACCATTGTCGGATTTCGTTAATCTTGCTGAGTTGGTCTCTAACATCTCTCGTCCTGCTCACGATGGCATTTACAGGGCTATTGACACATATTTGAAGGTAAAATAATTCTAGATCCATTTTTTGCATATTCCATTTTAAATTCAGCATATACAATGCTTTTTCATTGTTGTGTTTTAACTTTTTAAGTATATTAAAACTCTGCATAATATCGAACAATATTTTAGCTGTTACATTATAATGTTTTGAAACACTATAGGAGCACCCTGAGATTAACAAAGGTGAAAAAAAGCGCATATGCAAGTTGATGGATTGCAGAAAGCTATCAGTTGATGCATGTTTGCATGCAATACAAAACGAGAGGCTGCCATCACGTGTAGTTGTGCAGGTACTATATTTCGAGCAAGTCAGAACTGCTGCATCATCAGGTACTAGCACTCCAGACATAATAACTAAAGGAATCAAAGACTTGAGCATTGGATCAAACTGTAGCTCAAGGTCCGGGACAACTAATCCGGAAGATGACACAGACGGCTCAGCAACAGCCGAGGAACTAAAGGCATTAAGAAAGGAGCTTGCATCATTGAGACTAAGCAATGGAGTTGGAAACAGTTTCAAAGATGGAGATGCTAAACCAAGCATGGATAAGGCTGTTATTGGGAAGATGAAAGGGTTGTTGAAGTCGAAGAAGTCTTTCATTAAGCTATGGGCAAGCAAAGGGGGACATGGTGAAAATAGTGGTTCAGATTCATCTGAGAGTATTGGTTCTGCTAACCCTGAAGAAGTTAAATCTACACCATCAAGAAATAGGAGGCATTCAGTTTCCTAAAAAAGTAGTTGTTGGTTGATTTTCTTGGCTTTCTGCAGTTGTTTCTTTACTTTCTTTTTTTGGGATAGTTTCTTTATGTTAAGAGGACCTCAAAACTAGTGGTTTATCTCTCTCTAAATTAAGGGCTCGATCAGGGTGATTGTCAGTTTATGGTTTATGGTTTTGAAAGTCAATTTCAAAACCAAAACTTGTTCAGTGTTCATGAAAATTTCAAAACTTAAAACCAAAAACCACACCAAACGAAGCCTAGGAAAAAGTACATATAGTTTAAAATAGCAAAATTGTGAAGAGTGCAATTCATGTAATTCATGGCATCTATCATATCAAAGAAGTTGTTGAAGAAAGAAGTCCAATATATTATTGAAAACTAGTGAAGATTACAATTTTCTTCTTAGATTTAGCTACTTCCATTCGGTTATTTATAGTCAGGGTGGGTTAGAACTAAAATGGAAATAGCGAAAACTAATAACATATCCTAGTACTCCTCCTCTTTAAACTATGATTATTTTCCACAACCCCAATTTGATATTTATCTCTTGGCATAATGAATATGGACTGGTAATTCGTATAATTTATTTGTATATTTCATATTAAATTTGTTGGTACATGGCTGAGTGGTATGATTGATGTCCAATATACATTTTAGATTTTATTACAGGTTACCCAAATCTAAGGGGCTTGAGGCCGTGTTAGTGGTTGTGGTTGTGGATGTGGAAAGTATAACCATTTTAATCTACAAAAACATCTGTATATTTTGGATGGAATTATTCAAGTTACATGTACCAAATTGAAGATGAACAAATGTTGGAGAGTTATCTTAGATGTTTTGCTTTTGATCACCCTGAGACTTGTTGGTGGCAAAATTTTTGAAACTGTCCACACAGAACTTCATTGTCTTCCCATGTCACATTTTCTGCAGTTCTATTCTTCCATTTTATCAATTTTTGATAAATTTCGGTACATCCCTACACAACTTTCCAATATATTATTGAAAACTAGTGAAGATTACGATTTTCTTCCAATATATTTGATATTAATTCATCCATAAATGCAAATAACTAGATTTAGTTACTTCCATTTAGTTATTTGTAGTCATGGTGGATTAGAACTAAAAAGGAAATAGCAAAAACTAATAACATATCCTACTACTATTTATCTCTTGGCATAATAAATATGGACCGATCATTCGTAGAATTTACTTGTATATTTGATATTAAATTTGCTGTTATATAGCTGAGTGATATGATTGATGTCCAATATATATTTTAGATTTTACTACAGGTTATCCAAATCTAAGGGGTTTGAGGCCGTGTTAGTGGTTGTGGAAAGTATAGTCATTTTATCCTATTAAAACATCCATATATTTTGGATTGAATTATTCAAGTTATGCCAAATTGAAGATGAACAGTGTTGAAGATGAACGGTGTTGAAGAGTTATCTTAGATGTTTTGCTTCTGATCACCTTGAGACTTGGTTGGGTGGCAAATTTTTTGAAACTGTCCTCACAGAACTTCATTGTCTTCCCATGTCACATTTTCTGCAGTTTTGTTCTTCCATTTTATCAATTTTTGATAAAGTTTGGTACATCCCTACACAACCACTTTAGACCCCAACACGTTTCAACAATGCGATATGCGGCGCTGTAAAACACAAGATGAATTCTTGACTTCTCTAATAATTATAACTTGTAGGCCACTGCACCAATTTTCTCCGCAATCTAAAAAGGTCCAAAGAACCTTTTTGCTCAACGTCTTATATATATATATATATATATATATATATATATATATATATATATATATATATAATTAATTCAACCCTTATCTAATTTGGTATATGTATATATTCTTAACCGATTATAGGATTATAGGCCCGTCCTAATTCAATCCTCAATTAATTTGGTATATGTAGAAGAAATCTTTATTAATAAGTAGTAATTTAGGCACAAAATATGTAAAGATTAGAACGGTGCACATTATATTGGACAAATAAAAGAAAAATCCCGAGATATGCACCGACATAATCTATAATCTATTACGAACCATTCATTAAAAAAAAAAGAAATATGTAAGAGTCAAATAGTTGAAACCAAGATTGTTAAAATTTCGTTTAAAATTCTAAACTTTATGGATTTTACGTTTTATGTACCACTTTCATGTTAAATCGGAACAAAAATTATTTTGAGTAAAATCATTTAAACTCACATATTTTCACCTAACAATTCAAAAACTTAATTTTTTTTTAGTTAATTCAAAAGTTCAATTTTATCATATTAGTAATAAGTACAATATCATATCTAGACACTTAATTTTATATAATAATATATGTTAATAATTATAAGAGTAACAATCATTTACACTCGTGATTATTTTTTATAATAGTATACTTCTTCTTTTTTTTTTTATAATAGTATACTCTTTATGCTCTTTTTTTATAAGAAAAAATTCATGATTGAATAATTGATTATTTGGTCTATATTATAGACCAAGTGCATTAATTATTCAATGATACTAAGCCCCGTTTGGAATAATTTTTTTTTAAGCTTATGCGGAACAACTTTTGCAAATAAATAAAGTTTTATGTTAATAAGTCAAAAAAAGTTTTATGTTAATTTAAAAGTTTTCACTAATGAAAACTATATTTTTATAAGTTATTCTTTCATAAACTACCTTTACAAACTTATAATAATACATAAAAATGTATTTATTTGTATATGTTGTTTTGCATAAACTCAAAAATAAGCGATTTCAAACGGACCATAAATAGATAATTTTTGCTTATAAAAAGGAACGGAGGAACGGAGGGGTACATTAAGAGTTAGACATATAATAATTTTTAGTACTCGTGTGTTCTAACAATGTCTGTTGTAAAAATAAAATAATAGGAGTTAAAATATATAATCACTTTGTATTTCAATCATATTTAATATTGTAACAAAAAAAATAATCATATTTAATATTCTATCGCATATGACATATATGATTCAAAGAGTCATATACAATATGTGAAAAAAAGGAGTGGTATTATTATTTCCTTTTATGATATATCGATGAACATATATATACTTGTTGTGTTATTTGTTATTGAAACATATGATTATAGTCATGTTTAAATAATGTGAATAAGGATGTGAATGAGAGAATCAATTAAGTGTGAATTATTTAATATTTAAATTTTATTTTTAATTTAAAATTAATTATATATTAAATTTATCATATTTTTGTTAATTAATATTTATAACACTTAAATTTCTAAATTAAAAATAAAATTATTAATTTTAGATTATATTCAAAACTAAATAAGTTAAAATATATTTGATATATATATTTATTTTAATATGAATTAAACTTTACGATTTTACGAGTTGAATCTACATTTTGATTCCATTTAATCATAGCGAGTTGACGTAAAATATAAATTTTTACAATCTTGACTTGAAACTATCAAAATCAATATTTGTGATGCTAAATTGCTAAGTTTTTTTTTTTTTTATTCTTTTCTAGCTCTACATGTTTTTGTGTACCCTCTCAATTAAGCAGCGCCAACTTAGACTCAAGTAAACGTCAATATTAAATCTTATCCCATTTAATGTGAGACTTTTAAATAAGAAATAAACCACTAAAATAATTTGGAAGTTCTCAAATACGTCATTAACTTAGTCACATTTCCTTCCGACGGTGCTAAGATCATAAAAATGTGCGACATGTTCGTTAAACACCAAATTGCCCCACATACACGGTTAAATCAGCCCTTATATTTAATTATTCATTGTCAATTTTGTTGGATTCGCACAAATTCTTAAGACATTAAATATATAAATCCCCGTATTTATTTATATGTTGCTTAAGTTAAGACCTCCTTTACAACCAACATGAAACTTCTAACTTACACTACACTAATAAATTCTATGCATATTCCATATATGTACAAATCAAAATGGTTAATTAGACGGTTGATGCAAACTTATGCACAGGCTAGAGATGCACAAATCAGTATGTTCAACACAAAACAGATACAGCATATTAAAAACAAAACCAATCAAAATCAAAATATAGATGCATTGTTATGTACATGTGTGTAGATGATCTTAACCAATAATTATACTTACTTTAAAATAAAGCTGTTAGCTATAGTTGGAGGATATGTAGTGTTACTGTGTAACACATGTATCAACATTTTGTGGAATTCATATATACTTTAACAGCCACTAGTAGATTCTTTGCAGATTCATTTTCTTTTGTTTTTCTCACTCTCACAATTTTATAAAGGAATTTGGTCAAGTGTAATCCAAAATGAGACTTCCACAAACAGTACTATAAACAAAACAACTCAATTGTGCTGTACCAATAGAATAGTGACAAGATGCAGGTTAGTGCTTTGAAATTGGAATTTAACTATAACAAAATTTGTCCACTAAAATCCACATAAACATTCTTTAAAATTCACGTCACAAACATTGATAATTACTGCCAATCCGGCACCCATTAACCGCATACCAACCTTTCAAGGTTAGATTAATATTAATCGGTCTCTCTGTGATATTGACATGACACTTTCGATAAAAGGTGTATTTAGTGTCAGATATTTCTCAGTGTTTGACACTATCACATATAGTTTTATTCAATGAACTTTTTTTATCAATATAGTCGAAATATCTTTGTCAATATCGATTATTCGTGTGTGTCCGTACTTTATAGACTGAATTATTATTAATTTAATGAAAGTTATTAGTTTTCTAGGGCCACGTAACTTAACTGTGGCGCGGCAGAAAGTTCAATAAGAGTAGTACTACTATACTACTATTGTATTCATTCACAATGGAAGCAATAGTAAAATTGCTGATGTATGTAATGTAACATTTAATAATGTACTTGTTAACTTCAGTTGTAATCACTTCGTTTCTGTCACAAGCTGTGTAATCATCTTCCAAAATCTTAAATCAAAGATTTTGCGTTTATTACAAGGGAGTGACAAAATGTTTAAATCGAAACCGTGACAGTGATTATTTACTATATAGATAGACAAAACAAGGATCAAGATAGCATAATTGAAACATTTTCTCATAGGTATGAATTGATTCTTTTTCATAGTGTATAATTTTTTTTAATTAGACTAATCTTTTTTACGAGGAAAACATGTGTTTTACACTTGTACTATGTATTATTATAAAGCACAAACACTTATTAGATTATACGTGTCCTGATATTGGACACGGATCAATATCAACGTTATGTTGTGTCTGTATTTTATAGATATACTATATTAACATTTTTTTTGATGAATTTATTTAGGATTAAAACATTCTTTGTGATAAAATGCCCCATTTCATTTGCCTTCCTAATGCATTGAAGGGACACCGAATACAGATACTGTGATTAAAAAAAGATACACCAATAATGGTCCTTCTAATTCACAAACTAGTTTTGAACTGTGTAGTCTTAATCCAACTTAATTAAAAGTGTTACTAGAGTTATATATTGGGTCCAGCTCCCCAATTTTAAATTTATATACTACCATGGTGGACTCACCTTTAACTACATATAAGATGCCTCTATATATTACGTCAATGTTTGAGCTTCACAAGTTTATCCAAATGGAAGCCAAAAACTAAAATGCAAAAATGATTCATTAGGTCTATATATCTTTATGCTAGATGGATGCTTTAAAATAGTTTGACACTCAAATAGTAATATAATTGTGTCTCATCGAATCGATCGAAATAATGACTTAGTTGATATTGATATTTAAATAATCGTCATCTCAATTGTAAAAATACGTAAATATATAAGAGTTGATCATATCAAAATTTTAAATAATTTTTAAGTATGAATCCAATTTATCCCATATAAAACACTTTTTTACTAGCAATTGCCCAAATTAAATGGAATCTCATTCTCCACAAACATTAATTTTGTTGGAAATACCTTTGTTGATTTGAATGAATATGTGGTCCATTTTGGATAAAGATGGGAATTGCCACGTATCCAAATTCCGACTGTAATTTCTATGGCAATAGTAAAACATACATTTGTAGCAAATAATAATGATCCTTATGCATCATGCCTCACGCTCCACTTCTTGATCAATTAGTATATCGATATCTCCACTGTAAAGTTGTCATCATATAGTATGCAGCTTTAATTCATTGTTTACAACTCATCTTGAAGTAGGTCAGTAGTAATTTTTTATATTTTCAATTGTAATATATATATATATAAAATAATTACACTTGAATAAAAGGTAAACGAGCAATAAGCTGTGCCGCTAAATCTTTCTGTATAGCAAAATCCAATCTCTAAAAAACTACATTCTTAGACCTAGGCGACACAACATTACTATGTATGACCCTTTGAATTCTTTTTAGAAGATCTATTGCATCTGGTGTTAGAAAATCAAAAGTGTCAAAAGCAAACAGTATAAAAAAGCAAACGGTATAAAAATGTGTTGATTGTCAGACCACAATTTCTCATGTTTGACTATTTTGCTTGAAGCAACTTTGAAGACTGCTCGTCCTACTATAGAATTTCCAACCCCTGTTTTTTAAATTGAATTTTATTTTAATTCTTAAACGAGTAAGGTTGAATATAACTAAGCCCTATAGGTCAACTGACAATATTTTTTTTTTTTTGAGTCTATCAACTGACAATATTAATATTGTAAGGCTGAATATCTTCACTTGAATTCAATTTCAAAACTTCAATTTGTGAAAATTTTAGGTGATATTTACGGTATTACTTTTCTATGAACAAAAAAAGAGAGGATTATTATATATAAAAAAAAATAAAAAAGGTGGATAATGTTGAAATAGGAATCAAAGATTCATTTAAGACTTTGTATATCAAAACATAAAAAATATGAATAGAAGTGTCTACAAATTCGTAATTCTATTAAAAATTAAATTATACTTTAAAATTTTTACAAAATTATGATATTGTGATTTTATCATTCTCACTTTGAATCTAAATATGCACATTAAACTAAATTCCTATGTGAAAATAGGACACAAAATAGTTACAATGAATAGCTAAATTCATGAGAACAGTAAAGTTTGTCTTCATGTACAATATTGGTCCAAGTTGTGAATGAATAAAAGAAAGTTTGAAGAGAATTATCCAAGTATGGAGAAATTCCCAACATTTGCGGAGAACCTGAGTTGCTTCAGCCTTGACTGAGCAGAGCACCCATTTCATGGGAATCCTGATTAGCCCCACCACATGACCCTATCCAATATTTGTGTAACTCAACCATGGTTTCAATATTTACAATATAATATTGCTATTATTAAAAAATTGAACATATGTTGTACCAAAAAAAAATAATAAAATGAACAAATGTTGATGCAAGGATTCCAACCCACTCCTATACTTTTCATCACTATATATACTACCATACCAAATATAATGTGTAATTAAGTTCCCTTTCTTCACATTATATTTTGATTAAGATATATATAAAGACAAATACAGTGTTACATAATTCATAATTATTAATTGTACTAAAAATGAGCTGCAACGGTTGCCGTGTGTTGAGAAAAGGATGCAGTGAGGATTGCATGCTACGAGATTGCCTAACATGGATACAAAATCCACAAGCACAAGCTAACGCCACCGTGTTCGTCACCAAATTCTTCGGCCGTGCAACCCTCTTGTCTTTCCTTTCCTCCGTTCCCCCCAACCAAAGATCCGGTATGTCATATTATCCATAATCCATAATATTTATAATTTTCATGAACCAGATACATCAATTATTCAATAATTTTATAAAGTAATTTTTTATATAGTATCGAGAGAGAGTACTCAACTAGTACGTGGCCACAAATAATGAATTATATCATCATATATTCTTTGAATTATATTACAGGTTTGTTCCAGTCACTATTGTATGAAGCTGTGGGGAGGACTATAAATCCAGTGAATGGAGCAGTAGGGATGTTGTGGACTGGCAAGTGGCAATTCTGTCAATTGGGTGTGGAGCAAGTGCTCAGGGGCAGCGGTGGCGCGTTGACACCGCTGCCTGATCTTCATGAGAGTAGTGAAAAGGGAAGTAGTTCCGGTGATCATCAACAACAGCTAATGATGGAAGAAAATTATTATAATGAATTAGAAGAAACACGATCAGAGAGAGCGGTGGGAGGAAGGTGCCACCGAGCAAAAAAGCAACGGACGGAGACACATGAGTCCGAAGAATCGGAGGAGTCTTCTACGTTGGAAAGAAGAGAGGATTGTTCTTATGTTTATGCTAATTCTCAAACTCATCAAAGGAAGCAGCTCCTTACACTATTCTTATGATCTCTTCTTCATGTCTTTTTCTTTTTAGTCAAATTAGTAATTAGTATGCAATGACAATATACTATAGTATTATCTATTAAAGAATGTTCTCTTGATCAGTGTTGTTGATCAACATTTCCCAGCCTACTTTATTCATTCAAAATGGTAGATTACATCGCAAAAATTTCTTGTGCTTAAAAATGATGAATTTACGAACAAACTTTCATCTTCAAAGTTAATAATACAAAATAGTTGTCTAGACTTTTAAGTGTAATGAATGGAAATTGGTATGTAAATTTAACTTGAAAAAACATCAAAAGAAGACGAAAAAACAAATTTCAACCAAGAAGAACAAAGCAATAACACCGCATATTAAAACAAACCGTTTGAATAACACTTATTTATTTATTTTTTTCGGTTTTCACCACCAGTTGAATCTGGTTCGGAGGTCACTTCTGGCATCAAGTGGTTCCAGCCCCCTCCCGATCGCAGTTGCGGGGGATCGAACTGTGGTCTTCCCTACCAAGTTCAGCGCCAATCACCACCGAACCAACTAACAATTGGTGAATAACACTTATTTAGATAAAAACCGAAAGAAAAACTATGTAGATGGGTAATTCCATACAAAAAAATAACTCAATAAAAAAATGAAAGAAAAACTATATAGATGGATAATTCAATACAAAAAAAAATCTCAATACGATCCTCTTTTTGAAAAAGAAAAGAGGTTAAAAAAAAAGGGTGAAACTTTTCTCTTTGAATCAGACCGGCATTTCCCTTTATAAATTGCTATTCATTTCTTAATTATTATTTAATTATACTAATAACTAGTAAATTTGGTTTTGCTTGTTTCTTTTTTTTTTAGCATTTAAATTAATAGTTTTAGTCTTTTAGATTACATTTTTATTATAGGTCTTTTTTGGGGGTAGAGTTACAACCACCAATATAAATGTTTGTAAAAAGTAAATAAAAATAAGAGTATGAAATATCACCCTCGCTTCTCTCATACTTAATCACTAAAGTCCAAACTAATTAAAAAAATAGTTTTAAATGCAATTTTGGCCTCTTAAATTTTACAATTGTTTGATTTTGATCCTCCAAATTATTTTAACCCATAAGTTTCATGGTTGTTCAGTTTTGGCCTCCCGAATTTTAATTATTCAATTTTGGCCCTTGAATTTATCCTTTTTTTACATTTGTTAGTTCCCATTGATTTTTTTTATGAAAAATTGTTTGTGATATTTTAAAATAAATAAAAAAGGTTTTTTAAAAATCCTAATTGTGTGCTTGTATGTGTTTATAGTGTATATGTGTGTGTGTTTATAATTATGACAAGAGATATTAAGGACTAATTTGAAATAAATAATAATTATAATTTTATGGTTAACTTGACAAATTTAAATATTGTATTGTAACCACTATTTATTATTTTTATAAAGTTTAAGACTAAATATGTTAAACATTAATATTCAAGAATTAAGTCGATTATTTACACATGTGTTTGGTTTGGGTGAAATAAGAGAGATAAGTTGGGAAGAGAGAGTTTGAAGAGAAAGATTGTATAATATTATTGTGGGTGGCATGTAAGATGGTCATATAATACCACGTGATGATAGAAACAAAAATATTGATTTTAATTTGTTTTAGGGATTAAATCTAAAGAAAAAGATTTTTTTATTGGTACGGTGAGGTTGAGAGAATACAATCGAAGAGACAATTCGGATAGTCTAGTAAAAATTTGTTGGATTCAAGTTTAGTGAATGATTAGTCTTACATCGATTATAAATATTAAATATACAATGTAGATGATCTGTGTGCCTAATGCTTTAAGTTTTTTGTGAAAATGCAGTGTTTAATCCCTTGTTAGTCATGACTTGTTGCTTCCAACACTCTTTGAACTCTCCAACAAATGTTGTGGACCATATTGTAAGGTTGCCACAAAATCAAAGATTTTCTCTTTAATACTATGATAACAATGGTGATAAAACGAAAAGAAGGAGACTGAATTTTCTCCATTAGAATTTCTTCAATTTTTCTCCATTGTCATACATACATCTACCGTTCAATTCAATCTCCTAATTTTTTATAATTTATTTCTCTTATTCTCTCTCTCTCACAATTGATAGTGGATGTGTAACTATTGAAAAAAATTAAAGAAATTTCAATGGAGAGAATCCATTTAAAAAAAACACAAACAGAAATACCCTACTTAGGTTTCAATTCAATAGCATATTCCTATAGCTTACAATACAAGGCAATATAAAGATAAACTAAACTACTATCTATCACTATAATAGAAGATAGTATCCAGCAATGATGAGCTTGAAAAATGATACTATGATTTACTACCAATAGCAAAACATGGGAAGTATACAAAAATGTCACGGGCCTTGGCTCTTAGAGGAGGCATTGAATGATGAATCAAATCAAATAATGCTAACTTAGTCACGAATGAGCTGTTTCACCAACCTTCACCAAAATAGTAAATGCATGTGTCCCACTTTTTCAAAAATGCAGGCAAGCAATTTACTTCATACATGCATGATTCAACTTTAATACTATTGTGGCAAGTGTCAGTTTACATTGCTTGAAAAAATATGTTAAATATTTTATAAGTGAAAGACCCAATAAACCTAATGCTTTAAGATTTAAATTTACTTATGTCATCCTACCAGTTTCTTACGCACCCTATGCCTTTATCGTTCTACCATTTCACTACTTAAGTAGCGAACGTTATAAAAATGAATTTTTTTTTTTTTGAAAAATGTCAGTAGCGGACATTATAAAAATGGCTTTAATTACAAAATATAATCATTCTTAATTGTTTATAGAATCATGTGAGTCAACCTGAGGCAAATTTTTAGTTACCACCACAGAATCTTAGACTGGAAGTGGGAGTAGGCCTTTAGAAGACGGCACTATTATAGGACCACAATAGTAGCATGAAATGGGCCTTTAGTTACATTTGGACCACATTCGTGGCTTTCTTCATTTCACTTGCACGTTACAATCCTCATTCTTAGAATTGTTTGATTTTAGTGACAAATGACAATACATACAATCACTTTTAATTCATTGTACCATATTGCTTCTAATCTAAGTTAATCACCAGAAAGAGGTTTTTAGGTGACACAGACATATTCACTTGAATAAAAGAAATAGCATACACTATGGATTCAAATGAAGAAGATCTAAGCCACAAATTAACACCTACTAAACAATAATTAGTTGATTACATATTGATATATACACAGACATACAGACACTCAGCTTTTCCTCAAATGACAAGGTATTTTGTATACATCTTAATTAATCTAGCTATCTAGTGAGAGAGAAAAAGCCACTTGTTTTTTTGTTTCCTTTTGTAAACTGTAAAATTTCGGACACATCGATACACTACACACAAGACATTCAAGACCACAAACAGGTTTCAGAAACAGCAAACAAAAACCAGCTATTGATGACTCCACTCCATTCTTATTACCTTCTGTGTTAAATAAAAAGGCTTGGGAGTGGTGTTAGCATTAAGAGTGAGCGGTCAAATAAGATCAGTTCTACACACGTGTTGTCAGGAAGCTGCTGGTACACGAGAAAGTTGTAACATATGTGTTCTTAAGCTACAATCCTTGACCTGTCACGTATGTTTTTCGACAGACATTAGCAATTAAGAATAGTGATATAGTAGAAATCAGTATGGGAAAGCTTCGGACGAATATGATTATTACCTGCATGGCTGCTAAGGAAGACAAAAAATCCTTGCATTGCTGAAGCAAATATCTTTCCTTTGAGGTTACCTTTAGGATTTCCGCTACCAAGCAATTAGTTTCTTCCACCTGCTACAAACTCATGATTTTCAATACACTGATAGAAATGCAAATATTTGCTATCTTTATATATGAACCATGTCATGAGTGACCTAGTATGAAACTTAATGAATAAAACCCCTGTTTAGATAAAGAACTTAATTAAGTGTTTATTACATAAGTGTTTATCATATGAGTGCGTATGTTTTTTTTTTTTTTTTGAACGGAAAATATTATTATTAATAGTCAGGTCTCTGCACAAGACGAACAGAGACCCGTAAAAGAGGGGCGTATGAGTGCGTATGTATAAGCTATTTCTACAGTAAGATAAAACAAAATCAAACTACTTTCATAAGCGATGTTGGAGACTTATGGAAATAAGTTGAAATGAAAACAACTAATGGACATGGCATAAGTTGTGTTCATAAGCTCTCCCAAACAGTCTCACAAATGCTTATGTCAGTGGATAAGCATAAGCTCACTAGGTGCGAAATAAGTAATTGGCTTTGAGCCTTGAGGAATGTTGTCTTCAACACTTCCAGAATTAAGCAAGTGTTTCGGGGGGTACATGTACAGTTAATAAGTTAGATATAACGAAAACTTGCTTATTGATGAAGCAAAATGGTCCCCAAGTAAGAAAAGGTTTTGGCAGTTGATATTATACAGCAAAATGGTGTTTGATTGATCCATCAAAATGACCCCACCAGATAAGCTGAGTTGTTACAACTCAACCCCTTTTTCATCATATTATTTGAAAAGCTGACCACAGAAAGCAAAATAGTAACAATAATAAAATCTATGATGTTGCCTCAGAAATGAACCCACACAAAACACCAAGCATAGTTAGCCCAGATTTAACAATGCACTCACTGTGCTACATTAGAATTCTGATAATTCCTTTGGAGTAGTGTCAAATTGTGAATTGACATTACAAGGGTGGTGCGTTAACGAACATACATATATACATGGCTAGTGGCTAGAAATAGAACATACAAACAAATATTTGGCATGTTATGTGTCAAGTATGTTTGTAGAGTATTATCACCCCAAGTGTTGTCACAACACACCCCAAGTGTTGTTTACAACTATGAGCCAAACTATTATAAGACGCCTCTTTTAACGTGTCCATGCTATGAAAATAGACTACAACAAAGCTAAGCACATAAATGGTGTCGTGTATTTTACTAGACAACTTTTTTCATACTTTTTATTTGGTTATTTTTAACTTAATATCTGATTATGATATGAGTAAGTATAGGATTGTTCAAGCTAGGGATTGAATTCAGATACTCCCGATTGTTTCAGTCTTAATGGAAGCTCATTAAAAACTTGAGTCCAACCACTAGAATTTTATGGCATCAAGACAATGGACAATATTTTGTGACCGCAATTATGATTTATTGATCCTTTCTTTAAGATTTTAAATTTTCTGCATAATACCAATCTAAAAAAAAAAACATCTTCAATTTATTATTGATATTCGCAAAAAAACAATAAATATGGTCCATTAAATGGTAAGTTACCAATTTGGTGACTAAATTCCTTTCCAAGTTAAAACGAGGTGAAAGGGGGAATGGTAGAATGCCTTACTAATGACCAAACCAATCAAGCAAGTATTACTTTTAACTTAAATACCAACTTTCAAGCAGAAGTCTATGATTCAAAAAAAAAAGTCTAGACAATAAATTTTAAACGCTTCATTAACGATACCGAATTAAAAGAACCGTGCACTTTATAAATAATCACCTTTGACGAAAGAGAATATATTGAGGATGCCATTGCTTGCATGACATCAACTGCGGACCCCAAAGCATCCTTCAGATTTGGTACATCGGCCTGATAAAAAAAATAACAGTTCAATATTTGAAAGACTATTTTAAATTATTACCAGGTATTGAAAAAATAGCAGCACTTACTGTTGCTTTAACAACCGGAAGACGGAGAGTACTGGCCTTCAAAGCTTCAGTTGCTCCAAGTAAAGAACTGGAGTGATCTCTATCTAGAAGGGACCATTCTTCCAAATACGAAATCTACGACCAAGCACAATAAACTTCAATTATGATAATTATTAATATTAAAATAATAAATACTGATCAAATATTCAATTGCATTGCTAATTATGATTCTAATGTAAACATAACATTGAATCCTTGTTAACATATATGCTTGAAACATTGGCAAAATTTTATTGAATAATAGACTTAGCATTAAGTTAAAGATACACATATCAACGGCCATGCAAGTATTTATTGAACAAAAGCAATGTTACAAAAAGGCAAAAATACAATTAATTTATCAAGTTTATCATCTTCCAAGAGCTACAATCATTGCATACGAGCATTATTTTAAAATTGAAAGTTCTGAATCATACCTGTCCCTTTAGAATAGAAGTGAGCTTCAACTTTTGCCTCAGCAATAACAGTTTGATTCTTTTAAGTATGACGGAATGCCGAAGCTCTGAGATTGTTACCCATGCATTCCACAAATGTCTCTGGAACAATGAAAATGATTTAGTTTAGCCTATATGTAGTAGTACATTACCATGTTGCCATTGTCATTCTAAGCTAAACATTGTAGGAGTAGAATATTCTGTAACACATGAATAAATAACATCGTCAACATATTGAAAAACCAAATAAGTATGAAACTGTTTAACGTCACTAAGAAGACCAATAAATTTCCAGAACCTACAAAGTAATGTAAAAAAAGCTTTAAAAGGGACAACTTCTATGGACAACCAATATTAGGTAATGCTGTACGCCGAAGAATTTTACTTGAGGTAAACTTGAACGAACCATTTCCAGTGACTAATATTTTCTGTGCATATGCTTAAGTATATCGACATTCAACACAATCCTCTGCATGTAATACAGATTTTCTCCACATAGATAGAAGATTTATCATAGGTTTGTTAGTTGAAGGAGTTAATGTGAGTGAGTTGGTTACAATTCACGAATAGTTGAGACTCGGATATTTAGAGAGGTAGACTATGTTATATACTGATATATAGGAAGGAATGAGAGGGAGACTATCTTGATTCTTGTCATTTGAAAGTGTCGGGGGCTATTCCCTTATGGCATACCATTGAAGTATACACCCTCAAAGCACTTAAAAAAATACCCGATTCCTCTCAGCTTGCATCCATTTCCATTCGAAGCACTTCTTGTAATGTTCTATTTGATTCCAGTATAGTTATGCCAAATATGGATCAACAGAACTTGCAAACTTATACATGACAACTTTTCACTATACAGCATCCTCATTAGTCATTAGATCAGGCCAACAAGATAGTTTCTTGGTGTTGTCGGTGAGATTCTTAACTCATAATGCATAAATCATGATAATTAGCTGTCATATAAGTTTTCCGAAGACATTTTGAACAGAAGCACAGAACATTACAGTCTACATCATCCACTAGCAAGCGTGTGCTATCCACAATTAGAATGATACTTTGCAACAATTGAAAATTTTGAAATCCCCAAACACTTAAGGGCAATGGAACTATAATGAGAAATACTATCTACATTTTGAGACTAAGAAAATGTATACAATAAATGCAGAATGAGTTTCATCATCTCAGTCAATCTGCATTCTCTGAAATCTTAGTGCATTTCCTTTAAAAGTAAGACAGCAGCATTCATCATTGACCCTAAGATCTTAGCTTAGCAGCCTAAATTTCTAGCGCTGGGTTTCAAATGTTGTTTGACAATAAATCCCTACGCAAAATGTTACATTGATCTAATATAGAAACAAAAACAACAATAGAGATATTCATATCACTAACAACAAGTAGCAAAAACCATAATATGGAATACAGTTAGACAGAACACAAACTTAATCATACCTCTGCATTCAATTTCTGCACCATGAACGTAGCATCAGCCCTAGCGTTGACAAACCGCCACTGCACATACCGATTATAAAGAAGCCTCAAAGTATGTGCATCAAATATCCGATCTTCCCCTATCTTCCCTCTCCTCACATCAGCCGAGAAGCTAAGAATCGAAGGCGAATTACTAGAATTACTATTGATGGAGCTAGCAACCGCACTTCTCACCTTAGAAGGACTAGAAAACCCCCTTGATGGCGACGATGCAGCAGATGCCCAAAGTTTACTCGGAGAAGCAGGTCGCGCGTTTCCCCTTATAGGAGAAGCCATTGTTCGAGGCGACAACACAGGACCATCACTATTATACCTTTTCAATTGAGAATTCTTAGGTGGAGCACTAATCCTTGAAGCAGGACTAGTTGACAAAGGTGAACCAGGATCCTGTAACCGGCGCAACCGGCTATTAGTTTCCTGCCAAAACTTTGAAGAAACAACAATGCCACGATTTTCCCTCGGAACCTTAAGAGTCCCAAGAGAAGTATCATGTACTCCTCCTGAATTACTACCAGATGAAACACTATCAGTATCAGAAGCATTAACATCATAATTCAAACAAGATTCATTATTCAATTGAGTAGTTTTCCCTAAATCCAAACTCAAACCACCTAATCCATCAAAAGAAGCTCTTCTTCTACCACTCTCCATAACCATTGATTGTTGCAATGCACGCACAACTTTTCCAACAACCTTCTTCTTCTCATCACCACCAACACCACCACTACAATCAACACTCCTTGACAACTGATTCGGCGGCTGTCTCGACCGTGCCGGCCACCGATGCTGATCCGAGGGTCTAGAATTTTCACCCTGATCTCCTTTACCGGCGACCGGAGTAACCCTCCGTCGCTCCGGCGTAACAGCTTTAGCTTTACTTTTACTAATAGGAAGTGAAAAAGCCTCACCTTGAAAAGAAACAGACAAACTCCTAGTAGAAGTTACTAGAAGCTTTGTTGCTTCAGGAACTGGGGTTGTTGGTCGAGGTCTCCGACGGTCCACCGACTGAGAACGTTTAGGAGCAACAAGTGGTGTTGCTGATGATGAATTTGTTGAACGAGACAAAAGAGGTGAAGCAAATCTCCTAGAAGATGAAGAAGATGAAGATGTTGTTGTTGTTGTTGACGATGAAGTTGTTGTTGTTGTTGAAGTTGAAGGTGAAGGTGACATGTACCTTGAAGAAATTTGTCTACCTTTTTTTCTGGGTAAGACACCATTGTTGTTGTTGTTGATGATGTCTTTGTCGGAGGTTCTTGAAGAAGAGGTTGTTAATGGGTTTTGTGAAATGGCAGCCACCATTGCAAAAAAGGTGAAAACTTGAGCTTACATTGTAAACTTCATGGCTTGAAAAGTGAAGAATCTGAAGTGTGGAAGAGTGAAAGTGATGCAGATCAAGGAAATGGAAAATGGGTTTGTTTCAGATTCAGCAATTTTAGAAGGAACAGTGTGTTGTGTGAGTGAGAGAGAAACTGCGTTTTTTGTTTGTGGGATTTTAGAGAGAGAAAGTGAAGTAGGTGAATAAACTAAAAAAAAATGGAAAATGAATTAAAAATATTTAGAGAGTATTTATTTATTTTTGAGTTGTCTGGGGTTTTGTTTTGTTTTGGTTTTGGTGAATCTTTGGAGGAACGTTAGTGTGTTAATTAAGTTGAATGAACTAAATGACGTTTTGTTAGTTTTTTAAGCTTCTTTATTACTATTATAATTAATCCTTTTTTCTTTCCCTCACTCAAAGTCAAAATGAAAATTTGTTTTGTAAGTTACTGTGTATTATTATGGTTAGCAGTGAATAATTTACGTTAAAAAATTAATGGTCATACAAAAATGTATTTTCTTCTTTTAATCAATTAGTAATTTTTATTAGAAGTCAAAAATCAAATACATGACTTTGTCAAAAAAAATAAAAAAATCAAATACATGACAACTTGTTGTATAAGGGATTCAAAAAGAAGGTTAATGTTTTAAAAAAGAAATAGAATTTAAAAAGAACATGATAAATAAGAATATTCATATTTTGTCAAACAAGGAAAGGAGAAGAATTTTAAATAAATTTGTAAGACAAATATAAAATATTTAAATATCCATCATGAGACGATATATGAATTCAAGATGAGTTTCATAAAATTATCAACAACAAAAAATGAATTTCATAACACAATTTGCATAAGTTTGATATATTTAATTTCGGTTAGTGTAGTAAAAAAGAAAAATATATATTTCACTTATTTGATAAATTTAACATTACGAAGATATATTATTTTTCAAAAAAAAAATCTTAAATTAAATTGCTCAAATAATCATAAATAATTTTCTTTTATTTTAAGGAAAATGTTATTTACTAACAGTCCCGGTCCTGACATTTTATGGGTTTTAGGCCAAACATAAAAAAAAAACCTCTTTCAATAAATATATATAGCATTAATACATAATAAATTTTATAAAATATAAAAAAAATTACTCAAAAATTCATAAGAAGTGAATTCTTCGAGCAAAAATAAAATGCTGTACTAAAATATCGTACTAAATAACCATACCAAGCAAAAATTCAAAACTTTCTAGTGCATTAATCAAACTCTCCGCCTAATTATTTTTTAATAATCCTCTTAATTATACCAATCATGTTTTCTACCGATTGGGCCCCTTTATGATATTTTCTTTAATAATCCTACACATATTTCTTTGGCCTAATCATATTTTTTTCTTTTAAGTATTATTAATTTTATTTTATTTTTATATTAGTAAGTAGATATAAAAAAAATGGGCCCCTTAAAATATTGGGTCTCAGGCCATCGCACTCAGGGGCGGGCCTGTTTACTAATGATCTTAGGGCACTTTTTTTAAGCAGATTTTATGGCACTTGTTAAAGAGATTAATGTAGTAAATTAGTAGTTTTGAAATTTGTATAATTTATTATTTTAAAATATAGAAAAAATTATTTTCAATCCTAAACTTTTATCTCTTTTTATTTTCTTAGCTAATATTTTGAATGTATCAATTAGCATGACGTTTATTTTAAGATATGAGAAATCTGGTCACAAACCAAACAATTGGTTTTTTTATAAGCAAACCAAACGATTGGTAATTTGTTACAAGTTAGTTGTGAAAACCGCATACAAATATAGAGTAGACCTCGCCTTTAAAATGCAAGTATATATGACATTTAATGCAAGTAAAGTAAGATGAAAACCAAAAAGTGTATTTAAGCTTCTTCTTTTTTTTGGAAACAAAGCTTATGGTTTTTTTTTTTTTTTTGACAAGAAAGCTTATGTTAAATTCATTAAAGTGGTCTTATTAATATCTTGTTGGAACAAACCAATACTACTATTTGTTAGGAGTGATTTGACAAGAAAGAAAGCAAGTTGGTCATATGATAGACTTAAATTAAATTGAAGTGCATCAAAATTTCCTTTAATTAATTCCTTGATCTTAAGAAACATACTCTTCAAGCCTTCATGAATGATATCTTCAACTACAAAATTACGTGGATATATAAAGAAAGAAATAGCAATTACATGTAATGTGTTTATAATGTGTAAATATAGGATCATATATAGTAGTAATAGTATAATTTATTTATTTTTTTGTCTAGAGTATAATTTATATTATTACATAAAAAAAATTCTTTAAATTTCATAATTTCCATTTTTTTAACAAGCCAAAATGAAATATATTAAAAAATAATCGCCATAGTACAAGGTGTACCAAGAACGACTATCAGCGTTTACAAAGAGTCACAAACAGGATACAGAGAGATAACCCAAAAAACAGATCAACCAAACCCCAAACAAAGCATGGGACAAGACCACCAACTATGGCAGTTAGAAGCTAAAATAACACTTGTCGCCTTCAACCACCGCAAAGAAAATAGCTTGATATTGTCCAACATCTGAGAAGTAGTGATAGCTAATCTGCGAAACAACCTGTGATTTCTTTCCGTCCACACAATCCATACACACGCAAGCCAAATAAGCTGCAAAAAGGAACGACGTGCTCGAGAACCACCTGCTGAGAGAGTAAACTGGACGAAATGATCACGTAAGGAAGTGACCCACACCATCGAAATGCTAATCCACGAAGTGATGAGCTGACTTCATAATTTCCATTGTTTTTATATTTTGATTATTTAAGTATATATATGTAAACTAAAACTATACGTTTGGTCTGCTAAAAAAAGTATTGAACGGAACAAATTTTGTTGTATCTTGTTTGATTCAGAAACTGGTTATGGGACTGGACAAAAAAGGTATGTCCACAGTACAACTATAAAAAATACGAAAATATCCATTTTATTTTCGAATATATAAAATATTATATGTCTATCTCTCTCAAATACAATTTTGTTCTGTCCTGTACTACATTGTTCAGTCTTGCACTGTTTTGTCCGGTACGTGATACATTGCAAATCAAACGGACCTATAGGTAATAGCTGGCTAAATTGAAGACAGATAAAAAGAAAAACTATATATATTGTGCGTTACTTACAATATTAATTCTATTTTTTTGGTGCAAATCGGGTATCCTCTGCGCGCAACTGCAAAGACTAATCCCTCAAGCCTTGTGGGACCCAAATGGATGGCAAACTCTTCCTAAGAGTTTTAACACTGCTGCATGCCTAAGCCAGGGATCGAACCCAGGACCTTGGTTAAGCTAGAAGAGACCCGCGCCATCTCATCTAAGTGCTCTTGGATACAATATTAATTCTATAATAATTAACGACTACTCCCGTTGATCTTATAAATAAGTAAAAATTTATTATTTAAGTTTATCTAATAACTATTGTATTATATAAACTAATTAAATAAATTATTAAATGAATTTAAAAAATGAATTTTTATTTATATATGAAACCGATGAAGTAGATGGTTGTCTAACTAGTTAGTGTTGGTGTAAAATACTAATTCAGCCGTACATATAGTACGAGCAAGGATCTATCCATTTTCTATGATTTTCATTTCTTCCATTACCAAAGTTTTTTAATATTTCGAGGTGTATAAAAAATATTTTGACACATTTATTGTCACACTTTTGCATTTATATTTTTAAAACTATAGAGTAATGAAAGAAATGAAAATTATAGAAAATGGAGAGAATCCCAACTCATATAGTACAGCATAGTGTTTGGTTTAATTTCTCACGTGGTATAATGTATAAGTATATATATTCTATAATAATGTATAATAATGTGTGTGTGTGTGTGTGTGTGTATACAAAGATTGAGATAGATTACTCCATTAAGAAAGAGATGAATGAGCTAACGTTGATGGAAGCAAAGCAAATACAGTGGTTGATGTTATCAATTACTAAATGAATTTAAATGCCCCTAAAGCTTAGACATTATCAACCATAAAGGCAATGGTGTTGGCTAATTGTGATTTTTGCAAGCTAAGCTAGCTATAATCAATTTATTATTAATTAGCAATTTTTAATAATTAGATTAAGTTACCACATCTCTTTCTCTATGTCTCTTTCCATCTAATACACTCATTGCAAGATTTGAACGCTTCTTATATGTCTTAATATTAACATCTTCAGATTTAATTAATTTCATCAATTTTGGCCAATGATATATTTACACTGAAATAAAAAAGAGAGAAAGTGATGTTACATTTAAGCTTTCAAATTAGATAAAAGTTAATGGCAGTATATAAAATATCCCAAATATATTTGTAAGTTTATTTTATATTTTTTACTTTGCCCTATCTCAAATATATTTGTAAGCTTATTTTATTTTTACTTTGCCCTCTGAATGTGTTTATAGCTAATTTCATCTGAAAGCATCTTGTTTTAATAAATATTTAAAAATGTGACTCTTTCCTATGCTGACGGCGTAGCTCCCTCAAGTTATTTAATTAACTAGCTTGATTAAAATGTTTCTTTGATCACAGATTCACAGTAATATGTCTCTCTTAATTGAATAGGTATCCCACTAATAATTGTTATAGAAGGACTTAGGGGGATGTTATGCGAAAGAGTTTCATAATTTTTTTTTTTTTTCGGTTTTTCACCACCAGTTGAATCTGGTTCGGGGGTCAGTTCTGGCATCAAGTGGTTCCAGCCCCCTCCCGATCGCAGTTGCGGGGGATCGAACCGTGGTCCTCCCTACCAAGTTCAGCGCCAATCACCACTGAACCAACTAACGATTGGTAAAGAGTTTCATAATTTAAGTACAACATTGAACTCCGTTTTTATATTTAATGTGGAAGTTGTATAATTGTTACTCTTTTAAGAGTCGATTTCTACAATGAATTATATCTGCAATGATCTAATCAGTAATATTCGGTAGTAAAACTAAATTAACCTATTTTCATATCTCAACTTTTGACGAAAACATCAATTTATATAATTTCGGTCGATGAAAGAAATCCAATCCAAAAAATTAATCCATTAAGTGAGATGGTCTAATGAATACAATCAACTTTCTTTTCTAATCAATGGAGCTCATAATATAATGCTAATATAATCACTAGTTGACATAGTTCATATTTAAATTATATATGAAGAAAAGAACAAGACTGAACTCTGCAGCAATTCAACTAAAATACAAAATTTAATTAATGTTGTGAGACTTTTAGCTAAGATAATGGTTGGACAAAACATTTTATTAATTAATCCATTAAACTGCACAAAATATAAAAAACTTGATTTATATTGAAGCTATCTCTTCCTTTACAGTATAATTTTGCTCACATGTGTGCCATTAGAGTTTAATCACATGATTATGATAAGAAGGGAGAAGTTAAGGTTCCGTTTGATCGGAGGGAAAGAAAGAGGAAGGAAAGAAAATTGCGGAAATCAATGCATGTATTTGGACTAATATGTATTGATTTCCGCAATTTTATTTCCTTCATCTTTCTTTCCTTCCAACCAAACGGAGCTTACAGTAATGTCATGCCTTCGTATCACAACAAAGTACAATGGTCAATGGATTATAAAATTAAAAATTTTTAAAAAAATAAATAAAATAAAAACACTTTAGCACCTGCCTAGACCTGCCACATCTCTATCCAAAATAATTTTCAGGTGACCCTAGATGCAATATAGAACTTGCAACAAACTAGGATTGTGAATTGGTTAGAACTAATCGTTGTGTTTGTTGTTGTAGTTAACTAATGATTAAAATTTGAGTTGGGTCTTTATTCCATATCATTCTTATTTTTATGTCATATCTTATATAATACGGGATCAACGATCCAACAACAAAATCAATTTTTAAAATGATCAATGTTTTTCATGATCTTATTTATCTAAAATCAACTTCAAATCAAATATCATTTGATGTTGAGTTCTTAATACACTCACACTTATAAGTGAACATTATGATGACGTTCTGAATAACCTAATAAATTTTAGATAGATTCTAATATCATATTAAAATTTAGATTGATTTTAATCATACCTCATCGGCTTAAAAAGGTAGAGATGACTCCAACTTATAAATTCATTTTCAAACCATATTTTATTACACTTTTTAACACTAAAAATTAGTTAGACCAGCATGATTATCCACCACAACTAGCTAGCTACTTCAACAATAAAGGACAAATTATATTTTTTGTACTAATTCCCTCAGTTAAGTATTTCACTTTGGCAAGTCAAATTGCTAATTTCCATATAATATCAACTATAATTAAGACTAATTATGGTTCATGCTTAGCTAGTTACTCCAATAAACCTTCATGAAATACTGATTGTAATTTCCAATTTGGTATTAGAAGACAAAATATATGGTTAAACCGTTTCATTAACGAATACATACAAATGTATCATGAAATGATGAGAAAGGAAAAATTCTAATTTTGAAGGCATGTAACTTAAGGCACACTCAATGGAATAATATGTTAAAAGTAAACAAACCACTCAAAGGTATCCGTTTATAAGATAGTATTAATAAATTAACTTTGCTTCGGAAGTGATTATGGGTTTTTAAGGAAATTATTTTAACTGTCCCATAGCTTTCTAACTTTACTTTTCCTATCCATATCAACCCCACAGAAGAGAAAGTGTGTGATTATTTATTAGTATTAGCAAGGAAAAAAAAAATGTGATACTTAACTTTGCATCTTCAAAGTTGGTATGTGTATTGGCGTCTATTTTGCATGCTCCAAAATGTGGCTATTATTATATTGCTTTAGAGGTTAATAATCCTTGAAGCCAAAGATTCAAGATTCTTGATATTTGATTTGACGAGCTAGTGCTTTGAGTACTCAAAACCCCCCATTATATGTAATTTCTTATTTAAGTCAGTTGAATATTTTGGTATTCATTGATCTTACTTTTAATGATGACGTCATAATTTGACATGACAATCAAAACTAAAGAAAAAGCCAAAGGAGATTAATTTTTTTTAGTTCGCAGTTTATTTGACATATATAATATTGGGTTAAATATGTTTTTAATCCCTGTTTTTATGTGAGTTTCGATTTTTAGTTCATATATTTTTTTATTATATTTTTAGTCAATTTTTTACGATTAGGATAACAGAATTGGCCACATAAGATAACTTAAATTGATTAGAATAACATTTGCATATAATGACGTGACATCTGTATCATTTCTGTGATTGATTTCGCTATTCAAGTCACAAAAAATTGACGGTAGAAACTAGAAATGCAAACGGTGAAAATGTAGGGACTAAAAATATAATAAAAAAAATGTAGGGACTAAAAGTCGAAACTCACATAAAAGTAGGGACTAAAAACATATTTAACCCTATAATATTTAATTCTATCTAGAAAAAATATTTGAGATAATATAAATATATAGTATAATTATTTATCAGTTTTTTTATAAGAAAAAATATAGTAGAAAAAAAATATTTATCATGTGTTTTTTAAGAAAGTGTTTCAAACTGAACTAAGTAGTTATTTATCAATTAAACTCCCTTGTTTGTTCCAAAATAAAAATATGATATATGTCTTATTTTAAAAATAAAATTGAAAAAATGCATTGAATTAAACTCTCTTTACTCATATTTTTTGGTGGAATCTTTCCTAATTACTTTATGTATGGGTTTTCTTTACTCATTATTTACTTTTGAGAAACCTCCCTCAAGCAATGCATAATTGCATACAAGGAACCTTATCTCCCTCTTCTCTTCCTATCTTAAAGTTAATTCTGTGAAAAATGTAATTTTTGTTAATAGAAAAAAGAGATCCTGAAAATGACAAGTTACTTGTATAACTATATATTCTTTCCAAAGGTCATGCATTACCTTATACGAATTATGAGGTCATCTATTGGTACTTTGCTTATAATTTTGATGTTAAAAATAATAACCATATATTCAAGTGTTCCATCTATTTTAATTTGCTTAATTAGTAGAATGAGAAGACATTCTATAGAACTATAGGAATGTGATAGCTTGAGATATCATTTGAATCTAATTCTTTTACCCTTTGTGGTTATTACTCTAATCTAACTCTCATGCTCTTGACCTATCTTTGGAAGCCACAATATAAAAAGGAATAAGAAACTGATGGGATAAAGATAAACATTGCAATTAAGCAAGACCCTATATATTAAGTGTTTAACTTAACATGTAAGTCTTTTTCTATAATAAAATATGAAATAAAGTCAAACTATTCTCATATAGGCTATATTATTTTCTTATATGTTATAAGTTGTTTTTCATAATTCGTTTATACAAAATTTCTCAATTAGTCCAATAAATATTTATACTAATAAATAAATTTTAAAAAGTAAATTTAAACACGTTAGATGGTTTTCATAATTTGCAAATTTTTTGTGGTGAATTGGTGATAAGGGTCCCTTTGCACAACTTTTGAACTAATTAATACATGTTCAAAATTATGTAATTTAAAATTATGTAATTTGCAGCATGCGGGGCAAAAAAAGAAAATGGTAGACAAACTTTTAACAAAAACTTATTTTTAGTCCATAATTAATATGTTAGTTTTTTTTTTTACGAACATAATTAATATGATAGTTGTATGAACATTGTTTTGACATTTTAATAAAATATAACCACTTCTTTTTTTATTCTTTTCTCAACATCTCACCGACCAAATAAAAACTTTCCATGCCACTTTTTATAGGGTCCCTTCTCTCCAATGGGTCTCAATCCTTTAGAAAACCAATCAGTGTTGTTCAATTTGCAACACTACATGTGAAACTGTGGGTTGAAAGATTAACATTTAATCCTATTAAGCACACCTTAAATCCTATTATACACACCTTAGTGTGACTAAGTCCTTGGCACGGCATAGATGATCCATTTCTCTACTAAAATGATTAATATTCTTTTTCAAGTGTCAATAATTTTAATCTTTACTCTGTATATGATTAATGCACACCTTAGTATATGATTTTGTTTCATTTTAAAAACTATCAAAAACTTTTCATCTCTATACATGGCGACTAAACAAATATTCAAAAATTTATCTTCAATACAGTTTTGTATTTGACTGTTCACAAAATTATGTGAATAAAACATCAATCAATTTGAGACTGAAAACTAACTAAATTAAAATCAATTCTAAAAAGCAAAATTAATTATACTCAAGTACTCGACAACCTATGAAGCCCCGATACTTCAAAAATGGCGAAGTATTATGTCCGATACGTGTCCGATACCGATACTCGTCCGATACTCGTATCGGAGAATATTGGACAATTAATTATTTTTTAAAAAAATAATAATTACCGATACCTGTCGGATACTTCTCCGATACACGTATCAGAGAAGTATCGGGAAAATAATGTTTTTTTATGATAGAAATGGAGGAGATGAGACTGATACAATTTGTGTTTCCTCTTAAATAATGAATGTTAGAGTATGATGTTCTTTATGTATTGACAACCATGTGTTTTTTGGATGATACCAATGATGCTTTGTATTTTGAATAGTAATAATTATCCTTTTTTTGTAGTACTTAATTAACTTGAAATATGTAATTGTCACTTGTTATATATTGTGTATTTGTATATTTAATTTTAAATTTATTTTTAAATAACGTATCGCGACCGTATCGTATCGAGAATTTTAAAAAATTATTCGTATCGCCGTATCGGTATCATGTCACGTATCCGGGCTTCATAGTCGACAACAAATCATATTCATATACTACTCTAATGTAAGATACTGCTGAAATGAAATGCCTTGGAAAGGAAGAAATGTAAATAGAGCTCGGCATTTAGTGTTTGATTGGTACAGCTTATCAAAAGCAGGTAATCTAAGCGATTTTCAGCTTTCATTCTCTATAGGTGAGTATGTCGGAATACATCAACACTTGTAAATTTTGTTTTATTGCAATATTAGTATATGCAAATTTTATTTAATTGAAATTAGATAATGTGATGACAAAGTGAAATGGATTGGTTTTGATAAACCAATCAAAGAATGGTTAGAAAAAAAATAAACCAGTCCTATTATTTTTTAAAATCTCTGGTTTCGCTTTAGAATAATGCTGATTAACACAAAAGATGAGGTTCACGAAAACTAAGAATAACACACAACCACCCATGTTTTCTGTAAAACACCTAACAAACAAATTGGTGAAGAAGCTCCATGGTGGAGCAGAGAGAATGGAAATGAAAGAAAAGGGAAAACTATATTGAATTGTGAAATCAGTTACAAAAGTTGGTTACAGATGTGAGATCTACAACTATATATACAACTTAGTTAAAACTAACCCAGTAACTAACATTAGCTAGTAACTAGCTAACTCAATACAATCATATATCTTGACAGCCCCCCTCAAGCTTAGGCCTGTAGATATCCAATAGGCCAAGCTTGGCTAAGAGTCTATGAAAAGTGGCCGGATGGAGAGCTTTGGTAAAAATGTCAGCTAATTGATCATAGCCAGATATAGGTGATAATCTCATCAAGCCTTCTTGTAACCTTGCTCTTACAACATGGCAATCGATATCTAAGTGTTTTGTTCGTTCATGGAAAACAGGGTTGGAAGCTATACGCAAAGCACTCTGGCTGTCGCAATAGAGTGTAGGTCGTTGCACAAGAGTAACTTGTAGATCCCTCAGCAAATAAGTGAGCCATTGCAATTCACAGGTTCCAGAGGCAAGGGCCCTATATTCAGCTTCAGAGGAGGATCTTGAGATGGTTGGTTGTTTCTTGGCTTTCCAACAGATCAAAGAATTCCCAATAAAGAAACAGTACCCTGTAATGGATTTTCTAGTGTCAATGCACCCTCCCCAGTCAGCATCAGTGAAGCCTACCAAGTTAAGTGATGAGGATCTGGGAAAGAAAAGACCTGTACCAGGACACCCTTTGAGATATCGGAGGACTTTATGAGCAGCTTTGTAATGAAGGGAAGTAGGACAGTCAAGAAATTGACAGAGTTGTTGGACTGGGAAGGCAATATCAGGCCTAGTATTGGTCAAGTAAAGAAGTTTACCCACAAGAGTTCTGTACCCTGTGATGTCTGTATGAGGTGCACTGTCGTCATGGTGAAGCTTGTGACCAGGATCCATTGGAATACTGGAAGGCTTGCACCCCAAGTCATCGGTGTCAGCTAGTAAATCAAGACAGTACTGTCTTTGACTGAGAGAAATACCCTTGGTGGAATGAGCCACTTCCAAACCTAAGAAGTATTTGAGAAAACCCAAGTCCTTAATCCCAAAGGCTTCATGAAGTTTGACCTTAACGGCATTAATTTCAAGCATATTGTCACCCGTAAGCACTATGTCATCCACATAAATGAGAAGTGCAGTGAAGCTAGAAGCAGTCTGCTTGGTAAACAGTGTAGGATCAGAAGGAACTGAATGATAATGAAGATCATTGAGACAGTGTGAGAGTTTTTCATACCATTTTCGACTGGCCTGTTTGAGCCCATAGAGGGATTTAACCAACTTGCACACATGACCTGCAGAAACCCCTTGTAAACCTTGTGGAACTTGCATGTATACATCTTCACACAAGTCACCATGAAGAAACGCGTTATTAACATCCAATTGGTGAACAAACCAGTTATTAACAGAGGCTACAGCCAACACAGTCCTAATGGTGGTCATTTTTGCCACAGGAGAGAAGGTTTCAAAGTAATCTATGCCCTCAACCTGATTGTAGCCTTTAGCCACTAGGCGTGCCTTATACCTCTCAATACTGCCATCAGCTTTCCTTTTGATTTTATATACCCATTTGCTTCCAATTGGTCTAATGCTAGAAGGTAGAGGGACAATAGTCCAGGTGTTATTTTGCTGTAATGCTTGAAGTTCAGATTGCATAGCTTTGACCCAACAATCATGCTTGCAGGCTTCAACATAAGAAGAGGGTTCAGTGTCATTGAGAAGAGACAGAGTGTAAACAAGTTGTGCTTTTGAAAGACTATCATGACTAGTATACTTGGTGATAGGATAGGGTGTGGAGTTGGTGACAGCAGTGTTATATACATAGTCTGCTAAGTGAGAGGGAGGTTTTGTAAGTCTAGAGGACCTTCTGAGGGGAGGAGGAGAAGGCTCAACTGGTGTATCAAGTGAAGAGGTGACAGTGACTTATTCAACAGGTAAGTTGGGATTGGTAGTGATGATATTAGGGTCAATGGTATCATCACAGACAAGTGGAGTTGAAGCTAAAGGGCTAGAGGGAGCAGTCTGAATATAGTCCCAAGTTTGAGTGGTGGATGAGTAAAGGAAAATCAATTCTTCAAACTGAACATGTCGAGAAGTGAGGATAGCACCACTGTGTAAGACTAAGACTATGAATCCTTTCATTCCTGCCTTGTATCCCAAGAAAACACACTTGAGAGCCCGATGATCAAGCTTAGTTCTTTGAGCTTCATGTGTTGAAGTATAGCATAAACAGCCAAAGACCCTTAACATAGATAGATCAGGCAGTTCTTTGTAAAGCAACTGATAAGGTAATTGTCCCTTGATAGCCATGGAAGGCATGCGATTCATGAGGTAAACAGAATGCAGCACTGCATATCCCCAAAACTTGGGAGGCAATTTTGATTGAATGAGAAGGGCTCTAGCGGTGTTGAGGATGCACTGATGCTTCCGTTCAACCCTCCCATTTTGTTGTGGGGTTGTAGACACAACTTGTCTGATGGATGATACCCTTAGAAGCATAGAATGAAGCAAGAGAAAATTTCGGCCCATTGTCACTCCTAAGAATCTTAACTTTAGAGTCAAACTGGGTTTCAACCATGGTAATGAAGTTCTGAACCTGTGAAGTAACCTCATATTTACCTTTCAACAAAATAACCCAGGTGAACCTACTATAGTCATCTACTATGGTCAAGAAATATTTGTGGCCATGCACAGTGGCAGTAGTGTAAGGACCCCAAATGTCCATATGCAGTAATTCAAGGCACTTAGAGGCTTGACTTTGGCTAAGTGGATATGATAAATGCTTTTGCTTGGCTAAATGGCACACATCACAAATACATTCTTTATTCAAAGCAATTGAAGGATACAATTGTTGCATTATTTGAAGCCTAGAATTAGAGGCATGACCAAACCTAAAATGCCATAAAGCGGACTGTGGAATGGAAACAGAAGTACAGACAATACCTGAAGGGTTGGCAGAAGACAAACTAACTGAAGAGGGAATACCTTCCAAGTAGTAAAGTCCATTGATTAGTCTACCCGAACCAATCATCTTCTGTTGATCATTTTGAATAAGACACACATTGTCAGCAAAAGCAAAAGTGCAGTGCAGGTCTTTGGTAATTCTTGAGACAGAAAGTAAATTGTACTTGAAATGTGGCAAATAAAGCACATTTGTGATAGTGATCAAATCAGTAATGACAATTTCACCAACAATATCTGTCTGAGCTAGAGAACCATTAGGCATCTTGACAGGAATAGGCCTAACCCGTTTATATTTGCTAAATAAACTAAGGGAATAACAAGCATGGTCAGTAGCACCACTATCTATGATCCACATATCTATAGAATCTGAGATAGAATTGCATGAGACATAAGCAGTACCTCTAGGTTCCTCAATGGAAGAGCTAGATGAAGGTTCAAGCATGGACTTGGTGGAGAATTAGTTGAGCTTGGTAGCAGCAGCTTGAGTCTTTGAACTATTTGCCTGCAACAAAGTTCTGAGGGCTTAAAGCTTGTCACTACTGAGTCCCATCATGGTGGAAGAAGCTAGGGAAGAAGAATCACGTGGCTTGTCAGCAGAAGCAACATAGTTAGCCATAGCACTCTTAGGACGCACAGACCCATCCCTAAACTTGAATCCAGGAGGATAACCATTCTTGCGATAGCAAATGTCGATAGTGTGACCACCTTTCCCACAGTAGGTGCATTGCTTATCCTTGTTACTCGTACCAGAAGGTGATTTACCCTTGCCGTGAGTGTGAGATTGCTTGCCAGCAGCAAAATTGAGACTCACAGTGGAATCATCAACTAAAGAATCCAAGCCATTGACACTTTCATGTTGAATTATCATAGAGAAAGCAGCATTGATTTCAGGAAAAGGTTCCATCAACAGAATTTGTGAGCGCACAATTGCATAGTGGTCATTCAAACCAGTTAGGAAAAGGAGCACAAGATCCTCACGTTTGAACTTTCGTGCATTACGCAACGATTCACACTGACAACGAGCAAGGCAAGTACAATTGGGAATTGGTCGAAAAATTTCTAATTCCTCCCACAAACCACGAAGTTTGGTGAAATATTCGTTAACAGATAAGGAATCTTGCCGAAAAGCATACAAATCGCGTTGGAGACTAGCAACACGAACACGATCGGCACGGGAAAAGCGCGCTTTGAGATCGTTCCAAGCAAGAGCAGCAATATCATAGTAAACGATACTCTGTGAAATTGAAGAAGAAACAGAGTTTTGGATCCAAGAAAGTACCAAATTATTGCAGCGCATCCAAGCTTCATAGTTAGGATCAAAATCGGCAGGCATGGAAGAAGATCCGTCGAGAAATCGGAGCTTGTTCTTCATAATAATCGCCTTTTTCATAGATCTAGACCATGAGTGATAGTTCTTGCCATCAAGAACGGGATTGACCAAAGGTAAAGCGGGATTCTCGCTAGGGTGAATGTAGAACGGATTCTGAATGTAGAACGTGGAATTTGCCAATTACAATTTCACGATGAATAGCATCCCTGTTCACTTTAAAGCGTGGAAATATGTATTTAACTAACAAAATGAATAATTTTAGTCGATAAAAATGCAAATGAGTTTAGAATAAGCAACCGATTGGGACTGAAAAGATGAACATATAAAATGTTAACATATAACATATGATCAATATGTTGCAGCTCACAAACAAAAACAAACTATCCCTACATACAAAAGTATCATAACATATAACATTATGTGTATTTTTCTCCTTATCTAAAAATTATACCAGCAAAACTGTACAAATAAAATGCTTTTTTTTTTTTTGGTCAAGATAAAAAGCAGTTTTAAATCAACTTTAAAAATAGAATTCCTATCAAAATGGGGGCAGGACACCAAAATTGTATAGGTATATGAGAACAAACACCTAAATAAATCTGATAAAATTACCAATTGTAGCGTTACTACGAAACTTCAGTGTTATACTTGAATTTCTTTGTTAACAATCCACAAAGACCACATACACATGGTCAATAAGATGATTACTATATCTTAAATTTTACTTAAACAATGAAATCAATTAAAACTTTAAAACCAAATATATCATCGAAAATAGGGGTTGAGAAGTAAAAAGCAATATATAAAAAAGGATTCTCAATCTTAATTCAACAACATAAGGTCTGATAAATAAACTAGATGCAAAAATACAATTATCAAATTTCTTCAAATATTGTCTAAATAAAGTTACTTCAAACAAAACCACCTCACAACATTCTAATGCCCAAACCTACATTGGCCCGACAAAAGCAAAAGCTCTTCAGCGGTACTGCAACATAAAAACAACAACGAAAGTGTTAAATACAGAAATTCATAACCAAAAGTTTAGAAGATTTACGAGGATAATAGCAGATCAAAATATTTACCTTAATGAAACCAATTTCCTTGGCATTGCTGTGGAAGCATTGCCTGCAGCACATAAGGCCATACTTCCTGATCAATCCATGTGAATTACCACACACACGGCTGCAAGTAATAAACAACAGGAAGCAAGATCTCAATCAGTAAAATAGTTTATAATTTAAAAAAAATAATAAACAGCACAATTACTAACCAATGCACAATCTAAAAAATGTACACTAAAAAAATAAGGATCCGGATCTTTTCCTTCCGAACTCTTCACATCAACCTCTCGACTCAACATATTAATCATCGGATAAATCTAATGGCTAATAAATAATAAATGTGATGAAATAAAAAATCTAAATGTTAAAAAACTCACACCCAGCCACATTAAATTTGTGTCCCTAAATTTCACATAAACAACAATTCTATTAAAAAAAAACTAATCCTCATTCACCTTCTAAAACTCATATAAACACCATTAAGTTTCTTTTCTTTCTATATGATTATTCTCAATGTCAAAAAAAAAAAAAAAACCTAAAATTGCATGGCTTGAACAGGGCATGATCAAATATTGTAAACAAGAATGAGAGAAAGGTTATATATTATACTTTATATGGAAAATCTGAAAATATACTTGGCTAGAAATGATATGCTCAACAAATGCTTAGGACTCACTAATTTTCTTCACACAACTTATGCTTGTCAAAAAGCAAAGGAAAACTATTGCACCAATAAAATAGTAGTAATATTCTGATATTCAATTAAGCTTTCAAATTTACAGGCTCTACAGCAATGGGAATTAAAAAGATTGCATTTCAAATTTGCATTTTGATGATTGATGACCATTAGTTACTAAACAATCAGCTCAAAATAACAAGATGGTGTGAACAAGTATTGTTACTACGTATCTCTTCACTCCATTCACAAATTCCTTGCCAACAAAAGCACTAGTACATACAAATCTAAACCCTAACGTCATCATAAAATTCCTTGTCAATCCCACTTTCATAAGAATAAAAAATCATCAAATTTGTAGCAGTTTCAACAATAAAAAGGTTCCATTAACAATCTAGCCAAAAAAATAGAAAAGCACACCCAACGCAATCGAAATCGGAAGAGCCGGCAAAGCATGACAACAAACCGACAACAAAATAAGAGTGCAACCAAGTCCAGATATAATTGCAAGGTAACAAGCGAAAATTGAAAGAACACCGATAATTGTGAAATTGAAGAGAAGAATGAAACAAGTGATTGAATTATGATAGAAACATACCAAGTGCGAGAACCAGGACCATAGTTCTTGGGGTGAGAGTTCCAGACGTTAGAGTGTTGATTTCGCCGGTGAGAACTAAACGCGCTGCCGCCGATGAAGAATTGTGTGCAGTGAAGCTTTTGAAGCCTGGATTTCAGTTTTTTTATTTTGTGTGGTGGGTTAAATATTAATTGGGCAGAATGTTGGCCCAATTTCACTTACGGTATAAATGATTACTACTTACTACCTCCCAACTTTTTTTCCTATGCCCCCATAAAAATTCACTAGACTCTCAAATACAGGGTCGGTCTGACTATTTGCAGGCCCGGTTCAAATATTAAAAATTGACTCTTAATAAAAAAATTTAAAAAAACTATCCTCTATTTAAATCATTATTTTTTATCATGGTAATAAAAACCAGACCGGCCGGTTTAATCGGCTGGACCGGGAGTCGGACCAATTTCCGGTTCGATCAAGCTTGAAACTCGTTTTGCCACCAAACCGGAAAACAAACCGGTTGATCAGCAGAAAACCGCTAGAACCGAACAGAACCGCCGGTTCAGGCGAGTCAGAGGGTTGAACTGTATTTACCTATTTTATTGCAAAAAAAACCAGATCCGTTGAGTTAAAGAAGAAAGTTACAGAAGTAAGGAGAAGAAGGAGATAATATTATCCATGGAAAATTCAATGAGGTGGGTGATAGACTAGATTTAGAAGATGAGGGAAAGACATCTATTACATGTGAGGAGGTGGCGGCTGCAATCCTCCAAGTTATGAAAAAATTAGGTTTCTTTCTAGGGTATTGAAAAGCAAAGCTTATATATTTACTTTTTGGACAGGGTTTATGTTAGTTTATTTTTGCATCAAATGGACTTGTGTCCACGATCCATCCACGTTCTTTTTTTCTTCTTTTATTAACAAATTATATTGTGTTAGCTTAGTTTTCATAAATAAATAAAATAAGTAACATGCAATTTTATTATTATGACTATTTTATTTTATTTTTAGAGGAAAAAATATTTATTGATATTACTATAAGATTATGAATACTTTTTAATAAAAAATTTCTAAATACTTTGTATTTTTATTTATTTTTGTTTTATATATTACTAATATATTTTAAAAAATTATATTTAATTACCACTGGTCGGACCCCGGTTCGATCCCGGTTGAACCTTTAAGCCTTGAGCCCTAGCCTATACCGGTTCAACCTCGGTCCGAGTTTGATTACCTTGTTTTTTATTTGATTGGGATTCTTTTCACCAAACATATGATATTTTATGAACATTGGTAGTAATATTTAACCATTATTATATAATTTCAAAATTAATCTATTGAGTACATATAATATTTTATAAAAACTAACAATATATAACTATTATTATAGGACCTCAAAAATTTTGGTTGAGACCTCCAAAATTTTGAGGATAAATTTGCATTATGAATATGGATGCTCATACAAGTACGGATAATTATCTATAAAATTAGCGGATATGAATGTGTGTAGTACATCCTATTCCTATGTACAAATATTTTTCTAAAGTGCAATAGTTTAATTTGTTGACTATTTCAACAACAAAAAAAATACAAACAAAAAGTTTAACATATACCCGTGCATTGTATTAAGAAATTGTTCCACCCATAAATCCATCATTTGGTGAAGTTCGCTAACCACTTCAGCTCAATGACTTTGTTGCATTGTACAACTTTTTACACTAATTAGTAATTGTTGTTATTATTCTCAAAATCTTTTTATTTTTTAAGTTTCACTATTTGATGGAAATGTTTGCAATACGCATTTATTGTGTGACACGTTAATGTATGAAATGTTTCACGATTTTAACCAAGCAAGTGTAATTAAAATCTTTCATTTCTTGTCAAAAAGTAAAATAAATCTTTAACTTAGTAAGACATTGCCATAGGTCTTGAAGTGCGCCATGCATGAAACCAATCATCGAGTTCACATTGATATCCTAAGGGGGCGTTTGTTTCGGAGATTTCAAATTTATTCCTGTGAATATGGGATAGGAATAAATAAAACCCACGTTTGTTATGAGGGATTAGAAATTTATTCTCAGGAAATAACTATACCAAAGAACTTTTTATTACCTTAAAGTCAGGCTTTTCATCCCCCCCTTAAAAGCATTGGAACATCTTATTCCCAAGTATCTAAGTGGGTGGTAGCGGTTACTTTTTGGCACAAAGTACCACTGTATCCCCCAGCTTCTTGTTAGTAGTGAACGTCTTTGTGGGTTGGTTTTGAACAGCATGAAGCTATGGTTTTTTTTTTTTTATCTAATTATAATAATTATACTCTAAATCCAATGTAAATGAAAGTAATATACTATAATAGTATATTTTAACACTATATAGATAGAAGTTTCATGGGCATAAAACCTTGAACGCTGTTTCTTAATTTTTTCCAGCAACAATGAATTCTTTTATACTTCTTTTGATAGATCAAAGAAACGATAAATAAAGAATTTTATGAAATATTGTAGGGGTATTTTAAGAATTTTATGATCTAATTCAAATATATTTTTGTGATTTCCTGAAATTTTAGAAAAATGTTCCCAGAAGTTTATATTAGTAACCAAACAGTTTTTTGAAAGATTCCTTGGAACAAAATTCCTGTCATTATATTCCTGAGAAATACTCCCTCTAGTCCTTATTATAAGAAAAAATTTACTTTTTAGATTCATAGAATGTTTTATGTATCTAAACCATATTATGAACTAAATACATCAAATATTCAATGAATGTAGAAATGAAACTTTTTCTTATAACAAAAAATGGAGGGAGTATATTCCTTTGAATAATTTTTTTTGAAATGGTATTCCTTTGAATAATATTTGCATCCATGAAACAAACACCCCCTAAAATATTGTCATAGTTTGAATCTTGAAGCGCGCTATGCATGAAATGAAGTGCGCTATGCATGAAACTGATTATCGAGTTCGGATTTGGATTCTCTAAAGTCACTTTTTCCTACATTTTCTACATTTAGGCAAAATTTGAGAGTGTTTTGGTCTTTGCAACATACATAAATGCATTTAAATATATCACATTTTCTCTTTCTTAGTTAAAATTTGCTTGGATGTAGATGAATTTAGGACTTTTGAATGTAGAAAATCCAAATCCATCGAGTTCACATCAATACATTAAATTTTAAAATGATCTGCATTAAATTTTTAGCATGTAATAATACCTATCCCAAACAGTTATAATATAAGTAGAATGATATCTTTATTTTTAGTATTATTATGTAAAAAGTTTAACGGTTAACATATACAATGCATTTTATCGTAAAAAAATATACACTACATTGCACGAGTTCTAAACTAATATAGTAAAACAAATACGATTCATTGCACGGGTTCTTACACTAGTAAAATAAAAAGTCTAAAAAAAGACATTGTAACAATTTTTTATTTACAAAATAGAAAAGGAGAATAATTATGCAAAGATACATTGCAAGTGCAATTTTTTGTTCCTTTAGCTCTATTTTATTGAATTTTTGGATAGGGAGAGACAAAGAGAGTTGGTCTTACACATTAGAAAGAAGACCAGGGTTGAGGATACGAGTTTGGTTCTTTAGTCTTACATGAATCTATCCTAGTTACATTACAGTTCGGTCTCTCTTTTGATCTCATTTCAGAGACACACTGCGCTAAAATAGCAATTGGGGCATCAGCTTCAACTTCATACTCATTTCTGCATCTTTTAGCGACCCATTTCTGGTAACAATCTTGTTCTTCCCTATCTTCATTGAATTTCTCTACTTTCTTCGAAATCATTATTGGGTTTTCTTTCTTCTTTGATAATCGTAAATTGGATTTCTCAATTTTGTTTCTTGTTCAATTTTACCTTGACGCGTTTTCTGTTTTTAATACTTTTAGTATCAATTGTTGTCTGAAATTGAATTGTTAATTTTGATTAATGAATTGTTGAATTTGATGATGATTTATGATTGGAAACTTGATGAATTGATGGTACAGATGTTGTTTGGGATTTAGGGTTTTAGCAAGTTTTTGTTTTTGGATCATTTGGGAGGGGATTTTGCTGGAAATCTAAGATTTTGATTTACATTTTGTTTCAGTAGTTGTGTGAAGATTGGGGGAAAATGACGGTACCTAAAAGAAACTATACTCGAATAAATGTTTTGGAGCTGAAAGCTCTAATTCTTCGGAAGGTTGGTCGTCAGAGAGCTGGCAAGTACTTTGATCAGCTTGGAAAATTGGTTAGTTCTAAGATCAGCAAGACTGAGTTTAACAAGATTTGCATCATGACAATCGGGAAGGAAAATATCCCTCTTCACAATCAACTCATCAAGGCAATTCTCAACAATGTTTGTCTGGCTAAAGTCCCACCTCTTAGAGGCTCTGCAAAAATAGGGAGTTTGAATGCTAATGATCCAAATCGGCAGCAGAGAAAATCAATGCAAATGCAGTATGGGGATGCATTTCCTCCTTCCCTGCGAAAGGGTGGTTCTTTGGCTACCCGCGAAGGGATGCTTGCTGGTCGTCAAAATGCGTTGGGACAATTAGGGAAGCCCCGAAACCTTGCATCTAAGGATTTGATCTATAAGACTCCAGAGCAGCAGAGTGCAACGGAACTGAATTCCCTTGGCAGTAGACCTCCTATTTCTGTTGAAGATGGAGAAGAGGTTGAACAGATTGCTGGAAGCCCCAGCATTCAAAGTAGGAGTCCAGTTACAGCTCCCCTTGGGATAACCATGAATTTCGGCTATGGACGTAGCCCTCTTTCTAATGCATCATCAAGCAGAAAGCATCCTCCAGAGACCTGTTACAACAATGGATACCTCCCTGACACATCATCGCTGAGGAGTCGTTTGGAGCAAAAGTTGGAGAAGGAGGGTTTAACTGTGACAGTTGATTGCGTCAATCTATTGAATAATGCACTGGATTCTTATATGAAGAGGTTGATTGAATCCTCTATGGGTTTATCTGGGCCGAGAATTGGAAATGAGCTCCGAAGACAACGAAATGGACAGTCTCTAGCTGATTCGAATATATTGCAACCCAGAAGATATATGCAAACAGCCGCAACACAATCTTCTGCGGCATCTCTCTTGGATTTTCGTGTTGCAATGGAATTGAATCCACAGTCTCTTGGACCAGATTGGCCCACACAGCTCGAGAAGATTTGTATACGTGCTTCTGAAGAATGAAGACTTTGTAATCAGTAGATCAGGAATTTATTAGCAGATGAAATCAAAAGGTAGGTAGGAGTTGGTAGGCAACCTGCAGTTGTGGAATGCTTTGACTTTGAGTATTGAACCGTGTTTACTTAATTTGACATGGGATTTTTTTCTATTACAGAATAAGCTATAGCATTTTTTAGATAGAGATTGATAATTGTTAGGGAGTTGGTCATGTTAATACAAGAGATTGGAACCTCTGGGATAGGATTAAGAAGTTCATTGTATCATGAATGTGACACCATTCTTCAATAATATCCAGTTCTGATTGTTCAAATTTGTTTCTTTTTCTCGCTTACTTGTTTTTAATTCAACTATTTTTCATTAAATTAAAGCTATGTTGCATTCTCTGAGGGTTAAAGCTCAACTGTGGCCAACTATGTAAACAAATTCAGCACTTAATATTGAGTTACTGTGTCAATAGACCCGGTTTCTGTGTACTGAGAAAAACACACTCAAGGGATTTTGATCGGTGATCTATAACGGTTGAGATCTACTATCATTCGACTCCAGAAAATCCAAAGGCTTACATAAAGAAGGATAACCTGTCAATGGTTGAGCAAATTTGGGATGTCATATGTTGTTGCTCTGTCATATACAATTCTTTGTATCTTAAAAATTGTCACTCTGGGGGCTGGTCTACCTGCTAAACATATCAATCTTGAAAATATTATCTTTACCATAAGCCTAAATGGTTTGTACTTCAACATTATTCCCCATGAGCTGATCAGCCATATCAGAATTGTGGACAGTTGTTGACTCATGTCAATCTTATAGTGTCTACCGTTTACATTCCATGTTTACTGGTTTCAAAGAGACTAAATCAAGTTGTATTACTATTAACCATAACCAAGAGAGGAATTATAGGATCCAACCAACCACGACTAACGACTATTGAATAATAAGGATTGTGCAAACTTTCGTCCAGCATGCTTTATAGAGACTGTGGATTTATTACTTTCATCCTTTCTTCTCTTGGTCATATTTTGAGTGCAAACTTTAAAGATAGAAATATTATGTCAAGTTTCTCAAGTAAATCAACCCAACTTAACTTAAAGGAGTTGAGATTCAGGGTGAGTTTCAAATTTCAAAGGGACTAACAATACATATGTTTTATTAATATGATTAATACTGATTCAATTTCATCAAATGATAGAACAACCTTGGATTGTTTTTCTTTAAACTGAGAGCTACAATTTCATATGCTTAATGAAGTTGTCTAATCCTGACATATTTTATCATTCCATTTGATACTTTCTCGTTTAAGTAATTAAAGGGATATTATACGGATTTGAAAGGATGATATAATACTCAGGAACAGTGCTCGAAGACTCGGCTCAACTTTGTTATGCAGATTTCTTCTCCTCTTTAGTAAGAAGAAAAACTAATATCGGAGAAAAGAAAGCAAAGGAAAGGCCTCTTGAAAATTGACTAAAAAATGTCTTTAGAAAAATAAATAAATATAAACTTCAATAACTAAAACTCCAATAGAGCTTCTGCTGTTCTATGAATTGGTCCATTCATATAAGAAACAAACAATACAAATGAGGAATATAAGTCAAAACTAAAAAGGTTTCAACCAAGTGTCCTGATTAGTGGTATAGCCATGGTGTGAGATCAGAATTCTCTGCAGACACCCAAAAGATTTGATTGTATACGTAGCTTCAGATAAACTCTATAGACTTAAGTCAGTCCAAATCTCGGTAATGCCAATGGTGATCAGCTATCTATCTCGGCTTTCTCTAGGCTCGCCATATAGGTCATATAAATGGTCCACAAGTACGAAAACGAATTGCTGACTAATGGCTGTGCCAAATAAACAGAAGAAGAAAACCATCAGTAAACAACCAGAGTTTTACAGCATAAAAATGGAACGGAAATCTTTTGCCTATTTATAGTGGCACGTGTTATGCATCATCCAAAATTTACAGTTACATGGCATGCTGTATGATGTGAAAAGGTAAGAAGAGATGAAGGCATACCTGTAAATGAACTGGGATGAACCTAAAAGTAATAAAATCACATATAGGCCAATACATGACTCCATTTAACAGCGTAGGAACAAGATCGCGCTTTAAACGTGCAACAATCTCTTTGTTGTTTTCACCTGGCAGACAAGAGAAACTGTTTAGCAATCCTTAAACTTAAAATAGTAAAGGGCGGTGCAAAAGTTGTGGAACTTGGGCTTTTTTTTTTATTGCAATCTGCACTAGTATAGTACACATTATACTTCAGAATACAAACAACTCAAAGGATAAGCAAACCTCCCCAGGTGCAAAAACTAAGGGTAAGCAAAGGAAAACCATGTACAAAAGGGTATTGTGGAATAAATGATAAATTTAAGAAAATTGGACATACCTTGCAATCGTGCATTCAAGGAGAAGAAAGTAGCAGTCATGACAGGTCCATAAATCGACTGGCCCATGACCATTTTCGTCAATGTAGAGAAAAGATCCCTCCCTGGGAAAAGCTTTGACACAAAATTGAACCAGTAATGCAGTGTTGGTCCTAAAATGATCATCCCATATCCCGCCATGCGTAAAGTCCTTATAAAATCAAAAGATTTTGAAGACTGCCACTCAATAGTCTGAAGGAATTAAATATTAAATACCATTCAAGTATGAGAGAAACAACATAAAGAACATAAAGTATGCAATATCAAACCATGTGAAGCCACTACATGAGATAATGAAATCTATTTAAAAGACAATTTGTCAAGTGAGTCTGCACAAGGCGACAACAGCAGAACTAGGCAATAGTTGGGGCTGAATAAATTGATCTTATTTATTCCGTAGCATCTTTTTATTCCTTTCTCATTAAGCCTTTTTTTTTCACAGATTGAAATTATTAATAATATGATACTACTTTCAAAGCACACTTTGTTCCTTTACACTCTAGCTTAGTTTTTTTGATTGTAGTATCATAACTCAATCCTATAAAACTAATTCGTGAGGTGACGAATTACACTAATTTCTAAACATTTTTTCAAACAATATTCCATCCAATGTGAGAGTCTTAACACAGCCTCCTCACACCCAGACTGAACATATGGAGCGTGACCCCTTGTGATCCAATAGCGGGTGGTCCAACAGATCTTGAATAGGCTTTAATAGTTGATACCATCTTAGAATTTAGATCGAGTCCAACTCATCTGCACAAAATCAGCTTGTAATGTAAGGGATGACACCTACTTATAAATACGTTTTTAGGGCATATATAATACAATGTGAGACTCTCAACATAGTAGACTAAGGCTCAAGCTAGAGCAGATGTAGAAAATTGAATGGGAACGGTAGGATCAAGGTTGTCAAAGGATAGTAGTATAAACTAAAGAGACGACAAATCAACAATCCAGGATCTATCTATCAGAAGTAAACAACAGCCAGGGTTTTGCTAGTCCAATGTGTAGCTAGGTGAAGGAGAAAAGAGAAATGACTTATTCACATCCAGTATTGTCCAAATATTGAAAAAAGATGCACACTGACTCTATGCGGGAAGACAATTAATCGCATATGCCTCAAAAAGAATATAAGAAATATAAACTGCATCAACAAATTGAGTCTTGAATTGCAAAGAAATCATTTATTCCGGTATAAATTCCAAACAATGATGTAAACTTTTTACCATAAATATAATAAACTACATTTACTTGTATTGCTAAAAGTTAGTATGCACCCAAAACACCCGTTGGACAGTGGCTGACCCAACCAAGTGTGTACAAGCATGATTGTCAAGTCAAACTCACGAGTCTCTTCTACGTATGAACTAAGTTGAACTGTTTATAAACTCATTTGTTAGGAAACTAAGTTGAACTCTTGTGGACTCATTTGAACCCACTCAAAGTCACAAGAGTTTGTGATTTTGACGAGAATATAAAATCAGGACCAAAACCATGCAAAAAGAAGGCATTTCACCACAGGGCTAGTGCATTTCTGTTTACTCACAGTGCGTCCATAGGTACCCTTATTGTGGTAGCCTCTCTCTATTGCTTCCATAGCTCCCATAGCTACCATGTTTAAACGAAGAACCTCTATTGCTCACCCCCTTCCACAATCCTCCAGTTTCCGTTTGCTCACAATTTTCCAACAGCTGCTCTTGCTGTTTTAGCTTCCCATCATGCCAACAAAGAACCACACTGTTGTTCACTCCCTTCAGCAATACTCCAGTCAACACTCACTGTTCAGAGATCCAGTATACTCACGAACCCCCACTGCACCACACAAACTTGTCCATACACTGCTGCACTGGACGATCTCCTCCCTCCAACATTTTTATGCTTCCCACAACACAAACTTGGCCCTGATAGGTGCTTTCCCGGTATTATGTGAATAAGGCGATGTCCACTATGCACAAAAAGACCCGTCCCATCTCATTTTCTGACCTTTTATTTGTCTAAGTGCAGTTGTGTATGTTCTATGCTATATGCCTTCGAAGATTGTGAATATTTGTCGCTCAGTTTATTTTTTTCCACATTATTAATCTGAGATTGTGTTCTTTGGACAGATTATGGGTTCTCTGGCATCTCTCATGGAAGCTTCTGTAAGCTGTGTTCTTCTCCTTCTTGAGTATGACTTATGGATTTTTGATGTATGTTTACTTAAGTTATTGCTATTTAAGGGTTTCTTCTTATTGATGCAATTTTATGAATATTAAAGGATCTTATGGTCCATGTTTCTATCCCATATTTACGATCTTGATGTTGAGTACCCTTTCCCCTCGAGACTCAAGTTTAGGTGTCAGAGCAACCAACGACAGGAAGACAGAATAACAAAATAGAATAATGGTTACATCAAAATTTCTTGATGAGCTTCTCTTCCATCCCATTCCACAATTGATATTTGATACTACTAATAAACACTAGATGATTACAACTTTGATTGCACACATCATGTCACAACCAATGAAACATTAATTCACAACAAGTAGAATCATTCCATCTGAAAAATCAGTAATAATGCTCTAACTAAAACCAGACAAGACACAGATACAAATCAAGTATCTTGTGACTCAACAAAACTAGACAAGGCACCATTAGAAACTACATCTTAAACCCTAGAAGCTTCACAACAAAAATAGAACATACAATTAAGAGTATGTTTGGTTTCACTCTTGGAGGAGCCAAAATTTATTCTAGAGTTGCAGAATTGGTTCTAATGTGAAGCATTTGATTCCATAATTGATTTTCAACTCAATTTTTTACATGAATATATTCAAAACATAAATAACTTGACCTTCAACACGCATTTAGTCAGAATCAATTCACTCAAAATCAATTCTTGTCACCGCAGAACCACGTCAACTAAAAATTGTTCTTTGAGAACCTAAAAAAATGCACTTTCTTTTCCTTTTAACAATTAAGTAAAAACTCTGACACACAGAAGAAAAACAATGAAACAAAATTAGATAAAGCATACCTGAGAGGATAAATCAGCAGCGGTATAAATGAGTGCAGAAGTAACACTTTTAGTGAGAATAGGGTGTGACTTGATCATCCCCAAATACCAACCAACAAAACGAAGTTTGGAAAGAGATGCAGTTGAAGAAGAAGAAGATGAAGAAGAACAAAACGATGAAGAAAACAAAGACGAAGGAGGAGGATATTGTTGTGTGGTTGTTGTTGTATTTTTGGTGAAGAAATGTGGTAATCGAAAGTAAGGTTTTGAGTGTTGTTTGTTAGAAAGAAGAGAGTGAGTTTTGATTTGATTAATGGTGGAATTGTTTGTGAACATTAATTGTTTCTGCATAATCATCATGAAATGAGAAACCTTTGAACGGTTCTTCAAAAAAGTGATGCTGCTCATGTTTAATGTTGTCTCAGGGTTTTGGGTTTTTTGGGAGAATAAATACAAAAATGTGTTGGAGGAGTTCCGAGGAATTAGGAATTGGTGGTGCAAATAGCAAATTCATGTGATGTTGCAATTGCGGCTTCTTCTAAGCTAACCACTCATCTCATGCCTCTTTCAAATTTGTGAGTCATTCATTGCCCAATGTCGGTAATCCACGTCGGCAGTTCCATGCTTATATGAAAATAATTTGGTTCATATATTATTATTAGAGGATGAACCAACTGTTAACATTTCAATAATTTATTATTGGACTACACTTTTGAAAATGAGAATAATTCATCTTATGTGATGTGTCACAAATTCTCTAATAAAAATCAATCATAGCTAAATAATAGCAAAATCTTCATATTTAAAATATTGATGGTTTCTAAAAAATATCTTGTTTAAAATATAAGTAAATACATAAATTTGAGGCTTCAAAATTTTAGGTGTTGAAATGACTATATGTATAATTTTATTTAGGCTGAATACAATAGTCCATCTTACACATTTTTACTGAATGGTCTAAAGTGATTTGAAGATCAGTTTCATCACCGAAAAATACAGTAGTAAATAAAAAAGTATATAAATTTTATTTAATTACCTTTAAAACATGTTAATGATTTATTTAAAATCATAATAATTAGATTAGAAAATATAATTATAAAATATTGTGTTGAAAGTTAGTAGATAAATTATTTTTATTTTAAGACCTTGCTAATTTTGTTTTTATTTTTGACACTTTTTTTAATCTCTCCCTTTATTTTTCCTCCATTCCTTCTAAACACAAAAACAGGAAAGGAAAAAGGGAAAATTAAGCCATCTTTGGCAGTCATATTGTGCCAAGTGTATGTTCAACTGAACACGTTGTCAAGTAAACAACGTAGACTGTCCAATTGAGTCGCCAATTTAGATTTTGTAAATTAGTTGAAATCATGTGCGTGTACAAAATTGATTACTACATTAATTTATATTTTACTAATAAAATGTTATGAATCACCAAAATTGCTTCTAGTTCGGCCTTTTAATAATTTGATGAAAATTTTGAATGAAACTGTGTTGAGTTAACTTAAAAGAGAAAAGGATTATGACATTGAAGGATTTTTGTTGGTTGTTAGACTAATATTGAATATGGACTGGTATGATGGATTGAGCAGGTGAAGAAGACAAAGAAGTAATGCAAAATAAATAATTAAATAACAATATTGATGCAACCAGTGTTTCATAATATCAACTCCACAATCCAACAGTTCTTTGAAGTCTCAGTGAAGTTTTATCCATCCATTTAGATTATTAAAATTAAACCGTCCAAATTTTAATATAGTTTTTTATTTTTTTAAAGAACAAAATACAAATTTTAAAATTAAAACCATACGAGATTTTAATTCAATGACATCATCTATTTTGAATGCAACAAAAATTTGACTATAGAGTATTTTAGACTATGTGCCCCTTAACATACCATATTTGACACACAAATTTTGAAATCTAAATTGTATGATCTCAATCTAATAACTACGACTGTCTTGAATGCGTCAAAACTTGACTATAGACAACTTGGTCCCTCAACATAAACGTGCAATATTTAACAAGGTCTGGCACGGTAACATTCGCCCATGATAAGAATTGTTAAAAGAGGTTTTTCAAAATTAAAAATAATGATTTTTTTTTTTTTAAATTACGAGCAATTAACGTCGATAGTTTTGTTAGTTTTTGAAATGAGAAATAATAATTTTTGAAAAACTGATTTGTTTTCTTAACTAAATATTTATATTCACGTTCTATTTTAGTGAAACTTTTATGTTGATAATCTATTGCTCTTTGAGGGAGAGAAATAGTATTCACTTTTAATGATCTACATCTAAGCATTGTAGTTATTGTTTTTAAAAGATGGTTATGAGATGGACCTTAACAAGATGATGAATTCTCATTAAACCACGGTGTAAAATTATTTTACATGTTAAGTCATTAAGCTCTCTATTTTTTTACCATTCTTAAGACCACTTCATTTTTAAGTGCACAATCATTCATTTTTTATTTTTTAACAAAATAAGACAAACATAAATTACAACTTACTTTCTCAAATTTTTATTTTCCTAATCAATAAAAGTAAACACAGTGGTGAAATATTGATTAGGAAATTATAACACCACTGTTTCTGATACTCCATAAGTAAAAGTTTTGCTTCATTGTTGTCTCTTAAGATCATAAACAAATTCTATCTTTCTTCAGCATCCAAAATCGTACGGAACAAGTCCTTTCAGCTCCGGACCACTTAGTCTGTTGTTTTTAAAACTAAAACAAGAACAAGGGAAACAAAAGTATTGTAAATCTGACAATAATCTAACACTGACAAGAAATTTAATTAAATTACTATTAGGATAAAATTAAATATATGTGAGTAATTGAATATTTTGTACCATCATACATTAGTTATGTACTCAAGTGTGTTAAATCTTTTTCATGTGGGGTGCTTGCCATTCGCGATGCGGTGAGATTCATATGAATTTCACTCAATAAGAGAGTGATCGTTAAAACTTAAAAGAGTGTTATACCGACGATGCACATTATGCTACAATGACAGGACTAGTGTTGTACCTCTTTATCGGAAAGGATCCAAAGTTGCCATCTACCGGTATTGTTCCACAAAGTTCATTATTAGAAACATCACTGCAAAGTTGGAATTTAAAATCAGTTGATACATATAAATCAATCACAAAAATAAGTATAGAAAGAAAAAAATAAATTCTGTGTGATTAAGTTTGGACTATCTCCATTCCTTCTTTCACATTCCGTGAGATTAAAAAAAACTTACAAGATTTTGAGATTTTTGAGACGAGTGAGTTCTCGTGGGATGGATCCTGTTAACTTGTTGTTGTTTAGCCGCCTAATCCATCAATTCAAATCGATCGATAAGTAAATGTGTAGAAATTTTTGTGAAATTGACATAAACAAACATACTTACAAGAATTTTAATGACTTCAACTTGCCAAATGACTTTGGAATTTTCCCCTCCAACTTGTTATCATACAAATCCATGCTAATAAGTGCTTTCAAGTTTCCAAGTTCCTTAGGAATCTTTCCTCTTAAGTCATTCCCATACAACTCCCTGCAAATTAACAATTTTAGAATCTACACTATTTCATAATTTGTACTCCTATAATGTTAGATAGGGCATGTTTTTTTATATCAAAGAACAAATCAAACAAAAAGCTCATATGTCAAATTCTAGAGATAACATTCATCTTTGAACATAACAAAATTACAAAAACATATCTAAATGTGTTTTTCCTTAGTTAATTTGGTCAACAAATATGCATTTCATTAGATAGTTTGGTCATCGGATGCATCGTCAACTCTGTTAGACAATTTAATTCATAAAATTACTGAAGAAAACACAGTTACATACTTTTTGTAATTTCAATACAATTAGAAACTACATTGACACTACTAACTTACACATTTAGGGACCAAAATTATTATTTACTCAAAATTTTGAGATATACTCCCTCCGATTTTATATATAAGCAAAAATTGATGCTTTTTTAAATTCATTGAAAAAGTGACGCATCTAGTTTGAATATTAGGCGAGGAAAAACCGAACATACAGATACTGGAGATGGTGTAGGTGGCCAAGTTCCGAGCCCAAGGTTCCAGAGACATTAGCATTTCCCAAGTCTCTGAAATACAAAGATGAGAGACAAATAATTAAGAGAAAGCCCAAAATTAACAAATGAAAGAAAAGAAGCAAGTGTAGCTATCTTACAAACGAGTGACATGGTTGTTGATGTCACATGTAACATGAAACCAAGTACATGGATTAACCAAAGTTGGGTCCCAGCTCTGAAGAACGTTGTTGGGGTCAGAAAGTCTGATCTTCCAAGCATGAAGAACATTCCCTACACAATAAAAGACCAAAAGAAATTAACAATATTTGAAGCACATGTATTTACAATTTTTCATCACCAAAAAAATAAATAAAGCAAAACACAAGAAACACAATTGACTTGACTTCACAAGCAAAGGGAAAGTTGAGATGAACTTGTTGTAACTTGTAAGCTAGCTAATATATACATACCTTCAGAGTTGATTGAGATGGTTTGGAAGGGAAATTGGAGAAGAAGGAGAAATAAGAGAGAGAGGGGAATCATTATCAAAGGTGCCATATTTTCTCTCTAGTATGTGAGCAAATATCTTTTGATGGAAGATTAATGAAGAGATAAATGAGGGTTCAAATGGCACTAGTTGGAGGAAAAAGAAGGATGAGGCAAAGCCTTTGTTTGTAAGGTAAAAGGGACTAAAAATTATATTTTAGTATATTTAATTAAATCCTGGTCAAACCATACTTTTTTATAGAATTTCATTTGTATATATTGACATTATAATTTTCATCTATTTAAAACTAATCTATAATCCCTCTTTTATCTACCAAAAAAAAACTAATCTATAAAAGTGGTATCACAATGTAAAAAAAAAATTATCATTTTTGTTTTTTGTCAAGTAGTTTAATGGTGATGCATAATTTTTTTTGTGTCAATTAATTTTAAGGAGAATTCTAATTTACCTTTTTATAAAAAAATAAAAAATTTGAAGATCAAACTTCGATCTCTTTAATAATATATTGATAACAACAATTGTACCATGAAAGTAGTAAGTACAATCACCTTTATTGACAAAAATAAAATGTTTTAATCAAATAAATGGAAATATAACTGTAGCCAAATGGTTAATTTTTTTCAAGGTGAATTGTTTCAAAGATTCCTCATTATAAACCGAGAGTTAGCATAAATTACACAATAATAAATTATTCTTTTCTTACTAGCCAACAATAAAATTGTGTAACCAGCAATTAGTCGATTGTTTTTTAATAAAATAATGCCATGCTATGTACCAAAATAAAATAATAATGCCATGCCATGTTGAATCAAACTTGTCAAACAATTTATGCTTTGTTTATCTTTTCATTTTGACTAGTCAACAATAAAAATGTTGAACTCGTCAAGAGAACATATTCAAGAACTATTTTTTGCCATTTTATTTAGTGTACTTTTCTTGGATATTTTGTCTGATAGAGGCATATTAACTTTTATATGGTATTTTCTATTTTATTTCTTTGTCTCATTTAGGGTCGTTTGATTTTTCTAATCTCAATATGGTGTTGATTTTGTTTAATATATCAATCTCGAGCAATAACATATTCACTTAATGACTAAGTTGTTAATGCTGCAAATTCAAATGAATAAACTTTGTTTTTTACCTCCGTCTTCTAGTGTTATAGAAATTATTTTATTTTTTTTCAAACAATCTAATAGGCAATAGCTAGAAAGCCATTTCTTGAAGTCAATAAGTGGAGAGATTCTGAATTCAAACCTGATCCTACATATAAAATGCAATATTTTTACCTGATCCTGCATATAAAATTCAATATTTTTACCAATTAAACTATGCTGATTAAGAGTTACAGAGTACGGACGTAAAACCAATGATAGACAGCTACTCTCAACTTAATTTTAAGTTTCTTAAGGACTAAATTTCCAGTTCGAATTTAACCCTCTTCCTTTGCGACAGTTTCAGATTCAACCTTCACCTTTGTTGAGTAGAGTAAACAACAATTCAACTAAAGTCACATAATTTTAATTTTGTACCATAATATAACTAAGATTGGAAAAGAGTAAATAAAAACAATATTTAGATCAAGATTGCAAGGTTTCTAAAAAAAGATTAAAGGATCACATGTAGGAAGGAGAATAGAAAATAAAAACAATATATATAAAAGGGATTCTTAAATCTACAAATCCAGTTTGACAAACAACCCAAAAACAAATAAGTGTCAAGTTTCTTCAAACATGCGACCCTCACAAGATTCTAATGCCAGAGCAGATTAGAATAACTCTTCAGCGGTACTGCAAGTGCAACATATAGAAAAGAGTTAACATAGATAAATTCAGATTGGAATATTTAGAAGATTAAATTTGAGAATAACATCCAAATGTTTACCTTAATGAAACCAATTTCCTTGGCATTGCTGTGGAAGCATTGCCTGCAGCACATAAGGCCATACTTTCTGATCAATCCATGTGAATTCCCGCACACACGGCTGCAAGTAATAAAGAACCAAAAGCAAGATCACAATCAGCGTGACTCTAATAAAATTTTAAAACAACTAAACACCAAATGCATCCAACAACTCCTAATCAATTATTTGCAAATTTCGTGAGAATGTCTTATAATAATAATATACAGCAGAGTCGTCAATTGCAGATTGCAAGAAAAGGTGGTTTATCGAAATCGGCTATGCAACAGGGCTCGCTGTTTCAAAACATTTTGATCAATCAGCAAGACAATAAAATTTAAAAACAATTGAACACCAAATACCTCCAACAACTTCTAACTAATTATCCACAAATTTCATGAGAAAGTCTAATATTATACACAATGTTGTCAATTGTGTATTCATCAAACAAACAAAAAAGTGTTGTCAATTACCGATTGCGGTAAAAGGTGATTCATTTAAATTCCAGTGCTTGCTGTTTCAAAAACATTTTTAACTAATAGTGTATCGCCGAACAATAGCGGCTATAGCCAATATTCGACAAAACTGATCTACAACAGCGATAAACAAAACCAAAGGTTTTCAAGAAAGTGTAATTGGATAACACTGCCAGCAAATGAAACATATGATCTGATACAATTCAATATTAGCTATAAAAACATCACATCAATTTGTGGCAGTAATACAAAAACGGTGGTAACAAAGGAATCATCATGCATATAAAATAATTAAACCAAAATTATTTTTATCCATAACTACTCAATTCTAACCAAAATTAAATCATAGAAACCAAAGCAAGAGAAAACAAATAATAAGATATAAGCAATTGAAACTTGAAAAATTGGTATCAAAAGCAAAACTAGTTGAAATTGAGAGCAATAAATAATGAAACTGAATGATTGAAGCATGAACATACCAAGTGCGAGAACCAGGACCGTAAGTCTTGGGGTGAGAATTCCAAACGTTGCTGTGTCCCATTTTTTGGTTTCAGATTAGGGTTTAGTTGAGGATGCCAAAATCAATTTCACGTTTAAGTACGTGTTTACCCAATTTTTTTTGCTTCATGGGGTGAAAAAGATATATGGGGGGTGGGAAAAGCAATCATCTTATCAATTTGGGCTTAAAGCTGACCCGTTAACTATGGGCCTACGAAAAGGTGTCTCTAAGGTATTCGAAGCTTTCTCTTCTCATCCCTCGCATTTCTTTTTCATCCTCCAATATTCCAATTTTGTCTTTGGTTCAGTTTAAAATATGGTTTAATGCAGTTCAATTCACAGTTTAGTCCGATTAACTGTATTTTTTAACACCCTTACTAACGACACCCTTTTCAATTATTATTTTTTATTTGTGCACATAAATAGTAGGAGCTCTATCAAATAAATGGGATTTGTCTGTGTGTGAATATAGCTCAATTGGTATAAATATTACAATGTGCGGGTTATTAGGTTGCCTAATAAAAAATAGGAATTTTTCATTATTCACTTGAAAGGATAAAATTGTCACTAGAATATTTGATCGATGAGAAAAAGTATGCGATTTTTGTATTATTTAGTGGGAATAATTAATTATTTTTTAGTGAACTTTAACATTATTAACCTCACGCATGCCACAAAGTCTATGCACTTTAAGAGTGTGGCACAATTATAGTTTTCGTTGAGCACCACTAGAAAATATTCACTGTCGGCACTTTACGTTGGCAACTTTGCAAACCTTAGATAAGAACATCAAATGACATTGGCGACTGTTAAAGAAAAAACAAGAAGACATTTTCATAGCTGGTCAATTAAGGGATACATTAGGGATACAATACAATTTTGTACATTTTGACTATAATGAGTGTGGACATAATGCCATTGAAAAGTTAAATGATAATTATGGTATTTTATTTGGCGTCGGCCCATAAATAAGACATTTTCATAGCTCGTCAATTAAGGGATACATTAGGGGATACAATACAATTTTGTACATTTTGACTATCATGAGTGTGGTCATAATGCCATTGAAAAGTTAAATGATAATTATGGTATTTTATTCGGCGTCGGCCCATAAATGGCGTTCGTAAATTCACTGATTCACTTGTGTAATAGGGGTGTACGCGGGCTGGGTTGGGCCGGATTTGGCCTAATCCGTTACCCAACCCGTTCAATATACATTGGGTTGGATTCATCACCAAATCCGCACTTTCGTTGTAAAATCTGAACCGAACCAATCCGATTGTTGACGGGTTGAGTTGGGTTGGGTTCGCGGGTTGTACATAAAATAAAATTAAAAAAAAAATGATGGTTAAAACACCGGTTTGACTTCAAATAAAAATTCATTCATAGTCATAACACTTAATAAAAGTAAATTCCCACAAAACACATCATTTCCATTAGGTTTTAGAGTGGGGAGTGCTATAAAAGGAAGAATCATTGTTAGAAATTTAGAAGCTTGATTGAGTGATTTGTGGGAAATTGATTACACAAATATGAATAAGGAAAGGAATTGAGAAATTGGCTCATGAAATTAAAAGAGTCAACAATGGTAGTACAGTCGTACTAGCAGTGTAGTACAATAGTAGAATGAAAATTTTAGATATAAGGGTACACGAGTTGGGTATACGGGTCAACGGGTTCACAAAGTTAGATCCAATATCCGAACCAATTATATGCGGGTGTGATGGGTTGGGCCGGGTTCTACCCGTATATGAATGAGTTCGGGTAAATAGTGAGTTGGGTTGGGTTGGATCGGCGGGTTCGCGGATTGACCCGTACCCATGAACACCCCTATATGTAGATATGGAAAGCCGTTGAGAAACATATGTTAATGAAGACCTTAAGCAACTCTTACGCATTTTATGGTTTAATAACTGGGTGTTGTGAATTTTTCAAATCCCAAATATATAAAGGTTTTGGCGCTGAGACGTTGAATAGACCACAACCAATGATGAGAATCTTTTATTTGTTGGAAGGGATTAAAAAACATAAGAAAGAGAGGCGGAGTTTTGAAAGCTAAATTTGAGCAGAAAAAATAAAAAGATGTGAAAAATTACAAGGCGTTAGTGTTAGTTGATACATCAAAATTAGACGGTGCTCTAGTTTTGATATTTTTCAATGTCATGTTAAACAAGTAACACCATTGATAAAATGAATAAAAATTAATTGATTGGCCATTTGCAAGCTCAATTTTCAAATCCCCGGGTCATCCTGGGCCTATGATGATTGGGTGCTGATTTGGTATGCACAACAAAATTATTTATCTTATCGATGAGGTTTAATACAATGGTCCAAATGGTAGAGAGCTGAATTAGATGATGTTATTGGTCAAACGATCAATAATACGTTGTTTCAACTCTGATTAACAATCAATTTTTTAATTCTTTTGATTTTAAAAGTATTTGGTATATTAATCCTTAATTAAATAAATTTACATCCACATTTTGCAATTTAAAATAAAAATAATGATACTTTTTGTGTTGATTATATATAAGACTAACATATTTTAAATGTTGGGCCAATAAATTATTGGTGGTTCAATTATTTTCCTAATTTAACTATATTGATAATGCGAATATGCACTCATTCTATGCTTACATTCATATTATTAGTAAATTTTGGTCCTCGTTTAGTAATAATATAAATGTGGAGGAGAGAACAGAACAAATTTAAATATATTATTACTAAAGTTTGGTATGCAACTTTAAAAAAAAAAAACAAAAACAAATTAGTCCTCCATTTTATCTCAAATCATTCAAGTTTATTTATTAAAAAATTAAGCAAATGTACTGTAAGTATATAAGTATAACTATCAAATTTCGTTTACCTGAGGCTTCCATACTCTCTTTTTATTTAAAAACAAAATAAAATATTGATAACACTACATTTGGATGTGGAATTTAAGACATTTTATGTAATTGTATAGTTATAATATTTAATCAATTTAATAAACTATGATTTTTTTGATTAAATTATATAAGAATTTGAGAGGGATTGGAGAAAAACACTAGAGAAGGAAAAATAGAAGAAATGAGGAAATGAAAGGTATCATTCATCTATGTAAGAATTGGAAAGTTTGGGGATGGAAAAAAAGACGTACAAGTTCAAAGAATAATGTTGGAAAATAGGAAGAATCGTATATCTATAATAGAAGAAAGAGCGATAGTATTTTCCATATGAATGAGAAGATCACATAGTGGCTATGACTATGAGTGAGAAATAATATTTTGCACATATGAATTAAATATTTTAAATTAACTCTTATACCGATTTTTTAATTAAGAGTAATGCTTATTATAGCAAAAATCAATCTCACGAAAACACTGCGAACGACCTGGCAGGCTGGCACAAACACACGTACTCACTTAGAAATATTTGATTTAATTAATTCAATTTCTTTCTTCTCTCTCATCTTCCACCCCAACAACAACACTTACTCTGTTTGCAGATTCAATGGTATTCACTTTCTTCTCCCTCTTCTTCAATGTTTTCTAAACCACTCATTCTAGTGACATCTCCATTATTCATTTCCATAAAAACAAAAAACTCATTTTTCCTTCTCACCACTCATTCTCAATCTACACGTTTCAAAATCACTTCCATGGCTCCCTCCAAGCTCGACGGTGGCTAGGCCAAGAAAAGAAAACTCAGTTTACTCATTGATTGATTTATTTAATTTTCAAATATGTTTGTTTTGTTGGAAATTGATGCTCTAATTAAGTTGCCAAGGTTGTTGATTGTTCTAACTTTTCTTCTCTTTTCACCAAATCTTCCTTCTTTTTTTTTTCTTCAATGTTTGCAAGGTGTTCAAAAAATGGAACTCAAAATTTGTACAAGGGTAGTAGTTGATGGCGTTTCGTGAAATTCGTGAGGAAAGTGCTTCGCTATATATAGCACTGCTCTTTAATCAAATCACATGATGAGTAGAAAAGATCACGCAATGACTATGAACGAGAAATATTATTTTGACGTGCTGTTAGTTTGCTACATGATGGAGGGCTTGGTTTAGTTGGTTTGTGTTTGTTACTGTGGTGATCTTGTTAAGAAACAAACAATGCGTGATTATTTTTTTATAATTTTTTGTATTAATTCTTTGGTTCTCAAAGAAATAGGTTATGATAATAGTGGCGAGTTAAGTAAAGTCCGGTAATTGTTTCTACTAGGAAAATCTGAATTTTGCCGATTGATTCGTTTTAGAAAGAGATCATCAACCACTTAAGCTTTGATGATGTCTTGACTTAAAATGATATCAATGATAATTGTAGGATGATCCCAAAAAGGATGATATAAATATTACTACTAAATTATAATAGAGAAGATTTGGTTCCCATGAGATGAGCGATTGGTTTTAGAATATATTTTTTCCCCTGCACTCCCAATCCTGTTTACTCCATCTGTTCAATTTTGAAATAAAAGCCACACACCATATACATCATATATTATAGTTAGCTAGTAAATAAATAAATAAATATGACAGGAAATATGATCACTCGAAAGGCCAAGTCTAGCATGGGTGAGTGATATAGATCTCCCATCATGGGAGAGTATTTTTTTACCATTAGATTTATTATTAAAGTAATCAATGGATAGGATGAATGACTTGCAACCTGAAGGTGCATTGTTCTCTAGATTAAATTCTAATTTATAGTAATGCCCACTTGTTTTAAAGTAATTAAAAATAGTCCATGACCAATATAACCCCAATATTTTCTATTATTAAAATTTCATCCCAATCTTTTAAAAATAAAAGAAAAAACATATTTTTTAAATCATTATTGTTGTTTTAATTTATTTTTTTTTTGTTTTTGTACAAATACAATTTAATTTTAATATTTATGATATGGAAATTATTAATCTATTAGTGATGTCTCATATTACTAAAACATGAACATCACTAATTTTGCGTTAAAAATTTTAATTAGGGACTAAAATCGAATGATAATAAAATAGAGGGAGTATTTTAGTGAGTGAATGAAAATTAAAGAACTAAAATTGTAATTAAGCCATGTGGCATGAGATGAGTGGGCTGTGTGTTTTTTTTAGTGATTAATATTTTGAACGGTATGACTAAGGCAAACAATATGATATGGTACATGTATGTAAGAACTATTCGATAATAGTGATCGAGTGTCGTATATACTAAATTAGGTCAACTAAAATGTAAAAACTAATATGGAATAGTGATCGATTCATGCTGACACAAATTTTGATCAGCTAAAAGATAAAGACTAGTCGTGAATATTGATCGACCCATTCTCACATGATTTAACGTCAACTTAAAGGTAAAGACTTGCTGGGAATAGTGATTGACTAGTTCTCAGACGATTTCAGGTCACATAAAAGGTAATGACTAGCCAAGAATAATAATTGACACATTCTCACACAATTTTTATTTTTTCTACTAGTCGAGAATAATAATTGACACATTCTCACACATAAAAGGTAAAGACTATATGTTCTCATCTATGATCTATCTCACCTCACATTCATCCTCCTCAAGCTAATCTACTCGCATCAGTCATCACAGACAATTTGAATAAATTTTGCCATTAAAAAAAGCATGAAATATATCGAAAAAAAATACGATGTAAAAAATCGATCAAAGTATCCGAACCAAACCGACGAGTTTAATTCAGATTCATTTTTGAAAAACAGTTAAAACTGAACCAATTGAAGAATCATTGATTCAAACATCGAATTCACTCAAAACCGAACAAAATCAGTCCAATTTTACACCTCTAATTGTTCAACAGAATGGGTACATGCATATGTAAAAGAGCCTTTTTGTTTGTTTTTGGCTTTGTTTTTTAAGAAATTGTTGCAAATCAAAATTAATAGTAATGAAGCTTTTATTAAAAAAATTTGTGATAAAAAAAAAAACCCGAAGGAGTCTATTTTTGGAAATATTTGTGAAAAAAGTTATTAGTAAAGGAGCCTTTCTAAAAAATTTGTGTGAAAAAAAAAAAGTAATATTAAAGATGCTTTTTTTAAAACATTTTTTAGCAAAAAAATTTAATTGTCAAGGAGTTATTTAAAATATTTGTGAAAAAAGTTATTAGTAAAGGAGTCTTTTTTTTTAAAAAAATTGTGTAAAAAATAATAATATTAAAGACGCTTTTTTATTTTTAACATTTGTGAGCAAAAAAAATTAATTGTCAAGGAGTTATTTAAAATATTTGTGGAAAAAAAAGTTATTAGTAAATGAGTCTTTTTAAAAAAATTGTGTGAAAAAAATAATACTAAAGATCCTTTTTTTAACATTTGTGAGCAAAAAAAATAATTGTCAAGGAAACTTGGAAACAAGTTGTTATATAATATAGCTTATATATTAGACTGAACATAATATTTTTGTTTTTACGAGGGAGTCCCAAAATTTGAAGGTGAAAATATGAAAAGGCTTTCATAAATATGTTATTTGTGTTTAAATTAAAATTTAAGATTGTTATGGGCAGTTTTCATAAATATGTTATTTGTGGTAAATGTGTAAATATAGTTTAAATTATTATTATATTATTATTACCTGTTCCACCTGCAATAGAAGGTAATTTCTAACTCTCCCACCATGGGAGACCTAAGACACTCACCCATGCTAGAAGGGGCCCACTCGAAATTCATCAAAACTCTGACTTGTAATGTGCACAAGTTAGTTTTTATCACAAGATCAATAACTCTCACCATTGGATCAAATAAGATGTTATGTGACATATTCATCCAATGTTAAAAACAAGTTTGTGTTGTTATGCATGATACAAAACTTGTCTCATTTGTGCACCATAAATTTGACTTTGACTTGATTTTAACATAACATATAATCCAGAACCACACTTTGCAACAATTATATTTGGCCAACATATAAATCAATATGAATTCGGACTACTCAAAATTGTATATACTTTTATTTTATTATCTCCAGTATTTATAGAGAGCTTCAACATCCTAAAACAGCAATCAACAAATATTGAATATCAATAATTCCATCTTCCATATCAGGGACAAAACAATTGCTTATTTTCAATCTCAAGGAAAGAATCAAATAAAGGGTATATCATCAAACAAAAACCAAGTTTGAGATGGGCTAGTATAATATAGAACCAAGAAAGTACCGTCAACCAATATGCAACAAATTTTTTTATCTTCTAATTAAGAACAAATATTGTGCTAATATTTGTAACAATGACAACATTTACATTCAATGGAACCAAATCCCTTGGTGTTATATCAACAAAGATGAACAATCCAGGTACTTGTTGCTATCATATTGCTTCCATTGCTTGCTTCCTTTCCTCAGCTTCAGCTTTAATCCAGGCAGCCTACATAAAAGAAAACCAGGTAAATGGGCAGGAAAGTAATAATCAGAAAAAGGAAAGGAAGAAAAACATTAAAATGGGTAGGAAAGTAATAATCCAAAGTGTCAAATAACACTAAACTAACCTTGTCTTGCTCAAGCTTAGAGACACTAGGCTTAATGGAGTTTCCTAAGCTCAGTCCTCCCCAAGCTTCTTGCAACTCTCTCTCCCTTGCCTTGCGGCGAGCCACAGAGTAACTAATTGGGTCCTCTTGCTGTTGAGCAGCAGCAGCCATCTTTTCTCTCTCAAGTCTGGATTTATGTTTGACCAAAACTTGGTCCAGACCACCACCGCCAACTTCTTCATTTGTCTCCAAATGGTTGTTTCGGTTACTTTTCTTAACTTCACCCCATTCATCCCCTGAATTGATCTTTATTTTCTCCAGTCTAGATACGCCCTTAACCAAAACTTTATCCAAGCTCTCACAATCCGCAACACTGGTTCCATGATGCTTTCTTTGTCTATAATTTTCAACCTGAATTCCCTGTGATTTAGCCTGCAACTTCTCTCTTTCCAATCTGTGCACTGGCTTTACCAAAATATTCTCCAACCCATCTTTGTTTTCCTCTATAATATTCAAATTTACGTTCTCTTTCTTGTCTAATGCTTCATCAGAATAAAAAGTCGAGTTCAACCTTTTGTTCTCATTGATTGCTCTCATTTTGGCTTCTTGAACTTCCTTTTCTAGTCTCGAGACATGTTTTACTAAGACCTTGTCTAAGCCTGGTACTTCTGTGTGATCCTTTTGACCTCTAGGCATGCCACTGGATGCTCCTAGCATTTCCTTTCCCGACTTAACTTTTGCCTCCCTGATGTCTTTCTCAAATTTTGAATAATTCTTCACTAGAATACTTCCCAAATCAGGTATGGACTGCGATGGAGTTCCATCAACAGACTTATAAGAGCTATCCTTACCTAATTTTGTTTCATTCCTATGCTTGTTCTTGGCTTCACTAACCTCTCTTTCAAGCCTTGTCATGTGTTTAACTAAAAATTTATCTAGGCTTGGTAATTCTGGCTCAACTTGATCCTTTTTCGATGTTCCATCCAAGGCTGACTTTCGCAATCTCAGTGATGACATTCTTCTTGCTGGAAAATTAATTGCTGGATTGAGCTGCTTGGTATTCTGCACTTCAGCCAAGGCAGCATTTAAACCATAAGTTGCAACTATAGTGGCAAGAGAAGAAAGTTCATCTTCTTTCAAACATTTTAACCTCTCAATCATCATATCCACAAGTTTTATTCTATTTTCAAGAGACTGTCCTTTCCTACTTTTCCTCTGAATAATCCCTGGAAATGATATGTTGGAATCCAGGTCTTCGGACTTGAATCCACTTTTTTGGGACACTGAATCTAACTCAGACTCAGACTCAGATTCATACTCTGTTGAGAGCTCAGTTAAGTCCTGATGACTTTCATCAGTGTCTGGATGTTCACTAATTTTTTTCAACAATTCTTTGAATTCATCTTTACTAAATGAAGGACGTGTTGCAAGCCTGGTAAATGCAGTTTTGACTGCCGCAGCTACTTCTTTGTCTACATCAAAGGCAGTTTCAAAAGATGCAGTAAATGTATGAGTAGACGATCCTTCTCCATTAATAGAGGGTGTCTCTATTTGACAATGCTTCTTTGGACAATCTGGCAAATCAAACATGATAACGCCCATATCCTCGGCTGCCTCAAAAGCTTCAGTTGCCCTTTTTTCTGCCTTTAAGAGTTGAGCTTCTGCATCATCACTAGGAATCCTGAAAACACCAATAGAATAAAATAGGAAATCATCAAATTCAATGTACAAATCAGAAGCCATGGCTTTGAGAGAATATTTTCAGTTTTCACTTCTAATTACAAAATTGTCACATATTTTTCAATTGTTCTTGTTTTAAAAGATTTGCAAAACATTTTCACTTTTATATAAACCGCTGCTAATATCGGCATATTTTATTTGCAGAGAGCTTTACCTCGCAGCACGCAAAATTCGGCACCAAGATGCCTCCACCAAAGCAGCTCTTCGAGCCTCCATTGCCTTGTGTGCCGCTTCTCTAGCTGCCATTTTCTCTCTCAATACTCTTGAATAATGCGGGTTAGAATTACCTAGAGTCTGATCAAGTGTCAAATTCATCCCATCTACCTCCTAAATGAAACAAATGTGTCGGCATTTGAAAATTCATAAATCAGAAGTAATAATGTATACTAACTACAAGTAGATAAAATGAACAGTCTATGACTAAACCTGAAGCATCTTAATTTTCCTCTCCAAGAAGGAATTCCCTTTTTTCCGTGGGAACCAGTTGACCGGAGAAGTTTTACGGCGAGGAGGTTTCCTTATTTGCGACGATATCTTGTTAAGAGTACTCGATATAGATTGTCCTAATTCCTTCGTCGATTTATTCTACATCATTCAATAAAACAAACTCAAATTTGTTATCCATTAAGTCAAACAATTTAGTCCATAAACTATCACTCTCTCAATAATAATCTCTAATAAAGCATATGAAATTCATCCACTTAATCAATGTTAGAGACAAACATAACTTATGTTCATATACTTAAGGAATTAAATTTTTAGGTCATGTAGAATAACATCCATATCTGAATTCAGTATTCAGTCAACAATTAAAATTAATCAAATTAGGGTTTTGAATCAGTAAACAAAGGATTGCAAAATAAATTATAAGAAAATTGTGGAACGGAAGGATTACCTTTCCGATCTTGGATCTGATGGAAGAGGTCGGAGAATGAGTAAGGGGAGGAGCATCGGCATCGGAGGAGTGAGTTGATGACGGAGAATTGCTCGCAACATTATCCATGACTGAAAATTTTGATTAATTCTGAAATCACCGAAAATTATAATGGAATTTGAGTTGAGTTTGGAGAAGGAAGAGAATGATGAATTCACAGCAACTACAAAACCTTCAATATTTGACGAAATGAAAATTCGAAAACTAGCCGTTACGTTATATTTTTTTCACTAAGCCGTTACATTATATATTCAGACAACGGCTATTTAATTATATTGATTTTTATTCACTAAATTTAATTATATATTGATTGTCTAATTTTATTTTTGGATTTTATTCCTATGTCTTGTGTACAAATTTGATTTTTATTCACTAATATGTTTTTTTTTAATCTCGTGTACAAATTTGTCTAGTTATATATTTATTTATATAAGTAATATTTAACTAAAATTGATTTTACCCACAATAATAATATGTCAAGAGAAGAATCCCCTAAATTAAGGTATTTAGCTGAAAGATAAATAAAATTTAACAAATTATTTTATCACAAAAAATTAAACTCGAATACCGGTCGAGTTCATCCTTCATCCTCTATGTAATGCATTAACAAGAGATAGAATCTCTAATTTAAGGTGTTTAGCCGATAGATAAATAAAAGCCAACAACAAATTATTTTATCACAAAAAATCAAACTCTAATAATAGTTGAGTCCATCCTTCATCCTTTATGTAATGCATCTAGTTTCATGGCTTTGCCCCTTTTCATAAGCAGCCTCTTTCACCACATGAAATCCCTCCAAACCACAGAAATAGGGAGACATGTAAAGCTAATATTCCATATATTTAGTATTTGAGATAAAAAGTTGTCGCATGATTTAGCAATTGACAAGAATTTTAATTTTTGTCCAATGGCCCCGAATTTGTCCAATATCAAACTCAGATTTATAATCGAACTCAGTAAACAAGCTATGAAATGAATATCAAAGAAACTTTTGTACTTGCACTATAATAGTACATACGCTATGAATACTGAACAAGCTAAAATGGTATCCGGAACAGTGATGAAATTGGATTTCTGACCCAAAATGTGGTCATGTTCGATATAGAAGTTCACACCGAAATTTCTATGTAAAGATTACAATGGGCAATTTCTATGTAAAATACAGGAAGGTTAAACGATTATAAAGACATGAGGTAAACTTCAATGGTACATATTAAGTTTACAGAAACTTCTTCAGAAGTTCTTTCTGGATATGAAAATGAACTGTTGTCAAGGACTCAAGATAATGAATTTCCAAGTTCTTTCAATGCTCTTTTCAATCACTGCATAGCTTCTGAGGAACTAAGTATTTCTTGAATTGTTGCTGTGAAAGTGTGGATCATGCTCATCCTACAATTAAGGTTGTGTCAAAAGGCAGTGAAAATCAAGCATGAATTATTCTATTCCATTCCATGTTCGAATGCATACTAGTACATGGTTACATCATTACATGCCATGAATTAATGAATGAACAAACCTGAAGGCTATATCCAAAACTGGTTGTTGGGCGATATTCCAATTGCCCTCCCTACATGAACCAACCCGGGGTTAGCATGTCATATTAATAGCAATCAAGTAATATAACTTTTCAATAATTTCACAGGAAAGGAAAGATTAAGAAGGTACTACCATCCCATGAATGCTTTGTTGTGTTCCGAAATATCCATCATGGCTCGGACCCATAGAATTCAATGGACCCTTCAAGGATACAAAAAACTAATTAACAATCCTATTCCTATATAATTATAATTATATAATACAATTGTAGCAAAATATTATAATCATGATGAGGACAAGCGGGCAACTTACCAGGCCTTGCATGCTCTGCTGATTAACATAGTAGCCATCCTGAGGTGGCTCCATTAAGTTCAACTGTACATGCTACAAAAATCAAATTATTAATTAAGCATTACATTGACTTCTTAAAATACAGAACAGCAGTAATCATCTGCTGGTTAACAAGTAAATTTACCAGTCCTTGCACATTCTGCTGAGTACCATAATATCCATTAAGGTTCATTGCATCCGAGCCAAGATTATCCTAAAAGAATGAAAGCAGTGTTACAGGAAGCACGTGCTATAGATGCTTATCTGTATAATCTAAAATAGATCATGAATGAAACAGAGGAAACACAAACCATTTGCTGCAGGCTATCTTGAGCGTCGACAAGTACAGGATTCTGCTCTTGTTGCACCTATAAAGTGATTCTCAAATCAATTTCCTGATCTTTTAAATGCTAGAAAGCCAAAACAATTTAACACATAAGCAGAACAACCATATTACTTAGAGAACTGACCTTTCTTTTCCTAGTTGCGTTCCTCTTCTTACTTGATTTCAAAGCAAGGGTACTCTGATTTTCTTCTGCTTCACGAAGACTGTAACCATTGTTGCCAGCTTCTGCACCATTGTCGTTAGAATTATTTACAAGTACACAGTTCTTCAGGGAATTGACAAGTGCACGGATAGCAACATTGTAACTCTCTTCAGATAATGATCCTTCTTCACTCAACTCAATAGCTCGTTTGCACAAATCATTATAACGTTGAGCCCTACTTTGTACCCTTCTTGTATTATCTGTTATGGGTTCCCTAATTTTGGCATCTTTGGTCCACCTTTTCATGATATATTGAGATGGAACACTGGAACAACCACAACGTTGGAGAACACTCAATGCATGTCTGCAAAGGAAACCTTTATATTCAAATAATCGACAGAAGCAAGTGACCTCTGAGCTCAACTCATTCCAAGTTACCAAAAATTCTTCATCCTTCTCATAATCTTGAACTATAAATCTCGCAACAGTTCCATCTCCAACCTCCACCCTAGATTGACAACCAGCTACACCTAACACTTCAACTTGGAATTTCTTAAATATTGAATGTGTGTAAACTGTTGACATTTGTTTTTCCCAAGGTGAAGGAGATTTAAGTGCGGGCTGTTTGTGCAATGTATCAAAATCTGCAATGGCTTCCTCATCATACCTATTCTGGAGAATCAACCCATATTGTTTCACAAACTCTTTAAGGGTGATTTTCTTATGAATATATTTGTCAAAGAAAGAGTTCATACTTTCGGAACGTTGAGGTGTGGACATTCCAGCTAAAAAGACATCCCCCATGAACGTTGGTACCCACTTTTTCCGGTCTTCATACAATGAATGAAACCATACATCATCTTGGAGTTCAAATATAGTCACCATTTCCCACCAGCTCAAGTCAAACTGTTCATCTGTCCACGACTTAAAAATGCAATTGTTGAACTTTGGCAAGAAGTTCTTATACTGTTTTATCACAAAAGATAAATTTTCAGGTATCTTTTCCAATATGTGCCAAAGAGAAAAGCAATGTCGTGTGTTTGGGAAGACTTCTTCAATTGCTTCCTTCAAAGCTTTGTCTTGATCAGTGACTATAACTTTGGAAGCTTTCCCTCTCATCGCTCTAAGCCATGTCTTCAGTAACCAAACAAAAGTTGGCTTAGTTTCATCTGCAATCAATGCACATCCAAGCAATATAGGTTGAGAGTGATGGTTCACTCCAATAAAAGGAGCAAAAGGCAACTTTTCATTGCTTTTTATGTAGGTAGTATCAAATGAAACTGCATCATTGAAGCTGAGATAATCATTAATGCTTTTTGCATCAACCCAAAATAGATTTCTTAAACGTTGTTCATCGTTTAAATCTATAGAATAGAAGAAGTTGGGATACTCCTTTTGAATGTGCTTGAAATACTCCAGCATAACTTGGGCATCTCCCTCATCCAAAGCCAGAAACTGGCCTCTGTCAAACTGATAATTCATATCACCCACAACAGACCCAATGTCTTGACAGCCACCAGATTGTCTAGACATTTCAACATACATCTTTCTTGTGCGTTCACTAACGGCATGCAAGATATCAATATTATTCTTTTCAGCTAACTTCACATTTCTATGAATCCGAAAATGATATGCCAAAGCTGGTAAAAGTTCATGATTGTGATCCTTTATAAATTCATGAATGGTCCACTTTCCATCCGGCTTTTTCTTCACATGCATGCAAGCTTTGCAATCTGTCTTCTTTACACTTGGTCTTCGACTGCTACCACTATCAGACTCAGGTGTAACTCCATACCTAGAGCATGCAAATTTGGCATCAATGAATTCTTTTGTCTTCTTTGATCGTCTGCTGTTTTTAATTGAAGTAGTGAATCCCATAGATTTGGCATATTCTTGATAAAATGCATATGCAGCCTCATGAGATTCAAATTCAATGCCATTGGGTGGCTCAAAATCTTTGTCCCCTTCAAAGAAAGCTAAGTCCCTCTTAGGAGAAGCAACAGGTGCACTAGCTGAGTGATGCTCTTCATTGACAGTGTCGCCCATACTTTCACTCACTGCACTGTCACCCATATTTCCACTAACTGCACTACCATCAAAATCATTTCATCCCGAGTATCCTCCACTCACTACACTATCATCAAAATCAGTCCATCCCGGGTGTCCTCCACTCACTACACCACCATCACTCCAATCCGAGTAACATCCACAGTCGAAATTATCAAAATTGTAGCCGAACTGCAACCACTCACTGTAAAATATAGGAAAGCAAAATTTCTAATAAGCCAAATGACCAAACTCTAGTCAATCAAATATAAAACATACAATCATACCTAGGAGGGAAAAAGAGAAATAAAAGTATACAGCTTGCAAATAAAAAAACGTTAACATATAAAATCTTTCCCCAAATTCAGGACATGATGTTATACCACAATGAATGATTTTCATTATTAAGATAGGTCTAATTGCTTCCAAACTTGGGCATTATTAAGAGTGTTAAAAAAAACCAGTGAACAAAGTTGTTGAGACAGGTTAATCATGCAAAGTATAAAAAAAAAAAAAACACTATCAAACAACCAATCATCTAAAAGAGACCCAATATAACAGTAAATCCAAAGATCAACATTTCCATCTCAACCTTTACAGTTTCAGTGCTATCAAAGATACCGCCCAATAAAATCAGCTCAATGAAGCAGTAGCAACTGAAGGTGAAACTAAATTCAGAAACTTGTTAAACAGTTAACCCAACAACAATGATGGAAAATGTTTGACATAGCAGAGAAGAACAATATATCCAGCTCAACATTCATAATTCACGAATTACCGAAGCTGGTAATGTTTTCCCTTTCTTAGACTACAAGTATTATTTTTTTTTTTCAGCAAATTTTAAAACTTTATGCTACAATTATCTTCAAGGTCAATATAATTACAACATCCACGTCGTGCTTTAGCAAATAAATTAACATTCTCAACATTTTCACAAAGCATAAATAAGCAATAATTTTGTTTTTGTGAAGAAGAAGAAGAATAACAAATGGAAGAGGGAGAAAGAAGAAACCTTAAAAAGCGGGGAGGGATCAAAAGCTGCGAGTATGAAAAATGTGAAGTGGATCCGCGAGTGGGGGGGAAACGCGAGTGAGAAAGCTAGGGTTTTGAAAAATTGGGGGAAAATGAAAAATTGAATTTTGGATTAGATTGGGATCGGAGAGGAACTGAATTGAACTGAAACTCAACTCGCTTGGTTCACTCGCTGCATTCTACCTCTGCAATCATGGCGCGTCCTGTGTGTGTTTTTTTTGCTTCTTTGTTGAATTTTTGTCTCCTCACGCGTTCTTGCACTCTCTTTTTGTGTTCCTAAACGACGACGTAGCGCGTGATTTTTATATTTCTCTTTCCAGCTGTTCCCCACGCCGCATGACATTGCGTTCGGATCACCCTCCCTTCCCCTTTCTGTGGGCCTCTGTCAACTCTCTTTCACTAATCTCTTCTTAGTAAGCATAAGCTATTTATTTATAGTAAGGCAATCTCTTCTTTTTGACTAAATTCTATAAATACTACCTCAATATGAAGTTTATTTATTTGCATAAATTCTATAAATAAAATAACTTTCTTTTTTGCGTTTTAGAATTCTATAGCGTTGAAACAGTCTGCTACTTATGTAGCAGATAATTTCACCCGAATCGCTAGTGGATGGGAACAATTTTCAAAATTTTGACTATGAATATCTCGAGGGTTGTAGAATCTTAAAACATTGGTGAATTTGAATTATTTTTTTTTTGCTTATATGCTACTTATGTTATTTCGACAACTGTTAATATGGAGGCCATCGTACTTGTCCTCACATTGATGGTTGTGGTTCCGCGCTAAAGGCTATATAAAACCCTTCCCTGCAAGGGGCACGTGTATTTATTCTTCTCTTTAACTTCTCACTTCACACAAATACTTACTTAAGCGTCAAAGTGTATTGCATGTACCTCCTTCACCAACCATCGCATTGGTGCGACGTCTCACCAGCTAAGGTCCTTTTGATCAGGTAAGATCAAAAGTGTATCTTACTATAAAGAATAAAATAAATGGAAAATTTTGATAGGGACTAGGGAGACAGATAATCTTTGATACATAGTTACAAGGTTGAAGTATTCATCTCAGTTTAACAATTACTAATTTTCATAAAAAACTTATTTTACACTTGTGATAGATTTTCCCCTCACACCTAAATTCTTTCAATTATAGGAGTCAAACACCTCGGTGACTCGCTAGGTATTAACAAATGTAGGTATTTAATTGACATTTTGTATTTTCATCCGTACATAATAAATACCGATATTCAATTCGATAAGTTAAATTAATAATGGGAGGTTAAACATACAAATGACTACTAACTTCATGAATATAGTCACTTTCAATCCAGTGGTTTCCTTAGACGATGATTCTGATAAATTATGAAAAATATCATCGTTGAGAATTTAGAGAAAACGATTAAACTAAAATGTAGATTTAATATGCGTGATACTAAATCTAAGCAATCAATACATAACAAAAAAAATCAATGACATTTTTATGGAAAAATGAAAGTTTAGAGTTAATGTTTCGTACCTATAAGGATCCATTTGGTCAACTTCATCAAACCCTAAATGATTGAACATTTAGATCTACCTTTGCAAATTTCCTTGACAAACTCAAGTGATCGCAATGCAAGATAGCTTGCAAAGTCGATCAAGATTGAAGAAATGATAATATAGTCACAGAATGCTGATGGGACAATTAGTGTTGAGCGAACCGAGAAAGAAAGGAAGAATGGGCGACAGTAAAGAGGGGGGGGAGAGAGAGAGAGAGAGAGAGAGAGAGAGAGAGAGAGGCGACATCAAATGAAATCAAAATAAGAGATCGAAAATTTCAATAACCACTTGTGATTTATTAGTCTACTAAATTCGCTCTTAATTTTTATGGAAAATATATATTAAAAAAGAAAAAGCTCCCTTCATTCCTTTTACTACTAGTGTTCTGTATTGATGTACTTGGTCTATATATAGACCAAATACATCAATTATTTAATAAATCTAGAAAGTGACTTATCTCTTATATAATAAAGAACAAATGTAGCAGTCCCCTGTAAATGTAGCTCACTTGATAGGGACATCGCATGTAATATGCAATGATCTATATTCGAATCCTGATACACCCGCTTATTCACCTTTAAAATGTGAAATTCTATCACTAGGTTACTTTAAAAAGGACTAAAATTGTCACTTTTGTAGAAAAATTTTGTTCTTTACCTGTATGTCATTTTCAAAATTCAATACAATATTAATTATTATTTTGTAAATATTTAATTATTTATGGCATAGGAAAAAATTATAAAAAAATAACAAAATTTATTTAGTGTATATAAATAATTAAATAAAAGCATGGAGTAACATGAATTAAAATAATTTTTAGTTTTTAAATCGACATTTTTGAAAGTCATATCACTACAAGAAAAAACTGATTTTTTGGCCGCCAAATGGCAGCCACAAAGTGGCAAAAACGGCCACAAAATGAAAAAAAACGCAAATTTTGTGGCGGCCAGGAGCGGCCAAAGCGGCCGCAAAATTTTAAAATTTTCTGACACAAAAATTACCAGCGGCTATAGCCGCCGCAAAAACTGGACGCAAAAAAATCTGGGGAAAAGTTACTGGCGGCCAGGACCGCCGCAAAATCTGCAGAATTTAAAACTTAGCGGCGGCCTGAGCCGTCGCAAAATATGCAGATTTTTTTTAAAAAAATATTTATTTTAGATAAAACAAAAATGTTATTTAAAAAACGTATTTTATTTATTATATTTAAAGTGAGGATATTTATAAAAAAATATTATTTAAAAAATGTGATTTTTTTTTTGCTACATTATTTTATTTATTATTAAAGTGTATTATATAAAAAACTGTATTATATTTATTTTTTATAAACATAATTTTATTGTATGTTTATTTATAAAGAAATTATTTAAAATATAATTATGTTTTATTTTTATAAATAATTAAAAAAATTGGATGAAGAAGTTTATAGAAAAGGAAGAAAAATTTAGAGAGAAGGTAGAGAAAATTATTAAGTGAAGATGAAGAAATTTATATGGAGAAGTTTAGAGAGAAGGTGGAGAAATTTGTAGAGAGAAAGGATGAAATGGAGAAATGAATGAGATTGGGTATATATAGAGGTTGATGAAGAAAGTTATTTTTAAAAATAAAAAAAAATATGTTTTTTGCGGCGGCTCTTTTTCCGTATTTTTTTTTAATTCTGGGTTACTTTGCGGCGGCCATGGCCGCCGCTAATTGTTCCCGCTTTTTTTTTTTGAAATCTGGGTAAATTTGCGGCGGCTTTGACCGCCGCTAAATTTTTCCCTTTTTTTTTTTTTTGAATTTTGCGTGTATTTTTGCGGCGGCCAAGGCCGCCGGTAAATTATTCCGTGTTTTTTTTTTTTTGGCGGCCAAGGCCGCCGGTAAGCAAGGTAATCAAAATCGGAACGGATATTGAACCGGCATACTTATGGGTTTAGGGTTCTAAGGTCGGACCGGGGTTTAATCGGGGTTCAACCGGAGCCGAAATTTATATATATATATTCTTTATTTTTAAATGATATACACAAATATTGATAGTTTCAAACTATTAATAAAATAAGTATTAAAGGGCCAAAAAGTGATAATTCCATATGATTTTTTCCTGAGTAGTGATATTTGTACAACCAAAATGGTTGTCAAATAGACAACTTAGACAAAATTGGTGAAACAATAAAATAATAAAAAAATGAAGTTATAGTTGGATAGTATAAAAATAGTTGTTGGACAACTAAAATTGTGTCAAAATATCATTTCTCTTTTTTCCTATTGGACTAATTCATTTCCATGCAACTTAATTCATTCCGTATGATTTTTTCCCATTAGTCTAAAATTACCTTCTTTTTTTTTTTCCAAATTAGAGAAAGGTTAGGTGTAGTATACGTAGTATGTTTGCGTCAAAAAAAGTGATATCCTTAAAAACATATGTTTTTAGTAGTTTAGTTTTTGGCCCAAGATCCAAGCCCATTTTATTCATTTCATTAAAACCCTAAAAGTTATACATGAGTAGAGCTTACTGTACAAGACAAGATTACAACTAGCCGCCGCTTAATTTATTTTCCTCATGAAAAGTGAACTCAGCCAATCTCTCAACTTTTTGCTTTTGTCAGAATTAAATTCTAAGGCTATCTCTTTCACGTCTTCATTTTATCTTGTTTCTTCTTCTCATTTGTTTTCTTAGTGAATAGCAATCACTTTCTTCCTCTTTTACTTTCAGCAGTCTGTTTGCAATAAAAAATAAGGAATGAATCGATTTTTTTTTGCTTGAATTTGGAAGAAAAAAAAAAAAACGGGTTCATCCTGAGAACCCTTATGAACCGCGATTTTTTCCGGTTTTCAGCCGGTTTGGCGGTTTATTTTCCGGTTTTTTAATCAGGGGGTTTTCAAGTCTTAATAGACCGGACACTGGTCCGGTTCAGGGTTGGACCGGTTGAACCGGCCGGTCCGGTTCGGTTTTTATTACCATGCCGGTAAGTGATAAATTTTTTTTTTTATAGTTTTTGGCCGTTTTGCCTTATTTTGTGGCGGCTTTGACGGCCACAAACTTACTGGCTGCCAAAGCGGCCAGTAAATTAATAGTGGATTGGCCACTAAAATGATGTTTTCTTGTAGTGTATAACTCCAAATAATTAATTGAAACAACTTATAAATAGAGAAGTTGACAATTTACGAGTAAACCACCAAATCAGTCCCTGACATTGTGACACTTTCAAATAGGTCCCTGACTTTATGAATATTTCAAAAAGGTCCTTGACTCTGATAAATTTTACTCATTAGTCATTCAAAAAATAAGTTAGGGACTAAATTGAGAATAAGTGGATAAACTTAAGGACCAAATTGATAATAAGTTGTAAAATATAAGGACTTAATTGATAGTAATTGATTAAAATATAGGGACCAATTTGACAGTTTAACAAAATCAGGGACCTTTTTGAAATATTCATAAAGTCAATGACCTATTTGAGAGTGTCTTACAGAGTCAGGAACTAATTTGACGGATTACTCACAATTTACATTTGATTTAATCGTATATTTTGCCTTGAAGTTTACAATTATGTTATTTTGGCTTCTTAAATTTAAACCAGGCACTTCTGACCCTTTATTTTTATCCCATAACCATTTTGTACGGGTGGGTATAAAAATTTAAAAACTAAACTAAATTTGTAAAATTCAATCGAACCAAACCATTTAAAACTGAATTAGTTTTTTAAAAAAACCAAATCAAACTGTTTGTGAGATAACAGTTTAGTTCACTAGTTTTTTTTAATAAAAACTGTGTTAACTGAACTAAAATTGGTCAAAAACATAAAATTAACCTTAAATCAAAAAAATCGGCCGAAAAATCTAAAATCGCCAAAAAACCCTAAAATCAACTATAAAACTTGAAATCTGCCGAAAAACCTAAAATTGACCAAAAATCCTAAAATCAATTATAAATCCTAGAATCGGTCGAAAAACCTAAAATCGACCAACAAATCCTAAATTCCACTATAAACCCTAAAATTGGCTGAAAATCCAAAAAAATCTAACGAAAAACGTAAAATCAACCAAAAATCGACAATCATTGGCTCCAACAATGTCACATTGGAAAGTACTAGTACATTAAGCAATATTGAGGAGAGTAGACTTCACCACATTCTCTCCATTAACATCAATAAGAAAATGAAAGAATTTTTTTGAAACAATCCATTTCTTAAGTTTAATCACCAATGTCGAGTTTCAAGACATATCAATAAAAAAATATTAGGAAAATTGTTTTTTTTTTTCTTCAAGTAATTTATTGGTTACAAATTTATTCATGCGAATAACTGAAAATACATACACAATGCAATATTTTTATTAACTGAATTATATTTATGAACACAAATTTTTTATGTATTATAGTATTACATATTTATAGGATATGTGCACATGTATTATAGGATTTTTTTTGCCTATATCTCCCTCTTTCTAAATACTCCTATTTCTCTTTTAAGAGGATATTTCAACTCTCAACGAAAGAAAAGCTAATATATCAGTGTTTCTCTTTATCGTTAATCCACTTTGTTGCGACCCATTTCTCCCCCTTTATTACCGGACAACTTCCATGAAGAGATTTCTGCATAAATATTTAGAAATTATGAATGGAAAAAATAACAAAGTAACATGTTACAATAATATCTCTTTTGCCATAAAGTTTCAACATGTGTAGTGTAACCCAAAAGAAAACAATATTTAGATCCGAGAGAGGATTCTCTCAATTTTAATTCCCTCAATTTCTTCAATCTCTACCCTTTAATTCACCTTTTTCCTCTTTTTCTTTTCTCTCTCCTTACAAATCAATGGCTAGGATTTTACTATTTTCCTAAATTAATTGAGAGAATCCATTCTCATTTAGATCCCCTTTTACTCTTTTTGCTCAGTCTCCTTTTTTTTTAATCTAATGATAGATTGACTCACAAAAGAAAAATAACAAAACAAAAGTGAGTGATGATTGAGTTTAAAGCAGAATAAACAAAAACACAAGTGAATGAACAAAAGAAGATTCAATTTTTTAAAAAAAGTTTCTATGTGTATTTTCCTATATCGTTTCAATTTTATCGGGTGTCCCTGAAGGGAAAACGTGTATTTTTATTTCCCATGTGTACTACAAAGTGAAATTAAGAGTACCTTATCAATTTTCCCATTTGGATACACTGAATAAAATAGAAGTCCATCACCTTGTTTGGGCTTCACCTTTAAACCAATGCATTTTTTGTAATCATAATTTGTATCAATATTTAGACCATCCTGAAAATTGAAGTACATAATTACTACTTATACATGTATAAAAAGGTAGAAGTAGATTCTTTGATCTACCTCATAAGGGAACATTGTTTCTCCTCCCAGTTCTACATTTGATAGGTACAACAAGAATGAAGCAACCTACACAATTAAGCATGATCACATGGAATCAATGTCTTGGTCATTCTCTAATAATAATTTGTAAAATGATGTAAATACAAAGATGATAATATACCCTTTGGCTGTTAACATGACCATATTCATTCGGGTCGAAAGCATCATAATGAGAATCATATTTTTGGCCAACTTCATACCTCAATATATTGAAATCCTGCAAAAGAGAGAACATTATCACTTCACTCATATATGAACACTTAACCTTCATTGAAACGATACGAAACAAAATTAAAAAGAGACACACTTCTCCATAGGTCCTTGGAATCATTGTAACCTTGGCGATTTTCCTCTCAATCATATCTAAATTGCCAGATTTGTCTTTTGATGCACTGATGAATGCGCCTGAACTGTTTCCAAATGAATTGAAATTCCCTCGGAAACAATTGCAAAATGATCATTAGTGCCACTTAAATTAATAAATAATTTGTTACACGATATGTTTTTTAGTGACAATACCTTGTTCTAGTGTCTTTCGTGCTCTCAACATCTTCTCCTTCTCGCAAAGCTAGTTTTGATGGTTCGAGTGTTGGCTTTGCCATTGTAATTATCTGCTGACATGCTTCTGCATTTGTGAAGTTTGGAAAGTAAACTACTCGTGGTTTCCAACTCAAAATCTGCATAAATTGTATTTTATGTCAAATTGGAAAAGCTAAGTAACATATTTTTATAAGATTTCATAAACAAGAGGATCATGCACACAAAAACACCACATATATTAAATCTGCTTCGACCTCTACCAATTGAACTATGTTCACGTCTTCACGTGACAATGCAAAAGTATTTTCCAAAACACTAATTTTTATTTTTTTTATATCTTGTAAATTTCTAGAAATATTATATTTATTGTAAAAATGCATTTTAAAAAATAAGAGAAATGACCTGAAATGGGATTGATTCAACAAAAGATTCACCAGAATTACCATGGTTGATAGGGTCATAATATTCTTTCTTTACCAAATCTTGGTTTATTCTCAAGTGGGGTCTCTCATCAACCAAATCCTGCAATCATTGCTAACAATCATAATTAATTAGATTGATCAATGAAGGTACAATAACCCATCAAAGGAATTAAGCAAAGAGATACCTGAAATATGATAGGAGACAAAAAGAGCCCAAAAAAGAAGAAAATGGTGCAAAGACACAAAATAGGTATGACTAACTTAAGTGTGGAGCTTCTCCCTTTGCCTTTCATAGCTCCAAAAATTAAATAAAACTATTTTTTGTTTTTGCCTTTTAAGTTTTATTTTCTCCTTATTTGATATTTCTATCACAAATATTTTGCAACAATCTTTTTTTTTATATAGATTTTGGCCGTGGGTCTCTGTTTTTGTATAATAACATGTCACCTAACACAAATATGTGGGGAGTTTCTTGTTATTGTGGTTCTGTTCCAACTTCCAATGAGAATAAGATGAGAGGTTTCAATCTAAAGGCTTCCACATTTTGGGTTACTTTTGCCGTGTGACATTTTATAATTCTTATCTTATCTTAGTATTTTACTATTTTATTCTTTTTGAGATTACACCACAATAAATTGTTCAACAAATAATTCATCTTGTGTATTCATATATTTTTCAACGAATATTAGTTATTAATAATGGCGAAAATGTCATGTTAATCTAAAAGAATAAACAAATAAATAAATTATGAAATTAAAGTGGAACCACATATAAAATGGGTGTCATATAAAATGGACAACTAATCCCTATTTTACCTACTTCTTTGAACATACTATGCAACCAATATTGACATCTTAAAATGATCAATAATACCGCATTATGTTGAAGTAGCTTACTCATTTTTTATTCTCATCTATAGATTTGGAATTTTTTTATATTAGTTAAGATTCAATCGTGCGATGACAATGACTTGCTACTAAATCAAACAAGCACTTATTGACACTACTCTCATTGTGAGGAATATTTTATCTCCCACGTGGAGGTAAGATCAAAACCTTCTTATTGGGAGTCTATCGACTAACATTGTTTATCAAAGTACTATCATTTTAACTCCCACAAACAACAATTAATGGCTTTATTAGTTGCAGAGAAATTGATACTCATAACTTTACGGCCCATGATGCTTGTAACACACGACAGGGTGACATTCATCCCAAATTGAGAGGAAATGGAGGGAAATGTGTGTGCGAAAAATCCCAAATTATATTAATACATTCATGAGAGTGCATACGGTTATAGTGCTCTCAATCTAAAGATACAAGATTTGTATTTGAATCAAGACAAGACATAGCGCGAAGACAATGAGTCACTCACCTTCAAATCAATAGTAATTCCAAAACTCTTATTGAAATGAGGCGTCTACACTTTAGTTCGTCCCATTTGAGATATTCTAAATTAAAGGTAGACAGTCACATTTACTATCAAGACATCAAAATTGTTAATTAACTCGTTAATTTGAGTTTTCCACAGTCCTTTTAGTGTTGTTTTTTTTTTGGCATCCACTTAATAGCACTAAAAAAGTTAGCATAGTTTACATAGTTTTTATTTTTCTTACCCTTTGATTTCTTTTTAAAATAAAAATGTTTACATTTTTTTATTCAAAATGTTTACACTTTTATAAAATAAAATAAAAATGTAAACAATTTTTTTTAGATTAAATAAAATTTAGAGTTAGGTGATGATGTCTCAGTATAAGATGGAAAAGATATTAGAACTCAAATAATATTTACAAAAATAATTACATTTACCTTCCTCTAAATATATGATCAGAAGTTGAATTTAAAATCTCTCGAATTCAAAATCTATTTTTTTACCACTAAACAAAGCCTTTAGAGTTAATGTAAACAACTTTAAAAAAAAAGTTTAGGGTCTTGCTAACAAGTGCACCTGATGTACTCTTTAAGCATACTATTTAAAGAAATTTTTTAATCAAATATTTTTTTTGAAACGGCTAAATTTTATTAAAAAACAACTCCTCCACAAGAAGTGAAAGGAATTGTTATGGAACATACAACGCAAGGTAACGTGATATAACACAATTACCAACACTTAATCAAACACCCCAATCCACCCATACACCAATAAAGATTCACTAAACCCACCGGAGACAACTCCTACCCGGCCCTAGGAGACACCACTAGACTCTAACTTCCGAACTCGAATTAAAATTACTCGGCCCATCAGATCCAGAAAGTAGCCCCAAAAGTCGAAGGTCGAGGGACACCGGTAGTCAGCGAATCGACAGTCAACACCCGATGCAGTAGAGTTCGACCAGATACCAGAGATCTGCAAATCTCAACAGACTTGAACACCCCTCAGCGACTCAAAAAGTCATGCAAAACGTTAACTTTATACATTTTTATAAAACCTATATACAAACTTACTATTTAAGGGGCTTAAACAGTACACCGGGCGTACTATTTAGCATTTGCCAAAAGCTTAAACCACACCCAATCCAGTTTATTTTTTTAGAGAAATGATATTTTGACATCCAATTTGGGACAACTTTTGACAACTCTCTCTCATACTCTCATTATATTCCTACTCCCTCTCTCCTACTTTCACTTTATTATTTTTGTTGCCAAAGAAAATAAGAGTTGTCCCAAAAATAACAACTTTTTGAATGTACAAATAACACCGATGATTTTTTAACTAAACCACACCCAAGTGGCAAGTTTACTCGAACTTTCCAGGAAAGTAAAAAGAATCGGATTCGGACCAAAGTATCACGACCCGTTACAGTGTCGATTCTTCCTCGAAGTTACGTTGACTTGACTCTTCGTTCTTTCCTTTTCTGTCTCTTTACCTCTCATCTCACACCACCGAAATAGAAACCGCTAATCGCGTTTTGCAGTGAGTGTATGACGAGCGCTTCAGAACTATTCCACATCAGAAGACACCGATTAGGACGAAATGATATCGATTCATCTTTCCACTCTTCACCTACTCCCGATTTCCATCACCACCACCGCATTCACGATTCCGACGATGACGATTCTCTCCGTATCCGCCGTCACTACCACGTCCGCCGCCTCCGTCACCCGGTACTCTTCCTATCTTTAATTGCAACTACTAAATTGAAATTGAGGTTATGAATTTTGATTATTCCTTTGTGTTTGTTAGGATCGTGCATCTGATAGAATTGAATTGCGGAATCGGAGTCGGTCGCTATTAATTGATAGTGCTGATTCTGGAGAAAGTGTGAGAGGCGGTGAAAGATTACCTGTAGATGTGAGACTTGCGCGGGAAAGACTCCTTCAGAGGTTGAGAGGAGGAGAGCCTGCAGATAGACTCAGGTTTCATTTTATGCTTGCTATATATAGGGCCTGTTTGGATAAACAACTTATTTGCAGCTTATAGAACAAAGGCTTATGTATAAGCTTACATAAGTTATTTTTATAAGGAAAGATAAAATAAAAATAAATTGCCTTTGTATATGCTACGAGCTATTTTCGTAAACTATGAGTCTGTTTGGATTTGGCTTATTTTTGAGCTTATGAAAATAGATTATGCAAATAAATAAAGTTTTATGTTGATTCATAAGATTTTACGGACAAAAATGTTATTTTTATAAGTTGTTTTATCATAAACTACCTTGAAAAGTATATAATAATACATAAAAGCTAATTTATTTACATTAGCTGTTTCGCATAAGCTCAAAGTTAAGTCAATCCAAACAGGGCCTATATTGGATAACTTATGAAAATTGTCATAAACCGTTATCAGAAGTTTTCATACGCTATATTGTAAGGGCCGAGCAATTCAGTCTTCATATTTGCAATTTGGTTCCTTGAATTAAGTGTATGTTTGGTTTATTTGTAGAGGGAGCCGAAATTGATTCTAGAGGTGTATAATTGATTTTGACTTGTTTGATTTCTCTTGAGTAGAATTGATTTTGCCTCAAGAATGGATTCTACTTGAATCTAGAGACTAGAAGAAATTGTTGCTTCTGATTATAGAATTGATTGTCACACTTAAATTTTTTGTTCAACTCACTTTTACATGAATGAATCCAAAACATAAATCACTTTACCTTCAGCTCGATTTTAGTCGGAATAAATTTTACATAATCAATTGCCTCAAAATCAAAATTTTTTTCACCATTGAACCAAACAAATGTTTGTCAATGTCCCTTAGATTTGCCTCTCCTTGTGCTCAATTGCTGTTTGTATGTCACTGATTCACCGGCTAACAGAGACTCTCTTGGTCCCTCACTCTCTTGTCATTTGTATTTTAGCCAGACTCCCTTGGTCCCTTGTCATATGAATGTTAGCAGCCACAAGTTTCCTTGTTGGTTGTATATCATTGACTTTTTTCTTTTTCTTTTTTGACAAAGGTATATCTTTGCCTTTTGATACTGCCATTTAGGGATTTAGGACTAACACTGTTGTTTTTTGAAGATGCTCCTCAAATTCTTTATTTTTTACTAATTTCTTTTTTACATAAATAAGAATCTACAAAACTACAACGATATATCATGAGAAATTTTGCTAATGTCATTAGATTCTATTAAAAATTGGACAGAGACCTGATAGCAACATTGGGAAAGATTTTGACTTGAATTGCATAATTCAAAATATTGAAACCGAAATACTACACATGCACAAGTAGAAAGGCCAAACGAATTGCTAATCCTCTGTTTTCTGGAACTTGTATGTTGGTCCACTCCACTGTGCTGCGGACGCCGGACAACCACTTAAGAATACATCAATGTATTTCCTTGATGTAGTTTTCCAAAAACAATATAATTTCTTGCATTTGGATTTTGGGCTTGTTGTCTTTTGTGCACTATATGTTATGTCTGCATATAAATATCTTCATTTTATTCGAGCATATGGAGATTAATGTTTTTATCAGTATTATGGACGACTATTGTGAATACTTATTGCTCTGGAATCAAAACTTTTCTTTACTGACATAAGATGTTCCAATTCAAGGAATATATATATTACATTGTGTATGTTGTCTTTCCTAATATTGAGGTTTTGGTTTTGCTCCACTATTTTGTTGAGTTTATCTTGCACATATTTGTTTATTCATAGAACTTATCTATTCCTCAATGGGATGCTTCTGTGCCTTCTAATAATCAGACTTTTGGTCTTTTTTCGTAGTTTGGTCCTTTTAACATTTAAGTTGATTGTTAGAAAGAATTCCACTGTGCATCTCACATTGAATTTTCTTTTGTATCATTTGTTGGTCGTTTATTCTTGAATGCCTGTCGTTGCCTTTAATTCAGTTTGAAGTTTTACCTTTTCTTGGTTGGTTGGTTTACTCAGGCAATATGATAGAGATTCAATGGACGAAGATCAAGAAAGCGATTTATCAAGTGAATATCCATCTGTGGACGCTTTAGTTAATGACTTGACTTCTCAAATAGCAAGGTTCCGGCTCTTGCAAGTACCAACCAAAAAGCCACCCGGACTCACTCAGGAGGCGCTGGACTGTTTGCATGTTAAAGTTTTCAGCAGCAGTGAGACCCTATCAGAATCCAGCGTTCTGCAGGATTGTGGGATATGCTTGGAATCTTTCACCGACGGAGATAAACTAATCCATTTGGAATGTGGACATAAATTTCACTCTGCTTGTTTGGATCCTTGGATTCGCAGTTGTGG